>CM059217.1:14704545-16154545 GCA_030347435.1 Clarias fuscus
TCCAAAATCTAGAGCAAAGGTTTCCCTGAAGGGTTCAGGTTATTACAGTAAAGAGGGACCGAATTTGAAATGGAATGTTTAATGAGCACATATGGGTGTGATGGTTAGATGTCCATATATGGTTTTTTTATATGTAAGGGTGCATCATTGTTCAGAACCAAAATGTATTAGCAGTTGAACTATTTAATACATACACTGATGAGCGACAACATTATGACCACCTGCTTAATATTGAGTAGGTCCCACTTTTCTATTGGAACCAGCATTAACCTTTTCATCAATTTGATCTACACTAGCTCTTCTATTGGATTGGACTACATGGGCCAGCCTTGTGCATCAGTGAGCCTTGGCCACCCATGACCCTGTCTCCAGTTCCACAACGGTTTTCCTCCCTTGGATCACTTTTGGTATGTCCTGACCACTGCAGACCACAAGAGCTGCAGTTTTGGAGTTGTTCTCACCCAGTCCTTTAGCCATCACAATTTGTCCCAAAAGTCACTCAGATCCTTACGCTTGCCCATTTTTCCTTTTTCCAATACATCAACTTCAGGAAAGGGTGTTTACTTGCTGCCTATTGGGCCAGCTGCTATTGGCAGGGGTAGCTCAGTGGTTAAGGCATTGGACTACAGTTCAGAAGATCCCAGGTTCCAACCTGTTGAACCCTTGAGCAAGAGCATTGCTCAGATGTATAATGAGATAAAAATGTAAGTTGCTCTGGATAAGGGTGTTTTCCAAATATGTAAATGTAGAATGTATTGACTATGTAGCTACTGTCAGAAGGGCCACATTGTAATGGCAAGACAACTGTGTCAGAGCAACTCCAAAACTGCATCTCTTATGGGAAGTTCCTGGTCTGAAGTGGTCAGGACGTACCGAAAGTGATCCAAGGAAGGAAAACGGGTGAACTGGCGACAGGGTCATGATTGACCACGCTCACTGATGCACATGTACCAGTGAAGACTGGTACATGTATTCTGATCCAATAGAAGAGCTAGTGTAGATGAAATTTATGAAAAGGTTCCAATAGAAAGGTATCAGAACACTGTTTGATGGCAAAGGGGGAACCTACTGAATATTAAGTTTGTGGTTATGATGTTATGGCTAAACAGTTTAAATGCATAAATACATACATGAGTTTGGAGGAGTAGAAACATTAAGATCTGGTTTTGCATTGCTTTTTTGCAGTTGGGAAACACAACATAATCCAGTCTGGGTCTAGCCCCAAACACACAGCTACTATAGGTAAGTCAAAGAGTAGGAGCTGTGTGTCTATCTATTTTGTCTCTCTATAACTGTGAAATTAAATAATACATACATGATATTGCTTGTGAATGGGAAAATCTGTATTTCTGATTACGTCATGATCAAGTATGATTGATTCCTACATGATCCAACTCAAACCAGAGAGACACAATCACAATGGACAGAAAAAAAAAAGAAAGCACTTACGCAGCAGTTAGTAAAGTCACCAGAGAAGTTACAGTAATAGTAATTAGCTAACAGTGAAGTAAAGCTGCCAGGGGCTTTATAACTCTATTTCCCTAATGAGCTTTTTTTTTTCCCTTTTTCAACTCAGCATGATCAAACTGTTACATATGCAGTTTGCATTTAAATGTTTATTTAAAAGAAAAAACTTGCATTGACAGGTAAATATTCACCCACATTGCTGATGCATACTGTAGCTGATATGTTAGTTTGAGAGAACCAACATTTCCTGCTATTTCCTGCAGGTTTGGAATGTGAATGGTGTTTAGATTCAATCCCTTGTCTTGTGTCTCATCAGAGCGTGTGCCACGGATGAACAATGCCCAGCTAACCTCACCAGGGCCGCTGATGTCCAGCAAGACCAACAACACGAGCCATCATTTATCCTTCTCCCATTCCTTTCATGACCTGGCCCAGCTCCCTCCGGCATACGAAGCTGTTATGAAGCCTGATATTAATCGTTATTCCTCCCTTAAAAGACTAGGTGAGTTATGTGAATGTATTAAAATAAATTTGAACATTAATGGACCGATTGCAAATCTGTACCTAATTTGTCTCCTGACTTGACGCAGAAAAAGATCTGGAAGATTACACAAGTTATTATACCTCAAAAAGACGAGCCAACGACGCGCCACCTTCCTTCCACTCCTCCCAGCATCAACTGCATTGGGGTGGTGATTACACTTTAGGGTCAAGGGGTACGCTGCCTCTACACACATCCCGGCCCCAAGTATATGTACCTACCTCTGCGTCCACACCAAATCCGTACCCTTTACCCCAGTCACCGTACAGTCCTACCTTTGCGGCAGTGAACCAGCCTCCACGCCGGGTGATGTCTCAAGACCAACTGCTGGCCTTGGGGGAGGGAAACACCCTGTCCTACTTGTCTAAGAACCAGCAGCACCAGTATTACAAAGCCATGGCCACCAGCAAGAGTTCCAACTCGAAGTCACTGAGGAAGTCTCATGAACGCCTCCTGTTGTCGCCTGAGGAAGGAATGATGGGGAGCGCACTGGGCGACTACGGCGGGATGATGTCTCGCCTCAGCCACCAAAAGAAAACGCAGTCCCAGCAGAACGTGTGCGTGACCCCATTACTCGACCGACACCACATGATCAAGATGAATTCGCACCCAACATCTGGCTGTGAACCGGAGTTCACATCCATCGCCGGGCACGGGCATGGAACTGGCACTCTGGGGGGTTGGGGGGACGGTCATGGTTCCGGCGGTGCTGCCGGATCGATAGGCCAAAGTACCCGCAGGATGGCGTTTGCTGCAAAGCGGCAGAACACCATTGAACAGCTGCACTTTCTCCCCGGGGCGGGCGGAGGAAGTCAGGCACTTTGGACAGGAAGTAAAAATGAAGTCACGGTGTGAGAACAGGGGGTGAGACAGAAGAGAAAGAAGAAGAAGACAGAAAATGAGGGTTGAGAGAACGATTAAACATATTTGCTCAAATGGAGGAAAGGACTAACACATGATGGGAGCGTATACGTTAGAAAGACTGGAGATGTGCAGGTAGGATGGAGAAAGAAAAAAAAAAGGCATTCGATTGAGGAGCAACGCAGGACTCGTGCTAAGAGAACTCAGTGTACTGCTAGAACAGAAGGGAAGTAATTCATGGTTCTGGAGATCCATTTATGCCCCTTGCTGCTTGTTGCTAAGAAACAGGATAAAATACACCCTTGTTATGTGGAGGTATTTTTAGGAGAAAACCATGTGGATAGTTAAGATTTCTAGTTTTAACTCATCTGAATGTGTATACAGTATATACATGTTCTTAGACGCATTGCATCTGCAACTATTGAGCCATACCTTTAGATTTAAAAAATAATAATTAATAATAATAATAATAATAATATACACAAAAAGAATGAAAAACATTTTGGAGGTTCTCTCCAACACGAATCATCTCTAGTGAGTACATATGATTTTCTATGATGTAATGCTTAATAGGACTGACTTGAGTTGGGAAAGGACTTTGTACGTTAAATAAATACAGACTGGTGTATTTATGACGAGTGCGCATTTATGAAATTTCCAGACGTAATCATTACGACGTATGGCTTTACAATTGAATATTGATTTGCAGTTTTAAGTGAGCGATGAGGACCGAAAAAGAAAAAAAAAAAAGAACATTTAAACGACTTAAATAGACACGAACTGTTCAGCTTGACTCTTCTTTTGTAATCCAGCTTGGGTGAAATGTTGACGATAAGCCTCCAGTCACATTTTATTTATTTATTTTTTTTTTTAAAGCAAAGGGAAAAAAAATTGCGATACCATGGCTTTATCGTGGTACTTTTTAAAAGGTGCCTCTGAGAGCAATATGCGCTGGTCCATTAAAGAATCAGGTCTGCGGTTAGAATTTTTTAATTTTTTTCAATGTGTGGCAAATTAAAAAATTTTTTTATTAAAAATGAAACAGCCAGTAGGCGTTGCGGATGACCATTTAAAGGAATACTACACACTGTACTGCATAGGACCTCCCTAGTCCTGATTCCTGACATTCGGTCTGTCATTGTAGAAGTGTGGCAGAAGATTAATAAATTAATTATGAGCATGCTTTGTCGTCAACAAAACTGCAGACCCGATTTGTAACAGTTGATTACTGTATAAGGGGGACGGGGGAAGGGGGAAGGGTATGGGGACTTGTTGGACTCTTTATTCCAAGGGCTATTCTGAAACTTTTATCTGTACGTCTACGCTTCTGTGTGTATGTGTGTGTGTTTTTTTTCTTTTTCTTTCTTTCTTTCTTTTTTTTTATGAACATGTGTCAGTGTAAATGGCACAGCTATAAAACAAAATGCAGAAAACAACAGATATAGCTAACTATGTAATCTGCCAAGTTGAATACACTGTAAAATATTAAGATACGTGTTATTTTCTGATAAACACGCAGGCTGGTTTTGGTATATTCTGAAAATTTTTTTTTTTCTTCTTTTTTTTGTCAAAGAACTGTATATTTCTTCACTGTATACTCACAGGCACTCACAGGCAGTTGTGTATTGGATGCCTGCGACACTTCATATGCTTGAATTTAAAAAAATATATAATAAATGAATAAATAAACAGACCTGGCCTGAAATATGTCCTAAAAATATTATCCTGAAAATAAATATTTCAGCTTTTTTTGTTAATTCATTTATTCCGATATACAACGTACAAGAATTTTATGTCAATTTATACAGTATTAAAAACGAAAAAAAAAAAAGACTGAAATCGATTCTGTGTTAAAAACCAATTATCCGTGTTCACATCATAGTTAATGTTAGCTTCCTTTTGCTTCCATTCCTGTGACTTTCCTTTTTTTCCTTTTTTTTGTTACTATACGACTTCCTAGTGGATCCTATACTTTGTAATTAATGACAAAAAGAAGCAATTAAACTGAAAAGAGGAAAAGCATGACGATATCAAAAAAAAAAAAAAAAAAAGCCATTGTTGATGTCATTACTGCTGATTAGTGATGTCAGGGTGTGTATGTTTCTTCCTGTTTGTGTGTCTGTGTTTCTGTGCCTGCGTGTATTTCCGAAATCTGTCTTTTGGAATGCTGAATCTCCCATTTTATCTGACTTTTTAATCTGAATTGTCAGACAATGTGCAAGGAAAAAAATTAAACCCCGGGAAAAAAAGACTTTATTTTTTGTTTAGACGAGTGTCCTCTTTTTTTCCTTCTTCTTTATTTTGAAATGCTTATAATAAAGTTATAACATTTTCTAAAACTGGATTAACTAAAAACATTTTCAAACCTTTGATTTGGGATTTTGGTTATTTATTACAGACACACAAATTGCAATATTCAGATTGCCCCATTTTTTTCAATAAGATCTGCTGTGTCCAGTTTTCACACTAATCAGCCATAACAGAAACACCGCAAAACCGTAACAACACATTAACATTGATTATCAATTATATACCAGCAAACTATATAGGATCATGTGCACCCAAGGCTCACCCATGCCCATAGGGACCAAAATCCAGTCTGTCTGGATCAAAGAAAAGCCAAAAAAAAAGTGTAAATGCTGGCCAAAATAGAAAGCCACCAAAACACCGCAGATGACTGAGCATAGCGCCACTGACCTGGCCTTCAAATTCAACAGATTCCAATCTGATCTGAAATTCAAATCCATGTTGGCCTCACCCCAAAACCCAAACCACCCAAAGGATCCTCTTCCAACACCATGGTGCCTGAAGGTGCAGAGCTGCCCCAGTGGCAGAAGTGGAACCTATAATAGTCAAACAATACTGGGTACAATGTTTTGCTTTGTAATGTTGTGGCCGATCAGTGTACAGTATTTTATATGTATAACCGATTACCTAGAAAACTGGCGTGCAAGTCAGTAGCTATGTTTTATTTTCATGGACAGATTTTGATAGTACAATAACAAAAATTATTTTAAAAGAATTATTTAAAAAGTTGTAAGTTGCTATTTTGTGTTAATAGTGTAATCCTGAACCTTATAAAACTTTTCTCATCTTCCTTGATCTTTCAAAGATAACCCAAGAACTACAAGTGCCATTTTACTGAATTTATTAATGCTGAAAGGTTGGTTGTTTTTTGCTATAAGTATGTTTTTGCATACGGCCTCCACACCACCAGGAGGTACCTATTAAGGTGAACCTATTCATGTTCCACGTCTGATTTGTACATGATTGCTGCACTTGCAGCAGATTCCATGATGCTGTCTCCCTATCATTTGAAAGCATTGTCTATTTTTTTTATATTTCTGAAATGATAAGAAAAATGGTTGTTTTATGGATGTTCAGTGCTACAGAGATGAACTGCATGATCCACATGTAATTGAAACAGTTAAAACATAACATTTAAACCACTGATGCGAAGTGAATGGTATTGATCGTTTTCTTGCATATTAGTCAGCAAGTAAAATATCATTTCTCAGAATGGATGTGTTATATAATCTGAATAACTTGCCAAATGGTGATGGCTAGAAGACTGGATCAGAGGATCAGAAGATCTCCAAAACAGCAGATCTTGCAGTGGTTAGTATCTACCAAAGGCTGTCCAAAGAAGGACAACCGGTGGACCAGCAACAGGGTCATGGGGGGGTCAGTGCTTGCTGAAGTGCATGGGGAGGTATTATACATGTATAGTCCAGGGGTAGGCAAGTTCAGTCTTAGAGAGCCACAGTCCTGCAGATTTCAGCTCCAACCCTGAAAAACAACCTCACCTGTCTGCAGCCTTAGTGATTCTTAAGACCTTGATGAGCTTGTTCAGGTGTGTTTGATTAGGGTTGGAGCTGAACTCTGCAGGACCAAACTTGCCTCCCCCGGTCTAGTTCATCTGGCCCAAGACCCACAAAAAAGCTACAGTAGAATCCTGCCATTCGTTTGGACCCCTTCATTGCAGTGGTACTCCACTTCGCCAGCACATCCCAAATAGGGTTAAGGTCAGGACTGACTCCTCATGCACCCATTGGAATTTGAGTTTGTGCCATCAGGAAAGGAAAAACTCCATAGATGTAATAACCTGGAAATTCAGTACATTCAAGTCATCAACTGATTGCATTTTATTGCCACATAACGTTGTTGGCTGAGCCAACTGAAGCAACCCCAGATCATATCACTGCCTCCAGAGGCTTGTACAGTGGCTGCTATGTATGATGGGTGCATCGCTTCAGGTGTTTCCCTTCCTACCCTGACACGCCTATCAGTCTGGATTAGGATCAGAGTAAACTCATCAGACCACATGACTTTTTTCCCTGTGCTTCAAAGTCCAATCTTTATGCTTGCTTTTAAAATGAAGACTTTTTACTGATTTGACTTTCTTATGGCCGTACATCTGTTTAGAGAAAAATTGAATGATTTTGAAAATCATTGTTTGATTTAAAGTTTAGGGTTAGAAAAGTTAATGAACTTTTTAGAACTTCATGGATTTCTGCATTAATTTGTCATAAAATGTGATTTGATCCTCATCTAAGTGAAGAGTATTAATGAATATAATATGCCTAAAATAATCATAAAAAAAAAAATCCGTCCAGGGATTCAGAATGGTAGTGGACCTGGTTGACCCCTCTCCCCTTTCACAAACTTGCGGCAATGTTCTTTTTAGTAAGTAGCGAATTCCTTTGTGGACAACCAACTTGTTCAATGTTTTAATACCGTGGGCTCATAAACACAGATGTTAGCCAGTTCCAACGATGCCTTCAAATCTGTGACTGTCACTCAGTGTTGTTTCATTGATGAGTCTTCGTTGTGCTCTTGGGGTCATTTTGCCTAACTGTAGACTGTTTTTGAAATCACTTTGTAACCCTGTATGTAAATTCTTACGAAGAATTCTTGATTGTAGATTCTCTGAAAGCTCTTTTTGGCGAAGCATGGTTTGCATTAGCGTATTCGTCTTGTGCGAAGCAAACTCAAAAAGTTTGAGTGTTTTTTATTTAGTCAAAGTAGCTATAGTCCACACCTTCAAACTTATTTTCATAACATGACTCCAGGTATGCTACCACCTGACTCCAATTAGCTTTTTTGAGGTATTTTCCACTAGCAATAGGAGGTTTTTATGGTTGTTCTCCATAAAGACATGAAAGAATCACATTTTATGACAAACTAATGCAGAAATGACTAAAAACAAATTAAAATAACCATGAAATTCCAAAAGGTTCAATACTCTATCCTATCAGTCTAGGATTTGCTTAGACCATGTTTTGTAGACTTTTTAAGGTCATGTCCCCATTATACATCATGGTAGATGCTTCCATTTCAGAGTCTTCAGCAAGCTTATTCTTCTTCTTCAAAAAAGGATGATTTGCCCTTGTATTGATTACAAGTCAAATCAGAAAGAAGTATGAATATCCAGTCCCTCTTGTCCAAACACCTACAGAGAAAATTACTTTTGGTACACTGAATGAGATATTGACTACTGTGCCATTACTCAAGCACCCGGATTCTTTTGTCTGTTTAGTCATGGAGGTTGATGCATTAGAAATACAAATTGGAGTGGTCTCTCCAAAAATCTATGTACTAATTATTCTCACGATCAATAACTTCTGGCCGTTAAGCTGACATTAAAGCTTAACAATAACGTGGCAACAACGCCTCAAAGTAGTTCCCCAACTGGTCCTGGTCTTCACCAATCACCATTATTTTGAGAAAATCACATCAACCTAAAGGTCCAGCTCCAGACAAATAGGTGTGCCTTTTTTTTCAATGTTGTTTGTTTGTTAACCATATCCTAAAGACCAGGTTGAAAAAACAGAAACATATGCAGATATGTTATGCAGATGTGAACTCATTAGTGGAAAATAGAGCTGATCAGAGTGGCGTCATCTGCATACTGGGTGAGTTTAACAGACAGGTAACAAAAGATGCAGCTGTTCGTATATAATGAGAAGAGCAAACGGAAAAGCACATACACTTGTGGCACCCCTGCTCTAAGAATCTAAACGGCTGACAAGGAACCCCTCCCAGCTCATAATCTAGTGGCATGTGCAGGGCGTGAAGCTGAAGGTGAAGGATTTCTTTACTTTTTTTGGCAGCTCTGTAGCTGAAACCCAATAACAGCATCCAACATTACGCATTATGTAGACTCCAGGAGAATCCAGATGTTGGTGGATGCAATAAATACCCATGTTGAAGATATCATTGGTAGATGTTTTGGTTCTGTAGGCAAACTTCAAAGGGTTGAGCAGATCATCTGTATTTTTTCCTCTTTTTTTCAAACAACTTAAGCAGAACAGATGTTAAGGCAATCCTTGGAGTCACCGATCTTGTATCTTTGGCATCGGAATGATAGTAAAGGTCTTAAACAACTTGGAACAATGCGCAAATCCAGGGATTCATTAAATAGGTCTGGAGAGATTTGTGCCGATCAGTTGATCAGTGTAGTGAGTGTACAGGAGATGATGTGGTGTGGATCATTCACTTTTTTATGTTCAGGTTTTGATTTGAAAGGTTGTGTCATTTCTTTTTTTAATCTATGGATATTGGATGGTACATTAATGAAGATGGGCAGTATTAGATCTACAGTATTTGTACCAGTGGGATTTTCACAGTCATGGATTTCATATTGAAATTGGGTTATTGTCTATGTAAGCTTCAGAATAACTAATTTTGCCAAACACATTTACATGTGCAAGACATTTGTTATGGTACAACCTGCAGACCTTTCATTTTTGCTTAAGCTATACATCATTGTTGGGAGACTCAAACCAGTTGTCTCTCAAACCAGCTCATAAACTGGTTTACCTGGTTGCCCAGGTGGGATTTAGTTTTACAGACGGGTGACTTCTTTTTGTAAACTGTGAATTGTTGAATGCCTTTCTTTTTCTGTTTTGTTCAGTGGATTTTCTTTAGGTTATGTGTTATCATCCCACTCTCCAAAAACCTGCAGGTAATGCATGCCATTGTATTGAGTCCAGATTAGTTCCGCCAATGCACTGAATGCAGAAGCGCGCATGAGATTCTTGAAAACATAAGACAGTGCATCATATGTGATATTTTTACTCCTAGCACTCAAACAATCACAGAAACTACTGTACAGAAGTCAGTCGTATGTGGTGTAGATGATTGACACCTCGTTTCTTGTGGCATGACACCTACTGTATGACAGTACATGATGCAATCCCCTTTGCTAGTAATATCTGCTCTACTTCACATGCATGAATTAACCCTCCATCTACACAGGGTGTCAGGGTCACCAATAAAAACCAAGAGAAGACTTGGTAATTACAAAACCAGGACAGTCAAAAAGAATGTCCAATGGAATTTTAGTGCCTCGCCCAAGTCACTCACTCTGCATATTATGTAGACATTATTATTATAGTCTGGAAACCACATACACACATTGCTCCAAATTTTCTATATGTAAGAACATTTTCTCATACCCAACATTTAAACAGCCAGGTCCACAAATACACCCCTCCAAAAGTATTGGAACAGCAAAGCAAATTCTATTGTTTTTGCTATACACTGAAGTTAATTGAGTTTTAATGAAGCTGGGAAAAAAATTCCTTCTGAGGAAAGTCCATTTCCTCATATTTAGTTGAGAACAACGCACCTCTAATTTGGACCCACCCATTTTTCGTTTCGTTTAAACAATTAATAGCTCTGAATGAATGAAATTGGGTTACTGTTTTGAGCCCTGGCTTTTCCCATGAGCACTGCATTTGCTGTTACAAGTTAAAAGCTACCTGTCTGTGGGGGGGAAAAAGCAAGACATGTTGAAATCAAGAAAAGGGGAAATCAATCCGATCCATTGAACCAACCTCCACAGGGCAGATGTGACGGTATCTCAATCCAACACTTGAGGAAGACTTTAAGAACAGAATTATGCAACATTAACATAACAAGGTAGCACGGTGGCTAATGGTTAGCACTGTGGCCTCACACCTCCAGGGTCGAAGGTTCGATTCCTGCTTCGAGTCTGTGAGCGTTGTGTTTGCAAGGTCTTCCCATGCTTGTGGGTTTCCTTCCACAGTCCAAAGGCATTGGTGTTCCCAAATTGTCTGCAGGGTATGTGAGAGTGTGTGCCCTGCAATAGATTGGTACCCTGTCCAGGGTGTACCCCAGCCAGTGCCCTAAGTCTCCTGGGATAGAGTCCAGAACCTGTGACCCTTGATAAAGAATAAGCAGTAGTATAGAAGATGAATGAATGAATTAACATAAGGAATTGGCAGTTCAGTTTGAAATTTGCAAAGATAAGCCAGAACATTCCTAGAAACAAAGTTAACCTCGCAAAAGTGATGAGAAGGCATGCCAAAGTCGTGAAAAAGAAATAATTTAAACCATACAAGCTCATTAGTCAAGCAGAGTGCAGGGAGTTTATGGCTTGGGCTTACATGGCTGCTTCTGGAATGGGCTCATTAATCTTTATTGATGATGGAACTAATGATGGAGCGGCAGAATAAATTCAGAAGTTTACAGAAAGATTCTGTCTGCCAATTTGCAGAGTATTGCACCAAATATAGTTGAGAGGCACTTCAACCCACAGCAAGACAGTGTCCCATAGACACAACTGCAGTTCCAGTACTTTTGGATTGGACTAGATTTACCATTAACGGGAATTATAGGTATTTTAATTGTTTCATGACACTTTATAATGGAATGGCAAGAGCTTACGGCTTACAGCTCGTGAAAAAAAAAACAGTATCTCAAAATATTAGAATATAAAATTTTTAGTTAAGAAAAAAAATACTATTCATACTGTATAAATACAGTACCATTGTAAAATGGGGTCTTGTTCAGTACATGCATGCGGAAGACAGACTGCTGAATTGACAGTTGTCCAGAAGATCATCAACATCCTCCACAGGAAGGGTAAGCCCTAAGCCTGAAAGTCACTGCTGAACTGGCTGGCTGTCCACACTGTGCTGTATCCAAGCATATTTATGGAAAGTTTACTGGAAGGGAAAAGGGTGCACAAGCAAAGGTGAACAAGCAAAGGGGAGCCTTAAGAAAGCCTTAATTTCAAAAGTCGATTCAAGACTGTTGATCATTTGTTCATGCCATGTAGATGGTAGTGTTAGTCCACTGTGTTTTATCAAATTTTATGGAGATATCAATTAGTACCAAAACTACCACTAACTATTTGCCAGCCAACTCGCCTGACTTGAACTCTATAGATAATCTATGACATATTGTTTTAGCGGAAGATGAGAATCACATGATGCACAATACAGACGAGCTAAAGGCTGCTATCAACGCAACCTGGTGTTCAATAACACCTTCATGTTCTGTAATTCATACTAAAGGAACCCCAATCAAGTACTGAGTGCATAATTAAACATAATTTTTCAGAAGTTGGACATTTTTGTATTGTGAATCCTTTTTTGATTGATCTTAGGAAATATTCTAATATTTTGAAATACTGATTTTTTTTTTGTTTTTTTGTGAGCTGTCACCTCCGTGCCAGCCATGTTTCTATCTCCCTAGTCCCTAATCCCTAGTCCCGTGAATAAAATAGAAGCCGAATGCATGGTTCAGTTATCCCAGGCATTGCAACAAAACATTCGTTTTGGGAAATCTTGAGTTTGAGTCATGATGAAGCCACAGCCATCCATGACCAGCAGTCCAGAATGACTTAACAGGCCGCTGCTCTGTGGTAGTTACAGGTAGCATTCCTCTCTCCTGTTAATAACAAAACTAGCCAACTCCGAATATCTGAGAGCGCAGTTAGTGCTTTTCTCCAAGTGTGTCTCCAGCTGCTTGCCATTGACGTGTGAGTGCCAGTTCAATACGACGTGTTGACTAAAGAGATTGTAATGTTTGAAGGAAGCTTGTGCGGGTCTTCTCCCTCTTGAGTTTGCAGCTGTTGTGAGATTAATCCAACACTTTGAAACGGCACATTAGGGTTTTTTACAAATGAAATCTTTTGCCTGTTTATATTTAAATAAACTTGAAAGTAAAATATATAGAATACTCATTTATACTTTGATTATTTACAATCAATTCAACTATTCTTGTTCATATTGGGAAGGGTGGGAAAGTCACACATCTATCAGAATAATGCAGATGCCAATAATATATATATATATTTTAAACCTAAAACATTTATTGATCACATTAATGGAGTATTAAGGAACCTGGCAAGTAACTTAACAACCTGCAAAGATGATCTTTCCAGTTTATCAGACCAAACTGGATTTTTTTTCCCAGCAAAGGTGTATTTGCTGTGACTGTTTGCGTTGAACCGCCACCTTTAGAATGAGACCGGCTCTATATACAGTAAATCAAAATGATAGTCATGTTTATCTAGATGTACTCAACATGCTCTGGCTACACCAAATCTGGTTTTCTTCCAAGCTCCTCCTCCACACTATAAATCTCAAAAATATGCAGTGTATACAGTAGATATAGCAAATATATACAGTATATAGAGTACATACAATGAGGTGCAAAAGTCTTCAGCCACCCTCATTTCTTCATGTCAAATTAAATGGATTTTTATTTTTATTTTTGTAACTTGCAGTAAATAATAATAATTCCGAGTTACCAAGCGGTATAGACGATGAGTGAGAATAATACACCCTTTTCTGGTTTATGTATTTTCATGTGAAATTTAAATCTGAATGGCAATTAAGATCAGTGAAAGATTTAAATAAAAAAGTTACAGACGCTACATAAAAGGGCATGAAATTTTATTTAGCAAACGTCTTCCTTATATGCATTTAAAAAAAAAAAAAAAAAAAAAAATATATATATATATATATATATATATATATATATATATATACACGTGGACAAAATTGTTGGTACCCTTCGGTCAATGAAAGAAAAACTCACAATGGTCACATAAATAACTTTAATCTGACAAAAGTAATAATTTAAAAAAATTCTATGAATGTTAACCAATGAAAGTCAGACATTGCTTTTCAACCATGCTTCAACAGAATTATTTAAAAAAATAAACTCATGGAACAGGCCTGGACAAAAATGATGGTACCCCTAGAAAATACTGAAAATAATGTGACCAAAGGAACATGTTAATTCAAGGTGTGTCCACTAATTAGCATCACAGGTGTCTACAATCTTGTAATCAGTCAGTGGGCCTATATATAGGGCTCCAGGTAGTCACTGTGTTGTTTGGTGACATGGTATGTACCACACTCAACATGGACCAGAGGAAGCAAAGGAAAGAGTTGTCTCAGGAGATTCGAAAGAAAATTATAGACAAGCATGTTAAAGGTAAAGGCTATAAGTCCATTTCCAAGCAGCTAGATGTTCCTGTGACTACAGCTGCACATATTATTCAGAAATTTAAGATCCATGGGACTGTAGCCAGCCTCACTGGACGTGGCCGCAGGAGGAAAATTGATGACAAATCAAAGAGACGGATAATCTGAATGGTAACAAAAGAGCCCAGAAAGACTTCTAAAGAGATCGAAGGTGAACTTCATGCTCAAGGAACATCAGTGTCAGATGGGTCTTGCAACAGGACAATGACCCAAAACACACAGCTAAAAACACCCAAGAATGGCTAAGAGGAAAACATTGGACTATTCTAAAGTGGCCTTCTATGAGCCCTGACCTCAATCCTATTGAGCATCTTTGGAAGGAGCTGAAACATGCTGTCTAGAAAAGGCACCCTTCAAACCGGAAACAACTGGAGCAGCTTGCTCATGAGGAGTGGGCCAAAATACCTGCAGAGAGGTGCAGAAGTCTCATTGACAGTTACAGGAATCATTTGATTGCAGTGATTGCCTCAAAAGGTTGTGCAACAAACTATTAAGTTAGGGGTACCATCATTTTTGTCCAGGCCTGTTCCAAGAGTTCATTTTTTTTTAATAATTCCGTTGAAGCATGGTTGAAAAGCAATGTCTGACTTTCATTGGTTAACATTCACAGAATTCTTATTTATTATTACTTTTGTCAGATTAAAGTTATTTCTGTGACCATTGTGAGTTTTTCTTTCATTGACCGAAGGGTACCAACAATTTTGTCCACGTGTGTATATAAATGAAGCATGGCTCAGGCATTAAGTATTATGTAAAAAGGTGTTATATGAGACACTTTTTTTTAGCAACAATACCATGTTAAGCCCTTATGCAACATTGCAATATTTAGTTACAAAAGAATGCATGGATTATATGTGCATTATATTTTAAGTCAAGACTTTTGCGCAGTACTTATTTCTACCTGGTTTCAGCCTGCAGTCCAACTCTAATCATACACACACACTTCAGTGTGTTTCCCATGACTAAGTACTTTCATTATGGTAACTGTTTACAATGTGTTCTTTGTAAATTGCAGTAAATAATAATAATTAAAGAAAAGATTACATTTGCAGCCCAAATGAGTCTCAATTGACTGAAAGTGAGGAGTGAGAAGTAATACACATAAAGCAGTAATGCAAAAGTAAAATAATAATAATTAAAAATGTTATATTGCAGTTCTCTCTGTAGTACAGTATGTCAGTGCAGTTAAATGCATGCACCTGTGATTTTATATACAGGGTGGACCATTTATATGGATACACCTTAATAAAATGGGAATGGTTGGTGATATTAACATCCTGTTTGTGGCACATTAGTATATGTGAGGGGGCAAACTTTTCAAGGTGGGTGGTGACCGTGGTAGCCATTTTGAAATCAGCCATTTTGGATCCAACTTTTGTTTTTTCAATAGGAAGAGGGTCATGTGACACATCAAACTTATTGGGAATTTCACAAGAAAAACAATGGTGTGCTTGGTTTTAACGTAACTTTATTCTTTCATGAGTTATTTACGAGTTTCTCTTTGTTCACAGCCATTGACATGTCGAAGAGGTTAACACCTGATGAGCGGATCGAAATTGTGTTGATATCTGGTGAACGCAGTAACCGAGTCATTGCAGCAGATTTCAATGCAAGACACCATACATGACCACCCATCTCCCATGCTACAGTTAGCAAACTGCTTGCTAAGTTTCGTGAAACTGGTTCAGTGTTGAATTTGCCAAAATGTGGACACATGAAAACTGTCACTAATGAACAAACATCAGTGGCTGTCCTAGCTTCATTCAGCAAGAGCCCATAGCGTAGCACTCGCCGCATGTCACTGGAGAGTGGCATTAGTCGAACATCCCTTCGGCGGATATTAGCTACTCACAAATGGCACCCTTTCAAACTCCAGCTACTGCAGCATCTCAATGAGGATGACCCAGATCGGCGCACACAATTTGCAGAATGGGCGAAACAAAAATTGGAACAGGACCCTCAGTTCACGCAAAGGATTTTGTTCAGTGATGAGGCAAACTTTTATGTGAATGGTGAAGTTAACAAACAAAACCACCGCTATTGGTCTGACACTAACCCACATTGGATAGATCCCTCCAAGACTGTTGGAACAAAAAAAGTAATGGTATGGTGTGGTATATGGGGTACAAAGATAGTGGGGCCATTCTTCATCAATGGAAACCTCAAGGGCACTGGATATTTGAAATTGCTACATGATGATGTGTTTCCCTCTTTATGCACTGAAGCTGGCACGTTCCCTGAGTTTTTCCAGCAAGATGGTGCACCACCACATTATGGGTGTCAGGTCCGAGCATTCCTAGATGAACAGTTTCCTGAAAAGTGGATTGGTCGTCGTGGGCCAGTTGAATGGCCCCCAAGGTCTCCCGATCTGACCCCCTTAGACTTTTATCTTTGGGGTCATCTGAAGGCAATTGTCTATGGTGTGAAGGTACAAGATGTGCAGCACCTGAAACTATAGATACTGGAAGTCTGTGCTGGCATTTCTCCTGCGGTGCTGCTATCAGTGTGTGAAGAGTGGGAGAAGAGGGTTGCATTGACAATCCATCACAATGGGCAGCACATTGAACACATTTTATAAGTGGTCAGAAACTTGTAAATAACTCATGAAAGAATAAAGTTACGTTAAAACCAAGCACATCATTGTTTTTCTTGTGAAATTCCCAATAGGTTTGATGTGTCACATGACCCTCTTCATATTGAAAAAAACTAAAGTTGGATCCAAGATGGCCGACTTCCAAATGGCCACCATGGTCACCACGCATCTTGAAAAGTTTGCCCCCTCACATATACTGATGTGCCACAAACAGGACGTTAATATCACCAACCATTCCCAATTTATTAAGGTGTATCCATATAAATGGCCCACCCTGTGTGTATACATATATATATATATATATATAACACACACACACACATATATATATATATATATATATATATATATATATGTGTGTGTGTGTGTGTTTGCTTTTAGAAGCATATGACGTGTAAAAATGTTTTTTTACGTTTTTGGTAAAAGCATAAAAACGGTACCAAAAACAGTAGTGTCCGTAACCATGTCTAATTCATGTTGCAATATCTTAACAATTTTGCATTTTAGAATAATACACAGGGATGGCACGGTGGCTTAGTGGCTAGCACTCTCGCCTTGCACCGCCAGATTCCGAGTTAAAGCGGTATAGACGATGAGTGAGAATAATACACTTTGTCTGGTTTATGTATTTTCATGTGAAATTTTAATCTAAATGGCAGTTAAGGTCAGTTAGATTTAAGATTTTAATTTAAAAAGTTACAGACGCTACATAAAAGAGCATGAAATTGTATTTAGAAAACGTGTTCCTTATATGCATGTGTATGCATTTTTACAACAAAAAAAAAGAGAAAGAAAGAAGCATGGCTCAGGAGATAAGAAGCATTATGTTAAAAGGTGTTATATGAGACACTTGTAAGCAACAATGCCATGATAAGCCCCTATGAAACATTGCAGTATTTAGTTTTCAAAAATTGCATGGATTATATGTGCATTATATGCTGTGAGTTTATCTTGAGTTTGCAGGGTTTTTGATTTGGATCCGTCCCAGAGTACTGAGTACTTCTCAATATAATATTTGCAACTGTGCATGTTTTTTCCCCCTATTTTCTTTTTGGTGCATGCTTTATGTCTTTGCATAAAACCCACGGAAGTGTCATTATTCGATTAATGGAGACAGGACGAACAATCCGAGTTGTGTTAAACGTGTAAAGTGCGTGTGCGTGCTTCATGAGGAAGCAGATGAGAGAGGCATCAGGGGCATTCGCCATTTTGAGGGGCAGGGTCAAGAGAGCGCTTCAGAGAGAGAGAGGAGGTGGGGGGAATAAGCGCAGCAGCGCGTGGGTAAAATGGCTTCGGAGCTGGGGCACTGGGTGGAATATGACCACCATGAAACGTGGTTTCATTCAAAAGTTATCGCCCCCCCCCTTCACCTATTATTATCACAAGTAAGAAAATCGGGGAAAAATGCCCCCCCCCCAAAAAAAATACATACATATATAGTTTTTTTCTTTTACGTATTTTTTAAGTCTTACATTTACATCACTGTGTATACGTTGCATCATTTTGAAAACCTTTCACTTTTGTTTTGTGTTTGCTAAATTATCGCCTCTTCGATGATTCATTTTTACGGATAATACAGGCATTAAATCTAAAATGGATTTTAATCCAATAATAGACGTTGTTTGTTTTAATCCTGTACCGTGAATACATTTCATCGCAAATAATATATAAATATATATTTATATATATTTAAATATTAATAATAACAACAACAACACATATGAATGTAGCCGGACGCTTTATCGTGCGACACTGGCCGGAAGTAGATCACTGCCCGGAAACGACCACTGTGAACGAACATAAGCGCCTACAGGAAGACGGGGACATTAAAAAAAATGACACAGTGAGAGGGGAAAATATTTGGCTAATAACCCCAATTAAAGCCAAGGAGAATCTTTAAGGAGGACGATTTCGATGAATACGCGCTTTAAGCGACCCGAGGTAGAGCGATCAGTTCGCATTAGCCAGCTAACCGAGCGGAAATCGGGTTTGGTTAACGGGGCGACAACAAGAGCTCTCGGGCCAATGGAGAGGCCTTTGAAACTGTTTTCGACGGGAGGATGAGGAAAAATGACCCGCTAACCTGAAATCGGAAACCGCCTTTGTGTACATGTATGTTTCGGCGCCTTTTTTTAATTTATCCCCTCATTAATTTTTTTCGTTTTGCATATAACTTATTTCATATTGTACTTAAATCTGCTTTATGCTATGCTAAGTTCCACTCCGAGTCGGATGGATTCATGAAACAGAATACCGTGTTTATTTAGCTAGCTAGCGTTAGCTAGCTAGACTGAGAGGGACAGTTAGCACCCTAGCTAACTGTTAGCGAGCGCACTGGATTTATTTTAGCAGGTTAATTTAATTAGCACTATATGTATACAAATACTTTTTAAAAAATATATATATAATATATTTTTATGCACACGTTTCCCCTATATTCGTAGCATTTTACGTCTATCTCTATCTCTTGCCTGGAATTTTCTTATGTATAAATATTTGATTAAAATATTTTTTTAGATGAATATTATTTATTAAAAAGACAAAAAACAAAAACACCCCTATTCCCTTCAGTCGCTCATTCCCTACCAAGCTTACAAAACTTCGACTGAGAGCACCGACACTGCACACTTCAGCACGAGTGCTCGAGTTGGGTGAGTTCTCATCATTCACCGAAATCTGACTTGTTTCATTTGTTTTTGTTTGCTTTTTTGTTTTACACAAATTTTTAACCTGAAGCAAAGCATTAAGGATCAGTAGGAATGGGAATCAGCAGTCATCTCCCGATATGATACCACGATATCCAGGTGCCAATTTGAATCAAAGTGCATTCTATTCATATCATGATTTTTTATAAATGTCCTGCTTCGGTATTACATTTCCACCCATGATTTTGGTACAAATTTAAACTTTTGAAAAAAGTTTAATGAATAATTAAAAACATTGTCTTAAAAAAAAAAAAAATATATATATATATTATATTAATTTTTTTAAAGATCTATCTGAACTATTTAGATATATCCATCACGTGTGGTTGGAATTAAATATTTGCCAAGCTTGTTTTAGAAATAATAATTATGACCGATAACAGATGCGTGCTGCTCAGTAACAATGTAGCTTTTCTTTGCTTAATTTACTTTGAAGTTAAATGTTTAAACTCTTGTATTTGAAGTAAGTTTGTATTGTTTAAATGCTGCACTTGTTTTTTAAGTGAAAAAAGTAATTACCAATGCAAGAAATTTCATTCCTACGACACGGGATGAAAATAGTGTGTAAATAGTTTAGAGTGTATCACTTGTACAAGAAATATACTATATACATCAATTTTATAAGGAATCTTTTGTAATCTTTAAAACAGTAAATATATTACAATAAAAAAAGATGACATTTTAGCGCTTTGAACGCATCAGGTTGAGTGGCACGCGTTTTTCAAGTAATTGGTGCCAGTGGTGTTAAGACTGGTGTAATGAGTGTGTTTGATGCACATTTTTAGGATAAAAAGGAAAATTGGAGGATTTTCACATGCATGATTTTTGATAATATAGTGCCATAAATGTGTTCCATTGCCCCACTCTGAAGCTTCTACGCGCTCTGTACAGAATGCTTTAGATCTGAGCTTTAGATCTCGGGTGATCACTGCTCCCTGCCCGATCGACTGGAGTCAGTGAAACAATACATGAATCACCACACAAAAGAATTGTGATTCATAACTGAATCTATATTTTTTCCATCTCTGTTAGTCAGTTTTACAACTGGTATTCATGTATATTTATATATTAAAACTATTCACACCTTGTACGTCATTATGTGTGGAGGCCAAGTATGACATTTACATCGAAAGCTCATAACACGGCTATTGTTTTGTAATATATTTTATCATAAGTATTTTTTTATATTGACTAATCAATGGCACTACAGCATAAGTTTTTAATCATCAGATTTTCTGTTTAGCACTGAATATGATGTATTTCCCAATCCACAGAGGTTTATATGTATTTTAATTTTAGTAGTTATTATATTTATATGTGTTTTAAAAATTTAGTAAAAGACAAAGCAGAATAAAATTTTCTCGCTCACTGTTTTCAACACCATGAGTCTTAATAATGAAAATTGTTATGAACTAAACATGCATACATTGTTTATTGGCACAAATGGCACTTTTATTATGTCTGTCGAACGCAAATTGTAAGATGTGTGTCACATTGGAAATTAAAATTTTGGAGAAATTCAACCCAGGCTCCAAAACATCAAAAATATTATGTTTGATGTGTGTGTGTTGTGTGGCTGAGAGCCAATTCAGCTAGCTAGCTTTTTAGAGATATAGAGAAAAATAGATTCAATGATTTTTTTCTCGAAGTGATTCTTTAGTTCATGTTTCAGTTTGTTTTTTGGTAGCAACGAGTCTAAAATCTGTTTTGAAGAATTAATGTTTGCTTTATACATGTTCGTATTTGAGGTGGTACCTTGTTGCAGTTCCTCTATAATCCTACAGGTGGTACATTCAAAACATATTGGCTGTCCTCTGTGGTAGAAGCGAGTTATTTGCTAAGTTAGTTGTTGAAATCTTTCTCTTTATTTTTATAGAATTGAGAAATACCAATTGGATCATCACCTGGGTTTCATGATAATAATGCTCCCTGGTGATTACCGTTCCTACTATATATATATTTATACAATGTGATCTGCACACTGAACAAACGTAGGGTATTCGTGTGAACTGTAAAGATTTTGAAAACTTGCTATGTTTTTCACAGTGTACAGATGAGAGGAGAGAGAGAAAGAGCTGGACAGATTAAAAGGATTTAAATTATGAAGCAAGGGCTTTGGGGCCGTGGCACCGCTGTCATGGGGTAGTTATCCGGCATTGTTGGTGTATAGGAAAATATACCAAAGTTCATAATAGAGCAATATAATATATTTAAAGCAATAATTCAGGTTTTTTATTAATTAAAATTTTTTGTGTGATTTAAAGTTTATTCAGGATTGTATATTATTCACACAAATATTAGATAAGTATCACTACAGTGAACCTTTCTTTTGTTTGTGGTTAAAATTTAAATAATTAAAAGAAAAAAAAACTTATGTAAAACATATCCTTCCAGTACATCCTGTATAATTTGTACGTTTTATATATTTCTGTTTTGAAGTATACTTTACAATTCATAATTTATTTATACGGTTATACTTAACGTATAAATCTGTAAATTTGTAGATTGTACAATCATCCCAAATTTTTTAAACTTGGTGTAATTTTTCTTTTATTGCATCTTATCTTCATGTTTTTTCCTCGGATTATCATTTCGCTGTGTATCATACTGTTTATGGTTCTGTGCGTGACAAATAGAATTTAAATTTGAAAACACAGGCTTTTTGGGGATATACCCTTTTCCGTTTCTCCCAAATTTCTTCAAATTTAACTTTCTGAAGCTCCATATGGAAAGTTTTTAATTTATTTTTAATTCATTTTTTTCCCTCCAATGCAAAGATTTTGTAGATAATACTGTAACGCTTCTCAATAATGGCAATTAAAATAGATTCCCCTGAAAGTCAGAGTTTCAGATGTACACCCTTATGCACATTACGCACACTACGGCCAAAAGTTTGTGGACACCTGACCTCTTGGTTCTTTCACTACACGGTTTGGAGCTCACATTTGTATAGAATGTCCTTGTATGCTGTATTATTTAAAAAAAAAAAATCTTTATTTACTGGACCCAAGAGGCCCAAACCGTTCGAAGTCGACAAACACATTTGGGATTAACTGGAACCCACCCCCAGGCCTCACTAATGCCAGGCTTGTGGCTCAGCAGAGCACAGATTCTCTCAGCCTTCTTGGATAACTGGTGGTTATTGTTATAACGGTGTATGGGAGAAAAACTAAATGGGTTTTTAACAAGCATATACCGGTATGATGATCAGGTGTCTACCTAATTTTGGCCATATAGTTTTTCTGTGCGCATAGTTATTTTATTATCCAGGCACTGAAGTGTGTGTAATAGTTATATAATTATAGAGTAGTTTGCTTTTTCTTTTCATTAAAAAAAAAAAAAAAATCATTACTTGTATTTGGCTTCTGAAGAATCCTGATGGTTTGTCACAACATTAATGGCGCCAGGGAAATAAACAAACAAAAACTTGTCCGGAAGTTTAGCTACTTTTCTTTGCTTGCTGCTGTGCTTGCATTTCTTTAATTCTTGCAGCCCGAGCAGTGATGAAACTCTGACCCATCATGACTGTTTTTATGCTACATATTATCTGACATCTATATTGATTTTCACTTTTTTTTAAAAACTAGAATGAGGTTGCTGACAGCGGACAGAGGCAAGAACTACTGGATCATATCGCTGCTGTGCTCTTGGTCTTCCAACTTGGGACTTCATCCCATTCTGTGGACATTCTGGCGTTGCTTTTTCTGCCTTTTCACTGTGCTTTGAACTGACAACATTGACACACAGATGGGGACCGTTTCGTTAAATGTCTGTGAGATAAATAAGTAAGGGAACATTCCCTCGCCGGTAAGACATCAGATTACTATAATCGAAAAAAATTTGAGTAATTGAGCTGTGAATTGTTTCATTAAGCAGTTTTTTATTTATTTATTATTTTTTTACAGCAGCGACACGGAACAAGAAGGAAACAGAGGAGTGTCCCTCAACACTGAGGGAAATGTTCCAGTTTGGAAAGTACCCTATGGACATTTTAGAAATGCTTAGTGGGCACCAGGCTCATCAGTTCAAAGGCCTAGGGTTTGAACGGCAGCTGCAGCACCAACAGCAACTTCAACACCAGCAACAGCTTCAGCAGCAGCAACAGCAAAGCGAGGCTTCTGGAGCCCTCCTCTCCGGGCTCGGCTTAGGTTCCCTTCAAGGATCTAGAAGCAATGCGTTTTCAGATTCCTCGTCGATTTTTGCCAAAATGAGCGCGCCGCCTCCGCCCATCCCTCAGCAGACGCAGTCTTCTTCCTCGCAGAGCTCTCGCAAATCTAGCAAAATGAGCAGCACCGGCAGTTCGGCTTCTGGTTACCCACAGTTTTTGCGCCCTTTTCATCCCGCCGAGGCTGCCCTGGCGCAGGAGCCGCTCCACCCCGGGATGGGGCGGTTCGATTTTGCTGGAGGCAGTAGCTCTAGTGGTTCTGGGGTGATCGGAGGTGTTGTGACGTCTGCCCCGCCGCCGCCACCGCCGCCCCTGCACCCTGGTCTCTCTGTGCCTCAGCCATCACCAGGCCCAACTTCTTCATCGCCTTCTCCATCCAGTTCAACCACCGCCTCGAATAACCCCGCTACCAGCAGCAGTACTGTAGCTGGACTGGTTGGGGCTCAGTCTGAGGCACGTAGCCTACACCAGCAGTTCAGTTGCATGCTTGCAGCCAATCAGTACTTCCTCTCTGGAATGCCTACCAATGCTAGCCTCGAGCAGTTCCTAGTTCAGCAAGGTCCTCATAATCATCTCGGTCTCACAGACTCGAACACAGGTCTAGCTCCTCCCCCAGCACTTCACCCCTCTCACACACATGGCCACCCCACCCCTCAGCCTCAGCAGCAACAGCAACAGCTAACACCACATGCATTGTCTCACCCTCACAGCCATGCCCATCCACATCACCCTCTTCACCCTGCCCCTCAACCGTCTCCACTTAGCGGATTCGACTTTCAAGGCATCCCTGTCCTTTCCTCCAATCAACTAGCTTCCCTAATGCAACAGGAAGCTGGTCTTCCTCTCCCAATTCCACTCCATCTCTCCACCTCGAAGGATGATGGGAAAGGGGACGGCTCATCTGTGGCTGGAGGAAGCGGAGGTAGTGGCAGCAGGAGAAAGAAAGCAATGGCCGGATACCTGCCCCAGAGGAAAACCGATGGCACTAGTGGTAGCAGTAGCAGTACTAACTGTCATAGCAACTCTGGAGCGCATGGGCATGATGGATCTTCTGGCCTTGTTGGAGGAGGTACAGGGGTTGGCATGAGAGGTCTCGGTAGTGACCCGTCTTCGATACTTTCCCCTTCAACACCGTCCTCGTCCTCTTCTTCAACTGTCTCTTCCTCTGCCCCCTCTTCGAATTCTGCCTCCGTCTTGGTAACAAACGTCTCACAGATACCCAAATCCGATAATCAATCTGCAATGACGCCCACTGTTACGCCGCCTGTTCCTTTTCTCTGTGGAGAGTGCGGTAAATCATTCACACAACTCCCTAGTCTCCGAAGACACTTGCGTACCCACGAAGGTGGCGGTAACGGCCCCAATAACAGCATTAACACAACCCCAAATACTGTCCATCAACATCAGTCTGATACAAGTCTCCCTCACTCGACACAAGACGGCCTAGCTCAGCAAAATGCCCACCATCAGCACGAACCAAATCAGTCCAATCCAGACCCTTCCTCGTCATGCCCGAGTCCCGATAAGACGTACTGTTGCAGCGAATGCGGGAAAGGTTTCAAAAAACGTGGCCATCTCCTTCAGCATGGTGTTATACACTCTGGTGCACGACCGTATGCCTGTTCTACCTGTGAGAGATCTTTTAATCGGCGCGAATCTCTAACTCGCCACGAGAAAATTCACGAGGATAAACCCTACCGCTGTCCGGCTTGCGATCGCTGCTTTAGGGAGAGCACGGGTTTGCTTAACCATGCCGCGTCCGGATTGTGCGGCAAATCGGGTAGGGGCTCGAGTTCGAGAAGCAGCGACGGCTGCTCTGTGAGTTCTGACGACAAGGTGGAAGGTAACGAATACCAAGGTGGACAGATTGGAGACGAAAAAGAACTGGGCTACGAGAAAGCTGAAGGAGGCGCAACGGAGATGTCGTGCGACGGCCTCTATCCCCAGGGGAGAGCAGGCAATTCAAATCCTGCTGACAAGCCGGAAGCGAAATACAGTTCGCCATATTCAAGAGATCCCTACCAAACGTCCTATAGGGTTGATGATTATCGTCGACCACCGAGTACCCTGACCTCATACTCTGGAGATGGCTCATGCACTAACAGCTTGTCAGGCCCCGCCCTTAGAAAAGCCCCCCTGGCTCCGACACTTCACCCACATCCTCCAAATCAGCAACAGCATCACCATCATCAACAGCAGCCACATCTTCCTCTTTCTTCTCTTCTCGATGATTCAGAAGACGAAGTCACCAGCAGTGCCATGTCCGCGATAGCTGCAGCCGCCGCTGCCTCTGTGTTACCGGAAATAAACAGCAATGGCGGAAGAGAGGAACGGCGAGATATAATCGGTGGTTTGTTAGGAGGCCTTGGTTTTGGGTCACTTGGAGGCCCGTCTTCTACATCTGCAGGAAATGGAGGAAATGATGAGTGTTTGAACGGATCTATGATGCCTCTTTCTCATCCTGCTCAGCAGCAACAGCAGCCTAATTCGCAAAGCGCCACACCGAATGCCAAACCGAAGAGGCCAAGAAAGCCCAGACAAAAAAGGGAGCCTAGGCCAGGGGGTATCCCTGGAGAGCCTGTAAAACGTAGACGAAATAGTCAGAATGGCGCTCGCGGGGACGGAGCAGAAAGGCCATATTTATGCACTGTCTGTGGGCGTGGCTTCGGCAGACGAGAGACCCTCCGCCGACACGAGCGTGTCCATACGGGAGAAAAGCCATTCCATTGCGATGTTTGTGGGAAAGATTTCCGTGAGCCTTTTCATCTTACTAAACATCAGACTGTTCATTCAGGGGAGAAGAACTTCAAATGCTCTCTCTGTGGAAAAGATTTCGGCTATGCTCAGAGTCTGAAAAGACACGAAAAGCTGCACCTCCGAGGCGATTTCAAGCCGAGACGGAGCAAAACCAAGTCGTCGGCAAATCAAGGAGGAGCAGTTCAGCAAGATGCAAGTCAAACTGCCCCTGGATCGTATTACTCTTATTCTCAAAACAAAGCTCAAGGATCCAGTGCTAGCACATCCAACCAGCCGCCTCCTAAGCTTTATACGTGTGAAATCTGCTGGAAGTCGTTCCGTCACCACTTCCATTTGACCGCCCATCACCAAGCCATTCACGAGCACGGCGGTGAGAAACTTTTTTCCTGTGAGGTGTGCGGAAAAGCCTTCGCTTACTCCAACAGTCTGACGAGGCACCGCTTGTCTCAGCATGGTTTAGCACGCGCCGGACCGCCCACCCAGCCAACAGGAAGCGGATCCGGTGGAGGAAATGGATCGTCTTTAACTGAAAGCGAGGCTGCCACTAACGTCCTCCTCAGTCTGGCTCCAGAAACCGGAAGTCACAATGTTCAGCAAACACATTCAACCATCGCCCATACGCAGCATCTTCACTCTCAGCCTGCTGGATATTCCCCGCTCTTCTACACACCGGAGTCAGGGCTTCATAATTCAAATCCCAGTGCCCCACCACACCCTCAGCATTCTCACTACTCGCACTCCAGTTTAGGGCCCCTTTCCCATCAGCAGCCCATAAGCGGCAAAGGTCAACAGATTTATCAAGGGATTACAGGCAACCCCATTCATTCTGCTCCCTCTCACATTCACATTTCATCTTCTCCGCTCCCCATTTCTCCGTACCACCAGCAGCAGCAGCAACAGCAGCAGCACCCGTTTCAAATGCAGCCCCAGCATCTGCATCATCAGCTTCTACAGGCGCATGGAGATGTCGGTCTGAAAAAGAGAAAAAAAAAAAAGAAAAAACCCCGATTCGGGAGCGGCGGGTTCGATGAATTCGAGAACGCAAGATGGCTCAGATTTTTGCAGAGGAAAAAAAACAGGCTTCAGCAGCAACTTAGACGAAAACGATGGATAGCGCAGTTAAGATGGGCGAAGTATACTGGAGGAATTGGAATTCATTTAGGGCTCGGGACATGGCGTGCGGGCAGGCTGAAAGTGCGCGGTTTGAGGTCGTTGATGGTTCCTTCCAGGTTCTTCACGTGCCCTATTTGTCCTTTCACCACCTTTACACGACGTCTAACCCATTCGGTCCACCGCGTAATAAGGCACCCGCCGAGGAAACACGGCTGTCGGGCTCGCCTGCGCTGTATAGTCTGCGGGAAGCGTTCTCGAAGGCTCCTCTCAGCTCTCCGCCATCGGGCTCGGCACCTTTCCCAAGGATCTTTCTCTTGCCCCCAGTGCCCCTCACGGTTCTGGAATGCGGCCCTGCTCCAGAGGCATAAATTTGCTTGTAGGCGAGTTGGCGGAGAACGAAAAACACCAAAGGGGACTTATTCTCAGAAAGAGTATTATCTTGAAAGATCGGGTGGCATCGCAGAGTACAGGCACTAAAGTATTTTTTTCAAGCGGAAAGAAAATAGAAAATTATGACCGTCAAAACTGATGAGTTTTAAAAATCCTAGAGACCTTCCCCTGCCCACACACAACACGCACCTAAATAATGCACAGTGGAACTTCTGACTTTGTTGAAAATCCACTACATATTAACAGCCACACATACACACACTCATTATTATAGATGGTCTCTGGTTTTAGCCAAGGGAGTGCCTCTTATAACAACATGAACATTTAAGCCTGTATCTAAACAAGTAAAAGACAGAACACACATCCATCAAGGACATGGATCTGAAACATGGTTTCTCCAAAGGGGAAGAATATTTTAGATTATGGGACTATTTGGTAGCACCTTTGTTGTTATAGTAGCATCTCTATCCTCTTAAAAAAAAAAAAAAAAAAAGAAAAGGAAAAAAAAAGAAACCCACATTCATTCTGTATTTTCGTACATTTTCCCCCTCTTTTTGTGCTACGAACATGAATGCAAACCAGTAAGAATGATCTAATCTCAACGGTAATTTTTATAAGATCCCCCCCCCCCCCCCCACTCTCTAAATGACTTTCACCTTATTACATAAAATGAATTACGGCAGTATAGTCTCTTCTTTTTTTTTTTTTAATTATTATTATTTTAAAAATATATGTACCCTTTTTTCTGTTTTTTTTTTTTTGTGGCCTGTGCCCTAGCCCCCCCCCCCCCCCCCCTCTCTTGTGTTTATTATAGAAATGTGTCTCCTGGGACTAATGTTGCTGGTTTGAAAGGTTGTAGAACATAATTGTCTATTGTTTTTAAAAGGACAAATCTACTAAGACACTTACGTTTTCAAACCTTAACATTTGAAAACTAATACTCATTCTTGCTTCGAAAAAGAAAAGAAAACACAATGTAAGTCATTTGAAATATCGTTGCATAACTGATGGGGTGGGGGGCACCGTAGCTCAATAGATGCCATGTTCCATAAGTTTAATGTCACCTGTTTTTTAAGAAATATGTAATTTTGTAGGTATTTCTATGACAAGTGTTATATCTTCGGTTGTGATGACGGATCGGCGCGAATAGGAGCGGAGAGACCAGTCCGTAACTGTAAAATGCGTATTATATTTTATGTATCGTTTTTTTTTTTTTTTTTTTTTTGCTTTGTTTTTTTTTCCAAGAGTGCAAGTTTTTTAATCATTTGTACTATTTGTGGTTGGGCGTGTGTGTACGTTTTAAGATGAGGGGAATATATATGCATCAATGTGATTTTATTTTATTTTTTCCTTTTTAACCCTTCACCCCACCCACCCCTCCCTTTTTTCCCACCCAATTGTCTAATCTAAACAAGTATAGCACAGGTCCCCAACACTATTGTATACATTTCAATACTTTGCTTAGCTCCTCTGTCCCAGTGTAATCTCAGTAAACTAAAACATGATGTATAAATACTAAACTATTGTTTTTATTTTATTTCTGTTTTTTTCCTTGCAACAACAAAAAAAGAAAGAAAAGGAAATCACACACACCAAAAAAAACAAATAATAATAATAATAAAAAAACTCAACAGTCTCAGGATACAGTTTAATGATATTCTGGAAGAGTGTAAACCCTCACCGTGTTCTTTATTTGTTAAAGCTTTGCGAGGCAGACATAGACGATGGCGGGGTGTTTAGAAACAGTTCAGAATAGACCAGGTGGCACGCACCTGGCGTTTGCATTGCCGCTGCTTCGGCTTACTGGAGATGTCTCTATACTCACATGTTCTGGCACATGCCCTCTGCAGTGCCATACGCCATTAGAGGGGGGGAGGAGAATGCCTGCGGGGTTGCCGTGGCAGAGGCACACAGCCGTCTGTTCTTCGAGTTTCTCGCTTGCTGAAAAGTGGATTCCACTGCACTGCCTTCACTAAACCTATTTATAAACACTAAACTGATCTAAAAAATTACACATTTGCAGTGTTTTCCCAAACCAGTATTAAAAAAAACAAATGCATTAAGCTGCATGACATAAGTTGTTCACTAGATGGCGGTAAAGCACAACATGTTTGATGAGTATTGCTGAAAAATACCACACACAGCACTATATATTTTTTATTAGAAATGTATGTAAATATTTTATTATAACTCTATATGCATCATGCGTAATACAGATTATTTTCATGACCCGCACACGTATACACACACACGCACAGAGTGCATCCTCCTCCATTTTCAGGAAAACATCCAGCAGCATAATATGGGTAAGTATTGAACAATTAAGACATACCACGCCACCTACCGGAGGGGTTTTTTAATGTTTGTACGAGGTTCTGCACTAATCCATGGAGTTCACCTCCCTGTTTGTGTGGGGTTTTAGTCCCAGCTCACGCGGCCATAGCAATAGAGCGAGCACAGGGGGCGGAGCTAGTGTCTTAAATTGTACCAATGGGATGCGGTGAAGAGCCAGCAGTGACCTACTTTCGTCCAATCAGATCGCAGGAAGGCTGCCGGTAAGGTAGTAACCGCGCGTGCATGGGCCATGTGCTGGAGTTGGGCCACGAGGTGTTTTTTTTTTTTTTTTTTACCCCAGTGGGCAAAATGTTTGTGTGGATTATGGTTGAGAACGATGATGATCATTAGTATTTATATTAGTTATTATTATTGTTACTATTATTATTATATGGTGTTTGAATGTAAATAAGTCTATATTTCTTTTCTCTGTCATATTGATTTAAACATGCTTAAACATGGGCCTGGTTGCTTTTAATGCATAATTAATGCATGGCTATGTATGATTATACATGGTTAAACATGAGCCTGATTGGTGACCATGCATGGTCATACATGGTCATGCATGGTTATACATGGTTATGCATGATTATACGTGGACTTGCCGGGTTATACATGGGCCTAATAAAAAGCAATCAGGCCCAAACACTTTCATGATTATTTGTCAATTCAATTAGAGATAGTGACATGACACAAACATGAGCAGTCTGTGTTAATGAAACCTGCAGTCAAGAGGGTTGCGACATGAAAACCTTCACCCTTATGCTGTCAGTAACATCAGATGTAATGACATGTGGGTCAAAAGATAACATGGCTCACACACAAGTGAAAATTTTATTTATTTATTTTTTTAAAAAAGGAAAGACATTTAATAAAATTTATTAAATAGCATTAACAGAAATTTGGCAATGATCAACATTCATTCAATATGGACGGCGTGCCAGTCCATCGCAGGGCAGCAATGATAAACAATTTCTACCAATATCAATATTTGTTAACATTATTATTATTATTAAAATTAACCAGTGGCTTATTGGGTACCATCGTTGCCAAATCTCACCTCTGACATGTGTGTGTTGAGTTTGCATTTACTCCCCATGCTTGGTGGGTTTTCTCCAGAAATAGGCTGATTGCCGTTTTGTGCACATGTGCTTTTGCCTTATGATGGGTTGCCACTCCGTTCAGGGTGTCTCCTACCTGGATAAGCCGGATGCATCTTCCATGCCGCATATTCTGTATATATACACAAACACACACTATGAGCAGTTTGGGAATTCCAATTAGCCTAATTTGCATGTCTTTGGGAGAGAACCCAAGGGCACAGGAAGAACATGCAATCTCCATGCACATAGACCTGAGGCGGAAATCGAACCCTCAACCCTGGAGATGTGAGGCCACCACGCTAACCACTACTGGAAATGTATAATAATGATAATAATACTTGTTGTTAGGAGTTAGATGTTACATGTATAGTACAACAAGGTGAAATTGTTTATTACATTTCTCAGAAAGCTGTGAATCATGATGCAGCGCCCCCTGGAATATATGCAAGCGCTCAACAATGGCAGCTTAAAGATTGATGTATGTAAAAAAAATTAAATAAGGTCACTCTATTAAATGCAATGTGTTGTATAAACATTGAAATAACTAAACACAGGCCATCTTTAGGAGATGCTAATGATTATTAAAGAGTATGCAGATGCAACAGTCACGTGACAAGGTGGCAAGAAAGGAAGACGATATCGGAAACCCAAACAAGTAAAGATTTTTTTGAGCAGATTTTGTAAAAAAAAAATGCTCTGATAGTTGTTTTGAAGAAAATTATAACGAGCTCACAGGTCACATGATCTTAGTGCCATGGAAAGGAGGTTGGGTCTAATTAGCATACTAAAACAGGCTGCAAAAAAAAACAATTAAAAAATTATATATTTTTTTATAGATAGATGTGCAAGGCCAAAACATTACTTAATTACTTAAAACGTAAATATTCTTATTTATTATGTGCATTCTTTAAATAAAGTAAATATATAATATATAATTATATATATAATATATATGAAATATACTGTAGAAAATGCCCTGAAGTTGAGGTGACAGTTAAAGGGTTAAGCCAAGTAACTCCAACACCGCCCTCCCCGCCCCCCTTTCCGTATCAGGCGCAGTGACCCTGATACAGCCGCCGCCCCCCCCCCCCCCCTTCACTGACGTCACGAAACGCGAATTCGAACACGCGCCCGCCTCGAAACCCCGCCCATCCACCCCGCCCACTCGTCATAATTTATGCACGAGCGACGCCCCCGAGCGCTCCGCGTCCCCGTGAGGGGTGACGTCACGAGAGCTCGCCCGTGTTCGTTCCAGCTGACCGCCGTAGAGCCGCGGTCTCGAGCGCTCCGGAGCGCACGCGATGGAATAGGATAACGACAGCGGCGGAGGAAGAAGAAGAACAAGAAGAGAGAGACGGGGGAAAAAAGAACAAACAAAAACAAAACGAAAACGGTGCAGAGGATTACAGCTGCTGGGTATTAAATGAGAGTTGGAGTAGTGGAGCGACTGGAACCTGCCTCTCTCTCTCTCTGTATCTGTCTATCTCTATTTATCTGTCTCTCTATCTGTCTAATAGTCGCAGCTCATTCGAGGAATTATTTTCGTCCATACCGGAAGGACTCGAGCTCGAATCGGTGCCAAATGTCAGCATATCCCCGGACTAAAGCTCCTGCAGAGACGTCAAGAGTGTGAGCTTTCATTCTTTATGCAACTTTTGCCTTCAAACCTTTAAACCATGGAGCAAAGTGCTGCAGAATAAACAGATCCTTCATAACAACAACAACAACAACAATAATAATAATAATGGATTGATTATTCGTGGGCTCCGAAAGCAAATCATTCTGGATGCTGATTGAGATGTGAACCCTCTCCTCTCCTCTTCTTTCTCATCAATGGTCAGCTGAAGGGACGTGAAGGAGATCAGCTGTAATCCAGCACTCACAGGCTAGTTGGTTGGATTAAAAAAAAAAAAAAAAAAAATCACTTTTTTAATATAGTCAGGCTATGTCCAGACCTCTTTCTCAGCTTTTACCTCCTCCAGATATTCCCTCTGGGGGTAGTGCACAGTTCGGCCCGGCGTGTACAGCGCCCAATGGACACCTGGGCTCGGTGGCCAGCCTGAAGTCTCTCCTCCAGCTTCCCATTAAAGGAGACAGCAGAGGGAAAGACTGCTGTGAGATGATTGGTGAGTCTATCTCTCTATCTCTCCGTCTATCTCTGTGTGTGTATGTGTGAGGCCTTAATCCTGGTCTAAATGGCTAGTAACAGCATAATTACAGTTCTACACAGCGTACCTATGGAAAATTTAATTAGTAGCTCGAATGAATGTTGTATTTGTTACAGGTTTAAAGGTTAAGACATTTTCATATTACAAGCATAGTTGCTGTAGCATCTTCTGTGAAAAAAAACAATGCATGCATATACATCATTGGCATGTAATATGGTGAGCATCATTTCTGTAACGCTCTAGATGTCACTTATATTTGACGATAAGAGCTGAACAATAGTAATAATAATTGTAATAACTGTAATAATAAAAAGTCTGGACGGAGATGTCTTGCAGATGCCATTGCTTCCCGAGTTTTTAAAAAAGACGTCTGGGATATATATATATATATATATATATATATATTATAAAGCGCCGTTCTGTAAGCATAGCTGAAATTTTCTCCTGAAGCTTTGAATATTGGCTCTGGTTGCAGAGCTTCTTCTTCTCTTCAGCCTTTATTCAACGCCCTCATATACACCCACGCAGTCTCCTTTCCTCACTTCTCGTCCTACTCCTTTTTAATTCCCCCTCCTCCAATAAGTACAGCTCTTTTTAAAATAAAAATAAATAAATAAATAAATCAACCTCTGACCAGCTCACCTTCATGCTTGACTCATTGATTGTCACTATTTTGGAGTCATGGGCAATGTGCTATTCCTGTTATTGCTCTCTTTCAGCTCCTGGCGCAGATACACGGTTTCTACCTGGTGTTGTGGTTGTTGTGGAGTGTGTGCTTCCTAGCCTGCAAGCTTGTACGGTTTTGTGACATGTAGGAATCCTTAGGAAAGACTCGGCAGTGTTGCATCGCACCTTCAGGGTTCGGGTTCGATTCCCGTCTCTGGGTCTGTGTGCGTGGAGTTTTCATGTTCTCCCTGTGCTTGGTTGGGTTTCCTCCAGGTTCTCCGGTTTCCTCTAACAGTCCAAAGAGATTAGAGATGAGATTAGGCTAATTGGCGTTTCCAGTGTGTGTTGACCTACAGTACCACGGTCGTAAAAATGGGAATGAAAGAATGGTCACCATTGGCCTCCACAGTTCCTAGTTGGACTACAGAGGTTCCTAGATGGCTGGCTAGATGGATAGGAAAGGCTGATGGAAATCTTTAGAAGATGGCATTAAATCATAACAACCCGAATATCTGATTTCATTACAGATCAAGACAAACCCCTGGACTCTGACGACGATTCGTTAAGTGGAATCGGGACCGGAACCAGCGGCTCGATGCGTGCCTCTTCGCAGACGGCTTTCCTGGGCCCGTTGCTGTGGGAACGCTCTCTACCATGCGACGGCGGCCTGTTCCAGCGGCAGTTCATGGACTTGGAGGAGTTCCTGACGGAAAACGGTATGGGGCACATGCCACTGGGGAGCACCTCGGGCGCTCAGGCGCTCATCCCCTCGCAGGGCATGCAATCAGCCATTCCAAGCCAGAGCTCCTCACCATCTCCCGGGTCCTCGTCAGCCTCGTCCATCTCTTCGCTCTCGTCCTCATCGTCCTCGTCCTCCCTTCTAGGACTAGACGTGCCACAGGTCCCAACTACAGGAATGCTGGGAAGTCCCGAGTGTCTGCACGGTAAGAGTTCATGCATTTACCTAAATTGTTGCTAATTCACACGTCATTACAGCAGGTTAAAAATAGTATGTAGTTATAGCTACTGATTGAAGCTCGACCATGAGCTGCAAAAGCATTATTATTGTAATAATTATTGTACACGATTATCAAAAAACAAATTTGGTGTGATGGTGTCCGTATACTTTTGGTCACATAGTGTGTAAGTGAGCGTATTGAGTTTATAGACCTATGGATGTTAGTTATGTGACCGCAGATGCATGTGCACTCAGGCTCAATGGTTAATGTTGCAGTGAGGCATAAACTGGCTTCCCTGAGGCGTCTGGCTTCTCGTGTCCAGCGCAATAAATTTGTAGAACTGGAGTTCGCACTCTGAGCCCTAGTCCGAATAATCTGCAAAAAGGTATAGCATATATGGGTTTTTCTGCGTTATGCATTATTTTTATCGTGTATTACGGAGTATGCTCGGTATAACTCGACTTTTTGAAAGTATAAAACGAGTAATATATTATCGTGCAACACCTACACTATAAGATTTCCTTTTCCTATAATCAAACCCAAACAATACCTAGTGAGATAAAATACCTTTTAATACTGAGTTGCATTAAAAAAAGGCCTGAGGTTTAGTATTTTTAGCTCAAGACTGTATTATTATTATCATATTCACAGATTCATATTAATAATCATATTCAATAAGAAAAAAAGCTGCAATGCTTCAGAAGGATCATCTACCAAATCCTACAAATAATTATTGTTGTTTAATGTTAAGGGAGCTTTAATAATGGACAAGGCTTTGTTTATGGTGTTTTTCAGGTTTATTTAAAAAAACTAAACAAAATGAACGCATGCAGAGGTTGTGGCTCAGTGACTGAGGTTCTATGTTGCAGGAACATTATGAATTCCAAAATCACAGGACAGCTGAAGAGCCGCTGAGCAAACACGTTCTGTCTTAAATCAGAAATAAAGCTGCAGTTAAAGATCCTTTGGAACAGAGGTTGTTGTGTAGAAAGCACGCGTAAAAAAAAAAGAAAGAACAGCTGAGGAATAAAGCTGGGAAACAGAAAGGAAAAGAAGGAGAGAAATGGGAAAGGGAGGGGTGGACTAGAGCAGTGTGTGTGTGTGTGTGTTTTCTTTGCGTGTTTTTGAAGCTTGTTCCCTTGTCCTCCCTCTTGCTCTGTGTCTCACACGTTGAGGCCATGTGCAGGCGACTCGTCACGTGCCGATGCAGAGAGCAATGAGGGGAGAGAGCAAGGCGAAGGGAGGGGCAAAAGAACAGGGGGACGGCCCAATGTGTGCGTCTGTGCCTGTGGGAGTGTGTGTGTGTGTGTGTGTGTGAGAGAGAGGGAGATTGCAAATCCCTTGTAGCTGTGACTTTCAGAGATGGCAGACACGTGATACATGATAAACACTGTAAACAGACACACACCGCCGATGTAATAATATAACAGAGACACATGGAATTGTGCGTCCCAGTTCAGCCTTGCTCCTGTACATTTCCATAAGAAATTGTACTGAGGTAAACTCTAGTACATACCATAATATACAGTAGCATTAATGTGGTACTTCAGATATTACCATTGGAGGAATGTTTATAGTGGGTACTATGGTAGTACTTTGTATTTATTGGGTACCACACTGGCTACCAAGTTTCAGCAAGGTTCTAATACAGTATGTACAATATTTGTACATACTGTAGCATATTTAATACGTTATTGCATACTACTGGTATGATACAGTGGCTCAGTGGTTAGCACTGTCGACTTGCACCTCCAGGGTCCGGGTTTGATTCCCACATCGGTTCTGTGTGCATGGAGTTTGCTTGTTCTCCTCCCGTACTTGGTGGGTTTCCTCCGGGTACTCCTGGGTTTCCTCCCACAGTCCAAAGACAAGCAGATTAGTCCCTAGTTGGACTACAGAGATTCTTAGGATGGATGGACAAGTATGATATATTACACAGGCAGTTCCATATTAGAAACCTAATCAAATGCAATGAACATCCCCTTATAACAGTACGCATAGGAGGGGCTGCTCACATTATCATCAGAGTGTGTTTTCCTAGCATGTGTGTACACTAGTGAGCGTATCACGTATCATTGTTCTGTGTTTTTTTTTTTTTTTTGCTTTGCTTCTTGGCTGACATTGTTTGGACAGATGGCTGAAATAGTATAGGATAAACCCTATAGAATTCTTGAAGCTATTTAGTAGCTTATAGTAGCTCGACAGAACAAGAGATTTGAAATTTGACAAACTAGTTTGTCTGTAGTCCTAGGGTCCGTTGTGGCCAATGGTGATTACCAATATATTTATTTAAATTTATACAACTATGCTAACACTCACACACACTACGGGGCAATTTGGGAACTGCAGTTAACCTCATCTGCATGTCCTTGGGAGGAAACCAATCAAGCACGGCGTGAACAGGCAAACTCAATGCACACAGACCCAGAGCTGGGAATCGAACCCGGACCCTGGTGGTATGTGCGGCGACAGTGCTAACCACTCCACCACCGTGCCTCCAAAATAAACTTCAATGTAAATGAAAAACTGTTAGCAAAACTCTGTGTAAAGTTTAGAAATCCCGCCATCTATGTTATGATTGGTAATTTTTTTAAATCTTGTCTATGACTGATTAGAAACCGAGAACAAGGCCAGGAGTTTAGCCCTACAGTTAATACAGTTTAGCACAATATTTGTGAATTATTAAATCTCAGTGTCACTACATGTATGTACAATTAAGTGATTTATACATATTAATTATGATTACTGAAGTAATAAAAAATAAGAATGATGACAAAATTATTAGCCAGCCTCTGATGGCAAGCTTGCATGAGGTTGAGAAATCCCACTTTCTGCGCTACGATTGGTTTGAGAATTCGTTCTTGTCGAGGATTGGGTAGGAACGGAGAGGGTGAGGCGAGGATATAAATTGTGTTTTTATGTGCAGGTGTAAACACCTGGAGGTATTTGAGTCATAGAGGGTTTCGCGAGATTTCGCAATGCTTTGTTTCTTGTTAGGTTTTGCTTATGGCTTAGTAGATTTGTACACCTGAAGACAAATGCTGAAACAGTTTACCCTGTAAATACTACGCTACTCAGAGTGAGAAAACTAGCTACTGTTATGGGAGGCATTGAAATACAAGCTTTGAATAATAATATAATATATAGGATAGGGGTCTGGAACCTATCCCAGGAGACCCCCTTGTACAGGGTGCCAATCCATCGCAGGGCACACCTACATACACACACTACGGGCATTTGGGGAACGCCAATTAGCCAAATCTGCACGTCTTTGGCTTGTGGGAGGAAACCGGAGTACCCGGAGGAAACCGGGACACTCTATGGACACAGACCCCGAGACGGGAATCGAACCCAGAACCCGGAGAGTTCAAGGCGATAGTGTTGCCGCTCATTGTTTAAAAAAAAAAAAACACACCCCAAAACCAATAATATTCACACAACAAGTTATAAGATTATAAGTTATAAAGTTATAAGGACAGCATGTGTATATCTGCTCACTAAATTGTATGGCTAAATATTATAGGTGGAACTGTTGTACAGATATACTGCTTGATTTTTACCTGAAGGGTTATGTACTAAAGTATATCTGCCTCCATTAGCCTACAGACATGTCATAAAAATAAAAACTTTATTCTACACATTCGTACATGGATATTCAGCATGTACCATGTAAAAGAGCTAAATCATTTAGGATTATAACAAATCCTGTCCTCTAGCTAGCTCACTGATGTCAGCCGTTAGCTCAGTAAGCTGTTAGCAGTATTAGTAGCAAGCTAGTCTGCTAATCCTAGCATGCTAGCTAAATTACGAGGCATGAGTTTACAGGCTGTCTGACTGTCAACGGTGTTTAAAGCAATGATTCATGTTACTTATTGTGGAAAAAAACAACATATATATATTTTATTTAACATATTAGGCGGAGTGTGAATGGCTACGGTCACATTGAGCTAAAATAAGAAGCTGACTGGCAGTGGACGCCGTGTGCATCACACACTCACACACACACAATCACATGGTGTATGATGAACCGAAATCCTGAATGCAAAGCTGCTGCGGTTTGTGTGAAATAAGACAGGATTTAGTATATTTTTTAAAACTGGGTTAACGTAAGAAACAACAAGAACAAAAAAATGTTTCTAAATTAGAGTCATACTTGAAAGATCTCCTCTTTTGTTTGACTTTGACAAAATAATTTTGCAAACTGATTTTTGTGCAAGTTTGTGAGGTAACCCTTCAGGTAACCCTTGCGTGAAGGGACTTTTGATTTGTGCAGAATAACAGAACACCCTTATAAGAGTAAAAACTAGCTTTATTTCTCTACAATAAAGCTAGTTTCACTAGTGCTTGGACACCATCATGGAAGAATGTTTTGCCATGATTCACGCTGGCCTCCCAGGAACTCCATCAATGGCCCAAACATGTGGAAATGGCTTGGAAATGCTATAATGTGCCAGTGGTGTTGGTGAATGATTGTGTGTTCAGTTCCTACAAACAGATGCGTCTCTTCCGCAAGTCGGCGACGCATTAATCACGGGAACATCCACAGTGGGCGCCGAGCCACCGTCGGTCTTACGCCTTCTTCGCACTCGTGCACAGCTCATATTTAAGTCTTTTGCAGTAGTGTAGCTCAGCAAACAATGGACAACTGTCTCTGTCCATCTGCCGCCGATAAGCAGATTAGCAACTTGTCTCAAATCACATACTTATGTACTGTTCTAGATCATTATTCCGTACTGAACCAGTTCTAACCAGTTTTTTTTTTGTTAATTATAGTGTTAACGTAAAAACGAATTCGATCAAAATATTTAAAATAAGAGTAAATATGCTTGAACTTAATCATAGTGCAATCATAGTAAACAGTAAATGAGTAAACATAGTAAAATCGTTTAAACAGAGACAGAGACCTCTAAAGGAAAGCTGGCGGACTTGGGGATGTTTTGTCTCCGTTCTGCCTATTGTTTTAAGTTCTTCGGATATACCCAAGATACTCAGTGGTGCTTACATGAACATCACTTCAGCACTCACAATCAAAATCAAGTCTAAGCTTGACTCCCCTGCCATATAAATCTTTTTTTTTTTTTTTTTTTTTACAGAACGTCCATGATGTCCATTTTTTTGCCTCCCCTTCAAAAACATGGAGAACCCCTGAGTTATGAGCTGCCAGGACATAGGCAATGATTATATGCCATTTTCGGTAGCTGGTTATTTATTTATATCGTATTCTTTGTCTTAACTGACCGATACCTGTTTGAAATGTCCTTAGTGTATGTTATGTTGCATCAGCAATTAAAAAACAAAACAAAAAACAAAACGTTTCCATTTAGCATCACTTTCGTTTCCATTTATCTGGTGAAGATGGTTTACCAGCTCGACCAGTTTGGCATGCTCTGGTGACGGCTGGTTAGTCAGAGTAAGCTGGAATGTTTTACCTGGGTGTTTGGGCAGTTCTTAGTAAGTGCTTTATACTAGACAAGGGTTGCCATGGATTCCAGGAACACCCCAGGTGGGGAATCGTCATTCACACCTAACTAATTTGGGCCCAAGCCAAGTATCAAACCCTGGACTTGTAAGGTGGCAATACAGTCTACAAAATCACTGTGCCTACAGAATATAAAATGAAATCAGAACTGAATAACATATGGGTATGGACTGTACGTGTGATTTATGCCTTTATTATGTAAAGCATGCAGCATGGTAAAACAAATCAAACTTTAATAAGCTACAATATCTTTCTAAGTTAAAATGGGACTAAATGTTTTTTTGTATTTTTACTTTGAGAAGTGGAGCAGAGAAGAGGGAAAGTGTAAAAGTCATGGCTTGGAAGAAACAAATGTGCTGGAGTCCTGTGCTTGGCTTATGTCTGACCCCTGGTGGTCGGATTGTGTAGCTGCACTCAGGCTGAGCAAAGTGCACTTCATGTACATTTACAGTGATTTGTGTGGCACAATGCAATCCAAAAAAAGAAGAAGAATTCATATTAATATTTAACAATACCTTCAAATATTTGTTTAATAAATACATTTTATGTATTTCTTTTTGTTCACTACATAAACAGGTTTACAAAGCCCCTCTGGTGACATCAGCAGGGGAGAAAGAAAAAAAATTGACATACTAAGGCGTAGGGACAATATACTATGTTGTTGCAACAACGTTATAATCTCATTATGATTAGCCTCTCGTAACCTACGAGAATATCACCAAAGGGGCTCACATGATTGACATTTTGATGATCAACGTTAAAGACGATGAAGAATAAAGCTTGGCGTGTGTCAAAAACATTTAACATGTAAAAAAAATTATATAATAGCTGCAGATCTTTAGATCTCAAGTCTCACATTTTTCATTTATACACTCCGCTCAAATAAAACAGATTATCTTGTCCTCGTACTTTTCATCCCGTTGAGGTCATGTCCAGCTGTTTACTGTCTCCACGACTTCTTTAAACCATTAAAAGCTCTAGCGGCACAGATATGTGCCAGCGACACTACATAAATCAATGACAGTTAAAACAAATACAGTTTTTTGCAAACGTTTAGGCACCCTTGATAAATAACAGATGTTTGTGATTTTTTAAATTGAAAAGATGTTAACACGGTCTCTCTTGGAAATGGAAAAAATGCACAATATTTCCAGCAAACATTGGTGCATAGTTACTTTTTATGTCATAAATTGAACAATGATAAAAAAAATAAAAAAAAAAAAATAAAAAAACATTATTGTGGCACAAAATCTGTTATTTATCAAGGGGTACCAAAACTTTTGCATAGGACTGTATGTGCTTATATGGAAGCCTTGCTGGTGTGTCTTAATGTATTTGGGTTTCTCGAATCTGTCAGTTAGAACGAAAGATATGATGTGTTAACATCTTTTATCCACTACTGGATTATGGGAATGATGTCACAAAAGTGTAAAACTCAAAATGAGCTTCTTTTTCTTCTTCTTATTATTTGTTCATAGAAACAACTGAAAACAACAATAGAAACATGTGATCATGTGTATCTGTGCTATTTCTTTGCCTACGTAACTCATTTTTTACATTTTTGCTTAGTCATGTTTGTATAGTTGGTTAAAATGAACTAAAATTCAGTTTGCCTATTTTGTGCTTAAAAAAAGGATGTCACGCTATATTAAAAAAGAAAAACAGCAAAACAAAAATAATGGCTAAATGCTCAGAGTTTGAACTTCTACAGTATTCATATATTTACTGATTTGATATGGACAGCAAAACCAGCTAACTTTCACTCCTATGACATACATCATCTTCTGACAGCTTTAATGTCTAACTAAAGCACTTCACAAGTATTGACTCTGTCTTTTCCTCACTGACTTCCGTGCCCCCCCTCAGGTGGACAGGCCATGCAACAGGACCCTTCTCCCAGCTCCTCCTGCCCACCCCCACCAGTACCCAGCACTGGCGCCCCTGCCGCTGACATCATGGTCAACTTTGACCCCGACCCTGCCGACCTGGCGTTGTCCAGCGTACCCGGTCAGGAAGCGTTCGACCCACGGAGACATCGCTTCTCTGAGGAGGAACTCAAGCCTCAGCCAATGATCAAGAAGGCCCGCAAAATGTTGGTGCCCAACGAGCAGAAGGTAGGATGTGTGGCCTCGCTGGGTATATACTGTACATAGATGTGAACAAATCACAGAAGTAGTGCACATGTCTTGTACAAACAATAGACACTGCAGTGCAGCAGATACCAATATTTACAATTATATATAATATTCCCAGTGTGTAAGTGAATGTTTAAAATGTCCAAAGTCTGGTATATTGTATGTGAGAAAAGAGTCAGTGAATCAGTCCGGGAGCATGATGACAGAAAATGTCTGTCCTGTAAAACTGTCCTTTATGAGTTCACAGTACAATACAGTGGAAAACAGCTCTGAGACAAATTGCCGTTCGGGATTCCTCTTACGATTTAAAGCTACTGTGATTCATTTGCTTAGGTGCGATTATGATTTTTGGCCACATGATGGCAGTGTCGGGAAAGGGGACAGAGATTTAGTCCCCTTTAGTGGATCTGTATGCTTTACATTGTATGTTCGTGTCAAAGGCGGATAAGACTCACATTGTCAGACTTAAGAACAAATTCGACTTACAAACGTGCTCCCGGAACGGAACTCGTCCGTAAGTCAGGGACAACCTGTATTCTCTGTGAACGAATCAGCCATGTCAGGGCCGTTTCTAGGACAGCTGGGCTAAACCACACAGGATAGCTGAACAATCATATCTCAGGAACCCTATTATGTTAGAAAGGATTTCTTTTCACCATTTTGGCCAAGAAAAGTGACACTCTCTTACAGAAAATCCAGTTTTCTGATTAAACCAGTGCTCAATATCAAAATGTTTGGTTAATCCTAACAGCCCAGGGTGCAACTCTTCACTTTCATGTATTTGTAATTAAACTACATTTTAGTAAATCTCTTTACTGACTTACTTGATTAATGTGAAGTTCAATATCCTGACACATCTCTACAACCACCTAACCGCTCATCTTTGTCTTCCCCACCCTTCTGTTTCCTCCCTACCGAAGGACGAAAAGTACTGGAACCGACGTGTAAAGAACAACGAGGCGGCGAAGCGTTCACGCGACGCACGGCGCCTCAAGGAGAACCAGATATCCGTCCGCGCCGCTTTCCTCGAGCGGGAGAACGCCGCCCTCCGACAGGAAGTGGCCGACATGCGCAAAGAGCTCGGCCGCTGCCGCAACATCATCAACAAATACGAGAACCGCCACGGAGACTTATGAAGAGAAAATTAGATGAGGAAATACATGAGTAAATAAAAGAATCAGCATTTTGTTTGTCTCTTGAGAAGGCAGTTTAAGTGCAAAGCACGTTTTCAGAACGTTTTTTTCCTTGAACATGCACTAGAACATTTGGGAATCATGTTCCCTTAAACGTGACGCATTGCGCGTGGCTGGACCGGATCAGTAATCCTAGTGAAAGGGAATGCTCACTAGATCTAGAAGAAACACTGTTTGTGTTGATTTATTATTATTGTTATCAGTTTAGTTTTTTTTTTTTTTGGCTGTAATACTACGCTAAACCCTGAGCTTATGTAAATTTTTACAATATCAACTCAATATTCAGTGTTGCTCAGACTCTATGAGCATTTCTTAATCTTGTTATTTTTTCTTAGAGGTGATGTTGGTAATATTTTCTATGACAAAAAAAAGACCTTGTATATTTTTTAAACTGCTATGGACAGTTAAAATTGCACAGAAAAGGAGAAAAACGAGTGGAGGATAAGACAGCACAAAGATTCAGGAAGGAAAGTTGTATATTTTTATACTTAGAGGAGCAGACGGGCAAAGAGATTTTGGAAACAGATTTTTTCCCTCTATATTTTATATAAATCTATATTATGTGTGGGTAGGGATATTTGTGAAGAAAGAGGGCTATATGAAGTTTTTTTCTCTTTTTTTTGGAATTGGAAATCAGGTCGCTGGATCAAGAAAGTCTGACATTGAATTTTAAGCAAAGCTTACACGGATGGATCAGGAACTTTGAGCTGACGTTGAAGTATTACAGCAAATCAAGTGTTCCGAAATCACGCTACGGATTTCTGACGGCACCTAATTTAAAAAAAACTTTTTTTAAAAATACATTTTCAGTTTCTTTTTCTTCTGTTTTTTTTCAGTTTTTTTTTTTTTTTTACTAGAAAGCAAAACTTAGAAAGCAGGCGGTCTGGACATTACACCCTTTGACACTACATTAGAGCATTAGAGGAATGGATGTACAAAAAATAAGATTTTCCATGTATATATTTAATTGCTCAAGCTTTTATTCCATTTAAACACACAACTCGGACTTTTTGAATCGCATGCGCACAAACCGGACGACACACATAATCTAAGTTATGAGTTTCAGTACAGTGCTCCCTGATTCTTTACACTATGATTTACACAGTGATTCTGGTTATTATTATTATTATTATTATTATTATTATTATTGTCCAAGTTTAGTTTTCAGTCAGTGGGTTGCATGGTAGCGAGTTTCTTTCTTTTATTATTATTATTTTTTCATTAATATACTCTTAACATCAGCACGGAAAGACCCCTATCCTGTCCTTTTGGTACAGATTCCTTGCACTGCTAACTGTGTCTCTGTTTAAAGATAAAACTTATATTAAATCTATTCAAAGTATTCTGTAAATTCCCAAACTACAGTACAGTATATTCTAACAAAAATGAATGCACCCTGATACTACTGTAAAAAGAAATCCATATAGCTACTATAATATATAAAAGTTATAAATAACCTTATATGAAATTCAACTCTTCTGTCACTAGGTGTGTGTGTAAATATCAATATCTGTGAATATGTGATTGTAGAGGTAATTTGCATAAATGTAGTATATAAGGAAACCTATCGCTGCACAAAACGTACTTTCACCCAGAAACAATTTGAAAACAAATTTTTAATAGAAGAATAATCAAACAATTTTTTAAAAAATTATTATTTCTTTTTTGTTTTTCTTTTTTGAAATATGTAATTTTTTAAAATATTGTTTAAAGGTTTTCATTTCGACCATTGATATACAGAATTCCATACACAAGCCCGATGCCCGATTCATTTTCAGGACAATCACTACAAAGCCACAGAAACTTCAAAAGTATTGGCACTCTTGCCATGCACACACAAAAATGTATATTTAAATAATGTTACAAATGCAACTATGTAACGTTTTGGTCTCACGCTGACGTTGTTTTATTAAGTTTTGTTTTTTTTATAGATTTTTTCCCCCTTTCCTACATAAATCCTGCTTTCTTAATTATCCGTACTTTTACAATCTCCCAGGGCAATAAGAGCACCGAGTCTCTTCCTGGAAAGTCGGAGGCGCTGACGACTTGAGAACTCTTATCTCCACACCTCCAGGAAATGCAGAACTCTTTACGCTCCTTTATATTCTTCGGTTTGTACATCAATCTTCAGTTTCAATACGGTTTGAATTCAGAGACTGAGATGATTTTTATGTTTCTCTAGCCGTTTCTGTGTTAAAACCCTTCAGGCTATTTTCTAAACTTTCTTTGCATGGATCTGACTGTATGAGCTCAGTGGTCCAATTCCTGCCAAATCAAAAAAATGTATGTGATTTTTTTTATTATTATTTTTTTTTTTGTAATGATCCTAGTTGTTTGGTGATATATTTTTTTTTCACTGTTTGGTGTCTCCAGTATTGTAAGCTCTTTTCCCCATGGTAATGTATGAAAAAGATTTTTTTCACATATTTATGTCCCAGGGAAACAACAGTTCATGTGCAAATGCAAGATAATAATAATAATAATAATATAGTCAAGATCTCAAGAATGTTTTGAATATGTTTGCATTTATATAAAATATTCCTCAATAATTTTGGCACATATACCTCTGAGACAAATATAAATATATATAAATATATATTTAAAAATACATCTAATGAGAATTATTTTTCTTGGAACAAAGACAAATAGTTTATCTATGAGAGTTTTTTTGCTAATTTCTATAAAGGGTGCCAATAATTATGGAGGAGACACTATATGAAAAGCTCCATGTTGATTTGCACGTCATGTAACTTTTTTTTGTTCATTTAAAAAAAAAAACATGTTACACTAAGTATCGTTGCTAGTATTATCAGTTTTGATAATATTCGGATGACTATTTTCTTGTGATAAGATTTCTAACGAAACGCTCATCTCCATCCATCGCCATCTTGGAAAAACTCACGTTGCCATTTGACTGTACATTGTTGGCACCATCCAGTAAGACTTGTTTCTTGTGTGTATGTGTGTGAGTTTATATAAGCTGATAAAAAAACAAAACAAAAAAAAACAGATTTGTTCTCCTGGAGGAATTGAATCTACTCCTTCTGCCAGCAATGACTTGGTGCTGCTTTTCCTCCCGCACATCAACGGAGTATGATTTTTTTTGTTATATTGAAACTTTCTAGAGGCTTAAATTGAAACTTTTTTGGCAGTGCTATTTTTCTATATTACCCTGAACACACGTTAATGGAATTTCACAGGCACTGGTAGCTTATCCTCTTTTTTCCAATGACAAGTTTCTTACCAGTTGTTATTGCGGGTATTGTATTCATCATATTTTGCCTCTTTCCACGTGGAATATTAACAGGTCCCTGGTTGTGACTGTTATTAACTACAAATACCAAGCGCATACAAGTTTTAACCCTAATAGAACCAATAATATCTACTGTTCTATGTTTTGGAGATGTTGGGAAATGTGGTTTGGTTTTTTTTTCCTGACACACCAATAAACGAATGCCATTATTCACTGATACGAAACGTAGTTTGCTTTTTAAATGTTGTTATGCAGTTACAAAGTGCAGAGTCTTCCATTTGACTGAAATAAAATATATCTAGGCTTTATGAAATTTACTGGATTCACCACTGAGTATCAAAGGTATTTAGCCAAAAGTATGTAGCCACCTGACCATCACACCCAAACGGTTTCCATAAGGATAGAAGCACACCCTTGTATAGAATGACTGTGTGTGCTGTAACATTACTGGAAATAATAAGTCCTAATCATCATAGTGCCCCTGTGCACAAAGTCCAAGAGGATTTGGTTTGCCTGGAAGAAGTTGGACTGGAACTCCAGTGTCCTGCACAGAACCTTGACCAAACATGAACTGGAACTGAAGCCTCCTGAACGTCCCACCATCATGCTCTTGTAGCTGAATGGGAAAATCCCCAACAAGAGCTAAATCCAGTGGAAAGCCTTCCCAAGTGCGTTATGGTTATTCAAACAGCAAAGAATGGGATGTTCAGCAAGCACATGAGGGTGTAATGATGGTCAGGTGTCCACAAACTTCCAAAAACTATGGTCTTGGTGTTATTTTATATATTTAAGCAACACATATGTTCCATTATACAGTACTATTCACACGCAATAGACTAATGACACATTTTTCAGACATTTTGCATGACCATGATTTCTGCCCTTTATACACTTACACCACCACCAGCTCAATTGAATAACAGTGATTATTAATTGTATACAAGTGAACCGGTGATGGGATCATGGGCACACAAGGATCATATATGTCCACTGGGACAAAAGGCCAGTCTGTCTTGCCCAGTCCCAAGAAAGCACAAATTGCTGAAAAAAGGCACTGCTGGCATTAATAGAAAAGCATCAAAACAACCAGTGTACCAGAGCGCACCACGTATGAGGTTTAACATGTCAAGAGTTCAAGGTTGTTCATCCAGCCTCCAGACTCCCCAGGTCTCAATCCAACCAACAAGTCGGTCCACGAAGGCCCCACCTCTCAAGCCATAGCACCCAAAAGATCAGCTGCTAATGTCCTGGGGCAAGACACCAGAGTACCCACCCATCCCCATGCCCCAAGAAACCAGAACCCAAGATTGGCCCAAGGGGTAACCTAACTCAGTTATATTAATATATAAATGTAAAATAAGCCACTCTTTTTCATTGCTCTTCCAAGCAACGTCAATGGTGGGGAAACACGATATTGACTGGCGAACGAGAATTATGTGTTATTCAGCTGTTCAGTCATCTACTTTTTGAAGGACATCTACCAGAGAAAAACAAGGACAGCTTGATGTTATAGATTTGTGACCATCATAGCTGCACTGTACTTGTAGTAGGTGGTAGGAAACCAGAGGAACGATACACGGACTTGGGGAAACTATACATAGTCAGTGCGAATAGATTTATCCTGAGCAGCGTCTTTATGGCTCCAGGAAGATAAAGCCCAAGGCGAGAGCCTTCACCATCACTCACCCACATCTGGTTAGTGGCAGCAGTGATAGATCCACCATATTGTATTACACTGTATTTCAGCTGTTTAACAAACATTAAATTTTTTTTCATTCATTCATTTATTCATTCATTCTCAACTCCATAGGTTTGAAATTATGATGAGATACACACTGCTCTTTTTAGTGACCAATAATGTAAAAAACTAAAACATTATCACAGATATAACCTGATATAAGCACTGCTTGCTTTTCTTGAATAATCACAGGCCAGCACACTCACTTGTTTTTCATAGAGTCACCAAGTGGTCGAAAATAGGAACTGCAACAAGTACTCACAGAGGTCCATTGGCGTCAGGATAATGCTGCCCCATGCTCTGGGGAAGAAGAAGCACCAGACAGATAATTTATGACAGAGATGCCAGACTTGGCTAGGTTAAAAATATGTGGCTTCCAAGATCTTGTCTTATATTTTTACTTTCATTATATTTGTTTTTTCAGCACGTCTTTGGACTGAAGGAAACCAGAGTTCCCAAAGGAAAACCACCAAGCACATTGAGAACGCTGGAGGATCGAGACCACAAATCCACCATGCGATAATCCCTCAACTTAACTCGTGTTGTCCTGCCTGCACCAATATACTGTATATGGACAGAAGCCACTGCTTCACCTAGGAGGAAATAAATATAATAATAAACATAGCCCATCCTCCTATATATATATAAATTTTGAGAGAAAACTAAAAAACCCACATGAAGCATGGTTCGTAACCTGAGTTCACGGTCCAAATCCAAACTTGGAGCTTTGAGGTGCGAATGCTACTCATTGTGTTGTTGTGCCACCCGAACAAGCATCTGGGTTTGTATATGAAACAGAGAAAACGAGACACAGAGCTAAATACGTTTTCAGAATATGACTATATTGCTATGTTTGTGGCGGAATGTCGACTTGAATCCCAGGTCCGGGTTTGCCGTTTCCCGCCGAGGGGTCTGTGTGCATGGGGTTTGTATGTTCTCCCTGTTCTTGGTGGGTTTCCGTGGGTTTATCGTGTAAAAAACAACATTAAAGTCATCAAATTTCCTTATTTGTATCTCACTCTTCATGAACTTTCTAGTGCAAGGACAAACCAACCCTTGGCGACGTTACGTTAAAATGACACCATTATTTTTCACTCTGTGCATGCTAATGTTTCGTGCAATCATGCTAATATTGATTAGCTGCAATTACCTACAGTATGTTTACTGCATGGCGAGGTTTTTTTTTTTTTTAAACGATGCCATGTGCGGAGCTAAACGTTTGACTTTTTAGCTTTGACCTCTAGCTAAGCTCTTACATTCCTTATCCCTTTCTTTCTCTCTCTCTCTCTCTGAGTCTTTCTTTTTTCAGCTCACGCTGTGTCCTTTCGCTGATATTTCGCTGGCGGGCCTGTTAAGAGACTGCTCACACCTCTCAATTGGTTGTTGCCATGGAAACCGGAATTGTAACAGACAGAGACTGTTTTCTCCCTGCAGAGGTGGATGAGGTGAAGAGCCAATGAACGGTTAACGTGTGTGTGTGTGTGTATGTGTGGGGGTTTGTGCCTGCCTGCCTTCTAAGATAAAGAGATATAGTAAGATAAAAAAGAGATGTTAGACAAAGCTAAAGAGATAAGACAGTCAGAAAGATGTTTTCCCCGGTGCATGTGTGTGTGTGTGTGTGTGTAAAACAGAGAGATAGAGAGAGAGTAATAAAGCTGTGTCTGTCAGATGAAGCCTCCTCTCGGGAGAACTCTCAGAGATGACTGTTGTTCAGCTGTGTGTGTGTGTGTGTGTGTGTGTGTGTTTAAGGCATTTCATTAACTTTGTTATAAGAATCATGGTTACATTAAATAGCCCTTATTGAAATGGTAACTTTTCAATCGAGAGAACACACATGTGCGCCTGAATGGTGCGTGTCTGTACATATGCTGCATGCACATGACTCTGTGCATGAGTGTGTGTGAGTGAGTGTATGTGGGTGGCAGCTGTAGCTGAGAGACATTTTGAGAGTGATTGCTCATTTAAAGCAAAGAATAGCAGCTCTCTCTCTCTCTCTCTCTCTCTCTCGCTCTCTTTCGCATTCACACACATGAATGCATGTACACACAAGCCGAGCCATCGCAAGGTATCTGTGAACGCTAGTAAGAAAGAATTGTCCAAGCTTGCTTAGACATGCAAGTGAAGGCTGAATCGATCGACCATCAATATGATCAGTGCGACAGAATTCTTAGGTGACTAAGAATCGGTAATTGTGTGGAACATCCAATCCTTTTTGCATATACGCTGTATGGTCAAAAGTATGTGGACACCTGACTAGCGCACCCCTACTGGATGTGTAGAGTTATTCTCTGAAAATTTCTCAGAAGCACAAAACTGTGAAGAATTTTGAACTCTGTAGCATTTTCCCTTTAACAGGATAATGGGCCCGTAATCAGGAGCTAATCAAGCCTCCTTGTCCAACATAATTGCTTGATCTCACGAATGCTCTAGTACTGTAATTGCTCCGAAAAGTAAAGTGTAAAGCCTTATAAGAAAAGCGGAGCTCGTTATAAGAGCAAAGGGAAATTAAATCTAGACTGGAATGATCAAGACGCGCATGTACTGTACAGGGGTTGGACAATGAAACGGAACCCCCTGGTTTTAGACCACAATAATTCATTAGTATGGTGTTGGACCTCCTTTTGCGGCCAATACAGCATCAATTCATCTTGGGAATGACAGATACAAGTCCTGCACAGTGACCAGAGGGGTTTTGAGCTGTTCATCTTGCAGAATAGTGGTCAGGTCACTACGTGATGCTGGTGGAGGAAAACGTTTGCTGACTTGCTCCTCCAAAACATCCCAAAGTGGCTCAATAATATTTAGATCTGGTGCCTGTGCAGGCCATGGGAGATGTTCAACTTCACTTTCATGTTCATCAAACCACTCTGTCACCAGTCTTGCTGTGTGTATTGGTGCATTATCATCCTGATACACGGCACCACCTTCAAGATACAATGTTTGATCCATTGGGTGCACATGGTCCTCCAGAATGGTTCGGTATTCCTTGGCAGTGACGCACCCATCTAGCACAAGTATTGGGCCTACAGTAGGGAATGCTATGATATTGCAGCCCAAACCATCACTGATCCACCCCCGTGCTTCTCTCTGGGCATGCAGCAGTCTGGGTGGTACACTTCTCTGGGGCTTCTCCACACCATAGCTCTCTTGGACAGACGGTGAAGGTGGACTCATCAGAGAACAATACATGTTTCACATTGTCCACAGCCCAAGATTTTTGCTGTGGCACCATTGAAAACGACGTTTGGCATTGGCACAAGTGAGCAAAGGTTTGGCTATACATATACAGCTCCCGACAAACAGTTTTGGCGGAAACAGGAGAGTTGAGGTGCACATTTAATTCTGCAGTGAGTTGGGCAGCTGTGGTTTTATGTTTTTTGGATACAATCCGGGTTAGCACCCAGACATCCATTTCAGACAGCTTCCTATTGCGTCCCCACAGTTACTCCTGTTGGATTTGGTTCGTCCTTCTTGGTGGTATGCTGACATTACCCTGGATACCATGGCTCTTGATAAATATTGTGTGCATTGCAATATTTTAAGCAAAACTGTGCTATTACTCTGCTAATTAAACCTTCACATTTTGCTCTTACTGGTGGAATGAGCAATCAATGAAGATTGGCCACCAGGCTGGTCAAATTTAGCCATGAAACCTCCAACACTAAATTGGCCAGTGTTCAGTTTCATTGTCCAACCCCTGTAGATGTTATAGTTAGGTGTCCGTAAATATTTGGACATAAGGTGTATCTCAATCAGAATTAAAGTTCTAGAATTTTTAGAAATGCTGGAAAAACCCATTTAAGGAGTCACAGATGCACTACATCTAATATTTTATATTATACTAGATGTGCCTGTGACTTCATTCACATAGAATTTAATTGCACACTCATGTACAGCGCCATCTGTTGAATTTTGGAAGTGATTCAAATTTTTACGTGTTACCATGAAGTGCGTGGAATGAAGGTGTGATATCTCATTTATTAAGTAGATTTCAACTGCACACTCTTAAGTGTGTATTAAAAAATGTACAGCTAATGATTTTTTTTCAATGTTGATTTTTCATGATATAAGGACGTTTTCCATTTAAATTGCAAAGTAGCACATCTTCTCTTCATGTGGGCCAACTGCGATGAAACAAAACCCATATGTTATCTCAAGGTCAGCCAAATCCCCTATAAAAACTACATTAAAATTTGTTCAGTGGTTTTTAAGTGATGCGTGCACAAACAAACTGACAAACAGACAGACAAAAATTCTGGCATTTTTGAAAGCACCATGATACTTATTTGCTACTATAGTACTATTGTTAGGAACCTCCACTAGAGGTCACTGTTCATGTCTGTCTGTCTGTGTAGTTCATGTTGGTTGACTCAGTTTCCCAGAAGGCACCTCAGTCAAGTGATGAGTGCTCACCTGGACTGAGGTGCCTCATTAAAGTTTCTATAAATAGCAGTTTGTTCTGGGAAACTGGGTCGAGCATTGTTTGTCTGTTTGGTTTGTTATGTTTGTCTTTGTAACTACCGTCATGTGGGCATTCCTTTTTGTTTAAGTTTATATTTTAGTTATATTGTTTTACCTTTGTTTAAAGAGGGCTCTAGTTGTGTTTTCCTTAAGTTCCTTGTGTTGATGGATTCATGGAGCTGTCCTGTTTCATGTTTAGCTAGGCTGTGTCTCCTCCTGTGTACAGTGTAAGTACCGTTCTGTGTCTTCCCAGTGTTTGTCTTCCAGTCTAGTTCTTTGTCTAAGTTTTGTGTAGCCACATGAGGGTCTAGCCGCTAGTAGGGTTAGCCGCTAGTAGGCCTTGATTGCTAGCAGGGTTAGCCCCTAGTTTGGAATAGCCTCATGTGTGCCTTGCCTTTTGTGTTCAGTTCCCCACCATTAGGTCAGTACTAACCCGGTTAGCCACTAACCCCATTAGATACTAACCTGGTTAGGTCAGCATCCAGTGTCCCCAGCATTCCATGTAGCTACTAACCACTAACCCAGCCAGTCTAGTCCCCTGTCTCTAGTCTGTGTTCCGTCTCATGTCTTGTCGCTAGTTTCCAGCCCTGTCTCTTGTCCAGTCCTGTCTCTCCAGTCTCTGGTTCCCCTATGTGTCTTAGTTAGCTTCAGCTCCATGTTTCCTCATCCCCAGTTCTCTGTCGGTTCCCTGTGTCAGCTCCTGGTTCCCTGTGTCAGCTCCTGGTTCCCTAGTTTTAGTTTACGTTTGTTGTTTTGGTTCCTTTGTTTGTTTGGTTGTGACTGTTTTTGAGTTTTGTAAATAAAGGACTATTTCTGTTTCAACAACCCCTCTGCCTTCATGCCTACCTCCATGCCCACGGCAACACCATCAGCCGGGTCTAGCCAGCACCACCAGCTAGACCAATGACAACTATAGTACAGTACATGTGCCACACTATGGTACATAGTTCTACCATGGTACATTCTTTGGTATAACGACACATACACTATAGTAAGGTTCAGGATTCTACCATGTACTGTACGATTCACTTCAATTCTGTGTTATTTATATAGCTCTTTTTAACAATGGTCATTGTCACAAAGCAACTTTACAGAATCAAAAAAGAAGATTAGAAGTTCAGCAAGTATTTAATATTGTACTGCCTGTACTATACCATAACCAGTAGTATGTACTGACACATCTAATATGGTACAACATATACAACAATAGCATATTGGATACCTGTTGAACTCTAATAGGTTCTAATAGTACTACCATGGTCCCCACTGAAGTGCCACATTACCTAATGTGTCACTCTGTAAAGTCCTATGTTGTTTACCATATTCACTTGCTCAGATTAAAGCTTACTGTAACTGTACAAAGTACAGTACAGTGCTATTTAAAATAACTTCATTTGCAACAAAGGAAAAATTACAACTGTGTAGTTAAGACGCAAGAGCCTGCCTGTATCAAGAGAGCAGGCAGAATTAGCTTGGTAATACCATGAATACCATGATTAGTAACTTAAGTACTTCAGTAAAATCAGTAAAAGAATGAGCTACAACTTCCCCTAATGAGTGGCCTTGCTTTGTTTTGGGTTCCTTTGATGCTCTGAAACTGCAGTTTATGTGTGGGCTGTTTTTCTGATGGACTTTATTGCATTTGTTGTGCTTGTATGGAAAGATGGAGGGTTGGAATATTAAAAGAAATTCTGAAAATTAATTGCAAATACCAATGTAGCATTAAGCTTTATAGGGATATAGTGTTCCTGTCTTATCCATCTAATAACCACTGTAGTCCAACTAGGGATTGACGAGGCATTTGAATGTATATATACACTCACTCACTCACTCAATAAACCAACCAACTGCTCACTCACTCAGTTAACCAACCAAGAAAATAAACCAACCAACCACTCACTCACACAATCAATGAAGAAACCAAGTAACCACTTACTCACTCATTCAAACAATCAACCAACCACTCACTCACTCAATCAACCAACCAACCAACCAATCATAGCTCATTTGCACTTTAGCTGTAGACCTCCCCAGGTGTGTTACTATCTGCATGAGGTCTGCCTGTCTGTATGCAGTTTTAAAGGCTATATGTTAATTTTAGTCTCATAAAAACACAACTTCTGATACCAACTGTAGTACCCATAAGGCATGGCAGTGATGTCCAAGGGTTTTGGGCTAGATTCTGACCTCCATTCTTGCTTTGTGTCTCACTGGATCTCTAGGGTTTTTCCCACCTCCCAAAAACATCATGGTAGGTTAACTGTGAATGAGTGTGTCAATGTGTCCTGCAATAAACTGGGATCTCATCCAGGCCCCGTACCCAGTGTTCCAGGCCTAGTGTTCCCTGAATGAATAAATGGTTGGTATAATGAAGGGGAAAAAATATCAAACACAATCAATACCATAATAATATTCAAAAGGCAATTCAATTCAATAATATGTTAATGTATTCATATCAAATCCACAATTTGATTGTGGTGGTATGGTGGGTAGCATTTGTGTGTCACCACTCCAGGGTCCCTTCTTTAACCCAGATTGACTGTACAGGGTACATTTTGGCCTCTGGTGTGCTCCCACTTCCAAAAACATGCTGATAAGTGAGTCCACATATTGCTTTAAAATGAAGTAGTGTTGCATAAATTGTTTTTTTTTTTTTTTTTTTTTAAACCTGGAGATAAGGTCTGGAGATCTGGAGAAAAACAAATGAAAAATAATGAACTAATGAAGTATTATAATGAAATAAAGATTCATTTGATGTATCCAGAATTATTTTTTAATATTCTTTAGTAGTGTCAATCGTGTCTCTTTAAAAAGAATTGGACTGATAATTGATTTACTTTAAATAATTAAGGCTTTGTAGAAAAGAAGAAATATTGGAAGGTGATGAAATGCATACTGAACTGAATGCAAAGACAGGACAGGTAAATGCATTAGAAAGCTCTACATTAAAAAGTAGAACATAAAGTTTTGTTAGAAAAGTCACTCAAATAAAATTTTTTTAAAAAGGACAAATTGTCTTTCAGCGGAAGCCGGTGATGGTGGTGTTAAACATGTCATTCATTACTTATTAGGAATAAAAAGTGCACACAAAAACTACTTGAAATTCGAACACTGATTCAGAGTGAAGTAATCAGGAACTGTCATACAATTAATTCGGAGCTTAATGGCATGCTAATTTGGATTTCCAACTGTGTGCCGCAGCACTGAGGCTTAAGTATGGTGGAATTTCTAGCTTCTTGTCTAACCTTATGTTTTAATCACTTTAAAAAAATGTTCTTCGTAGCTTCTTGTGGAAAATTGTTGAATACACAGAAGAGATGGAGAGGCATCTGGGACACGGTAAGAAAAAAACTCAAGTCTGGTGAAACCCCCAAGGGGAAAGAAAAGGAAACTGTGCAAGAAACCGGAACCTTTAAGGCAGAAGATCAAGAAGATGGGCTTTAACCGGGAGCCAGCTAGAAGCATGACTGGGAAATGGGACGAAACTAAACAAAGTGAAAAGGTGACTAGCTGTGTACATCACTCAAAAACAAAAAGTTGCCTGATTATATCAGTATTTTACCCCAAAATAAATTTTTCTTGTACTTTTTTATGATAAAGTATAAGACAAACCACTATGGTAGTTCTATGCTTGGTAGACACCAAAGGACTTTAGTAAATACCAGGATAAGTAATGTGGTACTTTTGTGGGTACTTGGTAGTACTATAGTATTTTAGTGAATACCAGGGTACTTATTAGGCAGCACAGTGGATAGAAAAGTTCAACAGCTATCAAATATAATATATTTGATAAACTATATTGCCAAAAGTATTTGCTTGCCTGCCTTCACATGCATATGAACTTGAGTAACATCCATTTCTTAATCCATATGGTTTAATATGATGTTGGCCCACCCGTTGCACCTATAGCAGCTTCAACTCTTCTGGGAAGGCTTTCCACAAGGTTCAGGAGTGTTTTGACAGGTTTGAGGAATGTTTGACCATTTTTCCAGAAGCACATTTGTAAGGTCAGAAACTGGTGTTGGACGAGAAGACCTGGCTCGCAGTCTCTGCTCAAATTCATCCCAAAGGTGTTCTATTGGGTTGACGTCACGCCAGTCAAATTCTCTCACACCAAACTCGCTCATCGATGTCTTTATGGTCCTTGCTTTGTGCATTGGTGCGCATTCATGTTGGAACAGGAAATGATCATCCCCAACTGCTCCCACAAAGTTGGCCGCAAGATATTGTCCAAATTGTCTTGATATGCTAAAGCATTAAGAATTCCTTTCACTGAGCCCAATGACTGAAAAACAACCCCACAACAGTAAGCCATAACTGCACATCAATGGTATCGATGGTATGGTATGGTATACTCTAGGCAGTTGCATATTAGATTTCTGCTGATCTTTGGTAGCCACTGTGGTACCCAAAAGTATTGTGTATTAACCCGTTGGAAGGTGCCACAACAGGTAAAATGGCACTGAAGAGGTTACAATATAAATATTACCATTATGTTATATACATGTACAGTATAGCATATTTCTGACAGTATTCTGGTACGTGTTTCATAATACCATACATGAACTGTTGTACATTGGTAGAACATATGCCATAGTGTAATATATCAGCAAATAAGTTCCATAGTATTGTCAAAAATATTGTACATGGTAGAGGTACCATTGGAGTATCTAGGGTATTTCTTATGGGATTACATAAAGGAGTAAGACCTGTAGGTCCCAAATGAATGACTGGGATCTAATGGAAATGATGTAATAATCACCCGTTTTGTTATAGAAGGCCATGATTTATAATTTTCGATTTTGGATGGACAGGCATCTGGGACACTACATCTACATACCAAAGAAAATCATTGTTCACCGTGGCTTTGTGGCGCAATGGGTAGCGCGTTGGCCTTCTAAGTAACACTGGATGAAGTGATTCAAAGGTTGTGGGTTCGAGTCCCACCAGAGTCAAGGTTTTGAATTAACTGGTTGTTCCTTCGAGATCAACAAGATATCTATCTAATACAGTGAGAATGGGTTGCATGACATTGATGTAACCTGGCAGCCAAGGAGAGTGGAATGGAATGTACATGTGTGACAATGACAACAGGACTGTACTAATCAGTGGGGCGTTAGATGCAGTTGAGAGAGCCTGTGTACTGTGTGGCCATTCGAATTAAAAATGATGATGCCAAAACATCAAATCATCAAGGTCACTCAGCTCTCCTACTGCATAGATTTGTTTCCTTGTGACTTCTGGCATTCATTCATGTGCAATGTTTCTTGTATCTTCTTCAATAAATGTCTTGTCAAATATTACATGACTGGAGACTTTCCAGGCAGACATTAATGTTATTATACCACTAACAATACTACTACTACTACTGCTGCTACTACTTTTAATAATAATCCATTACCTCCGTATTCTAGTAACTAAGGAACATGGAGGCCAATTGTGACGATGGTATTTTTTCCCATTTTCACCATGGTAGGACCTTCGGTCAACATTCACACACCCATTCACACATTATGAGGAATTTGAGAATGGCAATTAGCCTAATCTGCATGTCTTTGGACTGTTGGAGGAAATGGGAGTACCCGGAGGAAACCCACCAAGCACAGGAAGAACATGCAAAGACTAATCACACCATTGATTAGGCTGATTACTCACTCACTCATCGTCTATACCGCTTTATCCTGTATGCAGGGTCGTGGGGGGCCTGGAGCCTATCCCAGGAGACTTAGGGCACAAGGAAGGGTACATCCTGGACAGGGTGCCAATCCATTGCAGGGCACACACACTCACACACTACGGGCAATATGGCAACGCCAATTCTGCATGTCTTTGAACTGTGGGAAGAAACCGGAATACTCGGTGGAAACCCACCAAGCACGGGGAGAACATGCAAACTCCATGCACACAGCGATGGGAATCGAACCTGTGCTTGTGCGCTAATGGGTTGGCACCCCATTCAGGGTGTGCCCCTGCCATGTATGCCAAGTTCCCTAAGATACGCTCCAGGGCCCCGTGACCCTACACCGGATAAAGAGTATAGACACTGGATGGATGGATATACTAGACTAATATTAATAATAACAACATTAATAATAGAAGTAGTTGTAACAGCAAATTGCTATAACCAATGTCGCAAAAATCTCCTTTGTGCAGCAGTTTTGCTACCTGTGTAGCATCCTGTATTCCTCCTGAACCACAACCGTGCTGGAATAGTGCTCTGACTAGATATGATGAGCTGGCTAGATATGATTTCCATCATTTCAGTGCCTGCAGTCGATGTGTTGTAGAGTGTAACAAAGTGATGTGATGTTACAGTGCAGTGGTACGCCTCCCACTGTCTGTCTGAATTATTTCAAAGCATCATGCGCTTTGTGAAGCAGACGGAAATAGGAAAGATTTCTGTGTGCGGGGGAAAAGAAACACCACCCATCCCGAATACTCACATGTAAACTCTTAAATCAAGATATTGCAGCGAATACAAAAATGCTGGAATAAAATTGTCTACATGCCAAAACAGTTCATGTCCAACTACCCATGAGCTATTTTCTTTTTTTAACGTCAACAATTAACTGCTAACACATTGTAATGCATACCTTGGAAATAATTCCATGATTGTAGTCGTAGTTTCTTTTTGCTATTCAATTTTAGAGACATGAAAAACCTCCAAAGAAGACAGCTGGAGTTGCTTCAGGATGGGTAATTGCAATTCTGCGAACCTAAATAGCAAACAATTTCAGTCTGCTCTCGCAAATCTGAGAGTGGAATTAACAAAAGACAGACATGTAGGACTATGAAATGCACGCTTATTTCCATAAGAAACAGTAATATGCTATATCTAAACCACAGCCGGGGTAGCGTCTAAGGGCAGCGAACACATCTGTGCTCCAAAAGAGCTCCGAAAGCTTCTTTTAACTGGCCTTAAAGTTAATTCCTGTAAGCCTCATTGAGCTGTGCAGTATGAAAATAGGTGTGCAAAAGGCTGCAGTGGGATTTGTTAAAGCCACTGTCACAGTTATTAAAGTTTCAGATAATTTAATACGTTTGTCTGAGTCAGTCAGAGAGACTGTAAAAGTTCTGCAAGCTTTATATGGCTCGTACTAGACTTTAGAGACACCGGATTGGACTGGATGTGTCGTATCGGGTGTGCAGGCCATCGCCGGTAAACAAGGGACAAAGCACGCTGAATGGGGTGCCAACCTATCACAGGGCACAAGGGCTTACGCACTACACTAATTCGCCAGCAATGCATGTCTCGGAACTGTGGGAGGAAACTGGAGAACCTGGAGGAAACACATTTCAGCAAACATTTGGACATTTGATGACCGTTGAAATCACATCCCTCTGACGCGTCCCGACACAGGTATCTCTATTGGACATTTCTATTTAAATTCTATTTCTCTTCAGTTCTGTTTTTCACTGTACATAGTGTAAATCTACAACTAAAGTTTTTTTTATATTAAATTTATTTTTTAGATTTTAAAAAGTTTTTCTATATTTTATTTATTATTTTATTTCATAATTTATTTCTTATTAATAACATTATTATAAGCATTTCACTGCATATTGTACTGTGTATGACTGTGTATTTGAATTTTTTATTTTTTTTTAAAAAGGTAACATCTATTTGAAATGTTGAAATTGCACACTAAAGTAGGACCGGGTTTTTAAGCTTGATTTGCACTATATACTGATTTATTTTATGAATTACAAATGGATATTTTTTTATATTTTGTTTTGTGTTGGCTTTAAACCCCAAGGCTATTATTCTTTGAAAATTTTTGAAAGGTGTTTTTTAATTCAATTTCTTAGGTTTTTGATGATCTGTTTGCTGCCCTTTGATGAAGGGATCACATCCCAAACTGTTCTATTGCATTCAGGTCAGGTGAATTTTTTTTCATTAAAAATTTTTTTTTTTTTTTTGAAACACATTTTGTCAGTGTGCTTTGGTTAGTTATCATGCTTGGATATTTAGGGCATCAACTGGAAAATGTCATTTCCTCAACACCTTTCGCACTCATGCAGCCCAATATAATCACACTCCCACCTGTGCATTCACTACTCCTACTACACTGATCAGACATGATATTATCACCACCTGCCTAATATTGAGTAGCTTCCCCGTCTACCACCAAAACAGTGATACAGGGTGTCCTGATACCTTACTATTGGAACCAGAATCAGTTTGCACACAGGATCCTCATGTGCATCAGGCCTGTTGCCAGTTTACCAGTTTTCCTTCCTTGGATCACTTTTGGTACAGTATGTCCTGACCACTGCAGACCAAGAACATCCCACAAGACCTGCAGTTTAGAAATTGCTCTGACCCAGTCCTCTGGCCATCACTATTTGTCCCTTCTCACAGTAGAAATTTCAATATTTCATTATATTTGGGTCTGGATGTGTGTGGGATATATATTAGGCAGCAAGTGAACCTTTTTTCCTAAAGTTAACATGTTGGAAGCAGAAAAAATGGTCAAATGTAAAGATCTGAGTGACTTTGACAAGAGCCAAAATGTGATGGCAAGAGGACTGGGTCAGAGCAATTCCAAAACTGCAGCTCTTGTGGGATGTTCCTGCTCTGCAGTGGTCAGGACATACTGTACCAAAAGTGATCCAAAGAAGGAACATTGGTGAACTGGGTTTCCAAGGCATGCTGATACACATGGGGGGCGAAAGCTGGCTGATCGGTGGACATTCATGTAGTAACCCTGGACAGGCCAATGACAAACATTCTGGACCCCATCTAAGTTGAACAAATCAGTCCTGGTCTTATCTGGAGACTGCGCTTCTAACATTTATTAGGCTGTCTTAGAAAAGTTTAATTTTGCTTAAGTTTTCCTCTCTGAAAAATAAGGAATGTTTTTGTGTTTTAATTCCATCCACAGAAATTGACATTAGCCATCTTCTTCGCACTTTCTGATCGATTCCAATCTCAGTGGAGATTTTCCACTAATAACCCCTGTGTGCCAAGTCCGAAACACTTCCCCGTCTGGTCTTCAGACCTGGATTTTGCAGGGCGCGCTCTGTCAGCGGAGATATTTTAGCAAGACGACTGCTGCGGCTCTGATTAGGGGTACCATGGCTCATCCTATACTTCCTGATTACTCCTTTAACTGCTCCAGATACTTCTGCATATTTTTCCATCACAATTAAGTTTTCTTACAATCGCTTCCTCTGGCAAGTGCTTTTCATATACTGTAGAGTCATTAGATTGAACTATTAATTCTATAGACACAGTGGCTTTACACAATGATGTCATATTGACTGATGCTACTCCACTGCCTCCATTGTTGGGGTAGTACTGTAGCAGCAGTTGTAGTAATATTGCCTGAATTGTCTTCAGGAGAAGATGCCCTCTGCTGGTGACAAGAAGGTAGTGTACAGAGGTTTTATTCCTATTCATTAAAAAAAAAAAAAAAAATCAATCAGTAACAATTAATGCTATAATTGTAGTAGATGTCTTTCAATCCTGGTCATCACTGGTCATTTTTAATGAATTTTCATTATTTTCCCATTATAAGTAATGCTTTCCTAAACAGGACAATTCATTCATAGAATATATGGAATGGAAATAATAAAACAATGCATGTCAGATTTTTGGTCTGAGTAATCAAGAACAACATGATGAAAGAAGTTTTTCAGCCCTTGATATTTTATATGTATTGTTCATTATGAAATACAAATACATAATGTATTTATCTAGCTCAAAACAGCAATATCAGAATAAGAAGAAAAACATTACCTAATGATATTTTGCATTCACCTGCAAAACTTGAGTATTAATAATTGTATTCATTAAAAGTATTAATAATTGGGTATTGTGTTAATATTCAGTGCTATAATAAAGAGATTCAATTTCTTACATCTTGCAAAGGAACTCAGCAGTGCTGCAGTGTCCCTTCTCCATCAATGCCTTTTAGACAGACTACATCCTGCCATCCTTCAATAAATATGAACTCAGTGGGTAAAGAATCAATTTCCAGACTTCTCTGAATAAATGACAAAACAAAACAAAACAAAAAAAAAAACAATAATGTTAAGGCTTTCTGGATACTGAAAGCAAATGAAATGCATTTTCTATACGAATGATAAGAATGACTTATTCTATTACTATTTCTTCATCAAAGGGATGTTAATAATTTTGCACATATATGTTTAAGATAAAATTTTACTACAGAAAAACAGTTCTAATAAGATTTTTTTAAACCCTGTTCTGTTTTCTTTTGTTTTAAGAACAAATATATGATGGGCGTTCGAGTCAAACTGGAACTCATGATGAAATTTCTTGTGTAATGCTCTGAAACATACTTTAAGTATAAAAATGCAAGTACTGTACTGATGCTGTTGATAACATGAATGTGCATGTCTAGTAAAGATTTGTAAATATAAGATGTTCATTATTTTTTTTACAAGAACAAAAGTATAAATTAATAATGAATGAATTAATGTACAATTCATTGGCTGTGTTATGTATTTTTTATTTCATTTATTATTTATCATGGTTTACAAGAGGCAAAGTGCTTTAGGCACATTTATAAAATTTTTTTTTTTACAAAAGTTATACAGTATAAATTAATTGACTGCATGATGTGGTGTAAGTTTTGGACCAAAGTAGAATCTATATAAATGAAAGACTTTTGCAGTGCTTAGATATCTGCCTGAAGTTAAACCTGCACCATAAGTGAAATAAAAATGTTGAGTAAAAGCGATGTTATGAACAGTTATGTGCCACATTTAGTAATCTACTGTAAATAAGCTACTTGTTCCATTTAGATAAAGACCTGCACCAATAGATATTGAATAAAAAAGCTAAACTGAATATTTTTACTGGGATTAGTTCATATTTTCACAGCCGAAATAACATCGCTGGAGTGAATTTTAATGTATTGGAGTCGTTTTAAGACAAAACGTCATCTTTATCCGATCTACTTTTTTGATTTAGTTTAATTTCAAGGGAACTCTGGTTTTTCAGATGCTAAAAAGAAATCATGTGAAAAAAAAAGTTGTAAAAAAAAAAATATATATATATATATATAACTAATAGATTATTGCGTTACTGGCGTTAATAGATAGGAGTCTCTGGACATGATGCCCTGACTAACTTAGCTAGCTAGTTACTACCATATACTGTGTGTTTATATACGTACTGTATAATACAAGCAGTCTATGCAATCATACATGTGCATAATGCACGCATACAGAATACATAAAGTTTAAGGACATTATAAGCTTGTGTTTAATTCCTGTCCTTCTCACGTGGGGTAACTTACTGTGCTGTAGGTCACGCTGTGGTGTGAGTGACAGCAGGAACACTTCAATGTTTCAGGTAAGAAAATCAATACACTTTTGTGTAATCGTAGTGAATAAAAATACAGGTTTTTAATAAAAAATTATTCGTAAGTAGAAGTACAAAATATTACATATGGAAAATACTTAAGTAAAGTACAGATACAGGAAAAATGTACTTAAGTATGGTAACAAAGTACTTTTTTACTTGCCACCTCTGATGTCCGTGAATATTGATCCCAGCCGATGTGGCTCGTAGCCCTCTACATTCATTCCAGCTAACATTCAGTGAGTGTAATGCCTGATCTTAGAAAATTGGGGGCTGATCATAGCTCATGTGTACTGAGAAAACTTTCTACCTTGATGGTATACAAGCACTTGTGGAATGCTGGGATAAGTGCATTAGTGTAGCAGGGGATTATATAGAGAAATAAAAGATAAAAAGTTTTTACTTTCATAATTGCGTTCTGTTATTCTGCTGAATCAGAAGTCCCAGTTTGACTTGTGGCACTGAATTTATTCCCCACTAGTTTATTCGCCCACTAGTTTATTATTCAATCATTTTTCTTTGTTGTTAGAAAGGGTGCCAATAATTCTGCATGCCAGTTTATTTAGAAATGTGAATCAGCTCCAGACATTAACCTCAGTGAGCAAACACTTCACAAACAACACATCGGTACTGAAGGTGCAGTCATTGACTCATGAGACCACATGCACTTCCTACTTCCTGTAACATGAATCTGACATTTCCCACTGTCAGAAAGAGAACCGTCCTGGCAGCTTCCTCAGACAGAGTCCCCCTGCGTCTAGCTCTGTCACTCGCTCTGTCTTCTTTTCCATCCCTCTTTTTTTCTCATATATGATGTTTTGCCAAGTTGTTGACATAGAGACATGAGACATGCAAAAATTCCCTCACATGCAGGTACATCAAAACACTGTATCCCACAGAATCAAGATTATAGGTGAATAATAGTTGTGATATTATACAACATATATTTCATAGTATACTAATTAAAGCACATGCACAGAAGGTTATACTAATATTAGGATCAAGGCCTCATGTACAGCACTTCTACAGTTGCCAAGTCTCTCGTTAAGACTGCCGAAGAATGGAGACATGGACATACAGTAGGAACATAATGATTCCATTTACCTTAGATATCAGACTGGGTTGCTGGGAAAGGAGTAATTTTTCATTCAGAAATTATAACTACAAATAAGAATATGTACAAATCATTATTCAATTCATTCTGTTCCACCAGGCCAGGGTGGCTTAGTGATTAGCATTATCGCCTTGCGCCTACAGAGTCTGGGTACGATTCCTACCTCAGGTCTGTGTGCATGGAGTTTGCATGCTCTCCTCGTACTTGGTAGGTTTCCTCCCCAGTCCAAAGACATGCAGATTAGGAGAATTGGTGTTGCCAAATTGCCCATAGTGTGTCAGTGAGTGTGTGCGCGGTAGAGGTATACATGATGTAAGTCCACCAATCATCATGTGAATCATTCTGGAAAGCTAACTTCTGGTTACTGTGACTTAAGCAAGTTAAGGTTTACATTATTTTTGTGGCAGCATGGTGTCTTATTGGTTACTACTGTTGCATCGCACCTCCAGGGTTCTGGGGTTCAAATGTGTTTACAGTCATGGACAAAAGTTTTATTGACGATTACATTATGTTTATGCAAAAAGTCAATATTTGAAATGTTGACCCTTTTTTTCATGACGTCTGTGATTGGCCCTGGCATGCTGTCAATCAATTTCAGGGCCACATCCTGACTGATGGCAGCCCATTCTTGCATAATCAATACTTAGATATTTTTGGGTTTTTGTTTTGTCTACCTGCCTCTCATTGGAAAAAGGGCTGGGTAGTTTCCTGACCACTTAGTTATCACATTTGCCTTATGGCAATGTGCTCTATCATGCTGGAAAGAGCATTGTTTGTCACAAAAATGTTTTTGGACGGTTGGGCGAAATAGCCCTCAGAGGATGTTTTTCTACCATTCTTTGTGTTCTTAGGCGAAATTGTGAGTGAGCTCATTCCCTTGGCTGAGACACAACCTCACACATGAATGCTCTCAGGATGCTTTACTGTTGGCATGAGACTAGACTGATGGTAGTGCATCAAAGTAGTTCATTTTAAGAAGGGCAGCAAAGAAGCCACTGCTCTACAGGAAAAACACCAGAGACAGAATGATATTCTGCAAAAGGTACAGGGACCGGACTGCTGAGGACTGGGGTAAAGTCATTTTCTCTGATGAATCCCCTTTTCCAAATGTTTGGGGAATCCGGACAAAAGCTTGACCAGAGAAGAAAAGGTGAGCGCTACCATCAGTCCTATGTCATGCCAACAGTAAAAACGCTTGCAATTATACTTCAGTATACCAAAGTTACATCGAACAAAAAGATCTAAAAGCAGCCAACTTTGTAAAAATTCATATTTGGTTCAGTCGTACAACATTTGGTCACAGGTGTAGAGTTTGCATGTTCTCCCAGTTTGCTTGGTGGTTTCCTCTTGGTGGTGTAGCTGGTTGGCATTTTGCCTACAAGGTTTGTGCCTTCTGATGTGTTGGCACTATATCTAGGGTGTATCCTGCCTTGTGCCCTGAGGTTCCTGGGATAGGCTCCTATGACACAACGGAGAATTATCTGTTATAAATATATAGATGATGTTTTTGGATTTTTGTTTTTGGGTTAAACGGCAATGATGGCTCAGTGGTACTGTAAATTTCTGACCCGTCATGTGGACAGCTCAGGTTTGCTTTCCAGCACCTGTCCGAAACCCAGCCGCCAGGGATATGGGGTTCGGCTAGTGCTCGTCCCAAGCCCGGATAAAAATAGGAGGGTTGTGTCAGACAGGAAGGACATGCCTCATAAATCCTGTGCCTAAAGAAATGTGAGTCATTGTGACCCTTTAATGGAGTAGGTAAAAGAAGAAGAAGAGGTAGATTATTTGTTTTTTTTTTTTATGTCCCAGACGTTTGCTAGACAGACAACCTGATAAATTAAATTATCTTTTGTAATCTGCAATTTGACTGAAAAGATTTAGAATCACTACTCTGTGCAGATTTTTCTGTTGATTTGAGTTTACAGTATGTTCTAAGGGCATCATCTTGTTGAAAGGTTCATCTATGTCCTTTGCTTTATTTTAATAATCTTTACAATAACTTCTGAAAACAGCCTCAAAGCACCAGTTATAATTTAATGCACCGTGCATGACCAAAATGGATCATCGCCTTTATTTCATAACTGTAGATTTAGAGAAGGAGATCCTGTAAAACACAACAACATTACACAAAATAAAAAATAACAAAACACATTTCACAAAAAAACAACAATTTACAAAAACATTTCACAAAAAATACAGTGAAAACATTTCACAAAACAAAAACATCTGACAAAACACAAAAACATTCCACAAATATAAAAGATAACTTCACAAAACAAGAACATTTAACAAAATACAACAACATTTCACAAAAATAAAATAAAATAACTCAAAAACATTTCACAAAAAAAAACAAACATTTCACAAAACACATTAAAAAAAATCACAAAACAATGAAAGGAAAAATTTACAAAACACATTTTTAAAAACATTTTACAAAACAAAAACGTTTGACAAAATACATTTCACAAAACAGAAAATCATCAAAGAAAACAAAAACTATTTTACAAAAAAATACATTTTACAAAAACAAACAATATTTCACAAAACAGAAAAACCTTTCACAAACGTTTTTTTTTTCAAAATACAAAAAAAATATTTCACAAAACACAAACATTTCACATTTCAAAATGTTCTTTACAAAGCTTTCTTTGTTGATGTTATGTCAGTATGTTCTGTGCTTATCATCTTGAGAATAGATTAATCTATGATTTTTTTGCTTTCAGGCTAAAATATTTTAATAATCTTTACAATATCCCAACAGTAAATTCAGTGTTGTGCAGGACGTGCATGAATCCATATATTATTCAGCGTCTGTTTGTTGTTCGTTGCTGCCCCACACTGGAGACACCGCTTAAGTGTTGCAACACACAGTAGAGGCTAAAGCTGAATACAATCTCCTCGACCATCAGTGCTCATTGTTTTCCTTCATATTCTGAAATCATATTGTAAACAAATTATAAAGAAATATAAAATGAAGAAAGAAATGAAATTATTGAGTCCGTCTGGACCTGACCTGAATGCTGATGAATAAACATTTAAACCTGACCATGTGAGTACCTGGAGGAAACCCACTCATGCAAACCCCATGCAAACAGACCCAAGGCAGGAATCAAACCTGGGCACTGGAGCCGAAATATTGTTGTGTTTTGTTAAATGTCAGTGTTTTGTACTTCTGAGTTTATGAATGTTGGGTACTTTGTTGGGCATTATTTGTATGAACGTTTTGTGTCAGATTACCTCACACTTTTTGGGACAAATATAGCGCTTTTGCACTCTAAGTGGGCGTGGCTATACGTGTCAGTCAACAGAGCCAATCAACATGATAGTTTATCATAAATACACCTAGAATGCGTACACAGAAGACACAGAAATGACCGTAATGCCCATACAAAGTGCCCAAACTCAAACAACCGTGCAGGATTACGCCAACAAAAAGGTGTGTAACTGATCTTCAAAGATGAAAGGACAGATCATTGTACGTTTACTTTTCCTGCGGGAAGTTTTGTTCTGAAACCATCGTGCCAATTAAAGCAGTGATGTGAAGCTCCACCATGAGATAAAACACAGGTCGTTAGAGCAAACATATCCGCAGCAGTCCTAGGTGAGGGCGTGTAGAATAACAAAACTCAAATCAAAATGAACCTCTCGCTCTCTCTCTCTCTCTCTCTCTCTCTCTCTTTTGTTCTACTTCAAATTTTGACTACATGTTGCTAAAAATTTCCACTAATTGATCAAAGGAGAAAAAAAAAGGTTAAGTGTGAAATCTATGCATCTGTCTGAGCAGGACCCGACTGCTGTTAAGTTAACGTTGGTACCCAATGATATATTGTAATGCTTGGTTGAATTCAAAGTTGACCTTTATAAAGCTGTTCAGAACTTAATTTCTTTTTCCTCCGGGACATTGTCAGTCTTTCAGCTGCTCTTGTCAAGAGCTCGCCATCCGACCTGCACACGACTTGGCAAAGAGTTTACGCTGGATGCCCTTCCTGCTGGAATCCTCCCATTTTATTCAGGCTTGGAACCAACACTGCACTCCGTGGCTGGGAAACGAACCCGCACGTTCCGCATTGCAGGTGAGAACCTGACCGATACGATTCTTCCTATCCTGTAGAATTCCAGGATGTTCACTACATATTAATGCCATCATTGTTAAGCGCGGGGTGCAGCTAAAGATTCTTAACCTCTTGAAAACCTAATGCACCTAAAAAGCCAAATCTTTTTAACTGCTTTATTATTTTTAGGGCCCCTTAAAAAAGGGGGCCCATTCAGGGGCCCTTACTGATGTTTCCCCTGATTAAATGTTAAATGTTTGCAAACTTAGTACCACACTTTCATTAAAATCCAATATTAAATCAAATATGCAGTTTAGCAAATGACTGAGTTCCTGCAAGCGTTCAGAGGCATGACTACTGTAGAAGAAATGCAGACTAGGGCTGCTGTGCTTTAAACACTGCTCCCTACTCCCTGGTTCATTTTCAGGGAATGCCGGTTACAGGAACTTCTCTCGACAAAATTCTTGGACAAGATTCGATCCAGGGCCCTTGAGTTTCCCACTAAGCCACCATGCTGCCACCACTAAACACTCACTCATCGTCTATACCCCTTAATCCTGTATACAGGGTCGTGGGCTGTGAATTAAAAACCAGTCCCTGGAGGTGCAAGGTGAAAGTGCTACCCACTAAGGTTTGACTCGCACTAAGAAGCAGTGTTAGGCTCCGTGAGTTCTGCAAGGCCCGCGAGGACCAATTCGCTGAAAGATGTCAACCTAATCACAGCGCCAAATCCCGCGGTGAATCATAATGAACCGTACTTACGGCTACCGAGCGAAACCGCGTAGGTGAAATAGGTGAAATATTAGTAGTTAACAGATTATGGGCCAAACTTTGCTGAGTGATAATGGTAGAATAATTATAAAAGTCTTTTTTTTTTTGCATTTTTCCCCGATTTTCTCCCTAATTTAGTCGTGTCCAATTCCTCCCCGTCACTAGGGGGCTCCCACATTAAGGCTACTACCACGACTCAGCCGGGAGGGCCGAAGACTATCACGTGTTTCCTCCGAACCACGTGACGCCAGCCGACCGCATCTTTTCGAACTTCTCGCTCGCGCACCATTGGGGGCGGCGTAACACACTCGGAGGACAGCGCTATCCACTCCCTCCGTTGCGCGAGCTCACAGACGCCCCTGACTGGCTGTAGAGCCGTGATTAATGTGGGAGCACTAAGTACCTCTCATCCCTCCCCTCTGAGAGAGCTCGGCCAATCAGCTCTCTCTAGACCTCCGGCTGCGAGAGGTTACAGCACCACCCGGGATTCGAACTGGCGATCTCCGATAGGGGATGATAGGGCGAGCGCTTTAACCACTGCGCCACTCGGAGGCCTATAATTATAAAAGTCTTGACTAAAACAACATGCATGAGGAATCACAAAGGGGTTTTCATTTTCTGTAATGGAAAAGTACTTTAACTAGTTACTTTTATCAGAAATGAATGCTGTAATGTAACTGATTACTTTTTAATGACAGTAATTTTGTAATGTAATTAGTTACTTTAAAAAGTAACATCCCGCAACACTGACCGCCTAATAAATACATGTTTTTTAAATGAATTAATGTCATTCCTAAAGGCATTATATATATATATATATATATATATATATATATATATATATATATATATATATATATGTGTGTGTGTGTGTGTGTGTGTAATAAATATACCGTATATATAAATATACATTTATGTTATTTATTTAGGTATATTTATTATACCATATATATTTATTATATACTGTATGGTATAATAAACATACCATATATCTTGTTTAAATATACAGTACATACTGTACATGCAAATTTTTTACACATTATTGTATAATGATGATAATTTTAATTAATTAGTTTTTTATTTTTTTTATTTCTAGTGAATGGTACATGAAATGAAAGCCATGCCTTAACTGCTTTTTCGCTCCAGCGAGGCGCATTGACTGACGTGTAATCTTGTTTGTTCACTTCTCGGCAAAAGCAATGAACCACTGTTCACTTGTTCTCTACATCGTTCACAAATCACTGACCTTTGTGTACCGTTCCTGGTGCAAGCCAGGTTGTTACCGCTGAATCCCTTTTAACATGAATTCTTTCAATAAAAACATTTGCACATAAACAGTTCTATTGCTAAATTATTAAATTCCAACGTGCTTGCTGTCTCTGTATATGATTTCAGTTATAAGCTAAAGGAGATTGCAATAGGCACCAAACCAGCAATGGTTATTAAGGCAGACAGAGAGCCTGATTATACACAGAGAAGTAGAAGTGGTGTCTAGAGTACCCAAAGTACCAGGTTTAACAACCAGAGCTAGAGACAAAAGCGGAGCCTGAAGCGCTGCTTGTGACTGAAGCAGAGATCTGAGTGAAGGATGGTGCTGGAGGATTCAAGTTCTCACAGGCAACCCACACTGGCTCTCGTGTCTACGTATTAATCTGATTTGTTTAAATTTAATCATGAATGCTAACACCCCAGTTGGAGTGACATGGAAAGTTTTAAATATAGATTTAAATAAAAAATAAATAAAAGAAAATTTGTCTTAGGTAGGGTTAGGGTTACTGTTCATCCATAATAAATGTTCAAATCAGGGGTACTTATTATATTACTATAGTACGAGCCGTTGTTCTGTTCTTCCGGCAAGGGGTCGACACACTGGACCATCTGATCCGCACAACAACTTTGGCACTGGTTTTTCTTATACCCTTCCTGACGCAACCCTTCCATTTTATCTGGGCTTGGGATCAGCGCTGCATCCAGTGGCTGGGGTTTGGGCACTGGCTGGTAATCAAACAGAGCCCTTTCTCATGGTAGGTGAGAAACCTACCACTGAGCCACCAATGCACATATGAAAATGAATAAAAAATTATCCACACACTGGCTGTAAAATGTTTTTTTTTTTTCAATAACTTTTAGAAAAGACAAATACATAAATTTTTTTTACACAATCTCCTTGCTTTTCCTCCTGGTTCTCCAGTTTCCTCTCAGAGTCCAAAGACATTCAGATTAGGCTAATTGCCATTCCCAAATTGCCGGTGGTGTGTAAATAAGTGTTTGCCCTGTGATAGATTGGCACCCCTTCCATGGCGTAGCCCGCCTCATCCAGGTCTGGGTTCGACCTGTGCTTGGTGGGTTTCCTCTGGGTACTCTGGTTTTCTCCTGCAGTCCAAAGACCTGCAGATTAGGCTAACTGGCATTCCCAAATTGCCTGTAGTGTTCGAGTGACTGTATGCATATGTGTGTGTCCTGCAATGTATTAGCACCCTGCCTCATGCTCTAAGTCCCCTGAGATAGCCTCTAGGCCCCCCGTGACCCTGTGTACAGGATAAAGTGGTATAGACGATGAGGCAATGAGACTGATGAGAGTTATTAGTCAATCTCCCTTTCCTGATTTAGTTTTTATGACGTTAATAAAGAGGATTCGCACCTGTATCCGTCTCCTACCTTCAACCATGACAACAGGTAGATGCAGCAAATTGTGATGTTAGATGACACTTATGTTCACAAATCCTACACAAAAATGTTTCGTTTTAAAATTCTCATCGTGGTCACTAACTGTCACAATATCTTGTTATCTGATCGTCTGCTTATCAACACGTCAGCGTAAAGGTGTTTTAGATGAGTGGAATTAGAACAAGATTCACTGGAAAGATATGCGACATCTAAATTGAAATCATGCTTCCGACACTTTACCAAGCGTACGGATCTTCCCTCTCCTACCTACATTAGAATAAGACTTTAAGATCTAAGTAGGAATATAATTCCATACTTTGCAGCGGGATTTGAGAAAAAAAAATTAACTTTTTACATTCTAAATGCAGGATAAACTCGAGGGACTGCTGGCTTTATTGCATGAGAAAATTACTTTATTAAATGCCCAAAGTCTCCTATCCTGACAAATGCTGATAAGTCTAGTCCGTTTTTTCAGTTACACTCAACTATGCCAAAGCAAGAGCCACTATCTCCTTCACTTCTTGATATTTCTTTAAAGCCAGCGGGAGCAGGAATTAGGAATCATCTGAGCAAATTCATGGAGAGACTTGTGAGCTTTCTGAGATGACAGCTACTTCAAAATGCTTGCACTTCCAAGTAAATCCCCCCCCCCCCCCCCCCCGAATCTTCCTACATGCTGTATAATTGCAGTCCTTTTAAGCCAGTTGGATACAATTAACTTCTTGGCTGTTTGCACCTACACGATGTTCCATAACCAAAGCTCATTTGCCTCATTTGCCAACCTGGATCATCCATCTCGGGCAAATGCCAAGGCTCTCACCTTTTATTATTCCTGGTGTTCCTGATAAGTCCTTGCTAGATATCTCTCCACTGTGGCTGACAGCAGAGGTCATGACAATGTCAAACCCCTCTTCACAAAGGAATTGTCATAAGGCGGCACAGGGTTGTAGTGGTTAGCACTGTCACCTTGCAGTTCCAGTGTCCGGGTTCGATTCCTGGCCAGGTTCGATTCCTGTCTCTGTGTGCATGAAGTTTGCATGTTCTCCCCATGCTTGGTGGGTTTCCTCCGGGTACTTTGGTTTCGTCCCACAGTCCAAAGACATGTAGGTTAGGTTAATTGGCGTTCCCAAATTGGCCGTAGTGTGTGAATGAGTGTGTGTGTGCCCTGGGTGTCCCCCACCTTGTGCCCTAAGTCTCCTGGGATAGGGTCCAGGCCCCCATGACCCTAAATACAGCCAGGATTAAGCAGTATAGATGATGAATGAGTGAATCCTCATAGGGCTGCTTTAGGGGACCAAACAGCTGAAAGTCGGATGGAGCGAGATCAGGACTATAGTCAAGTCAAGTCAAGTCAATTTTATTAATATAGCGCTTTTAACAATTGACATTGTCGCAATGTCTTTACACAGTAAAAAGAAGTAAGTTTGTATGCAATGTGTATGAATCAAAATGATAAGATTGGAATGATGCTTTAACACCTCAAAACCATGTGTCGACTGTGGGCAGAAGTGTGCAGACATGAATCGTCATGCAAGTTTTCAGCACCCTCAGATAGCAGTTCTCTGCATTTAATCCGAAATTTAGGCTTCAGCTCTTCAATAAGCATTTCACTGTAATGAGCACTGTTGATTGTTAAACCTTTTTCCTGATAATGTACCAATACTGGCCCTTAAGAATCCCAGTTTGGGTTTGTGAGAATGATTCAAAATGTAATTTATGTGTAATAGGACCCGTTTTAAAATTACCCCACCTTAGCATACAATTGAGTCGGTTACAAAAAATGTGTCACGCTGATAAACTTGCCAGGATTTACAAGAGTTTGCAAATTCTTCATTGTTCTTACAGGACATGCATAAGAACTTAGATCATTTGGATTTATTTAAAGCAAAGTGCAAATATCAGGCAAACAGAGCGACAAAAGATGAAAAACATTGTGTCATGGAAATAATACATTCAGCTGCTCACCAAATAGAAATGCTTCTAGGATCGCAGGTGCATTCAGGTACTGTAGATGCTAATCCATTGCTAATGCTGAATCCATTCTTGCATGATGTTAATTATAATTAATGAAGCTGAAAAAGCTGGTAACAAGCAGTGCCTATCAGCTGTGTGAAAACTAAAAAGTTTTCACGTGCTTAAGGCATGGAGGCGAGTTCATTGCAAGTGAAATCCTGATGTCAATTTTGTGATGGTCGTGTGTAGGACCATTACCTCGCTCTAAGTCAAAGGTGACTTACTGTATACGTGCCAAAGCATTCATTATCTATGCACTTATGCTTTGCGCTAAATAGCAACTCAATTAGTGGTTCGAGCACTTTCATAGTTTCATAGTTTCATAGGTATTTCCATATCTGGCATTCCCAAAGTCGTTCAATCTGATCGTGGCTTCAAAGTGCTAAAGCAAACCCGGATCCAACATAACCAGTCCAGTCAGAGCACATGGGAGCAACTCTGAAGTTGGTCTCACATGCATATTGTACAAGGCTGGGTAAGGAATGAAAGGAGGGCTTGATCCGGTTGATGCTTTCGGCTAGAAAGGTGGTGCAAGAAAGCATCAATGAAATAGTGTTTGCACGTACAGTTCAAGGACCATCAGATGTAAGAGAAATCTACAGCCTGAAAAAGAGAATTGGATCACTCCTGACAAACTTGATAAGTTACATACTGAATTGATCAGATGGTTTTAGCATGCTTATTCTCTGAGTAGATGATGTGTATACTTCATTCACATTTAATTTAATTGCACACTCATAAGCGTGTATTACAACACAGCATCTGTTGAATTTTTAAAAGAACAAATGATTTTTCAAGGTTGATTTTTTTTTTTTTAGAATATGAGGGTGTTTTCCATTTAAATTCCATTCGATGAAATAAAGCCTATATGTCAATACCACAGGCTCGGCCAAATACACCTTTGAAAACCTAAATCCGTTCAGTAGTTTTTATATGATGCGTGCACAAACAAACAGACAAACAGAAAAACTAAAATTCCAAAAAACATCTTGATGTGTTCTTATGTCCCCGCAAATATCTTCAATCTACAGACACGGCGACTTTACAGTTTTATTATATGTATAGATAAATGTTCTTAGTAAGCCGGACTTAATTGAGCATTATACAGTATAATGTCTTATTAGGCAGGGGCTTTATAGATTAATGAGTAAAAGTGTAACATTTCAGACAATGAGGAGAAAAACATGCTGAATGATATGATAAATGATGATATCTCTGAACCCTGTGCATCATATTGTCAGTTGGTTCCAAACTCTGACAGCACGTTGCGTTTCTGTTCAGTCTTTCGTAGAAAAGTGAACAGTGTTACTAAACCTGATTCTTTTCCGTTGGCAAAGATGGAATGTTGCATTGATCAAGTTGGATCTGTGAATTTAAGTAAAACACTGTCCAAACTTGCAAAGTGTGTTTGTAAGGGTGACTGGGACCTAGTTGGCTGAGACGTGGGGCAAGGTCAAGTTCGGCCAGTTTCGACAAAAGTTCAAGTTTCCACTTCCAAGGACTAAAAATAAGCGGCAGCTAGTTTAAACAATGTTTTCTCAATTTCTTACTGATGTTTCTGAAAGATCCTTTCAATGGCTGTGACGCCGCTCTTGTTAAAAGGCAAAGAAAAAAATTGTTTGCTCTCCAGTGTGTCAAAGCATTTAAACCGGTTAAATCACTACTATGTTCTGCTTCTATCTGGTCAGCTTCACGCCATTTATATTGTACGCGGATGCTAGTCACGTAGGTGCTGGTGCTGGTGCTGTTCTTATGTAGGAAGATAACATGGGAATACAGAAACCAGTCAGTTTCTTTTTCCTCTATAAAGTTTAACTTGAGTCAGTCGAACTCCTCAGCGATCAAGAAAGAAGCAGAAACATTGGCTTTGAAAGATTTTGAGGTGTACATTGGGTGCAGTAGTAGTCCGGGTGATCCTTTCTGACAAGAATCACAAGCTGCTGATCTTTTTGCACTCTGTAAAGTGGTTATTGTTTTCACAGGTAAAATGCTTAGATATCTGTTCCATAATAAGGTCTGCCAATGTGGTGGGTGATGCATTGTCTCGCGCACCTTATTTCTATTTGCTTAATGCATTACCTTTTCTCTGGTTTTGCTAAAATGTGCACTAGTTGCTGAAATTGGAACCTGTTGCAGGACAGTGGGGACTTGGTGAAAGTTGAGGTACCTAAAGTGAGAATATTGGTAAAATTCACTTTTATATTATATTGAATATTGGAAGATATTCCCTTTTGGCCCCCTTTATTGTGTTTTTCTTTCTGCTGCAGGTTCCAGGGGAGAAGAGCCGACGTTCTGTTTTTTTTTGTGGTTGTTGTTGTAATGTTGTGCTGGCTCTTTTATCGGATTCTGCTTTGTACATTCGCTTGTTCTTTGTTATTCCTTGGTTTGTCATATTCATTCATACAGTATGTATTGCCAGTTTCAGTCCTTTTGTCTATTTGATTACATTTTTTTTCATATTCAATACAGATGCTCACATGCTTTCATGCCGCCACTTACATGTATATTTACATACTGTACTATATATATATATATATATATAGTACAGTATGTAAATATATATATATATATATATATATATTTTCCTGATTATATCTGTCTTATATAGCCATTTCCCCAAATGAAAGGAAAAGGTTATTTTTCGTCGCCACTGCACTCCTCAAGTCTTAAACATTGTGTGGGTAAGCTTTCTCTCGCAGCATGAATGTTCAAAGCATTTACTGTGACACAAATCTAATTAAACAAAATCTTAGGGGGTACATCTCTATCAGCTTTGTACAACTGGATATATATTTTTTAAATGTAATATCGTATCCCCTTGCTGATAAGTTTCCACAACATGATGCTACAAACACCATGCGTCCCTAAAGAGATTGGTTTAGAGAAACGTTTTTTAAAATAGAGTCTCTACCTATCTATATCTATACATATAATAAACCTGTAACATCAAAGATATCTGTGAAAAAAAGATATTTGAAATGAAAAAAAAAAAATCTAAAAACATGTAATTTTAGTCTGTTTGTTTGTGCACGCATCACGTTAAAACTACTTAAGGAATTTTAATGTGGTTTCCACAGGTGTATTCAGCCGAGCTTGAGGTAACATATGGGCTTTGTTTCATCGCAATCGACCCACAGGAAGAGAAGACGTGCTAAGTTGAAATTTAAATAATAAAAAAAAAAAAACCCTACATCATGAAAAATCGACCTTGAGAAAAAAAAGTTCTTCAACTTTCAAAATTCAACAGATGGCGCTGTATTTAAAAACACACACACACACACACACACACACACACACACACACACACACACACACACACACACACACACACACACACACACACACACATTTATGGGTGTACAGTTGAAATCTACTTAATAAACGCAATCTCAAACCATAATTCCGCACACTTATCGGTAACACGTAAAAATCTTTCAACAGATGGCGCTGTACATTTGCTGAGTGTGCGATTAAATTCCACAAAGTCCAATTTTGGTCATGTGAACAACTTGTATTTGAGCTGTGATTCTTTTCATCTCTTTCACAGTTACTCGTGACTCTGTGGTTGTTTCTTTGGCTAATTTAAAAGTTTCTTTACCCGGTCACCATCTTTTATAATAGAACGTCCTCGAGTCATGGTTGCACCATACTCCTTCCATGTACAATACATTCAAATTTTTGGGATATATTACATTTACTTCATGAGCAAATCTTGATGGATGCTTTCCCAGCATTTTTTCATCATGAACTTCTTTCAAGAACCCATTGGTCATGATTTTCGTCATGTAGTTTTGTTCTCTATTTCAACTTTTAATCTTATAATAAAAGTCTATTACATCTGATTTCTAATATTTTTTTCTCACAATATGGTATGTTTGTTCTTTATTTTTCATTCTGTAAAAATCAGAAGTAGAAGATCTACTTATCTAGTTCTTATTGCAAGTTTAAATTTCATATGCTGAGAAAATAATTTCTCCGTGCTTCAGTTTGATGGCAGTGATCTGGTGCTTTTCAACACATGTGGGCTGTGCAGATTCCCGAAAGTAATGCAAAAATATGCATAAATTTTTTATTTTTTAAATTAATTAACTGATATTGGTTGTTTAAACAGCACAGGTTGATTGAGTTAGTCTTTCTTTATACAAGCATACTATTCTCCATTACAAGCCATGCATCTGCATCCTTGTTGAACCCAATTCTTGAATCCTCTTTGAAAATCCCATTTATCACTTGTGCTGGTCTCCCACTGCGTGTTTTGCCTTCAGTGCTGGTTTCTTCTTCTTTAAACTTCTTTATCCATCTGTGCACATTGCTCTTGTCAACGGTGTCATCTCCATGAACATACTGTAGCACAGTGGGAGACCATCAACTCGAGGAATTTTATGTTTAAATATTGATGTAACTTTTGGCCTTAGACTTAGAAGTCACTGATTTCCAACATTTTTTCCCGCTGTTTGTATCGAAGAAAAGCTAATCCACCCCAGCCTAGTCCATATAAACAAAATAATAAATTTTGATGCTGCAACTTCTCGCAGCCGGAGGTCTAGGGATTGGCCAAGCTCTTTCAGAGGTGAGGGATGTATTTAGTGCTCCTGCATTAATCTACAGCCAATCAGGGGCGTCTGTGAGCTCACGGAAGTGGTAGAAGCCGATAGCGCTGCCCTCCTAGAGTTTTACGCCGTCCCCAACGGTGCGTGAGCGAGCAGTTCGAAAAGATGCGGTCGGCTGGTGTCACATGGTTCGGAGGAAACACGTGATAGTCTTCCTGACTGAGTGGTAGTAGTAGCCTTAATGTGGAGCCCACTAGTGACGGGGAGGAATTGGACACGACTAAATTAGGGAGAAAATCAGGGGAAAAAAAAACAGTTCCGGATACTGAGTAACTTTCCACGGGACCAGCTGGATGTGAGCTTTCTGATTATATAAGGACAACTGACTACCTTTCAGTTGCATCATGTGCAGCAGTAAAAACCTTGCTATAACTTTTGATGCTCTGAATATTTGAAATCGCTTGATGATCACTCGATCAGCCTTTCTCCAAAGTACCAGTTAAAAATTTTTTTTGTTCTACGTTGTACAATAATACCGAAAACATCGAAACTATGAAATAACACATTACGTCATTAAGCAAAAAAAGCAGTCCATCATTACTTTACTTTGAGACATCCAGAAAACTGCAAGTCGCCAAAAAAAAAACCTTCAAACACTATGATGAAATATGATGAAACTGGTTCTTATGGCGGAAGACCCAGTAAAGGAAAAACCAATACTTACCTTTGCTGTGGAGTTAAGTTAATTTTGTGTTCCCAGCCTCAGAATACACAGATTAGCAGAGGATTAGAGCCTACACGAATGCTTCACCGAGCTAAAGTAGCAGACACGTCTCAACATCAGCTCTTCAGAGGGGACGATATAAGAGTAAGGGGGGTTATAAGAGTAGAATAAAAATCTACATAGATATTAGTAATGAAAATAATGAACGACTATTGTTCTGTAGTTTTGTATGACCATGCACCAGTCTCAGAAATCACACTCACAAATCATCAAATTATTATTATGGCATTTGACTTTTGCACCCAAGAATGAAGCCACAAAGTCTAATGAAAAAAACAAAAACCTCTTCTTTAAATTGAGAATGAAATTACACAAATTGGGTAAAGAACTTCTGTATTAAGCTGAATCCTTGGAAGGCCTGGCTCGCAGTCTCCGCTCTAATTCATCTCAAAGGTGTTCCATCGGGTTGAGGTGCAGGCCAAATTCTTCCACACCAAACTCGCTCATCCATGTCCTCATGGATGTTGCTTTGTGCACTGGGGCGCAGTCATGTTGGAACTGGGAGGGGCCGTCCTCAAACTGTTCCCACAAAGTTGGGAGCATGGAATTGTCCAAAATGTCTTGGTATACTGAAGCATTAAGAGTTCCTTTCGCTGGAACTAAGGGGCCGAGCCCAACTCCTGAAAAACAAACACCACGTCATAACCCTCGCTCCACCATGCAGTCAGACAAGTACCGTTCCCCTGGCAACCGCCAAACTCAGATTCGTCCATCGAATTGTGAGAAAGAGAAGCGTGATTCGTCACTCCAGAGAACATATCTCCACTGCTCTAGAGTCCAGTGGGGACGTGCTTTACACCACTGCGTCCTATGCTTTTCATTGCAATTGTTGATGTAAGACTCGGATGCAGCTGTTCGGCCAAGGAAACCGTTCCATGAAGCTCTCTATGCGCTGTTCTACAGCTAACCTGAAGGCCACTTGAAGTTTGGAGGTCTGTAGCTATTGACACTGCAGAAAGTTGCCGGTCTCTGTACACTATATTGATTTTGACTCTTCGTGGCTGAATTGCTGTTGTTCCAAATCACTTCCACTTTATGATACCACTAACAGGAAATTTTTACAACTGGCATTACTGCACAGGTGGCATCCTATCACGGTACCACGCTGGAATTTGTTGAGCTCCTGAGAGCGACCCATTCTTTCACAAATGTTTGTAGAAGTGGTCTGCATGCCTACAGTAGGTGTTTGGTTTTATACATCTGGAACTATGGAAGTGATTGGAACGCGTGAATTAAATTTTTGCACTATAGTGTATAAAATGTGTGTGCAAGTATATTTATTCTGATTATCCGTCAGTCGTAAATTAGTTAAAAAAAAAAATTAAACCTTTTCCAAATTTATTTATTTATTTATTATTGTTGAAGTGCTGTGTTTCCTGCTACTATCAGTTATCTATCTATCTATCTATCTATCTATCTATCTATCTATCTATCTATCTATCTATTTATTTATTTATTCATTTATAATTTGACCACTGGGTTTCTCTGATTAAAATTAAAATGTCTTCTAAATTGCTTTTGGGAATACCTGCACATACACTGCTGTACATGCTGAATATCAATAAAGGCCTGATGATGATAAAACACTACTGCAGTATTGTTTACTTTTCCCACTAATCCATAATTATTGTATTTATTTAGCGACTAATCAGATTTATTCTAATGTGATTCGAATTTAAATGCTGTCTATAATACTGTATATTAATGTTTTAATAGTTTCATGTTATTATTTTTAGACTCTTCCAAGTATAATTAAAATGAATTCTGTGATAGAATTATTTTTTGATTAGACTTGTCTTCCCCTACTGTGTCCCTCCCACTGTGTGTTTACAGGTCTAACAGAATTCTCTTGATGTTTCGTTTTTTGTTGCTTAATTGTAATCTTCGTAATACAGCAAAAAATATTCGCTGCATCTGTGCGTCTGGCTGACGTCCCCGGTGATCCGTGAACTGCCACTGAGTAATTTATAACATCAACACTGTTCCTGAATGTCCCATGCAGCTAGCAGCAGTATGCATGCTTGGGTGTGTGTGCATGTGCATGTCAAGTCAATTCAAGTCAATTTTATTTATATAGCGCTTTTAACAATTGACATTGACGCAAAGCAGCTTTACACAATAAAAGAAGTAAGTTTGTATGCAATGTGTATGAATCAAAATGATAAGATTGTCCCTGATGAGCAAGCCGATGAGCACATGTGCATGTGAAAGGGAGAGCGACAGACAGCAATGCAATCGAATATAGTTTCATTCCAGTTTCAACACAAAAGTGAAATAAATATATATATATATATATATATATATATATATATATATATATATATATATATATATAAAGTATATATGAACTTTTATCATTTTAGCCAAAGAAAGGCAATGGGACGCCTTGTAATGCGAAAGGTGTGCACAAAAAAATAAAAAAATGCCCAAAACTACAGAAGCGCATTCACAAAAGAAATGACTTAACAATGACATAATATCTCATAATTATGAGATCCTGATCTTACTAACTCGTAATTATGACTTACTATCTCACAGTTTGTGGCAGGGTGCCAATTTAACGTATGGCATCAAAAACGAAAGTTACTGCACCCTTTTGCTCGGAAGCGCCTCATTGGACACCCATGGAGATGTAGGACCTATCCTATTGTTTAGCTTTATGACTGTATATTAGGTGAATTAACTACTGGACATTTCTGAAAACCCACCAATTGCGCCATTATTATTACATTATTACATTACAAACTCAATATGGTTTGAGTTTATCGTGGGAATCTAGGTGCCACAAAAAGAAGCTGGGACCTGGGTTTCTGTAAATACGTCGTCTTAGACAAGTCCAGTGCCTCAGGTGATCTCTGTGGGGATACAGAATTTTAAGCAGGTGTCAGATAGTTCTCTGAGATACCACATCAGGATCTCATAATTATGAGATATTAGGTCATAATTACGAGATAATATCTTATAATTATGAGATCATTTCTGTGATTTTTTGCATTCTTTTGTGAATGCAATGCGCTTCCGTATAACATATGGATCCCTTTTTTTAGTTATGAATGAACATCACTCCAATCCCTTTGCTATGGTTGCGCAATCCTGCCAGCTTTGTTGATCTTTAAAAAAGTTCACGTCATGTCAAAAGAGTGATTTCAATGGCGTTTACACATTGCTTATGAGTATGAGTCAAGAAACCTCACCTTTACAATACTGTATCATTTATGTTTGTTTAGCACTGTCGCCTTGCATCTCCAGTATCCCGGTTCGATTCCCTCCTTTGTGTGCATGGAGTGTGCATTTCGTCCCCATGCTTGGCGGGTTTCCTTCGGGTTCTCCGGTTTCCTCCCACAAAGACATGCTGAGTGTGTATGTACCCTGTGATGCATTGGCACCTTGTCCAGTTTCTTGGATACGCTCTTATGACCCTGTATACAGGAATAAGCAGTGTGAGTGTGTTTAGGGCTTTATAAAGGCATCTGGGGTGAATTGGCTTCTAGTTAACAAATCTTTTTTAAATAAGTGCCTTGTAAGTGAAATGTTTATTGTTTAACCCACCCTAAATAATCTAAAACAATCGACACGTACTGGAGTAAAACACTGGGGTAAACCAGTCCTCGGTGTAACAGACTTTTTACTGAACTGACTGTGTTTTTAACATACAAAACCATGTTACTTATTTGCTGATATACTGTAGTACATCTACCACACTTTGGTACCTGGTTCTACCATGGTAAATACTGTACTTTGGTACAATGTTTCATGTTGTACTGACTTAAGGTCAGCCTTTATTTGAAAGGCCACCATTGCCCCATATACATCCTTCTACCATGTGCATTAGTATGGTACTATGGAACATACTGTATACGATCATGTAAAAAATATGTTATACATGTTTATGTACCATTATGTTACCATTTCTATAGTAACCTCCAGGTGCTGTGGTAGTAATACAGTATGATTTTTTCTTATAGAGCACCACTAAAGTTCAGCAGGTAACTAATATAGTACTGCATACCATAAGTATAAGATTAAACCGTTTCAGTAGTATGCATGTCATATCTAATGTGATACAGTATGTACTGTACAAACATGCCATATTAGATACCTGCTGAAGTTTGCTATCCACTTTGACACCAAATACTGTAAGTACCATCGTATTCACCAAAGTGTTATGGTACACACCATAGAACTACCACTGGAGAGCCACAAAACCTACCCCGGTACTTGATAAAGTCCTATGATGCCTATCATGGTCATTTCTGAAGTATGGTCATGGTCATTTATACAGTAAAAACATAATACTATGTTTTTACTGTAGTTTATTGTTGTAAAATTTCTTTTGAATAGATGAGTTCTGCTATGGTAATATAATGCAACTGGAAATTATAGAACAGCATAATTGTAATGATAATAAAAAAAAAATGCTGCTTGAAACAGAAGTGCTTTGATTTCATATATGGAAAATGTTTTCTTTCACTGAATGCAGCTATTAATGGCAGCATTTGTACTTTTAATTATTGAGATTAATAACCCAATAACTGTAATATTGCTTGTTTGACATCTTTATAATGTTGTGTGTCTGTACAGAAATGTATCATTTTAATATACATTTTAATATACATATTGTTATTTTAATACTGCCCTCAACTTTAATCACCTTATACATCATGTGATTGTGACCATACCTACTGTATGTGGTATGTCTTCTTCTCTCTTTTCTTCTCGTCTTCTGTGTCTTTACTCTCCCTGTCTCTCTGTCGAGCTACACATGCTGCTCCTGAGCCACTAGTGATCCAGACCCCCTCTGACCTCTGGACCTGTCTGACTCATCCTGGTGCCCCAATTCTAGTTGGAGATCTCGTCACATGGAGACCCCGTGTGGTCTTCCCGGGATCCGTGTGGTGACCTTGGACGGTTTAATTTTACCATGAAGATGGTCCTTGCCTCGGCTGATGCAGACAGCTGTTCTCTGAGGACTTGTGACTGCGGTCGCTCAATAGTTCAGGACTGGAACTTGCTACAGTCTACCTGAGCCTCCAATAACGAAATGGACTCCATCTTAACTTTAACACACCTCCTATTATATTGAACTTCCAGCTGCGTAACGCACAGCATGACTGCACGACAATTCCTGCTATCCGTTATCACCCACAGGAGGATGGGTTTCTGTTGAGGCTGGTTCCTCTAAAAGATTTTTCCTATAGTCATCTTAGGGAGTTCTCCTTGCCACCGCCGTCCTCGGCTCGCTCATCAGGGACAATCAGACCATTTTGATTCATACACATTTTCTTACAGTTCTTATACTTTTCCATATTTTCTAAGGGTGCTTTCCAACCATGACCATTGTTAAAAGAGTTATACAAATAAAATTTAATTGAATGGGATTAATCCAAAAATGGAATACAAACAAAATTAGTCTTTGCCCCAAAGAAAAACTCACTAAAATTTAGAAGGTTTAAATGATTCCCAGAGCATGTTCAAAAGCTCAGCCCCAAGTGTAAAAAAAAAAAGTAAGTATTACAAAAAATATCGACTATTACACCTTTTAAACTTAATTAGATTTTTTCCTCTGATTTTCTGCACCTTTACATATATTCATTTCAATTCCTATCCACAATACTAGGACTAGACTAAGTCTAGTTTTCATGTCTCTGTATTTTGCGTCATTTTATTAGCGGATACTTTCTTATTACTCCATTATATCCTACAACAAACATCTGTACTTTCTACTTCACTACAATTCTGCATGTTGTTGTGCTAGAAAATTTGAAGGTATGTACTTTTGTACTTTTAGTCACTCATTCCCTCATCCTCTATACTGCATTATCCTGTATACAGTGTTGCAGGGGGGTCTGGAGTCTATCCCAGGAGACTTATGGCACAAAGCGGGGTACAGGGTGCCAATCCATCGTATTGGCATCGGCATATACACACACTCACATACTCATTCTTACACTACGGGCAATTTGAATTAGCCTAATGTGCATGTGTTTGGACTGTGGGAGGAAACCGGAGAATCCATGGCAAACCCACCAAGCACGGGGAGAACATGCACACTCCATGCACACAGTCCAAGGCAGGAATCAAACCCAGACCCTGGAAGTGCAAGGTGACAGTGCAGACCACTAAGTAGAAATGTAAATAGAGGACTTCTACTTTTAATGACATTTAGACTCACACAAAGGTAACACTACTTTTACTTAAGTGCAAGATTTGTGCACTTTGCCCAACCCTGAATATCAGTCACAGCTAACAACCAGGGAAAGCTCAGACTAACACATGAAGGCACATGAATCTGCTGCTCCTGAGCCGCTGCTCATGCACCATTAGGGAGCAGTGTAACACACTCCTATCTGCCCCATCTGCTGGCGAGAGCACCAAGATGCCCATGGTTAGTTAGGGTCGCTATGAGTGAAGATAAAGTGTGAGTATACCCCACCGCCCGAGTGAACACAGCTTTAATCCAGGCAACAGATGGCTGTAGAACTAGTGCATATTTAAGGGTTGGTCACCCAACTGTAATGTGTTAACGTATAAGCACATATCTCTCAAAAACATGTTTTAATTCCATTTCCATATCCAAGCTAAGCATTTTTTGGCTACAACGACTTCCACGCCAGTGAATATTGCTGTTGGTTACATTGCTGACGACCCCAGCCTTTGGCAACCTACAGTATAAGCAAGCGTGCACACCCAGTCATCTAGTATGGACAATTTAGAAACTCACTTTACAAAACTCACAGAAGCAAGATTCGAGACCCCAGCCCTTGAAACTGCAACCCATGCTGCCACCTTGTCCCCATTATTGTTATTATTCCGGTATTGGTGGCAGCCATGAAGAATTCTACCCAGCCCTCCTTCACTCAAAACTCATTGTCTATACCACTTCATTCTGTATACAGGGTTGCAAGGGCCTGGAGCCTATCCCAGAGTACCAATCCATAGCACATGGAGGAAAACCACCAAGCATGTAGAGGCGGGAATCGAACCTTGACCCTGGAGGTGCAAGGCCACAGTGCTAACCACGAAGCCAACGTTCCGCCTCTACCCAGCCCTCTAAAAGCTAATTTACTCCCTGCTTTTACTAATCCAACGCTCTTGAAGTTTTGCAGTCTCTCTGGGGGAAAAAAAAGGACAAGAAAACACACACATCTCATCCTTCCTCTTGGCGCCTATACTAATGTGTTTCTGTGTCTGCGACAGGTCTGTCACTCACCTTTTTATTCTTTCATATCCTCTCTGTCTCTATTGTCATCTCCGTGTTTCGCTTTGATGCGGTGTTTTCACTGCAAATAGACAGCTAGTGCTGTTAAGAGAAAACATTCTGACACTAGCAACCAGGAATCCCACAGCCATCCTGCGGTACACACGTAAGGTTTTTTCTCCCTGTGGTTTCTGATGCATGCCGGAGCAATCTTTATCGCTTGTGCCTTCATGCTGTAGATCACTCGCTAAGCCTTGACCCCTGACAAGAGGGCAATCAACACAACTTGGGCAAGAAAAATCACTGCAGATTCCTCACCCCCCTGTACATAACCATTGTCTGGCAGGCAATACTGAACCCTGTATATTGAAACGGATATACAAAAAGGATCAGCTGCTTTCCTCTGCATCTACCAATGCTATTTTCTACAGAACTTCTTGTGAATGAAGGAATAACTTGCATTAGAGACGCATCTGTCTGTGGGAACTGTAGAAACCTCGCTCCAAGCCATTTCCACATGTTTGGGCCATTAAAGGAATTCCTGGGAGGCCAACGTTTCAGACGTGAATCAGACAGATAGTCCGATCATGGCTCTGGGGTACTGGTAAACCCTAGTAAACCCACCCCTGATTGAGGCTGCTCACGCATTGCAAATATATGTTCTGATTATGCAAGGCATTACTTTTAAAATGTTTTCGACGACTGCGGCATATCGGCTAGACTCGAGTCTGTATTTATTCCTGGTATTCTCTAGTACTTGGCACACACTGATTTTCTCCCCCCTATATTTGGTGCTCTCAAACTTGTAATCAGAGTAAACTGCTTTCCCCATGGTGTCAATAACCTCTTCTATGCTACTCACATATAATTTACATTTACGGTTCTCTCTCTATGTTTATTTGTCATTATACCTTATTCGTGTTAGATGGTTGCAACCGAGTTAAATGTGAGTCGGCTGAGCGAGCAGGACAAAACTGCTGGACCTTTTTAGATGTAAGTGTTCCCCATTCTCGCAGGATTGGCTAGTTAACTTGATAATAGTGCTTGTCGTTAATATGCTGTTAAATATATGCTAAAATTCTGTGTTTGCTTGATACATGACACTTTTTGCTTTCTTGGAAATCTTCGTTTTGGGATGTGTATTCTGTCCATGCAAATGTTTGAGCTTATAAATTTGGGTAGGTTTGCTTTAAACCTGTCATGAGGGGATGTAGAGATAGGAAAATCCGTTAACCTTTCTACAGGATATGTGCTCAGAGAAACAATGGGCCTCATGTATGAATAATTCAAGAAATATGTGTGTAAATGGTTTCATAGGTGGCAGCAAGGTGGCTTAGCACTGTCGCCTCGCACATTCAGAGTCGAGAGTTTGAATTTCGTCCTTACCCAGTGGGATTCCTCAGGGTATACCGGTTTCCTCCATAGTCCAAAGACATGATTGGCTGAATGGAGTTTTCAAATTGCTCATCCATCCATCTATCCATGTAGGAACCTCTGTTGTCCAACAAGGAACCATGGGGGCCATAGGTGACCATTGTATTTATTCAAATTTTAACGATGTTAAAATTGCATGTTTTTGAACTGTGGGAGGAAACCGGTGTACCAGCAGGAATCGAACCAAACATAGGAATCGAACCCAGACCATGGAGACCCAAATGCTAAGCCACCGTGTTGCCAAATTGCTCATAGTGTATGAATAATGATGTATGTATGAGGGTGTGTGTACTTGTGTACAATGATGGACTGGTACCCCTTCCAGGGTGTACTCCAAATTGTGCCCCGAGTTGTATGAAACAGGCTCCAGGTCCCCACGACTCTACGCAGAATAAAGGTATGAATAGACAGATGGTCATATACTCATATGCATATTTTTTATAAATGTCAGTCATCTGTAAATTATTATCTTTAACATCAAGACCATAAGACCATTTCTTCCACTCCCCCCCCGACTCTTTTCCTACTAATTCCTTAAAAGGTAATTTTTCCTATGGATCACCGGACCCCTTTTGTTTTCCTGGATTTCTATAAAACATGCAAATGGCTTTGATGTAGTAAACTCTGGAAATGAAATACTGCTTACAGTATAAACCTCTTTTTATGTAAATAAACCAAAGAGAACATTCAGCCACCATCGTGTGCATGTGTGTGCGTTTTTCTTTCCCGGTCGCCAAGCGTGTCGATGAACAGCTCACATCAGACTATTTATCCCTCAAGTTAAATTTAACATCCATAAAAGGCAACGCAGAGAACAGAGAACTGAAAATGACAAGGTGATGATTAGAAGGTGAAAGAGCGCTTGCTGAATCACACCAGTATTTGGTCTTTTATGGATTTCTTTTAGAATCGCTTTTCAAATAATTTGATTAAATCCTAATAGTTTTTTTTTATGAATGCATTGACTAAAATTTAACTAAATATGATTTTATTTTTATTTTTATTTGAACATGGCAATGCAATCCATCTGTAAAATTGCAGTAAATCATGACCATTAAACAACTTGCCAGTCACACTCGGGTTAAGCTGGTGCATAATCGATTTTTCTCAGAGCAACATTCAGATTATGCAAATCACCTGTGTGTAGTGCATGCCTCAGAGGTTGCCAGATGCCTTTTTTTTTTTTTTTAACTAAAGATGTCTGAGAGTGCCTCTCAATAGCTTCATGACCATTGCCTTTAAGACAGAAAAACATCAGGGATTGGAATGTAGATTTATGAAGCAAACTGTGTCTGTTTTCTGTCAAATGCAATATGATGTAACATAGAAACAAGTGGCAATTCTAAGAAGAAAAGTAAAAAAAAAAAAAAAACACATAAGGCAGAGGCAGTGTATGGGTGTGATGGATAGATAGATAGAACACTTTTACATTATAAATGAAGCAAAAAAAGAATAATTTTCACATCAAATGTGTTTATTACAGTGGATATAGAAAAGAATCACGCCCCCTTTAAAATAATCACATTTTGGTGCTTTGCAGCCTGGAATGAAGACAGACACAGTTTTTGTTTCATCCATCTCACATGAAAGACATAACATCAGAATGATAGGTTATTGTTTTTTTTTTAAATCATAGAGTTGAAAAAAGGATCACTTCCTTGTGTCAGTCTCTTATTTAACCACATTTTGCTTTAGGCTGTTTACTTTACTTTGAACATCTAGAATTTGCAATATTTGCCCACTCATCTTTGAAGAACTGCTCAAATTGAATTAAATTTGATGGTCACTGTTTGTCCTCCAGGGACCAGGTTCGATTCCCAACCAGGTTCAATGTTTGCATGTTCTCCCCGTGCTTGGTGGGTTTCTCCGGGTACTCCGGTTTCCTCCTACAGTCCAAAGACATGCAGAGTAAGCTATTTGGCGTTCCCAAATTGGCCGTAGTGTGTGAATGAGTGTGTGAGTGTGTGTATGTGTGTGTGCCCTTTGATGGATTGGCACCCTGTCCAGGGTGTACCACGCCTTGAGCCTCTCAAGAGTCTCCTGGGAGTCTTTTTCAATGGGGTTTAAGTCTGGGATCTGACTAGCCCATGCAAGGACATTCACCTTTTTCCCCTTCATCCACTGTGTGGCTAGTATTGCTGTGTGCTTTGAGTCATTGTCATATTGAAATATATATATATGATAAGAACCTTCTTCCCATTGACAATTTTCTGGCAGAAGTGTAGCAGATTCTTATCCCATCCATTTTTTCCTTCTATCCTGACAAGTGCTCCAGTCCCTGCTGCAGAGAAACACCCCCCATAACAGGATATTACCACCTCCATATAGGAATGGTGTTATTTGGATGGTAAGCTGTATTGTATTTCTGCGAGGCATATTGTTTGGTATTGTGGAATTAATTTAATTTCAGTCTCATCTGACCCCTAACTCCCTTTTTTCCATGTGACCTCAGAATAATAAAGTCATGTGACTGCGATGTGACTGCGATATTGTTGTCACATGCACACAATAACCACTCTTTGTCATAAAGTCCTGCAACTGCTTCAGAGTTGCTGTTGGCCTCTTGGTAGCCTATCTGACCAGTTTCCTCCTGGCCCTTTCATCCAATTTGGAGTGACGTCCTGATCCAGGGAGGATCTGTGTTGTACCAAATACTTATTAATAATATACTTTGCTGTGATTCTAGGCAGTGATAAAGCCTTTCATTTTTTTTGCATCTATCTTCTGACTTGTGCCTGTGCACAACTTTATCCTGGAGATCTTTTGACAGTGCCTTGCCTTGCATAGTCATAGAAAAACTCTTTTCATGCTGGCCTAATCAAAATGACCACAGCTGATCACAATTGAAAGTAAAATGGCCGTATTTGCCATTGAATATGTGGCTGAGTCAGACCCCTGAGTCAGGGTACAGTACACAAGCAGGCACACACAACACACTTACTCACTCACAATATACAGGCAATTTGGAAATTAGCCTACATTGCATGTCTTTGGAATGTATGAGGAAACCAGAGCACCTGGAGGAAACCAGCGCGGGGGGAGAAGATGCAATCTCCACACACAGACCCAAGTTGGGAATTTAACCATCAACCCTTAAAGTCACAGTGCCAACCACTATGCCACCATGTCGCCTATGATAGCTCATTTTAGATGTTTTAGCAGCTATTGCTAGCACTGCTATGAAGTCACCAGGCTGCCAGTGCTGACTGGTGACATCAGCACCCTATCTATGTGTAGAGACTAAAAATGTACATGAAATCCACTCTGACCATTCTCATTCAAGTGTCATAACTTGAACAAACTATTGGGCATATTTCCAATCTAGGACCACCTACTCAGGTCCCATCTGAAAAACATTAGATTTGTCAATCAGACAACCATAAAAAATCACATCTGTATCACAGGGTAAAAAATTTAAGTCGGATTCGAGTCACTTCAGGCTCGTAATGTGAACGTAACCAATTAAGACTCCATCAGAGATGGTTTTACTCAGCCAGCCCTAGTCTTTACATGAGCACAAAATAAAACTCAAGACCCTGCTTAACATATGAGTAATCTAGGAATCCCTGAAGAGAATGGAGCACATGGTCTTGTTGCCCAAGATTGATAAGCTTTTTTTTATTGTTGTGTGGACAGCATACAGTAACTCAGGGATTAAAAGACTGACCCATTGGTCATAAGGTTACCAGTTTAAACATTAACACAACCAAGATTACTGCACTGATGTATAATGGGATAAATGTATGTTGTTCTTGAAATGCTATTTGGAAAAGTTTGGACTTTATATAATGCAGTATTGAATTAGTTTTAAAATGATATAACCACTTATCTTAATGATAAGCATTAGCATGTACAACCCTATATAAGTAATTTATCTGAGCTTCTACTTGGGTCGTAGACCAAAATAATAATAATAATAATAATAATAATAATAATAATAATAATAATAATCTGCCTGAGATCCTAAAATGTAGGCTGTGATATAATTCTTGAGATGGCAAATTTTTATTTTCATAGGTTTATGCCAAGATTTTACCCAAGCAATCCCAAAAAAGTGCTCATAAGAAGTCACTGGACTCATTACAAATGCTAGACATCATGTTTCATGAGTATAGGGTGAATATTATCAGGCTTGTTAATAAGCTTCAGCCAGCCTGCTTGGAATTATGATGACCACTGCATCAGAGTCAGTAATGTTTTGAAATATGAGGGTATATACATACGCTGTACAGAGTCAGCCAAAAATGCATACACACTTTAGGAAAAGAAAATGATATTATTAATATACATATATATTAATATACAGGGTGGGCCATTTATATGGATACACCTTATAAATCCTGAAAAGTGGATTGGTCATCGTGGGCCAGTTGAATGGCCCCCAAGGTCTCCCGATCTGACCCTTTTAGACTTTTATCTTTGGGGTCATCTGAAGGCAATTGTCTATGGTGTGAAGATACGAGATGTGCAGCACCTGAAACTACGGATACTGGAAGCCTGTGCTGGCATTTCTCCTACGGTGTTGCTATCAGTGTGTGAAGAGTGGGAGAAGAGGGTTGCATTGACAATCCATCACAATGGGCAGCACATTAAACACATTTTATAAGTGGTCAGAAACTTGTAAATAACTCATGAAAGAATAAAGCACACCATTGTTTTTCTTGTGAAATTCCCAATAAGTTTGATGTGTCACATGACCCTCTTCCTATTGAAAAAACAAAAGTTGGATCCAAGATGACCGACTTCCAAATGGCCACCATGGTCACCACCCATCTTGAAAAGTTTGCCCCCTCACATATACTAATGTGCCACAAACAGGACGTTAATATCACCAACCATTCCCATTTTATTAAGGTGTATCCATATAAATGGCCCACCCTGTACATCACACTATAATATACATAATACTATTTTTCTTTTCCTTAAGTGTGTATGTACATTTTTGGCTGACTCTGTACATATAAGTGCATCTCAATAAATTGTAATATCATCGAAAAGGTCATTTTAAAAAATGATTCACAAGTGAAACCCATATATTATATAGGGTCATTACACACAGGCTTGTATATTTCAAGTGTTTATTTCTTTTAATTTGATGATTATGGCTTACAGCTAATAAAAACCCCAAATTCAGTATCCCAGAAAATTGGAACATTCTGAAAAAGTTCAACATTGGAGACTCATAGTGTCACACTCTAATAAGCTAATTAAATCAAACACCTGCAAAGGTTTCCTGAGCCTTTAAATGGTCCCTCAGTCTGATACAGTAAGCCACACAATTGCTGAAGAAGCTAGATGTTCACAGAGTGCTGTATCCAAGCACATTAACTGTTCTTTGTGGACTGCAGTGGCTCAATATTTTTCTACATTCTACTGTACCTGAGCCTCCAACAACAAAACTGGACTCCATGTTAACTTAAAGACATCAACTGTTAAATTGAACTTCCAGCCGCCTATGACTGCACGAAAATTCCTGCTATCCATTATCACCCAAATGAGGATGGGTTTCTTAGTGAGTCTGGTTTCTCTCAAGGTTTCTTCCTTTAATTTAATTAATTAAGGCGGCATGGTGGTGTAGTGGTTAGCACTGTTGCCTTGCACCTCCAGGGTCCGGGTTTGATTCCCATTTCTGTGTGCATGGAGTTTGCTTGTTCTTCCGATGCTTGGTGGGTTTCCTCTGGGTACTCCAGTTTCTTCCCACAGCCCAAAGACATGCATATTAGGCTAACTGTGTTCCCAAATTGCCTGTAGTGTGTGTGTGTGTGTGCCATGCGATGGATTGGCACCCTGTCCAGGGTGTACCCTCCCTCATGCCCTAAGTCTCCTGGGATAGGTTCCAGGCCCCCCGCGACCCTGAGTACAGGATAACGAGGTATGTAGATGATGAGTGAGTGAAATAGTGGAAAGTTGAATTGAAGGAAAAAATGTGGTAGAAAAAGGTGCACTAGCAATAGAGATAACTGCAGCCTTGAGAGGATTGTGAAATGAAGCCTTTTTAAGAATTTGGGGAAGATTCAGAAGGAGTCAACTGCAGCTGGAGTCTGTGTTTCAAGAGCCACCACGCACGGTGTCTCATTCCTTGTGTCAAGCCACTCTTGAACCAGAGACAACGTCAGAGGCGTCTTACTGGGAATGAGGATAAAACAAAAAGGACTGGACTACCACACAAACAATGAATTGCAGTTTTATCTATAAAGATTTGTATGTGTGTGTGTCTGTGCCCTGCGATGGATTGGCACCCTGTCCAGGGTGTACCCTGCCATGTGCCCTAAGTCTCCTGGGATAAGCTCCAGGCTCCCGTGACCCTGAATACAGGATTAAGCGGTATAGATGATGAGTGAGTGAGTGAGTATAATTATCAATTATATATCAGTAAACTGCTGGTCTTGAGGAGTCCTGATGCCCTGAGGGACCAGAGCTGCCCTGTTGGCACAAGAAGGGACCTACAGAATACTGGGCTTACTGTTGGGATTTAATGTTATGGCTGATGTACGGTATATTTCTATAGAAATGTACAACTATTCAAATTTTTTCTCGGAATAATATATTGCTTTAATATGTATAAAATGCATTACAGAAACAGCATCATCTATAGAAAAACACGCATGCATATTTTTTTAGTTCTGCGAGTCACAAACATACACTAGCCATTGATATAGGAACAGCAGTGCACTCTTCTCATTAATGTAAAAAGACCACATAGGGTTCTCTTCCTGTCAGCCAAGAACATGAGGTTTGAGGCTACAGTGGGCACTGAAACTAGACAGTTGGGGGGAAAAAAACAGGTAATGTTTTTTTTCAATCTTTAGCTGTCCAATTTAATGAGCCTGTGCCCATTGTAGCCTTAGAATTATTTTCTGGACAGGAGTCAAACTCACTGTGGTCTGATGCTGTTGTAGCCTATGGGCCTCAAGGTTTGATACGTTATGAGGTTGCCCTTTAAACATGCTGTGTACTGTATCTCCTGTTAGCTAAGATGCTGGTTTAATGTTTATGGATACGAACAAACAATCCCATCTTGATTTCATTTCAATGTACAGTAGACCTTATGTCTCATGTCCATTGTTAAAAGTGCTATACAAATATAATTGAATAGAAGTGAACTTACACAGGTGGCATGGTGGTGTAGTGTTTGGCACTCTGGCCTTGCATCCCCATGGTCAAGGGTTTGATTTCCAACACAGGTTTGTTTGCTTGTTCTCCCCATGCTTGGAGGGCTTCCCCTGGGTACTTTTGAGTTTCCTTCCTCATTCCAAAGACATGCAGATTAGGCAAATTGCTGTCCCCAAATTGTGTGATTGTGTCCTGTGATATATTGGGTCCTGAGTTCCTGTACAGGATAAAGCCGTATAGAGAGTATATAGAGTATATTCATATGGGTTTGTGTTGGCTCACTTTCTTGATTGGTCATATTCTTTAATTAATGCTACCTTGTGTGATTTCACAAATTTTTCCAGTCTCTGACTTAATAAACTAAGAGTGGGATATGCTTTTAATATACTACCAAGGCCTAATATGATTTCAGGCTTTCCAGCTTATCTGGTGTTATACACTTTCTGGTCAAGTTGTATAGAATGAACATACAGTAGAGTCTTTCTCTGATTTCAGACATATATTCCATTAAATCTGTGGTAATTACTATACCTGTAACACAATGAGATTTCAATGCTATTCATGAACGTGAACATGTTGCCTGGAGAACATCTTGGCAATCATTTTCAAGCAGTGTGTCCTTCAACATCTCTTACAGTAAGTCACAGTTGCTAATGCATCCATTATCCTTACCCTGACCTATCTAGTATTAGAAACTGTTGAACCGGAACACTTTGTCCTTGGTGTTTATTGCATATAAAAGAAAAAAGTCAAGAGAGTTAATGCTTGATGTGGTGTGGTGGCCATTATGTGGTTGGACCATCACTTTCAATCCACTGGTTTGGAAAGGTTGCATTCAAGAACCGATGAAGGACTAAAATAAAGAAGCATTCATGTTCCTTTACAAACCCAATATGACAGATTATGTTTAAGTTAATTAAGTTAATTAAATCAGGCAAAGAACACCATGGTTAAACTGGTGATGGGGTCATGGACACCCAAGGCCAAACTACAGCCAGTCTCATCCTTTTTTTTCTGGCTATGATAGAAAGGTATCAGAAAACCCAATGCATCAAAGCTTGCTGTGAAAGGGTCCAGCAGGAAAAGAAATCTATAATTTCCATAGATCTCTATCCAACCAATCGAATGGAACCAATGGAATGAGCTGGAAAACCAAATCCAATCCACAGACGCCCTACACTGCAACCCGCAGCATCCAAAGGACCCATCCCGGTGCCAGACACCAAAGCACACCTAGAGGTCTTGTAGAGCCTAGGGGTCACGGGAACCTATTTTTACAGACTTTTGGATTTGAATATATATATTTAAATATATGCCCATTGACCAAGCCAGAGGTGACTTTGACAAGAAAAAACTCCCTGAGACAACTTGAAGAAACCTTCAAAACGACCCAAAATCTCAGAACCCATTTTCATCTAGGTGCCACCAGATACAGTACAACTATAAATAGTTTTCTCTTCTATAACTGTATATTATAAGGTCAATTAGAAAGAGAGGAATTCAAATTCGAGCGTCATATTTATTCTTGTTTTCATTCAAGTTATGTTGTGTTTTATGACTAAACTGTAAATGTATTAAGGCTGTCTAAATGAACCCACCCACAGTCATCTTTTTAGTATTCTTGTGTTACCATGAAAAGCAATCTCATGATGATCTTTAGTCTATCCATGCGGGGCCGTGCTCCTCAGCAGCAGTGAGTGATTTATTGATTCATTGATCAGGCAGGTCCGCAGGGCAGAAGCAGTCAGGACCACTGGTGTCTCATCATGAATAACACTAATGTTTAGCTCAACAGAGTGAGAGAGAGAGAGAGAGAGTGAGAGAGTATTATTATTAAGGGATTAAATCTAATTGTAAAATGGTCAGTGTTAATAGTAATAGATAGGAGTCTGACATGTGATGAGGTTGTGGCAGCTTCATGACACATACAAAACCGCTTGCTGGTCCATGGCATCAGACTATAAGGGCTCTTTCTTACCAGTCTGAACTAAAGTAAAGCGGCTTCGTAAGAATGATTGTGTGCGGTTCTTTAAATAATCTTAAAAAAAAAAAAAAAATTGTGTAAGAAGTGGCATCAGCACAAGTTTATTATGCGCTCGTCTGTGTTTACATGGGCCGCCTGTCAGTCTTTTTATAGACACCCATCAACGCCCCTACATTCCGCCCAATCTCAGTCTGTTCGGGGAAACAGCATGAAAGCATGACAGAATCTGGTTAGCTCCCAGCACCACCAGATACTTTTTTACTATTAGGGAAAAAGAAAAACCCACACAAGAAATGTAATAAAATGAAAATAACCATCTGTAGTGCTTTTTTCAAGATGGAGAAAAAAAGTATTACTGGATGAAGTTGGATCTAAGCAATGTTACTCCACACAATAATAATAATAATAATAATAATAACAAGGTAGTTTTTCTTGTATAAGCCAATTATACAAGAAACTGTACAGGATAAAGCAGTATAGAGAATGCATGAATAAATGTCTTATCATATGCGTTTGTCTTGGCTCACTTTCGTGATTGGTCATATGCTTTAATTAATGTTACCTTGTATGGTTTCCTTCATAGAAATGCATGTAATGCTCGGTAACTGCTTTACAACTAGGAGACACATATAGTGACACGGAGCTGAAATACTCACGGGAGCTCATTACAAAGAAAAACTGAACAGCAAAGGAACTCTTGACCATTCGCACAAATCAGTGTAAGCCCAAATTTCACAGGTTTAGAGCGTGTTAAATTGGAAAACCAACAGCTGAATGCCTGAGCGGGCAAAGCCACGGGTCTGGGTGAGATGATAAGTGGAGCTCCATTTATATGGACGATATGTCTTCAGTCTGATTGGAATCATTCCACTTAGAGATTCTGACTTAACATGTGTACGTGGACACTGATCTGATAACATGTCTGGATACATATACAAAAAAAAGTTTTAATTAGAGCATTTGGCTGACACCCTTATCCAGATTAACTTGTAGTCATGGGATTTGAACCTGTGACCTTCTGAACCATAGGTCAATGCCTTGACCACAGGGCTATCCAAGACCCTGATTCACTTGAAAAAGGCCCTGTGTTCTATATTCAATAATAACTCTAGCTAGGATGAAACAAAAAAACGCTACATACGGTACAGTATCTTGACGTATGTGTAAACTATTGCATTACATGCGATGCTGGATGTGATCTCGGTTTTCTGCCAGACACATGCCACTTCGTGTTCCAGGACGTCGTGTCAGGAAGGACAAAACAAGTGACAAATGAAAAATATCCACAAAAAGACTGACTATGGCAACCCCTAATGGGTGCAGCCGAAAGGGAAACAATGATGGTCACACTGGAAAAGTGAAGTGGTAAAGAGTTGACACCTGTCAGGGCGAAAGCAGTAATGTAGCTCTCCGAAGAAAGCACAGCCGCACTCTAACGACTTGTGAAATTCTTTTTTTTAACAACGAACGAGGACTGCAGGCGTCAGCTCCATTACTGCTGAGTCTCCTATGGCTCGTATGGACGTTGGGTACAATAGGTTTATTTGCTTGTGTAAGAACTTTATCCCTCCTGATGCTTTAAATAAAGTGTTAGGCAGATGTTTTATCATCCACTGCACAGTGGAACCTTGCATTACGAGCATAATTCTTTCCGGAAGCGGGCTCGTATTCCAAAACACTCGTAAACCAAATTGAATTTTCCCATAAATTCCTGCGATGTACAGGACGGAGCGATATGGACAAAGAAAAAAGAATAAAAAATTCCATCATTCCAGTGTTTTTGTTCTTTAAAAGCCTGACATTTTTCAAATGACCAAGTAAAATGTCTATGCATTCATGTATAGTTTACATATGCAATGATTATTGTATGAAAGCACTCAAAATATATCTCCATCTCAAGATCTCAAGATTCAACCTTTTATTTCATGATACAGCAAAAATAATGTCATACACCTAAGAAATGTTCCCCCCTTTTTTTCCCCACCAGATAATTCCTCATCACGCTGGTCATAAATGAAGACCTTCACGGTCACAAATTATCCTGATGAGCTGCCTTAGAGAAACAGATCCTGCAACATGACGCAAACCAAAGTGCTAGCATTATCATAGAATATTTGTCGTTCTTCCTTTCTTTATTCTTTATTATTACTATTATTCATTGTTTTTCAGTTTGCCTTGACTTCGTATAGCAGAACATTAATACATTACTTGATCATTACTGCCAGTGTATTGAAATTTAAATGCTGTGCTTTATAACCTTGCTCGAGGATACTGGCGGACATGACGTTCAATAGCACATCGGCGTAGAAGTTTACAAATGACATAATTGACTAACACAATCAATACTATTAAAAATGTTTGGACAGAGATACAAATGTGCTCAGGAGATGCATTCAGGCACAGCTGTTTGGCATGGATGTGATTTGTGATACTTTTTCAATTAGCATAGAATCAGTTTTCTTAGCCTGTGCACCAAAATCATTACGATGAACAGTATGTTGCCCCATTTCTAGGCTATTCTATTGAATATTATATAACCAAAAGTACAAGGGTGAGTCAAAAATTATCCGCACTCCGGTTGTATTAAAATGTCTGTTGGCCGCACTGTCTTATCGACGCTTTCTGTTTAAAAAATTCGGACTGATACTCTAAGGGAGGTGAACGTTTCTTAAAGAGCATCATTACTGGTGACGAGACACGGATGCATCACTATGAGCCTGAGAATAAATGGCAGAGTATGGAACGGAAACATCGGCAAGAAAAAGTTCAAAAGTCAATGATCAGTTGGATAATTCATCAACTCATACAGTTTTCTGGGATTCTCAAGGGCCAAAAGTATTGGAACAACATCAGGAAAAAGGTTCGACAATCAACAGTGCTCGTTACAATGGGACCCTTATTGAAGAGCCGAAGTCTGAACTTTGTTTTAAGATGTTAAAGCATCCTCGCCATAGTCCCGATCTCGCTCCATCAGACTTTAACCTGTTTGGTCCCCTGAAAGCAGAACTATAAGGACAAAGGTTCTTAACTTGTTAACAGATGCACAAAGTGTGTTAAAAAGCAAGGAGGTTATGTCGAAAAATTACGTATTTGTCTTTTCTAAAAGTTAATCAATAAAAATTCTACAACCAGAGTGCGGATAATTTTTGACTTACCCTCGTACGTATGTGAACACCTGACCATGACACCATATGTAATACAACTTTCTTTTTCTGGAACGGAACCCCCCCACCCCACCAAAACACAAAATGAGGGTTAAGCACAAAGTGGATTAGGATTAGGTTTGGAGTGGAGGAACTTGAATGTCCTGCACCTGAACGCCTCAGAATAGCTGGAATGCTGATGGCACTGCTGACCTCCTGTCACATTTCTTTCAAAAATCAGGGGAATTAATAAACAAAACAGTTTATTTAAAAAGAAACCAAAACACGAAGCAACATCTCTAAACTTAACGTAACAAATGCTAGACGAATAACCAAACTGAAACAAGCTATTTATAGTAAACCTAATGATCACCTCGGGTTCAGGTGCGCACCCACGTCACCTGACCGAGATGCAAACTGGGAAATGAAGTCCTAAACTGAAACTTAGAAAAACTACACACAACAAAGTCTTAGGGCGCTTTGGCGCCCTCTAGGGGTTATCCCTGACATAACCCCCCCACTAAGGGTGCAACTCCCGAGGCACCACAGGAGGTCCGGGGCATCCCTCCCAGGGTCCAATGTCTGTCCCTCTCACCCAGAGGCTAGCTCCTTTGTCCTGGGAGCCCTGTGGCCCGATGCCTCCTTCGAAGCAAGGCAGCAGAGGCAGATGGATTTCGCCGTCCTCTGTGATGCTGGGCGGCGGAGGCAGAGGGAGCTCGCCGTCCTCTGTGATGCTGGGCGGCGGAGGCAGGAGCATTTCGCCGACCTCTGTGATGCTGGGCGGCAGAGGAAGATGAATTTCGCCGTCCTCTGTGACGCTGGGCGGCCGAGGAAGAGGGAACTCGCCGACCTCTGTGATGCTGGGCAATGGAGGAAACTCTCTGTTCACCTCGACAAGGTGCAGCGGCGGCAGCCCTCTGTCCTCCTCGCTGCGTGATGATGCCGGCGACGGAGGAAACTCTCTGTTCACCTCGGCAAGGTGCAGCGGCGGCAGCCCGCTGTCCTCCTCGCTGCGTGATGATGACGGCGACGGAGGAAACTCTCTGTTAACCTCGACAAGGTGCAGCGGCGGCAGCTCGCTGTCCTCCTCGCTGCGTGATGACGCCGGCGACGGAGGAAACTCTCTGTTCACCTCGGCAAGGTGCAGCGGCGGCAGCTCGCTGTCCTCCTCGCTGCGTGATGACGCCGGCGAGGGAGTAAACTCTCTGTTCACCTTGGCAAGGTGCAGCGGCGGCAGCTCGCTGTCCTCCTTGCTGCGTGATGACGCCGGCGAGGGAGGAAACTCTCTGTTCACCTCGGCAAGGTGCAGCGGTGGCAGCTAGCTGTCTGCTTTGGCGCATTGCAGCGGCGACAGCTCTCTGTCCTCCAGGAAACAGCTACGCGGCAGTATATAGTGATTGCTGTCGTCGCCGTAACTGTGCGGCGGAAAAAGGAGTTCGTCGTTCTCATCGTCACTGCAGCGCTCACTTTCGCTGTTGTACGGCGGGTAGATTAGCTCCCAGTCATCATCTGTAAACGGGATGTACTCAAGTTCACTTTCGTCGTCACTGTTCCCTTTACTGGTAGTTGACAGGTCTGGGCCTTCCTCTAGGCGTATTTGCATCAGCAGTTCTTTGAGTTCAGCTATCTGCTCCTGCAGGTTACAAATGCAACTTTCACTTCTCACGGCGCACCGCCCACTGCTGCTCCACTCAAGCTGGGGAACTGTTCCCTGCTGCCTTAGTTGTCCACGCTCCGCTCGAAACAAAACCTCCCGGTCTCTGCCTTCCGGCCGGTGCGGGGACTTCCTTCACCCCAAGCTGCGCCATATTTGAACGGCGTGTACCTTATTGCCAGCCTGCAACCTCCCCAGTTTGGCTGCTCCTTCCACAGCTCCTGCTCCGCCTTGACCTGTACTTGCTCTCTCCTGTCAGGTCTCCTTCTTCCTCCTCCTTTCCTTTACTTGCCGCTCTGCCGCCATCTGTGTCAACATCCTTGCCCCCCCCCCAAAAGAATCTCCCGGGGAGGATCCTCTGCTATGCCTCTATTTGGGTCTAGCATTCTGTCACATTTCTTTGGGTGTCGGTTGCGAGGCATAACTGCAGAGGCGGAGGTTCGTAATTGTTCCTTTATTTTATGAATCAAAAATCAGGGGAATTAATAAACAAAACAGTTTATTTAAAAAGAAACCAAAACACGAAGCAACATACGGGAAAACATCTCTAAACTTAACATAACAAATGCTAGACGAATAACCAAACTGAAACAAGCTATTTATAGTAAACCTAATGATCACCTCGGGTTCAGGTGCGCGCCCACGTCACCTGACCGAGATGCAAACTGGGAAATGAAGTCCTAAACTGAAACTTAGAAAAACTACACACAACAAAGTCTTAGGGCGCTTTGGCGCCCTCTAGGGGTTATCCCTGACACCTCCAAACTTCAGTGGAAAGCCTAGCCTATAACAAGCTTGCAGAAGATACATAGTCATATGTATAATTTAGTGTATAATTTACCTTTAGTACAATTACAACTCTGACCATCCTGGATGACTAAATATTGCACTGATGGAAAAACCTGGCCATGATGGTCTTTCAGATGCCCCTATCAAGGGGTTGCCACAGCGGATCATACGCTCCCCAATCAACTTTGCACAGGCTTAACTCCTGGCCTTCCTGATGTACAGCAACCCTCCCCATCAATCTGTTTTTTGTGCCAGCACCTAGGATGCCCGGGATCCAGTGGCTGGGAATTGGATCTTCTATATGAATTGGATCTTATATATAAACCTACCAGTGAACTACCAATGATGATAGAACACCTGACCATATGTGGGCAAAGATGATCCAGTCATTGGAAGCAATATCATGCATACGCCCTCAAAGTCAGCAGTATATTACATTGACTCTAATTCAAAGTGATGTCCTGTAAAGACAAGATGCTAGCAAATTCAAGAAGGTATTTCCAGGTTTATTGTAGAGCAACTGACAAAGAATTAAAGTCATGCAAATGAAGTCTTGATCTTTTGAATTAATCAGCGAACCTACTTTTAACACTGGAAAGGAAATTGAAAGGAGCTTGATATTTATGCACAAAAGAAACCACTCACACTTTATTCCTTCTCTCTTTCTCTCTCTCTCTCTCTCTCATACACCCATGATTTACATTTACGCACACCACCGAGTTGTGAATGATGACCTCCAGATAAGACAGTATGCCGAACAGTGTGTGCACACATTGCAGCACTTTCTCCTACGGTCGGTCAGAGGACATACACTCCGCTCATACACTCACTTCTTCCCATTCTCGCTCTGCAGAATACACAAATTAGGCTTCCTGTGTGAACCTGTGATTACGATATAATTACATGAGGCATTTCTGCATCCTAATAGAGCTTGAAACTGCATACTCATTCAATTTGCATAATGCTTATTCTTTCTAGGTAGGGTTGTGGGGGTGGCAGGCGGGGGGGGGGGGGGGGTATTTTTAACCTGGGAGCTCATGGCAGAAGGTGGGGTGCATCCTGGTTGGGGTGGGGGTGTACTGTACTTTAAATGGCACACACATGCACACACTCGGTTATGTAGTACTATGGCCAATTTGGAGACACCAAGCATGTTAAGCTGCATGTCCTTGGATTGTTGTACCCAGAGGTAAGTGAGGAGAGGCAACAGTGCTGTCCGCTGAGCGGGCGTGCGCTCCACTCTGTGCGGTGCAGAAAAATGACATCGGGACATATGATACGAGGTGGTACCAAAAAGTTTCAAGACAGTTAGTTAGTTTTGTTGAAAAAATACTAATGATTAAACTTTCTTTGTAGTATTGATACTACAATTAGTGTAAGCTTATTTAGAAGCATATGACCTGTAAAAATGGTTGCTTATGGATATATTTTTCCCCAAATGACTAACAACAGGGGTTTTGTTTAAATGCTCCAAATTAAACACACACCTCATGTTATGTGGCCATACAACATAGCAAACTATAGTTCATTCAGTTAAAATAGCTTTTTGTAATCTGTCCAATAATTATTCTTAACAAATAAACCATTAAAATGCCATGGCTACCTCAGGGCTTTGCCTGAGAGATGATTTTTGTAAAAAAAAAATAATCAAAAAACAAAAATCTGTAGTGTCCATAACTATGTCAAATTCATGTTACAATATGTCAACAATTTTGCATTTTAGAATAATACACTTTTTTTTTTCAGATTTATGTCTTTTCAAGTTTGATCTGGATGAGACTTAAGATCATTGAAAGACTTTCTTTTTTATTTATCAGACATTTATAAGACATTGTTTCTTTTTATCTGATAAAAATAGAAATGCGTACGCATGATTCCATAAAAGAAAAAAAAAGCATGTATCGGGAGATATGAAGCATTAAGTTTTATGAAAAACATGGTTATATGAAAATTATTATTATTTTTTTAGCTTCAATACCATGTTTTGGCATTATATAAAGCTATTTTTGAACTCTTTGCATGCAGCATTCTCTCAATAGTAAATGCCCCCACCCTGCGTTTACAAAAAGTTCCTTTATTATAGGAATAAACTTTTAGCATATTATCAATAGTAATCCCCCATGCTCCCCCCCAACACCATCCTGTTGAAGGAAAAATACAGCAAAAACCATACACGTTAAACATGTCTAAAAACTGTTCCCATGTCTAAAGATTATAGAACCCTCTCTCTCTCCATCTCTCTCTACCTCTCGCATTAGTTACCTAACAGACTGACTGTATTTATTGGCCTCAAATGATGTGACATTGCTATACACGGAGTAGTAAAGGGTGCACATATTTCCACTTCCGCGTTGAGTGAGAAACCTGCCACAAGTTTAGCATTCAACACGTGTCGCGAGCGCGAGTGATGGAGAGAGAGCGCGCGCGAGAGAGAGGTTGCTAGGTGACGGGGCGTATATACTGAATTTTAACAAAATAACACAGAGTGAGAGAGAGAGAGAGCGGTAGAGATAGAGTGTGTGTGAGTGTGTGTGTGCAACATGTAGGCAGGCTTGAGTAAAGAAAGGTCGAGACTGTATATGCAGCCTACAGTATTGAGCAGCGCGAGAGAGCGCGCGCGCGAGAGAGAGGGATGAAAGAAAAGCGCTGCTGAAAATGGACGGCACGGGAGCGAACACGCAGCGGACAGGAATCCGCGCCGCGAGGGACGCCGTGAGATCCTAACGCGGTGAGGGTGCGTTTCCGTTATTCCCATAATCATCATCACCATTGCTATTAATGATCAATTATCATTGTTTTTTTTTTGGCTTTTTAATCTTGTCATTTCTTTTTTTCCCCTTCTCATCGCTCCAGGGTTTGCCCTTCAGAACAGGCGTTGCAATGCGCGTGCATGTGCGTGTGCATGTATTCGTGTTCGCGGTCTTTCCAGTGACCCTTCTGTCATTGATACGCGCGCGCGCGAGCTCGTGCGGACTGGACTGTGTGCAGACTAGCACAGGACTATGTCTCTCACCTGACCACACACACACACACACACACACGTCCCTTCATCCAGACTTCCACACACACACACACACACACACATACACACACAGGTCCATTCATCCAGACTTTTACACACACACACACACACACACACACACACACACACACACACACACACACACACACAGGTCCATTCATCCAGACTTTTTTACACACACACACACACACACACACACACACACACACACACACACACACACACACACACACACAGTGCTCATGTGTACCTCACAACTTTACCTCCTCACTGCACATGTTCTTTGTACCACGTTCAAGCTCGATCAAGACCTCTTGCACTGGGTGCAAAAAAAAAAAAAAAAGGATCAATGCTCATTCTGTGTGTGTGTGTGTGTGTGTGTGGCAGCAACAATGCGTCAGGACTAATTTCTCTCTCAAACCACAGATGACGTACTAACACAGCGTTGACACAGCGTTTAGTTCGGTTAGTATGCCGTCTTGTCACATACATTGAGTTCCCCCAGCCCACCATTACACACACACACACACACACACGCACATGCACACACTCTCCTCGCCTTCCTTTCACCCTCCACCCAACCCCATGACAACCCTCCTCCTAAAGCGCACGCAGGACCACGGAACAGACTTGCCCATGCTGTCAGATTTTCTAATTCTTCCGGCGTTTATTAGACCTGAAAACCTCCTGCTTTACGTCCACAGGTTATTGTTGAGCGTGTACCTTGGGTGTACCTCACGCGAACGCCTTTTCATTACTGACTTCTTATTGGACTGTGATGAGCCGAAGATTCCAGCACTTTTCCAGATTAGATTGGATTTTTCCTTTTTTAATCACACGCTCATGCATAATGCACAGATCTTAGTAGTGTGCAGTGTTTTATTCATGTCCGCTGTTACGTAACCGCATCTCGATACCGAATCATCCCTTAAGGTTGGATTTACGCGAGGTGACTGGATTGCTGACAGAATTCATCACCCCCCTTCCACCCCCACTAAGTTGTAGCGGTACACTCAGTGGCAGCCTGCTGGAGAAATTCATTAGGAGCGTGACAGCTCAAGACAAGCCCCTGCAGGACAGGCGGTTCTGTCAGAGCCACATGAAGGCTCGTCTGACGTACGACAGGAACGAAGGAAGAAGGTAGGATGGGTGGGTGGGTGGGTAAGTGGCAAGGGGGTTGCATGGACACGATTCCAGAAGGCTTGTCATGTACCACCCAGAAATCTACTCACTCAGACACTCACTCACTCACTCACTTGTGTCAGACATCTGGTTAATAAGGTTAATAAATAACCAAGCAGACAATTTTTTATTTCTAACAATTAAAAAAAATTCTACCATAGATGCCTTTATATAATTTGGCGAGCCTGAGCATCACAGGCTTCAGGGTCTCAGAAAGCATCTTGCAAAGTAACATAACCAAGGACACATTCTGTCCTGTTTTTCCTGGCAAGGATTTGTGGCTTGTCAGAGCCCAGCTGCTGCCTACGTTCACGCAAGTGAAGAAAAGAAAAAAAAAAGACAAAATGACCAATCGTTTTTTAGGTACGTGCTCGACATGGAGCTGCAATTTCCTGATTCTTAAAAGGACTAAAGAAAAAAAAAATTCTTGGCACTGCACACATGCACACACACGGTCAGTAACAGTTGCTACACAGCCACAAGAGAGAAGCCTCAAGGGACATGACTGACTTGTCATTTGCTAGTGTGAATGCAGGGATATTTAGCAGCCAAGCTTAATCCCTTGAGCTCAACACAGTGGCTAAATCCTGAGAGCATCGTTAACCTCGTTGCGTTGATTTTGGTCTTCGTAATATGGCATTCATCAGATGTCTTTTTTTGGAGTGACCGTTCCTCATTATGGTATTATCCAGAGCGTCCCTCTGTTATAGTTTATTACAATAAATCTGCTGTAATATAACAGGCATTGTGTGGTAGTGAATGGTTTATCTTCGACTTTCAAGGAAGTTCATTGTGAGAAGTAGAGACAGAAATTTTAGTCTTTAAGTTCGCGTCATTCCTTGCAAAACCCTCATGGTTGTTGAGAGCAAATATATTATGTGTTTTGTTTTAAAGATCATAGTTCTTTATACAAGTGTGTAAAAAAACATTAGACATCATAAAAATGAAGAATGGCTGCAGCGTATTTTACATTAATAGACTGTATGAAACATACAGATTTCCTTTCTTTCAAATGGTTGCTTCTGCAAAGTTAGCGACGTCATCGGTGGACGTAGCGGGCTATAATGTTGAAGTAAAATGTAAAATCTTGTCACATGATCATCAAAAGAAGCGAAGAATTGGGAGCAAGTTTACCATCAGCTCCTTTTAACAGGAATTTACAAAGCAGTATGAGCTTACTAGCCAGCTAGCTGCTGAGCTATAAATTGAGTGTGGTCTGTTCTGTTCAGCGTTTGGACATTTGAGCATATTCTGACTGAAATATGGGGGACGTTACTTTTTTTGTGATTCCTCATGCATGTTGTTTTTGTCAAGACCTTTATAATTATTCATCATTATCAGCGAAGTTTGGCACCATAATCTGTTAACTACTAATACCCCTAACTCACCCACGTGGTTTCGCGCGGTGGTCCTAGCTATGGTTCATCATGATTCACCGCGAGTTTTGGCGCTGTGATTACATTTCCATCTTTCCAACCATCAGACTTTGCAGAACTTTGCGGAATGTCAGGTGTTCACTTACGGCGGTTCATGGTGCCTAACACTCTTCTCACCGCGAGTCAAACCACATAGGTGAGATAGGAATAACAGAGGGGGGCGTGTTATTGGGGGCGGAACTGGTAGGATGATTTTCACACACACAATAATGGAATTACTGCTGTCTGGCTCACGGATTACATAAATTGTCTGAATAACGCACATCATTTTCGAAAAAATAACTAAATAACTCAGTACTTAAATAGCGGACCTAACGCGTTAGATTACTCGTTACATCAAAAAAGTAATCCAATTACTTTGTAACGCGTCAAAACCAACACTGATTAAGTAGCTTTTTAATAATATTTATGAATAATTGTACTTTTTCTCAAGTAAACCCACTTAAATGCAATGTGCTGAAGCTTCTTCATCTTGGAACAACCGATTGTATTGTGTTTCAAAGCGAGTTTTTAGCAAGCAACAGGATTACCATGGCAGCCACTTTGCAAACAAATGTAATTTCAGAGGAAGATCCTAGCAAGCAACAGGGTTAGCATGGCAACATTCCAGCAACCTTTTGGAATATTCTAACAACCATCTAGGAACACTCTAGCAGCCATCAGGGATGGCAGAGGAACCACCCAGCAAGACCCTAGTAAACCAACAGGGTTAGCCTGGCAACCATTTAACAACCAACTGCAATTTCAAAACAAGAACATAGCAAACAACTTGCTGGGCATTGGTAGCTCAGTGGTAGGTTTCTCGTCTGCCATGTGGAAGGCCTCGATTCAATTCTCATTTAATGGCCAAATCCCAGCCACTCGATGCAGTGCCGGTCCCAAGCCCGGATAAAATGAGAGGGTTGCATCAGGAAGGGCATCTGGCCTAAAACCTGTGGCAAGTTGTATGTGCATTGGATGATACGCTGTGGTGGCCCTTCGACTGGAACAGCGAAACATTAACAATAACAACCCTAGCAACCACCTTGGTTAACATGACAACAGTCTAGCGACCTTCTTGAATAATATAACATATGAACATAGGAACACCCTAACAACCAACAGTGTTAGCATAGCAACACTTCAGCAACCATCTGGAATAGGAAAGAAACCACCAGCAAATCAGGACCACAAACACGTAGCATCCACATGTAATTTCAGAGTAAGACCCTAGCATACAACAATGGTTAGCATAACAACCAGTTACAGTTATCAACCAACTGTAAATTCCAAGCATGTCAACCACCTGCTAACTAACTGGAATGTTATAGCAACCAACATAGCATAGTAACATCCTGCTAACTAGAGCTGGGCGATATGCCCTATAAATTTAATCTCGATTTTTTTTAGACCAAATTCGATTTTCGATTTTAAAATGATTTTTTTGCTTAAAATAAATAAAAAATAAATAAAAAAAACAGTATAGGTTTTTTAAAATTATTATTTACTTAAGCAAAACGATATAACCAAACATTAACTGCTTATTTGGATTAAAAGTATATATATTAAATCACTTAAACAGTTTTGCAAACCACATGCAACTTACATGCTGAATAAAATCAAACAGGAGCCTGACAGCATTTTTTTAAACTGTGTATATGGGCATAATGTGTTTAGCGATATAACACGACACAACATCAGTAATATCTTTTCATCGAGGCTCTTATCATATGGGATACAGTGGGGGAATGTGGTCACTGTTTTCAACCTGGCTTTTAGCCGGTGTTTTCGCGCTGCTGCTTGTCTTGTTTATCTCGCAGCGCCAAATACGACGCAGATTCAACAGTGTGTTTCTGTTTGAGCAGCGCGAGTAAATTAGCTTCTTTTAGTTGCCACAAACTTCAGACAAATTTTACACCGGGCTTTGGCTTGTTCAATGTGTAAAGTTGCGAACCCGAATAATTTCCATACAACAGAAGAAACCGCGCCTCTGTTGGAAACGAGCTCTTTGGTTTCATCAGTGCGCGCTGCCATGTATTGTATTGGCAGAACTACAGAAGCTCGCGGTGCCGGACCAAAGTGAAACTGCCATCATGTGGTCGGACAAACTTGCCTCTTTATTGCCTAATTATTCTGCCATTGGTGCAATTACAATTTATCTAATAACCACTTTTTAATATTATAGCAGCCTCCTAGCAGCACCCAAGCAACCAAGCCTATCTTTACCCTAGTAACCATCTACAATATTATAATTCCTAACCAACTGGAATAGCATAACAAACCATCTAGAAACAGCTGTAGCTGTACCTAAAATCATTTAGAAACATCTGTACAATGCAACCAAACAGCACCACTATTTCACTCAGGTTGGATACCATAGCAACCAAAAGACTACAACCTACTGTATAGTAGCAACCAACTGTATTGTTATAGCAACCACCTTGAATACCATAACAACACCAAGCAAGATCTTTGCACTCAGCTGGAATACCGTAGCAACACCATTACATTTTAACCATTAAACATTGAAAAAGTTTTACCTTTCATCAATTACATATTTAACATGTGAATGTTTGAACCATTTTTTATCTTATAGGGACATATTTGATATGTACACATTTTATAGTAAGTTGAATAATAATAACTGATTTATAGATTGAACTTTTATCACTCACTCACTCATCATCGACAGTATACCGCTTTATCCTGTATTCAGGATCGCGGGGGGCCTGGAGCCTATCCTAGGAGGCTTAGGGCACGAGGCGGGGTACATCCTAGACAGGGTGACAATCTTTCGCAGGGACCCACACACATGCTCTCACTCACACACTCATTCACACTATGGGCAACTTGGGAACGCCAAATAGCCTACTCTGCATGTCTTTAGACTGTAGGAGGAAACCGGAGTACCCTAAGGAAACCAACCAAGCACATGAACATGCAAACTCCATGCACACAGAGACGTGAATCGAGCCTGGCCGGGAATTGAACCCGAACTCTGGAGGTGCAAGGCGACAGTGCTTGAACGTTTATTTATTAATTTATTTATTTGCAGAAATAGTTGTCAGAAATATATTAGTCATCCTCAACCTAATTCCACAAATTATAGAAGGAGTGAGGTGGTACATATTTGTGAATCATTTAATCGTTGTGGACCGTGTCGTAGTTTTAAACTCGTATTTCTGGTCATTTGTACCTGAATGGCATTTTGACCTACTGTAAGTCCTCATGGTGTTGATGGGAAATCAAAACGAGAAACAACTGATGTAGTTGAAACACATGAGTATGCACTCCACATGCTGCAAAAGCGAAAAGTATAAAAGTTTACTTTACCACTCCAGCCAGCTTGTGCCCAATGAGACACATTGATTTCCTGAATATTTTAGTCGGAAAGAATTTATGTGCGTGTGGTTAGAACAACAGCTTCAATTTCTTTGGCGTTCTACAGTGCTTTGGACTCGGGATTATTAAATAATGTATTTATAATGAACAAGTTACGGATTTTGAAACAGTTATAAATAATTAATACTGTCAGATCAGTATGAACCTGACTGGAGACTCACTCTTACAGTATACCGCAAAATGCAGTGGTGGTACACAAAGTAGACAAATCCTGTACTTTTAATGTCACTCAAGTAAAAGTAGAAGTCCTCCATTTACATGTACACTTGAGTAAAAGTACAAAAGTGCTTAACTTTAAATTAACTTAAGTATCAGAATGCAGAGATTGCATTAGCTCACTTTAGCCGTACAAAAACACCTGCGATATTCCCGCTTCTTTTTATTCCAGCCAGGCAGAAGCCACACCTGACAGTCTCCTGAAAGCCAAAAGCAACTGCTTGGTTGGGATGAAAACCAGCACTTATGCCAGCCCTTTCTGGAGCAGTCTTGACACCCCTGATCTAGGGACATACACTTTGTGAGTAGGCGAGGGTTCACTGACGTGAAAAAATATAATATATGACATGAGCCATACAGGCAGGTCTGAGGGTGGAAAAAGGCTTGCGTTAAACCGAGTATTCGCAGTCAACTGGAGCTTAGTTTTCATGTCGACACTTAAGATAGTACTTATCTCCCGCCCGGATGTTTTGACATGCATATTTGTCACTGTGTAGCGGTAAAAATACAACACTTCGGTATCTGTTCGCACAACAACTTCTTGTAACTTTCCCCATTTTTGACCTGCCCGAAGCACCAAGCAAACGTTTCAGTAAGGGGTCAGGGATCCAGTGGCAAGCAGGACCTGCTGGTCAATATACAGTATGGCCTCTCGATGAAGGAGAAATCAATATCGACTAGAGATATAGAAGGACAGATAAAGACTTAATGCTTTCTGATTGCTCTTGTATTGGTGATGGAGAACAGCTAGACTTTGTCAGGGCCTTGACACCAGAAAAATCTCCACAAGCAAATGATAAGATTTCAAGTCTCTGCTGTGTGTACGAGGAGTGTAATGTAAAGTGTTGCATCTTTTCAGTGGCCACAGGGCTGGCATCCAACAGCTGGGTAATGTTGTGTAATGTCTCTTTGGAGAATCATAAACCCTTTGCTTAGGATATGGTTTACATGTACAACACGGTATATGTTTCTTTGTTTTTTTTGTTTTTTGAAGCGTTATCTTTGTGTCTCCTGAATAGTAAAACCAGGAAAGTATGACCTGAACACCTTAGAGAAGAAAAGAAGAAAAGGAAAATAATAAATAAAATGGGTGTAAGAGAATATATGGATACGCAAATCAAGCTTATCCTATGATGAAGCATTTCGATTCTGATATCAATGCCCACATCCACAGTATGCAACGTTTTATCAGGCATTAAAATTTTTAATTCTAATTACAATTCTCAGCTTGTATAGCTTTCTGTTTTAAAGGAGATTTCTTATAGAATGCCTGAATTGTACCGAAGGCATCTACACTTATTTGTGAATTTTATTATCTCGTTGACTTTCTGCCAGGTTGGCAGGGTTGTAGTTACAGCTAGCTATATCTGATAAGTAAAATGGCCTGCCATTCTGTTTTCTCCATCCAATCACACACAATGTGCTGTAGTAGACGGAAAACATTTAATAAGAGATTATAGCTTGTATCTTTCAAAATGTTATAGTCAATCTGTCAGAGTGAAGAATTCGGTCATAATGTCCATTCGTGTTAACCACCTCGTTAGGACCCGAGCAGAGACCAGATCGCCGTGTCCAGTTTGGTTATTACTGGCAATGGGCCTTATCTGTCAAGACAGATGCAAATAGTTTTATTAGTGAAACACTTGTTGGAACATTTACATAAGACTGTTGGTATCCATGAAAATCCTGCAGTGTTTGTATTCTACTCGCGTGTCTGAGTGTGTGTAAATTCATGCCAGAATGACTAATGTAGGTCTTGACTCGAGTGACTTCAAATCATATAATTTGCATGGATTACTGCACTTACGAATACGGAATACACTGTCAAGTTCAGATTGCTTATTTTTTTATTGTGATTACAGCATTTAGCTGATGTCATTATCCAGAACAAAACAAAATGTTTTGTAGACTCGAACAACAGCAACACATCCAAACGCAAGTCCACAATCCAACAGGAACCCTAACGTTGACTGAGCATTGTAACAACGATGTGATGATGGTCAACATTGGGACAAAGCAAGAATGTCTTTGATAAAATTACGTTAAGATAAGGTCAGATTTTATTCTCCTTCTTCTTTCGGCTGCTCCCGTTAGGGGTCGCCACAGCAGACCATTTTTCTCCATCTATCTTGGTCTACCATATCTTCGCTTGTCACTCCAACCTCCCGCATGTCCTCCTTCACCACAACCATGAACCTCCGCTTGCCCCTTCCTCTTCTCCACCTCCTTCTCCTTGGTAGCTCCATCTCTAACATTCTCCTCCCAATATACCCCTCATCCCTCATCTGCACCTGTCCAAACCATCTTAATCTGGCCTCTCTAACTTTGTCCCATAACTGTGCTATCTGCATTGTCACTGTAATACTGAATACTCATTCCTAATCCTTTCCATTCTTGTCACTTCCGAAGTAAGCTAAGATTGGGTTGAATTAATCAACTAAACACAATGTTACTAATACAACCTCAAAACGACAAAAACTTCACTTTGATTTGGAGGATTTACGCCGATTAACATCCATTCACGTTCCAAACATACTTGACCACATACTTGCTCCCTTAAGTTTCTAACAGGGTTTAGAATTTCAATATGAGATAGGGATGGACACAATACATTGGCCTTTGTTCGCAATCATATTGAATTAAGCAATATTACACGACAGAATGTATATATAGCACGGCTGTGATGGTGTTGTGGGCACGAGGGAATCACATCCATGCTGTATCCAGCAATACAGCACGACCTTGAGTGTGATATTGCTTTTATACCACACTTCCACAAACACCAGTTTATTACCAACAGATAATAATTATTTCTAACAATATTTATATGATTTATTTCTTTAAATGTTCCACCTTTGCATATTGCTCCATCCACGTCTGGTGGAACTATGTAACTGTGACCGACAGTTAGTGTAATCAATCAATACGTGATGAGGAGAACAAACCATGGTTGTGGTGCACAGTCCTGTAAATCTTGTAAGTTTCTTTATATTTCCATTTATTCTGCTTTAGAATATTATCTGCTATCTCAAATAGCGTTAAATGGAAAGCTAGCACGTTATGTACAGTAGGGTGTACAATGCATTGTCAACCAGACACTTGATAGGTAGGTCCCATGATAGGGGGATGGAGAGGGATTTGGAATTCAGCCTTGTTTTAGGAGCTAGTCAGCTTCGTAGCCGTAAATAAAAGAACAAAGACGGTTGAGATGCGATTCGGAAGACTTAGAAGCAGTTAATCAGAAGACAAAGTGTTGTTGATGACATAGAGTTATCCGTAGATGTAGATGTGTGTTCTTGCTGAAAGACTGGGTTTAAATGTCCTTTTTGGAAAACTCTCCTACAGTAAGTATGGACTGTATGGACTACTTTCGTCCCCATGCTGCGACCATGTAATTAACAAATTGGACAACGCCTGGGATGCAGCATGATACATCCCAGTGCTGTTACTGTCTATTATCACCACTGTCATGGCGGAATGCCTCTCATCTAATCAGATTGCTTGGTTGGAACTAACTGTTAGTCTAATTTGAAATGAAACGCTCAAGATATGAAAAGAACAAAGTCGTTTTTTTTCATTCAAGGGGTGATTCAAAATCTGACTGTACTGTAGCTTCCCGCCCACAGCGCTCGTATCTCATGTCACACATCTCTTAGTGTTGTAATGTTGCTTTTTCATTTCCTTTCAGAAACATTACTATGAGGCGCATCTTACTGTAGCTCCTGGATTAATCTACTTTAAGATGGTGTTACTGGCGCTCCTTGTTGTGTACACGCATTTACTAGCATCAGCAAAGTGTTGTCCCTTGTGGTCCAATGTTATCTCATTGTCACATACTCAGCGTTGTTCTGATGTCATTTCATCATTCAATTTTTCATTCATTCAACTGTCAAAAACAACCCAATGCCAACGTTGCCCCAATGTGCATGGATTGTTGCCAAAGTAACGTCAATGCAACATTTTGAGAACTAAAAACCCGTGCTCGGTACATCAGGGAGTATTGAGACAATTTTCAAGAATCCAGTCGCCATTAATTTAAGGAATATGGAAAATAAAGAACACGACCAATATAAAGCCATCATCATTTAACATATAAATAAAAGATGGAACAGTCTGTCCGCACATAGCCATAAACTAATGAAGAGAAAGTTTACGTTGGAGACTAAAGGACATTTATTTATTTATTTTTGTCTGCCAAGGCACCTTCTTTTGTGTAACACCCCCAGCTTGTTGGCTGAGACATTTCAAACATTTATAATATAGCAGTTTCCCATATGTTCATGACAACCTGGGTACAGAATAGACCTTTTTTTTCTCATCTGTTTTTATGTCAGACAATATCACACTATTCACTTTTTGCAATTTGTGACCTTTTCTGGTGCTCTTACAAGGCTGAACATTTTTATTGGCATCAAAGTGAGTCAAAATAAGTCCCCCTTCAGGCATTCGTTGTGACTGTTTAATTTCACTGTTAGCAGTCTGTGAACTTTACCCTTTAGGGAGTTCTGTGGCCATCGCTAAATGTGACTGAGCTGTGTCGTGAACGCTCTTCTACTCTGCGTAAATGTGGCGGGAGAAATTAGTCGGTTTCTGTGAATCAGTCCTGGAGCACGATGATAGAAAATGTCTGTCCTGTAAAGCTGTCCTGATGGAGAATAATCCTAATTCCTAAAAAGTTCACAGTCCAACCCAGTTGAAAACATCCCTGAGACAAAATGGCGTCTGCGATTCCCATGGAATTTTAAAGGCAAAGAGACAACTTTTCACCTTTCCTTAGGCGTATAAAAAAGGTCAAAGGCGTATAAGACTCACTTAGTCGGACTTAAGAACAAATCGGACTTATGAACGTGCACCCGGAATGGAACTCGTTTGTAAAATGAAATCATTTAAAAAATATAAATCGATTCTGAATCTGGTGCAGTTAATTGAATCAACCAATAACATTGATAATTAAATCTGTAAAATTTTACACACCTCTGTTAAATTGTTTGGGAAACATTTACATACAACTACTAAAGATTGATAAATGAGGCCTATTATTATTATCACAGTGTTTTCCCCTGAAGGAGACTCATCCAATAAGAGCTGAAGCAACCCCAGATCCTAACACTGCCTCCAGAGACTTGTACAGTAGGCGGACTGACACGCCCGTCACTCTGGAATAGGGTAATTCTGAACTCATCAGACCATGTGAACATTTTCCATTGCTCAATCCTCCAGGGACACATATACACATGGCCACACACAACTGTGAGTTCTCATCACATTGTGTGCGTATGGAAATGATCTTACTGTACTTTCACTATTAAACATTTATTTATTCATTTGTTCATTCTATTTTGGCTCCGCCATGCTTGTGTTTGGTTGCCAACTCATTTCCTTTGTCTTTGTGTCATCATTGTTATCCTCGTTCATACTGTATTTATTGTTCCTGTGCGACCTTTACATTCAACTTTATCTGCAATTGCACTTGATATGCTTCTGCCATCTGAGTGGCATTTAATTTGGTTTAAACCATTTCCACAAAAGATCTCCACGATGTTCAAGAAATTAATGGTTGGCTGGGTGGTGCCACCTTACAGTAAGTAGAGTTTCATCATTAAACTCAAGGCTTATTCAGGACATGATTTGAAATGACAGTAGAGCTTGTTTTTTTTTTAGGAGATGTTTGGCATGATAGACTTGCTTGCAGGGAAGTGCACTGTTCTTGAAGGGGAGTGACAGGAGAGATAAGAAAATGTATACTCTCTTGTAGGTGAATATTTTTATCTCCAGTATAGGGAGATTCAAATACAGACAATTGTGTGATTTCCGTCACAACCGCATAGTGTCATGTCACACGTTTGCGTACTTTTGACCATAATCATGGCTGGACTCAAATATGAAAGAAGACCAAATATTTATAGAATACAATATGATAATACTCTACATTAGGACCATTTAATTTAGCTGAAAATAGAATAAACATGAGGACTTCTGTTCAAAATGGGTTAATTATAGGTAGGTTCCTTTTTAAGAAGTTTCAGTCCCTTATTAACTTAAGGATGCATAATTTTATTACAAGATCTCCCTCAGTTTTCATGCTATATGCATTTCAGTAAAAAAAAAGTACATGCCCTATTTTGAATTCCCTCCAGGAGTTAAACAGTGCTTCACACTTGCCACATTCCAGACTCATTAGTTTTCAGACGTTCCACAATCTACCCAATATATAACCCCAATCTTACCTTCGAAATTGTGCTCTTGGCCCGCTCCAGCAGTTTAAAAAAAATTGCTGTTCTGTGGACTCTGGATAACCACCAGTAGTGGCGTTTTTAACACATGGATACTTACATGTCACCATATGACATCAGTGGGCAACTTTCCATTTGAGAACTTCTCGCTGAATTCAGCATTGGCTTCGTTTACCCCAATTTACCTTCTATACTAGGCACTAGGGTTTAGCTTTCAATTTTCAGTTGATTCAAATATTCAACATTATAAAAGTACAATATTTTAAGGCATGCTAACTAGTGATGTGGAAGAAAAATTGATAATTTTTTTTTATTATGATGTATAAGTTTGTGCCTCGAATGTTGCAGTTCCTGTATCATCCTGCAGGTGGCATACGCTAAACTATTCATACATTGGCAGGCAGCACAGCATCCTGTGTGGTAGAAGTGGATTATTTAATAACTTTGATTAAAAAAAAAAATCCAATCGGCTCAAATTATTTTTAAAATTGTAATACTTGCAGAATTGCAATACAAATTGAATTAGCACTTAGCCATTGTGGGTAATATCGTAAATTGTGCTGGTCCATAGCGACTCCCATCCCGTATGCCAATATACCTAATTGCCGCTGTCCAATTACAATGAAATATCACTTGGAGCGTGCCAGTAGATGCATTTAAAGGTCCCAAATTTGACTATTTCTGTAACAAGTTCACGCAGACCTTTAAGCTTTCCCAAAGTGTGTGTATGTGTCTTAGTGTTCTAGGTGAAATACCATTCAAATAATGCATTATTTTCCCACCTTAAACGCCTACTATGAACATGCCATTTCAGGCACTGTGTAAATGAGCTACTGCTGAGCCACACCCCTTCAGAAAACATCAGAGCCGAGCAACAAGCTGGGGGAGGGGATTTTCTAATATGAGGTCACATAAGAGGGGACATCTAATTGGCTTGTTTAAGTCCCGGGCAATACCAAAAAACAAAACACACACTGGAGACCAAAAAAAGTAAATTGTATATAATATTTGCATACATAAATAATATAGGAATCAAATTCTACAAAGGCAAATTGAAATTACAACAGTGCACAGTATTAAAAAAAAGAAATGAAAGACTACTATCTCATTATTAAACTTAATAACGACTTGGTCTCATTAAATAGAAAGTTGACCACAAAGGTTCACGCATCTCGATGTGACCAAGTATGGGATGAACCCCAAGCACCAACCCAAGTGGCAGCTCATCTCATCCTGGTTTTCCCAAAACTCCTGGCTGGATGTCAGCTTTACTGCTGCTGATGCTAATTCAATATATGCACGTATTCAGGTCTTGCACCAGTGGGGGAAAAAAAAAAAAAAAAAAACTTTTTTTTTTTTTGGCACAGATCCCTCAGGACTTTGTAGAAGATGACTGTTGCCTTCACCAGCTTATCCACATTCACATCAGCTGTCTGGAGCCTGCAGTAACTCTGTGGCACTTCGCTATCAGTCTCGCTCCTGACAGCCGATAATTAAAAACATGTTGCGAGAGCCTAGCGAGAGAGGGAGAGACTTTCTGCGAAAGAAATGTCTCGTGTCCCACAAACTCCTGGCGCTGGATCCTATTCAGGGGTGTCCAGGAGGGAATAGTCTGCTGGGAGGTCCTCTCAGCCTGAGGAGACTTTCTCGAAAGGCAAGGCGTTAACGAAGCCTCCATGACTGTTCCTTCTAAAGGCATCGATGTCAAGTACACAAAATATATACCTCGCATTGTAGACAGCCATGGAAACAATGGAGAAACTTTTTTGTAGTTAAAAATAGCGACCCAGGGCCCTGGATGACATGTCTGCCATCTCTTGTGCCGGCATAGTTGGGGAAGATAGTTGGGCATGGAGGAGCTGGCATGTATTCCTCCAATAAGCTCTCTCAGACTGGCACAATGGCAACACTGGGTACCATAACAGTCACTGAAGAAACTCTTCAAGCGTAAAGCAATGATTGAGTCCCTAGGATAAATCATATAATCTAAAAAGTAACAGATCATATTTTTTAATTAATATAGTTTTTTTTTTGTTTCACTCATCGTCATAATGCTTTATCCTGTATGCCGGGTCGAGAGGGGTCTGGAGCATATCCCAGAAGACTTAGGGCACGAGGCGGGGTACATCTTGGACATGGTGCCAATCCATCGCGGGTCTTATGTTAAGTTGTTGTAACTGAATAATATATGACCTTTAATAAAGAAAGGTGGATTTCCCCTGACTTTGGGTGGGTCTCCCATCACTTCCATTATCTACTGTACATCCCTAAAGAAAGGATCAGAGTATGCGGAGTATCATTGGATTAATTTACCTCAGACAGATGGCCGAACAGGAGTCTGGAGGGATACAATTACAAAAGCCTGTGTGCGATTTGGGGTATAATCTTCTCTAAAAGGAAATCAAACTTGCTTTTGTCTAATCTAAAATAGCCCGGAAATTGGTTGTTAGAGCTCTATAGCTCTATGAAGAGATTGAACTTGACGTTGTTTTGTTGAGACAATAGATTCTCATGCGGCCATTTTCATGCCCTCCGGGGTTTATCTCATCTTCTCCAAAGCATGATCAAAGCCAAGACTTTTTTTTATGCATGTGTGTGTGCGTGTGAGAGAAAGAGATTTTTGTACATACTGGATGTAGAAAGATGTAGAACACATTCTTAAGAAGATGCATTGTTTGAGCATATCATTCGTGTGGCGGGCCTTCCTTTGTGGAGAGTGAAGCGCCCTGAGGATCAAGCCAGAGGTGACTGTACTTACTATATGTTTACTCTGAATAGTTCTACAATCCGATTAAATTCATTCTGATCACAAGGCATTTCATTAGAATGTAAGCATCGCAACATACGCAACATAAAAAGAAGAAGAAGAAGTTATTTAACTAGAAGACTTTCCGTCTTTTCCGAAATTCTCATTGGTCTTATGATTGGTTTACAAGAATTCAGATTCATCTATGATTGATCATTATCATACACATACTACTTATAAAAATAGAATAAGCAAGTCAGTGCCTCTTCTTTCACCAGAGACTTGGGGGAAGAAAGCATTAAGTGGGAGAGATTTGTTTTCACAGAATTTACTGAATAGATGTAGAAGCGAAATTTAATTCCTGGAAAGAATAGCTTTATTCCAACTAGAAAGAAACGATAAGATCAAGTGTTTACATCATCATTGTCTATAACACTTTATCCTGTACACAGGGTCGTGGGGGGCCTGGAGCCTATCCCAGGGGATTTATGGCAGGATTCCAGTCCATCACAGAACCCACATACACACACTCTGGGCCATTTGGAAACGCCTGTCTTTGGACTGTAGGAGAAAACCAGAGTATTTTGAGGAAACCTACCAAACATGACAAGAACATGCAAACTCCATGCGTCAACACCCGAGGCGGGAATCAAACCTGGAACCTGGAGGTGCAAGGCAACGTTCCGGTTAAAGGGTTTACACAATGCATTTTAATTCAGCTGGAGCTGTTATTATTGGAATATTAGGGTCCATGTAAACACACCTTGTTACAAGAGAAAAACTTTAAGACATCTTGAGGAAGGAACATTGAAAGAATCTCAAAAGGGAACCTGTGGTCGACTGGAAGATGATCCTAATGATCGCAGCAATGTCATCTAGAGAAACAGCGATGTTAACATACACAATAATGTTCTCTAAAGGAATTCTGAGATAAGCATATATATTTTTTGTGAATAAGGAAAGTAATGAATTTATGAATTATAACCAGAAAAGCATATAGACAGTGTAGATTTGATGACATGAGCATACTGAGGCTCATAGGAAATTTAGAGAGTCAGAAGCTACTACAGGCCATAAGAATCCTCAAGGAACTTAAATAGTAATTACACAAAATAGTTTGCAAAAAATCATGATATCACTAGCAAGATATCTCCTGCTATAACCGTCACGACATGGAAATAAGTACGTAAAGCTAAAAATAATCTGATCAGCTTTAATGTAATCAATGATATTGATATTATTTCACATCTGTCTTTCTGTATGGCAGAACTCTCTGCCTAAAATGTTGTAAGGTAAGGATGAGTATCTTATGCCTTGTTTACGCTAAGTTGTACTTCTTTCGTTGTCAGCCAAATACACTCCCGGAGTGTGAATTACAGATGAGAAATTGAAAAAGTAGATCAGATAAACATCAGGTTTTGTCTAAAAACAACACCAGCGAATTTAAATTCACTTATACCACTTCAGCGCTGTAATTTCAGTGGGGAAAATTATATATAATCCCAGTAAATATTCTATTCAGTTGAACTTTTCTAATTAATATCTGTTGGCACAGGTGTTTGTTTACATAGAGCAAGTAGCTTATTATTAGCTTTTTTAAAAAATAAAAAAATTAAAGATGCGCCCACAGTTTGTTTGACCCATGTACAGTACGCGGTCAAAACTTCCGGGTTCCATGACATTTTGATTCCAGTTATGATGCAGCCTAAACCTCAGCCGTTTATCAATGTACTGCCAAAATTTTCTTACATTCTGTGCAGCCAGTTTAGCATGATGCTGTGACAAAACCAGGCTGGACAGACATACAGACATACAGACAGACAGACTACTTTCGGGTCCTCCAATGTATGAAATGGAAAGATATCATTGAAAGAGCGAGATTCTGACTAATGTACAGATAAAAACCTCTTTTATTTATATAATTCCCTTCAGAGCAAAGGATACCAAACCAGCTCTTGAAATACCCCCATATTCTCCATATTGTCCATATTCACTCAAGAAGGTCTCATGATTGATTATTTCGAGCCGATATCATTGTTTTTTTTAATGGATGTTGTTCTGCACTTGAAATCGACTTCCGATCCTGGTGATTCAATCCCATCCAGCCTGCGTAAACGGGTTTTAACTGTAGTAGGGCTTAGCCTGTCTTGTCTTATTGATACCTGTATTAGTACAAGAAAAGTCCCAGATGCTTTTAACCATGATGGGGTGAAACCAGTTAAAAAAAAAAAAAATTTTGGTTCTGTTAAATTATGGACCAATTTTGAAGCTTTATTTTATCAAAAAAATTTTGGGGAAAGTTACACATAACTGGCCAGGGATCGAACCCGGACCCTGGCGGTGCAAGGCGACAGTACTAACCACTACACCACCGTGCTGCCACATACTCAATTACTTGAGTCTTATTTGGATGACGATGGTATTTTAGGTAATTATTTTCATTTGAGCATCAGAACACATTATAGCACTGTAATGTTTAAGATACGTGCCCAAGTTTGAGGATGAATGAAAATAAGAAGAACTACAGCATACAAGCAGATGCGTCCAGAATAAGGGACAAACACACATGCACGCCTGATGTGTCTGAAGTTCTCTGATTATTTTCAGCAAAGAGAGCACAGTGAAGCTTTTGGCCAGGTGCCCTGTATCACGTACATCTCGTACATCAGAAGAACAAGTCATTAACATGTACAGACAGCTGATAGGAAACACTATTTTTTGGTTAAGCAAAAGGATTCCAGCAGACACGAGCTGTTTGTATGTATATTTGTTTTAACATGCGCTATAGGAAGTGTTAGGGAGTTGTTTAGGGAGTCAGTGAGATGAGTTGTTTTATGGGCATAGAGGCATGGGAAAGTTTGCACTCTTAAAAGTTTTTAGTGTCATGCTAAAAGTTTTATTGGCAGTAGATGCAGGAAATCACACTGTCCTCGTACTTTTAGATTCGATAGGAGCTTTTGATACTGTGGACCATCAAATCCTTATGAACCCATTGAAGCACTGTGTAGGCATCCAAGGGGTTGCTCTCAGGTGGTTTGAATCTTATCTAGCTAATAGAAGTTTCTCAGTCAGTATCAATGAGCTCTCGTCTCCATCTGCTCCACTCACTTGTGGTGTGCCCCAAGGGTTCATATTGGGTTCTACTCTCTTCCTGCTCTCTTTACCATCTTTACACGGTTGATCTACAGATTTATCTGGCTATCAAACCAAATAGGAATGGATCTGTACAGCCTTTATTATAGTGTCTTGGTCGAAATAAAATCATGGCCGGCAAACTTCCAAACTTAAACTTCCTTCATGTACACGAAAGTAAAACATAGGTTATTCCATTCCGCGCCCCCTGCCTTTACTAACACTGTCGACTCCATCCACAAACCCCTTTTCATTCAACTCGGATTACTTTCTAAAGTGAAACCCTTTCTGTCCTTTTTAAAATTTCGAAAAGGCTATACTGGATTTATTAGCTCCAGGTTAGATTACACTGGTTTGTACTGGTTTGTACACTGGTTTCCCATAATCATCCCTGAATAGGTTACAGTTGGTTCAAAATGCTGCTGCTGCTCGTCTTCTGAAAAATACGCGTCAGCGAGAACATATTACCTCTGTTTTGGCAGCACTGCACTGGATTCCAATTTGTTTCAGAGTTGAATTTAAACTTATGTTTGTCTAAAAGCTTTAAATGATTTGGCTTCCAAATACCTTGTTGACTTACTACAGCCCTGTTCTTCAACACATTCATTTAGCGTATCAGCTTCTTTTAGTGACTAAGTACAAGAACAGAACCGAGTGAGCTTTCGTTCTGGCTTTTTCAAAGTTGTGGAATCATTTGCCTTTTAAAATAAGGTCGGCCTCGAATCTGATAAATTTTAAATCTTAGTTGAAAACCTATTGTTTTCCCTTTGGAGCAGATCAGCTGTTTTTATTTGTGTTTCTAGACTGGTACTTGTTTGTGAATAGTATTTACCCAAATTATGTTTCCAGTGTCACGGACTTGGGTGCGAGGCATAAATGCAGAGGTCCAGATGGTTGAAGGAAACGATGTATTTTTTATTATAACAGAATACAGGGAAATTAAATAAACAAATAGACTTTAATATAAAACAAACCAAAACACGAAGCACAATGAACGGACATGAACGAGGTGAAAATCAACAGGTGCAAGACGCTAAACTGAACTAAAACAAACCATTTATAATAAAACTAATGAGCTACTCGGTTCAGGTGAGCGCCCCACGTCACCTGACCGAGGTGCTTGATGGGAAACGAAGTGAAATCAAAAGGAACTACACACAAAATCACAGGCCACTTTGGCGCCCTCTAGGGGTTATCCCTGACATAACCCCCCCCTCAAAGGGCGCAACTCCGGGGCGCCACAGGAGGTCCAGGGCATTCCCCCCAGGGTCCAATGTCCGCCCCTCTCACCCAGAGGCTGGCACCTATGTCAGGCGGGCCCGATGGCCTGATGCCCCCGTTGCAGTAGGGCGGAGGAAGAGGAGGCTCGCTAACCTAGGCGGCGCTTGACGGCGGAGGAAGGGGAAGCTCGCCGACCTCGGCGGCGCATGAAGGCGGCGGCGGAGGAAGATGAAGCTCGCTGTCCTCAACGGCACATGAAGGCGGCGGCGGAGGAAGAGGAGGCTCACGATCCTCAGCGGCGCATGAAGGCGGCGGCGGAGGAAGAGGAAGCAGCTCGCTGACCTCAACGGCACATGAAGGCGGCGGCGGAGGAAGAAGAAGCTTGCTGACCACGAAGGCACTGTGCAGCGACGGGAGCTCGCCGTCCGCGAAGACACTGTGCAGCGACGGAAGCTCGCCGTCCGCGAAGGCACTGTGCAGCGACGGAAGCTCGCCCTCCGCGAAGGCACTGTGCAGCGACGGAAGCTCGCCGTCCGCGAAGGCACTGTGCAGCGACGGAAGCTCGCCGTCCGCGAAGGCACTGTGCAGCGACGGAAGCTCGCCGTCCTCGAAGGCACTGTGCAGCGACGGAAGCTCGCCGTCCGCGAAGGCACTGTGCAGCGACGGAAGCTCGCCGTCCGCGAAGGCACTGTGCAGCGACGGAAGCTCGCCGTCCGCGAAGGCACTGTGCAGCGTCGGAAGCTCGCCGTCCGCGAAGGCACTGTGCAGCGACGGAAGCTCGCCGTCCGCGAAGGCACTGTGCTGCGACGGAAGCTCGCCGTCCGTAAAGGCACTGTGCAGCGTCGGAAGCTCGCCGTCCGCGAAGGCACTGTGCAGCGTCGGAAGCTTGCCCTCCTCTTCGCCGCAATGCAGCGGCGGCAGCTCGCTGTGCTCGGCGGCGCGGTGCAGCTGTGCTAGCAGCCCTTGGAGCGTGGCCACCTGCTCCCGCAGGTCACGAATGCGCTCTTCATTTCTCTTCGTGCACCGCCGAAAGCTGCTCCAATCCTGCTGGGTCATCCGGCTACCTCCCGCGCCGGCTCCCCACAACGCATACATCGTTGCCCCCCCCAAAAGAATCTCCCGGGGGAAGGGCTCCTCTGCTATGCCTCTTGTACGGTCTTGCATTCTGTCACGGACTTGGGTGCGAGGCACAAATGCAGAGGTCCAGATGGTTGAAGGAAACAATGTATTTTTTATTATAACAGAAAACAGGGAAATTAAATAAACAAATAGACTTTAATATAAAACAAACCAAAACACGAAGCACAATGAATGGACATGAACGAGGTGAAAATCAACAGGTGCAAGACGCTAAACTGAACTAAAACAAACCATTTATAATAAAACTAATGAGCTACTCGGTTCAGGTGAGCGCCCCACGTCACCTGACCGAGGTGCTTGATGGGAAATGAAGTGAAATCAAAAGGAACTACACACAAAATCACAGGCCACTTTGGCGCCCTCTAGGGGTGATCCCTGACATCCAGAAATGAGAATATTCATTCATTCTTTATTTAAAAAAAAACCTGCTGTAATCTCCAGTATTGTTCTACAATGTAGAAAATAACTCACGAAACAAAAAACATTGAGTTAGAAGGTATGTCCAAACTTTTGACTGGTACTGTACACTGTATTATAGTCAAGTCCATACAACGTAGAAATGACAGAACGTGTTGATAATTATTGTTCCATACAGCACCACAAATGATTTAAAATGAAGCAATCAAGATGTAAGTAAGGTCAACATTTCCAGCAAGAACATTAACTATTAACATTAAAAGCTCTCTTGGCACTGATAACCTTGATTGACCTGTATCTTCTAGATTTTTTGCATTCTGCAGATTTTTATAATTTCATGAATATAAAGGTGTACAGATGTTCCCATTAAAGTAACCAATGAGTAAATGATCCTTGGACAATCCTTCTGTTCTATTGTTCAAGTTCTCCCTTGAGACCATATTTCCTGGTCTAGTTCATGTATGGTTTTCACATCTCAGAGCCCCTGTGTTCCTACATGGTTCTAAAGTTGTTCATGGGTCTCCCAAAATATCAACCACAAGCCTTCATTCATGTGCCAGTTTTCTCACTATGGTATGAAACTCTGGACATAAAAACTTCACCATGCACAGTGCACACATTTGGCTTGAGGCATATCCAGAGGGCTGATATAACCTAAACGTGTATGCGGCAGAAGCGTCTACACAGCAGGGACAGACCGCAGTGTGTGTCGCTACAGCCCTATACAGCAACTAGTGAGTTTTTTCAAATGGTGGAATGTTCATGATCTTCATGTTGAATTTTGTGTACCTTTCAACATGACGGAATAGATCACTGACTAGCTGTTTATGTCCTTTCTACAGCACAGTCTAAATCACTCAGGTTAGCCAGTTTGGATGGCTAATTATTGCTCAAGCACATTGTCTATTTTCACCATATTTTAGTAGAAATGCTCCTTTATTGCAGCTAACATGCTCTCTTTTGAGCTTCAGTGATTCTCTTCCTCATTAGAAAGCAGCATCAGAATGATACTTGCTTGTATCATTAATAATGTCTGAGGGTTTGTTCAATGACAAGTGCAAAAAAAAGTGATAATATAAGTAAACCAAAGTTTTACCAAAGTAAACCAAAGAATCAGAACATCTCATAATTATTTAATTGTGAGGTAATTGTGATGAACAGAACTATAATTGTGATAGCACAAATTACATGTGTACAGTAACTGTGGTTCGTTACCTCAAAGGGTGATGGTTTAACACTTTCTTAAGTGCTTATACTTTTATATGCTTGTATGATAAACATATGCGTTAGTATTTTGCCATAAACCACCATTGTCAATTGCAAAATTTCTCTGGAACCTTCTCACAGAGCCATTGGTGGTTCTGACTGACACAGAACCCTGCAGTTTGTCAGAGTTCATAAAACCACAAATACATTTTTAACTAGTGTTCCATTTCACCCCTCATAACTGCCAGAGGCAGTGTTTTGACACCTCGATAACCCATACAAAAAAAAAGGCTTGAGGATCGAACTTGCCTTAGAGCTGACTAAAAGAGTGTTCAATACGACCTCACCCCCTTGGATGAAAACACCATAGCTGTTTTCTTTGCTACTGGTATAGATAATGGCTTTTGGTCTTTTTTACTGCATCAAGACAAACGGCAAGACGTGAACACACCTCTAACTGGGTTTAGCCCTTATTTATGTTGGAAGGACTAAGAACTCTTGGAGGAGCATCCTGAGTTGTGTCCTTGACGATGAAACACTCCTTGTGGAATAGCAAGTCATGGTGGGACTGGGGTTCTGAAGGACTTGGTGATATTCCTTCCTGATACGCCCTTGGTATATGGTCGACTGATCTCAGCATAGACAGGAGAGCAACCAGTGTCTTGTTCTCCGGAGTGCCAATTACTACCAATAGAGTCTTAAGGGAACCTTGCACTTAAATTCCAGAATGTTGTGTAGCATGGGCAGAATCAGTGAAGCATATTATTTGATAATCAGGAAAGAAAAACTCCATATATGTGATACCCTGTTCATTCAGTATATTCAGGTTATCAGCTGACTTCATTTTATAGCTTCTTAAGGTTACTTGGTGTAGACCACCTGAAGCAGCCCCATATCATAATACTGCCTCCAGAGGCTTGTACAGTGGACATTATGCATGATGGGTTCATTGATTCATCCGTGGTCCTTCTTACCCTCATACATCCCTGGAATATGGTCCTCTGAACTCATCAGACCAGAGGACCTTTATGAATTGTTCCAAAGTCCAACAGTGCTCAAACAGGTGTGGTTTATTTAATCACATTGTAAAATTATGTGGTTTAAGTGTGAGTTATGGGGCAGAGTGTGGAAGAGCAGGATCTCTAGTGGAGAGAGAAAGTGAAGTGTAGTCGTCCACCAACTTTTGGAATCCGTAAAAAAGGCTGATAGAGGGACAATCTTAGCTTTTTCCTTGCACAGAACATCACACTCACCAGACTGGCTTTCTGGCCTCCTTTTATCGTCTTGTTTTGACTCCAGGACGGTGAATGAAAATCAGGGACTTCGGGGCCTGGTCCACTTTTTAGTGTCTTGCTGCTGGCCGTGGTGCTGAACTTGTTGCCTGCTTCCAGCGTGTGAGAATGGCCTATTTGCCAGATTCTGCCCAATAATTTGACCCTTCTGAAATGGTGAGGTTCTTTTTAGCCAGGCATTGTAGTAGGCATGTAGAATAGCTGATCATTTCTCTCTTGTTGGAATGAATATATTTTTTCTATGCGTGTTTGCCCCACATGGGGTGACATTAGGTGATGTAACGAGTTTCCAATAGGAACATTTTGCTTCTCTTCCCAAACTGTAGACTGGCAGATGAAGGGGTTCTGATTGGCTTGCCAAAAAGCTTAACCTATTCTCAGAGTTGGGAATTTTAGGTTTGTCTGTTATATTTTTTTGGCAGATTATACGCTTCATTGACAGACCCACTTCGCGGGTTCTCTTCTCATAAAATGCTTTGCGAATATAGTTGCACATCTTGGATTGCACTGGTTGGTAGGTTACTCCCAGGGAGATGCCTGACCTTCAGTGGAACTGCCATGTTAGACAGAGCCTACTTAACCTCGGAGCTGGACCGGTCTACCATCAGGTATTGAGGCAGAAATGTGGTTAGCATCGTAGCATCACCAGATCACCCACCCTAGGTTAGCTGTGAGTGCTCAAGTTAGATACAAACTGTTCAAAAAGTTTGTTAAGTCTTAAAGAAATTGTAAATGTCTAATGAGTTACAAATTCCAATTCATGACAGTTATTCTTTAGATCATGTTTGTGTCTCAAAATCTGTTTAATAAAAACAGATGTTCTTTTTTTTGATGTTCTTCTTATTTCTATTAGGCCAAGTATATTTAACAGTCCTACTGTTGGATCAAAGGTGTTGGCAATGCATTTGACAGGATCTACTTTTATGTTCATTAGAATACTAAGAAACATTCTGAGATTTCTTTTTTTTATATATCTGTTTCATGAGCAGAGAAAGTCACAAAAGAGTAAACCTGAATGATGTCTCAAAGCAACTCAGACATGATCTCAATCGAGTGAAACCTGGGAGATGCCTCGAGGCAGCTAGCAGATAGTCGTGTCTGCTGCCTGTCCTTGGTCCTAGATTGGGAGTGATTAAGTAAATCTAAATCTGGATTTCTGCAACGTTGCTTTGTGACAGGGTGCTTTGTTGAAAGCGCTTTGTAAATGAACATGGTTTGAACTGAAGTGTCATAAGACTGTGAGCTACAGTATATTTATTACTAGAAATAAGAACTGCGCTGTAGCTTAAATTACCATGTTGCACTTGGATGGGGCCAAAGTAGACTACTTCATTACACATCACTTTTGCTAATTTATACACTTATGCAATGTGACTGTTAGTTCTTTCTGAGAAATGAAGGAATATACATTATTACTAGCAAGTGAGTCGTTGAAAAAATATGATTGGTGAATACTCAAGGATTATTCGCAATGTATGATTGGCACCCTAGATGTATTTAGAGCGGTGTGATTAAACTGGATTATACAATGAACTTTACTTGGTGGATTTATTGGATTGGTGGCTCAGTGGTAGGGAAGGCCTGGATTCGATTCCCAGCTAATGCCCAAATCCCCAGCCACTGGCTGGACGCAGTACCGGTCCTAAGCCTGGAAAAAATGGAACGGTTTCATTCAAAATCAGGAAGGTCATAAAACCTAAATAAAACATAAAACCATAAAACCTATGCCTAGTTGTGTGTGGATCGGATGGGTCCGTTGTGGTGACCCCTTGATGGAAGCAGGTGAAAGAAGACCCTTTTCTTGGTGGATAGGATTTATTAATTGTTTTTAATCAGAAACATATTGTATAAGCATTTAGAAAGTAATCATACAATCATTAAATGTAATTGACAAATTCCTTATTATATTAAAATATTTTACATTATATTTATTATATAAAATATTTATTATAACTTTTGCAGAAAAAAAACAATACTGCCACCTACTGGACTGGAGTGTGGAGCAGAAGAATGGCATGACATCTATAAAGAATAATAAACATTTCAGTTCTTATTAGATAATTTTGGTGCTTTTTTCATAGATGTTTGAGACAAATCTGACGATAAATGTTACGGCTACTGAAATCAAATCAAATCGACCCATGATTCACAGCTCTATTAGTTCACAGATCTATGCACTTTTCTAAAGCTGTAGGGGCAAACCTACTAGACATGCTGTCTGAAATTGAAAGCTGCTCCAGTTGATGAGCCTTAGCTTTGTCTTCTGGTTTATACACAGGGTTTATATTTTTTTTCAATTCTATTAAATTTTTATTTGTATAGCACTTTTAACAACGCCCATTGTCGCAAAGCAGCTTCAAAATCACAAGAAAATCATGGAAAAAGAGGAACCACTCTCAACAGGGAACCCATCCTCATTTGAGTGACACTGGATAGCAGGAATTCTTGTGCAGCCATAATGTGTGTTAGACAGCTGGAAGTTCATCATAACAGTAGACGTGTTTAAATTAATATGGAGTTCAGTGCATTATTGGAGGCTCAGGTACAAAACTGTAGGAAATTCCAGTCCTGAACTATTGAGCGACAGCAGTCACAAGTCCTCAAAGGACAGCTGTCTGCATCACTGGTCCCAGGACACCAGAACCATCTCAAACATCCCACACGGGGCATCCATGCGACGAGATCTCCAACCAGAAGCGGAGCACCAGGGTGAGTCAAACAGGTCCAGAGGGCAGAAGGTGTCTGGACTGAAAGAACGAAACAAAAGCAGAGATAACATGAGTAGTCTAAGGCATCCACAATGTCCTCTAGTAAATCAAACCTTCTCTCATTATGACTAGTCCTCTCTGCTGGGTGGACACACACTTCTAATGCTGCAGTCTTTCCTGTCTGACTGTTCTTCCCTACAGCATTTATATAGGTCCAGTTGGACTCGTAAGAACTCTGAAAGTGTTAAATCAACACTTGGGATTTTACTGTGTGCTAGTCTACATTTATACAGACAAATAAAATGACTAAGTGACAGGAAGATTAGCAAATTATTCTGCACTCAACCCTTATTCAGCACTAAAAGTGTCAAGGATAGTCGTGCTGAAAAATCTTGGCTATGTCGTGAAAGGAGGACAATTGCTGCAGCTAAAAAGGATGTATATATAAAGAAAAGAAAAAAAAAACCTCCAGAGAATTTCAGTAGTAAAAATAGAAAATAAACAGAATCTATTTTCAAATGGATTGGAAAAAATCTGGTTGATATACACGAGGGGGGTTCAACTCAAACCAGGACTTTTTGATTGTGCGGTGTGATAACAGAACACCATTACTGTATGTGTATGTATTATAATCCCCTGCTACACTAATGCACTTATCCCAGCATTTCACTAGTGCTTGGATACCATCAAGGCAGAAAGTTTTCTCAGTACACCAGAGCCATGATCCGGACTGCCTGCTTCTCATCTGAAACCTGCCTGACTCATCCTGGTGCCTCGCTTCTGGTTGGAGATCTTGTCACATGGATGGCCCGTGTGTCTCTTCGGGATGCGTTCGGTGTCTGGGGACGATTTCACTCCATCAGGAAGACGGCTCTGGCCTCGACTAATGTTGACAGCTGTTTCTCTGCGGACAGTCGCTCGATAGTTCAGGACTGCAATTTCCTACAAGTCTACCTGAGCCTCCAATAACTACCTGGACTCCATATTAACATCTGTTAACAACTGTTATACTGAACTGCCTGCCACCCAACACATAGTATGAATGCAGATCAATTCCTGCTTTCTGTTTCACCCACACGAGGATGGGTTCCCTGTTGAGTCTGGTTCCTCTCAAGGTTTCTTCCTACTGCCATCTCAGGGAGTTTTTCCTTGCCACTGTTGTCCTTGGCTTTCTCATCAGGGACTATCTGACCATTATGATTCATACACATTCACATTTCATACAAACTTAAATAATTCTTTTGATTGTGTAAAGCTGCTTTGTGACAATGACAATTGTTAAAAGCTGTATACTAATAAAATTGAATTGAAAATTGCCTTTCAGGAACTCCTTTAACGGCACAAACTTGGAGCGAGGACATGTACGGGCAATAAAATGTGGCAATAACTCCCAGCCGAGGTTCTGTAATGTGCAAGTGGTGTTGGTGTATTATGGTTTGTACCGTTCCCACAGACAGATGTTTCTCTTCTACCAGATGGCGACATTGATTTATTTTAGTATTTTTTTTTCTGACCTAATTTTTAGTCATATCCAATTCCTCCAAGTCACTAGGGGGCTCCCTCATTAAGGCTACAAGCATTCAGACTCTCACATGTTTCCTTCAAACCATGTGATGCGAGAGGCTACAGCGGCGAGCTGGGGATCGGACGAGCACTTTACCACTCACCACACGGGGGTGTGGCATACATTTTTAAGGGTCCGGCGTTCCGCTTGCTCATGGATTGTTCACGGATGTACGGGTTCCTTTAAAACGTTTTCACTGTTCAAATGTTTCACTGCAGCCAAGGCTGTATTTCAAGTCTTCTGTTGATGTCAATCATAATTTTACACCAAATTCCCTGTTTGACTTGAACAGCCCTCTTATTACTGTAAAAATAGAGAGATTTGCTTTTTTTATAAGCTCGGAAATGGATGGAAAAATCCACGCAATTGGCTTTGTTTGTTTTATCTGCCTTAACGTGTCCGATTCTTATGTTTGGGGCTTATCAGATTTTCCTTAGATGCCCTTCTTAAGAAAAGTGCACAGTTTACCGAACATAATCTTGCTCCAATTTGTTCCTCTGCTTCTCTTTTTCCCTTTTCTCCCCTCTTCCTTCTGCTCTTGGCAAATCAATTCCGATGATGCTCTTGAAAGAAAGACCCTTTTGTAGGACCCTCATGGAAAGGGATGGATCTGGACCTTGATCCAACTCCTTGTCGGAGTGGCGTACGCGCACTTCTTCAGGGTCGGTCTGAGTGCGACAGGAAGTCAATGGCTCAATGAAGGCACAGTCTCTCTCATTAGCGCACCTTCAGCTGCGTTTACCTCTGCAGTCAGTTTCCCAGAACTGAAGTCGCACTTGTCCCATTTCTGTTCCTGAAGTAAAACTTGTTTAGAATATTGATATTTTTTGGTGCAGTGCTAGAAAAAGAACTTTCCTTTTTTTTTTGTATTTAAATTCTGTTTGTATAGATACACTGAGGGATAAACTGCCCCATTTATCCACTGGTATGTGATTTATTTTGTTTTTATCCATTGAAAAAGGATGAAAACCGGTAGGAGGCACAGCTGATGCAGTGATGTGGTTGTATGGTACTGAAAAGCTCTCTCTCTCTCTCTCTCTCTCTCTCTCTCTCATCGTTTAATGGTTATTTTCGTGACCCTGCCCTATAGGCTGGATCACAGCCAGCATCTGTCATCACTCCTGAGTCCAGTATTCCTTTCTTCTCCCTCCAGGCTCCTGAAGAATCATAACCTCCTATCCTGCACAGTCGCATTGAAATCACACTTACCGCGCTCTCTCTCTCTCTCTCTCTCTCTCTCTCTCTCTCACTCTCTCTTTAATATTTTCATATCCTTGTTTATCATTAATCGCCTGCTTTGTCTCTTCCTACAGAATCCCCGCTTCTTATTGGTATCACAGTGCAAACTTTTGCATAGTAAAAATGAATACGGGTCAATCCTTAATGCGCGCTCTCTTACTGTATTACTGAGGATTTTAATCAGGCTGTTTTGTTTTCGCGGCTGTTCGTTGTAAATCTGAGTGTAAATTAACATTTCATTTGCACACACGGCCTTTGATGAAGTCAGCACTTGGACTGGCGCCGTCCCCGAGTCTCTCCACAATGAAAATGAAATTGTTAAGTTCGACCCGATATAAATCTGACGATTCTTCAGCCCTCATTCTGAAAAGCCCTCCAGATCTAAAAGCATGTTTCTCAGGGCTCTGTACATGAAATGCTTTTAGTTCAGAATTATTGTTATTTGTAGTGCTCCTGTTTTTTCATATTTGATAATAGAAAGTGAAGTGGGGCTCTTATTCGAAATGAAAGGATACCATTTTTCTATCGTCTATGCTTTTAAATTCTTTAGCAGTGTGTCTATCAATAATTTATCAACTGAATATTGTCTATAATAATACTGTAGAGACATTGCTATAGTAATATTCTGTAGTTCAGACTGTTCTTGCATTGGCTCGGTGATGGATCGCATATTATCAGCGAGGCAAAAAGTGAGCCAGTGCAACGCATTGGATTATGTCTGGGAAGGCAGGATGAAGTCCAACAATTGAATTATTATGCCCTATTAATAGATTAATTCAAGCCTTTAACTGAGCTACATTTACTCACTCACTCAAAAAAAAAAAAAATCTTCAAACGTATGTATGTTACCCATCATAACCAAAGGTGCCAATACTTTCAAAGCATTATTGAGAAAATGACACATTGGTCACAATTGTTACTTTTTACTTGTTCATTAATCATAAATCATTACAGTGCTATAAAGCAGTAAGTGTCCTAAGCAGTTTGTGTGTGTGTGTGTGTGTGTGTGTGTGCTTAAACGCTGTTTAAAAAAAAAAAATCATTACACACTGTAAAATGTGGGGTTCACATATAATTAAAAAATGATTCAGGTGTGTAAGCCGGTTTAATCATTGCACATTTATTTTATGACCCAACTTGGTGTTACGTTAACAATGGCCCGAACTGTACAGCATTCTCAGCACAGACGGTCACAGCCAGATGTCTCTTCCGATTTTATCACAAATTCTACTGCTACAGGAAATTCTAGAAAAAAAATAATAATAATTAAATTCTATAGGATATACACTGCCTGACCAAAGCCATAGTCGCACCCTCTATAATTTAGCTCAGCTTCAGTTTCGATTAAGGCGCACAGTGTGGTGTCCATTTCTTGTGTGAAAATGATTCCTCATGCTCGAAGAACCACTCGATTACAATTCCAGTCCTGAAATATGGCCATACATCAGACCACACTAGATTTTTTTGTATTTTGGTATTTTTGTCAACCACGTGCCATTCCCCATCCTTCAGATATATCTGTCATTAAGGGGTTGAGTTGGCAGCTAGACATCCTATTGGCACACACTACAGAGTAATTGTAACTGTAAAGCCCAATTAGTCTAATCGAACCCTCGACCCTGGAGGTGCAAGGTGACAGTGCTAATCACAACACCTTGCACTTCTAGAGTCGAGGGTTCGATTCGTGCCTTGGGTCTGTGCGCGTGGAGTACGCATGTTCTCCCCGAGCTTGGTGGGTTTCCTTCCGTGTACAAAGACAAGCAGACAAGCAGGCTGTCCCGATAGTAGTAGTCTATATATCCTGAGGAAAGAAATTTTTGTTAAGCATTTTGTTGAATCCGCCACAATTTTTCTGGAGACTTATGGAGTGTATGTAGCTACCTGACTGTCACACTCGTGTGGTCCTTCCCCAAAGTTTGGAACCACGCACCTGTATAAAATGTCTCTTTATGCTGTAGCATTACAATTTCTCTACAATTGTTACTAAGACAGCCAGTCTTGTTCCAGCATGACAATGCCCCTGTGCACAAAGCAACCGCCATTGTGTGTTAAGGTTGGAGTGGAAGTACTCGAGTCTCGTGCACAGAGCTCTGACTGAACGAAACCCCACTCAACAAACCCATGGGCATGGACACAGATTTCTACAGCTTCACTCCCGGAAATCTAGTGGAAATCCTTCTCAGAAGAGTGAGTTAGGGAATTGGGATTAAATTGGGATTAAAATCAGTGTTAATGCTACTTGGACTAGTTCAAATCACAAAATACATTGATATACTTATGACGAAATGAGAGCGCCCTGTTTTCTTTTTGAGACGAAAGACAAAGCTAAAAATGCTATACATGACTATACTACTACTAATACTACTACTAGCAATACTACCACTACTACTCCTAATAATATGATTTCCCTGCCTTTTTCTTTGAGGTACACACGTGGAAAAAATTTTTGGTACCCTTCGGTCAATGAAAGAAAAACTCACAATGGTCACATAAATAGCTTTAATCTGACAAAAGTAATAATTTAAAAAAATTCTATGAATGTTAACCAATGAAAGTCAGACATTGCTTTTCAACCATGCTTCAACAGAATTATTTTAAAAAAATTAACTCATGGAACAGGCCTGGACAAAAATGATGGTACCCCTAACTTAATAGTTTGTTGCACAACCTTTTGAGGCAATCACTGCAATCAAACGATTCCTGTAACTGTCAATGAGACTTCTGCACCTCTCTGCAGGTATTTTGGCCCACTCTTCATGAGCAAGCTGCTCCAGTTGTTTCCGGTTTGAAGGGTGCCTTTTCCAGACAGCATGTTTCAGCTCCTTCCAAAGATGCTCAATAGGATTGAGGTCAGGGCTCATAGAAGGCCACTTTAGAATAGTCCAATGTTTTCCTCTTAGCCATTCTTGGGTGTTTTTAGCTGTGCGTTTTGGGTCATTGTCCTGTTGCAAGACCCATGACCTGCGACTGAGACCCAGCTTTCTGACACTGGCCAGCACATTTCTCTTTAGAATCCCTTGATAGGCTTGAGATTTCATTGTACCCTGCACAGATTCAAGACACCCTGTGCCAGATGCAGCAAAGCAGCCCCAGAACATAACAGAGCCTCCTCCATGTTTCACAGTAGGGACAGTGTTCTTTTCTTGATATGCTTCATTTTTCCATCTGTGAACATAGAGCTGATGTGCCTTGGCAAAAAGTTCCATTTTTGTCTCATCTGTCCATAGGACATTCTCCCAGAAGCTTTGTGGCTTGTCAACATGTAGTTTGGCATATTCCACTCTGGCTTTTTTATGATTTGTTTTCAACAATGGTGTCCGCCTTGGTCGTCTCCCATGTAGTCCACTTTGGCTCAAACAACGACGGATGGTGCGATCTGACACTGATGTTCCTTGAGCATGAAGTTCACCTTGGATCTCTTTAGAAGTCTTTCTGGGCTCTTTTGTTACCATTCAGATTATCCGTCTCTTGCGGCCACGTCCAGGGAGGTTGGCTACAGTCACATGGATCTTACATTTCCGAATAATATGTGCAACTGTAGTCACAGGAACATCTAGCTGCTTGGAAATGGTCTTATAGCCTTTACCTTTAATATGCTTGTCTATAATTTTCTTTCGAATCTCCTGAGACAACTCTTTCCTTCGCTTCCTCTGGTCCATGTTGAGTGTGGTACATACCATGTCACCAAACAACACAGTGACTACCTGGAGCCCTATATATAGGCCCACTGACTGATTACAAGATTGTAGACACCTGTGATGCTAATTAGTGGACACACCTTGAATTAACATGTCCCTTTGGTCACATTATTTTCTAGGGGTATCATCATTTTTGTCCAGGCCTGTTCCATGAGTTTATTTTTTTAAATAATTCTGTTGAAGCATAGTTGAAAAGCAATGTCTGACTTTCATTGGTTAACATTCATAGAATTTTTTAAAATTACTTATTACTTTTGTCAGATTAAAGTTATTTCTGTGACCATTGTGAGTTTTTCTTTCATTGACCGAAGGGTACCAACAATTTTGTCCACGTGTGTATTTCTGCAGTTGTTATTAGAATACCATCTAATATCTTGAAATGTAATTCTGCATTTTTACTTTTCCTCTCTGATTATATAAGTACCCTAATCATCACTGCAGGATTGTTAGTATTTCACCCATTGTTCTATTCGTCATGTTGAGATTCAGACAGAAGTTGATTAAATGAAATGCTTCATTTCCCCCGCTGTTTCCATGCAACTGGAATAAGAAGATGTAATTTAACATTGCAGTAATTGTGCACGCTGGAAATGTTTTCCTCCCAAAGCTCTGCTTTTAATAATCACTTTTAAAAAATACAGTAAGTACTGCATGCTTTTTTTAGTGCAGGCAAATAAAGTTGATGAAACTACTCTGGTCACATGCTGGCCACATTGTCAAGGGGTGTTGATCGAACATGAATATCTGACCTGTGCTGAGAAACTCTTGGTTTATGATACACTATGATTGCAGTCTAAAAATACTCTGGTCAAGTGTGTGAGTCAGTGATAGAGTGGACCCTGGAGCTTGCGGATGGACTTCTTTTCCCAGCAGCAGCAGCAACACTTGACAGGAACCTGTGCCTGAGCCAGACAAGAGTATCTTTAAGTTTCTCTTTTTTCTTTCTTTGGTATTACAGCCTGTTGTGTCCTCACATAGTGCTCATATTCTTGTGTCTTGTTATTTCCTTTCATTAAGGCTTATTTAGGGACAGTACTCACTGTACCGCTGTTTCACACACATTGAGATTTAGCCATAAACAGCTTCTCTACATCCTCAAATTCAGACTGATCTCTGGCTCTGCACATGTGCCTTTCCGAATCTGTGACTGCTGTGATCGTGTTAAGGTTACAGTAGTCCCTGTTTGTGATGTTTTTTAAGCAAAACTGATTGCAGCGGAATTTCAGAGATAGCTTTTGAAGGGCCTTTTCACATGTGGGCCCCGAGACTGTTTCTGAGAACTCTTGACCCCAACGTCTGAACCATTTTTAATCAGTGAGAACACAATCGTTCCACACCCGAGAACCATGTAGGGATCAGGGGGATGGGGTTGGGGGGGGGTGCAACATTTCTAGGCATGGTGCAAATCAACTGTGTCTAATGTGAAAATTTTTGTTCAGACCCAGTGACAGTCATAAGGTGACCCATGCTGTCCCCTAAACATGTTCAACCCTGTCAACAGATATTGTAGATATCTCTCTCTCTCTCTCTCTCTGAATAGATTTGTTTCAGTATTCTTTCTAAACACCCCCCATTGACTCGCTTTCATCCTTTCCCCCTTGGGAGAATTCTCAGACACAAGCTTAAGGGCTCTTCTGTTACTTTATTAGCTCAAGTAGAGGCAAGGAACATAGAAGCGAGTCAACACAGATGTAGATTTCAGGAGTTGAACCTACCCAGACAAAAAAGGCTTTTATAAAGATAAAGATATTTATAACCATGTATGTGCAAATGCTTTTTATATTTAATGTAAAAGAAAGTGAATAAAAAGTCAATTTTCAAGTTAACTAAGTTACTTGGTCATATTGGAGAGTAATACCAGTTAGGTTCCAAATTTCATAGTTGCTAAAAGTAATTCATGTTGTATTACAGTGTCCTTTTAAATCATAGTTTCATGGTGATATACTCTGTGGTGCCACTTAAAATAAATTTATTCTGCATGTCACCAGGCAAAATGCTTCACGGATGTTTTTAACTTCTGCTTTTAGTTGACTTGTCCCTTCTTACTGAGTAAGTGGCCATTTTTTTAATGTAGGTGTTCCTCATTTCCTAGCCATGAGAGAAAGTTGATAGCGAAATGTTGAAAGCTGTGGAAAAATACCACGAATGCAATAAACTATACAGTCAATTATCATTTTCACCACTTTTCTTTTCTCTGATAAGTTTTACTGCTTCATAGCTCTGTGTCTTCTTTAGTACTGTGTCTTCATTGGCCAGCTCCATTGGGTGGGTGCTTTAGAGTGAGTGTTACAGTACTGTGCCCTCATTGGCCAGCTGCCTTTGGGCATGTCTTATAATACTGCATCCACAATGGCTCCCTGCTTTTTGGTGTGTCTTGCAGTATTGCATTCTCATTGGCCAGCTGCTATTGGGTGTGCCTTATAATGCTCAATTCTCATTGGTCAGCTGTTTTTGGGTGTGGTGTATAGTACTCTGTCCTCATTGGTCAGTTGCCTTTGGGCATGTCTTATAGTATTGAGTCCTGATTGGCCGGCTGACTTTGGGTGTGTCTTATAGAACTGCATCCTCATTGGCCGGCTGCCTTTGGGTGTGTCTTATAGTACCTCGTCTTCATTGGCCAGCTGACATTGGGTTTTGCCTTATAGTACTCTGTCCTCGTTGGCCAGATGCCTTTGGTCGTGTCTTATAGAACCGCGTCCTCATTGGCCGTCTGCCTTTGGGTGTGTCTTATAGTACCGCGTCTTCATTGGGCGGCTGCCATTAGGTTTGTCTTATAGGACTGCATCCTTATTGGCCGGCTGCCTTTGCGTGTATCTTATAGGACTGCCTCCTCATTGCAGAGCTTTATTTTCTAAAGATAAGCAGACTTGGGAGCTGCAGTTTTTTTGAATAAAAAACACTATATAAAATGTTAATTTCTAAACTAATTTCATTATTGTTTTAGATTTAAGGATTTATGATCTACTGTACATGTGGAAGAAAAACAGGTTTGCCTACAGTAACTTGGAGTCAGATACTTGGTCTGTAATCACTGCTAGACACTCAAGATAGGAAGTTTGTATCAGTAGTAGTCTTACATGAACTGAATTACATCAGTGGTGGAAAATCAATAATTGTCTTGTCTGGCATGGATTTGGCTTATTATTCTGGTAATACTAGTGGAGACATCCCTATAGCTCAGAAGATGTCTTCAGTAAGTTCTGTCTAACTATTAGCCCAAAGTTATTCAGGCAAGGGTGTGCAACTCTTCTGATTTTATATTAAACTGAATTAAAAAATAGCAAAAAAGAAAATAATAGACGGCTGTCCTTAACATCTCAAATTCACTTGCAAAACACCTCAAAAAGACAAGGATGGGAAAGAGGGCAGGCGTATAATAGCAGCGGACCTAATACCACATGGTGTCGTGATCATGGTCACGAGAGGATAGAAACAGCTTCTGGTGGTTTGGAACGAAAGGAAGGTTTGGAATCTGTTCTTGATCCTCTCGTACAGCTTTTGTTCCTAATATCCTCTCAGTTCAGCCTTTCTATTCTATCTGTATATTTCCAAGCCAATTTACCCTCCAAAAACAAGACGTGATCTAAAGCATGCAGCACTTTTTTAAATTTCTTCCTTGCTTTGCTTGCGCTTCCGGGCTAGGGCTGGAGTTGAGCACAATCTGCATCCTAGCAAATGACTTGCATGCAACGAATATGCATGAAGTAAGGTACCTGTGGTGCAATAAACTGAAACAGAGCACTCCTCTGGGTAATGCAAAACACCAAATAAAGATGCCGGCTTTTAAAATGACAGAACCGATCCTGCAAGTTGTGCATCAAAAGGGGAATTGGCAATTTGCACTCAGCAGCTAATGATGCAGTTTTCTGTATAGAAACAAATTATGATCAAATGATAATTAATCAGCGCAAACTAGGGCTTGTGTGTTGAGACAAGTCCAGGACACACTTCCTGACACATTGCTATGTGAGTGAATGCTACTCCAGGCTGGTGCCAGGCACTTTATCTTTGGAGGAAGGAACAAAAAGTCCTGAATGACAGAAAGCTTCAGCTGTAGGGAATTCTGTAAATGCCACTCAAAAAAATGTACGGCGTGACACTACAGCAAATAAGGTGGCATCCAGAGTCTAGTGTGTTCATCCGGTGAAGGGAAATATGAGTTTGGACACTTTTGTTTTTCATTATTTGTTCTTTATGCTCCCTAGCAACCCGAACTCTTTCGCCTTTACACATCCTCCTTGATTGACAGGCTGAAGAAAAATTTTAAAATTGATTGTTTATGTAAGAACCTGAGCAGCGACCTCATTTCCCCTCTTGTCTATTTCCAACCACTCAACATTCAGCATCACCAGTATATTAATCACCTGTCATCATCTGCACTTCCTGCTTCTCACCGGTATCTAATGTGGTGACCCCTAGAGGAAAGGAAAAATAATTTAATGCACCATTTTGTGTTCCAAAGGTATTTAAAGTGCACTTTTCAGATATTTATTTCTAGAAAAAATTATATTTATTATTTTCCTTCCACTTCACAATTGTGTGCCACTTTGCGTTGGTCTAACACATAAAATCCCAATAAAATACATTTATTTCTAGTTTTTGTTTGTAACGTGGGGTATGAATACTTTCGCATGACGCCATATCCAGGCTAACAGAAAAATAATGACATAAATGATTGACATTTAGCAGAAACCCTTTACCAGAACAACTTACATTTTTATTCCATTATACATCTGACCAGTTGGGTTAACTTAAGGGCCTTAACAAACTGGTACCTTCCAAACTGTAATTCAAAGCCTTAACCACTGAGTTACATTTGACCCTACAATCATTAAAAGGATCACCTCCAAATTGTTAAAAAAAATCAATGCATACTTAAATTATTGACAATGGCTACATAAATTCCTGACTATGGTTACGTTACCTGTAATAACCTTCAGCATTTTAAGATTAAATAATTGTTCAGGTTGGTCTTACTGTTTTGATTTTTATAAAATTAATTGTGCAGCATTGGTGGTATTGAATTGAATAAAAAAAAATGAAATGCCCAAAAATCTAATTGAATGGTATCAACATGATTCATACTGTAGTTTCGCTCGGGGTTGACTACAGACAGGTAATTTTATTAAGGAGAACAGGGAGCATGTGCCCGTCCCTGGCATCTCCCTGCTTGCATAGCACTCTTAGTTTACATCCGCTGGACTTCGGATCTCCGGACCTCCAGCTTCAAGACTCACTTTTAGTTGATAGCTGATCTAGCGACCCCACCCCTTCATGCACCTGCAGATAGGGAGGCCACCTACCTAGCCTTCGGAGCGAGCAATAAAAGATTTAGTTAACAAAATATAAGAAATATAAACGTTCCAAATATTTTTGGGTAACTATCACAGGTCACTTAGGGTTAAGATGTACCGGCAAGTCCACAACTACAGGTCCAGGACCGTATAAACTATCATTTCAAAGCTTCGCAAACTTCTCCATCATGGAATTCAACCGCACTACTGTATAAACTGCTTGTTTTTTATGTGTTGTTAGTAATTATTTCTTTCTTTGTTTCTGGTTTTATTCATCCAGGCTGAAATATCACGAGACAATCTCGAGTCTGATCATCGTGTGACTGAAGAACAACGCAAGTCCCTAACTCCAGTCCCCGGCTCTGGCCTCTGGAATGGAGTGATATGTAGGTACATATATTTCTTGTACATTTCTCTTGGTGTTTGGGTTACAGTCCATAATCAGGGGTTGGGAATTAATTTTTTTTGGGCTTGTATGGGGAAGGGGGAACGTCAATTTGCTTCTGTCAGTGTCCTAACAACGTACAGTTTGAATTCATAATGAGGGACGAGGCTGTGAAAGAGGACTGATGATCATGGTGCTGCTTGATGAGGCTTATTGGAATGAAGCATAACTCATGTGATGGTGGAAACCGGATGAGGCTTAAATCAACAGTACATGAACATTAAAAGAGCTGAAATAAGAGTTTGGTTTGACACAGGGAAATGGTTATGGTGTGTGTGTGTGTGTTTATAGAGTCATTCTGGATAAGCGGTCCTCTCAGAGGGACAGCAGCCCACTGTGGACTTGTAATCTGAACAAGTGACCATCTGCTCAGGCCTTTCATTCTTCCCTGACTCAGCTTTTATCGACAAAAGAAAACAGAAACATACACTTTAACTTTCTGCAATGTAGTATGCCTGAGATCTTGTATGTGATACCGGTTTTGGTCATGATGAGCTCATCAGATGATCAAAGGATAAAAAGAGATTTAATTGATAAACAAGGACATCTCAGAAAGTGAAAATCTCTTGAATCTAGTCCAATTTATTTACCATTTCTTAGAATAAGATGACACCTGTTCAACTGCTAATTAATGCATATATCTAATCAGCAGATCACATCACAGCAACACAGCTCAACTGCAACGATCTGTTAAAGTTCAGACCAGGCATCAGAATTTAAGTGACTTTGATTGTCACGTGGTTGTTGGTGCCAGACACGCCGGTCTGAGTATTTCTGAAACTGCTGATCTACTCGGATTTTCACACACAACTGTCTCTAGGGTTTACAGAGAATATTCTGAAACAGAGAAATCATCCAGAGAGGGCAGTTCCCAGGGTGACAATGCCTTGTTGATGCCAGGGGTCAGATGAGAATGGTTCAAGCAACAATACAACCAATATATGCTGAAGAGCTTCTCTGATCACACAATACAGTTTGTACAACCGTGAAGAAGATGGGTTATAGCAGCAGAAGACCACAACGCTCCTGTCAGAATAGAACAGGAAACCGAGGGTTTTCATGGGATCCCCAAAATCGGACAATAGAAGATGGTAGAATAGAAAAAAATGTAATGGTCTAATGAGTCAACGGTTCAGGTGGTGGTGTTTGATGTGGGCCACACTTTGGGCTCATTAGTATGAATTGAGCATTGTTTAAATGTCACTGCGTATTGTTGAATCCATGTCCACCTAATTAAATCTACAGGACACATCATAAAGCTAACCTCATCTCAAACTGGTTTCTTGAACGTGACAGTGAGTTCACCAGACTCAGTCGGCCTCCACAGTCAGAAGATCTCAACCCAGTAGAGCATCTTTGGGATGTAGGGATGCAGACTCAGGGGTAGCTCAGTGGTTAAAGCATTTGCAAGGTCCCAGGTTCAAACCTCACAACCACCAAGTTGCCACTGTTGCGCCCTTGAACAAGGTCCTTTACCCTCAACTGCTCTCTGGGTAAGGGTGTAAATGTAAAATGCCTAAATGTAGAAGTAGAACAGGAGGTTCACATCATGGACATACAGCAACTGCTGAATGCTTTCATGTCAATATTGACCATTGAATCTATGCCATAGAGAGTTAAGGCAGCTCTGAAGGCAAAAGTGGCCCAACTCAGTACTGGTAAAGTGTACCTAATGAAGTGGCCAGTGAGTTTGAGTCTAGAAAAATGTTTATATTCATTTTTTATAATCATATTTTAATAAATAGGTGATGTTCATTTGATCTAATATATTTTTGCTTGAGGAGTTATCATTTATTTTGCAGTGCAGTGTTCAGGTCGGGCTACAGTCCTGTCAGAACGATCTAATCTATTATCTATTACAGTTTTTTATACAGCCTCATCGATCAGAAATCTGATGGCCGGCAGCACTCTGAAGAAGCTAAGCATGCACAGAGACTAATGTTCTGATCCTCTTAAGGGACAAAGGTGGAGGAAAGAATGCGAAAATAACAGCAGAACAAAAATAATGTTAGAAGAAAGAATAAATTATTAAAAAAATTAATTAATTAATTAAAATTTTATAAAGTATTGGGAAAAAACACTTTTATTCATTAAGTTAATTCAGTTTCTATTGTTTGTTTGTTATTTTTTTTATTTCATTACAAAAATGTATCTTTAGTTTAGTTGTATTTTCTAATGTAATTTTTTTTTTGTAGTGTAATTTTTCTAATTTAGGACAGAGATAGTCATATAAGCGTTGGCACATGATTCTTTGTACTGTATGACAAAGAAACGTCATCCGGTTAGAATTTAATTGCAGACTCAGTGAGTTTAAAAAAATGTACAGCGCCATCTGCTGAATTGTGAAATTAACTAAATTTTTACTTGTTACCATGAAGTACGTGGAATGAAGGTGTGCGATTGTGTTTATTAAGTGCATTTAAAAAAATGTACAGCGCCATCTGTTGAATTTTGAGAAGAACTATATAATTTTTCCGAAGTAAATTTTTTTATGATACAAGGGTCTTCCATTGAAATTTCAAATGAGCCTATCTTATAATCCCATGGACTGATTGCGATGAAACAAAGCCTATGTGTTTCCTAAAGCTCTACCAAGTACATCTGTGAAAACCCTGTTAACATTTGTTCAGTAGTTTTTATGTGACGTGTGCACAAACAAACAGACAAAGAGACAGACAAAAATAAAAAAAAAACATCATGATGTGTTCTATTACTCATCTTACGTCTTCCCAAATATTTTTTTTGCAAATATCTTCAAAGTACTGTAGGCACACTCAAACTACAGTTCTATTATACCTATACAACTTGTATATAACAACATAAATTTGTTTTGCAGGATTTAGTAAAAGCCATAGGACCAAGGGTCTTGTTGCAATGTTAGCAAGCACATTAGGAAGAAGAAAACTGAGGTACTTTCAGTTGTGTTTTTAAAGCAGTCGGTGCCAAGAGAAATCATAAATTAAAAGGTTAAGTGAGGTTTAATGTCATTTATTTCATGTCTTTTCTAAATGTTTTAATTGTTTATATATGCAAAAATATTATTATAGTGTTAGAAATTGGCACTATTGGTAATATATTTGGGCTGGCTAGAACGGATTATCTGCATTTACATTATTTCCTATGGCAAAATACGTCTTGCAATACAAAATTTCACCTGAAAAACTTGCTCCTGTAATGGATTAAAGTCGTATGCCGAGGTACCACTGTATTCCAGTAGAAGTAAAATGTATGCGTTTTGAAAGTAATGATAACATGACATATAAGAAAACCCAAATACACAATTTGAGTATAAACAATGCCGTGTTGCCAGTATGGATCCATGCCTCTTGGAGTTTTAAGGGTTTTTTAAGGAATTTAGGTTTTTTTTTAAAGACGACCCATGCAAAACTGAGTTTCTCTGCATGGTTCGGCCATCGGTACGCCCTTCTTATTCTTTTTATGGCAGCTGGCGTTGCATTTACTGACTCGGGACACTGCTCTCGCGGTAGCAGCTTAAACAGGTACAGGAGCGGTAGCGCAGGAGGAAAATGTCCGATACTAATTAATCGATCGCAGAGGTCATTGTTTTCCTGGACAGATTTTTAAATATGTATATATTTTAGCTCTGTCCATATACTCAAGTATACCATATGTGTGGAAAACACTGCTGCTTTACATTTGAGAAATATAAATGCACCAGCACTAGCAATACTTTACATGCACTCGCCGAACCATTTCAGGCACCATCATACCGTCATCACATGTACTGCAGGGTGAAGCCACGGTGCTGCAATGGGAATGAAACCTGGCTAGCTGACGGTGAAAGAAGGTTTTTGGATGCCCTGTGACACATCTCAGTCTTCCACTCCATTGTCCATAAACATGAGAACTTAAAAGTATAAGTATGGAACTAGAGTGGTGTGTGTGTGTGTGTGTGTGTGTGTGTATGTGTGTGTGAGTGAGCGAGCGAGAGAGAGAGAGAGAGAGAGAGAGAGAGTATTTATAGAACATGTGTGAGTTATTTTTTCGCCTTGTATAATAAGCACATTCATCAAATAATATCAAATCTTTAATGAAGTGTCATCTCCCAGTGTTCTTACTGTAGGAATACTTTTTCAAATGCTGTTACTCCATTTGCATTCAAACCTATTGTAATCCCATTCCATTATAACTGCAGGTCCTCATGAAGCCCATATGCCAGACAAATGGAATATTTCAATAGCCTTTAAACTGAAGTGGTGATTAAATTTGCATCTGTAATACCGATATTACAACAGCAGTGTCAAACATACGGTTTGCGGACAGGGACAGTCCAAGGCCATGAAAGAAATTAGTTTTAAAATAAAATCATGTTGGGGAGCTTAATTGAATTGGAAAAGTTAGGGGAAAAAATAAGCTATCCTTTTTTGTTATTTCACCAAAGGATAGGAGAGCGATACACCAGGGTGATAAATTCAGCTACAGAAAATCTGCTAATGATATATAATTCAGCATTCTGACCTTCTCCAACACCATACTACTCCTAGTGACCTCAGGTCAGCTAATCAGTCTCTCCTGTCACTTGCCCAGTCCTGGCTTAAGGGAAAAGTAGATTGGACCTTTTCTCTTCTTGCCTCGAGGCTATGGATTTTATTGTCACTCAACCTGGGTTTGGGTGATCTGTTTGCCCCTTTTTCCCCCTCTCTTTAGCTTTAAACTTTTACTGCTTCCTCTTGATAATTTCTTTTGATTTTATGCATTTGATAATAGTAATGATGATGGTGATGATAATGATAAAAGTAATTTGACTTAATTGTGGTTTTAATTTAGGTGGCATGGTGGTGTAGTGGTTAGTGCTGTAGTCTTGAACCTCAAGGGTTGGGGTTAGTCCCACTAGTGATGGGTCGTTCATGAACGATTTGTTCTTTTTGAACGAGTTTTCAACGTGACTCAGAAGAACGAGTAATCTCAGGAGTGATTCGGTTATTTTCTACTTGGTGGGCATGCGCAAATCATCGCAAAACCTCTGTAGGTTATGTACAGAAAACAGAAATGAGTAGTTACATTTGAGTCTTTTAGTCCGAATCATTCGTTCTTTTGTCACATGACCCCCATGCACGCAATGCAGTGCAACAGATTCAAAAGAACGAACGATCCGAAGACTGTTCAGTTCTGTTTCTGTAATGCACTACATAGCGACAATTGATGTCACGTGACAAAAGAACAAACGATTCGAGCCAGAAGATATGAATGGTGAGCTGCTCATTCTGTTTATAATAACATGTCCTTAGTTGCACTGTAATATATTCATTACTGGAACTATAGCCAAAATTCGCATATGTAGACATGCTGGGGGTCTGTTTATTGAAAATGTAACATTTTATTTTATTTCTGATAAAAATAAATAAATAAATGAACTAAATGATTTAAAAAAAGATTTGTTCATTTTTATGAACGAGATTCAAAGAACCGGGTCACTAAAATTATCCAAACTTCTCATCACTAATTCCCACCTCTGTTCTGTGTGTGGGGCGTTTGCTTTTTCCCTCAGTACTTGGTAGGTTTTCCTTCTTTCCTTCTTCCAAAATCAAAGGTCATGCAGGGTACGTTAATTGGCATTTCCAAATTCCCCCAAAATTGTGTTAGTGTGATGTATTGGCACCCTCTATAAGGTCCAAATCCTGAAAAAATCCCCCCATAACTACTGGGGATAGGCTCCAGCACAGGCTCCAACAGAACCCCTCACTGAGTTACCCTGCTGAGGGTCAAGAACAGGAATCTGAAGCTACAGTGGGCAGATAAAAAAAAAACATGATAGGATAATTACATGTCAAAGGTAGCAGTGGCAAGTCAGTTGTTTTTGAAAGCTTATCTGTTATAACATTAAAACCATTAACATTTAAACCACCTAGGCTTTTGGTTCCCCTTGTGCCACCGTGGGATCTCTGGCCCCCTTGGAGAGTGACTCTGTAGGGATTTTGGGGGGTGTGCTGAGGTATCTATTACCAGTACGCTGGCAGCTTGGGTGCTGTGGGTTGTGGGGTGGGACTTCCGTGGATTGGACTTACTGTATGTGTCTAGCGCATCCTATGGGTGCATGATTGGATTGGGATCTGGGGAATTTGGTGGCAGGGTTGATGGCTCTTTGCCTGCTAAGCCCCCATACATGCCAGACTGATATACTGATACCTTTCTGTTGGGCAAGCTGTACTGTGTTGTTGCATTGACTTTTCTCTGGGATACAACCAGATGGATTGTCTTTTGGATCCCGCGCGCATAAATGAGTTGTTGGTGCCCATGATCCTGTCACCAGTTTGCTATAGTGTATAGTTGATCAGTGTTGTTCAGATCATCTGGTGGTGAAGTTAATTTTATAACTAATTGTTTGAATGAATAACTCCTCCACAGTGACTTCAAATCCTCATACCTATTGATGCTAGGGTTCCCAACATCATTTCGCCAAAGTCATGCTAACTTTCTAAAACAACCATGTCCGATGTCGTCACAAATTAATTACAAACATATGACGTTATACAACATTAGGTTGTTTTCTCAACCCTGAAAATGACCAACGGACCCAGATACTGCATGTCTGTTTTTTTTTTTGTGCATGTCTTGGGTTAGTGCACAATGAAGTGTTCTGAATGTTTACACTTAAGATTTAGCATAGTCAGTCTGAACACCAAGCACTTAAATCCTTTACATGGTATACATTCTGATTATCACCCATATGCCAAATGTTTGATATCATCTGGTCTCAGATGGTCGTTTTTATTCAGCACCTGTTCCCATGTAATGACTTGCATCTTAGGGTAAGTGTGAATATGATGGCTGGCGTACGGATGGCCCTTTCTTGCTGTGATGAGTGGAACATTTGGTGTAATGGCTTATGAGTCTCGTGGCATAGGAGAGAAGACCTCAATGTGTTTGGCGTTATATCACCATAGATCAAACCCCGTTTTCCTGGCACACTCTATATTCCTTTACGCTGCAGTAGGAGTGGCAGCTGGTGCACAGAGCGACCTGAAAATGATTCATGGAGTTGCTAGTGTTTAACTCGCCAATAGAGCTGTACTGCTTTGCGTATCTTTCATCGACTGATTGATTGAATGATAAGAGTCACAATGACTCCGGAGCCTATTACAGCAGCACTGGGTACGAGCCAGAAGTACAGCTTGAGTTGGTTGGCTGACCTTTGCAAGGCGTCTGTTTTCTTTTAAATACCCAGGGGTAATTAGTGTAGACACTACTCCTGTTTATCTATCTATCTATCTATCTATCTATCTATCTATCTATCTATCTATCTATCTATCTATCTGCTTAATTAGTTGTAAAGTTTAGAATGTCCTACACAAATACATAAGCACAATTCAATTTGTGTGTGTGTGTGTGTGTGTGTGTGTGTGTGTTAACAGACTCATTTATATTGATGGGGTAAACCATGAAACAGTGCTAGGGTGTGATGGTGATATATTTTGATGTTGCTTAAAATGTCCTTGTAGAACAATAATGAATGAATATAAACTATTGATATACTGATATATTAATAAACTATTGAATATAAACTCATCATATATACCACTTTATGCTGACTACCGGGTTGTGGGGGGGCTGAAGTCTATCCCAGGAGACTTAGGGCATGGGACAGGGTACACCCTGGACAGGGTGCCAATCTGTCACAGGGCACACACATACTCACACACTACAGGCAATTTGGGAACACAACTGGACTAATCTGCATGTCTTTGGACATGTCTTTTGTACCCTGAGGAGAACATGCAAACTCCATGCACAGAGATACCAGACCCTGCAGGTGTAAGGCGACAGTGCTGAGCCACCATGCTGCTTTAAATGACAGTCTGTCGTTACTTTTAAGTCCGATGTTGCTTCAATTGTAGTCGTTAAATGCCTTGATGAACTGGCTCTCATATGACTGTTCCGGGAAAGGGAAACAATACCAGAGGAGAAGTTCTTTTAGAGTTATCATGATAAAAAATCGCCAATTACAGGAACAAACAGCACCTAGGATTAGAACATGCATGAGTGAACTGAACGTACTTAAGAATCTTCAAGGACTCGACTACGCCCCCTGCTGAGAGAGAGATTTATTACATGTGTCCCTTTAGTGTTTCTAGCCACAGACTTCTGTAATACGCCTAGTAGTATCGATTAGAGTGCTGTTTCTTATGCATACTAAAATCTTTCTTTAGTTTTTCATGTGCGTCTGAAACAAACTAGTAGTAGAGTGAAATCAAGTGAAATTAAATTAAGTCTTAAAAATGTGCATATAACAAAATTTTTTGAGCATCAAAGCTGTGCAACAAGGAGTTTTCTACAGTATATATTTTGACTCAACGATATATTACAAAGTGGCACAACCAACCTAGAAATTCTTACTGTCTTCCTTTGATTAACTTAAAAAATGCAGTGTTTATCTTTTTTTTGTTGTTGAATGATTTAAAAACTTACAAAACAGACGAATGTTTTTTTTGGGCTGGCTACAGTTCCTCCTGAACCATGACACAACGTATTGAACTTCAATTCGGGATCCAATCCAGGAGTGCGGGAAAGCCCTCTCAAGGTCAAGTAGTATATTAGAGCTCCTATCTGAAAGTCATTAGCCTTCGTGTTTTACAGAGTCATGCTTCATTAATATGTTTTGAACCTGAAAACACCTACATAGCCATTTGACTTTGAATATTTGCCAAAGAATATTATTCCAAATAACACTTAAGGCTGTACATTAGTCAGATATGGGATATAATTTATTCTTTGAGGCCTGCAGTAACACACACACTACAGCAGCCTACAGCTGCCTTGTGCATTCATTAAACCAGTTGTTCAGATACTAATTGTATCCCATTGGTTTTACAATTTGTCACTTGAAAGAAATCACTGCTGCTGAGAGAGGATCTCCATTCACACTTCAATTCACGTTTACTACGACTAAATGTACAATTAAAAGTGTTCTTGTTTTTTTTCTTCTTTGTCAAGGTTGTCTACCTGAACCAGTCCTCACCATCCACTACACCACATCATGGTGGTGCAGCCTTCGATCTCATTCCTATTAGCCGTGCTGGCGTGCAGCGGGCCGGCCTGGTCGTCCCCGCCGCTACTGCTCCGCCCCCGGGAGCGAGAGAGGGACTCGGGCGGGGCTTCGGGCGGAGTCAACATTGCCGTGGTCCACTCGGGCTCCTCCCACCTCCCGGAGACGAGTGTAGGGGTAGGGGGCACCTTGGCGGCAGGTGCAGGCACAGCAACAGGAACAGGAGTGGGCACAGGCTGGTCGGGGCAAGTGGGTGAAAGCGTGATGACGCCATGGGGCCCGGCCAATGTCATCTGGTTGGCAGTGAACGAGAGCAGTCCCGGGAGTTTGCTACTGCAGCTGTGCGAGCTGCTGGCCAGCACACCACTGCAAGGCCTCGTGTTCGAGCAGGAGAAGCCGCCGCCACCTGAACGTGCCCCGTTGGCACCCGTGCTCGAGTTTGTTTCAGCACAAACTGGCGTGCCCATCATGGCTGTGGGAGGTGGAGCCGGGCTTGGCAGAGAGCCACAGGTAAGATTTTAGTCATGGATAACAAATATTTCTCATGATTTATCATAAAATGATACATTATCCCTGATTTTAATGACGTATATAATTTTTCATTCCCATCTCTTGATTAATAACTGATAATATTTCACTGACACTGTGCTCTGAACCATGATTTCTAGTCATAGCATTATTCACCCTGTCACTTCACTAGAGGACTCATTGAATCATGGTGTGCATCTCACAGGAAAGAAAAAAAAAACAAAATCTGTGAAACTCGGAAATCCTCAGACTAGTGGGGACGCGCACTTGTCCTTAAAGACCACATTCAATTAAAAACCGAGCTGAAATCTCCTTAGCACAACCCCAAGGGATAAAACCTGTCAGCAGAGGAGCAGAAGAGCAGAGCTGCCTCTTAGACAGGCTTGCCTCGGGGAGCGCACCTGTGACCTTCTGCAGCACGCATTCAATCAATTAGCTTTTAGGTCGTTTAAAGGTGTGTCGCTCACCAGAGCCAACACAAGCCCGCTGAGGATTCCCTGAACGGTTGTTAATGACTGAAGTTGCTCCGACAAAGAAGGTAGAGTCACAACAGGCAAATTTTAAGCTCTCGTATCAGTGTTCACTTCCATAACTTTAAATGAGAATAAATCTATTATCGATTATAATCCTCCCTGGTTTCGTGTGTGTATGTCTGAAATTCGGTTGCACTACCGTGGCCGGGAATATAAATACAAGTTATGGGAGTCAATGATTTTTTTCAGTAACTTGAAAAAGTTTTGCCTTTACTTCTTCATACTTGTTTATGCATTTTTTTTTCATGCTACATGACTTTTCCATGGTAATTATGCATATAAATAAAACAAACGTTTTGTCCGTACCGTACATTGGTCAAAACGTACTCTTTCGATATCTTTTCGTTTCAAACGGAAACCAGTCTCAGAAAAAATTCTGTCTGTCTGTACAGTATGTATGTCTGTCCAGCCAGATTACGTCACAGCACCTAGAGGTGGGCGTGGCTACATGCGTCACTCAACAGAGATTGATAGTTGACCGTACATACACATACGGTCGGTACAATCAAGTCGGTACAATCCTTATTACCCAGACACCACAGCGCAAATAATACTCCAAATAAAATAATACAAATGGGACGTACACTATGGAAACCGAACCTTGCACCATAAATGAAATCAAAATGTTGAGTAGAAGAAAGAGGTTTTGTGAAACATGCATCAAACTGTAGATGTGTCTCAAATGGACCTCTGGACAGAATTTAATGAATATTTTGCATTTATTTTTTACTTAGATATCTGCCTGATGTTTAACCTGCACCATAAATAAAATCAAGATGTTGATGTTATGTGGAGTAATGTGCCAGTTTAATAATCTACTTCAAATAAGCTACTAATAAGCTACTCGCTCAATGTAAACAACAGATACACCTGCACCAACAGATATTAGTTAGAAAAGCTAAACTAATGGTTTTACTGGGATTAGTTCATATTTTCACCACTGAGCTAACAGCGCTGAAGTGGTATAAGTGAATTTTAAGGAGCTGGAGACGTTTTAGGACACAACAAATCTTTCTCATCTGTGTATTTTGGTGATGATAAAAGAAGTACAACTTAGAGTATAGAAGGTGTAACCTTACACAATTGAATTTCTTTGTAGTTAGACAGACAGTTCTGCTGTACAAAAAGACAGACAGACATATATGTGGGCTTCAACCTGAAATAATAATATCACTGATTACATTAAAGCTCAGCAGCGTATTTTTAGCTTTAACCGTTTACCTATTTCTACACACTCTTTACTTACGCTAGTATTATATATTGCTTAACAAATTCATGGAAGATGAGCACAGGCTGCTGACTGCGATGGAACTTTCTGTCCTGGTCTATATCCAAGTTTGCTAAAAATAGGGAACCAGAAGGAACCCTAACAATGGAACCCTAATGTTGTCATACAGTTGTAATTAGGTTGCAAGGCCATCCATCTCAAATACACTCACTCACTCATTGTCTATACCGCTTTATCCTGTATTCAGGGTCGCGGGGGGCCTGGAGCCTATCCCAGAAGGTTTAGGGCACAAGGCGGGGTACACCCTGGACAGAGTGCCAGTCCATCGCAGGGCACACACATGCACTCGCTCACACACACACACACACACGCACGCACGCACGCACGCACACTACCTAATTTTTAGCCTAATCTGCATGTCTTTGGACTGTGGGAGGAAACCGGAGTACCTGGAGGAAACCCACCAAGCACGGGGAGAACATGCAAACTCCATGCACACAGAGACGGGAATCAAACCTGAACCCGGACCCTGGAGGTGCAAGGCGACAGTGCTAATCACTACACCACCGTGCCTGCCCCCATCTCAAATCAGGACATAATATTTTTTGAAAGATAGAATGACTTTAGGATAAGGTTGAATAAATGACCCTAATACAGTGTTGCCAATGCAACCTCAAAGCAACAAAACGTCAATCTTTATGTACTGTACAGAATTTATGCTGCTTAAAGTCCACCTGTGTTATGTGAGTTTGGTGTGGAAGAATTTGACTGGCCTTAGAACAGAGACTGTGAGCCAGGCCTTCTCGTCCAACATCAGTGTCTGACCGCACAAATGCACTTCTGGAAGAACGGTGAAGAATTCCCATAAACACACTCCTAAACATTGTGGAAAACCTTCCCAGAAGAGTTGAAGCTGATATCGCTGCAAGGACCAACATCATATTAAACCATATGGATTAAGAATTGGACGTTACTCAAGATCATATAAATGTGAAGGCAGGTGAGCGGTATTTAAAGTATTGAGAAAAACTGAACTTCGGTGTTCTAATGGTATTCTCAAATTCTAAAAAAAATCAAGGTAAAAAGATTTTTATTTTATGTTATGCAATACAACAATCAATATTTATTTTGAAGCTCTTTATTTTTCACAATCTAAAAAAAGATGTCTGCAGTTGGTGTCACGCTCTCAATCCGTGCCTGCTTGATTGCTTCCTGAAGACCATGTGCAGTAATTTCACCCCAGCAGTTCACAATTCACTTGAGAATTTCCTAGATTTAGCCGTTTTTGTGCAGACAAAAAATGTTGACACCCCGGCTTCAGAAATGAAAAGTCCTGCCGCGTATTTGTTCCATTCATTAACCGAACCAGCTGATTCTCATTAGCGAAACTCTTCAGCCAGATAGGCTTGGATTTCATTTGTGACATCGCATGTGTCGTGCACAAGCAGAACTATAATACATGGCATATGCTGTCTTAGTAATTTTGGCCACCATTGTAGATACTGCAGTTGCCTTTTTTTCTGCATGTGTCTGGTAGTAATGTTTTCATTGTAGTCTCTCACATTCATCACCTATACTGCTTTATCTGGGAGAAGGGAGGGGTGGGTGCTGGAGCCAATCCCAGGAGACTTAGGGCGCAAGGTGGGGTGCAGTCTGACCAGTCCATTAAAGCACACACATGAGAAACACTATTGAGAAATTTGGGAATGCCAGTTAGTCTAATCTGCAAGTCTTTTGATTGTGGGAGGAAACCGGAGTACCCGGAGGAAACCCACCAAGCGTCAGAAGAACAAGCAAACTGCATGCACACAGACCATGAGGCGGGAATCGAACCCAGACCCAGACCCTGGAAGTGCAAGGACGCAGTGCCGCCCTGTGGATTGCAAATTTGCTCTCCAGTGTGCTGCAAGGCCAAGTTTGTAAGCGGTTCTGAATAAATTTGAGACTGGACCCAGTGCCAGTTTGTCAGTTCGCCTGTTTCATACAATATATTCACGATTTCAGCCAGACTGAGACGTCCAATAAAATGCCACTAAAGCTCCATTGATCGTTTTCTTTCATCTCTCCTTCTTAATCAATACATTTCTCTCATACACTAACCATTAACTACAATTTAGGCATTAATGAACAGACCAAAGCAGTCTTTTGTGAATCGGCAGATGTGGAGGTTACTCAAGCTTGAGCGGGGGGCATCTCTCTCGAGGTTTCCTCCGACTCTTTATAAAACTGCCAAATGAAGCGTAGAGGAGTTGTTTAATTGGTTTAATTAGGACCGTAATTAATTACATGATGCACTTAAAGACTTTTGCGGCTATGATCTTACCGTGTTAAACCAGCAGAATACCAGAACAGAAGTGAATAGGGTGAGGTTAAGTGGTGAGGTTAAGTACGACTTGAACAGAATTCTGTTCAAGTCGTACTTTTACACTTTGAAGATCGATGCATCAGGGCTTTGTCTTTAAATCAAGCATATCAAGCTCTTTGAAATATAATAACTGTATAGTATTAGTATTTTCCTTACTGTATGTGTTAACGGTCAAATCACCTGGAACATTTAGAACGCTTGGAACATATCACAGTACATTACAGTATGCTACAACAGATACACATCAGGAGCTTTATTCTTTCATTTATCTTCAGTAACAACATTTTTACTCCTTTTTATTAGAGTTGTAGTAAATCTGGCGGAGTAGATCTTTCTTAAGATCAAAGAAAGCAAGGCAGGAATACACCGTGGATAGGACATAGTGAATCCTGTTCAAACAAAGAAGCTCGAAAAGTGAGACTAGTCAAGGAAACATCTTACAAAGCTGATATTTAGTTCGGCACTCAATATGGATGTGCAAAAATGGTCCTTCATGCTCCCAGAACCAGACTGTTTCACAATCCGAGGACTGAATATGGCTCATGCCATCAGGGAAGATAAACTCCATAGATGTGATAACGTGATCATTCACTCTGGAATAGGGTCAATCTGGACGCATCAGATAAGTCACATGAGCTTTTTCCATCCCTCCAAAGTCCAACCTTTATGCTCCCTAGCAAACTGAAGTCTTTTTTCTATCATCCGGAGATCGCGAGTTTGATTCCCGGGTGATGCTGTAACCTCTCGCAGCCGGTGGTCTAGAGAGAGCTGATTGGCCGAGCTCTCTCAGAGGGGAGGGATGAGAGGTACTTAGTGCTCTAAGATGTGGTCGGCTGATGTTACATGGTTTGGAGGAAACAATGTGATTCGTGATAGTCTCCGGCCCTCCCGGCTGAGTGGCAGCAGTAGCCTTAATGTGGGAGCCCCCTAGTGACGGGGAGGAATTGGACACGACTAAATAAAAAAAAAAGAATCATTACCCTTTTGAGACGAGACACAGATTCATCACTACAAGTCTGAGAGTAAACAGCAAAGTATGGAACAGAATAGCTTTCTGGGAATCTCAAGCGCTAGTATTGGAAAAGTATCAGGAAAAAGGTTCAACAGTCAACAGACTTTGTTACAGTAAAACACTCATTGAAGAGCTAAAGCCTGAACTCTGAAAGGTCCTTTGAGGACTGATATCCAAGGCCGTTGTGATCTTGCATGACAATGCACGTCCACACACTTTTGGCCAAACAGTCATCACCGTAGTTTTGAGGTGTCTAGCATCTTTCACCTCTTTGGTCTCCTGAAAGCAGCCCTGCCAGGACGAATCATCATCTGTTGAAGAAGTGAAGACAGCGGTGCATTCCTGTCTCGCAGCCCAGCCTAAAACCTTTTTAAGTAGGGAATACGAAGCTTGTTGATAGATGGACAAAGTGTATTGAAAAGCAAGGAGATTGTCAAAAAATTATACATTTATTAAATTTACATAAGTCCTAAAGGGAGAGTGCAAATATCCCCCTCCCCCCCGTACTAATGACGTCAACAATATCTTTCTTTACATGTCAGACATTTTAAATGCAGCTAAAGTGCTATATGTGTGGATGACAAAATATAATAAGGAAATAAAAGTCAAATATAGCATATACTATAAAATACTTAGAGATTCCATTTTACTATAATAATTACTAATTACTATAATAGAGATTCCAAAAATGCCAGCAAGTAATGACAAAGAAGTGTGGAATTAACACGTTAGTTAAAGTAGAGCAAAAAGTGAAAAATGTACATTTAATACATTTTTTTTTTTTTTTTTTAACAGTGGTAGCTGGAGTCTGACGAATGTTCCTTGGTAATGTGTTCCAGATGGTAAAAAAAAGAAAAAGCTGTCAACACAATACACACCTGTTTCGGTTGATTTATTTGTTCATTTGTCTGTGGGTTCTTTTTTTTTTTCTACTGAAACTCCAAAAAGACATCTTAAGCTAAATCTTAATGCATTCAATACAGTTTTGTTTCTTTATTTTTTTAAACAAATACACTCACACCACTTAATCTTGTATACATGTATTCATTTATATTAATGAATAAACCTGCTGAGTTAATTCAAATGTGTTTAAACACAATTTTTCTGAGGATTTATCGACATCAGAATGATATAATAATTATTACAAATGAGTAATAGTTCAGACAAATCGACTACAAATGTGGATGTGCATTAAACTAGACAAAAAAATCTTTTTTGCTTCTTTTAGTAAATATATAAAAAAAATCACTCACTCACTCATCATCTATACCGCTTAATCCTGTATTCAGGGTCACAGGGGCCTGGAGCCTATCCCAGGAGACTTAGGGCACATGGCAGGGTACACCCTGGACAGGGTGCCAATCCATCGCAGGGCACAGACACACACATACATACACACGTGGACAAAATTGTTGGTACCCTTCGGTAAATGAAAGAAAAACTCACAATGGTCACAGAAATAACTTTAATCTGACAAAAGTAATAATAAATAAGAATTCTATGAATGTTAACCAATGAAAGTCAGACATTGCTTTTCAACCATGCTTCAACCGAATTATAAAAAAAAATAAATTCATGGAACAGGCCTGGACAAAAATGATGGTACCTCTAACTTAATAGCTTGTTGCACAACCTTTTGAGGCAATCACTGCAATCAAACGATTCCTGTGACTGTCAATGAGACTTCTGCACCTCTCTGCAGGTATTTTGGCCCACTCCTCATGAGCAAGCTGCTCCAGTTGTTTCCGGTTTGAAGGGCGCCTTTTCCAGACAGCATGTTTCAGGTCCTTCCAAAGATGCTCAATAGGATGGAGGTCAGGGCTCATAGAAGGCCACTTTAGAATAGTCCAATGTTTTCCTCTTAGCCATTCTTGGGTGTTTTTAGCTGTGTGTTTTGGGTCATTGTCCTGTTGCAAGACCCATGACCTGCGACTGAGACCCAGCTTTCTGACACTGGCCAGCACATTTCTCTCTAGAATCCCTTGATAGGCTTGAGATTTCATTGTACCCTGCACAGATTCAAGACACCCTGTGCCAGATGCAGCAAAGCAGCCCCAGAACATAACAGAGCCTTCTCCATGTTTCACAGTAGGGACAGTGTTCATTTCTTGATATGCTTCATTTTTCCGTCTGTGAACATAGAGCTGATGTGCCTTGGCAAAAAGTTCCATTTTTGTCTCATCTGTCCATAGGACATTCTCCCAGAAGCTTTGTGGCTTGTCAACATGTAGTTTGGCATATTCCAGTCTGGCTTTTTTATGATTTGTTTTCAACAATGGTGTCCTCCTTAGTCGTCTCCCATGTAGTCCAGTTTGGCTCAAACAACGACGGATGGTGCGATCCGACACTGATGTTCCTTGAGCATGAAGTTTACCTTGGATCTCTTTAGAAGTTTTTCTGGGCTCTTTTGTTACCATTCGGATTATCCGTTTTTTTGATTTGTCATCAATTTTCCTCCTGCGGCCACGTCCAGGGAAGTTGGCTACAGTCCCATGGATCTTAAATTTCTGAATAATATGTGCAACTGTAGTCACAGGAACATCTAGCTGCTTGGAAATGGTCTTATAGCCTTTACCTTTAACATGCTTGTCTATAATTTTCTTTCGAATCTCCTGAGACAACTCTTTCCTTCGCTTCCTCTGGTCCATGTTGAGTGTGGTACATACCATGTCACCAAACAACACAGTGACTACCTGGAGCGCTATATATAGGCCCACTGACTGATTACAAGATTGTAGACACCTGTGATGCTAATTAGTGGACACACCTTGAATTAACATGTCCCTTTGGTCACATTATTTTCAGTATTTTCTAGGGGTACCATCATTTTTGTCCAGGCCTGTTCCATGAGTTTATTTATTTTTTAATAATTCTGTTGAAGCATGGTTGAAAAGCAATGTCTGACTATCATTGGTTAACATTCTTAGAATTTTTTAAAATTATTACTTTTGTCAGATTAAAGTTATTTATGTGACCATTGTGAGTTTTTCTTTCATTGACCGAAGGGTACCAACAATTTTGTCCACGTGTGTACATACATACACTCACTCATTCACACACTATGGGCAATTTGGGAGTGCCAATTAGCCTAACCTACATGTCTTTGGACTGTGGGAGGAAACCCACCAAGCACAGGGAGAACATGCAAACTCCATGCACACAGAGACGGCATTCCAGCCTGGCCAGGGATCGAACCCGGACCCTGGCGGTGCAAGGCGACAGTGCTAACCGCTACACCACTGTGCCGCCCTAAAGGAGAAACTGTTTAATTATAAATGAAAGACGAGTGCTGGAGCACCTCACATACAGAACAGTTTCCGGCAAAACAGTTAGTTTCAATCATAAAAATAGTTTTATGAATATAGTTAAATGAATTTGTGATGTTAAGTCAAAGTGCATGTGTATAGTGCTTTTCAGAGACATTTGTTCCTAGGCTAGGTGTCTGTGGGGACCAAAGTCCAGCCTGTCCAGTCTGATCCCACAGTAAATCCAATGCAGCACAAAACGTCAATGCTGGCTATGATGGAAGGGTATCAGAACACCCAATGCACCACAGCCTGCTGCGGATGGGGCTGAGCAGGCAAAGAGATTCCAAATCATCGCCCATGGAACGCGCCGAGGCCCCGCCCCGCAACCCACGGCATCCAAATGATCCACCTCTTGATCCACTGAATTGATTTTTTCCCATCTCTAGTGCGTACATTCATTTCACCAACTTCTTCACACGACATGTTCAACTCCCCAGCTCTTATGACTATTTAATAGCCATCTTTGTTTTAAAGGAATTTTCCCCCCCAAATCAACAATTTGAAAGCGATTTAAATTTAATTCTATGAGTTTAACTTTAGTTTTTGGGTTCGTCACATTAGACGACTATGTGAAAAAGTTCTCTGGCCATTTTTTAATCAGAATGTACTTTAAAACTAGACGTCTCGAGTGTTTCCAGGATCCTTTTAAACGGCATTACATTAGTATTCCTGTACCAAATTGTAGGATGATTTTACTTTTAATACCAGTGAAGAAAGATCATTAAAAAAAAACGACAGAAATCCGAGATCTGAAGCTCTGTGCGCAGCATGGGGTCTTCATGGGCTGTATGGGGTAGTGCTGTGAATAAGAACATTTCTAGTGTTTGTACAGAAACATGGGTGAATTTTGGAGCAGTATTTAGGTCAGGCTATTGGAGCGAACCACTGATGGAAAAATGAGCAGCGCACCTCGAGGTAGTTTAATGATATTTATCTCGTGACCTGGTAGGGGTGCCAGGTGCTGAAGATAATATCTCTGAATTGCAGATGGGTACTGTGAATCTAAAATAACTGGTAGCCCATGAAAAGAGAGAGTCTATTTATTCCTATTTTGGGATAAATTATTTTCTATTTTACCGAAAACTGTGAGAAAAAAAATATATCACCAATAACATAAAAAAAATCCTTTAAAGAAAAATCCTTGTATTAACTTGTTATCTGTGATAATAATAATATTAATAATAATAATAATAACAATAATAATAATAAAAGCTACAGTATGTAATAAACCCAATACCACAAAGTGTGTAATCCACAAATAACACATCTCGGCAGATCTGATATGAAAACAATGATATTACTTGACTCCTAATCAAAATATTTGCTGTAATGTTATTGTTTCATCATGCAGATGTTCCACTCCTGGAACATCTGCATGATAATGATCTTTGCCGAGCTCACATCCTCATGCTTTAACAGCAACATTAAGAAAATATGTGATCATGACGAGGAGCTAAACGCTGGGTTGCCACCAGTAGGAATAAAAATGTGCTGTTCTGCATTCTCAGGACACACGGAGATGACGTATGCGTTTTCCATTAGCAAGTGTCAAGCGTAGCGCTGCAGTTTGTCACTGTTATACGTACAGCCCAGTGCCAGCATAATAAATCTGCTTTATGGTGAAATGGCCGAATTCCTAAGCAACGGAATGAAATGGAAGCCGGTGTTTGCTAGCTGAACCTTTCAAGGTCACATAATGCTACCTGAATCCTAAGCTTTTGCGGAGCAGAAAAGCAGGCTTACTGTGCATCTCACTTTTTTTTTTTCTTAATGAATGATCACATTGTGAGGTATAGCAGGAGGAAAGCTAAGGAGGATTGAAAGTCAGTAAAGTTGAGAACATGTGAGTATTGAGGTAAAAACACAAACTCTGACTAACATAGCAGCATTCGCTGTAATTCGTAATACAATTTTTTTCAGAATGCAAAGTACAAGGAGCGTTCGATTCAATCCGGGACTTTTGATTATGTGGAACAACAGAATGCAAACTCCTACACTCCTGCACTTATCCCAGCACTTCACTAGTGCCATCAAGGTAGAAAGTTTTCTCAGTACGCCAGAGCCATGATCAGTCTGCCTGTTTCATGTCTGTAACGGCTAGAAGCGAGGTCAGGACAGTAAGGAGGGCGTCACATTAACTCCCAGCCCAGTTCCTGTAACGTGCAAGTGGTGCTAGTGAATGATTGTGTGTACAGTTCCCACAGACAGATGTCTCTTCTTAAAGTTGACGTCAAGTTATCCAGCGAGTTTCAAGGTTCAGTCGTTCTACTCTCTAAATGTTCACGGAACAACTGCAGTACTAGTGCACAGTTATGTTAGAACAGGAAGGGGCCGTCCCCAAACTGACCCACAAAGTTGGGAGCGTGAAATTGTCCAAAATGTCTTGGTATACTGAAGCATTAAGAATTCCTTTTACCAGAACTAAGGGGCCGAGAAAACAACCCCACTGCAGTTCCAGCATGACTGTGCACCAGTGTACAAAGCAAAGTAAATAAAGATGGATGAGCGAGTTTGGTGTGGAAGAACTTGATTGGCCTGCACAGTCCTGACCTCAACCTGATAGAACACCTTTGAGATGAATTAGAGCAGAGACTGAGAGCCAGGCCTTCTCGTCCTACATCAGTGTCTGACCTCACAAATGCGGCTTCTGGAGGAATGGTCAATAATTCCCATAAACACACTCCTAAACTTTGTGGAAAGCCTTCTGAGAAGAGTTGAAGCTGAAGGATGGGTCAACAAACCCTATGGATTAAAAATTGGATGTTTCTTAAATTCATATATGTGAAGGCAGGCAAGCAAATACTTTCGCAATATAAAATACCTGACATTTTTGGGGAAGTTATTTATGGGGTCGGGTTGTCACATTGACACCTGATTGTATCTACTGTAAGTGGTGAAGGACCTTGCTACATAAGGGCTTAAACCAGGGACCTCCAGTCCAACAACTCAACCAACAAGGTACCCCTGCCCCACCGGCCTTGAAGATTTCTGCAAATGTCAATCGGTTTTATCCCTATATTAACTCGATATTTCATCACAAATCTCAGGGTTGACCACTCTATTATAAACAAAGTACTCAGATCATCATGGCATGTGCAGGACATATGGTGCATCTACAGTGTATGAGAAGAAACAGTATGTAGGGGGGGTCCTGGGACCTTCCGAACCGTAGTCCATTGCCTTAACCACTGAGCCACCCCTGACCCACTACTGACCCACCCCTGAGTTAAGGCAATGGACTATGGTTCGGAAGGTCCCAGGTTGAAAGACCTGGGACCACCAAGTTGCCTCTGTTAGCCCTTGAGCAAGGCCCTTAACCTTCAACTGCTCAGATGTATAACAAGATTAAAAAACGTTAGTTGCTCTGAATAAGGGCATCCACCAAATGCCTAAAATGTAATAGTGAGAGTTAAGGTCTTAACAGACCACCCTTTTTCCTGCATTTTCAGGAGAGTGGCTCAGTCTATCTTCAGTTCTCATGTTCCACGGCACTACAGCTAGAGGTCGTCTTCGAGGTTCTGGAGGAGTTCGACTGGACAGCTTTCTCAGTGGTCACAACACGCCACCATGGTTATGAAGACTTCCTGGACATGGTGGAGGGCATCACAGATGGCTCGTTTATTGGCTGGGAGAGAAAGAGCACGGTGATGCTCAACCTCACTGATGATCCGGGAGGGGCGAGGACACGCAGGATGCTGAAAGAGAACGAGGCACAGGTAAGAAAAAAAGAAGTAATAAGGAGGCACTGGTCTTTCTCGTGTTTCTTTTCAAGCAGGAAATTGGTCACTTTAATGTTTCACCGTAATACAATGTCATGAGTGAGGGTGAACTGAAACCCTGACCCATTTTCTGCTTGCACTGGTCATGCCCTGCAAAACAATGTTATATGGAATTTCAGTTTCACTTTGCTTCAAGGTACATGTTTTATATCTTTCTGCTTCATGATTGTGCTACAGAATTTATACTCAGTTTTATAGAATTCTATAGACCTTTAACAGGACTCCTGCTTTTGGTGTTTTTGCACAAGTTCTGTAAATTTCTATAGACATGCAGTAGAACTTTTACTTTGAGTTGCATGATTTATTGTATTTTCTTCAGTTTTATAGAAATCCACAGACATGCAATATGATTTTATAGAGCTTCTGCATGAAAATCCAAATTATGGGCAACTCAACTCTATAGATAGAGTTAGTAAGGGTCTAGAGAGCTCATGCAGGAAGGTGGCTTCGTGGTTAGCACTGTCACCTTGCATCTCCTGGTTCTGGGTTTGATTCCCACTTCAGGTCTGTGTGCATGGAGTTTGCATGTTCTCCCCGTGCTTGGTGGGTTTCCTCCGGATACTTTAGTTTCCTCCCACAGTTCAAAGACATGCAGATTAGGCTAATTGGTGATCCCAAATTGCCCTAGTGTGTGAATGAGAATATGCCAAGCAATGGATTGTCAGCCTGTCTAGGGTGTATTCTGCTTCATGCTCTAAATCTCCTGTGGTCCTGGCCACCTGTACACCGGATAAAATTGTATAGATGAGGGGTAGGCAAGTTCAGTACCAGAGAGCCGATGCAGATTTCAGTATCAACCCTCAGTAATCCTAAAGACCTTGATTAGCCTGTTTATGTTTGTTTGATTAGAGTTGGAGCTAAATTTAGGCAGGATTGTGGCTCTCTAGGACTGAACTTGTCTGCCACTGTTATACTGTAGATGATGGGAGAGTAAGTGTATTTGTAAAAAAAAAAAGAAAAGAAAACTGTTATAATTCAAATGTGAATGCTTACTTTGTTTCTAGAATTAATAAATTCAAAATAAATACATTTAAAAATCAGTTATTTCTACACTGCTTAAAACATCCACACAAACGTTACACAAGAGCTGTTTTTGTCCTCGCAATAATGTAAAAATCCTTGCTGGGTCTTTAATGGATTATAGATTCTCATTAATTCTCCATTTGCGTCTAGTCAGATCTGCCTACGGACATATCTAGATTAATTGGCAGGAACCCTGCAGCCATTTCTTTGTTCAAGTGAGTTCAAGTTTTGTTTAAATTTTGCTCATCATTATCATCAGATTTTTGTCGAAAAATGGTTCAGACAAGGTCGCCCTGATTGAGGATTTTGAAATGAATCAGAAGGGGATTGTGGACACAAAAAACTCAATGTTTATATAAATGCTGCACATTAGGACATGAGGTACTGGATTGCTTGGGTGAATATTTGCGTTTAACTCTGCCACTGCAATGAAACCAACCGCAGCCACTGGGGGTTACACAAGCCAGTGGATTGCAATCTGCTTTTTTATGTTTTCATGCCGGTGTGCAAAGCCTAAATCATATGGAATCTGATTTCGGTCACTCCTTTCTTTTTAATTATTATTATTATTATTATTATTATTAGATTTTTTTTTTTTTACAAAGTCACCTCACTCCAATCCATCATGACACTTGTTTTGCACTAGTAATGATAAAGGAGGATCTAATAAAGCTTTGTCAACTTCTTAAAAGTTGCCAGTAAGATTTCAGCACCACAGCTGCATAGGTATGTAGATAAGACAGTGGCGAAAATAATGTCGGTGTTATGGGTCGCGTGATAAGTGAACATTTGCAAAAGTGCACGAGCGCCAATGTTCTCGGTGCTTAACCAAATAACATTAGACATCATAAACGTGATGTTGGTAGAAGACGAAATTAGAAGCAAAATTGGACAGTGCATATTGCAACTCCTTCATGTGTGAAGTGCCAATCCAACGCAGGGCACACGAGCACATACACACCACGGGCAGTTTGAAAACACCAATTCATGTGTATATGCTCTACATATCTTAGGACAGGGTGTAGAAACCCACCAAGCACGAGGAGAACATGCAAACTTCAAACACACAGATCAGAAGCGGGAATGTGCTTGTGTGCCCCATGTGCTTGGTGGGTTTCCTCCGGGGACTCTGGTTTCCTCCCACAGTGCAAAGGCATGCAGATTATTCTAACTCTATTCGTGTCCTCAAATTACCCGTAGTGTGTGAATGGTGACTGGAGGCCCCACCACGGTCATAAAAATGGGAATAAATACAGTGGCAATCACTATTGACATCCACGGTCCCTAGTTGGACTACAGAGGTTCCTAGAAGGATGGTGGATGGAATACTGTACATAGTCAGCCCAAACAAATTATACACATTTCAAGAAAAGAAAAATAGTATAGTAATAAATGTATTTTATATTAATATAATATCAATAATACTATTATTATATATTGTTATATATATTATTATCAAAAAATTATTATATACAGGTTTATCAATATATAACATATAGCAATACATTTCATATTAAAATATTTATACAAGTATTTCTTTTCCTGAAGTGTCTATAAATTTTTTTGGCTTTATTGCCAAAAGTATTTGCTCACCTGCCTTCTCATGCATGCTTGAGTTTATCCATTTTTGCTTTTCACTACTTCATGATCCTTTTTTTACAACTCATTTTACCTTAATTTCTCCACAGCAGTGAGCTCCATCCCCCCAAAAAACCATGCAACTGAAAGGGTATTTTACTTTGACAACAGAACATCTGGATGTCATTAATTGTCTTGGAACGTACTGTATCTAGGCTCTGAAATGTGTATGTTATTCACTAGAAGTCATAATATTCAAAGCTATAATGCTGCCGCAGTGTGCTGGAGCAATGTATACTCTGGTTGAATTTCATATACATTTTTGTTAGTGCTTGAAGATCCAGTCATCAGTCAAGTGTATATCATCCAAGAGAAGCAATACAAAACTAATGGTCTGGGGTGGTGTAGAAAAAATAAAGGCGTTGATTGTTTCACAACATCATCTTCTGCACTGAGTAGCATGGAGGAAAGTACAGTATTCCACTTTTAAACCTTTCAGCAGCACAGAAACTGTCTCTAGCTAAGATAATCTAATAATAATAAAAAGGCAGACAATCATTCTTTCACCTTTTGAAACATGCACCAAGGATAGGACCATTCCATTACTTAAACAAATAGCAATAGAGCTCAGATTATATATAAAGAATGCACAAACAAAAAAAAATTAACCATATCACACATTCTGTGGACGCTTAAAACACGAGCTACTAAACCACCAAGCAATCCGGAACCAACAAACACAAAACAGATACTCACTAGTTTTAACAAACAACCAACAACAATACAAACTGGTTTAATTTAGTTCTGTTTAGAGGGAAAAAAACATCCTTCTTTCCTTCTGAATGAAACGGGCCATGAACCCATCATAAAAGTTGCGTAAGTATATACAATCATTTGTCTTTTTTTTTTTTCATCCCAGAAACTTGGATGTTCTGGGAATCTCACCAACACCAATTAACCCTTTGGTGCCAATGACATTCACCACTTCTTTTCTCTTTGCATGTGTTTTTGTCAATTAAAAGATGTACCAACCTAGAGAAAACATGTACATAAACGGTAGACGGTTTTTAATATTCAAAATAAATAAAAAAACATAATTATGTCAGATTCTCACTTCCACACACGTCAGAGTTCGCCCCCGGGCGCTCTGGACTCCATTCACAGTCAAATGTAATGTAAGTGACCCGATTCAGATGTTAATAAATGCTAATTGCTGCATTGTTTGAAAGTGACGTGCCCCTACGCATGCCCGTGTCCAACAGAGTAAAAGTGGTGAATGAAGAAACAAAATATACTTCTTGTACATAGAGGTAAGATATTGCTTCGAGACAATGACACATCATATGAATCAACCAGAAGTGCTTGTTTTTTTAGTTTTTTTTTTTATAACGGTGATGCTGAAGATTGTGACCCTGATGGAGAACCGTGTCATTTTGAAGACTGAATTGATCCAGTCGTCTGGATCTAAGTAACTGAGTAACGGAGACACTGAGAAACAAGAATTTTGTTTTTATTTTATTTTGAGAGATACAGTGGTCTGGAGGCAGTGAAGGACACAGGGTGTTGCCACTGGATACCATGCTTTAGAGCAAAATTACCCTTTACCATTTTGCTATTTTTAAATTTAATACTGTTAGTTATCCTACAATTAGAGTCATTTAATCACCCACATGTATTTTCCAGAGATTCGTCTTCTTTAAAGACAAAATTATTCCCATCTATACTCATATCTATGTTTTTTTGTCAAATTCAAAAGATTGCATTGCTCATTCAAGTACCGAAAGGCAAATGGCATGAAACCAAACCACCAATCGAAATGACTAAACCTACTCAGTGCAGACCTACTCAGTCCGTTGTTCGTTGACGACTGTTGACTGTCTGAATTGCTTTCCCAAAAAATTAGGCTAAAAATCTGTAAGGGGAAAAAAGCTAGATAAAATCTTACTGTATATCCCAGTTATTGTTTCTTCTGAGTTCTCGTTTGTTGAATGCGTTCCATCAATGGTGCTGTAGCATAGTGGTATAACATGGTGGTCTCAATACTCTTAAACATGTACTGTCCAGGTGCTGGATGCTGCTGTTGCTCAAGTGAGGACAGACAAGTGAGGATTATAGACTATAACTATCAGTTTGTCCCTGATGAACAAGACAACCCCCGTGTGATGACAATAGGAAGAAACCCTAAGAGGAACCAGACTCCACTGGAAACCCATCGTTATTTGATTGATAGTTATGATGATAAATCGGTCCTTGCTATGTCTGTGTGTAATGAGGTTGCAAGTTCAATATAACATGAAAGGTGTTTAAGTTTACATAAAGTTATTGGAAACTCGGGTAAGAAAAACTCCTTGTGGGAATTTCAGTATCAAATTATTGAGTGAGTAAGAAGCCATCCAAGAAAGAAATGCCTGTGTCGGCAGAGTCCAAGACCATCTTCTTGGTCATTAAGTGGAACGGACCTCAGTCAACACACGCATCCCTATCTAGCTTCATGTTCCAGTGCAGGGTCCTGTCTGGCTTGTACAAACTTTAGACTGAAAATTCACATTCGGGAAACCCTCCTGGGCTTTGGATTCTTCAGCCCAAGGTCCCTTAGAGTATCGCTCAAGGGTAGGGACTGAAACAAAAATGCCCTACAGTCAAAAACATCACTTCTTGGGCAATGAATTCAGCAGATCTCTGGGTTCAGATGAGATTGTTGCTAGAATTCAAACTGCGGTTGCACCAACTGCCCCCTTTTTAGGGATCAGGGCCTTGTCAATATTAGACCCAAACAAAGAGTCTCATTTGTCACAAGGAGTTTTTTCCCACTTGAAGAATGGCATAATTAAAAATGTAGAGTTCAAAACAAGAAATTCCCCTTATTCTATTGTTGTTTTCCTTAAAGTTCTGGCACTCCTGCTGGCATGGGTTTGAGTGTCTCTTTCTGTTTTGCATGGACGCTTGTTAAATTGCAATATAATGGACATGCTGGTATCGTTGTCATGCTCTTGACAAGGCAGCTTGTATTATACAGTCATGACACAGAAGTATTCAAAAAGTATGAAGATGGGAGAAATTTTTCTCTTGGTGAAACATTGCCAATGCCAAATCTTCACAGGCGATTATGGATTCCCATGGTATATCCAGACAGTATAGGCATATGGCATATGGTGGTACACCATTTGCTTGAAATCCACTTATATGTGACTACATTGTACATTGCACAGAGTTTAGAAACTAGGCCTCCATGGGTGGTTCTGCTGGCTATCTTGATGGAAAGGGAGATTTGGTGCCCTCAGTCAGACCATGTCCCAACCAAGCCTGAAGGTTCTATGTGGCGGTCATTGTAGTGTCACCACAAAGTCTGGGATCTGAGGTTTCATAGACTCTTCACTACTTTTCTAAATGTACAAAAGCATCTCCATCCTTCATTGTTTTATAGGAACCCAACTTGTGAGTTCAAGGGTGAGCGAGCCTCTAGTGCAATAATGATGGATGGCACCTCTTTGAGGTTTCATAGGCGTATTACTACTTTTTTAAGTGAGTGAATTCAGAGACTTCTAGCCAATAATTTTGCTCTAATTAACCAACTTTGTGAATCAGATAAGTTAACAGCCATCCAATCATCAGATTAAATGGGTTTTCTGTGTCAGAGGAGAAAAGATGCAGGGTCATCACCACCCCCTAAAGATAGGTGGGATAACCAGATCCCCTTGGGACATTCCTCTCAGATATAAATAATTAAAAATGACTGTGCTGCTTAAGTAGGGATACTTCCATCTGCTTCTAAATATTCCTTGTATCAATATCTCCTTTCTTGAATAAAACTGTGGCCTTTATGTCAAGCCTCCTTAGGAGGATGGGTTCAGAGAAAGGGTAGCTGAGCTGGCATGTGTAATGCTACAGAGCAGAGTCGCATTAAATGACGCCTTCCTTCTGACCCAAAGGTGACTGACTCAATTCCGTCGGGGCTGTCACACACACCAGCAGTGCTTCTCTGCATTCACTGACTTGAGACATTCATTCTCCCCAGTGTCAAAGAAGTGGGACTTTGCAGACCCTAATCAGTGTCTGCACGTCAGAGGGGGTTCTCCATGCCGAGTGTGTGCATAGAGAAAAATAGAAGGACAAGGCAGCTGAAATGGAAAGCAAAATAAATGTAAATGCTGAGGAACTGTGTGTGGTAGAAGTGGGAAAACTAGGGAAAACTACAGTAAGTCATTCATTCATCAATCTCCTTTACCTCTGATTCTGTACAACCTATCCCAGGAAAGGCTTCACCTTTGTCAGGTTTTTGACATTACCATGTTTTTTATACACTCATGGGGTTTAAATTTTGCTGAACTATTTCCTGATGTCATATTTAACTATTTTCCTATGAGAACATACTAGAACGTTTTAGGACCTCTATGCAGACCTGTATTTTTAGGTGCTGTTAGGATGATGGAAATGTAGGCAAAAGGCAGATCGTCTATTAAAATGCGTGTTTAAATCAAAATAATAACAATAATAATAATATTAAAAAAACATAGGACTAAGCTGTGACCTGGAATTTAGCAGTTGGCATAAGATTAGAATAGCATTAGCAGAACTGGCATTCTGAAAACAGTGTCAGCAGGACAGAAGCCTCCTCTAGGAACAGACTAACGAAACTAGAAATAAAGACAGGTGTTAGTTAATAATATGATGTGACATGAAAATAAGTTACAGTGAAAAGTTCTGCCTCACGAGTTCGATCCCCGGGTGATGCTGTTCCCTCTCACAGTCGGAGGTCTAGAGAGAGCTGATTGGCAGAGCTCTCTCAGAGGGGCGAGATGAGACATATTTAGTGCTCCCACATTAATCACGGCTCTACAGCCAATCAGGGGCGTCCGTGAGCTCACGCAAGTGGAAGGAGCGGATAGCACTGTCCTCCGAGTGTGTTACGCCGCCCCGTATCGGTTCGTGAGCGAGCGGTTTAAAAAGATGTGGTCGGCAGGCGTCACGTGGTTCGGAGGAAACACATGATAGTCTTCAGCCCTCCCGGCTGAGTGGTAGTAGTAGCCTTAATGTGGAGCCCCCTAGTGACGGGGAGGAATTGGAAACGACTAAATTAGGGAGAAAAAAAAAGATACAGTGAAAAGTGATAGTCGTGAATAGTTCCTGTAATTATACATTAATTCACAGGTGCAAGACAAATGAAGACAAGTGAAGATTTGCAGAAAGTACAATATTCATACAGTTATATAAACCGTGTAAAAAACAGTTTGTTCTGGCCGAGCGATCTGATTGCACTAGAGCCCATTCCACAAGTGCTGATATACAGTAGATCACAACAGCACTGGGAGATTTAACCATATGTATCACAGGTACTGTACATTAACAGTCATTAACTGTCGGTCACCACCATGGGTGAAGGCAGTTTTGTACGGGCCGCAGTATTAAGGATTGAGCAACTGCCTGCCAAAACTCACATTCAAAACCACTTTCAGCAAAAAAAAGAAAAGAAAAACAACACTTCTAATAATTAAACAACAACACCTGAGTAACTGCTCCTAAGTCATTCCGAATTGCCTCTGAACCGTCTGTGTTTTGTTTACAGTTAACCCGAGTTACAAAGCTAACTAGCTTCTAACACAAGGCTAAATCCAAAATCCCTCTCTAGCCCCTGATTAAGGGCACTACTTTTTGTGTGGAATAAGGGATTAAACACCGTACCCAACACTCTAGCTTTCCATTTAATGCAATTTAAGATTTAACTTCAGAACTTTGGAAGTTAGCTGATATTCTAAAGCAATATAAATTAAATAAATTAGAGCACTAGGAGGAAACACATCAAGAACTGAGAACGTGCAAACTCCATGCACACAGACCCGAGGTGGGACTCGAACTCTGCGAGGCCACAGTGCTAACCACTACCCCAGCGTGCCACCCTGAATGAAATACAGCTTAACCAATATTTTAGAAGAATTAAGATCTAAGAAGAGTCTAATATATTGAAAATATATTAAAGCTAATTGCCATGAACAGGATACAGAAAGGATTCTAGTCAGGATAATCATATTCATTTGCAATGACTGCAATTTCATTTTATCTACCGTTCGCCCACATTAAATGGCTGCCAGCCTATAAAAGAGCACTTAATAAAGCTATTAAGAGAACCTGGAGGGATTCCATGCCAGCACACGGAGAACATGTGACATAGACACACAGACAGTATCCCAGGAGTGAACAAAGAATCTGTGCAATACCATTATCTTTATTTCTTAAGTACTAAAATATGAATGAAACAAGCATTTTTTTGCATTAAAAATGACAAAGAAACAAAGTCTTTTATTCTTCTATTTTCCATTCGTCCTGTAAAAATGTTATTATAATATCACAATATTATAACAACAATTAACAAATTGCAGAACTTCTACGGTGTCTAATGTGTTTTATTTCCACTTATTCCACTTTAGAGTATCTGCTAAATGGAAAGCTATTGCACTACTATATGTAGGGTGTAGAATCCCTTATTTCACCCACAAAGTAGTACCCTTGATCAGGGGTTAGATAGGATTAGGGATTCAGCCTTGTGTTACAGACTAGCTATAGCGTGTATTGTTTAAGATGACACAACTTTATCAGATGTATTTTCGTGCTTCCGTCGCTGGTTTTGAATAGTGATGTGTCATTCATGAACGATTCAGGCTTTTTGAATGAGTCTTTAATGTGACTCAGAAGAACGAGTAGTGGGAGGACTAAGTACCTCTCATCCCTCCCCTCTGAGAGGGCTAGACCTCCGGCTATGAGAGGTTACAGGTTCTCCGGATGATAGGGCGAGCACTTTACCACTGCACCACTCGGAGGCCTATTTGTTCATTTTCTACTGGGCAAAGCATCGCAATACCTCCGCAGGTTATGTGAAAGAACCATAATGAGCGGTTCATCTTCTGAGTCCATCTAGTTCCATTGATGAAAATATTGCAATGCAGCTAAGAACATATTATAAACAGAATGAGCAGATTACCATTATATCTTCTAGTCTGAGTCATTCGTCCTTTTGTCACGTGACTCCCAGACACGCTATGCAGTGCACAGGAAACAGTATTGAGCGATTCTTCTTATGAGTCTTCTAGTCTGAATCATTATTTCTTTTGTCACGTGACTCCCATAGACGCTATTGCACTGCATAATGGGGGTAACGTGACAAAAGTACAAACGATTCGAACCAGAAGATATAATGGTAATCTGCTCATTCTGTTTATAATACAGTATGTCCTTAGCTGCATTGCAATATTTTCATCAATGGAACTATGCAGACATATTGAGGGTCTGTTTATTGAAAATGTAACATTTCATTTTATTTCTGATCAAAAGAATGAAATGTACTAAATGACTCAAAAAAGATCAGTTAATTTTGATGATTCAAAGGACTGAGTCACTAAAATGACCCAAACTGCCCATCACTAGTTTTGAATGAGAGTTCTGGAAGGCAGAACTCTGCTTTTTCCCCTGTACTGAGGACCGTGCCATCTACTTTCACCTGTGCTATGACTGACAGACAGTTGGTGTCATTAAGAATTGTTAAAACAGGGAGTGAAATATATATATATATATATATGAAAAAAAAATATCTGAAACTAATTGTTGCTTAATACTAACTATAATAAGCAGTACTTTTTTGAGCTACAAAGAACTTGCACAATAAGGGTACAGTTTACAGTAAATAACAAAGAAAAACTGTTAACTATTAACTTAATTTTGAGTGCTTCACTACATACTCCTTTGCACAATTAATTGTATTTTCAGATTTCATTAAAAACTTATTTTTTTGCCATGTGCAATCTACACACAATAATGCATAATTACAAAACCAAAATACATATATCATATACAGTATATAGTATATATAACGACTACTAAGGCACTTCCCATCGAGCTCAGGTGCATCCTGTTGGCTTTGATTATCTTGGGATGTCTCTTGAACTTGACTGGAGACTACCAGGGGCAAGTTCACATGACTGGACATGATTTATAGCGGCACACAAGGTGCCACAATTCACAGTCCGCGTCAGACCAAAAACCACGGCCAGTCCTGACCTCATAGAACTTCTGTCTAAATAATTATCTAAATGAGATGTTTCAGGTTTATACTTTTAATGCATTTATAAGAGAATTTTACAACCTTTTTTTAGTTAAAAAAAAAACTAAATATGTTTTAAGAACGTACATTTTATTAAAATGAACTGTTTCATTTATCACATTTTCATTTATTACGGTAATTATAACAGCACCATGAACACCAGGTATCTGAAAGCGCTACATCATTATTTTCTTTCTACTTTGGGGCTAACAAACTGGACAATAGAAATAATAATAATAATAATAATAATAATATATTTGACTATACTAGTGCATGGCATCCTGACATTAACCTACTAAAATACTAAAGGCAAGCAAACAAATGACGATCCAACAGGAAAACATTAATAGAGACATAGTAAGATTCTTGAAACCCTTTCAACAGTGATTCCGGATTTACATCCTACCCCAAGCCTGGCGTCTCCACGGTTGGCTAATTGGTGAGACGTTAAATGTGTGGATGCCATTATTGCTATACTTCTATGGGTTTCCACTTGATTCATCAAATTGTGTGGTTTCCTTGGTAACAGATGCTTTTTTCCCCTTCTTTGTATAAAAGGAGGGCACTGCGTGAGAGCAAGGATTCCACGGGCAGGATCTGTTTTCTCCACTTTAGAGGGTGGAGGGGTAACCACTGAGCCAAGTCATCCTTTCCCACTTACCCGTGGCAATTAATCACATTTCCTACGGCTCCCTTTGTCACAGTGCAGCACTACCAATTCTCTCCAGTCCATCTCTTCTGAAAAGGCAGGGCTTTGACAGAATAACTAATGTGTATTTAAAAGCAGGGACATGCTTTTAATCTTGATCCCACTGGTAGTCTGCACATACCGTCTAGATATCCGTCTTCCAGGGTCTTGGCCCAATCTCCTTGTTCTCGAAAAAAAAAGCCCTTGCACAAACCCTTTTTTTTTTTTTGCACAAAGCCCTCTCTTCCTAGACTCAGGAATGATGATGGATAAAAGGATGTGGTCCTTAAGACCCAGACGAGAACCGCTATTTAGTATGAAGCTTTGTAGGAGTGATTGACCGGCATTTGAATGGCATATGAAATCTGAACACTTTCCCTAACAGGTGTACAGTTTGATGGGGATTTTGGGCTATCGCAGAATTAAAATATTTTTAGCCCTGTACACCAACGCAATGGATTTATAATAAAGCAATCAACATGTATAGAACTTTGTGTTTAAATTCAATGAGTCTAAAGAAACATGAACAGGAATCACACAATTTTCACAGGTTGTGTCCCATTTTTAGATCATTTCATAATTCATTACAAATTAAGGAGATAAAAGGTCTTCTATTTATTCCAGTTGTTTAGAATTCTGCACCTCTCTGCATCGATTTCATGACCTTCCAGATAATTTGGTTTTGCTCAGCTCTTCAAGACATCCTTATTTTTAAGGGTGTGCCAAGTACCTAGGGTTAGGGTTGGAGTTGGGGTGGGGGTTAATGGTGGAGGCAGTGTTAATGGACATATATCAGCAGCGTTTTTAAATTAATAATTGAACAGCTGAGTTTTAAAAGTTAAGACAAAGAGATCGACTTATCTTAAAGGGAGTAAGTCAGTCTCCTGAACACAACCTCTTTGAGCTCCTTTTTATTTACTGAAGACACTAAAGACAGAAGATCCCATGAACATGTACAGTAGCAACCCCCTTAAACACTCGAAGAGCCATTTGGAGCCGTTTCCCACTGAAAAGAAAACACTGGGAGCCATAAAACACTTTTGACATCTACAATGAAAATATTGTTCTTTACCCTAATGCTATGAATTGAAAAAAGTACTATAGTGTGTTGCATTTATGAAATCAATGAACTGCTACAGAGAAAAACTAAAGTTTTTAAACATAAAAAAAAGACGCCAGGTTGAAGGTCACTTTCAAATAGAATACTCAGTGTCTATTTGTGCTCAATGTATTTATGAAATAAAAAGCCGAACTTAAATCATCCACCTGCAGCAAACCAAAAATCTGTCTGCTTCTGTGTGCCGACATCCTTTCATCGCGTGTACTGAAGCGTGCAGCCGGAGGTCAACCTGAATAAAAACCGGGGCTTGAAAAGCTCAATCAATGACCTGCCGTGCCGGCGGGTGTCGCACACTGACGGTTGTGACGCGTATTTTGACGTTTTATTTTAATGTTACAGGATCACCATAATCTTTAAATTTAGAATGAAAAAAAAATATAATAAATAAAATAACATTAATTTGAATGAAATATTTATTATTTATTTTCCAAAGCCGCAGAGAGCGCAGCAGAGAGATGAAAGAGCCACAATCGGCTCCGGAGCCACAGGTTGATGACCCCTGTTGTAGAAGGAACCTCAACATTTGATGTCTTTTTAACCTGTGAAAAAACAGACTTTTCATTAGTTGCAGTTTATTAACGCCGGATTTATGCTTCTTCAAGGCTACCCTGTTGGCACATCATTGTGATCATTTATAATTCTTCGCGGGTGTGTCTGTACGACAATTACACCACCAAACCACTAGTCGGCTTCGGGAGTTTTATGTAGTCTCTTCGCTAGAGTGCACGATAAACAAAGCTGAACAGATCTTGTTGGAGTTGCAGCTAGTAGATGTTTAACGGTTACTTTTACCGAGAATAATACAACTCAGAAACAAGACAAGATGTCAGATAAGGCAGATGCATGAATCAGTCTTACGTCTGTGATCCCATTCTTGTCGCTGGTAGACAAAAATGGAACCAGATATGGTCTCCCACTGTTCTAGCCCGTCTGGCTCTTAGCATTCTAAGATGCTTTTCTGTGCAGGAGGTGTGTAAAGTGTGGTCATTCGTCGCACCCCTGGCAGACACCTTGGCCATTATTCCCCGATCTCTATTATCAACAAGGCATTTCTATCTGCAGAACTATCACACTATTCTGTGAAAACTCTACACCCTGCTCTGTATGAGATTTGTGTCTGCTCTCAAACCAGTAACAATCTTGCCTTGTGCAAAGCCACTGAGATCACATATTGGATAATCGCATGAATGTCCAGGGATAGCGGAGTTTCTTCAAAAGTGCTTAAACGAAAAATAAATCTAAATGGTAAATCATGTCAGATCTATTTCCACCTATAATCTGATACAGTAACCAATAAAAATAAAGTGATCATTTTGAAAATGAAACCTAGTTCCACACCACTATATATATTATAAAGAACAAATTGGGAAGACTTCTGGGAGGCTGCCAGGAAACCTTCAAAAACATTAAAGGAGCTGAAGGAATATCTGACAAGTACTGCTCATCCTCTTCATATGAAATAGCATTCTGTTGTATTCTTTACATGTCTGGGCAAGTGTGCTTAGATGGAAGCTAATTCTCATGGGGGAAAAAATGCGTGTAGCAAAATGTGCTGTTGTTTGAAGAGACCATGGTAGAACCTTTTGGGTGCAAAGACAAGACAGTAACATGATGGCACAAGACTTGGCTTGACTTGGTTTGATAGACCTTTAGGAAATTCTTGTGCCAGAGACTGCTCCAAGAGCAAAGGCAGTATTATCATATAAGAAGCAATGATATATATATATATATATATATATATATATATATATATATATATATATATATATATATATATACTAGTTTATTGTGCAATATTGTATTAACGTAGTGTGCAATATGGTACTTACTGTTTGAGGACACTTTATATTTTATCGATATGCTGTTTTTTCACTTTACTTTACTTTACTTTACTTGATAGCAAGGGTGAGCAACTGTAACCGGGAATAAGCAATTTTCCCTTGGGGATTAATAAAGTTCTTTGAATCTTGAATCTTGAATCTTGAAATGAAGAAATAAATTAAGTAAAATTCAATTCAATTCAATTCAATTTTATTTGTATAGTGCTTTTAACAATTGACATTGTCGCAAAGCAGCTTTACACAATCAAAAGAATTACAGTAAGTTTGTATGAAATGTGAATGTGTATGAATCAGAACGATAAAATTGTCCCTGATGAGCAAGCCGAGGGCGATGGTGGCAAGGAAAAACTCCCTGGGATGGTAATAAGAAGAAACCTTGAAAACGGATAGCAGGGATTGATCTGCATAATATTATGTAAGATTGGAAGTTTAGTATAACAGGAGATGTGTTTAAATTAAATGGAGTCCAGTTTGTTCCTGGAGGCTCAGGTAGACTGTAGGAAATTCCAGTCCTGAACTATTGAGCGACTCAGAGAACAGCTGTCTGCATCAGTCGAGGACAGGACCGTCTTCGTGGAAAAGAGGAACCATCCCCAGTCACCACACACATCCCAGGCAGACCACACGGGGCATCCATGCAATGAGATCTCCAAGCAGAAGCAGGACTCCAGGACGAGTCAGGCAGGTCCAGAGGGCAGAGAGGTCTGGATCACTGGCAGCCCAGGAGCGACATATATAGCTCGACAGAGAGACAGGGAGATGGAAAAGGAGAGAGAATGAGGAGAAGAGGAGAGAGCAGAAGAGGAGAAAATCAAATATCCACAAAGTAGACGTAAGATAAAGAAATAAAAAGTATAATGTAATATCCAGTACCAATAAGAATAGCAGAACCGGATTCTGATGTGGAATTGTCCATATCAACAGAGATGGGGGTAGAAAGTTTGAAAGGCATAGGAAGGAACGATTTCCTGTGGTGTTCTGTGGTGCTTCTCGGTGGTCTCATTCTATATCTGAACAGCATGGGCTCGTTCAGTTTCTTCAGCATTCTCCTCTCAGACACCTCCACCGGAGACTACAGCTCCACTGCAATGACAGAGCCATTATTTCCTAATAAGCTTGTTGGCATCGGCTGTCCTTACTCTGCTGCCCCAGCTCACTACGGTGTAAAAGATGGCCCTGGTAACCACTGAGCCATAAAGCATATATGCTATTGTGCTGCCTATGGTGCACATAGTGCTATGGAGCTGATTTTTCCAGCTGGACCTGGTGTTCTAGACTAGTTAGAGAGAATCTCTAGGGGATAGCTCCCAATACCAATATGTTTAGCATAAAACTGCAGACATCTGTTAAACTGTTGAAAATCCCTTTCTAGATAAATCACCACCCATAAATCCAAGTTATTCAAAGAACATCTTCAGGGTTTAGGAATGCCCCAGTCAGAGCCTGGATCCGGGCCAACTTGGTGGCCATGGGATTTGAACCTAGGACCTTCTGAACTGTAGGTCAATGCCTTAACCACTGAGCTACCTCTAATCCCAAACATGTAGCAACTGACAGCTTCCAGGACAGGGATCAGCAACTGTAAACACTCAAAGAGCCATTTGGACCCATCAAGGCACGTGTTTCCTCTAAGCCACATGACATCTTTTCGACCTGTTTATTCGCGCATCATAGGGAGTGGGCGTAACACACTCGGAGGACAGCGCTATTCCGCTTGCGTGGGCTCACAGACGCCCGTGATTGGCTGTAGAGCCGTGATTGATGTGAAAGCGCTAAGTGCCTCTCACCCCTTGTCCAGTCGGGTTTTTCTAGACCCAGGCTGTGCTGCGGTAGGCTACAGCATCACCTGGGATTCGAACCTGTGATTTAAACTCATTTGATTATAACAACAGCGACTGGCATGAGAAAAGCATTCCATTTCACAACTAAGTCAAACATTTGTAAAAAATAAAAATTGGACATAGTGAAATTGACACTCGTAGAGAAATGCCACTAGCTAATTTATCCTATGCAAATTTTTCACATTTCATATTCCTGGACAAGAATACATTTCCAGAAACACATGCAGATTGGGTGAGAAAATGCACACAGGAAGACAACCTGTGGTTCTGTTGCTTTTGTTCCTAGGTTTCAGGTTTGCCAGAAGTCTTAGCTGCTCCTTTAGTTCATTCTTATTGGTGTGCTATACTTAGAGCTGTATAACATTTTAAATATTTTGGATATACAGTAGGTACTGACACTGATACCTTGACTTCGATACCGGTTCCTGAATGATATTTTTCGAAATCATTTTTGTAAGATCCATTTTGCCGACAATTTATTTATTTATTTATTTTTTGCAATTCAAGAAATAGACCATACAGATATTATCACAGTTGACAGCTGGCACATAAATTTTTTTTTTGTAAGGATAAGGGGGAAAAAAAGAGGGAAGGACCAGTTAAGGTCATCTCATCTCATCTTACCATCTATACTTCTTTATTCTGTATGCAGGGTCGTGGGGGGGGGGGGGGGGGGGGGGGTCTGGAGCCTATCCAAGGAGACTTAGGGCACAAGGCGGCGTACACACACACACACATACTTTTAGAATGTCAATTAGCCTAATCTGCATGTCTTTGGACTGTGGGAGGAAACCCACCAAGGATGGTGAAACCAAAATAACTATGTAAATAAATAATATCAATGATATATAAGATAAAAATAATTACTCAGCATTTTGATTTCATTTATGGTGCTGGTTTAACTTCAGGAAAAAATCCAAAGTACTGCCAAAGTTTCATTTAATTCTCAGAGACCTCTAATGTATGAAGCCTGAAGATATCATTGAGTTCTTTCAATCTTTCTTTTATTTTTGTAGTTGTATCAAGGTATAAGAAAATACAGTAAAGGAAAAAATAAAGTGTATGGCAGAAATAGCAATAAATACAAAAGAAAAAAAGAATATACAAACCATCGGTTCTCGGATCAGGAGAATAGATCACATCTTCCATTCTCTTATTATTTCATGTACTGTAGATTGTAAAGAAACTGAAACCAATTGAACAGCCTATGTTCGACTAAAGAGCAAAAATGTTCCATTCGGATCTCTCACACGCTGACATGCTTATGTAAAATTCTGACTGTCCTGCTATACTCACTTGTTATAACACGCAGCACATGGAACATGGCTGCGTCAAGGAATAACAAAACAAAACCGCGTGAAATGTTTTTAAATAAACACACACCTCAGTCACTTTGCATTTGGCGAGCCAGTCATGGCTACTCATTACTAAACAGCGAGGGCAGGCGTTTCTTTATAAGAATGCGTGCATCTGCTCACTGTCAGACCGCATGCACTGAGCGGAAAGGCATGTCAGGGTTGACTCGACTAGACCTGAGAACCGCTTTACTTCTCTCTACTGTACATTATTATTTTTGTGATAATGGTTTTAGTCTTTGTACTCTCTGCAGAAGTATGTCCGAGCTTTTTGAGTGCTTCTTCTATACTGTAGGTGAGTGAGTGAGCGAAAGCCGACTTACAAACCTAAGCTGTTGCCTTTGCGGATAAATTTTCATACTCACAGGGAATCGTTCTCATCCGGTGAATTAGGTTAGTTGTGTTAAAGCTTTTGGCAGACGTTCCTCCATGTGGTTTTGCATTATTGTGAATATTGCATGTGGATATTGCAAATCTGACGTCTTTTGAAGAGACTTGGTGTCACAGACCCAGACTGGCAATGGTATGACTGATGAACATTCGCGTTACAAATTTCCGCAGATATAAACGTTGACACGGATCTATTGTACAAAAAGATACATTGCAGTGCACCAGATACCTATATTTACAATTCTATACAATATTTTCAGTGTGTAATGAATGCATAAAATGTATGAAGTTCGGTATAGCGTATATGTGTGTTTGTGGGGGTGCGGGAGAAATGAGTCGGCCTCACCGGTTTTAATGAATCGGTCCGGAAGCACGATGATAGAAAGTTTAAAGCTGTCCCAGCTATGAAAAATCGTAATTTCGCAAAATCCGGATTCTTGTCAAAAAAGTGTATAAGACCTATACTTGCGAACAAATCCGACTTACGAACATGCTCCCGGATCAGAACTCATGCGCAAGTCAGGTACGAACAAAAGAACATAATAAAAACAACAATAAATAATATCATCCACACTACCACACCTATAGTATTGTCTAATATTATGCTATCATTATAAATCCATAGAGAATGCCATCTGTCCCAAATCTGTCTCAGATCATATGTGAGGAAGAAAAGTTGAGATCCGAGAAAGCCAAACATTTAGACATGGTACAGTTTTGAATTTTTAAGTTCACTTTCAAAAACACTATAAAGCTCATGTTTTTTTTGTTTTTGATCAGTGCTGTGTGTTTCACATCACGCATGTGATTCGCTTCATCTCTGACTGAGAGAGAGAATGTGAGCTTCTTTCTTTGGCTCACAGAATATTAGCCATAATATAAATCGAATGAACAAAGACTTTGCCGCTAGCGTTCGACACCCTGCATGTTAACAACGCTCACACTCACTTTTTTTCTTTCTTTTTTTGTTTCCAGCACACTGAACCGTTCAAGTTCACCATTTACTGAAAAATGAGCCTGTTCAATGAACTGTGCTGTTTCAGGATGTTCGTGCACAACACAGTCCGTTAATATTAATAAATAATAATGTATAAAAGCCAGAATTGAATTGGGAAGCTTCATATTACCAGATGGCTGCTGTAGCTCCTGAAGCTCTGATTAAATACAGTTCAGCTTTTGATTTCGCAAGCTCTCTCTGGCCGTAAGCTAAAGCTACTTTACACTGCAGATATATCTAAAGTTGCATACAGTAGGGGTCATAGTTTAAGTCCCTGGCAGCACGCCTAATACGTTGATGTTAAATTTAGAATTTAATAAATTTCAAATTGTTTGTTAAACGTATGTATTGCATCATGTGCGGGTAAAATCATCAAGGATAATTGGATGAAGCCACAATTCGATCATGTATAAAGGTTCGCATCCACTGCCTCTCAAAATACAACACACACACACACACACACACACACACACACACACACGTGAGCCCTGTCTTGGGATGTTGTAATCAGCATGCTGTGTGCTTGAAGCTGATTCAATTTTACTTCCTTAGGTAAATTTAATTCTCCTTAGGTATCGAATTTTGGCACGGAATAATAAGGCTTTTTTTATACTCAATGATATTAAAGCATTTTGTTCTTTGCTATAAAAGTCTCTCCAGTATACCCAGCCCTAATTATACTGTTATACTGTATGCCTTAGCACTTATTCTAAACGATGCAGGTATGGCTAATCAATTTTATATAAGGAACACCATAAGGATAAAGAATCTTAATGCTTCAGCATACCAAGACATCTTGGACAACTTTCCAACTTCCAGCTTTGTGGCAACAGTTTGGGGAAGGCCCTTTTCTATTCCAATATGAAGAGTTAACACATGAATAGTTCACACTATAAACACATGGTTTGATGAATTCAAACTAGGGAAGTGGAAAGAAAAATAGTGTCTAGACTAATTTTGGATTCCAGTCAATACTTACTGTATTTGATAAAAAATAATCTGGAATTATTAAAGAAATAAAAACATTACAACCGGCTCAGTGGTTAACAAAATATGAGGTAGAACCAATTGGATCTTAGGAGCTACTGATGACCACTTAATGCAGCATTGGCTTGGTATGGGATCTCTAGTAGGCCCAGACACTGTGTCCTCACTTAACACAACTACCAGGGCAAATCAGGTGTGGAATTCATGGTGGTTTAGTGTCGGCCAAGGGAGTTCAAGATCATTGATATAATCCATCCAATAGCTATGGCTAAAGATATGCTACATAACCCACTGTACATGGGACAGTTAATCATGCATTTTAATCATGCAAACCTAAATGTCATTCTGGCAGAACACTTGCTAAAAGAAGAATAAAGACATTTGACATGGTTTACCCAAACATTGCTAGACTTCTGCAAAGACTCCAACCACCCCCTCACCTTTGACTCTTGGACCAAGTTTCAGTCCTTTTAAAACAAAATTGTACACACAACTCCTCAAGCAAGCTCACCCAGACTGGGAACAGATCGTGGTTTTGATCAGATGAGGCAGATGTTGCTACCATTACCACATACACCAGGCTGAAGAATGATCTACAGATAAGGATAATAAACCTAAGAAAACTACTTTTAGAGCAGGAGATGATGCAGTGCTAAGGACAGCTCGAACAAATTTGTCCACCTCTCGGACACACTTTACTCCTTTTATGGATGATTTGAACCACTGAAATTACACCTCCACAGACTCGCTGGAACAAAGCACAAAATTATGTGTACTGTATTACTGAGCAGGACTCTGCTATCTTGCCTGCAGAAAGTGCCAAAAAGGGAAGCCACCAGATAATGCGATGGCACCCGATAAGGTTGAACGCAGAGGAGCTTCACTATGCAGTTTCTTTGACAACTTTGCTCATGCCAGAGCAGATCAGCTATCACTGCCAGACTTGAACTGCCATTCTACTGTATTTGGAGGAAAAGCCTCCAATGGCAATGACTAAATCATCACTGGGACTGTGGAATATGTAACAGCAAGACTTGTTCCCAGTGAGAGGGTGTTCTCAATAGCATTTTAAGTAGTTACTTAACAGTGTTCATTTAGATTTTGGGCATACTCTGAATAAAAACAAGTAAGCCCAATAACTTAAATAAAAATGAAAGGGCGGCACGGTAATTTATTGGTCGAATTGCACCTCCAGGGTCTGGGTTCGATTCCTGTCTCTGTGTGCATAGAGCTTGCATGTTCTTCCAGTGCTTGGTGCCTTGTGCCCTGAGGCCCCCCATGACCCTGAATACAGAATTAAGCGGTATAGATGATGCGTGTGATAAAAATGAAATAAAAATTCCCAAGTAGTTGATGCCGCACTTTCTTCAAACCCCTTGAATTAAAGTTAAAAGTCTTGACATGACTCAAATATTAAATCTTTAATTTCAATTTCAATATGGTGGCTATATTTGCAGTGCTGCTTACCCATATCTCTATTTAGCAAAGGGATTTAGTGAGAACCAAGCATGGGAATGGCCTCCACATTGACTATTACTCCTGGCTTCCCCACAGTATGTGAAGCAGATCGTACCTACTTTCCATCTCCAAAGAAAACCTATTAAACTATTTAAAGCAGACTGTCATGCGGACATACATTCAATCATCAACCTCGCATTCTGCCATTGAGTTAAACAACCTCGCTTGCACATTGATCACAGAAACCGAATATGACAAACAGTGAAATGCAGCTCCGTGATTCATCTAGAACATTTAGCCCTTGAACAGGTCAGAGGAGCACAAAGTAAGACTTGCGCAGTTGCATTTAACCTTGTTCAGGAAGGTTGATGAATAGAAGGCTTCTTTTATAACAACACCCAGGCGCTGTGAATAATTAGTCGTGTCATCTGGCTTTGTAAATGCTCTTTCAGTTTTCTAGGCATGTGTGAATTAGGTGCTTTAGATGAGATTAGATTAAACGTTATTGTGATTGTGCAAAGTATGAGTAAAAAGTCAATGGAGTGCAGGTAGAATCTAACCAGAAGTGAATAAGTTGCATATACTGTAAATAGCAAATGTAGACTACCAGTTTAAAGTTTGGACACACTCTGTAATTTCATAGTTGTTCCTGATTTTTATTTCTTCCTACATTATAAAACAATGCTGAAGGCGTCCAAAATATTCAATAATCTCCTTTGAACTGCTGATATTGAGTTGTATCTGCTACCTATGCTCTGTAAAGCCCTCATGACAGCTCTAATCTGAAGTGCTGGTTGTTAATTGGTGAATTCTGAAGCTGGTACCTCTAAATGATCTTCTCCTCTGCAGCAGAGGCAAGTTTTGTTCTTGCTTTCCTGGGAAGGTCTTCATGAGAGCAAGTTTCATCATGGTGCTTGACGGGTTTTGCAAACACACTGGATATTACTTTTCTTGCAAGAGCAGCTGACGTTCTCGTCTTAAAATTACAACTGACTGTTGATGTTCCTTAATTACCTATTGCCATACGTACATATGAACTTCCAGCCTCCTAGCAGATCAATCACCCTAGAGGCTATGGGGGGACACACCCTAGAGGCTATGGGGGACACACACCCTAGAGGCTATGGGGGGGGGCACCCTAGAGGCTATGGGGGGACACCCTAGAGGCTGTGGGGGGACACACCCTAGAGGCTATGGGGGGGGAACACCCTAGAGGCTATGGGGGGGGGGGGGAACACCCTAGAGGCTAAGGGAACACACTGCAGACTAGAGGAGCACACTGGAGGCTAAGGGAACACACTAAACATTTAACACACTCACTCATACATACACAAAATAAACTAAGAAAACACACTTACACATTATACAAATCACCAAACACAACAGAGCCCAGATAAAGAAACATACATAAAACCACACCACACCACACCACATGCCTACCAACAGTATTAATTCTCAACCCAGTTTCCCAGAACATCCAGCTATTTATAACAATACTAATAGGTTACCTCGGTTCAGGTGAGCTCCAGCATCACCTGACCGAGGTGCCTTCTGTCGACTAACAAAAAACTACAAAACAAACACAAACATCCCTGCTATCCGTTATCAAATTCAAATTCTTTATTTGTCACGTACACAGTCATACACAGTACGATATGCAGTGAAATGCCCTGACTTTAAAACAAAGACTATTAATAGGAATAATAAATATGAAAAACAAAAAATAAAAAAGAGTTACTTTATCTAAGAAAGAATATCTATATAGGAAATAAATATTAAAGCAAAAGTAAATTTGAGAAATACATACTGTATAGTCACGAACTGGTATGACAGGCAGTTCGGGTGGATGTTATTGCCGTGGGCATAAAGGGCAGGCATGGGCGAAGAGGGGTTGTTTTCAAACATAAAAATCTTTAACTAACGAAAAAAGGAACAAACAAAATACATACATGGGCTCTGGACAGATACACACATACCACAGTCTGTTAGCATTTCAAACCATTGTAAGCATTTCATACCATTTAAGCATTTCAGCCCCTAAAAGGCCGACACGAAGGCTTAGGGCCAACACGAAGGCTTAGGGCTGCTAGAGTCTGGACGAGACCAGACAGGACACGGGCTAGAGACTAGACGAGACAGGGCTAGAGACAAGAAGGGGAGCACACAGGAGGCTATGGGGGGGGGGGGGGGACACACTAGAGGCTATGGGGGGGGGGAACACCCTAGAGGCTATGGGGGGGAACACCCTAGAGGCTATGGGGGGACACCCTAGAGGCTATGTAGGGGGGGGGAAACACCCTAGATGCTATGGGGGGGAACACCCTAGAGGCTATGGGGGGGAACACCCTAGAGGCTATGGAGGGACACCCTAGAGGCTATGTAGGGGGGGGGGAAACACCCTAGATGCTATGGGGGGACACCCTAGAGGCTATGTAGGGGGGGGGAAACACCCTAGATGCTATGGGGGGGAAACACCCTAGAGGCTATGGGGGGGGGGCACCCTAGAGGCTATGGGGGACACACACTAGAGGCCGGGGGGGACACCCTAGAGGCTATGGGGGGACACACCCTAGAGGCTATGGGGGACACACACCCTAGAGGCTATGGGGGGGGGCACCCTAGAGGCTATGGGGGGACACCCTAGAGGCTGTGGGGGGACACACCCTAGAGGCTATGGGGGGGGAACACCCTAGAGGCTATGGGGGGGGGGGGGAACACCCTAGAGGCTAAGGGAACACACTGCAGACTAGAGGAGCACACTGGAGGCTAAGGGAACACACTAAACATTTAACACACTCACTCATACATACACAAAATAAACTAAGAAAACACACTTACACATTATACAAATCACCAAACACAACAGAGCCCAGATAAAGAAACATACATAAAACCACACCACACCACACCACATGCCTACCAACAGTATTAATTCTCAACCCAGTTTCCCAGAACATCCAGCTATTTATAACAATACTAATAGGTTACCTCGGTTCAGGTGAGCTCCAGCATCACCTGACCGAGGTGCCTTCTGTCGACTAACAAAAAACTACAAAACAAACACAAACATGCACAGTGCCCCCTAGGGTTGGACCCTTACATATATAAGTAAATTTAACTAAGAAAGAATAAATTTAACTAACAAAGAATAAAATAGCTGTATAATACAAAATACAAAATATACACTATAAGAAAGATATAAGAAAAATATAAGAAAAATAAGAAAAACCTAGCTGTACAAGAGAAAATATAGAATTGTGGAAATTTATGTGGGAATGGAGTGAACATAAATAGAACAGAATGTCCAGGGGTGTGCAAAAATGCAGTAAAGTGTCGTACTAAAGTGACTCGTGTGCATATTTAAAGTGTCTTATGTGCATAATGTCCATGAGTGTGCAGGTGTGCAGTGATCACTAGTGTCAGTGAATGTTCAGAATGTCCAATGTCCAGAATCACCCAAATGAGGATGGGTTTCCTGTTGAGTCTGGTTCCTCTCAAGGTTTCGTCCTATTACCATCTCTGGGAGATCTTATGAGGGACAATCTTATCATTTTGATTCATACACATTCACATTTCATACAAACTTCCATAATTTATTTTGATTGTGTAAAGCTGACATTGTCAATTGTTAAAAGTGCTATACAAATAAAATTGAATTGAATTTAATATATATTATTGCATAGTTTTGAAAAAATGTGTCCATAGAAAAAAGTGTCTAAACTTTTGACTGGTAGTGTAGGCATAAGGCAGTGGTGGATATACACACGTGGACAAAATTGTTGGTACCCTTCGGTCAATGAAAGAAAAACTCACAATGGTCACATAAATAACTTTAATCTGATAAAAGTAATAATTTAAAAAAATTCTATGAATGTTAACCAATGAAAGTCAGACATTGCTTTTCAACCATGCCTCAACAGAATTATTTTAAAAAATAAACTCATGAAACAGGCCTGGACAAAAATGATGGTACCCCTAGAAAATACTGAAAATAATATGACCAAAGGGACATGTTAATTCAAGGTGTGTCCACTAATTAGCATCACAGGTGTCTACAATCTTGTAATCAGTCAGTGGGCCTATACAGTATATAGGGCTCCAGGTAGTCACTGTGTTGTTTGGTGACATGGTATGTACCACACTCAACATGGACCAGAGGAAGCGAAGGAAAGAGTTGTCTCAGGAGATTCGAAAGAAAATGATAGACAAGCATGCTAAAGGTAAAGGCTATAAGACCATTTCCAAGCAGCTAGATGTTCCTGTGACTACAGTTGCACATATTATTCAGAAATTTAAGATCCATGGGACTGTAGCCAACCCCCCTGGACGTGGCCGCAGGAGGAAAATTGATGACAAATCAAAGAGACGGATAATCCGAATGGTAACAAAAGAGCCCAGAAAGACTTCTAAAGAGATCCAAGGTGAACTTCATGCTCAATGAACATCAGTGTCAGATCGCACCATCCGTCGTTGTTTGAGCCAAACTGGACTACATGGGAGACGACCAACCATTGACATGGGAGACGACCAACCATCAACCATTGTTGAAAACAAATCATAAAAAAGCCAGACTGGAATATGTCAAACTACATGCTGACAAGCCACAAAGCTTCTGGGAGAATGTCCTATGGACAGATGAGACAAAAATGGAACTTTTTGCCAAGGCACATCAGCTCTATGTTCACAGATGGAAAAATGAAGCATATCAAGAAAAGAACACTGTCCCTACTGTGAAACATGGAGGAGGCTCTGTTATGTTCTGGGGCTGCTTTGCTGCATCTGGCACAGGGTGTCTCAAGACTATCAAGGGATTCTAGAGAGAAATGTTCTGGCCAGTGTCAGAAAGCTGGGTCTCAGTCGCAGGTCATGGGTCTTGCAACAGGACAATGACCCAAAACACATAGCTAAAAACACCCAAGAATGGCTAAGATGCCCTGTGTGGTCTGCCTGGATTCGTATGGTGGCTGGGGATGGTTTCCATGAAGACTGTCCTGTCATCGAGTGATGCTCTGGGGACCTGTGACTTCAGTTGTTCGATAACTCAGGACCGGAATCCCCTACAGTCTACCTGAGCCTCCGGGAACAAACTGGACTCATTTTAATTTTAAAACATCTCCTGTTATACTGAACTTCCAGTCTTACACATTATTATGCTGAGCAATTCCTGCTATCCGTTTCACCCAGATGAGGATGGGTTCCCTGTTGAGTCTGGTTCCTCTCAAGGTTTCTTCCTATTACCATCTCAGGGAGTTTTTCCTTGCCACCGTCGCCCTCGGCTTGCTCATCGGGGACAATCTTGTCATTTTGATTCATATATATTGCATAAAAACTTACTTCTTTTTATTGTGTAAAGCTGCTTTGCGACAATGTCAATTGTTAAAAGCGCTATATAAATAAAATTGACTTGACTTGACTTGACTAAGAGGAAAACATTGGACTATTCTAAAGTGGACTTCTATGAGCCCTGACCTCAATCCTATTGAGCATCTTTGGAAGGAGCTGAAACATGCTGTCTGGAAAAGGCACCCTTCAAACCGGAAACAACTGGAGCAGCTTGCTCATGAGGAGTGGGCCAAAATACCTGCAGAGAGGTGCAGAAGTCTCATTGACAGTTACAGGAATTGTTTGATTGCAGTGATTGCCTCAAAAGGTTGTGCAACAAACTATTAAGTTAGGGGCACCATCATTTTTGTCCAGGCCTGTTCCATGAGTTCATTTTTTTTTTAATAATTCCGTTGAAGCATGGTTGAAAAGCAATGTCTGACTTTCATTGGTTAACATTCATAGAATTCTTATTTATTATTATTTTTGTCAGATTAAAGTTATTTCTGTGACCATTGAGTTTTTCTTTCACTGACCGAAGGGTACCAACAATTTTGTCCACGTGTGTATGTAATGTACAGGAGTATGGAAGTCTTAACTCTTAAGTGCAGATGCTTCAGTGGGATATATACTGTTTATGAACAAACAACGATGTTGCAGTGGTAAAGACATGTAACGAAGATAACATACTGACCAGACTAGACATATGGGACGCCGTCACATTAAATCAGGTATTTAGTCGCATTTTTGTTATGTATATTTTTAGGTTCCTGCTTCGATAAGCTTTATTTTGATACCATTTTGAAGTCTATTATTGTATCATGTCCAGTAACTGAGATATGACCTGTGCAAATTTGTCTACGAGAAGGGCCTCGGAAAAAACCATCGAAAACCTATTTTTGGAATATGTAAATCAGCGTTCCATGATAACGGAACAACTGAACCCTTAGCCTCATACTGGCACCAGGACTTTCCTGCTACCTAAAAATAAATTTGCCAGAAGCATGGATTTATAGCCCAAAAAAAGCATGTTTTTCTATCACAACTGGAGCAACCAGCATGGATGGTGTTCATTAAAGGGTTTTAAAACAATGTTCTTGATTAAAATATTTTCTGCCGAAGGCCCAGTAAGATGTGGTGTTAATTAACCGACTTTTGCCGGAATTAAAGATTTAATACATTTCACCTACTGGCTCTAGCGTGAAACTAAACAGTGCGACTTAATACCTGACTTGATATGACAGGCTCACAAAGGTACTGTACATATATGGGTGTCAGTATAGAACTTTATGCTCAGTACATGATAAATGGATGGATTTTAAAGTATGACAGTGTTATAATTAATGGTTAATTCAAATACGCATTGTGGATAATGCAGCGTGGTGCAAGTAAGCAGTCGGTGCAGTAGTGTAGTGGTTATCAAGACATGGTCAGCTGTTCAGTATGGAAACAGCCACAGGGAGAAATTTATTTCTGTCTGTTTGTGCAGGCACGGAGCACCTGTAGTGCCTGGCCTGTGGGAGAAAGGTAAATAGTCTGTGATAAGGATGAGAGGCGTTTTTGATGCAAAAAGCGGGTTTTTTTTTTTTTTTTTTTGGTAAATGTCCTTCATGACAGGTAGTTGAGTGCTGATGATACGTTGAGTGGTTTGCACCACCTGCTGAACGGCTTTGCATTTGTTGTGGTGCAGTCGTGGTACCACACTTGGAAGCAGTTGGTAAAGCTTCACTCAAGAGCACTGGAGTAAAAAAAAAATCACCAGATCCTTTGGGCACAGGTTAACCTTTTTCAGTCTCCTCCAAGAGAGACATTGTTTTTTTTTTTTTTTTGCTAGAGGAGTTCAGGCGACATCCTAAGAGACGTAAGTACTCCACAGAACTTAAAACAAAGCTTAAAAGCAGCTCTACTAATGTAGATGGGAGCATGAGTGGGACTTCTTGGCATTGAGCACCAGGTTATTGTCGTCAATATAACAGATACAGGTAGTTGTGGGTAAAAAGGGACTATAATAGAGGGGGCAGTATGCATCCCTGAGGAACTCCAGTGTTGAGAATGTAGGATGCAAGTCAAACAGGACAGTGCAAGGACATCCGGTGTTCGGTGTACTGATACCAAGTTGGTTCTACTAGTTTGGAACATCAGACTGTCTTAAATGATAAGCTACAGCTAAGAAAAAGCATCTTGGCAAAAGTGTTGGGTTGTCCAGAGGGATTAGGGCAGAATCGAGTGCTGTGGAGATGACATCATGTGTTGTACCCACTGTAATGCTGAACAGCGGCAAACAGATGCAGAGGTGAGTGCAATGGGATTAAAGTCATTGAGTGCCATTGCACAGAGTGCATTGCCACTGGTACAATGATCGCTGACTTAAAGCAGATTGGAACAGCTGCCGAGCCAAGTCGAGCTCTTCCAGTTGCTTTACACAGACTTTAAACACCTGAACAGAGATACCGTCAAGGTAGTTGATGTTGGTGTCTAAATCTGTGGTGCTCTGGTAACAAATTCATTCCAGTCATTAAGTGAGAACTGCTGCTGGAGAACAAAGGCAGTCCAATTTTAATGTGAAGCAGCAAGAACAATGAAAGATGGTCTGACAGTTGGAGGGGGGTTTGACTTTGTAAGCTCAGTCACACTTGTGTTTACATGGCCAAATTTATGGGCCTCCCAGTGAGTTGAGAGACATTCTGTCGAGGTCTATGGTGGAAGAGATCTTAAGTTGCAGTGACAGTAAAGTCCCCATCTGGATGCACTGTCTGCAGTCTGTTTATAGCTATGCTAGCATCTGGGGTGTGTGTGGGGGACATACACTGCTACCATAACAATGTTTGGAAACCCAATCGGTAAATAAAAGGCCCAATACTTAATAATTCATTATTCAAGATCAGCAGAGCAGTGGGAAGCCACAGTGATGCACCATGTTTGCCTTACATAAATTCCATATCTCTTTTTGTGTGCCTGCTGCTTCTCTATCAGCCTTGATAAAAACGACCCCCTACCTCCAGCACACTGTGAGGGATGCCATTGTTAAGCCAAGTTTGCAAGAAAACTAAAATATTACAGTTGGTAAATGATCTCTGCTTAGCCCAAAGACCTCTGTGTTTTCTACCTTTTTGTTTTTTATTTCTATGCATGTGTTTGACCCCTCAGTTTGGGATAAAGTGCTCCCTACAGTATGTTGTCACCATCACATGATCCGGTTGTAATTGGTGAAAGTACTGAAAAAAAAATTGTGTATGAATAATAAATATCCAATAGTAACTGACTGAATCATGCAAGTAGGTAAAAAACACAAATGCAGAAAATCTGGATAGATATTGAGCCTCATACTGTGTTCACCCTGCCATCTTAGAGGTCATTTTGAAAGCACTTAGTGCTAGGCTTCTAGGCTGCCATGCAGAAGACCCGGGTTTAATTTCCAGCCAGTGGCCAAAACCCAGCAACTGGATAGGGCATCCATAGTGCCTATCCTAAGCCTGGACAAAAAGGGAGGGTTGCATCAGGGAGGACATCTGGCATAAAAACTTGTGCCAAGTTGAATGTGTAGATCAGGTCTGCTGTGCTGACCCCTTAATGGAAGCAGCCCGAAAGAACAGCATCACAAAGGACATTTTCATCTTGTCTCCTTTTGAAAATGACCATGTTCATTGTTTCACTCCAATGCTGAGAAAAACCAACAATAAAGCAAAAAGAAAAAAAAAATACACTTTTGATGGATAAAGCCCAAGTGGAGGCTGTGTCATCATGACCACAACCATGCATTAAGGAGCTGCAAAGATGGTTCAGAGGGTTCAGCTCTGTGGCAGCTATTTTAACCTCAGTTTTAAAAGCAACAGTAATACCATCATATCTGTAAAGCAGTGTTATGGAGTATGCATGTATGACTGTGCATACTTACTGCTTTAGGGTATTTAAGGGTGTTGCATCCAAATTTACATCATTTGTATGTGGTCCTGCTTCTTAAGGGACCAAAAGTATCTGGACAAACTACAGTATAATAACCATAGACACAATTTGTATGGTCGGAATCATGTTTTGAAAATGTCATGCGATTTATGAAAGCGATGTCTGGTTTTTAATAATAACGATCGCTTAAGTTGCATGTGTAATAGAGGGTTGGTATTACGCTTCTTTCCAACTTTACCACCCCAAGGAGGTTCCCTAATAGATTGTTCAGTGTAGTCTGTTTAGTTAGAGCTCTGGAATGGTGGATATACAGTACTGTATTGTAGACTTTCTAGTGTTTCTTGTGCCCTTAATACTCACTCACTCACTGCTCTTAGTACTTTTAAGATTTTATACCATTTTATCATGTATACAGGGCCGCAGGGGGCCTGGAACATATCACAGTAGACTTAGGGCAACAAGACTTGGATGCTAAAAAACTATGTGAAGATCCATCCAGTGATTTTTGGGGCGTGCCTTTTATACACAACTGGTAACAGCACCGACAATGGAGAGCAAGAGCTTCTACACAAGCATAGCATACATTGATGAAAATGATAATCTTTTGAAATAAATATTAAAATGAATAAGTAAGAAACCCAACACAAAAAAAATTGCAGAATGCAAGGGTATACAAGCAAAAAGGTTTTATTATTCTAAAACTGGCAAAATAAAGCAAGGTTAGGTAGACAATATAAAAAGATAATATACCAAATACAATACAATAAAACATTATTTAAGCATCTGGTTCCTCTCAAAGTTTCTTCCCATTACCATCTCAGGGAGTTTTTCCTTGCCACCGTCGCCCTCGGCTTGCTCATCAGGGACAATCTTATCATTTTGATTCATACACATTGCATACTAACTTACTTCTTTTTATTGTGTAAAGCTGCATTGCGACAATGTCAATTGTTAAAAGCGCTATATAAATAAAATTTACTTGACTTGACTTGACTTCTTGTAGCTGAGAAGGCCAGTACATGACATGATAAGAATTTGATAAAGAACAGTTCTTCAGTGCTGACATGGAAAGGACTATTGTGGAGTTCCAGTGCATCGATGTCTTATTGCAAAGAAGAAAATGCATTTGAGAGTTCGGTGCAAAGTTATCAACCAGCGAAAATGTTCGGCATCGTGGGTTAGCTCAATGTTTTTTGTACACTATGAGAGCTGTACAGGCATGAAACTGTTGACCCTTAGAAGCAGGGGGCATATTGTTGGCATGGTTTGGGTCTGCTTATTCTCTTAGATGGAAAAGGTATTTCAAATCACTCTCTCTCACTCCTTCTTTATACCGCTTATCGTGTACAGAGTCACAGGAGGCCTGGAGCATACCCAGAGGACACCCACCAACCATGGGCAGAATATGCAGGCCACAGCTGTAAAAACTACTCCACCATGGTGCCCCGTTTCACATCAATACAAAGTTATTCTGACCAATGGCTGCTGTTTTGTGAACGGTTTTCCCAAAAAATGTGTAGTCTCCATTAACTTTTAAAAATGTATTTTGAATATTGGTTTACTTTTTCATAAAGGGTTACATATGCAAACTGTCTCCTAGAAGGCTGTACCGGCAATTAAGCATTTTATAATTAAGCAAATGGCATGCTGCTTTTTCTGTTTTCTTTAATAGGTGAGGCTGCTGTACTGCTCACACGAAGAGGCGGAGCAGATTTTTAAGGCAGCGTGGCTCTCAGGCCAAGCTACTCCTTCACACATGTGGTTTGCTGTGGGACCAGCCCTTTCTGGACTTGGGGTGGAAGGGCTGCCCAAGGCTTTGTTTACAGTGCGGCCTCAGGGATGGCGAGACGAGCCACGTCGTCGTATTGCTAAAGGCGTGTCCGTTCTGACTCACGGCGCCATGGCGCTTAGAAGGGAGTACGGTGGATCCAGAGGGACAAGCTTTGCTGGGAACTGCATGACTGATGGCAACCAGACACAAAGGGTGCCCGACAGAATCAGGTAAAATGGCTAATGAAATTTTCAACATTAAAGTTTTCAGCCAGGGAAATCCCTCATGACCCAGCAATAACAGTACAAGTGTACAAATATTTATTTAGGAAAGTGACCAGAATATAATGCTGGAGTCCTAGTTCTGGTAGTCTGTGGTAAGTTTCTATTTGTACTGTATGACTGTACATAAAAAGATTACTTCATCAGAATTTCATTGCATTGCCCTCATCAAGTTTCCTAATTAGCATATATCTCATCAAGCACCATGATTGTAAAGCATCCATCTTTAAAAGAAGAAACCCCCTAAATTTGAGGACAAGTTTGAATTAAATTTTTTATATCTCCTCAAAATGTTTACTTTGTCAGATGCTGTTTCAGGTTTCTTGTTTCCTGGCATATACCTAACCTTTACCCATGGTGGAGGCTACGATAGGTTAAAGTTAGCCTGCTTTATCTGTTTCACATCCAGCTTTGACATCATTGTCTTCGCTTATAATTCAAAATGCTCCTGAAGAATTTTGAGGTCATCCAGCTCTTCATTATTCCATCCACTTTGTGCACTCGCAGCACAACTGCCCCAAATCACAATACTACTGTACCACCCCCATGCTTAACAATAGGTGCAGTGATCCTACTGGTCAAACATTTCCTCCAAAAGGCTTTTTCTTTGTTCATGTGGTCAGCTATAAACATTAGTCAACCTTGAAGGTGTTGATTTTGGAGCAGAGGCTTTTTTTAGACCTTGGAAAAGTGCCTACACTGCCTTTAACTTTAAATCTTGAGGAAATTTCTGGTGTGAAATTGTGTAACTTGTGTAAATCTACCACCATCTTCTTCAGATTTGCATACTCACTCACTCATCGTCTATACCGCTTTATCCTGTATTCATGGTCGCAGGGGGCCTGGAGCCTATCCCAGGAGGCTTTGGGCACATGGCAGGGTACACCGTGAACAGGGTACCAATCCATTACAGGGCAAACACACATACACTCACTCACTATGGGCAATTTGGGAACGCCAATTAGCCTAATCTGCAGGTCTTTGGACTGTGGAAGGAAACCGGAGTACCTGGAGGAAACCCACCAAGGAGGGGAAGAACATGAAAACTCCATGCGCACAGAGACGGGAATCGAGTCTGGCCAGGAATCGAACCCAGACCCTGGAGGTTCAAGGCAACAGTGCTAACCACTACACTACCGTGCCGCCCAGATCTGCATAATAATTAAATTTTTTATGTCTTTGGGGAAATATAGGATCATACCTGTTAAATGCATTCCAGAACCTTATATGTCAACAGTAATAGCTGGTTAACAGCTGGTAAACAGATTTATCAGTGTGATTCTTGGTGTGCATCTTTCTGTGTAGTATGCTAATGTCACGAGTTGTGGTGCGAGGCATAATTGCAAGAGGTTCCAGGTTTTAAAGGAAAACAATGTTTTTATTTGGAACACAAAACAGGGAAATTAAACAGAATAAATATACTTTATAAGTAAAACGAAACCAAAACACGAATATAGACAACGGTAGACATGAACTAAACATACGGACATTTACTCAGGGAGAAATCAACAGACGCAAGACAAGAAACTAAATGAAACCAAACTATTTATAATAAAACTAATAACCAACTCGGTTCAGGTGAGCGCCCCCTGGTCACCTGACCGAGTTGCCACATGGGAACTGAAGTTTAAACAAAGGAACTACAAACAAAATCACAGGGCGCTTTGGCGTCCTCTAGGGGTTATCCCTGACATAACCCCCCCTCAAAGGGCGCAACTCCGGGGCGCCACAGGAGGTCCAGGGCATCCCCCCCAGGGTCCAATGTCTGCCCCTCTCACCCAGCGGCTGGGTCTTACGTCCTGTGGGCCAGGTGGCTTGATGCCCCCGTTGACGTAGGGTGGCGAAGGCAGAAGAGGCTCGCCGTCCTCATTGACGCAGGGCGGCAGAGGATGAGGAGGCTCGCTGACCTCGGCGGCGCATGACGGCGCGGTGCAGCGGCGGCAGCTCGCTGTGCTCGGCGGCGCGGTGCAGCGGCGGCAGCTCGCTGTGCTCGGCGGCGCGGTGCAGCGGCGGCAGCTCGCTGTGCTCGGCGGCGCGGTGCAGCGGCGGCCGCTCGCTGTGCTCGGCGGCGCGGTGCAGCGGCGGCAGCTCGCCATCGACAAAGCAGCTACGCGGCAGAATATAGAGCTCGCTGTCGGAAAGATGAGCTCGCCGTCTTCGTCGTCGCTGCCGCACTCGCTTTCATCGTCGAGACTATACAGCATATAGTAGCGCTCACCGCTGTCATCGTTGAACGGCACATAAAACAGCTCACTGTCGTCGTCGCTGTAACACGGGAAAGGAGCTGGCAGGTCTGGACCTTCCTCGAGGCGCAGCTGCATCAGCATTTCCTGGAAGTCAGCTACCTGCTCCTGCAGGTTACGGATGCGCCCTACATTCCCTTCGGCGCTCCGCCCGACGCTGCTCCAGTCTAGCTGGGAGGCTGCTCCCGGCTGTGCATACCGCCCACACGCTGTTCCTTGTAGCCGCACGCTGTGGGGTGCCCCTTCCCCCCGCTCACCTCCGAAACTAGACCTCCTGGTCTCTGCCTTCCGGCCGGTGCGGGGACTCATGTCACCCCGAGCTGCGCCACCTCTGAACGCCGTGCGCCGTATCGCCAGCCGGCAGCCGTCCCAGTCACGCTGCCGTCTTAGCTCCTCTTGCTCCTTCCTGCCCCGTTTCCTTCTCCGCCTTCCACTACGCCGTTTGGTTCCCCTCCTTGCATAATTGCAAGAGGTTCCAGGTTTTAAAGGAAAACGATGTTTTTATTTGGAACACAAAACAGGGAAATTAAACAGAATAAATATACTTTATAAGTAAAACGAAACCAAAACACGAATATAGACAACGGTAGACATGAACTAAACATACGGACATTTACTCAGGGAGAAATCAACAGACGCAAGACAAGAAACTAAATGAAACCAAACTATTTATAATAAAACTAATAACCAACTCGGTTCAGGTGAGCGCCCCCTGGTCACCTGACCGAGTTGCCACATGGGAACTGAAGTATAAACAAAGGAACTACAAACAAAATCACAGGGCGCTTTGGCGCCCTCTAGGGGTTATCCCTGACAGCTAATTCTTTTTGGTTCAGGAAAAAAAAAAGGATTATATTTAGCTGGAAGAGGATGGAGTTTGTATGCGATTGCGGTTGTGACTGGCAATACACAGAAGCGTTTTTGTAACTTTAGAAAATATTGCGACAGGAGAACAGCTTTATAAAAATGTTGATTTTATTTTTCACCAGTTAGATCATAAAGGCTCTTATAACTCTTCTTTCTTTTTCATTATATATAGTTAGTGTAGCTATAAGATGTAACCTGTCAGGTCATTTTAGCAGCGGTGTCATGTGTCTTATACACTTCAACTCCACGTTTCAGAAGGAAACACATCAACGTGTCATTTCTTAGGGATTTGAACACTTTGAACTTGGCTACAAATGTGAGTCAATCCCGGTAGACCCAATGTGAAAATGTCCAACTTTTCAACAGAAATAAACATGTTTGCAGTTTAAACTAAAGCTAAGCTGGCTAGCTTGTGGTAATGGAGGTAAGTAGGCATGTTTCAACCAAAAGCCAGGCTCAGTTCTTTCCACTCATTTGCCGCTTGTTAGCTCCCGCCAAATGACCAGAACTCCCACATTTGCATTTCGAAACTGATCTTTAAAATACATGTAGGTGATATCAGGAGGTTTTGTCCTGTTCTTTCTATACAGTTTGTAAGATCCCCTCTATGTCCCCCCTCTTTGCCTCTCCTTGAGTCACATGAACCTACTCACAGGAATTGTCGAGCATCCCTCTTGTTTTGCCGTAGTTCTTGTAAATCATATGAAATAAAATGGTTAAGTAACTTAAGTAACTTAACTTTTAGGTTACTCCTATGGAACAACTTCTATCAGTTTAAATCTGAAGAAATATAAATAAATCTGTTTTAAAAGCCGTCCTGTTCAATGTGTCACCAGAAAATTCTGAAATGATAAAAGAAGCATTATGGAAATATGTCTCCATCTCTATCTCTCTTCTGTTTGACATGAAAAGTATTAGGCAGCAGTTGGGTATGACAAGTGACGGGCTTTATTTTTATTCTGATACAAATATAAGTTTCAGCACTGTAAAATGCTAGGGATGCTCAGGAGGGAGCCTAGATACTATAGCTACAGATACCCCAGTCCCACTGTACACAGTGTAGGGGTAAGACTGGTTTATCAGGACAGCTATCTAACTGTACTCATACTATATGATGTATAGTACATGATGTTGCTAATGGTTATTATAAATTATTATGTCTTTTAAATTTGCCAATGCTGTGAAAACCACGATGGAAAAGTGACATTTGTTTAGTCAAGGTGAAGTAAGAGGTTTCCCTTACACTTTGGTGATAAGAGAATATTCCAAAAGCCAATAGAAGAATTCAGGGATAAATATAATAATAATTATTATAATTTTTTCATGAACACTTTTCATTCATTTATTGTAACGATTTACAATCACTGACTGTATCCATCCCTTTATGACAACAGCATAATATGCCATGTCACAAAGCTAAAATCATCTTAAACTAGTTTCTTAAACATGACAATGAGATCACTCCACTCAAATGGCCTCCACAGTGACAAGATCTCAATCCTGTAGACCACCTTTGGGATGTAGTGGAACTGAAGATTTGCATCATGGATGTGCAGCCAAGAGATCTGCAGCAGCTGCGTGACGCTGTAATGCCAATATGGATCAAAATCTCTAAGAAATGTCTATAGCACCTTGTTGAATCTGCCATAAATAATTAAGGCAAGGTGTATCATTAGGTTAAGCCTTTATTTGTCTGTGCGGTAAGACTCGTGGCGGCGGCTTGTGTGTTTACATCAACACGAAATCGTGCAAGAACTCGGTGCTAGTTTCTAGCTTTTGCTCATCGTTGCTGGAGATTGTGACTGTTAGATGTAGACCTTTTTATTTACCACGAGAATTCACCACTGTTTTCATTATCGGAGTGTACATTCCACCTAGTGCTAATGCTAAGGAAGCGCTTTGTGAACTATATGCTAAGATCAGTAATCTGCAGAACACACACCCCGATGGACTGTTTATTGTCGCTGGAGATTTCAACCATGGAAATCTCAAGTCAGTGCTTCCTAAATTCCATCAGTATGTGGACTTTGCAACGAGAGGGGAAAACATGCTGGATCTTATTTACACAAACATCCCCGGCGCATATCGGGCAGAGCCCCGCCCCCACCTTGGCTACTCAGACCACATCTCTGTTATGCTAATTCCAGCATACAGACCACTCGTCAGGCGTTCAAAACCGGTTCTGAAGCAGGTGAAAACCTGGCCAGCAGGAGCCATCTCTGCTCTTCAGGACTGTTTCGAGAACACTGACTGGAACATGTTTAGGGACGCTGCGACTTACGGCGACTACACTGACTTGGAGGAGTACACGTCATCAGTGACCAGCTACATCAACAAGTGCACCGATGACGTCACTGTCTCCAAGAATATCATCTCACGACCCAACCAGAAACCGTGGATCACTGCGGAGGTACGTGCACTTCTGAAGACCAGAGACTCTGCCTTCAGAACGGGAGACAAAGCGGCCCTAAGAACAGCAAGGGCCAAACTGTCCCGGGCCATCAGAGAGGCGAAGTGTGCACACGCCCAGCGAATCCACAATCACTTCAGAGACAGCGGTGACACACGGCGCATGTGGCAGGGTATACAAGCCATCACCAACTACAGGACTTAATCACCTGCCTGTGACAGTGACGGCTCCCTTCCGAATGCGCTGAACAGCTTCTATGCACGGTTCGACATACAGAAGACTAACCCTCCTCCGAACGACCAGGTGCTGTGTCTCACCACGGCTGATGTGAGGCAAACTCTGCGAAGAGTCAACCCTCGTAAAGCTGCTGGACCAGACAACATCCCAGGCAGAGTGCTCAGAGAATGTGCAGAACAGCTGGCAGATGTTCTCACCGACTTCTTCAACATCTCTCTGAGCAGCGCCGTCGTTCCCACATGCTTCAAGTCTACCACCATCGTCCCCGTGCTGAAGACAACCCCGTGTCCTGTCTCAATGACTACCGCCCTGTTGCACTCACACCCATCATCATGAAGTGCTTCGAGCGGCTCGTCATGAGACATATCAAGACCCTGCTGCCTCCCTCACTGGACCCCCTGCAGTTTGCGTATCGTCCAAACCGTTCGACGGACGACGCCATCTCCACCACACTCCACCTGGCACTGACACACCTGGACAAGAAGGACACTTACGTCAGAATGCTGTACATAGATTTCAGTTCAGCATTCAATACAATCATCCCCCAACAACTGATCGGGAAGCTGAGCCTGTTGGGACTGAACACCTCCCTCTGTAACTGGATCCTGGACTTCCTGACCGAAAGACCTCAGGCAGTGCGGATCGGGAACTATACCTCCAGCACCACCACACTGAGCACTGGGGCCCCCCAGGGCTGCGTGCTCAGTCCCCTGCTGTTCACACTGCTGACTCATGATTGTGTAGCGACACAGCTCCAATCATATCCTCACGTTTGCTGATGACAAGACCGTGGTGGGTCTCATCAGCAAGAACGACGAGTCGGCGTACAGAGAGGAAGTGCAGAGGCTAACGGACTGGTGTACAGACAACAACCTGTCTCTGAACGTCGATAAGAGAAAAAAGATGATTGTTGACTTCAGGAGGACACGGAGCGATCACTCTCCGCTCAGCATCGACGGCTCTTCTGTGGAGATCGTCAAGAGCACGAAATTCCTGGGTGTCCACCTGGAGGAGAACCTCACCTGGTCCCTCAACACCAGCTCTCTGCATAAGAAAGCCCAACAACGTCTTTTCTTCCTGAGAAGGCTGAGAAAGGCACAGCTTCCACCACCAATCCTCACCACCTTCTATAGAGGAACCATTGAGAGCATCCTGAGGAGCTGCATCACTGTCTGGTTTGGGAATTATTCCATATCAGACCGCAAGTCCCTACAGTGGATAGTGAGGACAGCTGAGAAGATCATCGGGGTCTCTCTCCCCTCTATCGAAGACATCTACACCACACGATCCATCCGCAAAGCCACCAGCATTGTGGCTGACCGGACACATCCATCACACACACTCTTCACTCTCCTGCCATCTTGAAAAAGGTACCGAAGCATTCGGGCACTCACATCCAGACTATGTAACAGTTTTTACCCACAAGCCATCCGTCTCATTAACAAAAAGAGACTGGACTGATAAACACACACGCGAACACACACACACAAATCACTAAAACAGACGAACTAAATAACATCGGGACTGAACTGATAAACACACATATGCACAATCACACTGACTTACAACCACCTTAATTTGTTCATACCTACCTATCTGAACTGCTCTTTGCAATATTTGCACAATATTTTATTTCACTTTGCGATTTGCACACAATATTTTTGAACACAATGTAAATTGTTTACTTGCTGCTCTCTCCACTACCTCAACCCATACCTTATCACTAAAAAGGTATTTCTTAACTGTAACGTGTTATGTTGTTATGTTGTCATGTAGCTCTTCGTTTGCACATTTGCACGTGCACTTTGTTGTCTATTGTCTGCTGTCTTTGTTGTCTCTTTTTTGTATAGAAATTGATAGTTTTTTAGGTTAACTTAAAAATGTAAAAATCTGCGTTGTTAAATTTATGTTGTGTTGTTAATTTATGTCGTTGCATGTATGTAGCACCTTGGTCCTGGAGGAACGTTGTTTCGTTTCACTGTGTACTGAACTGTATATGGTTGAAATGACAATAAAAGCCTACTTGACTTGACATATACATTACAGAAACTCTTTCTTCTCATATCTGAGGTCAGACATGAAACGGCATCCCTGGAGCAGATAGGGTTAAGGGCCTTAACAAGGGCCCAATGATGGCAACTTGGTGGACATGGTACTCGAACCACCAACTTTCTGATTAGTAACTCAGTGCCTTAACGCAGTGAGCTACTGTACTACTGCCCATGTTCTGGTATACATTAGTATATTAGCATATTCCCACTATCAGGTATTATCCACTAGTGGATGGTTTCAACTTTAAGTCTTGCACCACCATCGACTCTGACTATGACCAGATTTCTGTTAAGCCGCTTTGTAAAAGTGTCTATTTTTACCCGCACGTTTAAATAAACCCATATGGGCTGTATAAAACCATGTTGCCGGGGGTGTCCTTGTGGTGTCCTAGTGCACCGATTCATGAACAAAATATCACTCACTCACTCATCTTCTATACTGCTTAATCCTGTATTTAGGGTCATAGGAGGCCTGGAGCCTATCCCAGGAGACTTAGGGCACAAGGTTGTGCCCTAAGTCCAGCACAGGGCACAAACACACTCACATACAACAGCCAATTTGGGAACGCCAATTAACCTAACCTACATGTCTTCGGACTGTGGGAGGAAAACCGGAGAACCCGGAGAAAACCCACCAAGCACAGGGAGAACATGCAAACTCCATGCACACAGAGACAGGAATCGAACCCGGGCCATGGAGGTGCAAGGCAACAGTGCTAACCACTACACCGTCTGAACGAAATAAATGTGAAAATTTTATCTTGCATGTTTTGGTGAGGTAGGGAGGGTGAGTGATCCCGCAGGATTGGAGGGACTTAATTTTTTTAACACTCTGGTCCCGTAGTCATGTTTTTATTCTCTTCAGAGCAACAAGAACTGCTGTTTCACGAGATTGCGGTGAAAGGTCTGAAGTGTACTTCTCTTGTCTATACATAATACCTCATAGTCACACTCCCTGACCCAATGTGTGACCTTGAAGGGTCCTTGCCACTTGAGTAATTTTGAGCTTAGAGCTGATGAGTAATACTGTATGAGGACTTTATTTACCAGAACAAGCTGTTTCAGTGGCCTGGGCTTTAAAAGAAAAAAAAGTGTGTTGTTTTGCTCACAGATCCAGGATGTACTGAATTTTTTTTGTACTTGGTGTCCTGATCCAGCAGCTAGTCCTTAATAATTTATATCATATAAATAAGCAATATCCTTGTGCCGACTGATCTAACGGCCCTGCTATGCATAAAGGAATATCAGGGTATGCTTCCACATTGTCCTGGGATGTCAGTGGAACAAAGCCCATCACCAGGGACTCAGGACGAGACGATGACAGCCCACTCTGGATCCTACACTTACTTTCTCAGTGTATGTCTCATTCTATTGATTCAGCAGACAGAGAAAAGGAGCTGCTGCTCCTGCAAGAGAGCTCTGTACAATGTCCACATATTACTTTGTTCTCTAAGAGCTTCCTGGTTTCAAAACCAGAGTAACAACCTCTGCAGTAAAGGCACTTAGTGAACACTGCTGACCCAGGATTTTTAAAACAAAGCACGTTGCAGTCCTGCATATCCTGCTTGTCTTTGGCTTCACTTTTCTCTGCATACATATACATACAGTATGCTTCGCTCAATGCTAAGGGAAGGGGATCGAAACAACGAGTATGAGGTAATTAAACATACATGGGACAAGAGGTTTCAGGTGCGCTACATCAGTCATTCCGCGCTACCTCATCCCCCACACACTTCCCTCCTGAATGGAGACCTGTGGCAAACCATCGCACACCTGCTACACAGTTCTCTCTGTTGATCTCTGGTGTTGATTTAACACTTTCCGTCAATCTATCTGGTGGCACAGTGGCTTAGTGGTTAGCACTGTCGCCTTGCACCCCAAGGATCCTGATTCAATTCCCACCTCGCAGTTTGTGTACATGGAGTTTGCATGTTCTACCGGTGCTTGGAGGGTTTTCTCCAGGTGCTCCGGTTTCCTCCCAAAGGCACGCAGATTATGCTGTGAGTGGATGTTGACTGGAGATCCTTCCACGGCTGTAAAAATGGGAATCAATTGGCCACCAACGGTCAGAATTGGCCTCCTTGAACATGACAAGTCTACTAGTTGGACTCCAGAGATTACAGAGTGGAATGGATTATATCTATTTATCTATCAATCTATCGATCTGGTTAACACGATGGGTCGCCTCCAAGTCCTGGCTTTGATTTCTGTGTCGGGACTGTTTGCATCTTCTCCCTGTGCTTGGTGGGTTTCCTCTATGTTCTCTGTTTTTTTTCCCCACAGTCCAAAGACAGAGGTCCTACCATGGTCGTACAAGATCGGGATAAATACAACGGTCACTATTGGACTCCACAGTCCCTAGTTTACATTTAGCAGATGCCCTTATCCAGATCGATTTCCTTTTTTATCTCATTATAAATCTGAGCAGTTTTAAGATTAAGGGCCGTGCTCAAGGGCCCAACAGGGACAACTTGGTGGACATGGAATTTGAACATTGTAAAATTTTAATTTAGACCAAATCCTTTTATACAGCTGTGTAACTTGCACACAGTTGTTCCTAACATACAACCTGCTATGGTTTGATTTTTGTACAAGCACTACAAAAAAAAGTGTTTTTCTCTGTCATTGACTTTCTGTCTCACTCAGCGCTCCTCTACATATCACTCTTTCGTTTTTTCCATCCTACCATGTTCTTCTTCCTTTAATAAAAAATCTTCTCATTCCTTCATCCAGTGCACTTTGCCCTGCTGTCCTCCTCACTGCTGCATGTTTTTGATCTTATCTTTCTTTTTCAGTCTCATCTTTCGCACATTCTCCAGTTCTTTCCTTTTCTTATTTCTTTTCTTTTTGGTCTCCTCCATTCTCTCTCCTTTTATCAGATTTGAAGTGCGTCTCCTCCTTAGATGTTGTTCTCTCTCTCTCTCTCATCTCTGCCCCACTGGCAACTTTAAACGTTCTTCGTCACTTTACATGCAATTAGATAATTGGTTACAGTGAGCGAATGCACTGGGAAATATCACATACTGTCATCAGCCAAGTGCTACTCCCCTCTTGCTGTCTCCGATGTGCCATCATGAATGCTAATGCACTCCGATTTCGCCTATAAGAGAAACATGATTTACCAAACAGCAGCCGACCTGCATCCTCAGATACCCAAGGATAAATTAAATCTTGTAAATCAATAAGCACACAAGTGGGTCGCTCTTGAAATGTTCTTCATATGAATTGTAGAATAAATCAAGGGGAATTGAAAGAGCTCTGGTTGACTGTGATAATTTTTTTAATCGGCCTGTACGTCTTGGGGATAAAATACCATCTTTCAGTACAATTCTGTAACTCTGTATGAGACAAAAAGCAAAAAACTCGACAAAGCAACAGAAGCACTGTAATAATGAGGCTGGGATTCAAGTCAATAGTCAGAATTCAAACCTGCTCTTTTTGCTTTTCTTTTTTGATTCTTTTAATCAACAGCATGCAAGCTCGAACAGGTGCTTTCTTTTTCGCTCAGTGCTTCAGTTGCATCCACACTCTTGATAGCCTCAGGCTGAGGAATCAAAGATAGGATGCACTTTTGCGTACTCTGATAATACAACTTAATTTCTAGTTGAAAATTACAGAGCCCCTAAAGTCCCGAAATGTGCCCTTATTACATTTTTTAAAATTCTTGGAATCTTGTGTGCACAATTTTTTTTTTTGGTCTTGGTGGCACGGTGGTGTAGTGGTTAGCACTGTCACCTTGCACCTACAGTAAAGGGTCTGGGTTCGATTCCTGGCCAGACTCGATTCTGTCTCGATTCCTGCCTCTTTGTGCATGTTCTGTGCATGTGGCCCTGTGACAGATTGTTACCCTGTCCAGGGTGTACCCCGCCTTCTGCTCTAAGTCTCCTGGGATAGGCACTTGGTCCCCTGCGACCCTGAATACAGTATAAAGCAGTATAGACGATGAGAGTGGAAACAAGTTATTATCTTGGGAATTAATCTATTTTTCTTTTTCTTTTTTTTCCCCACCCCGATTTTCTCCCCAAGTCGTGTCCAATTCCTCCCCGTCACTAGGGGGCCCCCACATTAAGCTACTGCTACCACACAGTCAGGAGGGCCGAAGGCCCTCTGAACCATGTTACCCCAGCCGAACACTTTTTTTCGAACTGCTCGCTCACGCACAAGTGGGGCCGGCGTAATACACTCGGAGGACAGCGCTATCCGCTCCTTCTGCTTGCATGAGCTCACAAATGCGCCTGATTGGCTGAAGAGCCGTGATTAATGTGGGAGCACTAATTACATCTCATCCCTTTCCTCTGATTGAGCTCGGCCAATGAGCTCTCTCTAAACCTCCGGTTGCGAGTGGTTACAGCATCACCCGGGAATCGATCTCCGGATGATAGGGCGAACACTTTACCACTGAACCACTCCTGCCCCCAACTAACTATTACTACTACAATAAAAAAAAAAAAAAATTGACATTGAAAAAGCAACGAGTCTTTTAGCCTCTTCTGTCTCTCACACGACAGTGAACTGGAGATAAAAAATCTCAGTTCTAGTGTTTCTGATATACATACAGTCCGTCAACTTTGCCCTCTGCCGCTCACACACCTGTGTGTTTCCTGTCCCTCAGTCATCAACTTTTGTTTCCTGCGCTTTCCCACCATGTCGCTCTGTCACTTGTGCTTTGTGTTAGCTCAGCTATGCGTGATATTTCTCTTTGAGAATTGTACAGGGCTAAGGCTATACTACCATAAAGTACATGTGCCTCTTTCTAACTTTCATGTCCGCTAAGACTGTCAGGTTGTCTTGAGCTTTACCTTTGCACAAATATGTAGCATTAACATTTATTTATTTATTGCTGCCGAAACACCTCACATGTCCCCTGCTGAAACGTCGTTGCTGACCAACTATAACTGAAAAACATAACAGATTTGTTAGAGAGAGATAGCAGAAAGTTTAGCAGTGGAAGTGGAACTGGGTCACTGGTGCGTATTGATGATGTGCCTGCTGATAGAAGAAGCAGCATGACTTCTAGAGTGTGTAGAGCTATACGTTCTACTTGGATTAAGTCTGGGAAAGATTTACAACAAAGTACACAAATTTTCTCTTCATACTGTACACTGGATCAGACTTTATTCAGGATTGTCCAGGATTTGTTCCCCATGTGCATCAGTAAAGCCTTAGCCACACATGACCCTGTCGCCAGACCACCGGTTTTCCTTCCTTGGATCACTTTTGACCAGGAACATCCCACAAGAGCTGCAGTTTGGGAGTTGCCCTGACCCTATTGGCTAGCCAATATTGGCTTTCTGGAAGTGGGTGGGATATACTGCATTAGGCAGCAAGTGAACCTTTTTCCTGAAGCAGATGTGTTGGAAGCAGAGAAAATGGGCAGATTGTGATCTGGGTCAGAACAACTCCAGAACTGCAGCTTTTGTGGGATGTTCCTGGTCCAAGGACGTGATCCAAGGAAGGAAAACCAGTGAACTGGCGACAGGGTCATGGGTGGCCAAGGCTCGCACATGGGGAGGGAAGGCTGGTCCGTGTAGTCTGATCCAATAGAAGCACTAGTGTAGATCAGATTGATGAAAAGGTTAATGCTGATAATGATAGAAATGTGTCAAAGGAAATAGTGCATGACTGTTATGCTGGTAAAAAGGGGACCTACTCAATATTAGGCTGATTCTATGTAAGTATGTAAATGTTAATGTACTGTATACGCTAAGTGTAAGTGCATGTCCATGTTGGACGATGTCCACGATTAGAAGTTTCTCTTTGGCGTTTGTTCACCCTGCGCTGTAAAACATTAGTAGAACACATGTAATGTCACTGGTCGTGTCGCTATGACAACATCGCAGGGGGGTGAAAGAGAGAGTCAGAGAGGGAAAATAATGGGAAGAGGGATTGAAAAAGAGATGCTGTCAATCTTTTGATGCTTCTTATTTGGAAGAGAAGATACGTTCGTCGCTGATACCTTACAGTATCTTATATAATGTGATCGAGTTATTAAGGCGACGATTTTGCAATCGTGTGAGTGTGTGTACTCTAAAGACAGAATGCAGTTGAGGCAAGGCAGGTTTACAGTATGTGTCTAGGACACTTCACATCACAGGCAATTCAAAGTACTTCACATATTAAACATTGAAATGAAATAACAAATCAAGAAAATTCTTTACAGAGAAATGTGTGTCCTCTAAGCATTTAAAAAAAAAAAAAAAAGATCAGCTGTTCTGGAACGGTTCTTGCAAGACCAGTATTGTGTCAAGTGCATTTGCGAAACCCATCAAGCATCATGATGACACTATCTCTCATGAAAGAACGTCACAGGAGTTACCAGCGCCAGAAATCACCAATTAACACCCGTTATGAAGCTTTACAGAGCATGAGTATCTCAATATCAACTGTTCAAAGGAGATTAGTGTATATGTTGGACGCCTTAAGCATTGTTTTACAGCAAAGTAGAAAGAAATAAAAATTTAATTTCGAATTCCATTGGTGTCGAGCGCCATTTCTTGAAGATTCCATATCATTAAAATAGGATAAAAAATCAATAATAATAATAATAATAATAATAATAATGTACGATGGACTATGTATGAGAAAGACACCACCAAAAAAAAAAACATGTCTCCCCTGAATTTATATATTACTGTATAAAAGAATTAATTAAATCTAAAATAAACCAAAGACAGAGTGTAGGTGAAAGAGGCAGCTCCCATTTGTCGTCGGCTTTAGAGAAGCATTTATTTTCTTTTTCTTTTTTTCTTTTTAATTCAGTGGCATCCCAAGTTGCTCATTCAGTGCATTTTAGCACAGCTTTAAGGTCTTGTTGTCATAGCGACTCTGAGAAAAATATCAGAAGCATCCTAAGAGCTCGAACCAGTGGAATACTGAAAATGAGGCAGCTGTGATGATGAATTATAGAAAATGGGTAATAAACACGAATTTTCCCCTTCCTGTTGTGTTTCATCGCTCGTATACATCTGTATTTAGGTCTCGGGTTGATTGGGAGGATATTATACTGCTAATGGGAGCAGTTTTAGACGTATATAGATACGTATCTTTTTTTTTTTTTCAGCACAACCTGGGGAATATGATGCACTCACTTTTATTTCATTTAATTTCATGGCTGTCCAAAGAATAAAAACAAAGAATCACATAGGCAAAGAAATAGCATAGATACACATAATAATAATAATAATAATAATAATGAATATTAATAAATAAATAAAAACAAAAACAAACAAATAAATAAAAAATAAAAATAAATAAACAAAATAAAATTACAAATAAATTAATAATAATAAAAACAAATAAATAAACAAACAAATAATTAGTAATAATAAATAATAATAATAAAATAAATAAACAATAATAATAATAATAACAATAACAATAATAATATGCTCATTTTGAGAGTTTTCGCGACGTCATTCCGATTGTGGTGAAATTTTCATGTCATAAAAGTCATGATGGATCTGTGCCGCTGGAGTTTTAAGGTATAAAAGTCCCAGTGACAGCTGGAGCTGAGTCTAGTACTAAAGTGTGATGAAAAGTTAAATTCTTTATATTACTAATCTTTGTGACATGCATTTGGTTACATAATTCATAAGATCACGCTATGAGGCAACCTAAAGACACCTACCTCATTGCCCCTGAGTCCTTCTTTCTAACATTCAGCGATCATCCTGTCTCTCCGCTGGCCGTTTTTCGTACCATATGCTTGGACAGATTTGGTGCCAAGGCAAGGTTAATCTCTTAACCGCCGGGTGCATTTGCCAGTGCTCCATTCTGTCGTAACCACTAAGGGAGGCATCATGCTCAGGCCGTGAGTACATGTGGATCACAGCTGTAGCTTGGCATGCTGTTAAATGCTCCGTAAAATGCTGCCCCAATCTCGATGGCTCCCTGAGCTGCTGAGGACAGTGGGAACTTTCAACTTTTGCAAGAAATTTGCAATTTCAGTTGCATGTACGTCCGGTAGCCGATCAAATCTTGTTTTTCGTCAGTGGAAAGCCAAGCAAATGAGTTTACGTAGTTTACATACTTCACAGTAGTACCACGGGTCCTAAGAATGTAGCAAGAAGAAAAGGGAACCGTTTTCGGGTTCGTTCTTTGAAGCAGCCAGTGACAAGAGGAAGCATAAATTAAGGTTAAGTGAGATTTAATGTCTTTTTATTTCATACATTACCTCATTTAAATATCTTATTTAAATGTTTTGATTGTTTTATATGCAAAAATATAATTATAGTATTGGAAATTGGTAATATTGTTAGTATTTTACGTTATTTCCTATTGAAAAATGCGTTTTGCAGTACGAAATTTCACCTTAAGAACTCACCTCGAGAACGAATTAAATCAGTATGCCGAGGTACCGCGGTATACAAACGTGGACAAAATTGTTGGTACCCTTCGGACAATGAAAGAAAAACTCACAATGGTCACAGAAATAACTTTAATCTGACAAAAGTAATAATAAATAAGAATTCTATGAATGTTAACCAATGAAAGTCAGACATTGCTTTTCAACCATGCTTCAACGGAATTATAAAAAAATGAACTCATGGAACAGGCCTGGACAAAAATGATGGTACCCCTAACTTAATAGTTTGTTGCACAACCTTTTGAGGCAATCACTGCAATCAAACGATTCCTGTAACTGTCAATGAGACTTCTGCACCTCTCTGCAGGTATTTTGGCCCACTCCTCATGAGCAAGCTGCTCCAGTTGTTTCCGGTTTGAAGGGTGCCTTTTCCAGACAGCATGTTTCAGCTCCTTCCAAAGATGCTCAATAGGATTGAGGTCAGGGCTCATAGAAGACCAATTTAGAATAGTCCAATGTTTTCCTCTTAGCCATTCTTGGGTGTTTTTAGCTGTGTGTTTTGGGTCATTGTCCTGTTGCAAGATCCATGACCTGCGACTGAGACCCAGCTTTCTGACACTGGCCAGAACATTTCTCTCTAGAATCCCTTGATAGTCTTGGGATTTCATTGTACCCTGCACAGATTCAAGACACACTGTGCCAGATGCAGCAAAGCAGCCCCAGAACATAACAGAGCCTCCTCCATGTTTCACAGTAGGGACAGTGTTCTTTTCTTGATATGCTTCATTTTTCCGTCTGTGAACACAGAACTGATGTGCCTTGGAAAAAAGTTCCATTTTTGTCTCATCTGTCCATAGGACATTCTCCCAGAAGCTTTGTGGCTTGTCAACATGTAGTTTGGCATATTCCAGTCTGGTTTTTTTATGATTTGTTTTTAACAATGGTGTCCTCCTTGGTCGTCTCCCATGTAGTCCACTTTGGCTCAAACAACGACGGATGGTGCGATCTGACACTGATGTTCCTTGAGCATGAAGTTCACCTTGGATCTCTTTAGAAGTCTTTCTGGGCTCTTTTGTTACCATTCGGATTATCCGTCTCTTTGATTTGTCATCAATTTTCCTCCTGCGGCCACGTCCAGGGAGGTTGGCTACAGTCCCATGGATCTTAAATTTCTGAATAATATGTGCAACTGTCGTCACAGGAACATCTAGCTGCTTGGAAATGGTCTTATAGCCTTTACCTTTAACATGCTTGTCTATAATTTTCTTTCAAATCTCCTGAGACAACTCTTTCCTTCGCTTCCTCTGGTCCATGTTGAGTGTGGTACATACCATGTCACCAAACAACACAGTGACTACCTGGAGCCCTATATATAGGCCCTCTGACTGATTACAAGATTGTAGACACCTGTGATGCTAATTAGTGGACACATCTTGAATTAACATGTCCCTTTGGTCACATTATTTTCAATATTTTCTAGGGATACCATCATTTTTGTCCAGGCCTGTTCCATGAGTTTATCTTTTTAAATAATTCTGGTGAAGCATGGTTGAAAAGCAATGTCTGACTTTCATTGGTTAACATTCATAGAATTTTTTAAAAATATTACTTTTGTCAGATTAAAGTTATTTATGTAACCATTGTGAGTTTTTCTTTCATTGACCGAAGGGTTCCAACAATTTTGTCCACGTGTGTATATGCAGTATCCATCCATCTAGAAAAATCTGCAACTAAACTAGCAACCATGGAGACCAATGTATTTATTAACATTTTGTACAACCATGGTAGGACCTCTGGTCAACATTCACACACTTCAGGTCATTTGGAAATGCCAATTGGCCTCCATGTCTTTGGACTGTGGGAGGAAACCCACCAAGCATAGGGAGAACATGCAACTCTCAGGAAACAGAACCAACATGGGAATCGAACCCAGGACCTGGAGGTGAAAGTCGACATTGCCAGCTACTAAGCCACCATGCCACTATGTCTCCGCTTCTGCTTTTGTCTGGCAAGCTGTCTGGAGTTTCCACTGCCAGACAAGATCCTAGAAGACAGTGGAACCAGTTTCCCAGTGACAATACGAAGTGAGATTTGTGATCATCAGCCGTCCGTCAGGGAGATTCTGGTCATAGATGTCTGCTGCTTTTGTGGTGACCGTTTTATCTCAGGTGGCATTAACATCATCATGGGGGACAGGACTGTCATGCTCGTATCAGTGTTATTAAGCGGCTCGTGGTATTCAGGTGGCATTTGGTATGTATTGGTATGGTTTGCCTAAATCTTTTTTTTTTTTTTAAAGTGCCTAACTTAAAAAGTGTATCTCGGTCACTCATCATTCAGACAGCGCAGATAGCAGAGTGACAGGTGGACTTATACCAATGTACGGAGAAAAACAATATTTTTAATATCATACTGTAAATGATGCCGATATTGTAGTGAAACTATGTTTTGGTTCAACTAATTGAGAGTTTAACGTTAAATAGTAACTGATAAAAAGTAAGTATAACCGTATCTCATAAACAGCTGGAACTATATGTGTGTATATAAAATTAAATTTATATAATATCAAATATATATCTGATTGTGGCAAAAGATCTTCTCCAAGGATTTCATAATATTTCAACCCGCCCCATTAATTGCTTAATAATAATAATAATAATAATAATAATAATAATAATAATAATAATAATAATAATAATAATAATTAGATATTTCTAGAACATTCTATTGCATGTCATTGGCTTTGGTGTCTCAGTGGTAGGTTTTCCGCCTGGGTTCAATTCCCACTCAAAGGCCCAAACCCCAGCCACTGGATGCAGCGCCGGTCACAAGCCCGGACAAAAAGGAGGGGTTGCGCCAGGGAGGGCGCCCAGTGCCAAGTAAAACTAGTGCCAAGTTGTTATGTAGATCGGAAAGACAGTTTCAAGTTTTATTGTCATACTGTATGCACAGTAAAGAAACACGTTCCCTCCGTACAATGAAATTCTTATTATTGAAAAAATTAAATAATAAAATAAAATATGAAAAATATGAAAATATTTACTGTAAAGTATGTGCAAAGTCTGTTTGAGTAGCTCCTCAGTGTGTGTGTGCAAATTGTTCTAATGATTGTTCGATGATTGTTATCATGCGAATTCTGAATAAATGTTTAGTTTAAAGGGAACGCTCGATAACACGTGAAGACCACAATATGAAGAACATTTCGTTTCGTCGTTTCTGTCAAAAACTAACATCCTTTCTGTTATATTATAATGTTATATTATTTCTGCTTACATGTGATGTAACATCAGGTGACTAAAAGGTTTATTGTTCTTGATGAGCTGTAAAGATCCTCTCATCCCGTTTAAATCCCATGTGCTCCTCAGGGATTGCGGCTTAATTGGAAAGAACAGCAGAAACTTCTTCTGAATTTTATCAAACAGGGTTGACGGGTCACACCGACAAAATCCCCTTAGATTTTGAGTGATTTAGATTTATTGTCCCGTCACAGTTTATGAAGTATAAACTTGTACATGATGTACAGTATAAAAGTTACAAAGCTCTCACATTTCATATCTGCCGCCTACAGTAGGTCAGGGTCTAGGTCTATACCACTCTATTCTGTATACAGCGTCGCAGGTGGTCTGGAGCCTACCCCAGGAGACGTTGGACACGTGGCAGGGTACACCCTAGGGTACACACACGCATATTCAGACACTACAGGCGATTTGGGAACACCAGGTGCTCAAAGATGGTTTGCCCGAAATTAAGTGCGAATCAGCAGATTTAAAATCAGAAACGGCTGACTCACATCTATACACTGTAAAACCCTGTTCATTCTCAATGGAGCGAGAGAGGAGAGTTTATCAGGGGTTAATAACACACAAAACGTACACAACCATGATGTGCAGTGAAATGCTTACATGACGGTTTGTGACTTAGAAATGTCAAAAAAGAAAGTAAGGAGGCAAAATAGGAAACTAGGAAATAATAAAATATAGGGTATAAAATATAAAATATACAATTTTGTTACAATAAAATAAAATAAACTATAAAGTAGAAATATGTAAAGTATATAAAAATGTAAGAATGAAAAAAAAATAATTGTATAAATAAACTGTATTAAGTATGTGGAATTTGCAACCTCGGATTGCGAGTAACACGGTTTACGAGTGTTCCGCAAGAGGAGCAAAGATTTTTAATAAATTATTATTTGAAAAACGAGCAATTTTGACACCGAGCGTCACTCTTGCGCTGCGGAATTGTGGGTAATCGTCTCCCCTGCTGGGTCTTAGTGCTCGTCTCTTGTATAATCAACATCTCCCTCTCTGTTTTAGCGTCTCTTATGTGTGTGTGCGCACGTAATTTGGCACGTAATTTGTTTTATTTTCACTTTATAGATTGTATTTATTTTTTTGGGCTGTGGAACAAATAATTTGAGTTTTCATTATTTCTTATGGGAAAATGATAATTTGATTTATGAGTGTTTTGGAACACGAGCCCACTTCCAGAACGAATTATGCTTGTAATCCAAGGTTCCAATGTACTTGTTTCCTGAGCGAGCGAGGGTGATGCTGGAGCGAAGGGTTTCAGTGCGAACAGTCCCAAACAAATCCTTGTAACTTAAAAATGGTGCATTTTCTACAAATGTCACTTTTTTATATACACTACTGTGCAAAAGTCTTAGACGTCAGAACTCATATTCTCCAGCATGTTCAGTAAGACCTAACAGCTGTTTTATTTACAGTGCTGTGCAAAAGTCTTAGGAACATCCAAACAAAAGCCATATGCAATGATGCTTTTGAAAACTTTTCTACATTAAAAGAAACTTCTCTAAAAAAGCACTAAGTAATAACAAACAATAAACGGTCAATATTTGATGTGTAAACTCTTTGCTTGAACACACGTGGTAGTGTTTGATACAGATATGTGTAGTATTATAAGTAAAACAGCTGTTAGGTTTAATGAGCATGCTGGAGAATATGAGTTCTTTTGGTAACTTTGTCACACTCGCTCCTTTCTATTTTCATGTAAAACCTAGGAGTCTACATTATTGATTTTTTTTTTCCCGATCTGAAAACTGCTCTGTCATGTACAGTAATATGTCGCTTTCTTTACAGGCATGCAAATATTCTTCTGTAATTTTATTTATTCATAAATTGTAGTGTATCTTTGTAGGGAATGGTCTTGTACATAATAATGCAGACATAATAAACTTATATAAGAACATTTGTGCTACAGATGATATAAAAATTCAAGGAGAATTACAGCTGTTTAGTGTGAATCTGAAAAAAGAGAAAAAATAAAACATCTGTCCAAATCCTTAAAAACGTAATAGTGGGCCGTTCTAAGTAGGACGGATTGTGATGAATTATATTTAATGAATTACTTGTCAAAGATTTTTTTTTCAGTCCCTATTAAAGAGCATACCACCATATCAAAGATTTATCATATAACATAGACATAAAGTGATGCTCAAAGTAATCACGTCTACCTAATTCATGTATTTAGGTTTTTAATATAAAAAAAAATACTGTTTTTGATTTACTGTGCAAGATATCAATATCAAAAAGTTTACTGTTTTTGATTTACAGTGCATGATATCAATGTTACAGTGTATAAGACTCCATATAGCAACACTACTTGATCTGTATTACTATCACACCCCCATGAAAGAAGTTAATTGACACATACAGTAACAACCTCTATTAATTGCCACACGCCTGAGTAGAAGCTTTTTAAACCCCTGGTTTTGTTTTCACAGTAGCTTTGGGTGCATCCTGTTTCTCAGCAGGTGTGTTGCTGTGATATACAGTACATACTTTATATTCATGCACCACAAAACAGCCATAATATTAACAAAACCGCCAGATGACCTGAATAACATTGATTATTAATTATGTACCAGTAAACTTCTACCCTAATCTGGTCCAATCCCAAATAAAAGTCAATGCAGCACAAATTGCTGTAAAACGTCAATGCTGGCGACGTCATAAAGTCATCAGAACTCCCAGTCCATCACACAGGGATTACCAGGCAAGGTCTGATTGAGCACCCATGGGACAAACAAGCCCGTGTCCCAGTGGAATCACACCACACCCCACTGATCCGCTACTAGCAGACTTTCAAAAACTGCCATGCACTCATGCCCCAAGGGACCAGAGAAACCCCGGTGGCACTCAAAACCTTGCCGGCTTTAATATTAACGGGTTTGATGTTAAGGCTGATACTTGGTTGGCGTAATTTAATTATCTAAGTATTTTCGAAGTATATCACGGTTACGTAAAATCTGAGATATGCATATGCAGATTTGTTTTCACATCTGGTCCCTTCATTCATTCATTAATTCATTCTTCTATTTCTGATTCTGTTCATGCCCGCTATTTGCCACCTATTTCCTGATCTTAAATTCACCGTGTGCCAAGAATATGCTGGTCTCTCATACTCCCTTTCCGAGTATATAAAGATATTTTATATAAAAGACCCTGAAGCATTCAGTGCAAAAATCTCATGTGGAAAGAGAAATAATAGAAGTCCTATCTCCCACTCCCTTTATCTCTGCCGGCTCACACTCGCCCTCATCGTCTCCCTGTTCTCCTCCTTCCCACTTTCCAATTCTTTATCACCTTTCTTCTCTGTAATTTGTTTCTTTGCTCATTCTATCATTCACCCTCTTTTTCTTTTTTTCCCCCTCTCTCTTTTGTTCCTCTTTTAGATACTTCAGTAACATCACTCTGTCAGGAAGAGACTACTCCTTTAATGATGATGGCTATTTAGCCAATCCACTAGTGGATGTTATCTCCTACACTGCAGGCCGGGGCTGGGAGGAGGTGAGGCCGAGCCTTGGTGATGTATCATCCATTCGTCCATCCATTCATCCGTCCATCAATCCAGTCAGTCAGTCAGTCATTCATCTTTTACTCATTCATTTACTCCTCCATTTAAAAAAAATCAATGATCAGTTTATTTAAACAACTGAGAATGTTTAAGGTAAAATTTGGCCCACATCCTAACAGGAAATAACACAATGATCACGTCGAGTCTCAAACCATCCAAATAGTTGCTGTGATTGTTTACCTCCACAGTTAATAGCATTATCAATAATAGGCTGACTAAAAGAGATTTAATACTGTACAAGAAACATATCGCATAAATGTAGGTGGGCTGGTGGGAGAACGGCGTGCTGCGACTGCGCTACCCGCCCTGGTCGCGCTACGGCCCATTCCTCAAACCACTCGATGACAGCCAACACCTGCGCGTGGTCACTCTGGAGGAGAGGCCCTTCGTCATCGTGGAGCCTGCTGACCCTGGAACTGGCTCATGCATCCGTGACTCTGTGCCATGCCGTCTACCCCTCAACACCAGGTCAGAGAATTCTTTAACCTCTAGCTTCTGTTTATATGAATATTATTATATTGTTACTAAAAAAAGAGAAGAACAATGCTGCAAATGGTAAATGTTTTTATTACGAAAAATCAAGGCAAATGCTCTTGTTATAAATTTAAAAAGAATTCACCCCTCCAGACCTTAATGTCAAGGGGAATTAATGAGATTCATTAAATCATAAGCGTCACACACAGAAGACACAAAGAGAATAATGGGGGGTTTCACGGTAACCTCTGGTGACTGATAAAATGTCTCCCAGATTTATCCTGCCACACATGATCTACTGGTACTAGATGAAAATGAAATTTGTGATTTCTTAAAGAAAAAAAACTAACTGATCATACATTATAGTATACATCTTTCAGCCGTAACATTAACACCACTGACAGGTGACCTGAGCAACATTGATCACCAACTATACACCAGCAAACCGGTGACATGATCATGGACACCCAAGGCTCACCCATGCCATACCATTTATTATGGAATAAAATCACTGTCAAAAATAATTGTGCGTAAAAAAAAGATTTGTGTGTAATTCTGTGTTTTGTCCGAGTTGGATTCCAAAATCGATGGCCACAACTCTGAAATATACGACTTACAGACACAAAACCCGTTTTTACGTCTCCTCTGTTACACAGACGAATTGCAAAATTACGCCTATGAATGTAGTGTGTTAAAACACTGTCAAAAATACGTCATCAAGGCCACATGCACAGGCATTACTATCCGAGGGAAGAGGAATTGTTTCGGCTACCGTTTTAAACCACCGGCGCCAAAATGGCATATCAGCAGCCGAGCGCTCTCTCATCGTCTCAGGTAAGTTTTCTTTTTTCACAGATTCTTACATGTCTAAGAGAAGTAAAATTACAGAGATGTTTTAACTATAGCAGGTAAGATTTTAGGTTTTTAAAACGGCGGCAGGGCGCATGCGCCGTATCGATTCCTCCTCCTTCGGATATTAATGCCTGTTCATGTGGCCTTGATGACGTATTTTTGACAGTGGTATAACACACTACATTCATGGGCGTAATTTTGCAATTCGTCCGTGTAACAGAGGAGTTGTAAGAACAAGTTTTGTGTCTGTAAACGGTCAGAGTTGTGTATTTCAGAGTTGTACTCTAACAAACACACTAAATATTGTATCTGTAAGCTGTCGTGGCCGTAGATTTTGGAATCCAACTCGGACAAAACACAGAATTACACACAAATCTTTTTTTTACGCACAATTATTTTTGACAGTGATTTTATTCCATAGAAAACAGCTCTGAGACAAAATAGCATCCGGGATTTAATGGCGCAGAGACAACACTGTTACATTTGACATGTGTGATTCATTTCTTTAGGCGCGGTTACTGTTGTTTATGAACTTTTTCCCCTTTGTTGAATCAGAGACTAGCAGACATTGGGATATCTTTCCAGCAGAAGTTACTCTTTATTGAGAACTCGCTGCACGTCGCTGCAGTCATCCAAGTCTAAAAATTATGACGCCGTTCTGGAGAGTTTATACTTTACAAGGGGGAGGGATACAAAGAGGTGGAGACAATCTAAACAAAGCATAGTGTAGTACAGGAATCAGCCTGGTACCGGAAGTTCCCCACCCCTGATCTCATCAGCATAACAGTGCCTTTCAAATGCATAGGTGCTAGTCTAATCAGCCTGACAGTATCGCCCAGACCTTCACATTATCATAGAGACAAAGGCACAGCCTGGCCTTACATGTACTTCAGGAAGTACATGAAGACAAAAAGGTTAATGTCTCAGACACCTGGGTTCCCAGACTTGATGTCCTTAGAATGTCATAATCTTTACCTCAAAATGTAAAACCCAATGTACATAACTTTTCAGTTTATATACTATTCTGTTGGAACCTAGATTTAACATTTTATACATTTGTAATCCTACACTGTTTTTGCCACATGATGGCCGTGTGGGGAAAGGGGACAGAGATTTAGTCAAGTGGATTGTTATGCTTTACACTATATTTGCGTCAAAGGTGCCTAAGATTCACTTAGTCTTAGACTTAGACTTAAGAACAAATCCGACTTACAAAAACGTGCTGCCAGAGCGGAACTTGTTTGTAAGTTGGGGAATACCTGTACTGGCCACTGCAGAAAGGCACCACAGCCAGCACATCACACAAATGTCCCATCATGCAAAGCGCACAAGGCCACCAATCTTGCCTCCGAACATCCCAGACCTCAAGGTGTGATCCACAGAGGCCCCACCCTGCAACCCACAGCTCTGGATCCACTTGGTGCCAGATACCTACTGTAGGCTCTAGTGGAACCCAAACCCTGGGTGGTTTAAATGTTAACAGTTATAATTTTATGACTCATCAGTCACAGTTGGCTATGGAAAATTACTACATATGGTGGAGATATATTTATTTTGAAATAAAGATGTGCGTGAATATAATGTACAATATATGCTTTTATATTCATTACTTTGTATACATTTGCTATTTTTCAGCAATGGGTGTAATCTTGCATGCACCCATTTTGCTAGAAAATTACATGTGTAAATATTTTTGTGATCATAGTTCATGCACAAAATAAACAAGGCAAAGCTTAGATATTTTTATCTTTACGACCAGCAGTGCAGGTGGTAATGTGGCACAGAGTAGAATAAATCTAAATAAAAGGTTGAATCTAAATGAAGCAGGAGGTGTAGTTCTAGTAGTGCAGCGATACACAATCAGCTGTTATATCTATTTTAATGGCAGCAATCACCAGCTGTCTGACAGACAGTACGTCTCGGGTTACTTGACTGTAACCCTGTTCCCTGATAAAGCGGGAACGAGATGCTGCGTGAAAACGCTATGGGAACATCTCTTTGTTGCCCGGTTGTGAAGCCTGTGCATGTCAGACCCGCCGAATACCTTCGGCTTATAACCTGTGCCAGGCATGACGTCACCGAATAAGGTGCACCTGCAGGTTATAAATAGGAGTGAACCGGAAACATCCTCAGGTCAATTTTGTCTGAAGGACGTCCAGGCACGCCAGCAGTGCGGCATCGGAACGCAGCATCTCGTTCCCACTTTATCAGGGAACAGGGTTACAGTCAAGTAACCCGAGACGTTCCCTTTCAAAAGCTACACTCAATGCTGCGTGAAAACGCTATGGGAACGAGAATACCAACGCCGCCGCACTGCAGGTGTCTGGACCCCCAGGTTGTGTAGCGTGTGCGCACAAGCCGAGGAGGTCTCAGACCTAGCTCTGGGATGCTGACTGAAGGATCCGTGAACCCAGAGTAGCATTGACATCCAGACTATAAAATCTAACAAACGTGTGTGGAGGGGACCAGCCCGCCGCATCACGCACCTGCTGCAGGGGGACGCCTCTTGCCAAGGCAATCGATGAGGCAATCCCCCTGGTTGAGTGAGCCCTGATTCCTAGAGGCGAAGTGTGACCACGCGCCTCATAGGCTAGGGCAATGGCATCTCTCACCCAGTGTGACAGAGTCTGTCTAGTGGCAGCCGCCCCCCGCTTGCGACCCCCATGGCAAATAAATAGCTGCTCTGACTTACGCCACTGGCTAGTGCGGTGGACGTAGATCCGAAGAGCACGTACTGGACACAGTAAGTGAAGTCTTTCCTGCTCCGGAGCTGTGAAAGGCAGAGGACAGAAGGCTTCGAGAACAACTGGGTGCATGGTCGAGAATGGAACCTTGGGAAGATAGTTCGGGTGAGGATGCAGAATAGCTTTGACTAGCCCAGGGGCAAAGTCTAGGCAGGATGGGGAGACTGACAGAGCCTGCAGATCCCCAATCCTCTTCAAAGAAGTAATAGCCATCAGAAAAACCATCTTAAGAGACAGAAGCTTGACAGGCGCTGACTCTAGTGGTTCGAACGGGGTGTCGGCCAGGCCTTCGAGTACGATAGTTAAGTCCCATGAAGGGACCGTAGCTCTAGTGGGCGGCTTCAACCGTTTAGCTCCACGAATAAAACGGGCAACTAAATGGTGCTTGCCCACAGAAACCCCGTTGTTCAGAGCGTGACAGGCCGAAATAGCGGCTACGTACGTTCTGAGCGTACTAGGGCATAAACCCGAGGACAACTTTTCTTGCAGAAACTCCAGCACTGAAACAATCTGGCAGTGAACTGGGTCTATGTGTCTTGCCATGCACCAATTTTCAAACACACTCCATTTGAAGGCATAAGTTCTTCTAGTGGAGGGAGCCCTGGCACTTAAATGGTTTCAATTACGCTGGCTGAAAGCCCAGCCTGTCTCAGTTGGTCCCGTTCAGGGGCCAAACGTGAAGGTTCCAGAGCTCGGGCCGGGGATGAAGTATTGTCCCCTGCACCTGAGACAGAAGATCCCTCCTCACTGGAATCACCCAGGGTGAGCCGTCGAGGAGAGATATTAGATCCGAGAACCACACTCTGGTCGCCAATGGGGCGCTATCAATAAGAGGCGCAACCCTTGTTGACGGACTCTCGCCAGGACTCCCGGGAGCAGAAACTATAGGTGGAAACGCATAAAGGCGTAACCTGGGCCACGTGTGGGCCATTGCGTTCAGACCCAGGGGAGCTGGAGGAGTCAGAGAGTAAAGGGGGCCTTGTGCTGCCTCTTATGAGACAAAGAGGTCCACCTCTGCTACGTAAAATCTTTCCCAGATTGACTGACTACTTCTGGATGGATTTTCCATTCCCCATGTTTTACAGCTTGTCTGGATAGCAAGTCTGCTCCTACATTCATATGCCCTGGAATGTAAATCGCCCTGAGGGACAGGAACTTGTCCTGTGCCCAAAGCAGAACCTGGTGCGCTAGCTTGTTCAAGCGGCGCGAGCACAGTCCACCCTGGCGATTTATGTACGAGACTACCGCAGTGCTGTCCACCCGCACTAGGACATGGTAGCCTCTCAACTGCTGGAGGAAGTGTTTCAGGGCCAGAAACAGAGCCATCATGTCGAGGCAATTGATGTGCCATGCGAGAAGATGACCTCTCCAGCTCCCTTGTGCTGGACGGCCATCCAAGACCGCACCCCAGCCCGTGAGGGAAGCGTCTGTCGTTAGCATCTTGCGACGACAAGACGGACCTAGAGTGGGACCCAAAGTCAGAAACCGAGGTCTGAACCACATAGAACGGGTACGAAGCCCCCGGCGCGTAACCCTTATTAGCCTCTGGGGGTTGGCCCTTGAATGAAACCCCCTGGCTCTTAGCCACAGCTGAAACGCTCTCATGTGCAGAAGGCCCAAAGGTATCACCGTGGACGCAGCTGCCATGAGGCCTAAGATTTCTGAAAGTGATGAACAGTGACCTTCTGGCCTAGCTTGATTTGACCTTCTGGTGTTGAGAATGGATTCGACACGAGCAGGAGACAACTGTGCCCGCATTGTGACCGAATCCGATGTGACACCCAAATATGTTGTCCTCTGAACAGGAAGGAGAACGCTTTTTGTGGCGTTGAGTCTCAATCCAAAGAATGAAGATGGGCTAGGACGACATCCCGATGTCGAAGCGCTAGCTCCTGAGACTGGGCCAGAATCAGCCAGTCGTTTATGTAATTCCAAAATACGGATGCCGTGGAGTCCTAAAGGAGCCAGAGTTGCATCCATGCATTTTGTATATGTGCGGGGTGACAGAGCTAGGCCAAATGGAAGGACCCAATACTGGTAAGCTTCGCCCCCAAAAGCGAACCTCAGGAACTTCCTGTGCTGTGGCAATATTTCTATATGGAAATATGCGTCCTTGAGATCGATTGTCACAAACCAATCCTCTAGTTGGATTTGAGAAACAATCATTTTGACAGTCAACATTTTGAATCTGGATTTCTGAGATAGCGGTTCAAGCCACGAAGATCCAAGATCGGACGCAACCCTCCCCCTCTCTTGGGCACCAAAAAGTACCGACTGTAGTAGCCCGATCCTCTGTCTGGGAGGGGAACATGTTCTATGGCCCCTTTGCCCAGCAGAGTCTGTAACTGCTGGGCCAGCAGATGTGCTCGATCCGGTTTCACGGAAGTGGAGACCACGCCGTTGAAACGCGGAGGACGATGTGCAAACTGAATCCTGTAGCCTGTGCCTACAGTTTTTTATACCCAAGGAGATACACCTGGCAGTAGTCTCCACGCTGCCAGCTTCTCCGAAAGGGGCACGAGGTGTTGGGAGATGAAGTGTGGCAGGAGATGCCTGAACACCCAACTTTTTTTCTTTGGAGACCGACGTTCCCCGAACACCAGTGGTGGCGGGGATTGAACACCGGCCTCCCGGGAGTGCCAGGGAGGAGGCCCTGTTTTGTGATGAAAATCCAGGCGCCCCTCCCCGGGGGGAGACACCCCCACAGCCCCAGGCGCACAAACTCAGGGCTTTTTCTTTGAAGAGAGGAAGCTCCTCAGATCCGGTCTTTTCGAAGCAGATTTTTGAGAAGAGCGGCGAGCCCCACCCCAGCCTTTACGGGGGGGTGCACGGCTGGTCACGCTCTCCTTCTGCACCTCACGCCTGATAGGGGCCAGACCTGGCCGGGGCCGGGTGGCCGACGGTCCCGGTTCTTGAGCACGGTGGGGAAGGAACCTCCCAAAGGCCTGTTCATATAGCTTTGCCTCCCGAAACCTAGTGGCGGCAGAATTAACAGCGTCGCCAAAAAGGCCGGAAGGCGAGATGGGGGCATCGAGGAGGGCAACACGATCCTTATCCTTGATGCCCGTGAGGTTCAGCCACAGATGCCTCTTCGTGGACACCATGGCAGCCATGGAACGGCCCACAGCACGGGCCGTCCGCTTGGTTGCACGGAGAGACAGGTCTGTGGCTCGGCGCAGCTCTGCAAACGCCCTGTCATCAATAGCCCCGCCGCTGCTCAGGTCCTTCAGCAGGTCAGCCTGGTAACCTGCCAAACCGCCATGGTGTGCAGTGAAGCACCAGCCTGTCCTGCTGCCTGAAAAGCTTTACCCACCAAAGCAGATGCCAATCTGCACGACTTGGAGGGGAGAATAGGCTTTTTCAGGGAGGATGATGTCCCAGGAGAGAGATAGCCCGCAAGCGTCTCTTCTATCTGGGCATCATCATATAACCGCGTGCTTTCGCACCAACGATATTCAAATAAGTCGAAGTCGATGGTACAAAAACACGCGATGAATACGGCTTGCTCCATGAAAGAGTTAATTCATCATGGATGTCACCAAAGAAGGGGAGAGAGAGACGTTGAGGCTCCTCCCCCCGGCCACCCGACAGACACCTGTCGTTCAATCTCGAACGCTTGGGGGAATCTCGCTGCTGCAGCCAGTCGATATGCAATCGCTCGACCGCACGCGTTATAACCTCTAATAATTCCTCAAAAGCTCTGTCAGCACTGGAGGAGCGTTGTGAGGAGGCTACTTCCATGGAAGCGAGAGAGGAAGATTTTTCCGCTCCTTCACAAGAGGCGCCGGAGCGCGCTTGTGAAGCGGAAGCTAAAACTTCCTGATCCGGAGAGAGCGCGAGAGAAAGGGGAAATTCCGTCTCATGCGCGTCTGCCAGATCAGCACGCGAGCCCCAGGAATGCGCCGCAGCTCGCGGTTTCTCTTTAAAGAAAGCGAGCCGCGCGCGAAGCACCTTAATAGGGAGAAGATCACAGTACTCACAGTCTCTCTGAAGCCCGAGGCGAGCGTGTTCTTCCCCAAGCACTCGAGACAAAACTCGTGAAGATCGCCCTCCGAAAGAGATCTATCACACGGAGGCACGCATCTCTTAAGCAACTCCGCCATATCGGTGAGTTAATGCTGTTATTTTTATTTCGCTTTCGTCACGGCTTGTACATGCACACGCAAACACAAAGCGGTCCTGAAGACAAAAAGATCTGAGGATGTTTCCGGTTCACTCCTATTTATAACCTGCAGGTGCACCTTATTCGGTGACGTCATGCCTGGCACAGGTTATAAGCCGAAGGTATTCGGCGGGTCTGACATGCACAGGCTTCACAACCGGGCAACAAAGAGATGTTCCCATAGCGTTTTCACGCAGCATTGAGTGTAGCTTTTGAAAGGGAACAGCAAATATATTTCTGTTTCATCTGTGAGTGGATTTTATCTCAATAATTTAGTCGCAGTTTAGTAAACATGGAGGATTGGATACAAGTGCCCGCATTTTTTTTTTTGAAATGGCAATAAAATCGATCAATGGGTTAAATATAGAGATATCACACTAGTTCAGTACACTGCAGATATATTGTAGAATAACCGTGTAGAAGGTCAATGAGGAAGATGAATCAGAAGTGTGTGCAGTACCGCATCCCCCACGAAGAACTATTGACTATAAACGGTACACCTGAGAAAAAGGCCTCATGTATCAGCATATTTAAATCAATGGGAGAATAAACAGTACACTCAACAGTACATAATATCAATAGTGTGGTGGTCTCAGAAAACTAATCGGATGTCACTGAGATTGAATTCTGGCGCAGACGAGAAAATGAAAAATCTGTTTATTTTTCTGGGAATTTTGTGCTTATAAAATACATTACATTTACATTTAGGCAGTTGGCAGACGCTCTTATCCAGAGCGACTAACAAAAAGTACTTTTAAGTTTGCATCACTGGGTTACTAGGTTACTAACTAAGTGCCATCAGTCAAACACAACTGGAAAGGGTTTGTTTTCTTGTTTTTGGATAATTAAATACACTCCCAGCCCCCCCAAAAAATTAACATTAAGATTACATTAGTTAACTGGATTTAACTAAGCAAATAGTTACAGTATGATTCTTCCAATGGATAATTACTGCAGTAATATGATTCACCTGGCAACATGGTACAGTGGTACCTCAGTATACGAATTTTTACGAGTTCTTAAGTTCTAAATGCTTTTTCCCATAGGAAATAATGTAAAAGCAGATAATCCATTCCGGCCACCCAAAAACATTGGGTTACCAATTTCCAACAGTATAATCGTTCCGCATATAAAAACAATCAAAACATGAGACATGCAAAAAAGACATGCAAATTAAGTACAGTATGAAATAAATATATATTAAACTTAACTTAACCTCAATCTTAACCTTACGATTCCTCTTGGCACTGGCTGCTTTAAAAAATTAAACTGAAAGTGTCTCCTATTTCTTCTTGCTACAGTCCTTGCTCCTTTTACAAGAAGCATGAATAAAAATCTTATGTAAACATGCTTTGCTTGCCAATCCACTGATGCAAACTAATTTTTAATGACTCCTGAACATACAGTATGCACAACTTACGTGCCGGTGCAACCTAGGGGCAAGGTGTTTGGTTTAGCTCGGTTCAGTCGCTTGTATCCCAAAAAAAACTTTCTTTTCTTGCAAATTTCAGTTCTTAAAGCAAGAATTCTTTTACTGTATGTATACCAGTGTATTAAACCAAAACTGATAAGCAAAAAGTAGCTTCTCACATCTTAAACAACCATGTCAGAAGACGTATCCTGTGTTCATGGGAAAGATATTACTCTGTTTAAGAAGGATCAAACTATTGTCCTGCATCAAGCAAAGAAAACAACTAAGGAGATTGGTAAAACGACTAAAACTTGGTTAAGAACTTGGTTAAGAACTTGGTTAACACATTATTAATACCTGGATGGATAGTGATGAGCCTTCATCTTCGAGGAAGATATGTGCTCCTGATTGAGCATGATGGAAATTCACCTTAATATTTGGCGAAATCAAATCATAAAGAAATTATGTAAAGTAAAAATAAGAGCATTTCCACATACCAGGGATTTAGACTAGAGCGGTGTAGTCATAAGAAAACCACTTATCAGTGAGGCTAACCTGAAAAAAAAAAAAAAAAAAAAAAAACTTTAGTTGCTAGGGAGCATGAGATATGGACTGTGGAGCATAGTCTGATGTGTCTAGATTTACCCTGTTCCAGAGTGATGGGTGCATCAGGGTAAGAAGAAAGGCGAATGAAGCGAATGAAGGCGAATGGTGCCTAGGGTACTGTGGGCCTGTCGGGGCAGTGTTATGGTCTGTGCTTGCTTCTGTTAATCAGGTCTAGGTTGACGAATGTTACAGTATGTGCCTAAAAATGAGGTCAGCTGACAACCTGAATATACTGATTGACCAATTTTCTTTTTTCCTGATGGCACGTAATTTCCAAGATGATGATGTAAGGGTTCGTCGGGCTCAAATTGTGAAAGACATGAGACATGAGATGTTCACTCATGCATTGGCCACCACAGTGTGCAGACCTTAACCCACTGAGGATCTTTGGGATGTGCTGACGAAGGCTTTCAGCACCTCCCGCCAAGATCTTGGAGAAAAATAAATGTTGTGACATTGTATATATCTAACTACTAAAGATGAACAGGCTTGAGACCTTGAGAGATAGATACCAACTGACGATCTGTAGCTTAAACAACTGACATGCACAGATTAATGCTCGATTTTCATCCAATGACAGGTGACATATTGAAAAGCACTACGAAAATGACTGCACCTTCATTCTCAGTTCTTTAGTGGACTTTAACCATGGCACCCTGTCTCACATACAAAAAAAAAGAACGTATGCTTTGCCAATTATATGTTCAACCTCACAACAAGAAGAAGGATGATTTTGGGGTCGTCCCTGGTGTCCCAAAACTTCATGTGCATGGAACCAGCCATGTGCTAATTCACGAATGAATGAAGCGGTACTGTAGATTTACAGTATGTGGTCGCGTGGCCTTGGCATAGTTTTTCCTTATTCGGCCGACTGACATGACTAATATAATGCCTGTCATGCTCGTTTTTGTCTGACAGTCAATAGCTATTGTCTGTGGAGTAGAAAATGGGAGACAAGAGACAAACTGTTATCCTATCTTAGTCAGCCACAACCACAAAGATAAAACTGTCATTGGTGCTTGAAAACAGCTGACGACAGATACAACAAGTAACGCCAGTCACCGTCTATACCACTGTTGGGGGGCCTGGAGCCTACCCCAGGTGACTTGGGACACAAGGCAGGTTACACCCTGGACAGGGTGCTAATCCATCGTAGGGCACACACCATACGGGCAATTTTGGAACACCAGTTAGCCTAATTTGCATGTTTTTGGACTTTGGGAGGAAACCCACCAAGCACAGGGAGAACATGCAACCTTCATGCACACAGAGACGGGAATCGAACCTGGACGCTGGATGTGCAAGGCGACAGTGCTAACCACTACACCACCATGCCACCTAACTCCAGTCAGTCAGACTGTAACGATGAAAGATGTCTGTCGGCAGTTAATCTGCCGACTCCTTGATTTGTACCTGCCAGCCGAGGTCGTTTCATCACAAGTAAAAGGGTCGCTTAATTGGGACGCATCTTGTGATGGGTGTCTGGATTAGTGATTTCTATATATTGTATAAAGTACTGAAACAGGAATATTATTTTGGATCTATAATGGATATGGATAGATATCAATGCAGTGTACTATCTACTTATATGTAAAAAAAGTAAATTTTTTTACACTATGTCTCCACAATATAATAGAAGAATGTGTTTCACTTGAAGATGCTTCATGAAAGCGTTTGGTTTGTCTAAACCTTTAGTAGCGTACTCATGTTGAAGAGGATGTAAAAACGAATAAATAGTGACATCCATGAAATTGGGTCGTAAGATATTGATCAAGACTTGGAAGTCTGTGCTTGAAGTCAGGACGCGTCTTATTACCGTCCTAGTGCTAAGGAGGGTCTTTGTATGCAGTAGAAGACATGCATTTTTTACCCCGAAATGGGTTTTAAAGTCCCACTGCATCTGCAATTTTTCCATCTCTTTTTAAATAATTTAAGAACGTAATTCAAATTAGATTGAATTGTTTTATATTTTACAGTAGCAAGTCAAATATGACAAAAATGGTCAACGTGAGCTAATACGCTAAGTCTTTCAATTTCCATAATGTTTCAAAATGAAATGTGCAAACAAAGGTACTGCATTTCCATTTCCATACCTACACAAATCTGACTTTCTGATTATAAAACATAAATTTATGCTCCCTCCTACATTAGTGTATGCATTCTCTCATCTAGTGTAAAATGGCATTATCAGGAGTGCTCAATTCATTTAAACAAAGCTTAAACATCCTTAGACTATCCTACTATACTGTACCGTAACTACTGGTCAGGTGATTAACCATTTACATAATCCTAAAATATGGAAAATAATTTATCCTTCTAGCTGTGGACTAAGCATAAAATACTAAAGGTGTATTAAATGTAGGTGTCGGACTTAACAGGAGGAGTCAAAATAAAAAAATTAAAAATTCTGAATATAAAGACTCAAGGCTTGTCTTATCTTGTATTATGTTTACAAGATAATACCTTCACACACTCACTTACTCACTCACTCTCTCGTCTTTATCGGTACACCTTGGATGGGGTACACACATACACACACTCACATGCTTATTCACACACCACGAACAATTTGGGAATGCCAATCAGCCTAATCTTTATTTAGACTGAAAACAAAAACAGATTCAAGGAATCGAACCCGGAACCCAAAGGTGGAAGGCAAAGGTGCTAACCACTAAAAAAGATGATTAAAAAAATTGTATTGCGTCTTTTAATTCAAGGTGTTTTTAGCCATAAAATAAAATTAAATCATCTATAATCATCTAGTATTAGGTGAATAGAACCTCAGACGAATAGCAACATATAACGTTTTTCTTCATGCAACTTTTTATTAAGCAAGAATGAAAGCAAAGAAAAAAAAAACTGTGGGCAATACAAAATACCCCTTTACTGCTTCCACAGAGTTTAAGAGGATAAGTTGTAGACAGGTTGATCGGTTAGCACTGACGCCTTGCACCTCTAGGGTCCAGGTTCGATTCCCGCCTCGGGTCTGTATGCATGAAGTTTGCACGTTCTCCCCGTGTTTCGTCCGGGTGCTCAGGTTTTCCCTCCACAGTCCAAAGACAGTTTAGGCTAATAGTGTGTTAATGAGTTTGTGGACTGTGATGAACTGGCACCTCATTCAGCCCACCTTGTGCCCTAAGTCTTCTAAGATTTCAGGTTCCAGGCCCCTGAAAGACAGGATAAAGCAGTATAGATGTTAAAGAGTTACAGCCAGGTGCTGCTGGTCTTGATTATTCCAGTCTGCAGTATTGAGGGGTGTCTTAAAACAATGCCAAGAGGCAAGAAATAAGCAATAATCTTAGAGCAAGCAACTGTTGCTGCCCATCAATCTGGAAAGGTGTATAAAACCAGTTCCAAACAATTCAACGTTCTACAGTGAGAAAAATTCTTCACAAGTGGAAAGCATTCAAGACAGTTGCCAATCTCTTTAGGAGTTACATGAGTCAGGAATGGGCTCATACCCATTTCTCTGGGATGTTTAAAATCATTGCCAGGCAATCTACTTGCTCCCGGCTCAGTGCCTGATATTTTATTGTTACTTTTGCCTCCTCATCCTTTTCTGACTTTGCCTCTTTAATCACCATCTGGTTTACTCCAATGGCTCCAGGATCTATGCCAGGGTCATTTGAATCATCGTCGGAGGATGATAAATCTGAGAACCATGTGGTTGACTTTTTGTTAAGCTTTTCATGAAACAGATACAGCTTCTTTAAGTTAGCAAATGATTATTCTTGGCTTGAAGAGGGATTATGCAGCATCAAGTCTATCCAGGTGACCAAATTACCATATGGCTCTCCTGGTTTTCTTGTCCCTCTCTTGTATTGGGAAAGCAAGCCACTGCCTGACCACCTGAATCACTTCTTTAAAGTTTCTAGCCTTCATGCAAAACAGAAAATCAATGTAGTCTCTTTGACCATTTGTCCTAGCTGCCTTTCAAAGCTTAGATGATCAGCAAAAGGCATAGATTCTTTACAACCTGGCTAAGAAGTTTGTGAGACCTTCCAGCACCTTTAGGCTCATGAGTACTTGTTGCCATAAAGTATAAAACTTATTCCAAGATCGTTTAATTATCAGTTGAACTTTTATCATACAGTATATATTCTATCAACCCTCTAAGATTAACTACTTGATTACAAGCTGACACATGTTTGTCTGGACTACTGGAACATGGGCATTGGATCAGATCAAATAGTATATATACAGGTCCTGGCTTCGATTTCTGTCCAGGGGTCTTTGTGCATGGAGGTTGCATGTTCTCCCCATGCATGGTGAGTTTCCTCAGGGTCCTCTGTTTCCTCACACAGTTCAAAGACATGCCGATTAGGATAATTGGTGTTCCCAAATTCCCTGTAATGTGGGTGGAGGTCCTACCACAGTCATACAAGATGGGAAGATGAAGGTCAGCAGCTGACCTGGAACAGTTCATGAAGTGCATTCGCAAAACCCATCAAGCACCATGATGAAACGGTTTCTCAGGAAGACCTTCTCAGGAAAGCCTTGGCTACCCATGACCCTTAACCCCATAACAATGGACTGTATATATTAAAGGGTCATGGGTGGTCATTGATGTACATGGCAAAGGCTTTGTATTCTGATCCGATTGAAGAGCTCAAATTGCTGAAAAGGTGTCACAGGCACACAGTGTGCAAGCTTACCCATGTATACCACCAACACCACCTATAATGGTCATGAAGTGGGATAGTGGAAGAAAGATGGCTGGGTCTTATAAATCATGTTTTTTTTTCTTCATTTTTTGCATCAAGTGGATGGACGGGTGTCTAAAATAATTACGAAAAAGAATACTATAGAAGAATCCCATGTACAAAAATACAGTACTGCAGTTTTATAAAAAATGATGACTGAAGAATCAGGACAACAAGACCAAGGTCATAATCAAAACAGATGGTTTATTGCATGAAAAAAGCCTGGGAATTCTATATCCTAAATGAAAATTGAAAATTTTGTGTACATGGAAGAGATCATATACTGTAGATAAGGCTCAAGACTAAGAAAAGAAAAAAGCATCAGCAAGGACAAAACATCAAGACCCAAGATGCATGTGTGTTATGCATGAACAAAAACTCTTATAAAAATCTCATTAAATGGAGTTGATCTATTAACAAATAATCAAGAAAAAAAATTAATAGTATTTTAGAGTTTATAGTATCTGCATACGACATACACACGTGGACAAAATTGTTGGTACCCTTCGGTCAATGAAAGAAAAACTCACAATGGTCACAGAAATAACTTTAATCTGACAAAAGTAATAATAAATAAGAATTCTATGAATGTTAACCAATGAAAGTCAGACATTGCTTTTCAACCATGCTTCAACGGAATTATAAAAAAATGAACTCATGGAACAGGCCTGGACAAAAATGATGGTACCCCTAACTTAATAGTTTGTTGCACAACCTTTTGAGGCAATCACTGCAATCAAACAATTCCTGTAACGGTCATTGAGACTTCTGCACCTCTCTGCAGGTATTTTGGCCCACTCCTCATGAGCAAGCTGCTCCACTTGTTTCCGGTTTGAAGGGTGCCTTTTCCAGACAGCATGTTTCAGCTCCTTCCAAAGATGCTCAATAGGATTGAGGTCAGGGCTCATAGAAGGCCACTTTAGAATAGTCCAATGTTTTCCTCTTAGTCATTCTTGGGTGTTTTTAGCTGTGTGTTTTGGGTCATTGTCCTGTTGCAAGACCCATGACCTGCAACTGAGACCCAGCTTTCTAACACTGGCCAGAACATTTCTCTCTAGAATCCCTTGATAGTCTTGAGATTTCATTGTACCCTGCACAGATTCAAGACACCCTGTGCCAGATGCAGCAAAGCAGCCCCAGAACATAACAGAGCCTCCTCCATGTTTCACAGTAGGGACAGTGTTCTTTTCTTGATATGCTTCATTTTTCCGTCTGTGAACATAGAGCTGATTTGCCTTGGCAAAAAGTTCCATTTTTGTCTCATCTGTCCATAGGACATTCTCCCAGAAGCTTTGTGGCTTGTCAACATGTAGTTCAGCATATTCCAGTCTGGCTAGCATATTCCAGTCTGGCTTTTTTATTATTTGTTTTCAGCAATGGTGTCCTCCTTGGTCGTCTCTCATGTAGTCCACTTTGGCTCAAACAACGACGGATGGTGCGATCTGACACTGATGTTCCTTGAGCATGAAGTTCACCTTGGATCTCTTTAGAAGTCTTTCTGGGCTCTTTTGTTACCATTCGGATTATCCGTCTCTTTGATTTGTCATCAATTTTCCTCCTGCGGCCACGTCCAGGGAGGTTGGCTACAGTCCCATGGATCTTAAATTTCTGAATAATATGTGCAACTGTAGTCACAGGAACATCTAGCTGCTTGAAAATGGTCTTATAGCCTTTACCTTTAACATGCTTGTCTATAATTTTCTTTCAAATCTCCTGAGACAACTCTTTCCTTCGCTTCCTCTGGTCCATGTTGAGTGTGGTACATACCATGTCACCAAACAACACAGTGACTACCTGGAGCCCTATATATAGGCCCACTGACTGATTACAAGATTGTAGACACCTGTGATGTTACTTAGTGGACACACCTTGAATTAACATGTCCCTTTGGTCACATTATTTTCAGTATTTTCTAGGGGTACCATCATTTTTGTCCAGGCCTGTTCCATGAGTTTATTTTTTAAAATAATTCTGGTGAAGCATGGTTGAAAAGCAATGTCTGACTTTCATTGGTTAACCTTCATATAATTTTTTTCAATTATTACTTTTGTCACATTAAAGTTATTTATGTGACCATTGTGAGTTTTTCTTTCATTGACCGAAGGGTACCAACAATTTTGTCTATGTGTGTACATAGTGTACTAGTATATCTGTGCAACATAATGCATTACCACAAATCAAATTTTAATGCATGGCTGTAAACTCTAGAACATTGCTGGTTTTGGATGTTTAGTTTTTTTAGGTTGTTTAGTAATTTATTTATTTTTTAACATTGTTTCATTATTTTATTCATTTTAGCTGGTCTTACATAGCTCAGGTGTTTGGTGTCTGAATGACTCAGTTTAAAAAAAAAAGGCAATCATTGGAATGAGTCCCATGAGACTGCTGATGACCCTGGAGCTGCAAAGTGGCAACACTTCCTTCTCAATGATGGGATGCCTGTGAGGAAGGTAGAAATGAATCCATTTTACAAGCTAAAAAAAGAGAGAGAGAGAGAAAAGGAATTTGAACCAAAGTGAACAGATGGAGGCTGGATAATTCAGACAGATGTATTCGAAGTAGTTCACTTAATTGTGTGATTAAACCTCTTGAGAAGAACCGTGGACTTTCTTAGAAATGCAAATATTATGAGAGTCAAGTTTACTCTTGCAATATTAATTTAAACATTAATTAGTATTAGTGTAGTAAGATGGACAACAGTGGTGAGAACAAGTGATTAAAAATTGAATGTATACTTGTTTTCTAACTAGATTAAGACCACCAAGGTATATTTTTGTACAGTATATTTCAAGAATATAAATTCTACTGTGAATTAAAATTGAACAAATAATTATGGCATTTAAAACATTTCAATGTCTTTTTCTTGCTATGATATAAATCCATAAAATGTTCTGATAATGTATAGTTCTTTTGTATTTCTCTCAGTATTAGGCAAATACAACCCACAAACACACAACATACAAAATTTTTCATAATTCCATTATTTATCCAACTAAAATGAAGCCAAAAAAAAAAAAAACATGGCCAAGAACAAATGCTTTTACAGCAGGGTTAAGAGGGTATGTTGCAGCCAGTTGTTGCTTATCTTCAGCCCTTGATTAATTGATCATCAGCAGGTGTGCAGGTTGCAATTAGTTGTGTGTACAGTGTACAATGCAAAGAGGGAAAGACAATACACTTAGAAAAGCAATAGTTGCTGCATATCAGTCAGGAAAAAATTGTACCACCATTTCCAAACCATTTGATGTTCAGCGTTCTGCAGTAAGAAAGATTCTTCACAAGTGGAAAATCTTTCAAGACACCTTCTCAGGAGTGAACACCCCAGCACATTCACTCTAAGATCAGACCATCCAAATGCAAATATAAATGAAGAAATATCTCAGCCACATCTCAGAGCCTATAGACCACACTGAACATATAAATGATATATTAATATAATAGTTAAATATTAACAGCACAATTAGAAGAAGACCGAACAAGTACGGTTGTTTGAAAGGGTTTCCAGAAGAAAGCCTCTTCCATCTAAAAAAAAGGACATGAATGAGGTTTGAAAAACTGCATTTAAACAAATCACAAGACTTCTGGAACAATGTCTTATGAACAGATGAGACCAAAGTGGAGTTGTTTGGCCTCAATGCCCAGCACCATGATGAAAACCATTTTTTCAGTAGGAGAGACGCATTATACCCCCAGCAAGCACAGATGTGGAGGGGCGATGATTTGGGGATTCTAGCTATCAAGGGATTCTAGAGAGAAATGTGTAGGCCAGTGTCAGCTGGGTCTCAGTCGCAGGTCATGGGTCTTGTAACAGGACAATGACTCAAAAGACACAGCTAAAAACACCCAAGAATGGCTAAGAGGAAAACATTGGACTATTCTAAAGTGGCCTTCTATGAGCCCTGACCTCAATCCTATTGAGCATCTTTGGAAGGAGCTGAAACATGCTGTCTGGAAAAGGCACCCTTCAAACCGGAAACAAGTGGAGCAGCTTGCTCATGAGGAGTGGGCCAAAATACCTGCAGAGAGGTGCAGAAGTCTCATTGACAGTTACAGGAATCGTTTGATTGCAGTGATTGCCTCAAAAGGTTGTGCAACAAACTATTAAGTTAGGGGTTCCATCATTTTTGTCCAGGCCTGTTCATTTTTTTTTATAATTCTGTTGAAGCATGGTTGAAAAGCAATGTCTGACTTTCATTGGTTAACATTCATAGAATTCTTATTTATTATTACTTTTGTCAGATTAAAGTTATTTCTGTGACCATTGTGAGTTTTTCTTTCATTGACCGAAGGGTACCAACAATTTTGTCCACGTGTGTATATATATTTTTCAAGACCAGCTTTGATAAGATGATTATTATTATGTTTTTATCCAAATTAAAACAGGAGGGACTAATTTAGAACATACCTGTATGGGAGTCGATCTGTGAAGTCTATGTGCAAGGTAGCGTTTCTTTTTTTTTTTTGTCTAAAAACAGACACGGTCTTGCCATTTTTTTGATATTGATATTTTTATGCAAGATGCCTCCTGTTTAGTCTCGACTTCCTTTTTCACCACTGCTTAGACATCAGTAATTTAAGTTTACTGTGCCGAACATGATGCACATATAATCTGTGGTGGGAATATTTTCTTTGCTTATTTTTTTTTTACCTGTCCCTTCCTCTCCAAACTTGTTTTTCTTTTTTTTTTTTACTCAACAGAGTGTGCCAAAGATCTCTATACACATCTTAGTATAAGAATTACTTTAATACATTCTTAAGGCTGAAGGATACTTCAAGGCATTCCGAAAGGGTATTTACTGTACAGTAAAGGGAAATATAAAAGTTATAAAAATATAAATTTACCATGGAGTTTAATTTTTGCTGCTATTTGGTAATTTGCCGCCTATATACAGTATGAAGATTTCTGGACCATACTATACTTTGAATGAAAACTCCTCCAAATTCTTCTTTTTCAATTACAGTGTGATGTTGGAAGGCATACACTCTATGAAGCATTGCTGCAAAGGTTTCTGCATTGATGTCCTCAAGCGACTGGCAAAAATTGTGGGTTTCACCTATGACCTCTACCTTGTGACAAACGGCAGGCATGGGAAGAACATAGACGGACAGTGGAACGGGATGGTTGGTGAGGTGAGGCTCTTTTATCTGAATCTTTTCAATGGTGAATAATTCGATTACTTGGGGTGTTTATACAGTGGAACCTTGGCATACGAATGCCCTCCCTTATGAATTTTTGCCTTAAGAATTGAAATTGGCGGCACGGTGTTTTAGTGGTTAGCACTGTCGCCTTGCATCTCCAGGGTCCGTGTTCGATTCCCGTCTCTGTGTACATGGGGTTTGCATGTTCTCCTCGTGCTTGGTTGGTTTTACCCGGGTACTCCTGTTTCCTCCCACAGTCCAAAGACCTCTAGATTACGCTAATTGGCATTCCCAAATTACCCGTAGTATGTGCCCTGCGATGGATTGACACCCTGTCCAGGGTGTATCCTGCCTCGTGCCCTAGGTCTCTTGGGATAGGCTTCAGGACCCCGCGACCCTGAATACAGCATAAAGCGGTATAGATGATAACTGAGTGAGAATTTAAATTTTGCAAGAAATTTGCTTCAGCATTGAAGGCCTTCTCGGCATACGAAAAGATTTACTGAACCGAACGCCGGCTAAGTTGCACGGCACGTACGCCAGGGAGTTGTTTAAAATTCGTTTCCGAATGTTTTTCAGTTTTTCATAAAAAGCTGTTTTAAAAGAGTCAACCAACGATACAAACATCGCCTTTGGAAAAGCTACATGATTTTTCAATTCTTTTTTTTTTTTGCAATATTTTATTGGTAATATTTGATTGACTAGATGACCCGCTTTTACATTATTTCTTATGGGAGAATTAGTATTGCAATTTGAACTTTTGCCTCAACAACTTGCCTCCAGAATGAATAAAATTTTTATGCCCGAGGTTCCACTGTACAGGCAAGGGACTACAAAAGGTCAAATCAAGTTTATAGTAAAATTAGGCAAACAACTTTCTCAAAGGGGGCTTTCACACTACGGACCTTGGCATGTATCCCATTAAATGTAACCCCAACATTAGGATCGCGTCCGTTTCCTCTGATATCTCTGTAAGCACGCAGAACGCACCTTTGAGCTACTGTATACAGCCAAAGTAGGAATGCAGGCAAAAGGGTTGCCTATGAGATTTTTCCCCAAATATCAATAAAATCAGGTGAATAGTAAAGTTTGTCTTCTTCTCTTTGTGTTTATTAGTGTTTCCAGCTAGTTGTACAAGAGAGTGTAAATACGCAAGTGTACACAAATACAGTACAGCATTAATAATGTGAAAGCTGGCCAGCGGGGCGGTGGGCAGGGGGAGCGATCATATCCGGACATGATATGAAGCAATTGTGCCAACTGTGAAAGCAGAGCTAAGACAGGTGCCAGGGATCTGGCACACCAGCGTCTATTACAACAGCCAGTGTAACAAAAACATGAACAGCTCAGTGCTCACCAGAGTCAGACAAATATCCAGTTCAGTACTGAGTGCAGCTCAGCATGGGGAATACTAACGATTTACACTAAACTATTAATGAACATTAAGGATTTAGCCTTCAATACTGGTGGAAAGTATTCAGGTTTTGACAGTATACAGTATGAAAAAAATTAAGAATAAAGCATGAGACTTGGGAATAAGCTGGAGCATTTCACATTAAACACAACTAACCATAAATTGTGACGCCAGCAATTGGCGAGTCCAGCATCTTTGTTAGCAGTTTATTGTTTTCCAGATTATTCAGAGAACTGGACAGTCGACAGTAAACAGACGTGTCAGGGTGGGTCATGCGGCTAGGTTATTTATTTATTTATTTATTTATTATTTTTGTAGTGTGCAATGTTTTGGAGGACGGTAAAGAGGTTTTGGATGATCTTAGCTGCTTGAACATCATTTTCCAAGGTCCCCGGGCTCGGTTCCATGCCCAATGCTGTGTTTTTATATGCTTTTCAAAAATGAAGAATAAATCCAAATCTTCACATTTTTCAGATGCTTCTTTGCTTCTTTGCTTTCAGGTGCTTCAGTAACTGTTTTATTTCCTTCATCAGATATAATCTCACATTCATAAACAGCACAATCTTCAACCTTTTCAAGTGCTGTGGTGATTCATAACGTCTCGATTGTATTGCGTACCAGGTGGTCTCCAAACGAGCAGACATGGCAATTGGCTCACTAACCATCAATGAAGAGAGGTCAGAAGTTGTCGAATTCTCGGTTCCCTTTGTGGAGACTGGCATCAGCGTTATGGTCTCTCGGAGCAACGGCACCGTCTCTCCGTCTGCTTTCTTGGGTGAGTCATTCTGATCTCGGGTTCTGAACACATTTTATTTTCTATCCACAAAATTTCACACATATTTGTGATGTGTTGGACATTACCCGCACCATAATCCCCCTCTTTATCTCACAGTGTTTGCAATCTACCTTATTATACATTAGTAATGCTTCTGTGCATCACAGACACGCTGTATCCACTCACATTTTGTCATTTTAATGGGAGCTACTATATACGATTTAATTCTGATTATTTGCTATTAAACATGAACTTTTTAAACTAGCACTTTAAAAAAAAATCTGGCAACCCTGTCATCAACCTTGTGCTAGTAGTTCAATACTGAAAATATTTATAGAGTGAGAGCATGAATCAAGTGAATCTTTTCCCTATGCATCTTTATTAGTGCATGTTGCAGTTCTCATATGTGACCACTAGGTTTAATTATTGTAAAACTGAAATAATTTGGAGTCTTATTGGTTTCTGAAATATGAATGTTAATTTTCCACATGAAATACAGCTCATATTATGCATTCTAGCATGCACGAAGCTCCTTCCCACTCACTCATCGTCTGTACCGCTTTATCCTGCATACCAGGTTGCAGGGGTCCTGGAGCATAACCCAGGAGACTTAGGGCATGAGGCAGCGTACGCCCTGGATGGCTTGTCAATCCATCGCAGAGCACACACACATACACACACATATACGTTTATTCACACACTACAGTCAATTTGGGAACACCCGTTAACATATCCTGCACTTGTCTGTCTTTGGACTGTGGGAGGAAACCGGAGTACCCGGAGGAAACCCACCAAGCCCGGGGAGAACATGCAAACTCCGTGCACACAGACCCAGAGGCGGGAATTGACCCTGGACAGTGCTAACCACTAAGCCACCATTCAGCTCAGTAAGAGTACTAAACAGACCTAAATCACTATGTCTTGACATGAGCTCTATAGACCCTTACTAAATCTATATATAGAGATTTATAGAGTTGAGCATAATTTGGATTTCATGCAGAAGCTCTATAAAATCATATTGCATGTCTGTAGAGTTCTATAAAACTGAACAAAAATTCTATAAAACATGCAACTCAAAGTACAGTAGACTTTCCCCAGTGTCAAATTGCATGTCTATAGAAATGTACAGGATTTATGCAAAAACATTAAAAACAAGCGTTTAAGATAACCGAGCAGAAATTCTGCAAGGCGACATGCTAACCATTAAGTCACGATGCTGCCTTCACAATGTTGCTACAAAAAGCCAATGAAATTATAAAATATAAAAATATTTCACACCGATTTCTCAAATTTACTATGCCGAAAATTTATCATCATTCAGCATGCAATACAAATTGTATTGAAACAGCAATACAGTAACTCCCCAACATACAGTACGAGCAACTTCCATTTCGAGAGCTTGCTCATAAGTCCAATTTGTTTGTAAGTCCAACAAACATTGTCTAGGTACTAGGATACTACCACAATTGGCTATACACAATAAAAAAACGAACATGTTACTTGATCTTGTTCTTGTTCTTTAGAATCGTGCCGATGCTTGAACGATTCATGGTAAAAGAACGAGCAATGTTTGCCATCTTTGCACCTCCCTCCATTCTCTCATGTGATCGTATCTTCGAAAGTTTGTAACCTGAATGTTCGTATGTAGGAGCCTTACTGTAATGGAAAAATCAATTCAATATTTTAACTTTCAATTTTTTTTATTATTATTGGTCATTCAAAATAGGTAACTAATTTTTCAGCAGGGTTTAAAATGAATGTGTTGTTGAACACTTGATTTACTTGTACTCTATGAACAAGCCGTAACAGAATGTGATCCAGATGTGCAGCATGAGGGTGAAGGATTCTGTCCAAACAAAGCTAACAGAAAGTGATGTAAATGAAATGAAGTTGAACAAGCTGTTTTGTCATAACGCATTGAAGTCCCAGTATCACTTACTGAAATCTAGTGTCAAATCAAAGCAAGCAATGTGTGGAATTAAATAACCATCAATGTTAAACTTAGAATTTTTTTTTATCATGTCTGCCTTTGGCACAAGTACGATGGAGCTTGACCAGTCATTGTGGTTCTCCTCGAGTACCCCCATATGGAGCACGGCCCTGCAGCTCATCACGATTCACCTGCTACGTTCAGGCAATCAGTATAGATGAGTGTTCACAACCACTCAAGCAGAACTCTCTATTGACTTGCTCTGTGCACTTTCTGTGACCAGCCGAAAGGGGAAACCACAAAGGAAAACAACTTTGATCTTTGGGTCAGGGTGCAGTGATTTCCACCGGAGAGAGGATTGAACCTCACTATTTAAGACTCAGCTTTTGGTCCTAGATGATTCCTCTAGATGATCGGAGAAATCATCACCGAAGCCACAGGGACAGTTTATCTTCATCGGTTTAGGAGATTTTGTGGCTTATCTGCAGAGCGTTATCTCTACCTGATAATCACCATCTCTGTTAACAGGAAGGATTGCCGTTTGTTCCTGGGCTCGGCGCAACATATTTGATTAAAATAATTCCGCTAATCATCCGCAATCATTTGATTTAATAATTAGTATTTTTAGAATATATTTTAGCATACTAATTTGCTTGGTAACTATTGGCCTTTTTAAATTTTATATTGCTAAATAGGTTTAGATTGAGGACACCATTGCGAAATAACACCTTTATAGCCACAGGCCATAGAATGTTATTACCAAATTATTAAATGTTATTACTAAAAGCCAATAAAAATCAGCATAATATGCATAATCTCTCAGAATTACCGTAGCAGAAATGTTTCCTGCTTCGGCATGCAGGACAATTTATACTTTGGACAGTTGAAGAGGGTGCAATGGTACTTTTGAGTTGGAGGGATGGAGTGGTCAAATCTACCTGACATTTACAGGATGTCCCGAAATATATATATATAAGTGGTTTGGGCAGTTAGTAGTAATTGGATGGCCAACCTATATTTTATACTTCACCAACAGAATTGAAAAATGCCAGGCACCAGCAGTTATTCATGAATATCCCTGTACACATCCCCTACAGATCTTCACCCAATGTCATGTCCCTCAGTAAGTAGTCACCCGTGACAGGCACCCTGTAGATCCTAGGCAAACAGAAATAGTTGGCTGTCCTTGCTGAGGTCAGGGTCCTGAACCTCTGCCACCGCTGTTGAAGGTGTTTGGCCAACCTCCTGGTTGAAGTTTTACCACTGTTTAAGGCAGTATCTTCTTGTAAATTGGCAAAAGATTGATCCTGACAGAGCAATTACAAGACCAAATAATCATGATTTGTAAATAAAACAAAAAAAAAACAATAAGTTGATTGGAATGAAGCGTTCTCATAGAGAGAGGGGCAGTAAATCACAGCCCACAGGCATTGACGAAGACCATGGAAACTGTTCTCCGTTGTGGAGATGGACGTGGGCAGAGTCAGTAAGCAGCATAAATTTCTTTTGTTACCACGACACCCTCAAAGCTACATGCCACATCCTCATATCCATATCAGAAAAGAACTTTTTGAACATGTGAAGCAATTTGCAAATAAAAAAGGAATGGCAGTTGGCTTGCAAGGCATCCCTCCAGAGAATTCAGCTTATAGTCGCTTCCTGAGACTTGAGATTTGAAGTATTCTTTATGTAGGCTTTTTGTGTGTGTGTTTGAGAATGATAGAAAAAAATATGTAAAGTATGATAGCACCAGAATACCTCAAGCAGCGTATGTATATAGTTACCCACTCTCCGGAGACTTGGACTAGAAACAGATCTAAATGTTGGATTTGAAGCAGTCATAGTTATGAGTGAAAAACTGCTACAGAATGAATTCGATTCCTAAGGTAATCATGCAGCATCTTTGATGTTAACACTGAATGTAAGAGGTTTTTACGGTGGCCGAGAAGTGCAAAACAAAATAACAAAAGCAAAATCAAAATAACAAATTAAAAAACAAAATAACAAAACCCAAATCAAAACCCAAAACAAAATAACAAAAGCAAAAACAATACAACAAATCAGGTAGGTATAGTTTGCAAATGAAATTCTTATTACTGATTGGAAAAGACATCTGTCACTCAAAACATACAAGAAGTACTGTCAAGTGAAGTCAAACTTATTTTTAAAACACATTTAACACATTGTGTGTTCTGATTTGGTTTATTGTTTTCGGTTTTGTTATTTTTTCTTAGGTTTTGTTATTTTATTTTTGAATTTGTTATTTTGTTTTGGGTTTTGTTATTTTGTTTTTGAATTTGTTATTTTGTTTTGCTATTTTGTTTTTGAATGTTATTTTGTTTTCTGTTTTGGTATTTTGTTTTGCACTTCTCGGCCACCGTAGGTTTGGGAGCCTCTGACATGAATCTGGGATAGACAAGCAATTCATCTAGTGTAGTCTAGTGCTAGCCTATAAAACTATTTGCGCATCCTTTTAGGAAAAAAAAATTATTACACGTCATTATCCGTTCAGACCTCACCCACTGACATACCGTACATTAGCAAATGAAATCTAGCAGGTCAATTACAAATGTTCTAAAGCCCCTGAGAAAGTGCTTGCCCTATCGTTTGGAAATCTCAAGTTCAAATACATGGTGATGCTGTAGTTTCTTGCAGCCGGGGGTCTGAAGAGAGCTGATTGGCCGAGCTAGTTAGCGCTCTAACATCAATCAAGGGATATCACGTGAGCGGAGGGAACATATACTGTAGCACTGTTCTCCGAGTGTGTTACGCTGCTCCTGCGGGTGCATGAGTTCGCAGTTAGAAAAAAAAGGGGTGTTTGGTGACGTCATGTGGCCCGGAACGGCTGAAACACGTGATAGTCGTCCTGGAGTCCTATTCTAGGACTCAAATAGAAAATGATTTTCACACATGAATTGGCCAGTGCTAAATGCGTTTGAAACCTAAGAGTGTAAGACTTAGGTAGTCAGGTACTGAGATCTGGAACAAGTAATAAATGCATAAACCTATACACTCCACTTCTTACAGCACTGGTGACTCATGGCTGGCACAGAATACTTTGCGCTGGGTGTCAATCCTTCCATTTAACAGTTGCAAAGGAATTCACTTGTATGACGAATAATCTGCACTTTAGCCGTCCACGTTGGCAGACATCTGCCTGATGTCATATAGATTGGTTCACGTAATGCATGCCTTCTGTGCAGGTTGCTTTATTACTTCGCTCTGCAAATCCATATATATATATATATATATATATATATATATATATACAATGCCCTCCATAATTATTGGCACCCCTGGCTAAAATGTGTTCTTTAGCTTCTAAAGAACTAATTTAGAAAAAAATCAGTTTTGTTCTAAATAACAGGACCAAAATGGAAAAAAAGAGGAAATTCCAACCTTTAATTCAAGTGCATTTATTCAGTGGAAAAAAAATCCCACATTAAGAAATAATTATTTTACATCAAATCATGGGTGCCAGGCACCCCTGATGTTTAATACTTTGTACAACCCCCTTTTGCCAACAAAACAGCACCTAATCTTCTCCTATAATGTTTCACAAGATTAGAGAACACAGAAAGAGGGATCTTCGACCATTCCTCTTTGCACAATGTCTCTAAATCATCCAGTGACCTGACTCCTCTCGTCTGCACTCTCCTCTTCAGCTCACTCCACAGGTTTTCAATGGGGTTGAGGTCTGGGGCCTGAGATGGCCATGGGAGGAGCTTGATTCTGTGTGTGGTGAACCATTTCTGTGTAGATTTGGCCACATGTTTTAGGTCATTATCTTGCTGAAAGACCAAGTGACGACCCATCTTCAGCTTTCAGGCAGAGGCCACCAGATTTTGTCCTGAAATGTCCTGGTATTTCAAAGCATTCATGGTGCCATGCACCCAAACAAGGTTCCCAGGGCCTCTGGAAGAGAAACAGCCCCACAGCATCACAGATCCTCCCCCATACCTCACAGTGGGCAGGAGGTGCTTTTCTGCATACTCATCTTTTGTGTTCCACTTAGAGTGTTTGTTGCCAAAAAGCTCTATCTTGGTCTCATCTGACCAAACAAGACGGTCCCAGTTGAAGCCCCAGTACCGCTTAGCAAACTCCAAAAGTTTGCGTTTATGATTGTTTGCGTTTATGATGTATGATTATGACTGAGAAAAGTTTTTTTCCTTGCATGCCTCCCAAAGAGCTTGTTGGCATGTAGAGAGCGTCTGATGGTTATTTTGGAGACTTTGTGACCCCAAGACTTTGTTGCAGTTCTTTAACAGTGAGCTTTGGAGAATCTTTTATTTCTCTTACCATCCTCCTCACTGTGCGTGGAGGAAAAATAAACTTGCGTCCTCGTCCAGGCTTGTTTACTTCTGTTCCAGTTTTTTTTAACTTCTTAATGATTCCTCTCACAGTAGATTTGGGCAGGAGCAGGCGGGTGGCTATTTTCTTGTACCCATTGCCTGACTTGTGAAGGTCGACACACATCTGCCTTACTTGAATGGTGTGTTCCTTTGTCTTTCCCATATTGAAGAGTGGATAAGAGAAATGGCCTCTGTGTCACGTCATATTTATACCCCAGGGAAGCAGGGAGTGATAAATTACTAATTAAATGTTCCTAGATACTCTGATCAACTTTGTAAACTACTGTAGAAATGTCAGAAATACTTCAATTACATTTATTTTCTAGGAATTGCTAGGGGTGCCTATAATTGTGGAACAGGTTATTTTATGAAAAATAATTATTTGTTAGTCAGGGATTTTTATTTCAACTTAAAATTCACTTCATATTCATATTATATTTTTCTACACTTTTCAGTGTGACAATATGCTTCCGCAATAAAAACTGAATTTATTTTAAAGCTTTTAACACATCTTAACCAGGGGTGCCAATAATTATGGAGGGCACTGTGTGTGTGTGTGTGTGTGTGTGTATATATATATATATATATATACACACAATAACTGAGATCATTGTTTTAAAGTATTAAAGGATTGACGTGCTTGAGGTAGAAAAGTTTTTATAAGTCATTATCTTTACACTTATCTAAACTAATGAGCTGACAGACAAATAACAAAGGGAAAACCTAAATTAATGATTCCTCCAGGCAGATGTACAACATGATGCAATTAATCAGCTAACATAATACCATGCTCCGTGTCATGTTTCAAAATGCTGAGCAGGATGAGATGACCTTTATTCTTGGTAAGGAATAGAAAAGTGACTTTGAAAGGGGGTGCCAGAGATTCAGTCACAAAGATTGGCTAGGATTTCAGTAGGACCAGTGACTAAAATGCTAGTCTAATGATTATTGTTCATGGTTAATCTAGTGATTGAATTTTCTGGTTGGATGATTCATGCTTATTAATTTGGCAGTAAATAATAAAAATAACTTTGATGTGGGCAGCATGGTGGCGTACTGGTTAGGGTTAAGGGTCAAGGGTTCGATTTCTGTCTTGGGAGTTTGTTCTCCCTGTGCTTGGTGAGTTTCCTCCCGCAGTCCAAAAACATGCAGATTAGGTTAATTGGTGTTCTCAAATCGTCTGTTTTGTGTGTGGGCTGTGATGGATTGACACCCTGTCCATGGTCTACCGCCTCGTGCCCAAAGTCTCCTGAGATCCTGTACTGGGAAATACTGTAGAAGATTCATGAATGAACTTTGATGTGTAATCTTTTAACTTTTTTTCCAGCATCTTCTCATGAAAAAAATTCATCTACAAATAAAGATTTTCTGGGCCTCCAAATGGCGCAGTGGTAAAGCGCTTGCTCTATCATCTAGAGATTGTGAGTTCGATTCCCGGGTGATGCTGTAACCTCTCGCAGCCGGAGGTCTAGTGAGAGCTGATTGGCCGAGCTCTCTCAGAGGGGAGGGATGAGAGGTACTTACAGTAGTACTCCCACATTAATCATGGCTCTACAGCCAATCAGGGGCACTGTGAGCTCATGTAAGCGGACGGAGCGGATAGCGCTGTCCTCCTAGTGTGTTACGCTGCCCCCAACGGTGCGTGAGCGAGCACTTCGAAAAGATGCGGTCGGCTGGAGTCACGTGGTTCGGAGGAAATCACATGATCGTCTTCGGCCCTCCGGACTGAGTGGTAGTAGTAGCCTTAATATGGGAGCTCCCTAGTGACGGGGAGGAATTGGACACAACTAAATTAGGGAGAAAATCTGGGAAAAATAAAAATAAATAAATAAATAAATAAATAAAGATTTTCGCACATAAGAAAAACATTTAATTTAAAAGGTGTCAAGAATTAATTAAAGTCCAGCGGCACACACATGTGCACATACTGTACAGTGACAGACTTTAGGTAGAAAGCAATTTTTTATTAAAAAACTAAAACTTGCACACTTGACCCAAATAACCCACGGAATGAAATCAGTGACATTTTATCATATAAATCTATGAGAAACTAAAGGTTATCTGCGGCCCCGCCCATGCACATGGGGTTTACCTGTATCTACGCCTACCATTACTGTACCTGCGAATGGAGCGTGCGGTCAACTCGCTGCCGCTCCTCACATGCTCCCATGTTGAGGCAGCCCTTAATTCTGGAAGTAATATGCTGTTTATTGCTGTATATATAAGGCCTGGGTTAGATTCCCACCCATTACCCAAACCCTAGAGCCTGGATGCAGTGGCCGTCCCAAGCCCGGATAAAATGGGTGGGTTCCGTTAGGAAGGACAACCGGCCGTAAAACCTGTGCCAAGTTGTGTGTGGATGGGATGATCAGCTGTGGCAACCCCTAGATGGGAGCAGCCGAAGACTAACAACATATATATGTCTATATGCAGGAAGTGACATATACAGAGACACAGGCATATACACAGACAGATAGATAAATAGATTTGTCTCAGAAAGGCTGATGCATTTATCACTTCATTTATCATTTTAATATGATAAATGACATTTATGTAGGAAGCAGCCATTTCAAAAGTTTTAAAAGTCTTTATGCACATAAACAAACTGTTTACAACTCGCCAATGCACTGAAAAGCAGAGCTGCCAGACTGCTGTGGAGAATCTTGACTCGCAGGCACTGACACTCACCGACACTCAGACTAAACACACTCTAATACATACTTAGGCTGCTGTCTCATCGTTTTGAAGTCAGCCTGAGAGGCCGGGTGTTTTCCTCTGAGATGCTTGTTGCTGTGTGTGTGTGTGTGTGTGTGTGTGTGTGTGTGTGTGTGTGTGTGTGTGTGTGTGTGTGTGTGTGTGTGCGTGTGTGCATGCTGTGGTGAGCTTTTTCAGTTTGACACAGTGTGCACAGCACCATTTTTTATGTGTTTGTTTAAAGAATTACCTCAAATCATATGATTGGGTTCAGATTTTTGGGAATAAAATCTCATATTTCATCATCAACAAAATTAGGGAGGAAAGAAAACATTGTGACGCATAAACTCACTCCAGAGGAGGAAATGTATTTAGTCCGAGACACAACTAACTGACCAACAGAAATTGGGGGCTTTCTTGTGATTATTGTCATGGCAACCTGTTCTCCCCGTGTTCGGTGGGTTTCCTCTCGGTACTCCGGTTTCCTCCCACAGTCCTAAGACATGCAGATTAGTCTGATTGCCATTCCCAAATTGCCCATAGTGTGTGAATGAGTGTGTGTGCCTTGCGATGGCTTGGCACCCTATCCAGGATGTACCCTGCCTTATGCCTGAAGTCTCCTGTGATGGGTTTCAGGCTTCCCACGACCCTGTTCAGGGTCTAGAAAATGAATGAATGAATGAATGAATGAACAATCTAGCTGCATATAAAATTAGCCATAGAGTCCACGTAAATGTGATATATTCTCAGAAACAGATAGTTTGAAAAAGGACAGTCGTGGGAGAACCAGGACAGGTGGCCACCTTTACAGTACATACAACTTTTTCCCGATTATGACATGTACAGTATCTATCCTGATGCCAGCGAGCTCTTCTAAGATACCAGCGCCTCTATCCACATGGCCAGAGGGAGTCATTGAATGCTTTGATGATTTGGTAAATGGTGTAAATCATACGTTATGGCCTTCACAGTCACTTTCGCAACTCAACTGGTCACCTGTGGAAAATCTTGGACAAACAAAAACCCACTAATTCTGACAAACTCCAAGAAGTGATTATGAAAGAATGGGTTGCTATCAGTCAGGATTTGGCTCAGAAGTTGCTTGAGAGCAGCTCAGTCGAATTGCAGAGGTCCTGGAAAAGAAGGGCCAACACTGCAAATACTGACTCTTTGCATAAATGTCATGTAATTGTCAATAAAAGCCTTTGAAACGTATGAAGTGCTTGTAATTATATTTCAGTACATCACAGAAACAACTGAAACAAAGATCTAAAAGCAGTTTAGCAGCAAACTTTGTGAAAACTAATATTTGTGTCATTCTCAAAACTTTTGGCCACGACTGTAAATATTGAACAATGACATCTATTTGGTGCAATAAATATTGAAGTGCAGGCATCTTATTATGTTTTCTAATGTAGATTTTTATCCTGTGACTTTTGTGTATCCCTACCCTTATTGTTGATAACTTGGACCCTTATTATTGATAACATTATTATTATTATTATTATTATTATTATTATTATTATTATTGATAACTTGGATCGTTATTATTGAGAACATTATTATTATATATATTTTTTGATAACCTTATTATTATTATTATTATTATTATTATTATTATTGATAACCTTATTATTGATAACCTTATTATTATTATTGATAACTTGGACAACTTCTATTATACTGAACTTCCAGCAGCCTAACACATATGATGTCATTATATAATTCCTGTTATCCATTATTTTATCTGTTAAATGAGGATGGGTTCCCTGTTGAGTCCGGTTCCTCTCAAGGTTTCTTCCTATTGCCATCTCAGGGAGTTTTTCCATGCCACTGCCGCCCCCGGCTTGCTCATCAGGGACAATTATTATTTTAAAAACATTTCTTCTCACTCATACACACTTCCATAAATGTTCTTTTCATGTTGTGAAGCTGCTTCGAGACAATGACCATTGTTAAAAGCGCTATATAAATAAAATTGAAATTTAAAAAATGGAAATTATTTGAATTCTCCCTCGCCCCAAACCCCCCCCCCCCCCCCCGCCCCCCCTCCCATCACCACACTTCAACTGTACACTGTCTCATCTGTTTCCTATCAGAGCCTTACAGTCCCGCCGTATGGGTGATGATGTTCGTCATGTGCCTGTCTGTGGTGGCCGTAACCGTTTTTATCTTTGAGTTTTTCAGCCCTGTCGGATACAACCGAAGCCTGCAAAGTGGAAAAAGTAAGTGATTTTTTTTTTTTTTGCCTTAGGCACATCTAGAAATGAAATCAGCAGCGCATAACTTACTGCTTATTACTAGACTAAAATATGCAGTCAATTTTTATAATGTTCTGAATCGCCAGAGCATGTCTGATTCTTGTGCTCATACACCGTTTGTGCCGTCTTTTCCCTGCACTCCTATCAGCCCCAAGATGTCCTAATGTTTGTCGTTTCTCTCTCAGTGGCGGGAGGATCAAAGTTTACCATAGGAAAATCCGTATGGCTGCTGTGGGCTCTGGTCTTTAATAACTCAGTGCCTGTAGAAAACCCAAGAGGAACCACGAGTAAGATCATGGTGCTGGTTTGGGCTTTCTTCGCTGTTATCTTTTTGGCAAGCTACACTGCTAACCTGGCTGCCTTCATGATCCAAGAGGAGTACATTGACACGGTGTCTGGCCTTAGTGACAAGAAGGTAACTGAACCATATCAATACCTTAATTGTATAATGTGTTAATCAATGAATATAGAATTTTGATTATACAACCCAAATTCCAATAAAGTTGGTCACCTGTTTTTGTCACCCTGTACTTCATTAAAGAACAGTACAACAACACATTATTTGGTGATTTACTATATGAAATTATCTGTTTGTTGAAAATATGCATATATTTCCAATATGGTGGGTGCAACATTCTCCAAAAAGTTGGGGCATGGCCAATTTAGGACTAATAATGATGTGTTAAGCTTAATGGAACCGGGAACCTCCAGGGTCCAGGTTGGATTCCCGTCTTGGGGACTGTGTGCATGGAGTTTGCATGTTCTCCCTGTGCTTGTTGGGTTTCCTCTGGGTACTCCAGTTTCCTTCCATAGTTCAAAGACAAACAGATTAGGCTAATTGGCGTTCCCAAATTTCCCGAATGTTGACTGATGGTCCTATCACGGTTGTAAAAAATGGATTGGAATAAATACAATGGCCACCAATGGCCTCCACGGTCATTAGTTGGACTAAGGAGATTCCTAGATGAATAGATGGATGGATGGAACGATGTGGTAAGTTGAAATTACAAGATGTTGAGGAAACCGGTGATGTTAAAAAGGTGAATTATGTTAATGTATTGCCATGTATTACAATTCATGAATTGCCACACGGAATCCAAACTCAATTAAAAAATAAATATATAATACATTTGAGTTGGTAAAATGATGCCGTTCCTCTATAATCCTACAGGGTGTGCAGTCTAAATTATTCATACCTCAGAGCATCCTGTGTGGTAGGAGCAAAATACACACGTGGGCAAAATTGTTGGTACCCTTCGGTCAATGAAAGAAAAACTCACAATGGTCACAGAAATAACTTTAATCTGACAAAAGTAATAATTAAATAAAATTCTATGAATGTTAACCAGTGAAAGTCAGACATTGCTTTTCAACCATGCTTTAACAGAATTATTTTAAAAAATAAACTCATGGAACAGGCCTGGACAAAAATGATGGTACCCTAGAAAATACTGAAAATAATGTGACCAAAGGGACATGTTAATTCAAGGTGTGTCCACTAATTAGCATCACAGGTGTCTACAATCTTGTAATCAGTCAGTGGGCCTATATATAGGGCTCCAGGTAGTCACTGTGTTGTTTGGTGACATGGTATGTACCACACTCAACATGGACCAGAGGAAGCGAAGGAAAGAGTTATCTCAGGAGATTCGAAAGAAAATTATAGACAAGCATGTTAAAGGTAAAGGCTATAAGACCATTTCCAAGCAGCTAGATGTTCCTGTGACTACAGTTGCACATATTATTCGGAAATGTAAGATCCATGGGACTGTAGCCAACCTCCCTGGACGTGGCCGCAAGAGACGGATAATCTGAATGGTAACAAAAGAGCCCAGAAAGACTTCTAAAGAGATCCAAGGTGAACTTCATGCTCAAGGAACATCAGTGTCAGATCGCACCATCCGTCGTTGTTTGAGCCAAAGTGGACTACATGGGAGACGACCAAGGAGGACACCATTGTTGAAAACAAATCATAAAAAAGCCAGACTGGAATATGCCAAACTACATGTTGACAAGCCACAAAGCTTCTGGGATAATGTCCTATGGACAGATGAGACAAAAATATAACTTTTTGCCAAGGCACATCAGCTCTATGTTCACAGACGGAAAAATGAAGCATATCAAGAAAAGAACACTGTCCCTACTGTGAAACATGGAGGAGGCTCTGTTATGTTTTGGGGCTGCTTTGCTGCATCTGGCACAGGGTGTCTTGAATCTGTGCAGGGTACAATGAAATCTCAAGACTATCAAGGGATTCTAGAGAGAAATGTGCTGGCCAGTGTCAGAAAGCTGGGTCTCAGTCGCAGGTCATGGGTCTTGCAACAGGACAATGACCCAAAACACACAGCTAAAAACACCCAAGAATGGCTAAGAGGAAAACATTGGACTATTCTAAAGTGGCCTTCTATGAGCCCTGACCTCAATCCTATTGAGCATCTTTGGAAGGAGCTGAAACATGCTGTCTGGAAAAGGCACCCTTCAAACCAGAAACAACTGGAGCAGCTTGCTCATGAGGAGTGGGCCAAAATACCTGCAGAGAGGTGCAGAAGTCTCATTGACAGTTACAGGAATCGTTTGATTGCAGTGATTGCCTCAAAAGGTTGTGCAACAAACTATTAAGTTAGGGGTACCATCATTTTTGTTCAGGCCTGTTCCATGAGTTTATCTTTTTAAATAATTCCGTTGAAGCATGGTTGAAAAGCAATGTCTGACTTTCATTGGTTAACATTCAGAGAATTAAAGTTATTTATGTGACCATTGTGAGTTTTTCTTTCATTGACCGAAGGGTACCAACAATTTTGTCCACGTGTGTATTTGCTAAAGTTTTGAATTAGGTTGAAATCTGAAAAAAAAAAAATGAATATCAAATTGGGATATTTATAAAATTGGGATACTGCACCTAGGTATCGTTATAATACCGTAGTGAGTCTTCCCGGGTGATCCCCATCCCTAGAACATAAGGAGTTTCCAAGAAAGGCCTAGTCATTCTAGACGAAGGATGGGTCGAAGCTTATTATCCAGTACTTTCACGATAACCTTCCCATATTTTTAGTGCACAATATGATCAAGATATTCAAAGAAACTTCAAATCTTGATGCATAAAGGGCATGGCCGAAAAACCACTTCTGAAAGTGTGTGATATCTGATTCCTCAGATATCACTGTCTTAGAACTCATCATGTACAGTATGTGTAGTGGATGTTACAGTATAATGAGGGCTCTGGGACACTTTGGTAAACCTTTGTCCATTAAAACCTTTCGTTGCTGCTTTTGCAAAAGCAACTTAAAGCTTAAGGAGGCTATATATCATCTATACTGTCCAGAAGACTTCTAAGGGCTTGGTCTCATCTGGGATGGACTGTCTTTTGAGGTCTAACGATTCAACATTTCATATAGTCTTTGGAAACAACAGCCATTGTGTTCTCTGGGCCAAAGAGTAAAAGGACCATGCAAGCTGTTATCAGCATCAGGTCCAAAAGCCAGCATCAGGCATGGTGGGGAGTTGTGCCAGTGCCCGTAGCACTGTATTACAAAATTATTTTTTTTTTTTTGTTCACCATCTTTCCATGAGAAATCCCTTTTTTTTCCCAGCAAGGGAAATTCAGCTTTGTTATATTCCACATTCTGTTACATGTGCATGGCTGCATAAACCCAGAGAAACCCATGTGCTCGACTGGTCTGTCAGTCCTGTCCTGTCTCCAATTACAGATGTGCGGCGCATTATGGAGCAAAGACTCCATGCAATTTTTGCCCAGCTGAAATCCTGCATAAGGGAGGGATACTGTAGGTGAAATCCCGCCAATTGGTGTGTTCAGTGCCCAAAAGCTTAAAAATGTTATTAATAGAAATGTTAATGTTACAAAATGGAATCAATTTGTAAACAATGTGGTGCTGAAGTATTTTCAATATTTTCTCCTTCTTCTTGTCCCAACGTTTTTGGAATCAGGGTGGTCTATTTTGGAAGTGCACTAAGAATTGTGCCTACATATCAATGACATGATTGGTAAACTAGTAGACTATATTGAATGGTATTTTGGGATTGTGAGATATGAGATGCAGCCCATTTGTGACTAATTAAATCCTGCCATTTTTGCTTTCTGAATAGGACTTAGTACCAAGTAAAAGAGCAAAACCTAGGAGTCGCTCTGCTTTAACGTCTCAGTGAGTTGATTGCTTTGGGTTGCATGTATTCTTTCATGCCTAAAGTAGGGACGAGATGATGTTTGACATATCTGAGCTGGCGTGTGACAAATGAGTACAAATTTCCTTCCAATTCCGAACTGACAGCCCTGATACAGTGCTGACTGTGAATTACTATTACAGGACAGTCAGCGTGACTCACAGCGGTTCAAGAACATCATGTTGCAGAGTCGCTTTTTGTTCCTTTTCTTATTAATAATAACTCATATGTACTGTAGCAAAAAGCGTATGCACTCAATCCTTTCAATTAGCATAAACAGTCAAATAGATCTCATGCTGATTCTGAATACAGGCACCCCACCAGGATGCATGTTAGGCCCACTTCTGCACTCCCTGTTCACCAGTGTTAATTTGATCAACGAAAATGAAGAGGAAAATATTCGTTGACGACTTAGTTTTCATGACAAAAATGAGACTTAAACAAAATAAGAAGCAGTCTTTGAAAACTAGAACTATGACGAAATGTTTGTCGATGAATAAACGCTAAATGTGAATGAATGGTAAATGATTTTAAAATCAATTGATCTTTTTGCCCAATAATCTGCATGCATTTACTTGACAAACTGCAGTAGCACACCTTATGATTGGGTGTTAAAAAATATGTTACGCACCCACTGGCATCAAAAACAAACCTCTTGATACTGGGTATGGCTCTCCCTGCACTTAGAAAAAAAGGAGATATGATTTATGGGATGACTTCATCTAAGTTGCTGCAGTAAACAAAACTGGAAAAAATAAAAACATCAGTGGGAAAAACTAATGTGAAGAAGCAGCTGCTCAAAAATGAATGAAAATTTTATGAACATTTTAAAGTTAACATTAAGATTTATATAACAGTTAGGCAAAATGTGAGCAGCATTGGATTAATACAGTTTACTGTAGTTAGCCTTTAGACATTTATATGTTTATAAGTAACTGAAAAATATACAAATGTCAGGACATGTCAGAACTTCTTCAGGGCCCCAAAACACCCTCAGACTCCTAAGGGTTAAATGTGTAGCATTATTTAGCGTTGACCTTGCGTAGTAATGTTATAGACTGCACATAGACTGGGTTAGCTTATTATGATCACTAACGTTGAATTGGTAGCATTAGTTTGATGTTACGCTCCGTTCTCGTTCAGGTTTCAAAACCATGTTTGAATTAGGTAGAAGTGAATGCCGTTCCTACTACAACCTTTGCAGACTGCAATTCTAATTGAACGAACTTAACGGTATGAAGCCACTTTAACTCAGACAGTAATGAGTGAACTCCTGACATCGTACATCTACCGAAGGAAAGGGTGTCGAGTGGGTCTGTTATCGAAAATCTGTAAATCTCCTGATTTACAATGCACCGACATCACTGTCGCCTCTTTAACTTCCTGTTCTTGTAGCACTATTTGCAATTACACCAGTTATACAAATTACTCTACAGTCACAGTAAAACCATGTTGTTTATAGCCTACGCACGCTACTGTAACTGTTTATAAGACAATTCACAAATCATTTGAGTGGAATTGTCATTTGAGATTGAAATATTCTGATAAAAATGTGGCCTAATAGTATGTGATTTAATCATTGTTGTACAGTATTATTAAATGCAAAATCAATTTTATGTTGTATTTTATGAAAGTTAGCAGACATCACTAAAAATGGGATAAAATTTTTGTAAGAAATAAACTACAACTAAAAAATACTAAAACTATCATCTAACTTTAGTTATGCACACTGACTTTCATAAAATAGAACATAAAATTTTTTTAGCATTTAATAATTGAACAACAATTAAATCACATACTGTAAATTAACACTGCTTTTCACGCACAAGCACAGCTCAAAGAACATCCTGACGTTTGCTCATGACACAGCTGTCCCAGAGCTCATCATCATCATCAATATCATAATCATCATCAGTGATGATAAGAGTCTACATGGATTACACTGTTAGCAAAACTAAGGATATAGTCATGGATTTTAGGACAGCGCAGAAGGGCTGAGCACTTAAATTGATTATGCAATTTGATCGAGTCAATTAATTGAATAGATGGATCAGTTTTTAAATCAGAATCGATTTACAGTACAGTTTGTAAATTATTGAGGCTATAATAAATTAATTGAAAATGTTTAATGGTCTAAAATGGACAAAATCCTTAAAAATATACATTGATTGCAGAAAATACAAAAGCGCTTCCATCTTTCGCATATACTCGTGTTTTGCAATAGTATTGGTTCTTTGAAGTTTATGGGTTGTTGGTGCAGTACCGCCACCCACTGGACTGGCATGTTGAGCAGAGGTTTGGCAGGGGGAAAAAAAGAAGATTACTGCTTTGTACAAATCCAGACATTAAAACAAACAACACGTTACACAACATTTCAGTGGTATTTATTAGAGACCTTTGGTAGTTTTTAATACTTCAGATCCTGTAAGAAATATAACAATTTGAGACAAATCAAACAATAAACATTAGTGCAATTGAAATTTAATTGAATCAACAGTCTACATATAAATCACAGTTTGTGTCTTTATATAGCAACAATGCAGTTATGGGGAAAGTAAACTGTAAAGTAAAGTTCCTGTCATGTACCACAAGATCCACCAGAGACTTTGCTTCCTATAGAGTCTGTCACTTTAAGCATGCTAAATATTGCATTGTCTCTGGCATACTGTGCTTTAGACAAATAAAATGACTGTGTCTAATATATATATATATATACACACACATTTTCCTTCTTTCTGGTGGCGGTTGCCGTGGCAACAGGCTGAGAGGTCATCCCAGACTAGTAGCCATAGATTCAAGCTTCTTCAGAGAATTCTCTTCTAACTCAACTATGCAGTATAATCTCTCCAGCAGACTCTGGGTCTGCCCTAGTATCAATATTCATTTCAATGTGCCTGTACCAGGAGCTGACCAGAGGGCATCCTTATAAAGTAACCCAAACCAACTTAACCGGATCCTCTTCATTCAAATGAGCAGCTCATCTACTTCAAGCTTCCCTTGAATGGCCAATCTCTTCACCCACTTCATCCATAAAGAGTAAAGCCAAAACCCTTTGCAGAAACCTCACGTTTCCAACCTGTAACTATGATCGTATTCTTATGGTCACAACAGACTACCCTTCACTCATCTGAACTTAAACTACTGTTTAGGTGTAAGACCCATCACCTGACCTGAAGGAACCATTCCATTATTCTCATGGGGAGAATCATGACCTTGGATTTTTATCCCTGCTGGCTGCCTCTCCACAGCAAAACGTTTAGGTTCATTCTGAAGGTCAAATTCTATCGAGGAACATCATTTGGAAATATACTGAAAAACTCTACAACATTCTCTGTGTCTTGATTATCTGTCCTTGACAACCAAAACAGGAATGGGACAAGACACATCATGCATGGAGTCTGACAGCCATCTTAAACGGTTTCGACTTAACGTCAAGAAGGCGGACACCACCAGATTGCACAAAGTAATGGAGCACAAAACAGATGTCAAGGCACACCATCAAAGGCTGTCTTCAATGCCACAAAACACGTGGGCTAGTTTGGCATGCTCCCATCAGATGGAGTCTCCTTTGAAGAGTTCTGGCATAAATTGGTCCCAAAGTGGCAGAGGAATGTAATTCCCTTACATTTAAAAAACATCTTTTGGTGCCCTTTTTAAAAATAGCGACCTCAATTCCAGTTCACAAGATAAGACTAAGTCCCTTCCTAGTTTAGTGCAATCAATAGCTCTAGCTGAATCTCATACATCTCCATGAAACAAGGAGATTTATTTTAGCCACCATAGTAATCTCAGTCATAGTGATGGACTAGAAAATGGCAAAGATGCCTGCCACTTCCTCTCAAAGTGAAGGCAAGATGGTCCAAATACAGTATATTTAGTGTTTGAACAGTTGTTAATATTTAAAACTAATACCATTGATTCTCTGTGGATAAGATGATTTTACAACTGCCTTTTTGGTCAACATGTTTGAGAAATATATACTGAGCAATCATAAGAGTGGTGGTTCTACACTTATTTACTCCATGGGTGAGACCACCTCCGTGCACAAACCCCCCTTCCCCTCCCCCTCCACCGCACAGAATTAAAACAATTACACAAAATCATAATATTGCAGAAACAATGTTGTTTTATTGCACAAATCACTTAAAACTTATTGTGTCACTGTACAAGTTGTGCTCCCCTATTGAGTGATCGATACTGATGATAGCAAGGCCAGTGAGGCGTTCTTGAGACATGGGTTATCTCAGATATGACTTGATCAACTTCAGTTTTGAAAAGCTCCTCTCTGCTTGAGCCACAGTCACTGGCAGAGTAAGTGCAATCTTAAGAGCAGTCCAAAAGTTGGGGGTAGATCTCCGATAGATCCTTTTCATGAATAAGTCATGAGCTCAAGGAGGGTGATGGTTTTTGATGGCAGGGGAGGGAAGTTCTTGATTTCCTGCACAAGCTCTCTACTGTCCAAATCAGAGTGCCCTTCAAAGTGCAGTGTGGTGCCTAGTGTATTGCATTGCTCTGCCAGCTCCTCATCTGCAAGACTAGGCCAGCAAGAAGGCTAACAAACCTAAAGTTATAACACTAATCATCACTAGAACTTCATTGACATGATACAGTAATCCTACAGAGAGAACATTATTGCATACCTTTATCTTTTGCTCATTTCTCCTCTTCTTCTTTTCTTTTTTTTCTAAATTGGGCACCTGAAAGCTTTGGCCTTTTTCTCTCCATCACTGTTTATTTTGAAATCGACAATCAACTGATTCCCCACCCCCCTCCTGTCACTCACAACTAGAAGTCAAGACTAAACTAATTCACCTCAAATTCAAATCAAATTCAAATTCAAATTTTATTTGTCACATACACAATCCTACACAGTACGATATGCAGTGAAATGCTTAGGCAACTGCCCTGACCTAAGAGAATAAAATTAAATAAAATATAAAATATAGAATATAAAATGTAAAATGTAAGAATATAAAAATATAAAATGTAAGTAAGTAAAAAATTGAAATTGCACAAGTGGAAATACAAATATTGAATAAGCAAATTACAGTAAAGTGACATGTTAAATGATAAAGTGGCTTGTGTGCATATTTAAGTGACGTGTGCATACTACCCATGAGTGAGCAGGTGTGCAGTGAGGACAAGTGAGCAAATGTCCTGAATGTCCAGAGTGTCCAGAGTGAGTGCAGAAGCATGTGTGGGTGTGCAAAATGGATCAGTACTGTGTGTTGTACTGATTAAGAGACTGTATCGCCTGCGGGAAGAAGCTCCTCCTCAGTCTCTCTGTGTTGGCCTTCAGGGAGCGGAATCGCTTTCCTGACCTCAACAGAGAGAACAGTCCATTGCTGGGGTGACTGAGGTCCTTCATGATCTTCCTGGCCTTGGTCCAGCACCGCTTGCTGTAGATCGAGTGCAGGTCAGGGAGCTCGGTGTGGATGATGCGCTCAGCTGATCGCACCACCCTCTGAAGAGTTCGTCTGTCCTGCATGGTGCTGTTCCCGAACCAGGACGTGATGTTTCCCGTCAGGATGCTCTCTATGGTGCAGGAGTAGAAGTTCCTAAGCACCTTGGAGGGCAGTCTGAAGTCTCTCAGGCGTCTGAGGTGGTAGAGACGCTGTCGGGCCTTTTTCACCACGGTGTTGATGTGACAGGACCAAGACAGGTCCTGCGTGATGTGTACACCGAGGTAACGGAAGCTGTCCACTCTCTCCACTGGGCTCTTGTTGATGACGGGGGTCTGGTAGTTCCTCTTCTGCTTTGTGCTGAAGTCCACTATCAACTCCTTTGTCTTGCTGACGTTGAGAAGGAGGTTGTTCGTCTGACACCAGTTCTCCAGATTTCCAATCTCCTTCAGGTAGGCCGTCTCATCGTTGTCAGTGATCAGGCCGACCACGACGGTGTCATCAGCAAACTTGATGATGGTGGTGGAGTTGGTAGTGGCTACGCAGTCGTGAGTGTACAAAGAGTACAGTAGAGGGCTCAGAACACAACCCTGTGGGGCTCCAGTGCTGAGGGTGATGGAGGCTGAGACATGTCCACCCATCCTTACTGCCTGTGGTCTCCCCGTTAGGAAATTGGAGATCCACTGACACAAGGATGAGCTGAGTCCCAGGTGCTCCAGCTTGGTGGTGAGTGTAGAGGGAATTATGGTGTTAAATGCTGAGCTGTAGTCGATGAAAAGCATTTTCACATAATTCCCCCTTCTAGTGTCCAGGTGAGTGAGAGCAGTATGGAGTAGATGAGCGATGGCGTCATCTGTAGAGCGGTTTGAACGGTAGGCAAACTGAAGTGGATCTAGTGTGTCTGGTAATGAAGAGATGATGAAGTCTCTGACCAGCCGTTCAAAGCACTTCATCACCACTGATGTGAGGGCTACAGGTCGATAGTCATTGAGGGAAGCAGGATGTGGTTTCTTCGGAACAGGAACAATGATGGACTCTTTGAAGCATGTGGGGATCACCGACTGAGATAAAGAGAGGTGGAATATCTCTGTGAACACCGGTGCTAGCTGGTCTGCGCAGGCTCTGAGGACTCTACCTGAGATGCCGTCTGGTCCTGCTGCTTTCCTGGTGTTCACTCTCCTGAAGGCTCTCCTCACGTCATGCTCGGAGATGATAAACGCGTTTCCGGTGCTGGCAATGACTTCCTGTCTGCAGCCATTAGCAGCGCTAGCATTAGCAACGCTAGCGTCTTTAGCTGCAGCCTCGAAGCGAGCATAAAAGGTGTTCAGCTCGTCTGCCAGAGTCATGTCCGCGTTTGTCATACCGGATGTTGGAGCTTTGTAGTCCGTTATCGTTCTTAGTCCCTGCCACAGGCTCCTAGAGTCACTCTGTTGGAGTTGTGACTCTAGCTTCCTCCCGTAGCGCTGCTTCGCCTCCTTCACCGCCTTCCGGACGTTATATGCCGCAGCCTTGTACATGTCCATGTCCCCCGAAGCAAGTCCCGCATTGTAGGCAGCAGCGCGAGATCTCAGAGCGTCGCGGATGGTTTTATCCACCCACGGCTTCTGATTGGGAAACGTTCTGATGGTCGTTTTCTGTACGGTATCATCCGCTAGTTTCCCGATGAATCCCACAACCGCTTCCGTAAACACGCTGACGTCATCGGAGCTGTTTCGGAACATGTCCCAGTCTGCGTCATCAAGTGCGTCTTGAAGCGCGGCCACCGATTGGTCCGTCCAGCGCGCGACCTCCCTCTGAACCGGAAGTTCCTGTTTAAGCCTTTGTTTATATTTTGGCATGAGGAAGATGGCGGCGTGGTCAGATTTCCCAAACGGTGGACAAGATTGTGCCTTGTAGCCGTCTTTAACTGTTGTGTAACAGTGGTCCAGTGTCCTTTCGCCCCTGGTCGGGCAGGTGATGTGCTGATGGAAGTTAGGCGCTGCACGTTTGAGGTTGGCACTGTTAAAGTCCCCCGCCACAATAAGCGCAGCGTCCCGGTGTTGTGTTTGGTGCTGTGTGAGTGCCTCATGCAGCTCGCATAAGGCAGTGTCCGTGTCCGCTTGTGGCGGAATATAAACGGCGCTGATTATGACCGATGTGAACTCCCGAGGAAGATAAAAAGGACGACACTTGATAGTCAATAGTTCCAGATTGGGTGTGCAGGAGCGTGCGAGAGGAACAACGCTCGCGCTGTTGCACCAGCTGCTGTTCACCATTAAACACACGCCGCCTCCCCTTGTCTTCCCCGAGTCCCGTGTCCTGTCCATGCGGTGAACCGAGAAGAACTCGGCCGGCTGGATGGCGTGGTCCGGCACCGCTGGGTTCAGCCATGTCTCGGTGAAGCAGAGAAGATTGCAGTCCCGAATGTCTCTCTGGAACTTTATCCTGGCCCTGAGGTCATCGAGCTTGTTCTCCAGTGACTGGACATTGGCGAGCAGGATGCTAGGCAGAGGTGTGCGGTGTGCACGGGCTCTCAGCCTGTTCCTGACGCCGGCTCGTTTTCCTCGGGGCCGCCGCTTCGCGTCGCGTCCTTTGTTTACCCTCAGGATCTCACTCGGCCAGCTCGGATCCGGAGTTAAAAACGTCGAATTGTGAGTACATTGTAAACCAATAGAAATAAGAGTATCTCTATCGTACTTAATGCACTCAATGATGGTGAATTAGCCGGATTAAAGTTATTGAAAGTTAACTTAAAAAACGAAAACAAGGAAAAATAGGTCGGAGCAGTCGCGACGGCAGCCGACCTCACCGGCGCCATCTTGGACCTCCACATAATCATTTATTCATTTTATTACCATTTTATTAGCCATTTCACATAATTAAAAAAAAACAAATTAAATAAATTATTGCTCTGTGTTTATAATATTGTAAATGAAATGTGCGCCGCTATTTGTAAGAAAGTCAAGGTGTTTAGCCCACCACTGGATGGATTTCCCCTCCTTTTGGGAGAGGTGAACTTTCCTCCGCGCCCCCTCCCCTCCCCTCCGCTCCCCTTTCCACTTCTCACAGCTTCAGTCCACGGCACCTTTTCACCAAACCTGCACAGGGGCGCCGGCACATTTCCCCCCCAAGTGCCGCCCCAAAAAATGCCGCCCGTGCCTAAAACCGCCTGTCACAGTCAGGTCAGGCTCTGAACTCAGTCAGACACCACGCCCTTTATCTCCGGAGTTCTAATCACCTTCAACTGTCTCCAATCAAGTGGAATCCATAAAAACCACACACCGTGCCTCAGTCAGTGTCCGGGCTCGTAGACACGAAAGTGGACTCAACCGCCATCTTCAAGTAAGAAGATTTTTGTTAAGATTCTAATTTACCTTTGTCCTTGTTCCCAGAAATGACTCCAGTCACCCTCTCCAGACTCCAGTCGCGATATCGCTGTGCAGCGAGAAATTCCTCCTCAGCTGTCACCTCTGTTCGTGCGCCTCGTCTCCCCTCCTTCACACAGCAAGAAGAAAAGTGATCCTTTCCAGTGATTCAGAAAACCCTCCATTAGCTAACCTTCTTTCAGTACCATTTCTCGCCAGTGTTTCATTCTGTGGTTCTCAAAACCAAAATAAAATCACTCATCCTAATACTAACCCTCTTGTGGAGTCCGTCTTTGTTACAGAAGCCCGGACCCCTAAACACAACCGAGGATGAGTGAACCAAACCCTATACTGGAGCTAGCGAATCAACTTCGCCTAGCATTGCAAGCTACACCACCGCCGCCATTACAGGACCCCGCCAGCGCAGCCGCCGCTTCCTCGGCGCTCCCCGTTTCCACTCCTATGGCGCGACCAGCGCCTTTCTCTGGTGTGGCGGGGAATTGCAAGGGTTTTTTACTCCAGTGCTCCCTGACGTTCGCCATGCAGCCGGCCTTATTCCCTACCGATCAGGCCAAAATAGCCTATCTAATTTCTCTTTTGTCTGGACAGGCACTACAATGGGCAGAATCCATCTGGTCACAGGGGGGACCACTGACACAATCTTATGATCTCTTCCTGGCCCATTTCAAGGAGGTGTTTGAGCGGAGTGACAGTGAAGCATCCGCAGGTGAGCAATTGTACCAGCAAACAGGGTAACCGCTCTATCCAGGATTATGCACTACAATTCCGCAGTTTAGCAGCAGCGAGTGGATGGAATGAACAGGCTCTCATCACTACTTACCGTCAGGGATTAGAACCCAATCTAAGACTCATGCTGGCCACCTATGATGATGACATGGGATTAGAGCAGTTCATCCAATTGTCCATCCGTTGCGCCGCTCGTCTAGCGTCCTGCCCCCCCACAGCAGGAAGCAGAACCGTCTCTCCTCCACAAGCTCCGAGTCTCCTGAAGAACCTATGCAACTGGATCAGGGACGGATCACTCCAGCCGAGAGACAGAGAAGGTCTACCCAGGGTCTCTGCCTGTACTGCGGCAGCAGGGGGCATCTCAGGGACGAGTGCCCCATTTGTCCGCCTCAAACCATGGTGAGTGCCATTTCAAATGATATTGAAAAATTACAGCCCCTTACTACCACTGTAAGCCTTCTGCCTCTTATGTTACGGTTTCAGTGGCCGCCCTCCTCGACTCGGGTTTAGCGGGCAACTTCATCTCCGGAGTCTTGTGCCGACATCTCAGACTCAAGACAATCCCGACGAAGAAACATTACCAGATCCAGTCCATAACCGGGAAACCCCTGTCCCGCAGAACAGTTCATCAGCTCGCAGGTCCAGTCAGTCTTCAGATCAGTTTGTTTCACCAGGAAGAAATCCAGCTGTTAGTATTAGAGGAATCTACCTCCGATGTTATCCTAGGACGCTCGTGGTTAATCCAGCATGACCCCATCCTCTCTTGGACCACCGGGGAAGTACTTAAGTGGGGAAAGAACTGCACTTCCTCCTGTTTCCCTACACTACCGTTAAAAATTCAACCCTTGAAACTCCAAACTACGTCAATCGAGAGCACCGTTGGACATCAGTCGGTAGAGATACCTCCTCAGTACTCCTCCTTTGCGGACATCTTCTGCCCCAAACGGGCATCTCGGCTACCACCGCATCGTCCTTGGGATTGTGCGATCGAGCTACTTCCTGGGGAACCACTACCTCACGGACGCATATATCCTCTCTCACTTCCCGAAAGGAGAGCTATGGAGGAGTACATTGCCGAGGCCATTCAACAGGGTTATATTCGCCCATCTACTTCCCCGGCCGCCTCCAGCTTCTTCTTTGTGGCCAAGAAGGGGGGTGTTTGAGACCCTGCATAGACTTCCGTAAATTGAATCAAGCTACCATCAAGTTCCGCTATCCCTTACCCTTGGTCCCGGCGGCCTTAGAGTGTCTCCGCGGGGCAAAATTCTTCACAAAACTCGACCTCCGGAGCGCCTATAACTTGATCCGAATTAGAAAAGGGGACGAATGGAAGACCGCATTTGTGACACCGACCGGCCATTACGAGTACCGGGTGATGCCTTATGGACTGGTGAACGCCCCCGCAGTCTTCCAAAATTTAATGCATGAAGTCCTTCGAGAGTTCCTTCATAGGTTTGTCATAGTATATATAGATGACATTCTAATCTTTTCAAGGTCAGAGGCGGAACATTACCGCCACGTCACCCGAGTACTCACCAAACTACGGGAGTTTCAATTATTCCTGAAGGCTGAAAAGTGTGAATTCCATCAATCATCCGTCCAATTTCTCAGCTATATTATCGATCAAGAAGGAGTGAAAATGGACGAAGGGAAGGTGTCGACCATTATCAACTGGCCCAAACCCACGACCATAAAGGAACTACAACGATTTTTAGGCTTCGCCAACTTTTATAGGGGATTCATAGAGAATTACAGCACCACAGCAGGCCCCTTGACCTCTCTACTCCGGGGAAAGCCTAAATCGCTGCAATGGAACCCTGAGGCTACCTCCGCGTTTCAACAGTTAAAGCAAGCCTTTGTGTCTGCACCTATTCTCGTTCACTCCAATCCAGAAGACCCCTTTGTAGTGGAAGTGGATGCTTCAACAACTGGAGTGGGGGCCATCTTATCTCAGCAACAAGGGGAACCGACCACTCTCCACTCATGCGCCTTCTTCTCGAGAAAGTCCAGCCCGGCTGAGAAAAATTACAATATAGGAGACCGTGAGCTCCTCGCCATCAAGATGGCATTGGAAGAATGGAGACATTGGTTGGAGGGAGCTGCCCACCCATTTCTAGTATTGACAGACCACAAAAACTTACAATATCTGAGAGAGGCGAAGAGGCTCAATCCACGACAGGCAAGATGGGCCATGTTCTTTACCCGTTTTAATTTTAAGATATCCTATCTACCAGGTACAAAAAACACCAAGGCCAATGCCCTCTCAAGATTGCATGCACCCAGTGACTCCACAGAAGAACCCGTGTCAGTCCTTCTGGAGGAGATCTTTGTCAGCCCCATCGAATGGCAATCCCCGGCGTCCATTTCCGAATCAGCTCCAACCACGCCCGCAGACTGTCCACAGCACCGCCGATTTGTTCTAGAGAATGATCGAACTCCCCTCATTCATTCAATTCATTGCTCTCTGGGCTCTGGACACCCTGGGATCGATAGGACTCTTTCAATGGTACAGGCTTGCTTCTGCTGGCCCAATATAGAGAGAGACGTGAGGAGGTACGTCAAGGGATGCCCCGAGTGTGCCATGTCAAAAAGCCCCCGACACTTACCAGCCGGAAAGGTCATGCCTCTGCCCATTCCCCAATGTCCCTGGTCACATCTGGGGGTAGACTTCCTCACGGATCTACCCGAGTCAGAGGGACGAACCTGTGTTCTAGTAATAGTTGACAGATTCTCGAAGGGGTGTTGTCTGATCCCTCTTCGGGGTCTACCAACGGCTATGGAAACAGCCGAACGGCTCTTCAATGATGTTTTCCGATACTACAGGATACCAGAGGATATCGTCTCGGACCGAGGCCCACAGTTTATATCTGAGTCTGGCGAGCGTTCTTTCGTCTCCTCGGAGTAACAGTGAGTCTATCCTCAGGATACCATCCGCAAACCAATGGGCAGACGGAACTGAAGATTCAAGAGATCAGCCGATTTCTCCGTACTTTCTGTCACAATCATCAGAACTCCTGGAACCAGTTTCTGGGCTGGGCCGAGTACGCCCAGAACTCCCTTCGCCAACCCACCACGGGTTTCACTCCCTTTCAGTGCATCCTGGGTTACCAACTACCCTTATTCCCCTGGAATGGGGAACCGTCTGATCTCCCAGCGGTCGATTTCTGGTTCAGAGAAAGTGAGAGGGTCTGGGAAGAGGCACATCACCATCTGCAGAGAGCTGTGCGGAGGCACAAGACTAACGCTGATCGCCATAGATCAACCGCTCCTATCTACCACCCAGGAGATAAGGTATGGCTCTCAACTAGAGACCTGCGCCTACGACAGTCCTGCAAAAAGCTTAACCCCAGGTATGTCGGTCCCTTCAAGATCTTGGAACAAATCAATCGGGTAACGTACAGATTACAACTTCCCTCACACTACCGTATTCACCCAACCTTTCACGTATCGCTATTAAAACCATATCACGAACCTGTCATTTCCCCCGCAGAGCCTGACCCTGAAGAGGAAGCGACCCCTCCTCCGATCATCACGGACGAAGGCTCCATCTACCAGAAATTCCTCCTCAGCTGTCACCTCTGTTTGTGCGCCTCGTCTCCCCTCCTTCACACAGCAAGAAGAAAAGTGATCCTTTACGTTGATTCAGAAAACCCTCCATTAGCTAACCTTCTTTCAGTACCATTTCTCGCCAGTGTTTCATTCTGCGGTTTTCAAAACCAAAATAACTCATCCTATTACTAACCCTCTTGTGGAGTCCGTCTTTGTTACACCGCCACTGAGTCATAACAATAAAACCTTTAACATTAAAGCGACCTAGGTTTTGGGTTCCCTTTGTCCCATTGGGGCGACTCTGCTCCCTCAGGCTGGCCTTTGGGGGTATGCTGTGGTGTCCCAGGAAGTTGGCCATGTTTAGGGGTAAGTTTGGGAATTCCATGGATTGTACTTGTTTGTCGGTTTGGGACCTGAGGATTTTGGGAGCCAGGTAGGCGACCTTGAACTCTTTGATTGCTAGTGTATGTGCATGTTAGGCTATGATACACTGGGTGGTCTGGTTCCTTTCTATCATAACCAGCATTGACTTGTTTCCTGTGATACTGTATGTGCTGCATTGACTTTTCTGTGGAATCGGACCACAGAGACTGGCCTTTGGTCCCAACTGGTGATGATCCTGTCACCTGTTTACTGCCATATAGGTGATAAGTGTTGTTCAATTCACATGGTGGTGGTGTTATGACCGACTGATTGGCTTTAATCACAAATTAAATACTAACAATTTTGAACCCTGTTTTATTGTGGTCAAAAAATAAAATCCTTTTTTTTTGTCATTTTGTCAGGAGTACCAGTCATACTGTAGATTGTGCCATATATGTCTGTTCAGCATTCCTCATGTTTTTCCCTTCTAGTTCCAGCAGCCGACCGAGCAGTACCCTCCCCTTCGCTTTGGCACCGTCCCAAACGGCAGCACAGAAGAGAATATTCGCAGCAACTACCCTAACATGCATCAATTTATGGTGCGCAACAACCAGAGAGGAGTCGAGGAGGCCATCGACAACCTCAAGACTGGGTGAGTAGATGAGATGCTTTTGACAGAGAACATGAACTACTATAGTCTAAGCCTTAACTTCTATACTAAGCTACTGTACATTATTTATTCTTGTTTTCAGTGGTCGATCCTGTGTAAGTAGTACTGTATAAATTGAGCAGGTCATAGGATATGGCTACAAAAGCTGTGCTGGATAAAAAGAAAATCTACTGAATCAGTTTATCTACTGTTTTATCTTTAGGCACAGCTTCCGAAACCATAAAGCTGACTAAAGGACTAGTGGAAAATAAAGATTTCCTTTTAATGTAGCAGGACAGACAGATGTGGGTTACAGCATGGATCAGAGCATAGCCATTAATTATTTTGTCGGCTGTCGGATTCTGTCTGTCTCAGAGTGGGTGTGAAAGCTGACTTCCACCCTTTGTGTGAAGGCACCGGAAACATCATAATTACGCTGAAATTGCTACTTTCCTAAATACACTTTTCTAAGAAATACGCTTTTTTGGTTTGAAGCGGTATTTGCTTAGCTAACCTTAGCAAAGAGAAGGAGAGTTCCCTTATACGTACATGTATCTGTAATTTCAACTTGTTGAAGTGAAAAGTTGTACAAGAGGTAAGAGTAATTCAAGAAATCTAATTACATAAAAAAGCTTTTCTGATTTTTTTCATGTTTAACAAATATTTAAATACGGCATATGGGTGTATTAACAACATGGACTGTATAGAAACTGTACAAAACCTCTGTAACGTCACTCGAAGGTTTTCTGAAGAGCGGTTTACAAGCTCTTGGACGCTCTTTTTGTCACCATCTTGGCAGGAGCTAACCTGCCTAAAACTCGCTTATTCCATAAATGGGCAAATGGGTGGAACGAATTAAGCCAGGCTGTTTCCTGGAACACGGGTACTTACCTCAGTTACCACAAGTTACAGTAGCTACTGTAGCTTACAGTAGTTTTAGCTTAGCTAAAATGCTGAGGTGTCTAATTTTAATTCCTATGATAACATTCACTTTGCATTACACTACACGTCATCCCCATGTCCACTACTACATTTCTAACTACGATTGCAGTTAGCTGGTTAGCTAAAGTGGTGCCAAGCAGACAGCTAGCGGTTATGCAGCTGTCACTCAAATCGCGCATAATTATGTATCATTTTAAGATAAGATAATATATACCTTTATTTGTCGCACAGTGAGGAAATTCCTACCCTACAGCAGCAAAGAAAAATGTGCAAACATAAAGTAGGGACAGTACAGTGTATAAATACAAAAGAAAAAGAAAAAATATATAAAAATTCATAAAAATTCACCCTCAGTCATGAATAAGAAATCTAGCTTCAGAGACCAAAACTGTGTTTTGTACCAAGCTGCAAATGTTTATTTCTGTTGTAATGCTGGACATGGGTCTCTATGCGGATTGACTCACTTTCTAGTGGTCATTCTGGGAACTGCATGTTGCAGGACAACAAACACACCTTCAATTTGGCCACCCTTGGAAATGATGCAGCAACCATACACTAAGAAAGATCGGATCACTTTTTTTTTATATTGCCAAGCTCTCTAAACTTTTAACGATGAATTTTACACCATTCTTTATCGCTTTCTGCTCACAGCAAATTGGATGCCTTTATCTACGATGCAGCTGTTTTAAACTACATGGCGCGGAAAGACGAGGGCTGTAAAGTGATGACCATTGGTTCAGGGAAGGTGTTCGCTACTACAGGATATGGCATCGCCCTGCACAAGAACTCGCGCTGGAAGCGACCGCTCGACCTTGCTTTGCTGCAACTGGTGGGAGATGGTAAGACTGTTAGAGATCAATTAATTTAGCTGTTTATGATAAAAAAGAGTGTTTCCACAAAGCTTGTTCACACTGGATTCCAGTAACATGGGATATTATGGCAGTAATGGCGGTAGAACCTATTTTAGGTGATACTAAAAGTCCCTTTTTAAAAGAGCAAGGTTTTAAAAGAGCAAACATGCTTTGTGAGGTATTTCTGTTGTCAGACGTTGACAATTCCGGGTGAGGAGAGTTTATTTTTCAAACAAGATCAAGGCAGAATTGAGGTAAATCATAAAAAAACATACTGTACAGTAAACCGAAGAAGCAGAATTGCAATCGATACCAGAAACACTATGACAGAACAGCAAGACTTGGCACTGCAGGTACGAGACACTGAGTGTGTGATAGTGAAGAGAGTATTGAGATTCAACCAATGCCACGGTTAAATTGAGTGTACATGATTGCTAATCAGGTGAGCGTGAATATGATGATGAGTGTGTGAGTCAGAAGTTGAATGGAAGCAGCGCCGATTCCATTGTTAAAGTGACAGGACAACAGTGCATTTTGAAAGCTTGTTCATTTCGGTCCCTGATGGGAGAATACGCAGGTATTGCACAGGCATTACGTTTGTCTAGACATGATACATAAAATAATAGACAAGATTTTACATTTTAATTCATGCCAGAGGGTAGAGATCCTGTTGATAAGTGATGTAACACTTACTCATTCTCTGTCTATACCGCTTAATCCTGTATTCAGAGACTGGGGGGGGGGGCCTGGAGCCGTAGCGCACAAGGTGGGGTACACCCTAGACAGGGTCCCAATTGAACCTGGCCAGGAATCGAGCCTGGACCCTGGAGGTGCAAGCCGACACTGCTAACCACTAAGTCACTGTGACACCCACTGATGTAAAGTAACACCAGTTATATAAATATATTTCTGCTCATGATGGGATATTGCCTTAGTCAAGCCACACTGCATTTTGTTCTGCGATCTAATTTATTTCGATGACTATCCGTCCAATGCCATGCATCAACGCTACAGATGTATTCGTACCCAAGCTAGACGAAGACTCAAACCCCTTAATAACAACCTCCCAGATCACAACCTCACAACAAACTGTGAAATCTTTACTGGCACTCTTAACAAGAAATCGGGTTAGACTGCCATGCCTGCCTTCACCTTGCCGCCTTTCATCTAGCAGCTCGCTAGTGAGAGACTCCCAACAGTGTTTGGCAAGCCAAGATCAAAGGAGCACACAGCAGTGTTCTTTGGTGATCTGTTGTTTTCGCTTTAGTCACAGACTAGCAACTGATCAGTAATAATGACCGTTAAAGCGTTCTATACCCATGCCAAAGGAAAGGTGCTAAATCAAGTTGTTATCATGTCATTTTGTTCCTTATAGAGAATAATGCAAAATTATATTAGACACTATTAAATTATTTACTATATGCATATACTATTAATCTGCTAATATAAGCAACATGGATAAAAAAAAAAACCTGTTCCATTCCTTATTCGGTCAGATTTAGGGACTGTTATAGCACAAAAACCTTAGATCCATTTGTATTTTTCAATTAAAATGTTACATTAAGAAGCATTTCCAGTGATGCCATGTTTAAAATGTAAAGCTTTGAATAATAATGCTTAGCGTATTAACTCAACTGAAATGTGAAAAACAGATATGTACAAATATGAGAGAGAAAAAGTGTTTACTCTATATTTATGACTTACCCTGATTACCTTAGGTTAAGCCTTGTTTCAGCAGTTAAATGCTGTCTAAAATGTACTAGGGGTGTTCAAGTCAAACCGGGACTTGTGATAGAATTACTGATGAATGGAGTCATAAAACCCATTGACATTTAAAGAAAACATCAAACACAGTATGGTCATGAGCTGCAGGAAAGCATGTGAATGGTGAAACGTTTTAAAGAAGGCCGTACGTCTATGGGTGACGTCTGTGGGAACTGTACACACATCATTACAAAGACCTCAAAGTTATTGCCACATCCTCCTTATAGTCCTGACCTCGCTCCAAGCCATTTCCGCCATTTAAGGAGTTCCTGGGAGGCCAGTGTTTTTTAGGTAAAGTGCGCAGTCCGATTATGGCTCTGGTGTACTAAGAAAACTTTTTACCTTGATGGTATCCAAGCACTGGGATAAGTGCAATAGTGTAGCAGGGGATTATATAGACAAATAAAGGGAGTTTTTATTCTCATAACTGTGTTCTGTTATTCGGCATGATCAGATGTATCAGTGTGCCTTGGGCTTTCTTCTTTGTCAAATGAATGCATGCATATACTATCCACATTCCCCAGACGATCGCTGGTTGTTGTCAGTGATAGTATACTGTAGCGTCGGAGCACTGTCAGTTGCAGGCAGTAGTAGGACATTTTTCTCAATATGCTCAGAATAGGCATCGTTTTTTAAATAATGTCTCCTAACAAATGATTAATGTTAACACACAATTTAAAATTTTTTTTTTTCAATTATTTATTTAAAGACAGGTTTATTCATTAAATATGTGTTAAAAACAGAACAATGAATGTCCAATCAATAGCATTATAAGGGCTAAAAAAAATTAATGAACAGAATGAAAAGCAGAAAAGTGTAACAATCTTTCAGGAATTTGTTTATGAGATATACTATAAAGTACTTAGAGTGACCTAAGGGATTAACTAGGGTCTTAATTTTAATTGTTCTTCCTGTTATGAAATCATAACACAAATCATATTAAAAGAACAATTAAAAACAGTGGTGTTCATCATTGCTTCTTAAAAAAATACATATTTTTTGTATATTATAATTTTTTTATTGGTTAATTAGTTTTTATATAAATAAAAGAGAAACAGTGGAGTGGTGGCTCAGGCAGCTAAGACTCTAGGTTTTTGGTTTTGGGGCTTCTGAGGATCCAGTTGTCAGTGGCTTGCCACAACCCATACTACCCCACATTTAGTGCCAGTCCCTAGCCCAGAAGTGTTGCATCAATAAGAGCATCTGGCGTAAAAACCTGTTACAAAGTCATGTGCGAATTAGATGGTCTGCTGAGGCGACCCCTTGAAGGGAGCATCCAAAGGAAAGTTTCATAAAATTAGAGAAAGTCTCACAGTTAATTAAGCAATAATGAGTTTCCCAAGGGTTAGGCCAGTGAAGCCTAATGAAACAATGTCGATTTTGCCCTTTACAATAAATGTAATAAACCTACTTCATGTTATCATGGTTCCCTTTGCATGTTTAGTTGTTTCATGCTTTATTTCTGCTTTTTGTTAATTAACAAACTCACAAGTAACCTAGGGCAAATTCACTCGTTTATTCTTTTTGATTTTTAATATTGCAGAATTGAATTGAAAAGATGGATTTGATTAAAAAATTATACACTGCCTGGCCAAAATAAAAAAAATTCATTAAAATTTTATTGAATGACCTTTAGCATCGATTACTGTCTCACATTTACCTTGTCATTGTTTCAACAACCTTATGCAAAGTCATAACATATTATTTCAGTCCAGAGTTGCATAGATTTTAGCTCTTTTATTGGAGCCTGGAGAGTCTAACTAATCCATAAATCTAACTCATCCATTCCCGAGCAGTCTTCCAGTGGTGATAAGTTCATGTGTGAAAATGGTTCCCTTTCAAAAGCTACACTCGATGCTGCGTGAAAACGCTATGGGAACATCTCTTTGTTCTCCGGTTGTGAAGCCTGTGCATGTCAAAACCGACTAATACCTCAGCTTATAACCTCTGCCAGGCATGACGTCACCGAATAAGGTGTTCCTGCAAGTTATAAATAGGAGTGAACCGGAAACATCCTCAGATCTTTTTGTCTTCAGGACCGCTTTGTGTTTGCGTGTGCATGTGCAAGCCATAACAAAAGCAAAAAAAAGGAAAATAACAGTATTAACTCACCGATATGGCGGAATTGCTTAAGAGATGCGTGCCTCCGTGCGATAGATCTCTTTCAGAGGGCGATCTTCATGAATTTTGTCTCGAGTGCTTGGGGGAAGAACACGCTCACCTCGGGCTTCAGGGAGATTGTGAGTACTGTGATCTTCTCCCTATTAAGGTGCTTCGCGCGCGGCTCGCTTTCTTTAAAGAGAAACCGCGAGCCGCGGCGCATTCCTGGGGCTCGCGTGCTGATCTGGCAGACGCGCACGAGATGGAATTTCCCCTTTCTCTCGCGCTCTCTCCGGATCAGGGCAGGTTTTAGCTTCTGCTTCGCAAGCCCGCTCCGGCGCTTCTTGTGAAGTAGCGAAAGAATCCTCCTCTCTCGCTTCCATGGAAGTAGCCTCCTCACAATGCTCCTCCAGTGCTGACAGAGCTTATGAGGAATTATTAGAGGTTATAACGCATGCGGTCGAGCGACTGCATATCGACTGGCCGCAGAAGCGAGATTCCCCCAAGCGTTCGAGATCTCTCCCCTTCTTTGGTGACCTCCATGATGAATTAACTCTTTCATGGAGCAAGCCGTATTCATCGCGTGTTTTTGTGCCATCGACTTCGACTTATTCGAATATCGTTGATGCAAAAGCAGCGGTTATATGATGATGCCCCAGATAGAAGAGACGCTTGCGGGCTATCTCTCTCCTGGGACATCATCCTCCCTGAAAAAGCCTACTCTCCCCTCCAAGCCGTGTAGATTGACATCTGCTTTGCTGGCGAAAGCTTTTCAGGCAGCAGGTCAGGCTGGTGCTTCACTGCACACCATGGCGGTTTTGCAGGCCTACCAGGCTGACCTGCTGAAGGACCTGAGTACCGGCGGGGTTATTGATGACAGGGCGTTTGCAGAGCTGCGCCGAGCCACAGACCTGTCTCTCCGTGCAACCAAGCAGACGGCCCATGCTGTGGGCCGTTCTATGGCTGCCATGGTATCCACGGAGAGGCATCTGTGGCTGAACCTCACGGGCATCAAGGATAAGGATCGTGCTGTCCTCCTTGATGCCCCCGTCTTGCCTTCTGGCCTCTTTGGCGACGCTGTTAATTCCGTCGCCACTAGGTTTCGGGAGGCGAAGCTATATGAACAGGCCTTTGGGAGGTTCCTTCCCCGCCGTGATCATGAACCGGGACCGTCGGCCACCCGGCCCCGGCCAGGTCTGGCCCCTATCAGGCGTGAGGTGCAGAGGGAGAGCGTGACCAGCCGCTCACCCCCTCGTAAAGACTGGGGTGGGGCTCGCCGCTCTTCTCAACCTGCCTCAAAAAGCCCGGATCTGAGGAGCTTCCTCTCTTCAAAGAGGAAGCCCTGAGGCTCGTACGCCCGGGGCCGTGGGGGTGTCTCCCCCCAGGGAGGGGCGCCTGGATTTTTGTCACAAAACAGGGCCTCCTCCCTGGCACTCCCAGGAGGCCGGTGTTCAATCCCCGCCACCACTGGTGTTTCGGGGAGCGCCGGTCTCCAACCTGCCACACTTCAGGATACCCAACACCTAACACCCCCCCATCCAGCCGAAGTGTCAAAGCTCGTGCCCCTTTCGGAGAAGCTGGCAGCGTGGAAACTACTGCCAGGCGTATCTCCTTGGGTACAAAGGACTGTAGCCACAGGCTACAGGATTCAGTTTGCACATCGTCCACTTCCGTGAAACCGGACCAAGCACATCTGCTGGCCCAGGAGTTACAGACTCTGCTGGGCAAAGGGGCCATAGAACATGTTCCCCTCCCAGACAGAGAGTCAGGCTACTATAGTCGGTACTTTTTGGTGCCCAAGAGAGGGGGGGGGGGTTGCGTCCGATCTTGGATCTTCATGGCTTGAACCGCTATCTCAGGAAATCCAGATTCAAAATGTTGACTGTCAAAATGATTGTTTTTCAAATCCAACCAGAGGATTGGTTTGTGACAATCGATCTCAAGGACGCATATTTCCATATAGAAATATTGCCACAGCACAGGAAGTTCCTGAGGTCCGCTTTCGGGGGCGAAGCTTACCAGTATCGGCTCCTTCATTTTGGCCTAGCTTTGTCACTCCGCACATATACAAAATGCATGGATGCGGCTCTGACTCCTTTACGACTCCAGGGCATCCGTATTTTGAATTACATAGACGACTGGCTGATTTTGGCCCAGTCTCAGGAGCTAGCGCTTCGACATCGGGATGTCGTCCTAGCCCATCTTCATTCTTTAGGATTGAGACTCAACGCCACAAAAAGCGTTCTCCTTCCTGTTCAGAGGACAACATATTTGGGTGTCACATGGGATTCGGTCACAATGCGGGCACAGCTGTCTCCTGCTTGTGTCGAATCCATTCTCAACACCCTGAAGGAAATCAAGCTAGGCCAGAAGGTCACTGTTCATCACTTTCAGAAATCTTTAGGCCTCATGGCAGTTGCATCCACGGTGATACCTTTGGGCCTTCTGCACATGAGAGCGTGTCAGCTGTGGCTAAGAGCCAGGGGGTTTCATTCAAGGGCCAACACCCAGAGGCTAATAAGGGTTACGTACAGGGGCTTCGTACCCTTTCTATGTGGTTCAGACCCCGGTTTCTGACTTTGGGTCCCACTCTAGGTCCATCTTGTCGTCGCAAGATGCTAACGACAGACGCTTCCCTCACGGGCTGGGGTGCGGTCTTGGATGGCCGTCCAGCACAAGGGAGCTGGAGAGGTCATCTTCTCGCGTGGCACATCAATTGCCTCGAAATGATGGCTGTTTCTGGCCCTGAAACACTTCCTCCAGCAGTTGAGAGGCTACCATGTCCTAGTGCGGCTGGACAGCACTGCGGTAGTCTCGTACATAAATCGCCAGGGTGGACTGCGCTCGCGCCGCTTGAACAAGCTAGCGCACCAGGTTCTGCTTTGGGCACAGGACAAGTTCCTGTCCCTCAGGGCGATTTACATTCCAGGGCATATGAATGTAGGAGCAGACTTGCTATCCAGACAAGCTGTAAAACATGGGGAATGGAAACTCCACCCCGAAGTAGTCAGTCAAATCTGGGAAAGATTTTACGTAGCAGAGGTGGTCCTCTTTGCCTCACAAGAGGCAGCTCAATGCCCCCTTTACTACTCTCTGACTCCTCCAGCTCCCCTGGGTCTGGATGCAATGGCCCACACGTGGCCCAGATTACGCCTTTATGCGTTTCCACCCATAGTTCTGCTCCCAGGAGTCCTGGCGAGGGTCCGTCAACAGGGTTTGTGCCTCTTATTGATAGCGCCCCATTGGCCGACCAGAGTGTGGTTCTCGGATCTAATATCTCTCCTCGACGGCTCACCCTGGGTGATTCCAGTGAGGAGGGATCTTCTGTCTTAGGCACAAGGGACAATACTTCATCCCCGGCCCGAGCTCTGGAACCTTCACGTTTGGCCCCTAAAGGGGACCAACTGAGACATGCTGGGCTTTCAGCCAGCGTAATTGAAACCATTTTAAGTGCCACGGCTCCCTCCACTAGAAGAACTTATGCCCTCAAATGGAGTGTATTTGAAAATTGGTGCATGGCAAGACATGTAGACCCAGTTCACTGCCAGATTGTTTCAGTGCTGGTGTTTCTGCAAGAAAAGTTGTCCTCGGGCTTATGCCCTAGTACTCTCAGAACGTACGTAGCCGCTATTTCGGCTTGTCACGCTCTGACCGATGGGGTTTCTGTGGGGAAGCACCATTTAGTTGCCCGTTTTATTCGTGGAGCTAAACGGTTGAAGCCGCCCACTAGAGCGACGGTCCCTTCATGGGACTTAGCTAGCGTACTTGAAGGCCTGGCTGACACCCCTTCCGAACCACTAGAGTCAGCGCCTGTCAGGCTTCTGTCTCTTAAGATGGTTTTTCTTATGGCTATTATTTCTTTTAAGAGGATTGGGGATCTGCAGGCTCTGTCAGTCTCCCCATCCTGCCTAGACTTTGCCCCTGGGCTAGTCAAAGCTATTCTGCATCCTCACCCGAACTATCTTCCCAAGGTTCCATTCTTGATCATGCACCCAGTTGTTCTTGAAGCCTTCTGTCCTCCGCCTTTCACAGCTCCGGAGCAGGAAAGACTTCACTTACTGTGTCCAGTACGTGCTCTTCGGATTTACGTCCACCGCACTAGCCAGTAGCGTAAGTCAGAGCAGCTCTTTATTTGCCATGGGGGTCGCAACCGGGGGGCGCCTGCCACTAGACAGACTCTGTCACACTGGGTGAGAGATGCTATTGCCCTAGCCTATGAGGCGCGTGGTCACATTTCGCCTCTGGGAATCGGGGCTCATTCAACCAGGGTGATTGCCTCATCGATTGCCTTGGCAAGAGGCGTCCCCCTGCAGCAGGCTGGTCCTCTCCACACACGTTTGTTAGATTTTATAGTCTGGATGTCAATGCTACTCCGGGTTCGCGGCTCCTTGAGTCAGCATCCCAGAGCTAGGTCTGAGACCTCCTCGGATTTGTGCGCACACGCTACACAACCTGGGGGTCCAGACACTTGCAGTGCGACGGCATTGGTATTCTCGTTCCCATAGCGTTTTCACGCAGCATCGAGTGTAGCTTTTGAAACAGAACGTCTCGGGATACTTGGCTGTAACCCTGTTCCCTGATAAAGCAGGAACGAGATGCTGCGTTCCGATGCCGCACTTCTGGCATGCCTGGACGTCCTTCAGACAAAATTGACCTGAGGATGTTTCCGGTTCACTCCTATTTATAACCTGCAGGTGCACCTTATTCTGTGACGTCATGCCTGGCAGAGGTTATAAGCCGAGGTATTCGGCGGTTTTGACATGCACAGGCTTCACAACCGGAGAACAAAGATATGTTCCCATAGTGTTTTTCTGGCAGCATCTCGTTCCCGCTTTATCAGGGAACAGCGTTACAGCCAAGTAACCCGAGATGTTCCTCATGCTGCCAGAATCACTCTTTTACAATTTGAGTTCTGGAATATGGCCATGCCATCAGGGGGAAAAAAATCAATTGATGTGATAACCTGCTCATTCAGCACATTCAGGTCATCAGCTGATTTTATTCTATTGCCACATAACATTGTAGTCTGGACTTGACCAACTGCAGCAACCCCAGATTATAACACTGTACACTCCAGAAGGTTGTACAGTACAGTGGCAGGAATGCATGATCCCATGCACTTCCCTTCTTACCCTGACACTCCCATCGGTCTGGAATAGTGTTAGTGTGGACTCATTTCTCCAATCTTTTAAACCCAATCTTTATGTTCCCTAGCAACCTGAAGCCTTTTTCTAATTGTTTTTGCTAACAACTAATTTTTTATGGCCACACCATTGTTTAGTCTTAATCCTGTGAGTTCTTATCACAGTGTGTGTAAATACTCTTACTTTTACCATTAAACATATATCTGATTTCTAGTAACGACTTTTTAAGATGCTACTTCACCAGGCTTTTAAGTAATCCCCTGTCATGACTCATGCACTGAGGGCGGACGCAAACGCAGGGTGCACAAACACGTTCTCTTTATTAGGGATTGAGTTCACAACAAAAAAAAAAAGCACGAAACACAAACAAAACAAAACAAAAGAACACTCCCCAGGCTGGGTATGATGCAGGCAGGCTGGTAGTGACAAAGTTGTCCTTACGAACACTGAGTTCCACTGGAAACATGAACTTGAACAGAGGATGGCTGAGCTTCCCTCAGCTGCGACCTTGAACCTGGTCGTTTGCCAGACTCGCCCTGCCGAAATACCTCAGTCCTGGGGGGAGAGACGATACGAACACTTTTCTATTACAAACGGACATGAAAACAAGGTGTGCACAACGGTGAACGGACAGGTGTGTACGGGTTCGGCCGGCCTAAATAGAGACACACAGGGAAGACACAGGTGAACTTAATTTGGTTTAAACAATGACAACAATTACACACGTAGACACACTAGGGGGGGACAAAGCGCCGGCTCAGTAATCCGGTGAACCCGATCTTTCTCTCCCGGACTGAGGTGGCACAGATGTGACAGTACCTCCCCCCCCCCCCCCCCAGGACCGGCTTCCCGAGGGAGGTGGGGGCGCTCTCTCCGCGTCACCGGAGGGAGTAGGGACCCACCGGACTGATGGGATAGCCGGCGGGCGGGGCGACCCGGAGGTCGCGGCGCCGGGCGATCCGGCCAAGCTTGGTGAAAATCGGAAATGAGTTCCCGATTTAGGATGTCTCGTGCCGGCACCCAGCTCCGTTCCTCCGGCCCGTAACCCTCTATTGTGAATATATAATTGTGATATATAATAACCCTCTATTGTGAATATAGTGGATTGCCACTAGATATTGAAGGGACCCCCCTCTCCTCCGGGAGTCTAGGAGCTCCTTAACTCTAAACGCGGGGGCGCCCTCGACTTCCACAGCCCCGGGGAGAGATGGGTTTGCGATGCCGCCGTCTAGCGGGCCCCGGGTCACTGGCCTGAGAAGGGAAACATGAAAGACAGGGTTAATACGAAGATGACGAGGGAGTTGTAACTTAAATGAGACGGGGTTGATTTGTGCAAGAATGGGAAAAGGACCGATGTAACGCGGGGTGAGTTTGCGACAGGGAAGGTTTAAGTGAAGGTCCCGTGTCGAGAGCCATACCCGATCACCTACCTGGAGCGGAGGACTTTCCCCTCGCCGTCTATCGGCGAATTTTTTAAAGCGACGAACCGCTTGGGAGATTTTAGTGTGTGCATTTTCCCAGACTGTTTCCGCTCCTTTAAACCACTGATCCACCATGGGCACATCGGTGGGAGTGGCATCCCAAGGACAGAGCGGGGGCTGATGCCCGAGCACACACTGAAACGGCGTTAGGCCGGTAGCGGAGTGACATAATGAGTTTTGGGCATATTCCGCCCAGATTAACCAGTCTGCCCATTCATGTTGTCGACTGCTACAATATGCACGGAGGTATTTCCCGAGTTCCTGAACAGTCCGCTCAGCCTGTCCGTTAGATTCGGCGTGATAGCCTGACGTTAGACTAACGGTGGTCCCCAATTTCTGGAAGAAAGCTTTCCAGACTCTAGCGATAAATTGGGGACCACGATCTGAAACAATGTCCTCTGGGATACCATAGCAGCGAAACACTGTTTCGAATAGGGTTTCCGCAACCTGGAGGGCCGATGGGAGAGAGCTAAACGGGACGAAGCGACAACCCTTGGAGAAGCGATTCACCACTACCAGGACTGTCGTGTACCCTTTTGACACCGGCAGATCCGTTACAAAATCCACCGCTATGTGTGACCACGGTCTGTTAGGTGTGGGTAGGGGCATTAGTTTCCCAACGGGCATACAACGAGGATTTTTTGTTGTTGCACAGACAGCACAAGATAAAACGACTGTTCTTACGGTTTCGCGCATCTTAGGCCACCAGAACTTGGGTTCCAGGAGTCTAAGTGTGCGTGTTATGCCTGGGTGTCCCGAAGCTAGACTAGAATGGGCCTCTACTATCACTCGTTCGCGAAATGTCTCCGGAACATATGTTCGACCCGGGGGGCAGCCCTCCGGCACGGGGTTGGACCGAGCCGCTTGAGCTATCTCCGTGTCGATGTCCCATATGATCGGAGCTACCACGAGTGACGAGGGCAAGATAGGTTCGGGATCAGAATTCTGATCCGGCAACGGAAAACAGCGGGATAGCGCATCCGCTTTCTTATTCTTAGATCCCGGTCGATAGGTAATGCAAAAATGAAAGCGTGTGAAGAACAGCGCCCACCGGGCTTGACGAGGGTTTAATCTTTTAGCTTGTTGGATATACTCCAAGTTTCGATGGTCAGTTAGTACCACGAACTGGTGTTTAGCTCCCTCCAACCAATGCCGCCACTCCTCTAACGCCGCTTTTACTGCTAGCAGTTCGCGGTTGCCGATATCATAGTTGCGCTCGGCAGGTGTTAGTTTACGGTAAAAAAAGCCGCAGGGATAGAGTTTCTCGGGATGGCCCTGGCGTTGTGACAGCACCGCTCCTATACCCACTTCCGACGCATCGACCTCGACGACAAAGGGCTTCTCTGGGTTAGGTATTTTTAAAATAGGCGCGGTGGTAAATGCTGTTTTTAGTCGCTGGAACGCCGTGCGCGCTACTGGTGAAAGCGCGGGTAGTAGTTTCGGTTTCCCTTTTAACAAGTTTGTGAGTGGCGCTGCCATCGTACTGAAGCCCCGAATAAAACGGCGATAGAAATTGGCGAACCCGAGAAAGCTCTGTAGCGCCTTGACTGACCTTGGTTCCGGCCATTGTTGTACCGCTTCCACCTTGGCCACCTCCATCTCGACCCCCCATGGTCCTATGCGGTAGCCGAGAAATGCAATCTCCCTCTTGTGGAATTCACATTTCTCCGCCTTTGCATAGAGCCCGTGTTCGCGCAGACGACAAAGGACGGCGGATACATGAGAGACATGCTCGGAATATGACCGCGAGTATACCAGGATATCATCCAGGTACACTATAACATAACGGTTCAACATATCCCGGAACACGTCATTCATGAACCCCTGAAACACCGCAGGTGCGTTTACCAGTCCGTAGGCCATCACGTTGTATTGGTAATGACCCAACGTCGTGCTAAACACCGTCTTCCATTCATCGCCCTTACGAACACGAACGAGATTATATGCGCTGCGGAGGTCGAGTTTGGTAAAGATGGAAGCGCCTCGGAGTTGGTCGATAGCGGCTGGCACCAGTGGCAGCAGGTGCTTATATTTTACTGTGACCGCGTTTAACCCACGGTAATCAATACAGGGTCGTAAACCCCCACCTTTTTTTTCAATAAAGAAGAAACCTGCCGAGGCGGGTGACGTGGACCTGCTGATGAGTCCCTGCTGGAGAGCCTCCCTCACGTATTCCTCCATTGCCCGGGTCTCCACCACGGACAATGGATAAACGCGTGCGCAAGGCGGTGCTTTCCCCGGCAGGACTCTCTATTGATGTGGTTAGGACCGACAATGCAGCCGGCGTGCATGTTTTAGCGCATCGCGGTGCCCAAGATGTGATGCGTGACTTGGCCCAATCAAAATTCGGGTTATGTAAGCTGAGCCATGGGAGGCCCAGCACGACGGACTGGTTCATCCGAGGCAGCACAAAAAATTTTAGCTCCTCGGTATGACCGGGGAAAGATAATCGAAGGGGCGCGGAGATGAATTCAACGGGCGAATTAATTAATTGTTTGCCATCCAGAGCTTTCACCGTGATCGGAAACGGAAGCTTCGACACGGGAGCTCGCAGCGAGGAAAGGATAGATGGGGAGATGAAATTTCCGGCCGAACCCGAGTCTATAAGGGGGAAAACAGACACATTAGAGTTATTAAAAGACAATAAAGCTTGTAAACAAAAAGGATGATGGGTGCGCGGTGGTGTGTGAGACGTTACTTACAGTACAGACACAACCCCTCAGTCATTCTCCTCCGTCTCTCCTGGGCTGACAGGCGAGACGAGCTCACGTCCATCGGCTCGGGTTTCGCCCCCTCGCGCGGTTCAGGTCGGGGTAATTGGCCAAGGCCGGCGCGGTTCCGTAGTTCGGACCGCCCCCCCGGTGCCCTCGAGGGGGTGTGGCGCCTTTGGCCGCGGAGGTGCTGGTCCAACTTGATAGCCAGGCTGATGCACTCATTGAGATCCATGCCTGTGTCGCGGCACGAGAGTTCTAGTTGGATCTCCGGTTGCAATCCTTCTCGAAACCTGGCTAACAAGCTGTGCTCGCACCACCCGCTTTCCGCAGCTAGGATCCGGAACTTGACCGCGTAATCGGCCACGGTGTTGTTGCCTTGCCTCAGCCTGAGCAATTGTTGTTCTCCCGACCTGCCCTGATCGGGATGGTCAAAAACCGCGCGAAAGGCGTGGATGAACCTCTCGTACCTGGTGGTAACGTCCCCCCCCGCACTCCACACTGCTGCGGCCCAGTCCATGGCTGGTCCTGTGAGCTGCTGAGTAATGAAGCTGATCTTCTTCTGTTCAGCGAGATCTGGAAAATCCGCGAGGTAGAGCTCACAGGCCATGAGGAACCGCTTACATCCCTCCGGATTCCCCGCGTATCTCTCCGGAGGAGCCGAGCGGGGTGGGGACGGCGCGGAGCGCCGAGGCGTAGGAGACGAGGGAGGTCGGGCTGTCGCGAGCTGACTCACGCTGCAGGCGAGATCATGTACCGCTCACGCCAGGCCGTCAATCTCCCGTTGCTGGCACCGGAGGTACTCGTACATTGGGGGGTCGTCTTTGGGCAGGGGAATCCCTGCTGCGTCCTGAGCGGTCCGTTCATCTGTCATGACTCATGCACTGAGGGCGGACGCAAACGCAGGGTGCACAAACACGTTCTCTTTATTAGGGATTGAGTTCACAACAAAAAAAAAAGCACGAAACACAAACAAAACAAAACAAAAGAACACTCCCCAGGCTGGGTATGATGCAGGCAGGCTGGTAGTGACAAAGTTGTCCTTACGAACACTGAGTTCCACTGGAAACATGAACTTGAACAGAGGATGGCTGAGCTTCCCTCAGCCGCGACCTTGAACCTGGTCGTTTGCCAGCCTCGCCCTGCCGAAATACCTCAGTCCTGCCGGCCTAAATAGAGACACACAGGGAAGACACAGGTGAACTTAATTTGGTTTAAACAATGACAACAATTACACACGTAGACACACTAGGGGGGGACAAAGCGCCGGCTCAGTAATCCGGTGACCCCGATCTTTCTCTCCCGGACTGAGGTGGCACAGATGTGACATCCCCAAGGATGGTGATTGTGATTTTCTGAACACATTTCTTCCACAAAGTTGATATTTCAAGACTAGACTTCCAGATCAATTTTCAGTAATTTCCTTAGTTGTTTTCTTTGTTATACAGGACATGAATTTGACCCTTCTGAAACATACAGTATTTCTCATGACCACAGGATACCAAAAAAGAAATGCTTACTGCATCAGTTAGGGTTTAAACAATTATTAAAAGCTGAAACATATTAAATACAGCAGTAATTATCCAATCAAAGCCTCCGAAAAATTTGCTTATTTAAACCCTGATGTGAAAATTTTGGCTGGGTAGTGTACCATCTGAAAGAACAATCCTTAATCGAAAGACTTAAATGCATATTACATGTCTTCTGCCAGTGCTCCTGTCTTGCCAGTGTTCTTTATGTTGACATTTTTCTATTTTTCTTTCTCTGATGAATGAACTATTGGCTATTATTGGTCATCAGTCAGGAGCTTTCATCTTCAAAACACTGTCTGTCTTACAATATTGTAGAAACCAGTCTATTTCAGATGTTCATGAAAGCTGTTATTATCATCATTCATCTTTTTTTTCTGCCACATGGGCTTACTTTTCTTTCCTGTTTTTCATGTTTTCCCCATTACACACTTTTATCCTTCAAGTCAAGAATGATGTAGGGCGGAAATCTCAGCTGGTTCAAAAACCTTTTTTTAATACTTGTCTTCTAATGTATAAGTGATTTGGTTTCCCATAAAAAATACATCTTTAACCCTGTTCCTTACCTTTTATTAATTTATTATTTGTACTTTCTTACTCAATTCTGAGACAGTTCTGGTTATTTTCTCATCTATTGTATTTGTTTGTTATTTCTCCAGATGAGATTGACATGCTTGAACGCCTTTGGCTTTCTGGGATTTGTCATAATGATAAGATTGAGGTGATGAGTTCCAAACTCGACATCGATAATATGGCAGGAGTCTTCTACATGTTATTGGTGGCAATGGGTCTAAGCCTTTTGGTTTTTGCCTGGGAACACCTGGTTTACTGGAAGCTCCGCCATTGCTTGGGTCGTTCAAAGGGACTGGATTTCCTTCTGGCTTTTAGTCGGGTTAGTAAATAAAGTTTTGACATTATTATATTATTATTAATGATATGTGTATAATAGCATTTTAAAAATCTGCCTAATATTGTGTAGGTCCCCCTTTTCCCCTAAAAAAGCTTTGACCAATCAATGCATGGACTCCTGGACTTTCTGAAGGTGTTTTGTGATATGTGGCAGCAAGATATTAGCAGCAGATCCTTTAAGTCCTGTAAATTTAGAAGTGCAGCCTCCTTGCATCAGAATTGTATTCCATGATGTCCCACAGATACTCGATTACAATAAGCACAAACTCTTGGAAATTTGAATTCAATAATTTGAAGTTTTGCAGCTCCGTAAGCTGTGAGTCATGATGGAATGTGTGTTCGGACATTTTTCTCTGACCAGCTCAATTTTTGAAGAAATTTTTGCTGCAATAGCAATCAGATTAAATGGGATCAGATTAAATGAGCCTGTCTTCATTGCCCACAGGCATCAATGAGCATTAGATGCCCATGACCCTGTCGCTGGTTGACAATTTGTCCTTCCTTGGACCACTTTTGTTAGGTACTAACCTCCGCATACTGGGATGCCTTATGAGACATGCAAGTCTGGAGTTACCATGAATATATTTTGAAGTTGCTTTAAAGTAATTTGTATACATTGAAGTGAATTTAGTTGATTATTCCAGTAACATCTTAAAGAATCTTCTGCCAACATCTTGGTGCCAGATCACAAAGGACATCTTCTGGTGAGGTCTTCATACCTCAGTTGGTCACAGCTGGTTTGGCTGCACTACAGGGACCTACACAATATTAGCTCCAAGCTGTACTAGATCAGAAGAAGGTAGAAGTTTATTTCTGTCTATGTACTCAACATGCTGACAGTATTGTTGTTATGCAGATAGTTCTAGTCAAATTGAACATTTTCTAATCATTTACAGGGAATGTACAGCTGCTGCAATTTTGAAGATGAAACAGCCCCTGTAGGTAACCAAACACCGCTTCCACAATACCATCCCGTCTCCACCATGTCCCCTCCTGCTCCACCTCACATGGCCACTGCAAATGCAGGCAACTCTTCAATGACAACGGCACAACAACAGCAGCAGCAAAAACTTCACCAGCAACAGCCAGTGTACAATGCCCTTCTTCCTGGGTCTCTGCCAACAGCTGGGCATTCTGGCATGGCTCTTGGGCCTTCAAACAGCCCAATTCTTGGAGCACCTATGCCATGCTCTACATTTTTACCTCGCCATGATCGGCGACTGGCTGTGGTGGATCGATGGGCATGTCCAAAAACTGAAAAGACAAGTGCCATTAATAGTGGGATCACAGACATTGCACAGTTTCCACAAGGCATGCCTCCACAGTGGGCTGCTCTAGGAGGTGCAGATGGAAGTCTAGATGAATATAAAAGATACTATGGCCCAATTGATCCAGAGGGATTAGGAGTCTCTGGAGATCCACAAAGTCTCGTTTCCCAGACTCCAAAATCATCACATCAAACAAAGCCTTTGGGAAATCCAAGGTTGCCACAAAAAAAGCCTTCTGGGCATTTACCCATAAACCCAGCTTTGCCTCATTCTTCTCCACCACAGCAGTCATTCTGGAGGAGAAACAGTCTTTCAAAAAGAAAAGGCTCTGGGGGACCCCTGTATGAAAACATCCTTCCTCTGGGAAGAAGAGGTGGGGGCAGGTATGGAGGGAGGGATGGACCAGGGAGGAGAAGTCGTCACCCACCTCCTTTGCCTCTTCCTATGCCTCTTCCCTTCTCCTCCCCTAACCAAGTCCCTCTTTCACCCTCACCTTCTGTGCACTACATTTCCACCTCCTCTAGCACATCTAGCTCCTCTTCCACCTCTTCTTCTGTATCAGTTTCACGATCTAATTCTCCCTCCTACTCTTCTTCTTCATACTCATCATCACAAAGTTTTAAATACAGGGCAGGTGAAAGAGATGCATATGATGAGTTTGACACAGATGAGCTTACAGAGGAGTCCAGCCTTCTTCTGGGTAGAAGAAAAAGCCATTCGCACATGTCATCCCGGTCCCTGCCCTGCAGTCCACCTCCACCCATACCACCACGCAAGCCTTGCCCACAAAAGGCACAGATGAGAGACAATACCAGTAGCCAGCTGGCCCAACTTCAGGAGTGGTGGGCTTCTTGGGGGGAAAAAGAGAGAGCTAGGAGAGCAGGTGGTGGGAGAGGTAAGGACAAAGAAGAGAAACGATATTATAAAGAGAGAGAAAGAGAGAGAAGAAGACGAAAGAAGGGTAGAAAGAAAAAGAAGAGGGTAGAGCGTGAGAGAGAACGAGAGCACAAAAGACATAAAGTAAAGAAGAAAAAGAAAAAAGACGGGAAATCCAGGAAAAGGGAGAAAGAAAAGCGATCTGGTCAAGAAGAAGGTGAAATTGATGGTAAAGAAGTATTTGAAAAAGGAATAGAACAGAATCTGCCTTCCTACCCTGAACTTAGGCGTAGCTCTTTCCAAAAGAAAAGTGAAAGCTCTATGCGGAGTTATGACTGGGATATAAAAAGAGAAGGAGGAAGGAGAGAAGATGATAATCAAGTGGGTGGTAATGAAGAAGGAGCTAGGAGAAGAGAAAAGCACCACAGGAACCCTCAGTCCTATCACCATTCCAGGCCAAAGTCTAACAGTAAGCGCTATCCCACTTCAAGTAAATGCTCAACATCAGTTAAATTTTGGGGTAGTGGGAATGCACATTCTGAATCTCCATCTTCTTTTCTTCCTCTTTTTCCTCTTAACTATAAAAGAACACGGTCCTTTGGGTCTGAAAGAGAGGAACATGGAAAAGGAGGTGAGATTCGTCCCCTTTTAGGAAAGAACGGAAGAGGTAAGACCTACTCAAGAGAAGGCCTGGCATTTCATGAATGGGATTCTGAAGAGGAGGAAGGGGAAGAATCAGAAGAGAGAGATAGAACTGAGGAACGAAGAAGACGAAGAAGAAGAGAGAGCAGAGTAATGGAATCAGAATCTGAAAGGGAGAGAGACAAAACTGTTGAGATCTATACAGATGATGAAGGTTCTTCAGGTGAATTTGGCAAGTTTGAGAGATACTGGGAAGGGCATGAAGGAAGGGCCGTTGGAGGCATTGGGGGTGGAGGATGGTTTTTTGGCACTTATCCTGCTAGGGAGAGAGGGGGCAGTGTGAACAGTAGAGATGACCTTTTTTTGGCCTTAGGAGGTGGAGAAGGCAGCTGTGGTTTTGGAGGTGGTTCAAGGTGGGGATCAGGGGGTTTAGGATCAAATCAGTGGCCACAATCACCTTTGACTCCCCCACCCCCACGAAGATACTGGTCTGTGGACAAATTACCTGTAAAGACTGAAAAAAAGTCTAAAAAGAGATCACACGAGAAAAGTGAATGCCATACTGCCTGTTCCTGCCAGTCACCCCACCACTATAAGTGGAACCGAGTGACCTCTCGTAGTCAAGAGGACCTGCTGCCTCACTGCCAAAGTTTCAGCAACATCAACCGGCCCAAACGGCAGTCCTCTAAACCAGACCAAGCTCAAGGCCAAGTAAAATCTGGAAGTCAGTCAAACCTCAGTGTTCATAGATCACAGCGGTCTGAGAGGTCCAGAGAATTATCATCGCCTCAGACTCTACCGGCATCTTTGCCTGCCCCAATGGTCCCAGCTCTTCCTGCACCTCCGGCATCCTCCCACCCAGTTCATGTGCCACTACCTACCTCCTCCTCCTCTGTCTCATCACCATCAGCCATTTCCTCAACAACTGGTGCCCTGCAGGCCTCATCTATATCCTCCTCCAGTGCCAAGCTCCAGTACCAGAGACTGTGTTCAGTGCCACAGCCACAACGGTACCAATCACCACATCTTCCCTTCAAAACCAAGAGTTTGTGCTCACGTCGGGACTCTGCCCACTTTTCTAGTGTTGAGAGTGAGGTCTGAGGCGTGTAATCAAAAAGAGACATCAGCAAACAGTCTGGGCCAATTTGGTTTTGGGTTTGGCTCACAACAGTGAGGTGGGCCCCCTTCATTTCTTGCACAAGCCTCTGTTGTGCTACAGAAAGAAATGTGAATATAGGTATATCACATGTTGTGGCTTTCCTTTTTATATTGCATAAGAATGGTAATGCCTTTCTGAGAAACCTCTTTGTTACAGAGGAATATTTCAATGTGACTGGTTGTGCTTTTCTCGGTTTTAAGGGGCACTTGGGTGGAGGGGTTGAATATTCTGGATGAATGTGGTGTTTGACCGTTGTGGTGCTTGTGGACTCAGGTGTGACCCTTGGATCTCAAGGGGAGATTCAGAGGCAGAAACCTTTTAATAATCCCCATAGTGTTCATCCTCCCCTCCCCCCACCGTTTGAGCTTCGAATTATGACATTATTGTTGCATTTGTATTTCAAGGGATGCATTCATTATAAAACTGTAGCAGCTTTTGGTCCATCATTGGTCCCCCAATAACATACCCCCCTACCTCTGCAGAGTCACATCTAGCAATCTGTTACACTTTGTCAGTATTTATTTTCCTAACAGGGTAAGTCAACTTTTACTGATCAGTGTCCCAAACTTGCAGTCATATCATATTTAGAGCTCATTGTTTTCCCTTAAGCAATACATAATTCTCATCTATGTATGTACAGTATGTACGTTGTGGTCGAGACTTTATTAATTAAGAGAACATAAGCACTGTGCAATATTATAGTGAGGGCACACACAGCATTTCAACTACCTAAAAAGTGGCAGCCCATCCCCTCACAACTGAATGTACATGTTGCCATGACAACGCAGTGTGCTGCAACCAAGAAACTAAGATCGTAGCGTTGTGTTTTTTTTGTTTGTTTGTTTGTTTGTTTTTTGTCGTGTTGGGGGAACTTTGAGTCAATAATCCATTTTGAATGTTTTGGGTTTCAATTGTTTAAAGTGCAAAAAATTAATCGCTAGCCATATGGAGCGCTGTACCATCAATCAGATGTCAATGTTAGGTTTAGTACAAGTCATTATCCAGATGGAGATAAGCAGGAGAGCACTGTTTACAGTTAAGCACTGTGTTTTTACATGTTTTTTCTAACTGCTCTGCTTTGTCACTTTACTAGTTGTTGTGATCCATACATACGTAGGTCATGCAGATTACAGCGATTGTGAATAAAACCAGACAACAGTTTATGATTTTATCAAGAGAAAAACTTTTGGCATTTTAAAAAACAGCAACAACAACAACAACAACAAAAAAAAACGACTGATGATCTGGAACCCTGGAAGATCTGGGGGAAAAGTATCTAATTTAGATTTTGCTTTTAGCTTTGTGATTTGCTGTGACTAATCATAACTATTGATAAGGGCATCTGCACGTTGGCACCAGGACTGAGTCAAATATGAACTTAGATGTTTTATTAGTTCCAGATTATTTTCAAAATCGTGGAAATTCGAAGCAAATTTCAGAAGCGAGAATTTTTATTTCACTCTTGCCAATAGCTCAAGTATTTTAAAAGCTTCTAAACATTTACAACAAACATCCCATCAAAAGTTTGGATCATAATTGACCCAGTCCTAATCACAAACCAACGAGCTAATTTAGCTTTTTTTGTGCGTGCTTGTGACTGCATCTGAGCCATACTAAGCTTATCTATCGTATGCTGAGCTTTTCAAAACCGAACAGTACGAATTGGATCCTACTCTCATGTTAATGAGGTGAACAAAGTCAAGATACTGTGCGCAAAAACCTTTGATGACTGTGATGTACAGAGAAGAGCACAGTAACGTTTATTTTAAATCTTTAAAAGCCAGAATCGGTGACGTATTACAGTACTTGAATGTCACAAAACATCCTCTAAATTCATATGTATTGTTTATCTTGAGACTAAAATCGAACACTTGTCAGCTTACGTGTACATCTTTTTATTCCGATTTTGACTGTTGTGCAATACTTGTCTAGATTTCTTTATATATAGATGTACCTCATATATGTGTTTGTGAAGTTTAGATAGCAATAGAGAGCTATGTGTTCAGCATAACAGTCTAGCTGAAGACAAAAATATTAGTTTCACTCATGTCTTTTACCAGATTTAATGATAAAGATGTGCGATATATAAATATATATATATAACCCGTATATAACCCGCAAGAAAATGATTCAGATTGTCTTTTTGTTCCTTCTTATATTCACATAAACTCTGTAAACATTTAGTTATTATGGATTATGCTTTATGTCACTTTTTTTTTTTAGGATTATGTGAACGATTTTAAGTTACTAATTAATCTGATCACTAATTAATCTTAAAAAGGCCTTTTTCTCTATTTGTCTCTTGTGTTGATAGTGTCTACTTTTTTACTGTTGTGACTAAGTCTATATATAAATTGCAGCATATATATATATATTTCAGAGATAAGATATATATATATGTTTATTCTATACATTTATTCTCTATAAATTATGTCTTTTGTCTTTGTCTGTCCTCTTTTGTCTTACACTCACTGATATCAGAGACCAGTGTCCTACTGTGTTGCACAGCTGGCCATTGACCACTATGAGGAAAAAAGTTACCGAAGCCGTGAATGTGTGTGTGTGTGTATGCGTGTGCGTGCGTGCGTGTGTGTGTGTCCAGACGACCGTGTCACTGTAGTTCGGTTGTGATGGTGGGATATAAAATATTTTCTGAATAATAAAAAGGTTAAACTGGCTCCTTAATGAGCATCTGTGTTTGAGCCACAGGCTTTGCATTATGCAGTATGTTTCACAGGAAAGTGGCTTAGAAGCATATGTTGATTTAGATAAAGATCTGTGATTGTATGTGTGTGTGTGTGGTGTGTGTGGACGTGTGTGTGAGTGTGAGTGTATGTGTGTGTGTAAGCTACAGTGCATTTTACTGAACGTTCATAAGCGCGGACACACACACGTTCACATACACACACATACACACACATACACGATGCTGCTCTGTATTACTGTATGATGTAGCTGAGCAGAGCCACTTTTGTTAAATGCCACTCTGTGCCAGGACGGCTGTGCCCCCGTGCTACTCAGTTGGATTCCTTGTGCCATTCCCCTCTCCCTGGGGAAGCCACATGGGTGTGATGCGCTGGGCCACTTAATCTTGGAAGAATATACTATGCTGTGCTGCAAACAGTAACAGAATAAAAGATTTTAATACAATAAATGGCTGCCGTTTCACTTTTTTATTGCTGTTTGTTAGTGTTTGTGTGCAAGAGAAAGAGAGATGGTTCATTTTCCCACATAGACCACCACTTGGTATTATATGGGTGAGCCAAGAGTGTTGCTCTGTCCAAAACTGTACAGCTTGTACAGTACAAATATGTTCTTGTTTCTAGTCTTGTCAACTCTCTGTGAGCCATAACTTATGATACTAATGGGAATCATGCTTGATCTCTTTACTTTTTTTATTTTAATTCTGAGAATGATCAGTATTGCAGACAATTAGAATATATTCACCTTTTTGTTGTTGTTGTTGTTGTTGTTGTTGTTGTTTTTGCACACACCTAATAACTAATCTAGTAACTTCGGTCCAGCCCCTAAAGTCACATCTGTCACTAATGCTGAATGCCAGATATGAAATCCGGATTGACTTTCGGTCCGTAGCTGGCCAAAACATTCATGGCTTCTCTTGGCCACATACTGCACGCCAAATGTTTAATCAATTGGACCATCTCTGAATCTAGGCTCAAATGCCCAGGCCACAAACCAGCTGCAACTAAATTCTCTAATTACTGAGGTAGATACTTTGGCTCAGCTTTGTATTTCTCCATTAAACCCTAAAACCAGGTACATTTTCTGACGAAAATGTGAATGGTGCTTGCCGTGGAAAAACTCGGCCCTCTGGACCTTTTATGATGAAAGTCTACGGGATCAGTCGCTAAGGTGCTCCAAAGAGCATGACTTGACAGCTTCACAATGATCCTGAGAGACTAGTTGCCTGATTAAAATGAGCCCATCTCTATGACGTGTCCATAGTTGGGTTCAGTTTCAAAGTTCCTCTTGAAGTTACGATAGCAGGGAATGCAACTGTGAGAACTTCCTGTTTCAATGTGGAGTACCTCCACAATTATATGTCAATGGGCCGAATTTGGGCACCTCTTGCGCCCCAGGGGTACAACTTATACCTTCTTGTGGCGTATTTTCTGATACAGCTTGCAGGCCTCTTTAAAATGATTGCTCTAGAATCCTAAACCCCTTAGAAAAGTTATAGCACCCCATTCCTGAATAAGCTGCATGATTTGACACTTCTTTCATGGGTCTAAGACAAATGTTACAGTGCTAGTTACGCGCCAAAGTTTGTACGGAAGAATAATAATACAAATAAATAAATAATAAGCCTGCAAGATAATACAAGTGATGCTTTGCTTTGCAAGCACCATTAACAATCAGCCAAACTGAAGCTACAGTATGAATTTCCTTAATCCCCCCCCCCCCCCCCCCCATTTTTTCCCTAATTTAGTTGTGTCCAATTACTCGCCGTCACTAGGGGGCTCCCACATTAAGGCTACTACTACCACTCAGTCAGGAGGGCCGAAGACTATCACGTGCTTTCTCTGAACCATGTGACGCCAGCCGACCGCATCTTTTCGAGCTACTCGCTCACACACCGTTGGGGGTGGCGAAAAACGGCATAACGCTCCCTCCACTTGCGTGAGGTCACAGACGCCCCTGATTGGTCGTAAAGCCGTGATTAATATAGGAGCACTAAGTACCTCTCGTCCCTCCCCTCTGAGAAGGGTTACCTCTGGCTGCAAGAGGTTACAGCATCACCTGGGAATCGAACTCACGATCTCCAGATGATAGGACAAGCACTTTACCACTGCACCACTCAGAGGCTCAAATTTCCTTCATGTTGTCAGAAAACTAAAAACTAACACAATGTTTGCAGAAACTAAAAGTGAAGGTCAGTAATGTATGTGAACATATGGGGTCCTTGCTACAAAGCTACTGTCTACATTAGTGTTGCAGGAACCAGAATTAAGGGTACTCCACATGGGCTGCAAGAGGTCTCTCTCTCTCACCATCTACAGTACGCCGCTTTATCCCGTATTCAGGGTCGCGGGAGGCCTGGAACCTATCCCAGGAGACTTAGGGCACCAAGGTGACAGTGCTAACCACTTCTAACTAAAAAGAGATCAAAAAACTAATACAACCAAGCAAATGGAAGTTAAACAGTGTGGTATTCTTCATTTATCTAAATTAGCCTCAAGTGTTAATCAGAGTTTTGCCTTTTTAAAACCCAGAGCATTTTAGTCATTTTTTGTTTTGAACATACAGTATTTTTGAACAGCTGAATATACAGTACATATACACTGGACCTCTGTTTTCAAACTCTCCACAGTACGAACAAATTGGTTCACAACCACCTCAGAACACCACCCAGAAACCACCTTCCTAAACTACTGCTATCAGCTGAACAAAGGCATGAGTGCGTCATCCAGAATCCATTTTGCTCAGTCCGCAGTCGTCGGATCGCGCACACGATCAAAGAATTTTGTGCAAAGTTCCGAAGAAAGCTGTGGTGAACATATTATGAACGTTAATGCAGTGTTTTACTTTAGGACAAGCGTCCAGCGCAGAAAAAAAAATCTCTTTGGATAGATTTTTTGTGAAACTAAAGTGGCCAAAAAAGAGAGAGAAAACCCCTGAAGGAGTGTGACCCAGTGTTATTATGAAAGGGGACTCTCCTCCCAAATACTAACCACCTCCGCACAAATCTTCCTCTCCTCCATTCCCTTCACATCAGCGAGTCTCCTTAAGATAGGTAAGTCAAGAATCTATGTACTGTACATATAGAAATTAAGTGTTATAGACTGTTTTTCAGTTTTTATTTGATTGTTTTTTTAGTATCCTGTACAGCTTCATATTTAGTGCTGTATTAGTTTTGTATAATTAATGCTTTTTCATACGTTGTTTTATATTTGGTGATGTAAGCAAAATAAATGAAAAGTTAAATATAATCCATAGCAATTGATTGGGAACGGATTAAATTGGAAAAATTGAATACTGTACGGGGGGTTGGAATGAAACTGATACGCCTGATTTTCACAATAATTCATTAGTATGGTGTAGGGCCTCCTTTTGCGGCCAATACAGCATCAATTCGTCTTGGGAATGACAGATACAAGTCCTGCACAGTGGCCAGAGGGATTTTGAGCCATTCTTCTTGCAGAATTGTGGCCAGGTCACTATGTGATGTTGATGGACGAAAACGTTTCCTGACTGTGCAGGCCATAGGAGATGTTCAACTTCACTTTTATGTTCATCAAACCACTCTGTCACCAGTCTTGCTATGTGTATTGGTGCATTATCATCCTGATACACGGCACCGCCTTCAGGATACAATGTTAGAACCATTGGTGCACCTGGTCCTCCAGAATGGTTTGGTACATCTAGCACAAGCATTGGGCCTAGGGAATCGCATGGTATTGCAGCCCAAACCATCACTAATCCAACCCCATGCTTCACTCTGGGCGTGCAACAGTCTTGGTGGTATGCTTCTTTGGGGCTTTGGAGACCGTAACTCTCCCGGATGTTGGAAAGACAGTGAAGGTGGACTCATCAGAGAAAAATACATGTTTCACATTGTCCACAGTCCAAGATTTTCTCTGCTGGCACCATTGAAATCGACGTTTGGCATTGGCACGAGTGACGAAAGGTTTGGCTATAGCAGCCCACCCATTAACATTGAGCTCCTTATGAACAGTTTTGGTGGAAACAGGAGAGTTGAGGTGCACATTTAATTCTGCAGTTAGTTGGCCAGCTGTGGTTTTATGTTTTTTGGATACATCAGGGTTAGCACACGGACATTCCTTTCAGACAGCTTTCTCTTTCGTCCACAGTTACTACTGTTGGATGTGGTTCGTCCTTTTTGATGGTGTGCTGACATTACCCTGGATACCGTGGCTTGCTGTCTTGGTCACAGATGCGCCAGCGAGACGCGCACCAACAATTGTCCTCTTTTGAACTCTGATATGTAACCCATAATGTTGTGTGCATTGCATTGCAATATTTTAAGCAAAACTGTGCTACAGTAATCCTCTAATTAAACCTTGACACACTGGTCTTATTGGTGGAATGTGCAGTCAATGAAGATTGGCCACCAGGCTGGTCAAATTTAGCCATGAAATCTCCAAAACTAAATTGGCCAGCGTGTCAGTTTTATTGTCCAACCCCAGTATATATACAGTACAGACCAAATGTTTGGACACACCTTCTCATTCAAAGAGTTTTCTTTATTGTGTTCTTTAGCCCAAGTCTCTTCTGCTTGTTGCCTGTCTTTAGCAGTGGTTTCCTAGCAGATATTCTACCATGAAGGCCTGATTCAAATTCAAATCAAATACAAATTTTATTTCTCACATACACAGTCATACACAGTACGATATGCAGTGAAATGCTTAGGCGACTGCCCGTGACCTTAGAATAAAAGACTATTTAAGACTATTTACACGAAAAGAATATAACAAAGAACATAGAAATAGATTTAACTAAGAATAAAATAATAAAATATATGTACAGTAAAAATATAAGAAAATAAAAATATAAGAAAAATATAAGAGAATAAGAAAAACCTGGGTGCAAATGTAGAAAAATATATATCTGATATAAGAAATATAAGAAAGCCTAGGTGTACCTAGGTGTACAGTATGGAAAAATATGGAATATAAATAGAGATGTCCAGGGGGTGTGCAAGTATGCTATAAAGTGTTTTGTACTTAAAGTGACTTGTGCTATAGAATAAATAATAATGTAGTGTGAAGGGTGTGCAATTATTGTCCCAAGAGTCCAGAGAGTAGTGCAATGACTTCCTGTCTGCAGCCGTTAGCACTGCTAGCATTAGCAACGCTAGCATCTTTAGCTGCAGCCTCGAAGCGAGCATAAAAGGTGTTCAGCTCGTCTGCCAGAGTCATGTCCGCGTTCGTCATACCGGATGTTGGAGCTTTATAGTCCGTTATTGTCCTTAGTCCCTGCCACAGGCTCCTAGAGTCACTCTGTTGGAGTTGTGACTCTAGTTTTCTCCCGTAGCGCTGCTTCGCCTCTTTCACCGCTTTCCGGACGTTATATGCCGCAGTCTTGTACATGTCCATGTCCCCCGACGCAAGTCCCGCGTTGTAGGCAGTGGTGCGAGATCTCAGAGCGTCGCGGATGGTTTTATCCACCCACGGCTTCTGATTGGGAAACGTTCTGATGGTCGTTTTCTGTACGGTATCATCCGCTAGTTTCCCGACGAATCCCACAACCGCTTCCGTAAACATGCTGACGTCATCGGAGCTGTTCCGGAACATGTCCCAGTCTGTGTCATCAAGTGCATCCTGTAGCGCGGCCACCGATTGGTCCGTCCAGCGCGCGACCTCCCTCTGAACCGGAACTTCCTTTTTGAGCCTTTGTTTGTATTTTGGCATGAGGAAGATGGCGGCGTGGTCAGATTTCCCAAACGGTGGACGAGATTGTGCCCTGTACCCGTCCTTAACTGATGTATAACAGTGGTCTAGTGTCCTTTCGCCCCTGGTCGGGCAGGTGATGTGCTGATAGAAGTTCGGCACTGCGCGTTTGAGGTTGGCACTGTTAAAGTCCCCGGCCACAATAAGTGCAGTGTCCCGGTGTTGTTTCTGGTGCTGTGTGAGTGCCTCATGCACCTCGCATAAGGCAGTGTCCGTGTCCGCTTGTGGTGGAATATAAACGGCGCTGATTATGACCGATGTAAACTCCCAAGGAAGATAAAAAGGACGACACTTGATAGTTAATAGTTCCAGGTTGGGTGTGCAGGAGCGTGCGAGAGGAACAACGCTTGCGCTGTTGCACCAGCTGCTGTTCACCATTAAACACACGCCGCCTCCCCTTGTCTTCCCCGAGTCCCGTGTCCTGTCTATGCGGTGAACCGAGAAGAACTCGGCCGGCTGAATGGCGTGGTCCGGCACCGCTGGGTTCAGCCATGTCTCGGTGAAGCAGAGAAGATTGCAGTCCCAAATGTCTCTCACACAGTCTCCTCTTAACAGTTGTTCTAGAGATGTGTCTGCTGCCAGCGATTTCTGAGACTGGTGACTCGGATGAACTTATCCTCCGCAGCAGAGGTGACTCTTGGTCTTCCTTTCCTGGGGAGGTCCGCATGTGAGCCAGTTTCTTTGTAGCGCTTGATGGTTTTTGTGACTGCACTTGGAGACACTTTCAAAGTTTTCCAAATTTTTCGGACTGACTGATTTTCATTTCTTAAAGTAATAATGGCCACTCGTTTTTTTCTTCACTTGGCTGCTTTTTTCTTGCCATGAAACAAATTCAACCTCTTTGAATGAGAAGGTGTGTCCAAACTTTTGGTCTGTACTGTATATATATATATATATACACTGTATATTCTTTATAGTTTTACATATTTGCGACATCATTCCCATAATCCAGTAGTGGTAAAATTTACATGGTAAAACAGTAATGATAACTTTCATTGTACCTGACATATCCAAAAACCCAAATGTTGTCTAAAGTCTCCCCATTAATATACATATAATATACACTCACCCAAAGGATTATTAGGAACACCTTACTAATACAGTGTTTGACCCACTTTCGCCTTCAGAACTGCCTTAATTCTATGTGGCATTGATTCAACAAGGTGAAAGCATTCTTTAGAAACGTTGGCCCATATTGATAGGATAGCATCTTGCAGTTGATGGAGATTTGTGGGATGCACATCCAGGGCACGAAGCTCCCGTTCCACCACATCCCAAAGATGCTCTATTGGGTTGAGATCTGGTGACTGTGGGGGCCATTTTAGTACAGTGAACTCATTGTCATGTTCAAGAAACCAATTAGAAATGATTTCAGCTTTGTGACATGGTGCATTATCCTGCTGGAAGGAGCCATCAGAGGATGGGTACATGGTGGTCATAAAGGGATGGACATGGTCAGAAACAATGCTCAGGTAGGCTGTGGCATTTAAACGATGCCAAATTGGCACTAAGGGACCTAAAGTGTGCCAAGAAAAGATCCCCCACACGATTACACCACCACCAGCAGCCTCCACAGTGGTAACAAGGCATGATGGATCCATGTTCTCTTTGTGTTTACACCAAATTCTGACTCTACCATTTGAATGTCTCAACAGAAATCGAGACTCATCAGACCAGGCAACATTTTTCCAGTCTTCACCTAATTTTGGTGAGCTCGTGCAAATTGTAGCTTCTTTTTCCTATTTGTAGTGGAGATGAGTGGTACCCGGTGGGGTCTTCTGCTGTTGTAGCCCATCCGCCTCAAGGTTGTGCGTGTTGTGGCTTCACAAATGCTTTGCTGCATACCTCGGTTGTAATGAGTGGTTATTTCAGTCAAAGTTGCTCTTCTATCAGCTTGAATCAGTTGGCCCATTCTCCTCTGACCTCTAGGATCAACAAGGCATTTTCGCCCACAGGACTGCCAGACGTTACTGGATATTTTTCCCTTTTCACACCATTCTTTGTAAACCCTAGAAATTGTTGTGCGTGAAAATCCCAGTAACTGAGCAGATTGTGTCAGACTGGCCCGTCTGGCACCAACAACCATGCCACGCTCTAAATTGCTTAAATCACCTTTCTTTCCCATTTTGACATTCAGTTTGGAGTTCAGAAGATTGTCTTGACCAGGACCACGCCCCTAAATGCATTGAAGCAACTGCCATGTGATTGGTTGATTAGATAATTGCATTAATGAGAACTTGAACAGGTGTTCCTAATAATTTTTAAGGTGAGTGTATATAATATATATTTATCGTTATTGGCCGATGCTCTGTGAGTTTAAAGGGTTATTAATTAGGCTTCCACTGGATCTAAGGGGCTGAATGCAGCTCTGTTCCAGCATATCAGTGCCACTGGATGTAAATTGGGATCTATGAAGTTGATCTCAACTGGCCATCTCACCTGACACGTGTTTTTGCAGTGGAGCACTTCAGTGCTCAGGTACCTTAAAGTGTATTATCACAAATTACTGTATTAAGTCATCTTCAGTAAAATTAATGCTTTCTTATTGTCTTGTCCTGGTTTAAAATGATAATACTCAGCGCTGTCATGTACAACAGCTTCCTGTGATGCAGTGGCCTATATTCATTTAACCACTAGAAGCCACTTGGGAGGAAAAACTAATATATATTGTGAATTAAAATGTCAATTTTGTACAGTTAGGATATTTATCTATTTTTATTTATGTGTGTGTGTGTCACACGAACACAACAGGGAATTCCCTGCAGCGTGTGCCTTTTATTCAACTCCCATGTGCCACTGAGTTTAATGATTCTCCACCTCACATACACCTGATTCATCTCGCCACTTAATTACCAGATTTAATAGGTGAATTAAGCAGATAATTAAAATTAAGTTTATGTTCTGGACCCTTCAGGGAGCGGAGTGAAATAAAATCAGTTCCTTTGTGATCTTGCAGACGCCCAGGGCAAACATAGCACGAGTAACACTTAAAAATAATAATTTGCAGATCGAATTTTCCTATTTTTAAAGTAAAAAAAAATACTAATCAAATTAAATGAATTAATCGTCTTTTTAATGATACATCTTTTGCAATAATATGTAATAACTGGTTCATATTCATGATGACCAATAGCTGCACAAGTCAAGCACTCACATTATCAGTGTTTGTTCATGCATCATGGATATATATATATTTTTTTTAAAGCAACTGGCAGCCATTTAAAAAAATAGAATTAAACAGAAATTATTGGTGAGAATATGATGAAATGCAAAAAATTAAATCCTGTGCGTTTTTTTTTTTTTTTTGTATTTCTATAGAACAAAGATATTAAATATAGAAACATGTTGGGATTATTCACCACTTTTACTGAAATCCAATACTCTATTAAGTTAAATTGCACTCCAGTATCATGCTGTTTGTTCATTTCATGCGCATTGTTTCGGTGGACAAAGCAGCCTGCATGAGAAAATCTCCTTTGAAGCCCATGCAGGCCCTGCTGGTGGAAATGCATTCATTTCATTCTGGTCCACCCTAATGACAGCAATGATTTACACGGCCTGGCTGAAATTAAAAAGTCAATGTTTGAATTTAAATAAGCAACCACATAAAGCACATTGATTGGATAATTGCTGCAGTGAATTACACACCACCTGGCCAAAAAAAATAAAAAATTCACACGTTCTAATATTTTCTTGAGATGCATTTATGTTTGATTATGACATGCATTCGCCATGGCATTGACTTTTATACAGCTTACGCACCATCATATTCATTATTGCCTGAGAATATTATTATTATTAATATTATTATTATAATTATTAATGATGGGTCGAACCATCAAGTTTAACCACTCCTTATAAAGAGTTTTTTGGCACATCCCAAAGACTTTCAATGATGTAATGGTCAAGACTCATGCGTGAAAATGTAAGTCCTGGTATACAGTATTTGGACCATTAGGGAAGGAAAAGCTCCATAGAAGTGATACTCTGGTCATTCAGTACCTTGTTGGTGCTACATTGGTGCTGACCAACTGAAGTAACCTCAGATCATACTGGATCACTGCCTCCAGAGGCTTGTACAGTACAGTGTCAGTAAGCATGTTGGTGCATCGTGTTACCCTGAAAAGACTTTTTTTCCAAAGTCCAATCTTTATGCACCCTAGCAAACTGAAGCCTTTTTTTCTTTAATTAGTATTACTATGAAGTGGATCCCAGCTGTTCAGTCCCAATCCTGTCCGTTCTCATCATGTTTTCTGGGTGTAAGTGTTCTTACTGTACACTATTAAACATTTCTTCTGTCCATTTTGTACTTCAACAATCATTTAAGCCCTCTCCAATCACACTCTTTCTTTCTTTCTGACGACATGTCTCCAGCAAAGTTGATGCTTCATCTCTTTAGCTTTATTCCAGTAATTTAATCAGTTTTGTAATTATTTATCTTTCAATAATTTTTGGATTGATTGCTTGCTTGCTTAAGAAATGGAACGCTCCTCATTGCATCAGTTAGGGTTAAAATAATTGTTGCCAGCTGAAACATAGACATATACAGTACATGTCCATTTAATATGCAAATACAGTACGTAAGAGGCTTTGATCATATAATTACGACAGTGAATTACAGTATACAGTATGTTCCAGCTTCCAATAATTCTGTTAACCAGATCTGATTCAGTGAGTAGCTTCTAACACAACACTTTCTAAGCATTCTGCTGTTTTTGTAAAACCCTGAAACAGACAACATGAAATACTGTACACTCTCTTTAGCCTCCTGTAGGAACATTAAGGTTTCAATCCTGTGATCATTAATCTAGTCAGTTTTGAGTATCTGGTTCACATGACTTTATAAGGCAACCGTGTACTCCAGGTTCCTCCCACAGTACAAAGACAAGAAGATTAGGCTAATTATCTTTCCCAAAACAAACAAAGGGGAAGAAATACAACAGTCACCACTGGCCTCCACTGTTCCTAGTCGGACCACAGAGGTTCCTAGATTGATGGATGGACATGTTGGATGGACATATCGCTTCATATTAGGTATATATGTGAACAAGATGTGTATTTTGAGGTTCATAAGAGAGCCGGCAATTACAAAAAAGCATTCTAGTAAATCTTTCCTTTCTTTTAGCGTACCTCTTTGTTGATTTTTGCTTAAAAAATAAATAAATAAATAAAATTCCCAATCACTGGATCCTGATCCTGAAGTCTACTGGATGTCCAAAAAGAAATTTGACCATCCTACGGTATATACTAGTCCCATGGTATTTTTAACAGTACTATGGTACTCGTATGACGATATAGTACATGTACCACACTATGGTACAGTACATGGTTCTAACACGGGTATGCACATACGTTTGTCAAATGTACTGTATTATAGTATTAAGTAAACAAGTAGAGTATAAGGATACTGGTAAACATGTTTATATACCATCATGGTAAGACCTTCTGTTGTGCTATTTTACCTGTTATGGTACGTTCAATACTTTGGAATATAATGATACTTATCAGGTAACACAGTGGCTACAGTTCAACATGTATCTACTGAAATATGGAACTTCTGGTGGTATGGTACTATTTACAAACACACCATATTAGATTCTTGCTGAATTTTGGTTACCACTGTGGTATCATGGGACAGTATTGTGGTACACAACAAAGTACTGCCACCCTACCTATTGAAGTGTCATAGTACCTACCGTATATACAGTATATATGCTATATATCCTATATATAATATAATATGGTATATTATGGTATGCACTATAGGTAACATTTTTTATGTGAAAATTCATGACCCAATGAAAGTAACACAGGTGGCACGGTGGTGTAGTGGTTAGCACTGTCACCTTGCACCACCAGGGTCCGGGTTCGATCCCCGGCCAGGCTCGATTCCGGTCTCTGTGTGCATGGAGTTTGCATGTTCTCCCTGTGCTTGGTGGGTTTCCTCCGGGTACTCCGGTTTCCTCCCACAAAGACATGTAGGTTAGGCTAATTGGCATTCCCAAATTGCCCTTAGTGTGTGAATGAATGAGTGAGTGTATGTGTGTGTGTCTGTGCCCTGCGATGGATTGGCACCATGTCCAGGGTGTACCCTGCCATGTGCTGTAAGGCTCCAGGCCCCCCGTGACCCTGAATACAGGACTAAGCGGTATAGATGATGAGTGAAAGTAACAGTGCACACATTACTTTCACTCTGATTTTTTTAAAAATTACGTATATTTTATTTTGTTTCAATTCACCTTCACATTCAATCTATTTTTCAAAACCGTCGTGGTTGTTGGTTTCTCTGCTGAACACTCAACATGCTGACCAGACACATGTTGTTATGGTAACATTGACATGAAATCCCGCTCCCCACGTGCACTTGAATCCTATGCTGTGTAGTGCACATACAAATGGCTGTCTATAGCCGTGGTTCTTCAACCCTGATCCTGGACACATCCAACACATCTGATTTTCAGCTAATGAACAGCCTTTTCTGAATTAAAGTCGGTGTTATAAAGCAGGAGAAAAAATATTAATATGTGCAGAGAAAGGCTTGAGAACGAGTGCACTAAACAGTTCATTGTGAATCTTGCAAATGAAATACATTCATTGGAGAACATTAGCGGAGATCAGCGGTGCATTCACATTAATGGACAGTGACTTGGGGTAGATACTGACTTTGCCCATCAACCAACTGCATTAGTCTTGGTTTATGTAGGAGGATGAGAGGGTTAAAAAAAAAAAAAAAACTGAAACAGTGCATACAATTGTAGTATGGGATATGAGATGATGCTTTATTTTGTATTCAGATGGCTTTAAAGATGACATTTCTTCATGCATAACATACTGTATATTCTCTGTTTTTCAGTTGTGGGTTCTTCGTTGTAGCGTTCTTCATTTCCAGTACAAAATTGTTATTTATTTATTTATTTGTTTTGGATTAATTTTTTTAGTTGACATTGTGGGCCAGAGAGAGACGTAGCAGGCAGAATTCACCTTCCTTTACACAGTGAATGGAGATGCACTCAGACGCAGGCAGACAAGGGTGGGAGTGGGTTGGGGGTGCTTTGGGGGGTGCAATATATTTTTGTGCCATGCATTCGTTGACCTAGAGGTACAGAGGGATTTTGCATTTTTTTGTATTTTGGTCACATTGGGCGACGGATACTCCCCACCCTGGATGTACAGTATTGTATATCCATCATTACTTAAGGGTTTGAGTTGTCTTTCACACACTAAGGGCAATTTGGGAACACCAGTTAGCCTAATCTGTATGTCTTTGGACTGTGGGAGGAAACCCAGAGAACGCGGAGGAAACCCACCAAACACGGGGAGAACATGCATCTCCATGCACACAGACCTCGAGGGGGGAATTGAACCCCGACCCTGAAGGTACAGGGCGACAGCTGGCATGGAGAGTATGAATGGTATACAAGGGATATATTCACAAAACCAATTTATTGTGTTGAATGTCTAAATTCCTTTACTAGGGCATTTAAAAAAAATTATATTATGTTGCTGCATATACTTAATATTATAGCCTTTAATTCTGCAGTAAGCCTTCATTCTGTTCCCATACTGTGGATACTGGCGCCACCTACTGGACAATACATTAGGTTTGGGAACAGAAAATGCGACACTATTTTGGGGGTATTCAGTCTCTTTTCGTGTTCCAATTCATAAAGCACTTAATTTTGCTTATCAGACGGAGATGTGCCATTACAAGCTGGCTGTGCACAGCGAACGGAAAACAAACACGCAGCAGCACATTAATGATAAATCACAGTTCCGTTAAATTATACAAAGGAATCAACATGCTGTTAAATATCAGACATTATCTTTAGGAGTGATCAGTCAGTTCATTGATCACTGAAGGGAGGAAGTGTACGCTAGGCAGGGATGATGTGTGCTTGTAGAAATGGTACGATTTCTCCATTTAGAACCTGACACACAACGTTCCTATTCTGTACCTGCTGACAATGTAACAATGTAACATCTGGGCTAATTTAATTAATAGTAGCTTCTGTAGTATAAATCTCACAGTGATTTTGAATATGAATGTTGATTTTTTCCCTCTTAAATGACAGATGAGTTAGATTGATACAACTCTCTATTTGGAACAGATAGTCCACTTCAGCAGTATCTCAGGAGTTGATCATTTAGGGCCCTGCTCAAGGGCTTAACACTGGCAACTTGGTGGTTGTTGGGTTTGAACCCATGACCTCCTGAACCATAGTTCACAGTTACTGCAGATATTGTACACAGAAGAGACTGTATTAGATTAAAAATTAGATAAAAATTTAATCACAGATTAATCACGATTAATCACAATTTACTCAGATACTCAGATTTAATTGTAATTATAAACATGCAATGTGTAACTGCACTGTGGATTATGGCTGGAAAGTCTTGGTCATATGATTGATTTGTGTCATATTTCAAAAAAATTGTAGCGTTAAAAATTTCTAGATGAATCACATGCATTAGGATACAGTATAATATAACAGCAGTCTTTTCTCAAAATGTTCAGAATCAGTCTAATGGTGCACACGATACAGTACGCACTTATCATGTACAGTATCAGATGAGTTCAGACACACCAAAGTGATAGAAGACGATGTCGAGTGCCTACACACAGTACACAGCAATTCTGTTGTGTGCCTTTCAAGTGCTCGAGCACCACCAACAGGGCAAATATAAATAAACATTCATACAGTATTCAGAATTCTGTAAAGGAATGGCATGGATACATGATGTTAGTTTCCATCATATCTTTATACAGTAGCTTGCGACTTTTTTTTTTCTCGATCATTTCTGTTTTGGAATTTCTTTTGCTCCGAATCACTGACACTCCCATGACCGAGACGCATTCAAGGACTTTTGATCGTGTTGAACAACAGAATACAGTTATGAAAGTGAACCCTCCCTTTATTTCTCTATATAATCCCTGTGACATTAAGGCACCTACTGTATCCCAGTGTTTGACTAGTGCTAGTGGATACCGTCAAGCTAGGTACGATTTCTCAGAACCATATCCTACTGCCTAATGTGTGAATCGCTGGCCTCCCAGGAACTCCTTGAACGGCCCATGTGGAAACGACTTGGAGTGAGGTCAGGACTGTACAGAGGATGCGGCGATAATGCTTACCTGAGTCCCTGTAAAGTGCAAGTGGTGTTGGTGAATGACTGTGTATTCACTGTGTGAATGACTGGTGAATGTGTGTACAGTTCCAACAGATACAGTAGATGCATCTCTTATGCAAGTTAGTGACAAGGTAACTAACATTTTTCAAGGGTCAGAAGCTCCACTCACTGAATGTAGTGAGTGTTTGTGTATACTGTACATGTGTGTGCCCTGTGATGGATTGGCACCCTTTCCAAGGTGTACTCTGCCTTGGGCCCTAGACCTACTGGGACAGGCTCCGGCTAAGAGTCTCATCATTGTATCATATCCGTTTTATGCCTTCCTTCACAAGAAATTTCATCAAAAGTCTCAATTTGACCCTTTATTTTATTTTTTATGACTCTTTATATTATTTAAAAAATTATTTCCAAAACAAATGCAGTTTTTATCAATTTCCTTTGGCTCATATTTTATGGCGGAGTGTTACTACTCATTGCCACATCACTGCATTATCCTACTGTATGTTATTGTTCTTGCTTTTTCTATTTACAGTAGGTACGACAAGGTACTGTAAAAAACTAAAATCTACACGCCGACCAGTTGCTTTTCCAAGGAGAAATCTATAATAATAACTCATACAAGGAGAGCTCCATGAGGTAGGAACGAATTTGGGAATTAATGTTGGGTTTATCATTAATTAATCAGTACTTAATTATAAACGTGCCAAAGTTAATTATGAGTTCTGCAGAAGAAGTATAGGACTTCTGGCTTAAGACTCCATTAATTACTATGTAGTTAACAATGACTTCCTGATGAGTTCTTAGTAGTAAAGCAGAATAAGATACATTATACGGACAAAAGTATTTGCCCACACCTGCAATCACATTGTATCCAAACACATGCTTCCACTCTTCTTGGAAGGCTGTCCACAAGATTTTGGAGTGAGTGTTTCTGTGGGAATTCGTGCCCATTCAATCTGTAGAGCATTTATGAGGTCGGCCACTGATGCTTGATGAGAAGGTCTCCGTTCAAGTTCATCCCAAAGGTGCTCGATGGGGTTGAGATCAGGGCTCTGTGTTAGGGCCAGTCACGTTCTTTTACACTGGACCATGTCTTCATAGTCTAGTCCTTGCTTTGTGCACTGGGTCACATTCATGTTGCAATAGAAAAGGGTCCTCCGCAAACTGTTAGATAGTGAAAACACTATGTACCCTTTAAACCCATAACATACTGTATTTTGAGTGGACCACTCTGTGCTTTAATGTTGTAGATTTTTATATAACATACAAAACTGAAGAACATTCCCTAATGGCAAGGTTAGTTATTTAAACATTCATTAAATATAACACACTTGATTTGAGTCATTAATTATTACAACAATTCGTTCCGACCGAGTAATTTGATTGGACGAGAGGGATCACACGAGTGGTGATAAATAATGGTAACAGCACTGGGACGTTTAACTATACAGTATGTACAGTATCACTCTGCAGGACTACAGTATAAAGAGAGGAGTGCCAAAACTCACATTCAAAACCAGCTAGCTTCTGACACAAGGCTGAATCCCAAATCTCTCTAATTCCTGATCAAGGGCACTACGTAGTATGTGGAACAAATGTTTATAAACCCCACATAAAGCACTAGCTTTTCATTAATTTTAACAGTATTTGGGATTCAACCCCAGAACCCCAGAAGTTTGCGGACATTCTAAAGAGGAATAAGTGGAAATATCTTTAAGTTATAAATATAAATAGTTATAAAATATGTTTCTTTGGACTTTTCAGCACCTCCATAAACCCAGTTTAGCAATGACAATTGTTAAAAGTGCTATAGAAAGAAAAAAAAAAAAATTTCAACTACTTTTACCACTTTAAGTTGGCTAGTTCTGCTAAATTAGTGACTTGATCCACAGTTGTAATTCATCATGAGGGGTGGAGGGCAAATAAGTAAATTTACTTAATTCCTGTACTTGAGTACAGTTTACACTGTATTAGTATCATGCACACTCGCACCGCGACGGGCACGAGGACCCGGAAGTAAGACGGTCGTGCTTTCAGAAAGCATAAAAGGAAACAAGATGGCGCTTCACATCGCTCAATCATTGAGTTCATTCATGCCTTCGGTATCGCTTCACCAACTATTTCGTAAGTACTCACCTATTCAGATTGCTTCCTTGATTGAGTGTGTGTTGCCAGAACGCGGGTTTATTTGTGTAGATCCTTGCTCTTTGTGTAAGAGAGTTCTAAGAGTAAACGCGTGGTTATCCTGCCTGCTCGTGCTGCTTCCGCGTTTGGGTTTACCGTTCACGCAACACGGGCTAACTGCTAAGGCTACTTTTCATTGCTTTACCAGATAAGTGGGATGACACAGATGGGAAGTGCAGTGTGTTTTTAACAGCATTAGATCTTGTGTTTGAGTTCAATTCCACCAGGTACTTCTCGTCTCATTGCTATCCGGGCAGGCAGCTGAGTGGGCCACGGCGGTTCTCAGGTCAGATTCGGACACAGCCTATTCATACGGAGAATTGAACTCAAACTGAACTTCGAACATCCTGCTGCTGAGGTGGAGACCGACAGCAAATTGTACCATCTGCGGCAGGGTGGGTCGTCCGTGAGCCGCTACACCGCGGATTTCCGTACCCTCGCCGTGCAGACCACCTGGGGGGACGCCGCCCTCCGGACGGCTTACTACGAAGGACTGGCTTTTCGCATCAAGGACGAGCTCGCCGGACGAGAGCTTCCGGCTACACTGGAGGGTTTGGTCCAGCTCGCCCTCCGGATTGACCAGCGCCTGCTCGCTCGTCCGAAGCCAGCCCCCCGAACCCTGCCGCCATCATGCCCCTTTTTTCACATTCCACACCCCGATCACCAGCTTTCACCACCACCACTAGGGCGTCTGCCGGGTCTCCACCTCTCGCCGTGGTTGACACGGCAGCCGGGGAACCCATGCAACTAGGACGCGCCTCTTTGAACCCTGCAGAGCGAGAACGACGTTTCAGGGAGGGACTCTGCGCCTATTGTGGGTCAGCGGCACACCATAGAGCTATATGCCCTTCACGCCCGGGAAACGATCAGGCCCGGTGAGTCAGGGGGGCAGCTCACCAGGTCACCTCCATCTCGCCGCCACCACACCCAGCATCTCGCGTCTCATGGTTCAGGTAAACCTCCAATTTGGCCACAGACGAGTCAAAAGTTCTGCGTTCATCGACTCCGGGGCTGATGGAAACTTTATTGACTCCTCCTATGCCAAGAGATTGGGGGTGGAGACTGAGGCGTTATCCCAGCCAGTTCGAGTGACATCCGTCGACGGTCGGTCCCTTTCCTCCAGCCCTATCACCACCCAGACTCGGCCCATCACCCTCACCATTGACCAACACCAAGAAGAAATCCGCTTTCACCTCACCTCCATTTCCTCGCCACCCATCATCTTAGGATACCCCTGGTTATTGCAGCATGACCCTCTCATCTCGTGGTCTCAAAACCGGATCCTGCAATGGGGTCAGACCTGCCTCGAACTCTGCCTACAAACACCGGCTAGGACGTGCTCTAGGGAGTCCGAGACCCCCGATGTTGACACCAACGCCATCCCTCCTGCATATCGAGACCTGGCTGAGGTCTTTTGTAAGAGACGTGCCGACCATCTTCCTCCGCATCACCCCTACGACCTAGCTATTGAGATCCAGCCAGGTTCCACTCCACCCCGCGGCCGTCTATACTCTCTCTCTTCCACCGAGACATGGGCGATGGAGGAGTATGTGTCTTCCGCTCTCCGTCAGGGTACCATCCGACCCTCTTCCTCGCCCGCCGCCGCGGGATTTTTCTTCGTAAAGAAGAGTTCGAGCGAATTACATCCTTGTGTTGACTATCGGGGGGCTGAATAACATCACCATAAAAAACCGACACCCGCTGCCTCTTACCAACTCAGCCCTGGACGCACTCTCTGGTGCCACCATTTTTACAAAGTTGGACCTCCGGAGCGCCTACAACTTGGTGCGTATCAGAGAGGGCGATGAGTGGAAGACAGCCTTCATCACCTCTAATGGACATTACGAAAGCCTTGTTATCCCCTTCGGACTCTGTAACGCCCCCGCAGCTTTCCAGCAGTTTATGAACGATGTTCTCCGGGACATGTTGGGAAAATGGGTATTTGTCTACCTAGACAATATACTCATCTACTCACGCACCGCCGGAGAACACATCCGACACGTCAGGGCCGTCCGTAAGAGATTGCTCGCCCACCGACTGTACACAAGTGCTCCACCACATTCCTGGGCTTTGTCATCTCGTCCCAGGGTGTGGCCATGGACCCACAGAAGCTTGAGGTTGTACGTCATTGGCCCCTACCCAAGGCTCTCAAACAGCTCAAAGGTTTCTTGGGTTTGCGAACTTCTATCGTCGCTTTATCCAGGGCTACAGTACAGTCACAGCACCCCTAACCGCACTAACTCGCCCCTCATCTCATCCCTTCCAACTTGACTCCACTGCCATCAGCGCATTCTCCAAACTCTGCCATCTATTCACCACCGCTCCAATTCTCCTCCATCCAGATGCCAACCAACAATTCGTTGTGGAGGTGGACGCCTCAGAGGTGGACGCCTCAGAGGTGGGCGCTGGGGCTGTTCTCTCCCAGCGGGGTCCAGACCAGAAACTACACCCTTGTAGTTTCTTCTCCAAAAAATTTGACCCCGCTCAGCAGCGATACGGGGTAGGGGACCGCAAGCTGCTGGCCATAAAGTGGGCTTTGGAAGAATGGCGACACTGGCTCCAGGGCGCCAGAGAACCATTTATCGTCTGGACCGACCACCAAAACCTCATTACCATCAAGAACCTAAAACAACTCAACCCTAGGCAGGCGCGGTGGGCTCTATTTTTCGAGTCTTTTGATTTCCACCTATCCTATCGCCCGGGGTCAAAGAACATCAAAACCGACGCCCTCTCCCGACAACATGAGGGGGACATCCCTCGGGCGGACCCCGCGTCTGTCCTGCCACCTTCCAGAGTCATCGCCCCGCTCTGTTGGGAACTGGAGACGAGGGTTTGCCAGGCACAGGCCACGGAAACCGAACCGGCAGGGGCCCCGCCTGGACGACTCTTCGTACTGTTGTAAATAAAAATAAAATCTTCTGGAAATGACCAGAGCATTAGATGACCAAGGAATCAGGAGACTCAGAGCCAGTAACACCCAAGAATGGTTAAGAGGAAAACATTGGACTATTCTAAAGTGGCCTTCTATGAGCCCTGACCTCAATCCTATTGAGCATCTTTGGAAGGAGCTGAAACATGCTGTCTGGAAAAGGCACCCTTCAAACCGGAAACAACTGGAGCAGCTTGCTCATGAGGAGTGGGCCAAAATACCTGCAGAGAGGTGCAGAAGTCTCATTGACAGTTACAGGAATCGTTTGATTGCAGTGATTGCCTCAAAAGGTTGTGCAACAAACTATTAAGTTAGGGGTACCATCATTTTTGTCCAGGCCTGTTCCATGAGTTCATTTTTTTTTATAATTCCGTTGAAGCATGGTTGAAAAGCAATGTCTGACTTTCATTGGTTAACATTCATAGAATTCTTATTAATTATTACTTTTGTCAGATTAAAGTTATTTCTGTGACCATTGTGAGTTTTACTTTCATTGACTGAAGGGTACCAACAATTTTGTCCACGTGTGTATGTTCTACTTTTCTGTACATTGGTGAATGCCAGTGCCTTGCATAATCAACAGAAACGTTGGTGTCACAAAGCTGCCTATTACAGTATATGCAGTTACCTGATATGAGAAAGAAAGAGACGTTTAGTTTTTTTTGAGTTGTATACTGTGTGTTCTTTATTGTGAACAATGTTAAAGAAAAATATTTTTACATTTTCACTTTTTTAAATAACACATGCAATGCATTAGTTTTTTATATAAAGTGATTACTTTCAGTTTCAGTTTCTCCTTTTTGAGTGCAGGTGTCTTTTTATCTTGCCTGTCTTGTGCATTTTATTAACAACTTTGTCTCCTTTCCTCTTTGATCAGCAGTAAAAAAAAAAATAAAAAAAAAACATCTTATTTGTTCTTTGTGTGATTCACCTGTGTGTGTGCACTTCTGCACCCTGTTTCTTCACTCTCCTGCATTTTTGCGCTCAGTGCCTGAGGCATTTTCGTTTCTGTCGATTGTTCTGTATTGTGTAACTTCTGCCTTTCCCTATCAAAAGCTCACTGTAGTTTCCTGTGCTTCATCAGTCACGGGTAGTTGTGTGTTTTTTCCTGTCGCTGTTGTATATCTGTGCAGACATTAGGGACAGGATCGCTGTTAGTGCTAGTTTTGGATTTTATGCGCACTGTGTTCTCGGTATCGGTGTTGTGCAGTGTTTATCTAAGTGGTACGGCCACCGAGTTGCCACTGTTGGCAAAATTTCTAGGGGCAGACATAAGAGTAACTTAACCCATGGCGTCTCTATCTTGTATTCCATTCTTGGTCAATGTGCTTACTGTATGAGGATTTGTCTGATAAGAAACACCACCATTGCTTTGCTCATTCAAGGGGGCGGAGTAGATGTTTTCATACCCGACCTGCTTTCCCACCACTAGCAGAACCTCTTCCACCTCTGGAATACACCTACAGTGGGTACCTGCCAGTCTCAGAGGCCTTGACGTCCCGCTCGCCATCTCTCACTCTAACCTTTTATTGCCAACTAAAAAGTGTCCATTATTTAAAAAAAAGTGAAAACCAATCTTGCAGTAACTTGTTGTTACTCCAAACACCAAGTTGTTCTCCACGTGGTCTCCCAGAGAGAGAGAGAGAGAGAGAGAGAGAGAGAGAGATGTTTATTATGACTTTTACTAATGCTACTTTGAATCATTTGATACTTAAGTACAGTCGTGGCCAAAAGTTTTGAAAATTACATAAATATTGGAAATTGGAAAAGTTGCTGCTTAAGTTCTTATAATAGCAATTTGCATATACTCCAGAATGAAATGAAGAGTGATCAGATGAATTGCATAGTCCTTGAAAATTAACTTAATCCCGAAAAAGACTTTCCACTGCATTTCATTGCTGTCATTAAAGGACCTGCTGAGATCATTTCACTAATCGCCTTGTTAACTCAGGTGAGAATGTTGACGAGCACAAGGCTGGAGATCATTATGTCAGGCTGATTGGGTTAGAATGGCAGACTTGACATGTTAAAAGGAGGGTGATGCATGAAATCAATGTTCTTTCATTGTTAACCATGGTGACCTGCAAAGAAACGCGTGCAGCCATCATTGCGTTGCATAAAAATGGCTTCACAGGCAAGGATATTGTGGCTACTAAGATTGCACCTAAATCAACAATTTATAGGATCATAAACAACTTCAAGGAAAGAGGTTCAATTCTTGTTAAGAAGGCTTCAGGGCATTCAAGAAAGTCCAGCAAGCGCCAGCGTTTCCTAAAGAGGATTCAGCTGTGGGATCGGAGTGCCACCAGTGCAGAGCTTGCTCAGGAATGGCAGCAGGCAGGTGTGAGCGCATCTGCATGCACAGTGAGGAGAAGACTTTTGGAAGATGGCCTGGTGTCAAGAAGGGCAGCAAAGAAGCCCACCGACTGTACACAAGTGCTCCACCACATTCCTGGGCTTTGTCATCTCGTCCCAGGGTGTGGCAAAAAAAAACAAAACATCAGGGACAGATTGATCTTCTGCAAAAAGTATGGTGAATGGACTGCTGAGGACTGGGGCAAAGTCATATTCTCGGATGAAGCCTCTTTCCGATTGTTTGGGGCATCTGGAAAAAGGCTTGTCCGGAGAAGAAAAGGTGAGCGCTACCATCAGTCCTGTGTCATGCCAACAGTAAAGTATCCTTAAAGTAAGTATCTAGTAAAGTAAGTATGCTTCTCATCCAAGGGAGTGGGCTCACACACAATTTTGCCCAAAAACACAGCCATGAATAAAGAATGGTACCCAAACACCCTCCAACAGCAACTTCTTCCAACAATCCAACAACAGTTTGGTGAAGAACAATGCATTTTCCAGCACGATGGAGCACCGTGCCATAAGGCAAAAGTGATCACTAAGTGGCCTCTGGGACCAAAACGTTGAAATTTTGGGTCCATGGCCTGGAAACTCCCCAGATCTTAATTCCATTGAGAACTTGTAGTCAATCCTCAAGAGGCGGGTGGACAAACAAAAACCCACTAATTCTGACAAACTCCAAGAAGTGATTATGAAAGAATGGGTTGCTATCAGTCAGGATTTGGCCCAGAAGTTGATTGAGAGCAGCCCAGTCGAATTGCAGAGGTCCTGAAGAAGAAAGGCCAACACTGCAAATACTGACTCTTTGCATAAATGTCATGTAATTGTCGATAAAAGCCTTTGAAACGTATGAAGTGCTTGTAATTATATTTCAGTACATCACAGAAACAACTGAAACAAAGATCTAAAAGCAGTTTAGCAGCAAACTTTGTGAAAACTAATATTTGTTTCATTCTCAAAACTTTTGGCCACGACTGTACATTTTAAAGGTTAGTACTTTTGTACTTTTACTCAAGTATAAACGTAATTGGAGGCATTTTATTTATACTGTAGAGTATCTCTGCTTTTGTGTACTTTGTCCACCCCTGTGTCCAGAGTCAAGTAGAAATACAGCTTAACACCCTCTGGCTGAGGATTTTAGGCTGTACGGAAATCCACTGTAACACCACTAAAGCTTGACAACTGAAGGGCTGGAGAGACCTTGAGATACCACATAGGTGATTTATTTTAAATCTTTTAAACACGTCATTTTTCAGTAACCTTATTTGTTCACACACTGCACAATGCACTGGTTGCCCACTCTCATGTTTGTGGCTCTCTGTCTCTTAAACAAAAGAGACTGAATAATAAGCTCCGTTGGAAATGATTACAAGTAACCTGACTGTTTCACTTTGCTGCTCTCTGTAAACAGTCAATGCTTGAACAGGACCCTCCTGCAACACACCTCCTCTAACATTTCAATTAATCTCGGCCATGCTCCACTATTTCAATACATATTGATTCAATACAGAGATCTAGAAGTCTCTTACCAGACATCATGGGTAAAAGTAGATCTTGTATGATCTGGAACTGAATTACAACACATAAAGATTAATTGAAAAGACTGGAGAGCAGCTGCCTGGCAAAAATTCATTAATGGACCAGTTACAGTACATACAGCATGTGATTAAAAAAATAATAATAATAAAAAATTGGTGAATGTAGGAGTGATTTTCCTATTTAAAGTATGTTAATTAATTGATCTCCTACTCCTAAAAGTAGGACCAGCACTCTGACAATTTCTGGTATTTAGGAGTGATTTCTTACTCAATACAGGATCTGATAACCTTATGTCATCTTAAATAATAGTGTGTCCTTTTTAGCTACTTCTAAGTCATGCGAAAGTAGTTCAAGAAAAACCTGTAATATGCCCAAATGCCTAGCAGGATTACTGGAATTTCATAATCTGTAACTAGGATAATTTGTTGCTGACTGGAAATGCATAGTTCCTGAGCAGCTCTGATTAGATTCGGGTCTGAACTGGAGTAAACAAGCAAAGCATGAGACTTAGTACATAGGGTGATAATAGGAGGAATGAATGGACAAGCAATAAGATACTGTCCTTGGATTGTCCACTCCATAGCCCGAGGTTCAGTAATGGTCTAACTTTTGACGGGCACAATAGAGGCATGTCCCTGACAGTAGTCTGCGCTGGTGCTCCTTGGAAGAAAGTCGGACTCGGTAAATCAGCATAGACTCAACAGAGGAACTGGATGATTATTACAGTAAAGGAAATCTGGCTCTGGGTCTGACCTGGTCATGAGGTCAGCATCTTTGCCTGATGTGTGAGTTAATTTGTCCTACAAGGTCCATGATACCACTGAAATCACTGTGAGAGATAAGTTGGTCAGAAAGGCCATTCAGAAAGGAGAAAGAGCTTGAGTGTCCTAGTAGGTAGCTGCTACCAAGGTCCAGAACTCAGTGGAACTCAATGGTGTAGTCATAAGCTACTATAAATGGAGACCATGACACAGTTCCAGCAGGGGTCTTATTGCCTCCCTGCATGAGTGGGAGCAGCCAAATACCTTGTTCTTCATTCCAGAGCCCTAACAATAAAAAAGTTATAATGTAAGCCACTCTTGAACACTCTGTAGGGAAGGTTGAGGCTTAGATTTCAAGCAGCAAGAAGCATTGTTGCAGAAAAGAGTTAAGTTTGAGGGTTGGGAACGAAAGGTTTTTGACAGATATGTGGAGCTGAGGGTGATGAGGAAGTAGCTAGTAGTTGTTGCAACTGAGCTGAGAGATGAGAGTCACCTGTTGAATACTTTGCTGGTGAGTACTCAGTAGAGCTCCTTGCTGGGAAATGGCCTGTCTGAGTTGGTCTATTTCTGCTGGATATCATCATGGATGAAGTCCCCTGTCATGGGTTGGGCAGGACTTGTGCCTGAGGTGAACCCAATAGCAGACTTAGAGGCAAAGATAAGTTTTAGAAAATGTATTTAACAGATTGATGTTAACAAGAAGTTAAAGCACATTTAATCAATGAATGAACAGGCAATGAAGAACTGTGGTGAGACTTTCTAAGTTATTTTCTGCTTGTTCTTAAACACTGAGTTTATGTCTGTGACCTGAACACTAATTGGAAGACTGTAGGGTTTTGTAAGGGGATTCTCTGCCTTTTAAAAATAAAAGGAAGATTTCATATTGGCCATGGGTGTTTTATAACTGCTTATTTAAAAGATTTAAGTACTCAGCTACAAATGTAGCCATTAAAAATGTGCATCTCAAGGAAAGCAATCTCACGAGCTGCCGCGGCATTGCGCGGGTCACCGTGAAGTTCTCAGGCACATGACGTACATTACCTGTAGGGGACAGTTGTGTTTCAATCTCAGGTATTGCGTGTCTACTGAAGCTGATAATGTATTAATCTAATAAACAGCTCATAAACATGTGAGAAGGATATTTTTAAGTACTGTTTATGTACAGCTCAAACAGAAATAAAATATTAATGATGCCGCTGTGAATTTTTTTATAGATGTATGTTTTGCACATTGTTTTATACAAAACATAAAATAAATATAAATAAAAATGTTTTAGTTTAATCCACGCAAAAATATATCATGTTTGGCATTACACTGTAGTTCTTAGCTATTTCAGTGTGTCCACCCTGATTATTAATGAACTGTAAACAGCCTATAGACTTTTTGTCACATCTGTAAGTTCCACAAAAAGTTCCACAAAAATTTAGTGCTAACACCTAAATCAAACTTCATAGTTGGATTTGATACTTTTTGAGTGCAATTCATAAATTTACAAGATATATAAAAGAATAATAAATATCCAGTATCTGGAATTAGAGGCATTTTTAGAGGCTACATTTAGCGAGTAGCCTATACAGTATATTTGAGGTTGTTGCATTTCTGGGGTAGTATGTCTGCATTTTTCTCTGCAGACGATCAACATGCTGCCTTTTGTAAAGTGAAAGTATGGGCTGCAATTATTCAATGCTGGACACAAACAGCAAAAAAGCATGACGATTACTATTATAAAAAGCCTGAAGTGCTTTGTGTAGATTCATGCGATTAGTCATTTTATCGAGAATGGGAAAATGGAAAAATGGGAAAATTTTATCTTTAGAAGAGGGGTAATTATTTAAGGGAGATCTGTTTAAAAAAAAAAAGTACTTTACTGTAATGGATCTCATGGTGGAAGGATGGGTAAAAGCTTTATCTGTCTTTTAAAGTGCCCTCTCCAGGTTTTTCCTTCTTTCCTTTTTCTCTTCATCACAAAGCTTCAGAGGTTGTTTTAGCTTTTTTTTAGCATCTGTTATTTTAGCTTTTTATAAATTAAATGCTATAAATCAAATGCTATAAATTATACTTAAATGCTTGCTATAATTTATACCACTAAAAGAAATGGATGTATACTTCTTATTAAAATAAGGGGAAAAAATGAGTACACACGTGGACAAAATTGTTGGTACCCTTCGGTCAATGAAAGAAAAACTCATAAAGGTCACAGAAATAACTTTAATCTGACAAAAGTAATAATAAAATAAAAATTCTATGAATTTTAACCAATGAAAGTCAGACATTGCTTTTCAACCGAGCTTCAACAGAATTATTTAAAAAAATAAACTCATGGAACAGGCCTGGACAAAAATGATGGTACCCCTAGAAAATACTGAAAATAATGTGACCAAAGGGACATGTTAATTCAAGGTGTGTCCACTAATTAGCATCACAGGTGTCTACAATCTTGTAATCAGTCAGTGGGCCTATATATAGGGCTCCAGGTAGTCACTGTGTTGTTTGGTGACATGGTGTGTATCACACTCAACATGGACCAGAGGAAGCGAAGGAAAGAGTTGTCTCAGGAGATTCAAAAGAAAATTATAGACAAGCATGTTAAAGGTAAAGGCTATAAGACCATTTCCAAGCATCTAGATGTTCCTGTGACTACAGTTGCACATATTATTTAGAAATTTAAGATCCATGGGACTGTAGCCAACCTCCCTGCACGTGGCCGCAGGAGGAAAATTGATGACAAAACAAAGAGATGGAGAATCCGAATGGTAAAAAAGAGCCCAGAAAGACTTCTAAAGAGATCCAAGGTGAACTTCATGCTCAAGGAACATCAGACTGGACTGGAATATGCCAAACTACATGTTGACAAGCCACAAAGCTTCTGGGAGAATGTCCTATGGACAGATGAGACAAAAATGGAACTTTTTGCCAAGGCACATCAGCTCGGAAAAATGAAGCATATCAAGAAAAGAACACTCCCTACTGTGAAACATGGAGGAGGCTCTGTTATGTTCTGGGGCTGCTTTGCTGCATCTGGCACAGGGTGTCTTGAATCTGTGCAGGGTACAATGAAATCTCAAGACTATCAAGGGATTCTAGAGATAAATGTGCTGGCCAGTGTTAGAAAGCTGGGTCTCAGTTGCAGGCCATGGGTCTTGCAACAGGACAAACACAAACACACAGCTAAAAACACCCAAGGATGGCTAAGAGGAAAACATTGGACTATTCTAAAGTGGCCTTCTATGAGCCCTGACCTCAATCCTATTGAGCATCTTTGGAAGGAGCTGAAACATGCTGTCTGGAAAAGGCACCCTTCAAACCGGAAACAACTGGAGCAGCTTGCTCATGAGGAGTGGGCCAAAATACCTGCAGAGAGGTGCAGAAGTCTCATTGACAGTTACAGGAATCGTTTGATTGCAGTGATTGCCTCAAAAGGTTGTGCAACAAACTATTAAGTTAGGGGTACCAACATTTTTGTCCAGGCCTGTTCCATGAGTTCATTTTTTTTTATAATTCCGTTGAAGCATGGTTGAAAAGCAATGTCTGACTTTCATTGGTTAGCATTCATAGACGTCTTATTTATTATGACTTTTGTCAGATTAAAGTTATTTCTGTGACCATTGTGAGTTTTTCTTTCATTGACCGAAGGGTACCAACAATTTTGTCCATGTGTGTATGTCTAAATACTTAAATTTTATTGAGAAAATCTCTGCCGTTCGCCTCCAGTTGCTTAAATAAGACCCATATTTGGCCAGCAGAGGTCTCCGTTCCTTATTTACTTATATTTGCGTATTTTCTGGTCTCATTTGCATGCACAAAGTTTTGCTCCTTCTCTCTGTGTTTACAGTTTGACTACATTGTACAAGTTGATATCTGATATATTTAGCAGACTTTTAAAAAAGTCTGCTATTAACTCAATTCTCATTGAGAGAATTGAGTGAATTGCTGAACTGATGATAATGACAATGCTGCTTAATTCCTTTAGGTAATTTAAATGACATCATTTGTCCTTTGAGGAAAATTCCAACTAAGTGATACACTAATATGCAATGCAAGTCATATTACGTGCTGTCACTATACAATAAATGCAATTGCCATATTTTATTCAAAACATAACTGGAGAGCACTGTTCCTAACATGGATAAGGTTTTTTTCAAATGAGCAATTATGCTTTGCTGAACATACCCCTCCTCTTCAGTCTCCAATACCAACTCCCCTTCACAGCACACACACACACACACACACACACACACACACACACACACACACACACACACACACACACATATACAGCACACACACACACACACGCACAAACGCACACACACACACACGCACAAACGCACACACACACGCACAAACGCACACACATGCACATGCACACACGCACAGCATCGTGTTCTGTTCTCGACTTTAGAATGCACTGTTGCCATGGCGACAGTATGGCGCACACTCTCGTTATCCCTTTTCTCTTTAAAAAAAAAAAAATACACTCCTCTCTCCTTTGTGAATGTGTACAGACATAACAAATTCTCTGGTGTCTTTTAGCCTTCAAAATCCAAGTCCAAGCTTGACTTTGTTTCAGTTGAGATGGTTTCTAAAAGTGTCCTGCATTGTTTTTGTCTTTTTGACTGCCTCACATCCAAACACTGATTGTATAATTTCCCCGGAAATGTATTAGAATTGTTTTCCATGATATCCTTCTAGGAAGACAAAAGAAACAAAACACAGAGAATTTACTCCCACCCACGGGCAAGAAAACAGGGGAGAAAGAAAGAGAGCGAGAGAGGGAGGGAGAATGCGTGTGAGAGAGAGACAGAGAGAGAGAGACAGGCAGAGAGACAGAGAGTAAGAGAGGGAGAACAGTCGATGGATGCTGCTTGGACAGATTGGGCGGTATATTCTTCTGTGTTAAGGACTAGAGTGCTGCAGGAATGGATGGGAAGGGAAGACACATTCCTCCAGGTAACCAGCATATACTGTACTTACGAAAGCATTCATGGCATTTAACGTCTCCAGGTTTTAAGCTTTGGTCAGTGAGCTGTTTACGGTTGACGAAATATTTTGGACAGAGTGTGTATTTGGTTCTGCCTATATGTATACTATAGGTGGTCTACCTCCAAATGATCTCCATTCTTCCCTTTCATTATGTGTTTGCAAATGTATGTTCTTTAGATATTAATAGACAATCCTTACATGTATAATAATCAGTCGTTTTAAAACAAAGATTGACCTTTACTTGGTCATTTCCTATGAATTGTGAAATGTTATTCGGCGTGCGAAAACATCTGAAGTGCAAGTGAGTCGCTTGCACTGCAGATAACAGCTGATATGACTGAAATGTCTGTTATTTTTGTTTTAATTAGTTTTAGTCATTATACCATACTGATATTGAAATATGTTGTTATTGGTATATAGTAATAATGTTTGATTATCATATTTGCTTATTCTTATTTAGGGTGTTAACAGAAAGTAGAAGTTTATTTAATACAAACTGTATGTCATGTCTGTCATACTAACACGATCATGCATGATATATACTGTGTATACATTGACTATATATAGTATAAAACACACACACACAAATATATATATAGATACACACACACACACACGCAAACACACACGCAATATATTTTCCCTTTCCAACATAAATCTTTAAGAAAACTTCAAAGGGTGCTTTAGGAGGCAAATACAAAAAATCACGAGTGGAAACATTCCAGTACTCTGATTAGTTGAGGTTGTTTGATTACCCAACAGTTTGACGTCATTGCAATCAGCAAAGGCAGGAGTCTGAAGTTCATTTTAATGCATTTTAATGCTCCATAAAAAAATCATTTCAGATAGTTGTTGGGGTAGTTTTAGCACAAGGTAGCGAGGTTACACAAAAGAAGAAAAAAAGAGGAGGAACATACTTGTGCACTGCATGACTCTGACCTCAGAGCTGCAAACGTACAGCGAGTCGATCATCTACTGGCTGCTTATTTTCATCCAAAGGTGGAGTGTTAAAGGTATGCAGAGTAGATTTAATGTGGTGCCTACGTACATGTCTACATGGCAGATGCTGCAAATGTAATGTTGTTGTTGTTGTTGTTGTTGTTGCTGTTGTTGAAAATGCTACTACGGCAACGGCCATGGTCTAATGGTGTAAGCAGAACTGACCTCTTGTTTAAATAAATCTACTTCATTTACATAAAAATCTTTAGTGACTTATTTTGGGTTTTGAATTACACATAAGCTACGTGTACTACCTGTACATTATCATTACATTATATAGTATACTATATTTCTATATAAACTAGAGATGATTACTCTTATTTATACTATTACTGTACATAATAAAAAATATGGCAAAAAATGACTTTTTTTATTATTGGGGAATAGTTCTCCAGACTTCCTAAACGAATTACTTTTTCTTTTTTTTTCTTTTTTTTCTTCTGAGGACTGTTTGTTAAGCCACACCGAATCCTGAGGGGTTGAAAGATAAGAAGGGAAATGATGTTGCTGCTGAGGTTGTTACTCTACATAAGCAAGCATTTTTTTTACATTGTATCTTTAGACACTTAAAACCTTGTTCTATTTCTTTTATATAATCTATATTTCATTTAATATATGAAAAAATTGGAGGTCAGACAATCTGATCCTACCACTGCAACCTTATACTAACCTTTTGTGTTAACATACAGTATAACTTATAAGTCAGTGAATATGATGGTTGTTTATGGGGTTCATTGGTATTTCTGTATATTCAGAAGGTATTATCAAGAGCTGCTCTGGAGGTTGGGCCCTATTCATTGCATGTTTTTGAAGTTTATATTATATAATCTCATTTATAAAAAATATACACACGTGGACAAAATTGTTGGTACCCTTCGGTCAATGAAAGAAAAACTCACAATGGTCACAGAAATAACTTTAATGTGACAAAAATAATAATAAATAAGAATTCTATGAATGTTAACCAATGAAAGTCAGACATTGCTTTTCAACCATGCTTCAACGGAATTATAAAAAAAATGAAAACTCAAAAACTCATGGAACAGGCCTGGACAAAAATGATGGTACCCCTAACTTAATAGTTTGTTGCACAACTTTTTGAGGCAATCACTGCAATCAAACGATTGCTGTAACTGTCAATGAGACTTCTGCACCTCTCTGCAGGTATTTTGGCCCACTCCTCATGAGCAAGCTGCTCCAGTTGTTTCCAGTTTGAAGGGTGCCTTTTCCAGACAGCATGTTTCAGCTCCTTCCAAAGATGCTCAATAGGATTGAGGTCAGGGCTCATAGAAGGCCACTTTAGAATAGTCCAATTTTTTCCTCTTAGCCATTCTTGGGTGTTTTTAGCTGTGTGTTTTGGGTCATTGTCCTGTTGCAAGGCCCATGACCTGCGACTGAGACCCAGCTTTCTGACACTGGCAAGCACATTTCTCTCTAGAATCCCTTGATAGTCTTGAGATTTCATTGTACCCTGCACAGATTCAAGACACCCTGTGCCAGATGCAGCAAAGCAGCCCCAGAACATAACAGAGCCTCCTCCATGTTTCACAGTAGGGACAGTGTTCTTTTCTTGATATGCTTCATTTTTCCATCTGTGAACATAGAGCTGATGTGCCTTGGCAAAAAGTTCCATTTTTGTCTCATCTGTCCATAGGACATTCTCCCAGAAGCTTTGTGGCTTGTCAACATGTAGTTTGGCATATTCCAGTCTGGCTTTTTTATGATTTGTTTTCAACAATGGTGTCCTCCTTGGTCGTCTCCCATGTAGTCTACTTTGGCTCAAACAACGACGGATGGTTCGATCTGACACTGATGTTCCTTGAGCATGAAGTTCACCTTGGATCTCTTTAGAAGTCTTTCTGGGCTCTTTTGTTACCATTCGGATTCTCCGTCTCTTTGATTTGTCATCAATTTTCCTCCTGCGGCCACGTGCAGGGAGGTTGGCTACAGTCCCATGGATCTTAAATTTCTGAATAATATGTGCAACTGTAGTCACGGGAACATCTAGCTGCTTGGAAATGGTCTTATAGCCTTTGCCTTTAACATGCTTGTCTATAATTTTCTTTCGAATCTCCTGAGACAACTCTTTCCTTCGCTTCCTCTGGTCCATGTTGAGTGTGGTACATACCATGTCACCAAACAACACAGTGACTATATATAGGCCCACTGACTGATTACAAGATTGTAGACACCTGTGATGCTAAATAGTGGACACACCTTGAATTAACATGTCCCTTTGGTCACATTATTTTCAGTATTTTCTAGTGGTTCCATTATTTTTGTCCAGGCCTGTTTCATGAGTTTATTTTTTAAAATAATTCTGTTGAAGCATGGTTGAAAAGCAATGTCTGACTTTCATTGGTTAACATTCATAGATTTTTTTTTAATTATTACTTTTGTCAGATTAAAGTTATTTATGTGACCATTGTGAGTTTTTCTTTCATTGACCGAAGGGTACCAACAATTTTGTCCACGTGTGTATACATTTATTTTGCTAGTCATGCTAGCTCCACTCAGATCTTGGTTAGTACCAACTGCCTTCTTCTACATGCAGTATGTGAGTTCAATGATTGGTTAGCATTACTCTGACTGACACTGGATAGAGAAATACCATCCCTTACTACTTAGTGAGCTAGGCCAATTATTCTCTCTTAGACTCCTTGACCACCAACCATTGGGTTGGGAACCGTCAAACACATTGTTACAACCTTGAAAAGATAGTGCTGAGCCGTCAAGTCTGTGGAAAAAATTAATGAAAGTGATTGGAGATCAATTAAACTCTGGGTGAAATCGTATTGCCTGCGATGGATTGGCACCCTGTCCAAGGATGTACCCTGCCTACAGTAAGTCTCCCGAGACCCTGAGGATCCCACGACCCTGTATACAGGATAAAGCTGCATAGACGGTGTGTGAGTGAGTGAAATCGTACAGTAGAAATGTTTAATGTTTAGCCATGTTTAAGAGTGAACGTAAGAGCAGTAAACAGCTGGGTTTCCATAGGAAAACTATGTGGTATTGAGACTAATCAAAAAAAAAAGGCAACAGTTTTGCTAGAGGCCATAAAGATTGGACTTTGGAGCCAGGTAACGTGGTCCAGATTGACCCTATTGCAAAGTGATGGGTATATCATGGGAAGAAGGGAAGCGATGCACCCGTCATCTATACTGTAGTATAGTGTGCACTGTACAAGCCTCTGGAGACAGTGCTATGATTTACGCTTGCTTCAGGTGCTCAGCTCTAGACTCAGCAACATTATGGGGCAATAAAATGAAGTCAGCTGAGGACCTGAATGTACTGACCAGATTATCACATCCATGGAGTTTTTCTTCCCTGAAGGCACGACCAGATTCCAGAACTCAGACTGTGAAAGCGTGCTTCTGGGAGCATGAGGAATCAGTTTCACACATGAATTGGACACCGCATTGCACTCATTCAAACTTCCGGAATCTGCCTATTAATGAAGTATTAAATCCAAGCCAAAATTATTCAGCTAGTCTTATGTGAACAAAGATGTGCAAGTATAGGACGTTAAAGGCACAGAAAGGCTTCACCAACTGAACATTTGTAAATTCTCTACCTAATAAACTTTTAATCACTTCACATAATATTTGAATTTGCTCTACACATATACACTTTGTCACATATTTACACTACAGCGGTACAGTGACTTAGTGGTTGCCCGGAGTATGGAGTTTGCATGTTCTCCCCGTGCTTGATTGGGTTGCCTCCAACAGTCCAAAGACATGCCAGTTAGGCTAATTGGCATTTCCAAATTGCCCATAGTGTGTGAATGTTGACCGGAGGTCCTTATACGGAGGTCCTTATACCAATGGGAATAAATACAATGGTCACCATTGACCTCCACAGACCCTAGTTGGACTATAGAGCTTCCTAGATGGATGGATTGATGCATATACATTTTATTGCATAAATATTTTGAACTTTATGCAATCTTGGATGTATCAATACTAAAATTCTAACAGATCATTTTGGGCTTTTTGCCAACCTCAACTTAAAAATTTCTTAGAGACGGTGCCTGATCTACAGTATCACAATAACAAAAAATTCTGTTGTGTGTTTCTCTCATAGCGATGGTATGGTGTGAGAGGGGCATACAGGTGCTTCTCACCACTGTGGGGGCCTTTGCTGCATTTGCCCTAATGACAGTGGCCATTGGCACAGACTATTGGCTGTACGCACGTGCCTTTATCTGCAACAGCACTGCCAACTCCACTCAGGACGAACCCCACAACAAGGACAAGAAAGACCCTGGAGCCCTCACTCACTCCGGGCTCTGGAGGATCTGCTGCCTAGAAGGTGCAGTATATGTTCTGTGGAGAGAGAGAGAGAGAGAGAGAGAGAGAGAGACATTAGACACAATAGTTTAAGATAGTTTTACAATGTTTGAAAAATTATGTTCATGTTAAAGTATACATTTTGAATGTAGCTACTGTATGATGTATTTATCTAATATACTAATCTCCTGGTCATGTCCCTAGATGCTGGTATTAATTATACAGTATGAGACAAAAAATTATTTTATTAATTATTAATTAAAAAGTAATGTAAGGTAAAGAATACTGCTGCTCCGATTCCTCCGCTACCATGCAGCTGGCTAGCTTTGAAAGCGGGAAGGAAGGAAACTAAAACAGCTAAAAGTATCTTCAAGATAAATTTTCAGAATTTACATAATTATGAACCTGCATATGTCTCTGATACTTTAAATTAATGTGTTATCCTTAAAACACTGTAAGCATAATTAACTTTTGTATAATAAAAAAATTAAATCAGACATGCTATTTGCTTAATATTGTGCTTTCTTTCTCAGGGTTAAAAAGAGGCATGTGCTCCCAGATCAACCATTTCCCAGAGGATGCTGATTATGACCAGGATGCCGCAGAATACCTCTTACGTGAGTTGCATGTGTTATACATTTTGAGCCATGTAGGTAAAGAGTGCATACACAAAGCTGTCTTTCACATCCTGCATCCTCTCTGTTCTCATTTTGTCCTTTCCCTTTTATCTTATGTTGCCAGGTGTAGTCAGGGCCTCCAGTATATTCCCGATCCTCAGTGCTATACTGTTGCTGCTAGGTGGGGTATGCGTGGCATCCAGTCGCTTCTACAAGAGCAAGAGACACATTATCCTGGGAGCTGGCATTTTGTTTGTGGTAGCAGGTACGCAGATGCGGTTGCTCTAAAGGTCCCATATTTTGCTGTGCTAATGAGTTAACACAGGTCTCGCTTTTGGTGTGTCTGTTGATGCTCCAGCCGAAATACCTCTCAGATGATGCACTTTTTCATGACTCCTTCTGTTTCACCTGTTTCAGTGTCCATGTAAATGAGCAATTGCTGAGCAATAAGCCGGGGGAGGGGTTTGTCTAACATGAGGTCATAATAGGGGTAAATCTAATTGGCCTATTCTATCTATTGCTGTAGTTAAAATTCCGTATTCTGAGAATCAAATGACCGAATGTCTCACTGTGATCTTCTTTAAAGCCCCACAGACACCACTTATCGAGCTCCAATGAAGAACAGTTCCCATGTGCTTCTATGGCTGATTAAAGTGCACTCTGCTTTAATTGGAGAAAACATTAACTTTCATTGGACAGCTATAATACATTATTTTTGGATCTCTCCTGCGGCATGCTTTCACTCAAAGAGTCGGTTTTCCCTAGAAATAAAATATATCTAAGACAGTGTGCGCTTTGCATGCACAGTTTCTTCATATGATTACTCCTGGAAGAGGCTAAATCTCATAATCATCTGGCACAACTACTGTAACACCTCAAACTTAAACAGATTTACATTAGTCTCTCTGAGGGCTCGGTGTGCACTCCAGCAGTGAGTCACAGATTTAAATAATACTGTATAGCCTGGTAGTTCATCTAAACAGGTAAATATCATGTACTATAAATTTTAATTTACAGTAGTTTTGTTTCATTTATGACATGTTACCCAACCTTCTTTAGGAAAATTTAGCTAGGTACCAGATTACTTTGGGTAATTAAGTATCAATTTTGAACTAAATTAACTAAATTAAATGCTAAATTAAATGCAATAAAAAGTGTCATATGCTGTAGTATACAATAACAATTTATTATACTTATTACAACTATAACTTGCATTACTCTGACTCTCAGAGGTAGACATGATCAATATTATGAGATGGCTAATAACAGGTATAAACTCAGTATGAACATAAGAAATAGTGGGTGTAATGCAAAATATTATATTTAGTATAGCATTGCTAAACATACAATACTGTATGAATGCATTGTTCATGGCATGGAGTGTTGACCATAGATGGTTAGCCAGTCAAATTAACTATCCAACAGAAGGTTTCTTCCCATTAGTTGATATTTGTTTTTTTTTCTTACAGTATATCAGAAATTGGCTTGACCCACTTTAGTTTCATATCCATTGTAAATTACATCGCCTGGCCAAAGAAAAGTCACTCAATCACCTTTAGCTTTGATTATACTGTAGCAATGTGGTGGCCAGTTCAAGACTGAAAAATGATTCTACATGCTCCTAGAATCACTCTTTCACAATTTGAGTCCTGGAATATGGCCATGCCATCAGCAAAGGACAACTGTGTAGATGTGATAACCTGGTCATTCAGTAGTGTACATTCAGGTCGATGGCTAGATCTGACCCACTGAAGGAACCCAATCATAACCTCCTGCCTCCTGAGGCTTGTACAGTGGCCTCTATGCAAAGTACATGCACATTCAACACTTCCTTTCCTACCCTGAGGCGCCCATCGCTCTGGAATAGGATAAATCTGGACTCATCAGACCATGTGACCTTTTCCCATTGCGCCAAAGTCCAATCTTTATGCTTCCTAAAGCCATTCTTCTTATTAGTCTCAATAACAGGTGGTTTTCTTATGGACACACAGCTGTTTAGTCCCAATCTTGTCATGCTTCTTATACAGCATGTGTATGGAAATGCTCTTACCATCACCATTAAACATACTATGGTTTTTTACTGTCAGTTTTTTTTTTTTTTTTTTACCATATGACTTCACTAAGTGTTTAAGCAAACTCTATTCATGATTTTTTTCTTTTACAAATTTGATAGATCAGCACTATCCTTCCAGGTTTTCATAATGTATTGAAGGGTTCTTAACCCAGTTCCAACAATTTCAAATGTCCTTGGTTGTTTTCTTTGCTTGATTCCGCCCAATAATTTGACCCTGGCAAAACCTTTATGGGCAGGCGCTGTAGTTTACTGATGAGAAATTATAAAAGAAATAATAAAAAGAATGGCAACATATTACATTTTCTCCAAAAGGTGATCATACTTGACGAAAGTAAGCAAAAGAGTAAACAAAAGTGGCGCTGTCCTTAAACCCATTGGATTCTGGAGATGAAAGCTCTTCAATCCTGGGATGTTGAATAGGCGCTTTGGTTTCCTTATACCATTATACCAATGGGGGGGGGGGGGGGGGGGGGGGGGGGATAGAACTTCAGTACTTGTGTTACTCATCCCTGGATCATTTCAGAATTGATTGCTATATCTCTAGTGCAAAACTAACCTAAACCGGTTCTCAGTGTTCTCAAGGTTGTCAGAAGTTTGTATACTGTACACTCAGAATGATCATGACTGTCATAGCACTATTGGGCTTTCAATGATTTCCGTGCACTGGTCTTTTTATTGTATATATCAGAATTGTTATTCAATATGCATCTTTAATAGAAGAAAAACAAGAACTCAGCGGACAAGTTAAATATCTTTTTGGGTTTTCTAATATCTACAATGAGCAAAAATGACAGCTACAGTGTGTAAAGTATACATTCAGTACATTCACTTAGATTAATAATTCAATGCTTCTAAAAGTATTTTCATTTGCCAAGCCAAAATGCCTCTCAACTTCCTTTTAGTGATGATGATTGACTACAGCCGGTAGCTACTCTGTTCCGGTATAAAAAAGGGTTTGTTTGACAGCACTCACTGGATAGACACACACACCGTACAATGGGAAAGTCCAAGGAGCTTAGTGCAGATCTGAGAAAGAGGGTGGTACAGTAGATTTACACAATTCAGGAATGTCTTGGGGGGCAAGTTTTAGACAACTACAGCAAGTCCCCTACATATGAACTTTTGAGTTACGAACTTTTGAAGATACAAACATGTGTTCACGAATGTTCAATCACAGAAGTTAGAGCACGTGTCCGGCATGCATTATAATGTATGTGCAGAGTGCATCTCATGTGTCTGGAAAGAATGGGTGTAAAAGCAGCAGCAATGAAACTGGTACTGCTAAGAAGCGCCGATAGAATAACAGTGGAGACAAAATTGAAAATAATTGAGCCAGATAAAAAGGTGGCTCGTTCTTTTAACATGAATCATTCAACCATCGGCACGATTCTAAAGGACAAGGACAAGAATCATGGAACAAGTTAGTTTTATACTGTGTATAGCCAATTGTGTTAGCATCCTAGTACCTAGACAATGTTTTTGGACTTACAAATGAGCTCTTGAAAGGAAACTCGTTCATCTGTAGGGGCGTACTGTACTGTATATGTGTAGAACTGTTTTTGCTGTACCAATTTCCACATTAGTTTAAACAATTTACATACAGTTATTGATAGGTGTAGCCATTCAAGTTCTGAATGAAGACCCAAAATGTCTCCCTCAGCTGAGAGGAAGTTGGTTCAGCTGGTCAGGACCAGACTTATAACCACCAAGGCACAGACCTGCAATGGACTGGAAGCTGCTGGAGCACCAGTGCCACTATCTTTGGTCAAGAGAGTTGTATATTGTCATTGACTGAACCTGCTAAAGCTCCTACTCCAAAATCCACAATTTCATACTTGACTAAAGTTTGCAGCTACCTTCATGGACAAAGAAAAAGCCTTCTGGAGGAAAGTTTTGACCAGTGATATCTTCAGAGGTGTAACGGTGAGGCATTCAACCCCAAGAACACTGTACCAACTGTTAGGCATGGTGGTGGTAGCATTGCGCATTGAGGCTGTTTCTCTGCATTGAACGAAATAGATGGAATAATGCAGGATTCTTCAGCAGAATCTCAAATCATCATCTAGATCTAGTTGGAACTGTTTAAACAGGACAGTGACTTCAAATGCACATCAAAGCTGGTTGTGAAATGGATAAAGCAGGCCAACTTTAAGAAACATGTGGACTGTTAGGATATACAGGAATATCAAGCAGAATTCCGTAACAAGCTTGTTGATGGCTACCAAAGAGTTCTGCTAAAGATAAAAAAGGCACATTTAAAGGTTAAGAGTTAAATCCCTCTGCTGTTAAGATTAAACATTCCTGTCAGACACAACACATCAGAGGTGACTTCTTCCAAAAACAGTGTCAGGAACGGATCAGTATATCAGCCTGGGAGCTCTGCTGCAGTAATTAAGTCAGTGAAAGTCTCCCCAGATCCATTTGACACAAAGTCTATCGAGAGTACTTAAAGCTCAATGTCAAAGGAGAAATAACAGTGCTGGATTGTCTTTGGTAGAAACTGGTCAGTTGCAGGAAGTGTGGTACCTGTTTCTCAGCATGGTCATGCCTTTATCTTCTCTCTTTCATCTAATTACTGGTTAAACTCCATGTTTTTGCTTACGTAAAGTAAATCTTTAAGTGAGGTTTGACTGGAAATAACATGGCTATGGATCATGGAACCATAGCTGGGTGAAAGTTATGCTTAACACCTTACAGAGTTAACAGTACAGTACCAGCTGTGGTAATGCTATGCTTATGTAATGAATGTGTTTCCCATATTATTTTTTGCCAAATTATTTTTATACACTGAGATCACCAATAGAAAGGACCTTGATAGGATCTTTCTAAAAAATGAGTGGAGTGTTATCTGTTCATCAGGAGTTCGCAAGTTTAAATCCCAATGATGCCAGAGTCATCTGTGGCCAAGAGCCAAGGGAGAAAAAGAAAATCGGATGGGTGCGATGGCATACTCGCTTTCTCTCCTGTCAGTCACAATGACACTAGCGATTCGTAGGTGTCTCTAAATTCATGCATGCAGATGAAGACAGATAGCACTTACCTACATATGTGTTATGCTACCTGTGACGCAGCATGAGAAGGAGTTGAAAACCATGCAGTTGGCTGGCTTCCCATAATTCAGAGCAAGCATGTGCCTTCATCCTCCACGGTGGGAAGTTGTTGTATGATAAGGGAGTGCTGGCTGGCTCATGAGAATTGGCAGGTGATCAAATCAAGGAGGTAAAAAGGGGGGAAAAAAACAACAACAACAAATATATATGATAGACAGCTCCAGGGTTTATTGCATCTGGGATCACTCCAAGGGAAAGATTTAGTTGTGGGTGTTATGTCACAATTCCTTGCGAGTATAGTGTGAGCAACACAGTATTTCAATGATTAAAAAAATAAAAAAAAATTATTGTTCGATTTAGTGTTCTAATAGCTTTGAATGCAACTCAGACAAAATGATCCCTTTTTATAATGTAGGATATAAAAGGACTTTACTGCATTGACATTTCACCATATACAGTACACGAATATGTATCCAAAACAGGCATTAAGAACAAAAATTTTGTAAACCTCTTGCTTGCATAATAATTCATAAGATGCAGTAAATTCAGTCATGTGTATTTGTGTGATTTACTATACTGTAAAATGAATATCATTATAAGCATTAACAGATAGTAAATTAAATACATTATTACTTTGGATAAGTGGTTAGCACTGTCACCTTGCAGCTCCAAGCCCGTATCGGGTCTGTGTGCATGGAGTTTGCATGTTCTCCCTGTGCTTGGTGGGTTCCCTCCAGGGACTCCTGTTTCCTCCCAAAGACCTATAGATTAGGCTAATTGGCTCTCCCAAATTGCCCGTAGTGTGTGAATGTGCATGTGAATATTGACTGGAGGTCCTAACACGGTCGTATAAGATGGGAATCATTGGTCACCATTGGCCTCCATGGTCCCTGGTTGAACTAAAGAGGTTCCTGGATGGATGGATGGATGGATTATTACTTTGCTACAATTTTGTTGTTGGCAAGTGGAGGTTCCAGGGTGTTCAGTTAAAAACCATACTACAAGTTGGCTACAAGTGCAAACAAACAAATGAACAAAAAAAAAAAAGAGAGTACTTTTTCCATTTATATACTGGCCTGAGGTTTACGCAAGCCAATTAGATTTGTCTTCCAGTGTGACCTCATATAAGAAGAGCCCCTCCCCCTGGCTTGTTGCTTTGTCCTGTGAGCTTATCAACAAGATCGTTTACATACAATAGACACTGCAACGGGGCATTTCTTTAAAGAGTTTAAGGTACAGACACATGCATTATTAGAGGGGTATTTCACCTTAAACATTAAGAGAGACTGAGACCTGTGCTAATCTTTTCTGCTTGTTTTGCAGTATATCGTGGTACAACAATCCATTCATGTTTCCTTCAATGACATGTAATGCCCTAGTGTCTTTTGTGTCACAAGCTATCGGAGGGTAAGCACAGAAGCCTTAGCAGTTAGCCCGTGTAGCGTGGATGGTAAACCCAAACGCGGAAGCAACGCGAGTAGGCAGGATAACCACGCAATTTGTCTAAGAACTCTCTTACACAAAGAGCTAGGATCTACACAAATAAATCCGCGTTCTAGCAACACACACTCAATCAAAGAAGCAACCCAAATCGGTGAGTACTCACAGAATAGTCGGCGAAGTGTCAGACAAGGCATGGGCAAACTCAATGACTGAGCAATGTGAAGCACCATTTTGTCTCCTTTTATGCTTCCTGGAAACCCGACCGTATTACTTCCATGTCCTAGTGCCGGTCGTGTTACGAGTGTGCATGACAGTACCCCCCTGTCCAGGACCGACTCTCGACGGTCCTGGGGTGGAGGATACCCGACGACGGTAGTCCCGGATGAGTTCAGGAATCCAAGATCGCTCCTCGGGACCGTAACCTTCCCAATCGACCAGGTACTGGAGCCCTCTGCCCCGAGGACGTGAGTCAAGGATTCGGCGAACGGTGTAGGCGGGACCACCCTCAATGATACGGGGAGGAGGAGCAGGGTGGGTGGGGCGAACCATTGGTGAAGTGATGAAGGGTTTGAGCTGTGAGGTGTGAAATACCGGATGGATCCGGAGCGCCGCAGGCAGCTGGAGCCGGTAGGTGACAGGATTGATACGGAGGGTGATGCGGTATGGACCGATGAACCTGAGTGATAGCTTTTTGGATTCCGTGTGAAGGTGAAGGTTTCTGCTTGAAAGCCATACTTTGTCACCTACATTGTACAATCGTCCACAGCCGTCGACACCGGCAAACCAACTGTTGGGCTGACGGCACCTCAACCTCCAGTTCTTGATGATCAAACATCGAAGGTTGGAAACCGTGGCATACCTCAAATGGACTGAGATTGGTGGCTGAAGAGACATGGAGATTGTGAGATAACTCAGCCCATAGGAGGTAGCGGGCCCAGGAGCGCTGGCGATCGGCAACAAAGCATCTCAGGTAGCGCTCCAGTTGTTGGTTGGTCCGCTCCGTCTGACCATTAGTCTGGGGATGATAACCAGAGGATAGACTACAGGTGGAAATGATCAGACGGCAGAAGGCCTTCCAGAACCGGGCGGTGAACTGGGGCCCCCTGTCCGAGACGATGTCTTTTGCAGTCGGACTACGTGTTCTAAAATCAGCTCTGCTGTTTTTTTGGCTGACGGGAGTCCGGTGAGAGCCACCAGGTGCAACCGTACTGTAGTCCCGGATAAAGCGACGATAGAAGTTCACAAACCCGAGAAACCGTTGAAGTTGCTTGAGGGTCTTGGGTAGGGGCCAATGACACACAACTTCCAGTTTCTGCGGGTCCATGGCCACACCCTGGGGCGAGATGACAAAACCCAGGAACGTGGTGGAGCGCTCGTGAAAGGCGCATTTTTCCAACTTACAGTACAGTTGGTGGGCGAGTAATCTCTTAAGGACCGCTCTGACATGCTGGGTGTGTTCCTCGGCGGTGCGTGAATAAATAAGGATATCGTCCAGGTAAACGAACACCCACCGCCCTAGCATGTCCCTAAGGACATCATTGATGAACTGTTGGAAAGCGGCGGGTGTGTTGCAGAGTCCGAATGGGATGACCAAGCTCTCGTAGTGTCCAGTAGGGGTGATGAAAGCCGTCTTCCACTCATCGCCCTCTCTGATGCGCACCAAGTTGTAGGCGCGCCAGAGGTCCAACTTTGTGAAAATGGAGTTGGTAAGAGGCAAAGGGTGTCTGTTCTTAATGGTGATGTTATTAAGCCCCCGATAATCGACACAGGGACGCAAGTCGCCCCCTTTCTTCTTCACACAGAAGAACCCCGCGGCGGCAGGCGAGGAGGAGGGCCGGATGGTGCCGTGGCGAAGGGCGTCAGAAACATATCTCTCCATCGCCTGCGTCTCAGCGGTGGAGAGGGAGTAAAGATGGCCGCGGGGGGGGGACCGAGCCCGGCTGAAGTTCGATTGTCAGGTCATAGGGGCGATAAGGAGGAAGGTGTGTGGCTCGTCTCTTGCAGAATACTTCAGCCAGGTCTCGGTAGATGACGGGGATGGCGTTGGTGTCGACATCGGGTGCCTTGGACTCCCTAGAACACGTCCCAGCCGGGCCCCGCAGGCAGAGTTCGGTGCAGGTCGGCCCCCACTGCAGGATCCGGTTTTGCGTCCAGGAGATGAGGGGGTCATGTTGGAGCAGCCAGGGGTGTCCGAGGATGATGGGTGGCGATGAAATGGAGGTGAGGTGGAACTGGATCCGTTCGTGATGTTGGCCGATGACAAGGGTGAGCGGCTGAGTCTGAGTGGTGATGGGGCTGGAGGAAAGGGGCCGACCGTCGACAGATGTGATACGAACGGGCTGGGATAACGCCTCAAGTTCCACTCCCAGTTCTTTGGCAAACGAAGAGTCAATAAAGTTACCTGCGGCACCGGAATCGATGAACGCAGTACTTCCGACTTGTTTGTGGCCAAACCAGAGGTGTACTTGGACCGTGAGACGGGAATTATTGGGTGTCGTGACCGAGAGGTGGAGGGGGCCCGGTGAACTGCCCCGTTTGCTCACCGGGCCTGAGCATTTCCCGGGCGAAGTGGACAGAGGGCCCTGTGGTGCGCCGCTGACCTACAGTAGGCGCAAAGCCCTTCTCTGAAGCGTCGTTCCCGTTCTGCAGCGGTCAAGGAGGCACGTCCTAGTTGCCTGGGTTCCCCAGCTCCGGTGTTAACCATGGTGGGAGGTGGAGGTCCGACGGGTGCCATGGCGGTGGTGGTGAAGGAGGGACGAATCTCAGGAACTGGGGCGTGAGGGTATGAAGGTGATGTCGTGGGTGGCAGGGTCCGGGGGGCTGGCCTCGGACGAGAGAGCAGGCGCTGGTCAATGCGAAGGGCGAGCTGAATCAGTCCTTCCAGCGTGGCGGGAATCTCTCGTCCGGCGAGTTCATCTTTAATCCGTGAGGCCAGTCCCTCGTAGTAGGCCGTCCGGAGGGCGGCGTCTCCCCAGGTAGTCTGCACGGCTAGAGTACGAAAGTACTCACGGACGACCCTCCCTGCCGCAGATGATATAATTTGGTGTCAACGAAACGAGAAGCGCAGCGCGCAGTCGGTCTGTGGAGTATTTGGTGGAATTAAACTCAAACACAAGATCCAATGCGGTTAGAAAGACACTGCACCTCCCATCTGTGCCATCCCACTTATCCGGTAGAGCTATGAAAACATCAGAAGGGGGGTGGGGTGGCGGTGCAGCCGCCCCGCGGAGGGTCGCATTCTCGCGGCGCAAAGCCGCGACGTCTTGGAGGTCCTTTTGGAGAGACACGACTTCTCCACGGAGCTTATTGATCAGCTCGGCATGCAAACGCGGAAGCAACGCGAGTAGGCAGGATAACCACGCAATTTATCTAAGAACTCTCTTACACAAAGAGCTAGGATCTACACAAATAAATCTGTGTTCTAGCAACACACACTCAATCAAAGAAGCAACCCAAATCGGTGAGTACTCACAGAATAGTCGGTAAAGTGTCAGACAAGGCATGGGTACTCAACGAACTCAATGACTGAGCAATGTGAAGCACCATTTTGTCTCCTTTTATGCTTCCTGGAAACCTGACCGTATTACTTCCAGGTCCTAGTGCCGGTCGTGTTACGAGTGTGCATGACATTTTGCTGAGAAGCAGCCTGATATCACAATCCGATCACCTGTGTACTTCGCTGTGGGTGTTTTGGGGATGAAACATGCAAATCATCTTTCTCTTGATAACATGAAAAGCTGAATTATTACTGTAATGATTCTACCCAACCTTTACCCTTTGGATATAAATGTTGAACTAAAGAACAAATAAACCTGGTGACAATGAGCCTTGCCAGCCTTGTTGACAGGGATGTTGGATAGGGTATGACACATTAGTGGTACATATTTATATTAAGAGAAGAAAACCACACATGAAATAGCACCCAAATTTGCCAATGTTGATGTAGAATGATATAATAGTTCATCATTTAGGGGGCAGTAGTGGCTCAGTCAGTTAAGTCTCCTGGTTACTGACTGGAAGGTCAGGGGTTCAAGCCACAGCACTGCCAAGCGTCCCCTGCTGAGCCCTTAAACAAGGTCCAGAACCTTACCTGCTCCAGGGGTGCTGTATCCTGGCTGACCATGCATACTGACCCCAGATTCTTAACTGGGATATGCAATAAAACAACGAAAAAACAATTCATCATGCTGCAAGGTACACGTGACAAATAATTAAATCTTGATTATATACAAAATAGACTGCTCAGCAATTCACAGTGCATCCACACTCTATTAGTAGACATCTGTGGTATTCTTTAGCAGGATAAATAATGTATTGTAAATTAACTGTTTTTTTTTTGTTTTGTTTTTTATCATGTAGGACTGAGTAACATCATTGGTGTGATTGTGTACATCTCAGCCGCACTGAGCGACATCTCACCAAAGAAGGACGAAGACAAGAAATGGCACTACTCCTATGGCTGGTCTTTTTACTTCGGAGGCCTGTCATTCATCCTAGCTGAGGTGGTGGGCGTCCTAGCTGTTAACATCTATATCGAGCGCAACAAGGAGCTGCGTTGCCGCTCACGTGCTGACCTCTTCCACAGCACTACATCAGCTGTGCTGCGGCTACCCTCTTACCGCTTTCGCAGGGGCCGCCGCTCCTCACGTTCCAGTTCACGTTCTACAGCCGAGCCGCCGCGTTCGTGCGACCCCTCGCCTCCCGGCCTTGGTGTCAAAAACTTTAGTCCACCTCTGGCCACTGGCCCGCCGCCATTCTCAGTGGCTACGCTGCCCAATCCACACACACATTCAGGAGGAGGTGGAGGTGGTGGAGGCGGAGGAGGAGGAGGAGTTGGGGACATCTCTATGTACACACTTGGCAGGGAAGGCAAGCCACCCATGTACGGAACAGTGGACCGTGCGTCTCTCTACCAGCTTCACAACTACTTTCCGACAAAGGAAGGAGGAGCAGGGACACTCATGACCGGAACATTGCCATCGCTTTCCAAATCAAACCTGGCTTCGTCGGCTAATGCCTCATCTTCCTCTGGCCCTGGGGTGCAGCCTTCAACACTCACAGCTGGGAATACGGCGACTATGGAGAGGGATAGGGGGCTTGGCACGCTTGACCGGCTGGGGAAAGGTGATAGCAGCAACACCAATACGCTAAACAGGAGAACAACCCCAGTGTAACACAGGACTCGAAAAAGGCTGGGGGTGGGGGATTCGCAACAGACGGAAGGTGGTAAAGAAGAGAAAATGAAGGAGAGTGTGGTTGCTTGGTCAGCTGAGGAAATTGCAATAGCTCCAACAAGACCGTAACGAACAAGACAGAACTCTAGTCATTTTAGGGGATGCGGGGTGGGTCTGGGAGGGCTGATTGTGGGGAGGGGGAGGGGGAGGGGGTGATTAAAGAAAGAGTGGTATATAGAATGAGTGAAAGCTTGAGAGAGATGGACGAGCAAACATAATAATCTGAACTGAGACAGGCAAGGAGGGTTAGAAAGAGGAAGCGTGGGAGGTAGATAGACAAGAGAGAGAGAGAGAGGGCTGAGAATCAGAGAAAAGGAGGATGACTCAGAGGACACTGAGAAGAGCGAGATAAGCCAATCATCCTCCTTTTCTCCCTCTATATCTGTTTTCAAATACGGTGACTTTAGTCATAAATAGAGTTACGTTCGCACTTTTACTGATTCATGTCAAAAATACTTGATGTGTGTGATGGTGGTCTTACTTTGGTCTCTTCCGAGTCCAGTGCTTTATCATCAGGTTTATACCTGTTACTTATTTAGCATTCCAGTATAATCACTCTTATTATTGTAGATGTCAATGTTTGGGTTACTGGAATTCCCTCTGTTATGAAATAGTTTATTTGATAATTCATTTATTTTATTTTATAGTATATGAACTAAACTGTGATTTTTTTTCTTTTGCACCTACTGACACAATATTTTATAATGGTCATTCTGTGTCAAACAAGTGCATATTTGTGAGGTTTTATGACATTAATGGTGTCATCGTCAATCATCGCCATTATTATTATTATTATTATTATTATTATTATTGTAACACGTTCACAAAGACACTTTCACAAAGATGATACTTAGATTTGTGAAATTTTCTTTTATCGTAATTGTAGTTGTATTAATAGTTAGATTCCATATGAATATGTTTGTTTAACTTACTAAAATTAGTCTACTTAATATTTTTGCAGTGGGCTGAGAAGCTTGATGTACTGTTTACCAGAAAATTAAGTCTTGGGAAGGACAAGAGTTACAGAGTATTAAAATTTTAAGACTTTGCCAGAGGAGCAATACTTATACCTATAAAACCTCACCAGAAAAGACAAAAAACTATATGAATATGTGTGACTCTTTTTTTTGTTTGTTTGTTTGTTTGTTTGTTTTTTGACAAATAAACCAAAATATATTCTATTAAATGTATGCAGTAGATATATATGTATAATGGTAATGTTAATGGTGTAAATACACACACACACACACACACACACACACACACACACACACACACACACACACACACACACACACACACACACACACACAAGAACTAAGAACTAATGCCTCTAAGCATTAGTTTTTTTTTTTCCATTGCTAAGGTCTAGGAAATAAAAAATAAAATTAATTAGAATACATGTACTGTAGCTGGAAAAGCTACCCACCATGAATGATTGACAAACAGACATCCAAAAGGCAAGAACTGATGAGTTCCATGATGAGGTCAAGAGCAACGGCCATGCTAACTAAATGGCTTGATAATTATTCTGTGGTCATGGTTTCCAAATTGGGTGGGAGATGGGATTTGAAAAAGGTACTGTAGATGTAGAGGTATAACATGTCCATAATAGTAGTGTGGACATGATGGATAAAGAAGGGACGTGGCAGTCATCCTGTTCAGTAATTGGACCCTTTGAATGATGACACATGAATGATGATCGAATGTGAATGTGAACAGCTGTCTTGAGTTTCGGAATAGAGAAAAGATTGCCAGGGCATTCCATGACAGTACACATTGTACCCGACAATATATAGATCTTCTACATCTAAAGACTCTTGTGCAAGCAGCGAAGCCACAAGCAGTAAGAAAAAGAAAAAGTACAAACCTAAGTCTCTAAGATGAGCAAGTGTAAAACGCCTCTGAATTTGCAGAATCCACTATAATAAAAATAAAACATCTTCTACTACTGCTGCTACCACTATTAATCACATTACTATTAGTGATACTACTAATATTACTACTACTACAAATTCTACTCATGTTATTGCTATTATTAATACTTCTACTACTCAAGTCAAGGCTTTTATTGTCATTTTAACCATATCCATTTCAGTACACAGTGGGGCGTTCCTCCAGGACCAAGATGCTACATACATGTAACATGAACAGAAACTAACTAGGACACCTAATTAGCTGACTATCTACTACCACTACAGTTACTGCTATCACACTACTACTATCACTACTATTAATACAACTCCTACCCAATAAACATTTGGACATCTGATGACGTCCCTTCTACACGTCAGATCAAGTTGAAAAGTAATTCCAAAATGAAAGTTGAACGGACGTGTTCGACATTATCTGTCACAGCTGTCATAAACGGTCATCAATTGTTACATTTTTTGCTTGGAAGTTATATATTGAACAACACTTAGCTAAAAGTCAAAGTAACAGCTATACATGCAACCCCAGACAACTGTAGACTGAATGCGTTTTTAGGAAATGTTCTGGGCACATATTTTTACCAATTAATGCTGTTCTAACACGACTGTTTTTGGCCGGGGCCATGACGTCGCAGTCGGACCAGTGTTTGCTGGGTAATATTACCACCTTTTGCTCTAATAGAGTGCTCAGTCGTCTTTCATAAGGGAATACCAACTTGATTCCAGAGATTCCTCCGAAATCAGTCAAATTGCGAGACGATCTCTGGTGCACATCCTTCTACAAGTCATTTCACAGGTTTTACAAATGAATTTAGACCTGAACTCTGAATGAGACAGTCCAAAACTTCATTCTCTTCTCCTGATGCCTTTTTTTTTTTTTGGTTGAATTAGATTTTGGGTTTTATCAGACCATAACACATGTTGCCACATGATCTGGGGGTATTTAGGAAGGATTAGATATGGGTTTTTGGTTTGTTTATTTGTGTGTTTGTTTGTTTGTCTGTTTTGGCTTTATTGTTCGGAGGAAAAAAAGGCTTCCATCTACCCACAGCCCAGACACCTGAAGAATACAAGACATTGTGGTTACTTTCAGGGTTGACAAGATATTCAGCACCTCCTTTCATGTTAACATTCTCTTCGGCAGCCTTCCTAATATCATCTTCTTAATTTATAGATTATTAGAAATGATCCATCCATCTGTGTAGTTAGGGTTATGGCAGAGCTGGAGGCTATCCCAGGGCACAAGGTAGGGTACACCCCAGATGGAATCCCAACCATTGCAGGGAAGAAGCACACACAATCACAAAACCAATCAACAACAAAACCAACCAGCCTATACAATGTCTTTGGAAGACTGCAAACTGAAGAACATGGAGGAAACCCACCAAGCATGGGCAGAAAATGCAAACTCCATGCACACAGATTGGAGGCAAGACTCAAAGCCTAACTCTATAGGCGAGAAACGACAATGTTAACCACTAAATTATTCCGACATCTTTAGGTATACTGACCCCTCTGGCAGCTGTGTTTTTAAATAGACTCTTTATGGCCAAAGGTTTAAAGACCCTTGCATGTCATACCTACATTTGCAATGCATATCTAGTCACTCTGCTGTTATATTAAGTTCCACTTTTCTAAGAAAGCTTTTCATTAGGTTTTGATGTCTGGCTGTGGGGGTACTGTACTGTTCTTTCAACTACAAGCACACTAGTGAGGCCAGGCACTGATGTAAGTCAATGAGCACTAAGGTGCAGTCAGTGTTCGGTTCATACCAATGAAATTGGGTTTAGCTGAGGGCTGTCCAAGTTCTTCTGATGCAACTTTGGCAAACCATGTCTTTTCATGGAGCTGGGTTTGTGCACAGAGGTCTCAATCACAACACCACATAGGCCCTAAAACTCACACACACTTGCACATTTTGCACACCTCAGGACTTCAGACTTTTTATCTTTTTATCTTTAACTTTTTACCAGCATGCACAACCGGTTTACACATGGAACATTTGCACACTTGCACTTTTTGCACGCTGCGAAGTTGAACTTCACTACATTCTGGACTGCACTACATCACGTTTCCATTACATTTCATTACTGTATATATCCACTATTTTATTAAATATTCTTTAACCTCTTATATTTATCTTATTCAAATACTTTATTTCATTTTATTCTTATTCTGTATATTATGTAAATAAGTGTGTGGTTTTTATTTATTTATTTTTTTTATTGTAGGTCAATAGCAGTCGTATAAGCATTTCACTTCATATCATACTGTGTATGACTGTGTATGTGACGAATAAAATTTGAATTTGAATTTGTCCTGCTAGAACAGGTTTGGACCTCTTCCTTATATTCAAGGGGAATTACAGTATAATACTACAGAATACAAAGGCATAAGATAGAAGATATTTGGTGTGCTTCCAAGTGTGTGACAACAGTTGCAGATGATGACAAATTATCAAGACTTCAGCATGCTGAATGTTTCGTGGTTGGGACAGACGAGAGGGGAAATGAGGTTGCTGCAGATATTGTTACGTAAACAACCAATTTTTTAATTGTATCTTTAGGCACATGGATTAAGCCATAACTGATGGGTTAATGGTTAAGCTATCAGTGCATGGAGTTTGCAGATTTTCCCTTTGCTTGGTGGGTTCCCTCCAGGTACTCCAGTTTCCTCCCACAGTCCAAAGACATGCAGATTAGGCTAATAGGCTTCTCAAATTTTGTGTGCAGTGTGCCCTGCTATGGACTGGGACTCTGTCCAGGGTGTACCCCATCTCCTGGGATAGGATCCAGGCCTCCAGCAAGCATGTATACACCATGTATTAAGCGGTTTAGACAATGAGCGAGCAAGTGATAGAGAGTCTGCATATACTAGTGTAAGCAAACTCTAATAGTGAGAGTCAATATATACTGGTATTATAGGGGAAAATACAGTATAAAATTTTGTTCAAACCTCTACCGTAAATTACATAATTCCATAATTGTAATAATTTTGCCCACATTCATAGAACCATTAAAAAATATTTAATCTGCCATGGCACAAAGTCTATTTGTCTCTGGAATTATAAGACTGTATTTGAGCAAAGTCACAATGGCTCAGTTAGGGTTTTGATGGAAGCTGTAGACAGCTCTGCCTAACACATCCTCTCCCACTGGGGTTCAGTGAGATTGATATCTGATAACCGCTAATGATTTACATAATATTTAGACTGATCAAACCATTCATCAAGCCTATGTCACCTGTAAACTAGCTCATTGTCATTTAGGAAAATCCATCCACAGATCTGTATTGATCAGGTGACCCTTCTCTCTAAGGGGCGAGGTGAACTTCTTACTGATTCTGATTCTTTTGACTGTCACACACTCATCTGCATAAATGCTGAACAGATTCATAAATTACAGTGTATGTGTTTTGACATACATTTTCACCTTTAGTGTCTTTATCACATAAGGACATTCACAGTAAAGGAAATGCCGAAATGGGTTGATCTCCTAGGGCAACACAGTCACCTTCAAAGCAATAACTGAGAAGCAGTGAAATGTATTTTGTGCTTAGAGGCACCATGTGACCTCTTATGAGATGCGTAAGTGAGCCAGTGCATAGCATTAAGAGCACTAGAGTTCCAACCAGATGCATCCTCAAATTACCTCTGCACACATACACACACAAACAAGTGAGGTGTGAGTGCGCTTTCAAGAATACAGCTAAAAGGTGACATAATTATACACATGAATACGTCTCTATGGATAGACAAACAGACACGGGGTTATAACATGTACACAATAATCCTGAACAACTACCTTATTTTAAATTGTATTTATTTATTTTTTCAAAGACTGACTTCTAAGCTATTAAATTGCTAAATATACATGGTGAATAGAAGATCAAGTATCAGCTGGCATTGGCACATGGCTGTGTTTATAGTTCATGGCTATAAATGTGTATGAAGGTTTGAGATGTACGTAAGAGCATGGGTACAGTTTATATCCTAAGATCAATAGCATGTCTGGACCTCCTCTTCTGTTGTTCTGTAGATCACCAATTTATAAGGCAAAATATAGGCAAAATATTTAGTTGGAGTGGTAATGGATGTATAATATAATATATATTTCAGTCATATTTAATTTAATTAAATGAAACCTTGTATGGATGCATAAAAAGTCAAATGGACAAAGGGTAAGATAGTACTGCTGCAATAACAACAACAGCATTAACAAAAAAACATGGGTGCTGCAATTCCACTTAAGACGCTTGTGTTGCATACATCTACTGGATTGCAATTGGCCATGCTCTATATTTAGAGCGAGTGAGAGGTAGGGGAGGATATGAGATGAGTTACGTAGAAAACAGAGACCAAAATCTGGAAGCAGGTCACGGTGGAAAATAAAATGCTTTTGAATGTGTGCGATGGCAAAAATGAAACACAGGAGGTCATGGCATTGGCTTGTTTTTTCAAATGTAGTTTTGGTTAACCGATTTAGGATTGAAAACCTGAACAGTTTTCCTTTCCTGCTTGTGCCATCAGCCATTATCACACTAATATTTGTTACAATTTCTAAACCAGTAAGTTGGTGACAGCATCATGGACACCAAGGCGCGAACATGCCCAAGAGGACCAATGGCAATCCAGGGCTCCTGAACCTGAACAGCCAGTGACCATATCCTGCAACACATGGTGCCCAGCAGGGAAAAAGCCCAAGATTGCAGACACAGCCTTCAAACTCCACAAATCCCAACCCTACTGAGACCCAGTGGGATGGACAAAATGGACAAAAATGTTCCCACCCCACAACCCACAACACCCAAAAGACTGTTAATGTTCTGGTGACCGACACCAAAGCACAACCCTTGAGGTCTGGTAGGGTCATGCTCCAAGTTTCCATACCATCCCTTTTGGCACAAGCGGAACCCCAACAACCTAGGGTTCTGCTTATGCCAAAAGGGATGGTATGGCAACTTGGGGCATGACTCTACAAGTGTTTCTCAGTGGTTAGGGTATGGGACTACTGATTAGAAGGGTGAAACCCCAGCACCACCAAGTTGCCACTGTTGTGCCCTTGAGCAAGGCCCTTAGTCCTCAACTGCTCAGATGTATAATGAGAAGTTACTCTGGATAAGTACATCTACCAAATGTAAATGTAGACAATATTAAGCTCAATGCTTTCTTTAAACGATAACATGATATCAGACTAACATACTGTAGCAGAATACTTAAAAGATACATTATAAATTTTTATAATTTTAGAACACCAAACGAACCACACTCAGACATTACACATTATTTTTATTATTATACAACATTTAACTCCAATGTTATGGGGCTTAAATATTCACAAATCTTCATGTAATGTTAGTCCTAACTTTCTATCAACCAGGACATTTCATGTTCATCTAGGACAATTTCTGTAATCGCGTCCTGGCTAAATAGTAAAACGTTTAGTATCCAGGCATGCTTTCTATATCAGAGTAAAAATGATTACATTAAATGCTTGGGCTAAATTTAAGGCCAATTTCTTTGCACTGTGGTTCTATTTTAGTATATTTTGTTGCTTGGTACTTGAGAAGTTGTGAGGATATTTTTAGGAGATGATTGCAGATTGCTGAGTATCTGGAAAAGACACTGTGCACGCACTGCGTTTTTTATTCACGCTGGGCCAGAGAAAACATTGTTATATTGTCTAATAAGGTTTTCTTAAGACATAGACTCTAAGATTGAGTGCAAAACTTGCAAAAGGACAAAATTAGAAAGAATTTTATCTTATTGTAATAAAGAAACATTTCCAAACATCAAAAAACTTCCAAGTTTTTACAGTCGGGAATACTGTTTTATTTTATATCGATTAATATATCTGACACTACTAGAAGTTGTACAAACTGGAACTAAAAGAGTCATATTTGGGATTATATATCTTGAATCTCTGCCGAACAGTCCATAATTTGGACTGCAAATGGAAATCAATATATCAAAATGATCTAGAAATAAAAACATAAAAGTAGTAACTCTATAAGTATTTACCCCAAAGGCTGCCATTAGAAGTTACATAATTAGTTGAATAAGGATCATGGGTACATTAAAACCACTGACAGGGGACATGAATAACATTGCTTATTTCATTGTGGTGCCTGTGAGAGGGTGGGTTTTATTAAGCAGCAAGTCAACAGTCAGTTCTTTAAGTTGATGTGTTGGAAGCCGAAAAATAGGCAAGAGTAAATGACTTTGACAAAGGCCAAATTGTGTAATGGTTAGACGACTGCGTCATTGCAACAGAGGTTGGTTTGCACCTACCAAAAGTGGACCAAGGGAGGATAACCAGAGAACCGGCAACAGGGTCATGGTCAATGAATACTTACCATCTGATCCAGTCCCACAGAAGGGTTACTGTAGAACAAACTGTTGAAAAAGTTAATGGTGGTTATGATAGAAAGGTGTCATGATGCCCATGCTGACCAGTTTACCCCACTGATAACACATAATGGGCATGTGAGCACTAGAACTGAAGCATGGCTCAGTGTAAGAACGTGGTCTATTCTGAAAAGCTTTTTTTTTTCTTTTACATCATGTGGATGGGGGAACATGCATCACTTATCTGGGAAGAGATTTGAGCCAGGAGGCACTTTGGGAAGAAGGTAAGCCAGTGATGATCTGAGCAATGTTCTGCCGGGAAACCTTTGGGCCTGGCCCTATTTCTTTACATATATCGCCTCAAGTATGAAATACACACATTCATGCATTCATGGACGGTATTTTTTGATACAGCGGCTTCTTTCAGCAGGATAATGCAGGGTAATGATCAGGAATCAAATAGTCAATGGAATGGTCAGGAATGGTTTATAGAACAAGACAAAGAGTTCGAGGTGTTGACCTGGCCAACAAATTCCTCAGATCTCAAGCTGATCAAAATCCCATGCATGTCTTTGGACTGTGGGAGAAAAACTGGAGGAAACACGCCAAGCATGGGGAGACATGCGAACTCCATGACCCCGAGGCAGGAATCGAGTCCCTGCAAGGTCCAATCCATGAAGGTCCCACCTTGCAAATTAACAGATAAAAAAGGTCTTCTGCTAATACTGTATATTGATGAAGGTTTCCACAGCACACTTTTAGAGGTCTTGTGGAGTCCATACGTTGATGGGTCAGGGCTGTTTTTTTGTGGCACAATGAGACCTACATAATATTAGTCAGGCGGTTTTAATGTATTTTATTTATGTGCATCACTAGAGACTTTACTCAGGCTTCAGCTCAAAAGCTTGACTTGATAACATCTGTGCTACACATTAATTATGTTTGACTGCATTACAAGCAAATACATAGAGCTCACTTTTCCTGCTGACAGAAGTGTAATTTGCTGGCTAACACCTGTATGTTGCTATTTTGGTTGAGTGCAAGCCACTTTTTTTGTTCATCCAATGTTGTTGGCTGTTTTTCTGGTCATAAATTATTGTGCCGTGGGTGGCTTTCAAATGTCCTCGCAAATCATAATTGGGGAATTATGATAATAACATCATTATTAAGTGATGGAAGGACTTTGGGGACTTTGAAGGTGATGACATTTCTTCAGGAGGCGGTGTCAGAAATCTATGGTGTTTTCGCGTCAGTCTGTGAACCTGGGGTTAGTGTGATGGTAAGAAACCATTATTGTGGCAAGGGGTTCTGAAGGCGATGAGATTTAATATGGGATGCTGAAGTTGTTTGAGAAATTTTAGGTTGAAAAAAAATTTAGGTTGAATTTCTTTTTTTTTTTTGGCATCAGACCTGATTTCCATGTCATGACGGTGCATATTCACAGTTACAAGATACTTTTACTGTATCTGACTCTAATGTGGACGTGTATGGCCTCTGAAACAACATGAATGTGCACATTAATACGGCTTTGCTAACGTTATCTGGGGTAAATGTCATGAGTTTTTGTAAGCACAATGTAATCACATGTATCTCATCTAAGTCTATACGAAAGTGACAAATATTTGAGTTACTTTAGGCAGGTATTGTAAATGTAGGTCTACAATCGTTTGACTTGCAGGGGAAGTCTTTGCCAAGTTTATGGAGAGAAGACTTTATCCAATAGCTGAATCTATGATCCAGGAATTACTGTGGATCCTGACCATGCCATCAAATAATGGATCATGTCAACACTCTTGCACAGCTTTGTGCTGGCATAATAATAATAATAATAATAATAATAATAATAATAATAATAATAATAATAATAATACAGTCTATTTGAGTGCTGTGTATTTGGAGAAGGAATATGATCATCTGCCTCATCATATGATGTGTTTGCAGTTCAGCATGTACTGTACTTGGGTGGATTTGGGCATCTTACAAAGATGACTCCCCGCAGAGCAATGTCAGGTATGTGCCACTGGATAAAGGCAACAGTGAAGTCCCATGACCCACTGGACAGATTACTGTATACACCACAGCTGACTTGAGAAAATGTTTGAATCTCCCAGGAGTACGGAAACTTCCTGACTAAATTCAATACTATCAACAAGACCATCTACTTATTCTATTTGGACAAACTGACCAGCCGTGGTCTCAAACTGAATTTGACCATATGGTAGGCATTTTATTCAAGGTTGCTATGTCATCACTACTGGTGTCATGATAGTTGTTATAGTATTCCAGTTGGTTCCTACGAAGGTGTGATGGTACTCCAAGTGATTGCTAGGTGGTTGCCAGTTGATTGCTCAGGTTTTAGGTGTTTACTTTAGTCTTGCTATGAGGTTATCTATCTGTCTTTTATCTAGGAACCTCTGCAGTCCAACGAGGAGGTTCCAAGATAAGGAGGTTCCTAGATAAATGGTTCCTAGAGGCAGATGATGGCCATTGTATTTATTCCTATATTTACAACCGTTATAGGACCTCTGGTCAACAATGTACTCTGGTATTCTCGCATTTACACACTAAAGGCAATAATCAGCATGTCTTTGGATTGTGGGAGGAAATCAAAAGTGGGGACCAGACCCGTGGCTGGACTCGAACCTTGACCATGGAGTTGCGAGGCAACATTGCTAACCACTACATTATTTAATTTCATGGAAAATTTTAACCATTTCACCAAAGGAGCAGGTCAACAGAGGGGCAAACAGTGATGGATGGTAAGAGTGAAAAGATTGGCTAGCGTTCAACCAAGCTAGCAATAAGCCAGCATTTACAGTAGCAGCAAACTACACTTATTGTACGTGGGCACAAATAATAGAGCTCAGTGTGTTCTGTGATCAAACATAATGCACATAAATACACAGAGCGAGAATTTGGTGTTTATTGTAAGCAAACTGAGAAACCGGAACCATTTAGCATGAACATGGCTTCTTGTATTTTGGGTTCATCAAAAAATATGCTTAGTGCACATGACAGGAGCACACAGCTGGTGTACTCTGGTATTCTGTTTGAACCTTGCATTAGATCTGGTTGCATTAGATCCGTAAGTAATAAATTCTGTGAAAGTGAAATTTAATTGTGCGTTATAATGAAAATGTCACTGTGCTGCACTGTGCGCTTTTAGGTTCTTGGAGCTCATTTGTACAGATATTGCAGTTGCATGTCCAACTCTAATGTATTCATTAAATCCCAACCCCTTCATACATGTGGCATATCACCCCGTGGTCACGCATAAATATCTAAATTATGCAACGCTATGATGTCATACCTTGTTTTTTCGCACATGCACCATGATCACAAATAAGAGTCCTGCAGGAATTTCTGAAAAACAGATTATCATTATAACCATTCTTTAATCTTTAAACACTTCATTGCTACATTGCCAAAAAAACAACAGTCACACAGTGTTATCAATATCAGTATATACTGTAATAGTTATGTTAATCTGTCCTAATAAAGTCTCATAATCTCATACATGTACAGAACAACATCTGACAAAACAATACACAATGTCTTGTTTCCCCAGAAAGCATACTGCATGTTGCTTACAGTATTTATAATAAACCCAAATAGATACAGTAAGTGTACTGAAAAGTTAATTTATTAGTAAAAAAAATACACAAAAAGTGTCACGAGCTGTTAGAGTTTCTGTTAGGCAGACATTTCTCCCACAAACTGTGAGGTAGCGTAAGAATGAAGAATAACACCCCTGCAAGTACTACTATAGCGCCAGCACATCCCATACATATTACCGACCACGACAGTTCATGGTGCAATGGGACGGAGTGGTCACTTGCCAAAAACGAAAGGACTGACTGATGGAAAACGATGAGAGACAGAAAAACCAGGACACCTGATTTAAGACAGAACAGAAAGAAAATCAAGAAAATCAATTCATTTTCTTTCTTCTTTTGCTGTACCACAATTTTGTGCTTCTACAGTATGTTCATCAGGCATTTAGCATTGATTGTCAGTCAGTGTTGTTTACCTGATAATGCGAAACAGACTGAGGCTGGCTTCAGGAAGAATTGCACGCCTTTGCTTATGGCCATGATAATGCAAACAGCTCCCATCACCATCAGAAAAAGACTGAAGATAGCCAACATGGCAGAGGTTACAGTCAAATCTGCTCAGAGAGAAAAGTAGAACACTCAGAGACTCATCAAGCTTTTATCCTAGTTATCTTAGCTTGATTTTGATTAAATTAATGAATTCAGGATGAAAACAGTTTCGGAATCAGCTTATAGAATAATATGTAATATGTGGTTAATTTGTATTTAAGATAGATACTGTAGATTGATGGATGGATGGATGGATGGATAGATAGATAGATAGCTAGATAGATAGATAGATAGATAGATAGATAGATAGATAGATAGATAGATAGATAGATAGATAGATAGATAGATAGATGAATGGATGCATCAATCAACGGAGAGATGGATGGATAGATAAATAGATGCATGGATGTATGGATGCACTGTATAGATAGATGGAGGTATGGTTGGACAGATGGATGGATGGATAGATAGATAAATGGATGAATGGATGTCTGGATGGATAGATGGATGCATCAATCAGTGGAGTGATGGATGGATAGATAGATAGATATATAGATGGATGGATGGATGGATGGATGGATGATTAGATAGATAGATAGATAGATAGATAGATAGATAGATAGATAGATAGATAGATAGATAGATAGATAGATAGATAGATGGATGGATGCATCAATTAACTGAGAGATGGATGGATAGATAAATAAATGCATAAATGGATGCACTGTATAGATAGATGGAGGTATGGTTGGACAGATGGATGGATGAATAGATAGATAAATGGATGGATAAATTGATGGATATATAGATGGATGGATGGATAAATGGATGGATGGATGATTAGATAGATAGATAGATAGATAGATAGATAGATAGATAGATAGATAGATAGATAGATAGATAAATGGATGGATGGATGGATGGATCGATGGATCGATAGATGGATGCATCAATCAATGGAGAGATGGATGGATAGATAGATAGATAGATGCATGGATGGATGGGTGGATGGATGGAGGCATGGATGGATGGGTGGATGGATGGAGGCATGGATAGATGGATGGATAAATTGATGGATATATAGATGGATGGATGGATAAATGGATGGATGGATGATTAGATAGATAGATAGATAGATAGATAGATAGATAGATAGATAGATAGATAGATGGATGGATGCATCAATCAACTGAGAGATGGATGGATAGATAACTAAATGCATGGGTGGATGGATGCACTGTATAGATAGATGGAGGTATGGTTGGACAGATGGATGGATGAATAGATAGATGGATGGATAAATTGATGGATATATAGATGGATGGATGGATAAATGGATGGATGGACAATTAGATAGATAGATAGATAGATAGATAGATAGATAGATAGATAGATAGATAGATAGATAGATAGATAGATGGATGGCTAGATGTATCAATCAACTGAGAGATGGATGGATAGATAAATAAATGCATGGATGGATGGATGCACTGTATAGATAGATGGAGGTATGGTTGGTATGTATCAATCAATGGAGAGATGGATGGATAGATAAATAGATGCATGGATGGATGGATGGATGGATGGAAGGATGCATGGAGACATGGATGAATAGATAGATAGATAGATAGATAGATAGATAGATAGATAGATAGATAGATAGATAGATAGATAGATAGATAGATAGATAGTGTACAGGGTTGTAACATGAGGCAGCCAGTTGCAGAATATATAATAGTATATAAATTGTCCACGTGTTGCTGGTGAATCAAATAGTTATCTCTTTTTTGTAATGTGTACTACAATTAAGGTATCAAAACATTTTCAAATTGTCTCATCCAGAATACAATCCATATATTAAAGCTGTCCACATACAGTCCATATATAGAAGCTGCAGAAAGACCTGTTTAGACATTCCTCGTAGTGACTCACATTTATGTATTCCTGCTATTTATTCCATTATGACCGACTAGTTCTTAGAGAAATAGGAAAATTATTCATGTAAAAGTTAATAATGATGTTTTAGGTAAAACATAATGAAACAACCTAAGTTAAGTGAATATTTGGGGAAAATCTGCATGATATGGGTAGTAATTGTTCTAATCAGCTCATTAGACATAGAATATTACAATTGTCACATTTTATGTTGAAAACACATTGCCATAGTCACCATTTCTGAAGGGCTACAGTACATCAAGCAAAGTTGTGGTAAGCATTCAACTTCGGGGAAAGAAATGTGATCAAAAAATCAAAAATAAAATGATCAATAAGTGTAATGAGAGATCACTTCAATTAGTTAGGGAGCATAAAGGTTAGACCTTAGAGCAATAGGAATGATGACCTTATTCCAAAGTTATGGGTCAAGATAAGAAGGGAAGAGCATGAAGTGATGCGTCATCATACAATACATAGTGTCTACTGTCTGGAGTGTTATTATCTGGGGTTGCTTCAGTTGCTCAGGTCTAGACTCAGCAACATTATGCGGCAGTAAAATCAAGTCAGCTGATGACCTTTGGAACTGACTATGGAGTTTTATATGCATGCATATATTCCAGGACTCAAGATTATAAAAGAGTGGTTTGGGGGGATGAAGAATTTTTTTGTTTGTTGTTGTTTTAGTACTGTACTTATTGGAAACAGATAAAACATAAATACTAAAATATATTATATACAACTGCATGAGCTTCATACAAAATATAAATTAAATTTTAATTCCAATTAAAACTATTAATGATGAAAAAATTGGTTTAACGTAAAAATAAAACAAATCTATGTAACTGTGAAAAAAATTTTAATAAATAATGATTCGAGCCAGCGGAAGATATACATCTGGCATAAACAGTGGTCTCACCACATGGCATTTTCAAATTAAAATTAACTTTAAAATTTAATATTTAAAGAACTGACTAAGCAAAATAACACTTTAAACCCATAGATAGATATAATGAAAGTGTAACTGTTTGTATCAGGCCATACCACATGAGAAATTGCCATAACATAATAGCACATAAAAGTGAACCGAACGATTTTCAAATTTGTCTTTTAAAAAATTAAAAATTTTAAAAGAATTCTCAGAATGACCTTTTTATGAGGGTTGAACCAAATTATATTTCAGGGAATTATTGTTCAATTTTATGGATTTAATATTATATCTTATCAAATTTAAAACGAAATCTTATTAGACAGTCTGGAGGCCAAGCCATTTCTATTTTTTTTTCAGAGAGCATTCGAGCAAAAACTCAAGCATATTTGTGCTAAAATTGCATCTGTTGTTTGAAATAAATGAACAGGAAAGACTGCAGTGGGCTCCGAGGCACCCCAGCCAGGACTGGAAATACAGCCTTCTGTATTTGCACCATTTGCACGATTCGGAGTGCTAAGAGTCTCATCAACATACTGTGCTTGAAGTCATCTGTAAATATCAATCTGTTTTAACGCCTTCATTCACCAGAAATTTCATGACACGAGTCCTGTTTTGAACATCCCTTGTAAATTAGTACTTAGCTTTTTATTACAACTGGAAGTTGTACAGTACAACAGGGATTTGGAGCTGATGCAACTTATGTCCGTGAATTAGTGTGAGGAGAGTCTGACAGAAGCAATAATTATATAGATAGATAGATAGATAGATAGATAGATAGATAGATAGATAGATAGATAGATAGATAGATAGATAGATAGATAGATAGATAGATAGATAGATAGATAGATAGATAGATACATTACTCACTCTTTGCTGGCATTTTGCGAAAGAGGACTGTATTTTCTCCGGTTGTATAGATCTTGAAATAGGTGCAGTTTGATTCTGTAATAAGCACATTACAGTAAAATTAACAATAATTAATTAATTCCTAAAAGTAAATGTATTTAAAAAGGTTGATTGTGTATTTTAAAATTATTTATTATAAAAGATGTATCTTCTCAAACCCAGATTTAGTAACTGTGTTGCATTTGTATTTGTATTAATAGTTTACACTTTATTATTATGAATTTCACTCATATTCAAAACTTTTCTAACTGATAAAAATTTCATCATTCATCTATGTTCAAATTACCAGTCTGAAGTGACTCAATCCCATATAAATATATTTTTTTAACCCAGGCACCGTATATACAGCGTCCTCCTACTATAGATACTATAGATTCATATTCAAAATTTGGAACGGGCAGATCTGGCTTTATGTGACTTTTCGTCTGTGGCACATGCACATGCTTGCTATTTCAGGGGACGGACGCATCCATCTTCGAGTCAGATGAATATGAAACGTCATGACAGACAAAACCGATCTCACCAAAAAAATTATTTAAAAGAATCGGAATTACACAATGCGGTTTGTAATGTGAACACAGCTTTCTTATTCTTCTCATGAAAGTGGATATCTGGCGTCCACGTTCCCACAGATAAGACATCAGGCTGTTTCGTGACAGCATGTTCATATCTAGGGGCAACTAGGAAACTGTAGAACCAAGAGGAACCATGTTCATAAAGCTCATGTTAATTTTTAAACTGAGGAACCTGTGAGACAGTAAGGCTCTCCAGTCTATACCTCATGGTGCCCCTTGATCATCTAAGGCATTCTAAAGTTAATTATCGTCAAATATCTGATCAAATTTTAATTAGTTCAATTTGTGACGGTTTACCTCCAGGGAGATCGATCGGCCCACAGGTTTCCCGCTCAGGATCGACATCGGCGACCCAGAGCCTCTTCATGCAGCTCTTCCACAGGCCATAATGCGCAGCCAGGCATGTCTCGTTGTTGTAAAAGCTTTTTGACGATGCCAGCTCTACCCAGAACTCCGTCCCCACCCCTAGGACGGTCAACGTGATGCCGACTGTCGCCACAAGGAACACTAGCTTGATCTTGCCTTCCTGGCGGTCGCTCAGGGAAGACGAGGATGCTTTCGTCCGCCGCTTGCATCCTCCACTTTGCAGACTTATCATTCTCACTAGTGCTTCGGTACCTCTGCCTGATATGGCCGTGGGCGTGGTCTCCTCGTCCTGCACGACGAAGGTGGACCACATGACAGTGTATCAAGAGCGGAAAAGGAGTAGGGAGGGAATGATGGTAGAAGAGTGAGGAACTTGTCTAGAGATGCTAATGTAGGTAAAAAGAATAAGTCAAGCATCAAAGATCAAGACTGCACATACAGTAGAGGCTAAAGAAAGGGTCATAGCAGGGCAAGTACGGAACAATCTTGCTTTGTCTAGTTGTTATAGAATGTGGCACGTTAGATAACAATTTGGCAGAGGGTGTTAATCATGACTGAGTAAAGACCAACACTGAGAGCTGAACAACAGTGAGTGATGTACTGTAAGCAGGACACTTGAACTCTGACACGACACGGGGTGCTATGAAATATGCCAAATGACAGTGCTGATGAAGATTCAGGATGTAAACATGGAGTAAAGGATGTGTGGACGGAACTTTAGTGTGGTTTATCTGCAAGTCAAAGAAAAAGAACAACATGACATGCACAATGCAAATGCATTCCACGAACAGCCTACGAGAACATCACAATACGCTGTACGGTACCTGTACATTGCCGAAATGATTACATACTATCGAACATGTCAAACAGAACATAAAGTGTGTTAACTTATGCTAAGGCGTCTAATAACGTTCCAACCTCAGAGAGCGACAGAATCTGTTCTAAAATTCTACAACCTACAATACAGTTGGTTGCAGGTTTTTTTTCCCATTCTGGAACTGACAAAGACAAAGTCAAACTTTGTGTCGACTAAACAAGGGCTTCAATAACGAATCATAACAACGACACAAACAAGCGGCTAACCTTTCGGGGGTTGTGAGAGGCTCAAATCGGTGACCGAGGAAAGAATGGTTTTCTCTGGGTCTGGCAGCAATGACAAGGCAGAGGGATGGAAAAGGCATAAAAGGGAGGGCAAAAGAGGGAGGAGGCCACTGGCATGCTGTTGGTGTTGTGGTGCTGCACGAGGGGGAGGTGGGTTACTCAGATCAAAACCTCATATATTCACGGCCATACCAAAGGAATTACTAGCATTAAAAAAAAAAGTTTTTTTTTTTACATTTGTGTATAGCGCCAGTCAGCATTAACTTCAATGTGTTTGTGAATTTTTGCCCTCTTACTGTTTCCCAGTACTCGTTATGTGTGTGAGGGCTGAAGCGTGTGTTTTGCATTTCTATTTTTAAAAGCCACCTGTTAATCATGAAAAAAAAGTGAAGACAGCTGCTTGAGGGTTAGGGGTCAGCAAATGTTTGTTTGAGTGCGAGTGGGTGTGTGTGCGTGCATGTGTGTGCATGCTCATACTGTACCATATCTTTAGGTGATAAAAAAAAAAAAAGAAAAAATGATCATGGAACCGTGTGGAGACGGTCATTAGGCATTATTTGAGCCAACGATATCGCCTTAGTAACTGGTAAAACATCAATAAACCATATCGGTTTACACTGTAAAACTTAACATAACATAAAATCCAAATAGAGTATATGATACTTAACGAGGGTTAAATGAGTGTGCAAGTAACGTGATAAAACGCACTATGGTATTAAATATAGTTTTAACGTTTAAAGATTGGTCCAGCAAATACAGTACAGCACGTCCATTTGAAGTGTGCATCGGAGCAAAATCAATCAATCAATCAATCAATCAATCAAAATTAAATACAGTAAATTCTTAGTACCTGATATTATGTGTGTATAAGATGCATGTAGTATTTATAGGATAATATAAGAATTTGCATTCACACAAGTATGGCATCTGTAATGCGCAAAGAGAGGAAGAGAGAGAGCGTATATGCATGTGTATATGTGTGTGTGTGTGTTTGAGATAGAGAGAAAGAGAGAGAGAGAGAGAGAGAGAGAGAGAGAGAGAGAGAGAGAGAGAGCGCTGCAGTCTTATGTGCTTAGCATGATGATGGCTCACTCCCACTGAAAAAAATATGTTGTTCTATCACTAACCAGTAGGTGGAGCCACTGGGCAGAGTTGTCTTTGATGCTATCAACACTTTTAAACTAGATGTCACAGAGTGAGCAGAACTGAATCATTCATTTAGCTCACACATCTAACACTTCCAGGAGATGAGTACATAGCTGAGGAACTGAGAAAAAAAAACCCTAGCGAGATCATGGTAGTATTTGTGACTGTGATTTCTGAGGAATATACAGCATATTAATCATCTGAGTGTTATATATACAGTAGAGTGCTGTATTTAGGATTAACACGATTTACATATTACACTGTATGAAGAAAAGTATTCGGGCAAACCTGTTAATTATTGAATTAAGGTGTTTCAATCAGCCCCTTAGCCCCAGTGAAGCTTCAGCTTCAGCTTCAGCATACCAAGACATCTTGGACAATGCTACACTTCCAACTTTGTGACAACAGTTTGGGTAAGACCCTTTTCTATTCCAACATGACTGTACCCCAGTACACAAAGCAAGGACTATAAACACATGATGTAATGAGTTTGGTGTGGAAGATCTTAACTGGCCCTAACACAGAGCCCTGACCTCAACCCCATGGGTTCTCAACCAACACCAGTGGCCAACCTCATAAATGCTCTACAGAATGAATGGGCACAAATTCCCACAGAAACACTCCAAAATCTTGTGGACAGCCTTCCAAGAAGAGTGGAAGCTGTTAAAACCGACTCCATAATGAAGCGTATGTATTTGAAAACAATGACCCCCTGGTGTCTCCCTGTGTTTACACTGCTGAAAAGTGATATGTTTTCTTAATCTAATTTTTAGATTACACTTATTTGTCAGTTTTTACTTAAAAAGAATAAATTGGTATCTGAGGCTAGACTTTTTCCTACCTTTGACTAGACTCGTCCAAGCGCAAGAGATGCAGCACCATGGCATAGTGCTGCCACCACCATGCTTCCCAATGGGAGTTATATTCTGCTAAGCTCTTTTGTTTTGCACCAGACGTGAGTTTTATTATTATGCCTTATGCCTTATCAGACCAGATCATATTTTGCCAATGATTTAGGGTGATTTATACACAGGAAGAATATAAGAAGAATATAATTAATATAAGAAGAATATAAGTAATTAATTCACCCATGTTCTGTACTGCTTATCCTGTGTCCAGGGACATGAGGAGCCTGGAGCCTGCTGTTTCTTAATAATGTCACTGTGTTGCCCAGTTATCTTCACTTGTTCCAGCAGTGAGGCCTTGTAAGCAATTTGCACACTGTGGATTCACCCGTTGAATGAAAAGCTTTTCTTTTTCTTTGAGATTAACCAGAATCACTACAGCTATACAATTTATTATTATTTTTTTATTTAGGAACGTAAGCTTGAATGTGACTGGTAATTTCTCATGGTCTATTCAAAAACATTGCAACATTGGTTTAAGATAAGATAAGCTATTATATACCTTAATAAAAAGTCGGGAAATTTCTGTTACGGCATCAAAGAATAAAAGAAAGAAAATGCTAATGAAAATAGCTTAGCTATCATCCTGCTTTCTCCCAGTGCCCAGGGGAATCTCCAGGACTGAGATGGCCTTCTTCATCCACTTATATTATACAGTATCTTACAGTATATCAGTTCCTTATATTAAAGGCTGTGTACCTACTATGATTGTTTACAGGCTGAAAGCTGGAAAGACAACCAGCACAACTTTAGACACCTCCGTTTCATTCTCTTGGCATCCTGAAGGTCATGTAAGAATGAATTAATTAATGCTATGACTTTAAATGAAAACCAAGATAAATCCTTGAATATACAGTATAGCACACTATATTTATACATAATGAAGCTGGGGTCTTTTACAAATCAGTGCAATATTATATTGCAATAACAATACATGTCAGTTATATGATGGTTGGTTCAAACCAGTGTAGCTCCTATTCTGGATGAAATGTACACAGAAAATGTGCTTGAACAATCAATAAAAAAAGAAGAAAGTGAAATGAAAGGGGAAAATGATCTGTGTAGCAAATGGAAGAGATAAGGAAAGGGGAATGGAGGACAGAGTTAAACTTATTCCCTTCGAGTAAATCCCTTTCAATCTGATCACTGCAGCTGAGATGAGCTAGTCAGCTTGCGGCTCCATGGATTGACACCAGGTAAGGTAACTAATGTCCGTTTTGCGTTAATAGATCTAACTGAAATTGTTTTGAAAAATATCATGTCTGACACCACTTAACTGTGGTTTCATATCAAGAATAAAGTGCAGATCAGTGTAGATACATGAATATTTTTTAAAGTAATATATAGTTTCAAAAAACAATATATATACACAATTTATACATTGCGTCCTGGATTATTCGATCCTATCAGTGATCTTCTTTGAACCGTTTATATGTTTCACGTCTTTTCTTTGCTCATGTATTGTTTATCTTTACTCCGTCACTCAACATTCATTTGAGGGAATGTTAACATTCAAAAACTATTTAGGAAGTTTTGAAAAGGATAGAATAGGAATGTTCAGTACATCAGAAAGTAATGGATGAGAAAAGAAAGAAAATATGTTGAGTTATTTTTGAAAAACCACAGATAAATCAATGAAACTATACAGTAAGTACTGTAAATCAACAATTTTTTATTTGTTTTATGAATTAGATGGAAATTACAATTATGCTTGGATAATACACTAAATGTTTTTTTTTCATCTATCACCATATTAAAATTTCAGACAAAATTTCATTTTAAGTAAAATATGTACCTTGAAAAAAAAATGAAAAAAAAGAAAAAGTGCTATTCGTGTGCTTGAATGACCTCATACAGAAATATTAACCTGGCTTGGAAGATCGAGTCAATTACTGTACAAAGACCATGGACAAACGCATGCAGATTGGTCCACAGCCGCCCTGTAGCGCTGTCGAGACCGAGCTTCATCAATACGCGTAATTACACAAATACTGAGGGCTGACTGGTGGCATGCCAAGCCAGTCTGCCATGACTATTAATCCCCTACAGATCCTATTATCCAGTCAACCTTGACATGTAGAAAATACTCGCCTTGGTCTGAACACTTTGAAATGGTACATCCTCAGGAAGATCCTTTAAGGTTGGCATTTTGGCACCTGATGATATACTAAAGGAAAAGCTGTTTGAAAAATATCAGTTGATTTAAAAGAAAATGGAATAATTATTTAAAAAAAAACAGATTCAATCTAAATTAAAACCAGACATTTCCTAATACAACATCAACAACTTTCATAGCATAAAAAGTTAAATCTGATTAAAACCTCTGGATCTGGATATAGTATAAACACTATTAATATAATTTAATGACGTTAAGAGTTTAAAGTGCTAACTTTTGTGAACTTTTCAGTTCTTTTTTGGTTGATCATAATGTATTTACTACCTGAATCCATTTATTGCTCTAAATATCCCTCCTATATTGAATTATGGGGAAAAACAGAAACATATAAATGCATAATTCCTCTCTAGTTTATAATTGGATAACATCACTTATGCACTTGATTTTGTTTGTAACTGCTTGTGATATTTTTTAATAAACTTTTAATAAAATTTTAACAAACTGCGAAATGGGTTTAAACCATTGCAACCCTGCCCAGTCAGTTAGTAAGAACCACCAGTGACAGTAATGCTTTATATACTGTAAATGCTTTATATTTGAGCATCAGTCCACACAGATACATGAAATTAAAAGGCTTGTATGTCTTTTTAAAGAAAGAAATTATAAAAGAACATATTCTTACTGCCTCATAGCACTTAATACTGAAAACATTTTTGCCATTATTTAGTTTTTTATTTTTATATAAATAAACGTATAGAGGGCTCTGGAGTTTACAGTATAAAAGTGGAAAGTCCTTCGTTTCAGCACAAACCTGGGCAATAGGATGAATTGATTTTTAATTACTATTAACACACTACCCAAACATGACAGAGCTTCTATCATGAAAAAATAATAATATGATTATTTTGAACGTTCAACATTTTCACAATGTCATTTCTATATTCCATATTCCATTAGTGGTAAAAATTCGCCCTTTATATAAGTACTGATAACTTTTGTTTTACCTGACATACTGTATACTCGAAATGTCTGAAGCCTCCCAGTTAACACACACCAGGAAAGGCTTCCATATATATAGTATATGCTTAATACTTATTACTTAATGTCTGTATTTTCACCCTGGTTAGAATACATTAGTAGATCAATTCAAATAATGTATTCACTTTCAGTTACATGCAGAAATCATGCCATCAAAATGTGGTATGCGGTGCCTGGATTCCCAATTTGGCACGAGAAAGATGACTTTATCAGTTTTGAACAACCACAGTTCCTAATTCACGATTTTTTGCTAAGGATCTATAAGAGCTCACAAATGGTGATGAACCATGGGTCATACTATAAGATTGTGGTTTACCTGGGTGTGTTGATCTGAACTATAATGATTCACATTACCTAAGTGATGTTAGAATTTGTAGGTCTGCCACATTATTCTGTAGGTCTTTCCATGGCCATTCATGGCCTTCTGCCACCATTTGTACTTATAGTGCATATGACAGCAAAAAACTGTACCAGGATAAGATTGCTAAAAAAGAATGAGTTTTTCCTGTAATAATTGTGAGATGTTTTGCATTTTAAAAATGTACCCATTCCACAATCATCATCAAGTTAAAGAACAGTGAGATTAATCATAGCTTGGGGCCCCAGGCCAGTAGGAGCCCCTGAGAGCTGACAAACTTATTTATTATTTATAAGATAATGATGATGAATGTTGGTTAGAGAAGCCCCTGAAAATGTTTGTCTAGGTTCCCAACAGACTATAGAATCGCCTCTGGGATTAATTATTATGTACAGTCTGCACTTTGTTGGTATCTCAGGTCTCTCCATAGGAATCTGTAGAGACAGAACACCGTAGAATAATTTTTAAGTAATCAGCTTTATCCATTTTCTTACATACAAATGTATGTAGTTGTATTAACCATTTCAAGAGCTTGTTCGTAAGTCCAATTTGTTTGTAAGTCTCAATTATTTTCACTTTTGTTTCCATTATTATTGTTTGGAGCTTCTTAGCAGGTTTTACACCCTTGCTTTTAAGCTTACTTTTGGACATCCTGTGATGCACGCTGCACGCTTTGTAACTTTCGCGACTGAACAAGAGGAAATGAATGTTCATATCTTTGAAAGTTCATAATTTGAATGTTCGTATGTATCTGCATGATGCTTCTTGCTACAGTAATAGGGAGCTTGAACTATTGCACAAAAACGGTAAGTGCATTAAATGTCTATTAACAATTTGTGCACACAAAGAGTTGCATGTATTATTCAGTGAAGAAATCAAAATCTTAAATATCCTCGTAGTTTACAACAAAACGTTAAGCATGATGAATGAACACAGGACACTAATGCACTTGACTACTAATAAGGTTTTCTTACTTTGCCTCATTTCATGTTGCTTCTTATTATTATTATTCTGACCTCATGCTTACCTCAAAATGTTTTCTATAAAGAATTACTTTCTAATATGTTTGTAAACCTGAACTTACAGGATTTGTAGGATTTTTGACTGCTTTTTCTATTTTGAAAATCATCCCTCATTATTTGTACAGTATCATGTTGTAAGATGTGTAATCTGATTAGGGTTCACCTGTTCATGTCAGATGTCATACATCTGAGTGGTGTAGCAGGCACAGATGAGTAAGTGACTTAATAAAAACAACTACTTGAACGTATTAATTAATCTGCCTTCTTCTTCCTGAGTCATAGTCCATTAGGTCATAAACCTACTTGTAGTCCTTCTGTCATGTATGGTTTGTTGGTTTGTACAAGCTACTATCTTGATTTAAGATAAAGTCATTCTTAATAATGTGTCTTCTGTGTTATCTACAGGACTATACTTGTGGTGACAGATTAAAAGGATTTGGAAATTAAATAATTAACTGGATGCCAGACACGGATGATCTAATGTACCAAGGAATCGATTACTTGTTTGTGGGGGAAAAGTGCGCCATGCCTACCTTTCCTATATCATAATACTATGCTGGATTGTGACTCACAGACTCTGGCAGGGAGTTTTTAATGGATGTATAAGCTCCTCGAGTGCATCAAGTGCATCAGCTGGATAAATACTTAATTAAAACAGAATAAAGGTTTAAGTCTGAACTTAATAATGGCTAAAGACACAAACATAGTCATTTTTCCTTTTCCATTGGTATTCACAGGCAATAGGCAAAGGACACGAATGTTTCAAGGACTTTGTTCTCTGCCTCTCCCACTTTATTCACTTCTAATCTTTTCAATATTATCTTCTGTGAGGCTTAGCAATGTACCAGAAGTTGAATACGATTGGGGCGCTCACCCCAAGTTAGTTTGCATGCCCCTACCTGCAGACACTGATCCAAGGTGTTTTCCCACAGATGGGGATACTCATGACCCTAGCATTAATGCACAGAACAATGGTCACGTCAATAGCCACACTAATGGACATGGGAAGGGACATTTTACTGGAGGCTTGACAAACAGTGCTACCGGCAGCAGTAGTCGGCGGGACTTGTCTGATGAAGCAAAAGCTACAATTCTGCACTTGAGGGAAAGCATGGTGCGTCAAAAGGAGACCATTCTGGATCAGAGAGAAACTATACGGGAGTTGACTGCTAAACTGACACTCTGTGAGGGCTTTGGGAGGGGTGCAGGTGGGCACCACAATGAAGACCACCATGGACATTATGGCTCTCATCAAACCCCATATCACTATGACAGTGACCATCATTCTGATCACCACTATCCACTCAGTGGGTACCACAGTGAACATCAAAGAGGAAAGCCACCTTTTCTGGGGAAACATGTATTTTCTCCTGAGCAGGCAGGAAAGACCTTGCAGGCCCTGAAAGAGAGGCTGGAAAATTTACAGGTTTGCATTTATTAGCATTTATTTATGGGTGAAATTTGCTTTTTTAGTCTTTAGATAATGTAGTATATCACGAATAGAATAAATCAGTAGCAACATACACTATATTGCCAAAACGATTCGATCACCTGCCTTCACATTGCAGTTAAACAGATTCAACTCTTCTGGAAAGACTTTCCACAAGATTTATGGGAATTTTTGACCATTTTTACAGAACCGCGTTTGTGAGATCATACACTGATGTTGGACAAGAAGGCCTGGCTCACAGTCTCTGTTCTAATTTATCACAAAGGTGTTCTCTTGGGTTGAGGTCAGGAGAGGCCACGCAAGTTTTTCCACACCAAACTCGCTCATCCATGTCTTTATGGATCTTGCTTTATGCACTGATGCACAGTCATGTTGGAACAGGAAGGGGCCATCCCTAAACTGTTCTCACAAAGCTTAAAATGAACATAGCATAAAATTGTCCAAAAAGTCTTGGCTGAGCCCAATGACTGAAAATCACCCAACACCAGTTTCAATATGACTGCGCACCAGTGCACAAAGCATGGTACATACCGACATGGATGAGCGAGTTTGGTGTCCTGACCTCAACCCATCAATGTCTGACCTCACAAATGCACTTTTGAAACACTTCATAAACACGCTTCTAAACCTTGTAGAAAGCCTTCCCAGAAGAGTTGAAGCTGTTATAAACAAAGGGTGGACTAACATCATATTAAACCCCATGGATTAAGAATTGAATGTTACTCAAGTTCAGATACAGATGAGTGAATACTTTTGGCAATATACAGGGTGGGCCATTTATATGGATACACCTTAATAAAATGGGAATGGCTGGTGATATTAACGTCCTGTTTGTGGCACATTAGTATATGTGAGGGGGCAAACTTTTCAAGATGGGTGGTGACCATGGTGGCCATTTGGAAGTCGGCCATCTTGGATCCAACTTTTGTTTTTTCAATAGGAAGAGGGTCATGTGACACATCAAACTTATTGGAAATTTCACAAGAAAAACAATGGTGTGCTTGGTTTTAATGTAACTTTATTATTTTATGAGTTATTTACAAGTTTCTGACCACTTATAAAATGTGTTCAATGTGCTGCCCATTGTGATGGATTGTCAATGCAACCCTCTTCTCCCACTCTTCACGCACTGATAGCAACACCGCAGGAAAAAAATGCCAGCACAGGCTTCCGGTATCCGTAGTTTCAGGTGCTGCACATCTCGTATCTTCACACCATAGACAATTACCTTCAGATGACCCCAAAGATAAAAGTCTAAGAGGCTCAGATCGGGAGACCTTGGGGGCCATTCAACTGGCCCACGACGACCAATCCACTTTTCAGGAAACTGTTCATCTAGGAATGCTCGGACCTGACACCCATAATGTGGTGGTGCACCATCTTGCTGGAAAAACTCAGGGAACGTGCCAGCTTCAGTGCATAAAGAGGGAAACACATCATCATGTAGCAATTTCAAATATCCAGTGGCCTTGAGGTTTCCATTGATGAAGAATGGCCCCACTATCTTTGTACACCATATACCACACTATACCATCACTTTTTTTGTTCCAACAGTCTTGGAGGGATCTATCCAATGTGGGTTAGTGTCAGACCAGTTGAATGGCCCCCAAGGTCTCCCGATCTGACCCCCTTAGACTTTTATCTTCGGGGGCATCTGAAGGCAATTGTCTATGGTGTGAAGATACGAGATGTGCAGCACCTGAAACTACGGATACTGGAAGCCTGTGCTGGCATTTCTCCTGCGGTGTTGCTATCAGTGCGTGAAGAGTGGGAGAAGAGGGTTGCATTGACAATCCATCACAATGGGCAGCACATTGAACACATTTTATAAGTGGTCAGAAACTTGCAAATAACTCATGAAAGAATAAAGTTACATTAAAACCAAGCACACCAATGTTTTTCTTGTGAAATTCCTTCAACAACTTCAACAGAGGCAAGCAAAGATATGACCAATAAACCTTTGAGTGTTTGTTTTAATATGATTGGAAAATATGACTCAATCTTTATTAATCACACATGTCTCTGGGAGGATGTGCTTATACACCACAGCTGTAACCGGGTACTATGACATGCTTGCCAGTATCCTAACTAATTATACTTATCCACCTTGATGAGCCATTAATCGCGGTGTACTGTGGCATTGAATAAGCCGGATTTGCTCTAATAAGCGGAAGGAGGTTGACGAAAAAAGGGAGGGGCTGGTTTAAATGTCATCGAGATTCTCTATGTGTTGACATGAACATTAACAATGTACATATACAGTCTTATGCAAAAGTTTAGGCTCCGCTTGATAAATAACAGATTTTGGTGATTTTTTAATTGAATAGATGTTAGCACAGTCTCTCTTGGAAAGAGAAAAAAATGCACAATATTTTCAGCAAACATTGGTGCATTTTTTTGTCATAAAATGAAAAAAGATAAAAAAATAAAAACATTATTGTGGCACTGTGCAAACGTTTGCAAATGATTCTTCCTGGCAAAAGGCTAGCACAGCACAGCTCTTTTAAGATCTACACACAAATTTGCAATGATATTTAAATCAGGGGACTATGATGGCTATTCCAAAACCTTCAGCTTGCGTCTCTTGAGGTATTCCATAGTGGATTTCGAGGTATGTTTAGGATCATTGTCCTGTTCTAGAAGCCATCCTCTTTTCTGCTTCAGCTTTTTTTTTTTTTTTTACAGATGGTTTGATGTTGCTTCCAGAATTTGCTGGTATTTAGTTGAATTAATTCTTCCCTCCACCTGTGCAATGTTTCCTGTGCCACTGGCTGCAACACAACCCCAAAGCATGACAGGTCCACCCTCATGCTTAATAGTTAGCAAGGTGCTCTTTTCATGAATTGCCTCTCCTTTTTTTCTCCAAACATGCCTTTGCTGATTGTAGCCAAAGAGTTCTATTCTAACTTCATTAGTTCACAGCACTTTTTTCCAAAAAGCATCAGGCTTCTGTAGATGTTGTGTTATATACTTCTGACCAGTGGCGGCCTGTCAATACAGGGCGCAGGGGTGCCGCCCAATCCCCCCCCCCCCTGACCCTTAAAGTTAGGCAGAGAAGAATGCCACTTTAACATGTAATTATTTAACATAATAATTATTTATTTTAGTGATGAAATAAACTCATTTGGTCACGATATTTCTTAATATAATTTATTTGCAATTTAAAAAAATCTAAACTGTATTACGTTCATTTGTGTTCGTCTATGTAGGCATGTAAACTTTTGAAACGCATGTGACCTGAGGCTGAGCTCTGATTGGATCTTGTCAAATCATCCTTCCGGCGCAGCTATGTGCGCCCTGAACCCTCCCACTTTTGTTCTTAGCGAATCAATATTGTTTTCAAATATTTGGGCTCATGTGATTGGACCATTCTCAACGAGTCTCTTCTAGCACTTCTTATTGCAAGCGGAGCTGCTGACTGGATGTGATGTGAGCATAATTCGTTCCGGAAGTGGGCTCGTATTCCAAAACACTCGTAAACCAAATCATCATTTCCCATAAGAAATGACAACTCAAATTATTCGTTCCTCAGCCCCAAAAAATAAATACATAAAATAATTAATACAATCTATAAAATGAAAATAAAACTAATTAATCTGCACTTTACCTTTAAAAAAAAGTACAAATAAATCCTGACAGATAAGTGTTTCCGTTGGTGCGCGCAGTGTGTGTGTGTGTGTGGAATTAGCCCCTTCCCTCGCCTCGTTTTACACAGTAACACTCCTCCTCCCTCTCCCCACCTAGCTTTTTAAGATTCACAACAAACACACACACAACGGAAACACCGTTTTAACAGGAAAAAAAGAAATCTCTCTGAGACTGGCATGAGCGTATATTAACGGACTCACTTTTTAAGTTTCACAACAAACGCATAAACACAGCGGAAACACCATTTTAACGGAAAAAAAGCGAGATTGGCATGTGTGCATACTAACAGAATCACTTAAGGAAACACAGTTTTAACAGGGAAAAAAGAAATCTCTCTGACCTGGTGTGAGCGCATACTAAGGGAATAAAATACTTACTCGGTTTCTGAATAAAGATTTATTAAAAATCTTTGCTCGGTTTGCGGAACACTCGTAAACCACGTTACTCGCAATCCGAGGTTCCACTGTATTTTATACTAGTAGTAATGATGCGCAATCACCTGATAAATGCCTATTTACAGACGAGTATTAAAAGTTTAATTTTCATTTTGTTTGCGCCCCCTCCAAAAAAAATTGCACCAGCCGCCACTGCTTCTGACATTGAATTTTATGATGGGGACACAGGTAAGGTTTTCTTCCATGAAGGTCTTGTCTGTGCAAGCATCGCTGCACAGTGGAATGGTGCACCACCACTCCTAAGTTTGCTAAATCTTCCTGCAGGTTTTTTGCATGGGGGTTTTGATTTGTCTTTCTGACCAGCATATGAGCAGTTCTCTCCGAGAGTTTTCTTGGTCTTCCAGATCTCATCTTGACCTCCACAGATCCCCTGAACTGCCATCTCTTAATTACGTTTCTCACTATGGAAACTGCAAGCTGACAGCACTTTGCTATCTTCTTGTAGCCTTCTCATGAATTGTGGGCATTCATGAGAAGGCTACAACCACGAGTAACGTGGTTTACGAGTGTTCCGCAAACCGAGCAAAGATTTTTAATAAATTTTTATTCAGAAACCGAGTAAGTATTAGTTTACGTGCCCAGGGGTGTCTCCCCCCGAGGAGGGCATGTTAAAATTCCAATAAGGGATAAATACTCCTCTCTGGCACCCTCTGGAGGCCATTGTCCAATCTCCGCCACCACTGGTGTTTCTCCCCCGAAATGTTAGGTGCTCAGTTCCTTCCTGCCATGTTTCAGGATGCCAAACACCTAACACAACCCCCCTACCGCATCTAGCCTCAGTGTCAAAAGTTGTGCCCCTTTCAGAGAGACTAGCAGTGGGGAACCTACTACCAGGTATGTCTCTGTAGGTACAAAGCACTTTAGAGAGAGGCTACAGGATTCATTTTGCACATCGTCTACCGCGTTTCAATTGCATGGTCTCCACTTCCATGAAACCGGAACGAGCGCATCTGCTGACTCGGCAATTACAGACTTTGCTGGAAAAAGAGGCCATAGAACATGTTCCCCTGCCAGACAGAGACCCAGGCTACTAAAGTCAGTATTTCCTGGTTTCCAAGAGAGAATTGGGTTGTGTCCAATTTTACATCTTCAAAATGTTGACAGCCAAAATGATTGTTTCTCAAATCCAACCAGAGGATGGGTTTGTGACAATCGACCCGAAGGATGCATATTTTCATATAGAAATATTGCCACAACACAGGAAGTTCCTGAGATTCGCTTTCGGGGGCGAAGCTTACCAGTATCGGGTCCTTCCATTTGGCCTAGCCCTGTCACCCAGCACATATATAAAAAGCACGGATGCAGCTCTGGCTCTATGATTTCAGGGCATCCGTTTTCTGAATTATATAGTCGACTTTCTGATCCTGGCTCAGTCTTATCAGCTAGCGCTTCGACATCGAGATGTCGTCCTAGCTCACCTCCATTCTTTAGAATTGAGACTCAATGCCAGGAGAGGCGTTCTCTTTCCTGCTCAGAGGACAACGTATTTGGGTGTCATATAGAATTCGATCGCAATGCAGGCACAGCTGTCTCCTGCACGTGTCAAATCTATTCTCAATACCGTAAAGGAAATCAGGCTAGGCAAAAAAGTGATTATTCATTACTTTCAGAGTGTTTTAGCTCCCATGGCAGCTGCGTCCATGGTGATACGCTTGGGCATTCTGTACAAGCGCCAGAGAATTTTATCCAAGGGCCAATCCCCAGAGGCAAGTAAGAGTTACGCGCCAGGGGCTTCGTACCCTTTCTATGTGGTTCGGACCCCGATGTTTGACTCTGGGTCCCACTCTAGGTCCGAGTTGTCGTCGCAAGTTGCTAACAACAGGCGCTTCTCTCATGGGCTGGAGTGCGGTCTTGGATGGCCATCCAGCCCAAGGGATCTGGAGAAGTCATCTTCTTGCGTGGCACATCAATTGCCTCAAAATGATGACTCTATTTCTGGCCCTGAAATACTCCCTTCCAGCAGTCGAGAGGCTGTTCTAGTGCGGGTGGACAACACTACGGTAGTCTCATAAATAAATCGCCTGCTGGAAAAAGCTAGCGCACCAGGTTCCAGTCCCTCAGGGCGATTTACATTCCAGGGCAAATGGATATGGGAACAGACTTGCTGTCCAGACAAGCTGTGACACATTGCTACTCTCTGACTCCTCCAGCTCCGCTGGGTCTGGACGCGATGGCCCATACGTGACTCAGATTACGCCTTTATGCATTTCCTCTGAGAGCTTTGCTTCCAGGAGTCCTAGCGAGTGTCCGTCAACAGGGTTTGCGCCTCTTATTAATAGCGCCCATTCGCCAACCAGAGTGTGCTTCTCGGATCTAATAACTCTCCTCGACTGCTTACCGTGGGTGATTCCAGTGAGGAGGGATTTTCTGTTTCAGGTGCAGGGGACAATATTTCATCCCCGGCACGAGCTCTGAAACCTTCACGTCTGGCCCCTGAGGGGGACCAACTAAGAGATGCTGGTCTTCCAGCCAGCATAATTGAAACTATTCTAAGTGCTATAAGGCTCCCTCCATTAGAAGAACTTATGCCCTCAAATGGAGTGTATTTGAAAGCTTTTGTATGTCAAAACATGTAGACCCAGTCCACTGCCGAATTGTTTCAGTGCTGGAGTTTCTCCAAGAAAAGTTGTCCTCTGGCTTATTCCCTAGTACTCTCAGAATGTACATAGCCGCTATTTTGGCTTCTCATGTTCTGACTGATGGGGTTTCTGTGGGAAAGCACCCTTTAGTTGCTCATTTTATTCGTGAAGCTAAACGGTTGAGGCCGGCCACTAGAGCGACAGTCCTTTCGTGGGACTTAGCTATTGTGCCCAAAGATCTGACACCCCTTTTGAACCACTAGAGTCAGCGCCTGTCAGGCTTCTGACTCTTAAGATGGTTTTTCTTATGACCATGCACCCAGTTGTTCTCGAAGCCTTCTGTCGTTCGCCATTTACAGCTCCTGAGCAGGAAAGACTTCACTTACTGTGTCCAGTACGTGCTCTTCAGATTTGCATCCACCGCACTAGCCACTAGAGCAGCTTTTCATTTGCTATGGGGACCGCAACCGGGGGACGGCTGCCACTAGACAAACGCTGTCACATTGGGTGAGAGATGCTATTGCCCTTGCCTAAGAGGCGCGTGGTCACACTTTGCCTCTAGGAATCAGGGCTCATTCGACCAGGGGGATTGCCTCATCAATTGCTCTGGCAAGAGGTGTCCCCTTGCAGCAAGTGTGTAATGCGGCAGGTTGGCCCTCTCCGCACACATTTGTTATACTTTGTTGTAACCCTGTTCCCTGAATAAGTGCACCTCATCAGATGATGTAACCTGACCGAAAATTTGGCATGTTTGATACACACATGCTTCACAACCGGTTGAACAAAGAGATGTCGCCGTAGCGTTTTCACGCAACATCTCGTTCCTGCTCTTTCAGGGAACAGGGTTACCACAAAATAACCTGAGTCGTTGTTGAGTATCTGCAAGTGTGTGCACAAGGTTTGAAGAGTCAAAGTACTTGTAAAACTTTGAAATTGGCATTTACTAATGACAGCTGTGACCATGCATCAGATCTAACAAGCTGATTAAGGTCTGAAACCTTATAAAAATAATCTGAGACTCTGGAACTCTTAGAGTGCCCAAACTTTTGCACAGTGCCATAATAATGCTTTTATTTTTTATTTTCGTTCAATTTATGGCACAAGAAGTAACTATGCATCAATATTTGATGAAAATATTGTGCATTTTTTCCATTTCCAAGAGAGGCTGTGTTTTGCATAAGACTGTATGCTTATTCTACACAAAATAGATAGATAAAAAGGTCTTACATACAAATATGTATTTTATTTAAACCAACATTGTTGGTTCATAAAGAATTCAGACCACAAAAGTATGCCATATATTTAACTTTGGACTTCTCTCATGTAGATAATTATTCAGACCCATTATGTAATACTTCTACAATTATTAAAGTATCCATTGCATGGATTTTGGCAACTCCTCATGTTCATATCTCCTTTTGTGATCCTTACAGTATATACTAACGTATTCTAGGTTTAATTATGTTTTGCCAAACTGCTCATAAAGAAAAACAGTGAGGAGAAAATAAATGCACATAAGAGTATAGTTCGGGTCTCTACGGAAGCGTACCTGAGTTTCCACGGTGTGACCAGATGTAGCACTTGGAGTTCACAAAAAATTGTGTCATCAGATCAGAGAATATTTAACCTCATTCTCTCCAAATCCTTTTTTGTGCTTACCACATGCATTTGACTCAGAAGTTGCTTCTGCCTAGAAACACTTCCTGCCCTGGGTTTTATTAATGGAGCATTCTGAGATTTTTCATTCAGAAGGTTCTGCCATCTCTGCGAAATACTTCAGGAATTCTCTTAGAGTGGTCATTACAGTATGTTCTTGGTAACCATCTTGATCAAGGTCTTTATAGCTTGGTTAATTAGTTTTGGCAGCCAGCCTGAAGCAGTGCCTTGGCGGTTCCAGACAACATTTCTTCCCGTTGTTGGGCAGGGGTGGCTTAGTGTTTAAGGTGATACAGTAGACTACTGACCAGAAAGTCCTATGTTTAAACCCTCCATCACCAAGTTGCCACTGTTGGGCCCTTGAGCAAGGCCCTGAACACTCAACTGCTGTGAATGCATGATGGACCCTACTGTGCTCATAGGAACGTACAAAGCTTTACAAATGATTAAGAAATGGTTGTCCATTTGTCTGTATGCCTTGGAACATTTTGTTTTTTTAGTTTGACATATATGTGCACTAAATCACGTCCAATCATATGAATTTATGACAGTTTGACTTTAATCAAGTTCTTAAAACAAAAGGTACAGTATGCATGTCTGAGCTCAACTGAAAATGTTGGTCCTAGTTATTATTATTATTATTATTATTTTCTTTAAAAAATCTTTTTTGCATTTGCCATTTTCGCCATGGATTACTGTGTACAAATAAAGGCAAAAATGAAACAGAATGCTTATGTGAATTCTTCTCTGAACCCTTACCAAAACCAATCACTTTTCTCTTAAAGTTAGTATTTATATGTTAATGTAGCATCTTGATCATGAAATTATTAAGAAGTTATATTTGTCTTTTTTTTGTTGTTGTTTTATATGTATTCTCCTCTTAGGCAAGGAATTCATCTAGCACCTATTCTAGTTCCCTGAAAGACCTTCTGCAGCGCAAAATTAATGCACTTGAAGAACAGCTCCACCGTCACTATGCCGGTCACCATGACTATGTCACGCACGCATCCCATCTTGGTCATGGGCATGGTGAAAATCACGATGATGACCACCAAGGAGAGCACCATGATGTACATGATAACAACCAGCGCTATGGTCCTCATTACAGTCGCTATGGCCATCATTATGATCAGCTCGGCACACACCACAATGATAATGATAATCACCACGAAGACCATCGTAGCGATGACCACCATGACAGCCAGCAGAATGAACACCATGATGACCAACAATTAAACCCGCATGGCAGTGGTCACCATGGTAATGCTGATCATGGCCACCAGCGCCGTAGCCCTCTTAAGCCAAGCTCATCTAGATTGCGTGGAACGTACAATAAGTTGGATTCTGTGCTGAGCCATCTGTATCACAGGTCCCCAGAAACAGGTGTCTTAAAATTAACAATTGATTGAACAGTTAGCAACAGCTTTCAAGACCATGCTAATCGATTAATAACAATTTTGTGCTTTTTTGCAGGAAACAACAAGAGACCTAAAAATCCAGATGGCTTTCAAATTGGATTCCCCATGCACACTAACTATATGTACGGCCGGATCAAGCGGACTCTTCTCAATGAAATCTTTGCCCTTACTGTGTGCCTCTGGCTAAAGGGGGGTTCAGGCCCTGGAATAGGCACTCCTTTCTCTTACTCTGTTCCTGGTCAGGCTAATGAGCTTGTCATAATTGAATGGGCCAACAGTCCAATAGAATTACTGGTGAATGACAAAGTAAGGACGCGGTATTTGCATTTTCCAGTGTTACTATGAAAATTCAGCATAATATTTTTCCTAATGCTCAGATCATAGCTATAGAACAAGTGTCCCTCCAAATGCACAGAATATTTCATGTGTGTAGAAAAGATTGTGGTCTTTAGCAGTGTTGTTCAGACATAATTCAATGACAGTGTCTTGGCTCTATAAGAAGCCAGGAGAAGCTAGGCTGCTAAGCAACCACTGCTGGAGAAAGGTAATTTGCCAAAATATGATATTTTCTCAAATTTGATTTGAATTTAAAAATTCAATGAGATTCCTATGAATTTCTTGAGCAGAGCAGGGTTTTTAAAAAATACTACTGTACACTGTGCTTTAAATAATACACTGTAAGGCCAAATGTTTGTGGATACCCAAGTATCACAGGCATTAATGGTTTTTAAGAATCAAATTCCTGATTTTGTCTCACTTTACTGTTATATTAACCATTAATAAATAAATAAATAAATAACTATGCAGATTTACCTATTCAGTGAGAAGAGTATTAGTGAAGTCAGGCACTGATATCAGCTGAAGCCAGCTTTCCAGTTCATTACAGAAGCATTCTGTAAGTTTAGGTTATGGTGCTCTACACGTTTTTTTACCTCCACCTTGAAAAATAAAAAAGAAACTTTACTATTTCCATTTTCTAATTTTATCCCTTAAAACTTAAGCAACACGCATCAATGCTCAACCCAGTCTTAGTACTTAATGTACTTATTGTACAGTTGATTAAAATGAAATAAAATTCAATTAGTGATATTGCCTAAGCTGTACTAAAAAAAAAAAGGAAATGTCACTCTATAGTGCCCAATCCTATGGTGGAAAAACACAACGACAAAGCCAGAAACAAAATGCCAAATAAGAAAACAGAACGACAATTCAGACAAGCCCGGTAAAGGTAGGTGTGGTTTTACCACACCTACTGTACCTTTTAGGAACGCCTTACCGCTGATTGAACGAGACATCTGCCACTCAAGATCAGGGGTCAGACAGTCTTTTACAAAGCACACCTACCTTTTCCAGTTTGTTGATTCTTACCACTGATTGGACAAGACATCTGTCACTTAAGATATACAGGAAGTACTGCAGCCTCACTGACATTGAAATGTCGTATATCTCAAGTAACAAATGTCTTGATCAACAGCGATAAGAATTTACTTCACAAACTATACCTACCCTTTCAGGTTTATCTGAATTGTTATTGTGTTTCTGGGTTTGTTATTTTGTTTTGAAATTTTCAGTTTTGTTTCTATTTTCAGGTTTGTTTCTTATTTTGGTTTTGGTTTTGTTATTTTGTTTTGCACTTTTCGGCCACCATACAATCCCGACCCCATATGTATTTATTAAAACATAGTAATGCAAAAAGAAAGGTGAAAAAAATGTTTTGGGTTTTAAGTGGTAGGGCAACTGTTTATGGAAAGCCCTTATATGGCTTTGATGCTCAGGTGTCCGCAGACCTTTGGTCATATACTGTATCTTCTGTAAGGATTTAGAAAAATAAAAGTTTTGAAATCCCTCTTTTTTATCTCAATTTTTTTTAGGCTGTAACCTTACCTCTGTCCCTGCATGACAGTAAGTGGCACCATCTTTGTGTGACTTGGTCGACTCGAGATGGAGTATGGGAGGTCTATCAGAATGGAGTCAAAAGGGGCTCTGGGGAAAATCTGTCTCCCTGGCATCCCATAAAACCAGGTGGAGTTTTTATACTGGGACAGGAACAGGTAACTACTGTAAAAGAAAGTTTTATCATCATATAGAGCATTAATCCATGTAGAAATGTGCAATGTTTTTCCCTGATTATTCTTCTGAACAATAACAGGATACTCTCGGTGGCCGCTTTGATGCCACACAATCATTTGTTGGAGAAATGTCGGACCTACAGGTCTGGTCACGAGTTCTTAATTCTCAAGAAATAGACAATCAAGCCTCCTGTTCGAGCCACCTCACTGGAGATGTAATCGCTTGGAATGAGTCCATTGTGGAACTTCATGGAGGAGTTACCAAATACCCCTTTGACCCTTGTCACTAAAGGCCCAAGCAGGCTGCTGCTACTGCTTCATAACCCTTAGATCCCAAGGAACTCAATTAGCAGCTATTTTTGTAGGCATCTTGACAATGTAAATAAGAATTATATATAATTATATAATATAATATTTGTATAATAATTTATGAAAATTTTATTATGGAAATAAGGAAAATATTGCTAGAAGCAGTAAGATGCTTTCCAAACTTCAGTGAGCAATCTGTTTTGTTTTGTTCTGAAAATCCATAAATGTTCATAATTATGTTCAAACATTGCTCTTGTTCCATGTGTTATCTTACAGTTTTATTTATTTATTAATTTTTATTCAGGTTAGACAGAATCTTAAGAGTTTTAAATGATTGCATTGATGTCATTGGTGTCACAAACTTGTTGAACTTTCTGGGAAAAGAGTGCTATATAAAATATAGCTTATTTTCACAATTTTGGTTAATTTTTAGGAATTTCTTTAATTTTTTGTCAAAATCGTGTAATTAATCAGATGATGCATGCACACTATGTCTATAAAGACTAATTTTACATTGTATAAAAACACTTAAATACACTATACAATTAGATTCCTGATGTTGACACAGTGAATGGACTTAACTTAAGTTACATTTTCTACATTTGATACTTCTCATGTCATTTAGAATTCTCCATAAAAATGAATTTAAAATGTGTGTGCATGCTGAAAAAGCCATGGAATGATAGATAAGTAGGCATTAAGATTGTATAACAGGACTAATACACTTTTCTCACTGCAAAAAAATTATAACTTAGCATAAATATTAGTTTTAGAGAGAAAATTTTAAAAAATCAGCCCATAAAATATTGTTTTACATATATTTCCAAATTTATTTGCGACAATTCCCATTATTAAATGTGCTATACAAATAAAATATAATTAAAATAAATTAAAAAGCGTTCGAACACAAAAGGATAATGCAATAACTATTCAATAGTCCAAACATGCTGTTAAATATTAAGAAATTATATATGTGGTTTAATTTTTAATAACTAAGGAAAGTAACAAGACAGGGATTGTTGATTAAATAAGAGTGCTTGAATTTAATTTGATTAGACTAATTTTTCATTAGTAAAGCAGCTCTTAACAATGTAGCATGGTTAGAAATGAGCAAGGTTTATTTAAACATATTTAAATCTTCCATACTAAAAAGAAACTAAAACAAAAAAACCCTGTATTTAGTTTTGTAAATAAATTATAGTCTAAGGTGCCCTTTATTCTGCTTCTCTCCTTAGGTTCAGGCATAACTGCAGGGAAACGCTTACTCTTATTATTGTTATTATTATTTTTTTCATTCTTATGTAACAGCCATCTGATCAGTTTTTCATTTCGAACCGTGGATGCTGTACGAGTAGTAACTATGTAAGGGTGGTGTGTGCCAACGAATATGAACATATTAATTTATTCTTTTTTTTTTTCATACAAATGTTACATCAATATTTCACACTGATTTGCATTTGAATACTACAGGTAGGTGGGGTGTTGAAATGGATCTGCATATGTACATGCAGCAAGCCAGGAGCTGCATGAGAATGCAGAGGTGTCCATGGCCACATAGCTTAAAGAAGGATTAAACAGACAAAGTGAACACTCTGATGTAGGCCTATTCTCTTAGAATGCAGTACATGCAATCTCTCTCTCTCTCTTTTTAAACACACACACACACACACACACACACACACACACACACACACACACACACACACACACACACACACACACACACACACACACTGTCATTCATGTAAATACAGTGTTTTGAGAGGACACACACTGTATCATTGAAAACAATCTACAAATGTTTGGTTTCCGTGTTGTTGTATTTTTTTTTATAAGAACATGATTGTAAATGATGCCATGCATATGCTATAGTAAAATATGTTTTGTTAAATGTTGCATAAATTAAGAAATGCTGCAGTACTTGAAAGTCTCCTATGCAATATTGTGTAATTTTTTTTAGATAATTTGTTGTGTGTGTGTGTGTGTGTGTGTGTGTGTGTATGAGAGAGAGAGAGAGAGAGAGAGAGAGAGAGAGAGAGAGAGAGAGAGAGAGAGAGAGAGAGAGAGAGAGAATATTAAACTGAACAAATCTCCTGGTTCTGAATTTATACATATATTTGCTCTAAGCAGCTGTGTCATTTCACGGCTTGTAAAAAGATTCGGACTGCCGTTACTGACATCTCACAATCATCATCAGGTACAAGCATGCAGTTGCCATGGGAACAAGCTGGACACCTTTTTTCTTTTTTCTTTTGTAGAATTAGTATACACTACCCTACTGTGCCTGCTTTCATGAGCTTTTCAGAACTCTCCCAACATACTGTAACACTCCAGTAGATGCTAGAAGAACACTATCAGCCAAAACACTGTATTGGTTTTGATTTTATGTTTGTATATCATACATATAATGCAGAAAAAATGTGTGTGCCAAAAGCTACTTCTGAAGTTTATATATGGAAGTGCTTCCCTAAAAATGTCAACTTGCTAAATTCAGCCGTTTTGGCGAGATTTTTTTTTTATGCCCCATAAAAATGGCCATTTTTCAATGTTACACTGTCTCGCTTCAAACAATAATAATTTAAAATGCTAATTATTCCTATTTCTTTATGAGTATTGACACTAAAATTGTATATAAAAGTTGTTGCTTACAGTAAAAAAAAAAAGTTTTTACTGAAAGCTTGCAAAGCAAAAAATCTGTAGTGTCCGTAACCATGTCAAATTCATGTTGCCATATCTGAACAATTTAGCATTTTAGAACAATACACAGGTTTATGTCTTTTTATGGGAAATCTAACTTGGCCAAGTTTCATCTGAATGACAGTTAAGATCATTGAAAGATTTGAATTAAAAAAGTCCCGGACACTACAGACATAAAAGGGAAGGAAACTGTATTTGGCAAATGTGTTTCTTTTGATCTGATAAAAATAGAAATGTTTATGCATATTCACAAAAATCAAAGCATTCATCCGGAGATAAGAAGCATTAAGTATTATGAAAAATTGTGTTATATGATCCTATCTGAAAATTTACTTTTTCACCTGAGTGAGACACTTTTTATCACCAATACCATGTTTGGCTTCACATCTAAATGTGAAGCTATGTCAACATTTTTTTATTTATTTATATTTCCTCTCTCGCGTGGAGTTTGCATTTTCTCCTTGTGCTTGGTGGGTTTCTTCACACTGTCCAAAGACATGCACATTAGACTAACTGGTGTTCCCAAATTGTCTATTGTGTGTCTGTGTCCTGCTATGGACTGGCACACCGTCCAGGGTGTACCCTGCCTTGTGCCCAAAGTGTCCTGGTATAAGCTCCAGGTCTCCCATGACCCTATACAAAAGATAAGTGGTATACAAGATGAATGAATTAACTTACATCTGTACTGTATGTGATGTTTTTTATTTATTTATTTATTTTTTTACTTAGAACGATAAGCATTGGTGAAAGTCGCTTATTGTACCGGACGGTACAGTACTGTGTACCACTTAAAGATTGAGTGGTGGTCTGCAGTACTGTAAAGAGGGGAGAAAAGCTGCATGCCAAAACCCTATTCAAAACCTGACAAGGAAGCACTTTCAGCAAGAAAACACATCTGATAATATTATGTCATCTTAAACAATACTTTGTCTCCTTAGTAATCACTTCTAAGTTGTTCAGAATTGCATCTGAACCATCTGTGTTTTGTTTAAATTTTTCATTCCTGTTAATTAACGTGAGCACAAGCTTCTGCCAGCACACTGACAGGTTCATAACTCTCCTCACTGCTTTGTTCACAGCTATCGTGATCTACAAAGCTGACTAGCTTCTAACACAAGGCTGAATCCTAAATCCCTCTCTAACCCTTGATCAAGGGCAGTCTTTGTTGTGTGGAACAAGGGATTCTACACATTACATATAGTGCATTAGCTTTTCACTTAATTCTACTTGGGATTCAACACTGGAGCAGTTAGTTAGCGGAAGTTATTCTAAGGCAGAATAAGAGGAAATATAACAAGAAACTTTACAGGACTGTCCACCATGGTTTGTTCTCCCCACCTTTTGGCTATATAGTACCGGTTAGAATTAAAAACTATGCCTACTTCTTTTAATTAATTAGCATTTTTGTGAAAATAATCTCTCTATCCCTTAAACGATGACCTCTATAGCATCTGGTTTTCATTTTGTGGCCCTCTCAATTTGTGCAATATGGAAAACAGAACTTGTGGGGTATTGTTCATATAGTACATAACTCCATATTTCTGTCATCTACAGTATCAGAAAGATTAATTAACATTGCACACTGAGTAACCATCCAACCAACTACAGACCATGAAGACCAATGGTGACTGTTACAGTATATTTATTCCCATTTGTACGACCATGTTCACATGCGCCAATTAGCCTAATCCGCATGTTGCTGGACTGTTTGAGGAAACCGGAGAACCCAGAGGAAACCCACCAAGCACAGCGAGAAGCTCAGGACCTGAAGATGCAAGGCAACAGTGTTAACACTGAGTAACCACTGTATTATAAATGAAGTCAGTGCCAGAAACAATAGTTAGCATACAGTATAATACTATTAGTATTTAGCATTCGTGTAACATACAGTATGTAGTATATGAATGTGTTTCATTCCACCCCAGCCAAGCACATCAGTTAAACAGACGGTAGCTCTTTTAGTTAGCATGAAGCATGAGTTGCATCTGATAAGTCAGCATCAAACACTATGTTTACATTAGAAGCCATTCCGCCTACATTAGAAGCCATTGTTTATTTCCGATACTTTCAGGCAGATTGAATTTGAATGTCACTTGTCCGCTTTAATATGGATGCGTCTGTTGTCAGAAACGGAATGCATGCACACATCGATATGTCTTTTCACATGCACACATCTGGGTTAAAGCATGTCATATTTTCATTCTTTTTGAACGATTTTAGCAAAAAACTATACTTATACTTTGCTCTGGAGGATGGCAAGCAGGTCAGGTTAGCAGGTTAGTTGGCTGTTTTTGATGATGTCCAGGAGAGGAAATAAAACTAGATGCCTCACTTTATCGGATTTAGGAGCTATCATTAGTACTGATATGAAATAACTAACATACTGTAGCATGCTATGAACTGATAGCACCCTACGTATGCAAAGGGGCAAAAAGTCGCATGAAGTCCAATTGGACTTTTCTCATTCAAGTTGCATGACCACATATCGAATATGTATATGGTCTAAGACCACATATGAAAGTGTCTCAGATGTCATCTGAAAAACATTGGATATGAACATTCAAACAGATCTAAAAAGATCAGATCTGTAGCATATTATGAGAAAAAGGGAATTGAGTCACTACAGGATGGTAATGTGAACATGGCTGAAATGTCTCTAATATTTCACGTCAACAATGGTAAAATGGTTGTGGTGTGAACAGCAAGCGGTCTGATTTTGGTAAAATGTCTATTTTGATTTCACTTGCCTTGTGAACCCCAGCAGTACTGAATCCATTTGCAGCTAATTCCTTTTTGGGTCTATTTTGTATAAATAAGCTAACATAGACATCCATGATTTCTCTGACTGAAAGGAGGAACAAGAATATCAATCATCCTTATCATTCAAAGCCAAGGACCAGTAAGGCTCTTTGGAACTACAGTATCTTACATGGATGACCAGGATTTAAATTGGTCTCTCAATGGTAGAACAATATATATAGTATAATTTGAGGCATACTGTAGGTATAGTGTCTGTAATCTAAACATTTCATAAAAAAAAAAAACTTTAGTTTCTATAAAAATCATGACAATGTTGAGGCTCTGGGTTGCTGATCATGGGGCAGAAGTTCAAGACCCGCCACCAGAGAGTCGCCACTATTGGGTCCTTGGGCAAGACCCTTAACCCCACACCCCATAACCCAACAACTGAGACAAAGCCCAAGAAAAGAAAAGAAAAGAATCATGATTAAATTAGTAGCAAATCAATTTTTATATGGGAATTAAATGTAAATATGCATCTAAATACATCACTAAACAGCCTGAACAATACGGTGAGATCAGCAACTACACTGATACTGAAAATCCCATGATTACTTACAGGCGAAGCACACTGTTAACACTGGCTAGATCATTACAACACATCAAGATCTAGGATATATTAGACCACTGGTTCCCAACCCTGGTCCTGTACATTTTGGTGTTTTCCCTGCTTCATCACACCCAGTTTGACCCAATAAAGACTGGTAATTAACTGAATAGCGAAATCAGGTTTTGGGGCAGGGTTGGGAACCTCTTTATTAGGCAGTAAGCAAACTGTCAGTTCTTGTATTTGTTGTGCTTGATGGAGAACGAACAGACAGACGTGAAGACCTGAGTGACTTTGACAAGGGCCAAATGATTAACAGAAGGAATGTGTCACAACACACAATGCTGTGTATTGTGCTGTGTAGCCACCGACTTGTCAGAGTGCCCATGCCCATCATTAGAATGAGCACACAATAATCTGAAATGTAACGTAACCCTTTAACATTCTGCTCAGCATTTTGGTAGAGCACAATTTGAATCTATTTGGAGTCTATATTTAATTTTAGAAACGTTACCTGATGGTGCCTTCTCTACTATTTGGAAGAGGTATGCTATGCTATATTATAGTTTTAAAAAAAAACAGATGCATTAAAAATGCTAAACAAAAAAAGTATTTTCAATTGCTTCATAGCACACCACAAGACATAATTTTTACAATTTATTTGTTGATTGAGGAAGAGGTTAAAGTAATGCAAGATGGTTTCCTGTTCTGATGAGTGCCATTTTCTTTTGCATCACATGAGTGGGGAAGTGATGGCGCTGTGATGAAGACAAGCTGGTAGAGAGAGTGTGATGTTCTGGGCAAGATTCTCCAATCAAGTATACTGTATGTGGGATGTGCTGGAACAACAAGTCTGGGTTCCAGACAGCAGAGAGCACCTTCAACATTTATTTATTATTATTTTGTTTTTTTGTATAGTCCATTCCTTGACAGGTTGGAGGAGCTTTGATGTCAAGCAAAGGACCAACAGCATATTATATTTAAATTCAAACTTTATGTCTGGATTTGTAAAAAATCTCATTTTTACATGCTTCCAACAGTGTGTTTAATTCCAATAGTGTGTCTAGCTTCTTTTTATCAAACATTTTGTCTTGTTGTTATTATTATTATTATTATTATTATTATTATTATTATTATTATTATTATTATTAATTTGAAGTTCCTAGACAATCACTATTTTTTCCTAACCAATACAATGCTGCTGATGCCATGGAGGAACATGTGTTTATGGCAAAAATAAATAAATAAAAAATCACTCCACTCAGCTCTGTGAGTTGCCATGAAAACTCATTCATACTGCACCACCTAATGGGTGGTATGCGCTGTTAGACTGAATAGATTCAGACTGTTTGTGTGCTGAGATGTGTGTTGCTTTGTGACATAGGAGCTAATCAGTGTTAATATTTTTTTACACATTATTAATTACTTTTATGAAACATAATGGATGGCACAGTGGCTTAGTGGTTAGCACTGTAGCCTTGCACCTCTGGGTTCCAGGTCTGATTCCTGCCTCAGTGTCTTTGTGCATGAAGTTTGCATGTTCTCCCTGTGCTTGGTGGGTTTCCTTCAGGTTGCTCATAGTGTGTGAATGTGTGTGTGTGAAAGAGTTTGTGTGTGTGTGTTCCCTGTGATGGATTGGCGTCCTGTCCATAGTGTACCCGGCCTCGTGCTCCGCATAGGCTCCAGGCCCAAGCAACCCTATACACAGGATAAAGTCAGTGAGTGAAACATAATGGAACTACTTTAAAAACTTCTATAATAAGTACACCAATAAATAACTCCCTCAGTAATGTATTAAGGAAGAAAGAACTAAAAATAATTAACAGAATTTTAAATTTATGATACAGTTCCTACCTGGCTGGGTACGTAATTGCATTATGTTAAACTTTGATTCAATTCTTTGTGACCCGGTTGTTCTGCTCCGCTGCAGCCCAGAGTGGTTTGAAATGAATGTATCAAGCGAGTTATGAATTTCAAAACTACTGAGGACGTTGTACAGTAAATCACAGGTGCTGGCTACAAAAACTTCTGTCACTTTTTTCCTTGTTCCTGTTCCAGCTGTCTTCAGTTTCATTACAGTGCCACTTCTGCATGTCATTCACACAAAACACAGCATTCTAAAAATATCAAATGTCCACATGTCCATCCATAGTGTCATGGGTCTAGCTGGTGGTACTGGCTAGACCGGCTGATGGTGTGGTTGCCGTGGGCATGAGGGTAGGCATGAAGGCAGGGGGGTTGTTGAACAGAAAGAGTCTTCATTTACAAAACTCAAAAAACAGACAAACCAACAAAGGAACCAAAACCACAAACTCAAACTATAACTAGGGCTCTTTAAACAGACATAGGGACTATGGACTGACACAGGGAAACCAGGGGCTGAACACAGGGAACTGGAACTGACACAGGGAACTGAGGATGAGGAAACATGGAGCTGGAGCTAACTAAAGACACATAGGGGGACTAGAGATGAGACAGGACTGAAGACAGGACCAGGAGCACAGAGACAGGACTGAAGACAGGACCAGGAGCACAGAGACTGGATGGGTTAGTGGTTAATAGAATTAGTAGCTACACAGAATACTGGGGACACTTGATGCTGACCTAACCGGGTTAGTAGCTAATGGAGTTAGGGGCTAACCGGGTTAGTACTGACCTAATAAGGAAACAGAACACAAGAAGCAAAGCTCACATGAGGCTATTCCAAACTAGCAGCTGACCTACTAGCAACCAGAACCACTATCAGTCAATCCCACTAGCGGCCGACCCTACTAGCGGCCGAGGCCTACTAGCGGCTAACCCTGCTAGCGGCTAGGCCCTCATGTGGCTACACAAAACTAAAGACAAAGAACTACACAAGAAGACCAACACACAGAACAGTACTTACACAGGAGGAGACACGGGCTAACTAAACATGAAACAGGACACCTCCATGAATCCAGTAACACAAGGAGTATAAAGAAAACTAAACTAGAGCCCTCTTGAACACAGGTTAAACAATATAACTAAAATAAAAAACTCAAAGAAACAAAAGGAATGCCCACATGACGGTATATACAAACAAACAATGCTCGACCCAGTTTCCCAGAACAAACTGCCATTTATAGCAACTTTAATGAGCCACCTCAGTTCAGGTGAGCACTCATCAACTGACTGAGGTGCCTTCTGGGAAACTGAGTCGACCAACAAAAACTAGACAGAACGAAACAGTGACCTCTAGTGGAGGTTCCTAACACATAGCTTTTGTGATAGTACTAATGGACACTTGGCTGGTATAGTGTCCTACCATAATAAATGTGAAATAAGCTTCTGTCTTTACTCTGTGCCGTAATTTCTCATGGTCTAAAGAGCATCCTGTGTAATTTACACATTTTATATACATATTTCTATTGAACTTATATGTTTATTGCAATTTTTTTATCTGTAAAAGTATAGATTTGTACATTCATCCCAAATTTTTACCTGTTAAATCTCACATTTTTCCTATTGCACTAAAAATATTTTTTTCTTTTATAAAAAAACTTTTTTTTTAATTGAATTCGAAAGCAGCACATTATGTAAAAGACCATTTCTCTCTCTCTCTCTCTCTCTCTCTCTCTCTCTCTCTCACACACACACACACACACACAGAGAAAGCTTCTGTCTTTTTATTTTTTGGTAAATGCTCAACTTGAAACTATGTTATAAGCAATTATTGACTTTGTTTCATTAATCACTGTTTACTGATTTTAATAGGTTTTTATATATTACTCAGAAAAGTGACTTAAAGTGATTGATAGTAAGTAAAGTATTATGTATTATATAAGTTGCTCCTTATAATCAATTTACCTTTACTATTTTTTTTTTTTTTTACCACATGGGGTTTCCGCATACGATTAGGAGTGTGCATAAATATGCATGCATTCCTAAGGCACAATTTTAACTCGATAAATCACGTTCTGTATATAGAAACCTGATGTATACCATAACATGATGAGCAGTGAGAGGTGAATAGGCAGCATTCATGGCTCTGGCTCTCTCCATGGAATCATTCACCAGCAAGCACAACCTCCCTAAATGTTATATCGATCTCATGTTGTGACTCAAATATCATTAATAAAATCAGTGCCAGTGGACATCAGTGTCACTTGTACATGATTTGAGCTTATGGTAATCTCATTCTCCATGCTGGTGTGCAGTGTTTGAGTTGATGGAAAGTGTTGCGGCTTTTTATGGAGCTACCAGAAATCCACAGGAAATCATGTTACTTCAGGCAACACGGATGGAAAAAAATTGTAAACCTTCAGGCTATTTAATTTGTGCTTTGTAACATATGACAATATAGTAGATCAATAAACGTGCAGGGAAGAAAGAATGCAATTGATTACATGATCAGTGCAATGAATGCATTTAAAGCAAAATTGGGGGGGTCACTTTCCCAGGCAGGAAACATGATATAGTACAGTATAGCGTTGTCAGAGGAAGACAACGTTTGAGAACTATGGTAGAAATTTATCAGCTAACTGCTAGGCCACCAAATTGTTCTTTTTTGGTTTGCTTGTTTTGGGTTATTATTTTTGAACTTGTATATGTTTTTGAATCATAAAGAACTTTTCTTAGGGTTAACTGGTTAACATAATCGGTTGTACAGTACCTGGCAGGTTTGTAGTCTGGTTTATAGGCCTATTGATTTCTCTTTAAAAAATCTGTTTATTATCTGTTTAATAATTAATGCTTAATGCAAATATTGATTAGATTATAAATGGGTTAATTTGTGGTTGGTCAAGCACCTCATTACAGCTCAAAAGCTTTTATCTACTGTAGATTGATTCTCAGCGCTAGCAGAACACCGTAAAAGTATTTTAACTCTTCGTAGGGCACTCACTGAAATATGTTTTGATCATAATTTATGATCTTTTTTTTTTTTTTTTTTTGCCTGTAGTGCCTAAACGTTGACCAGAGGTCCACCATGGTTGGAAAAATGGGAATAAATACAATGATCTCCATTGGCTCTCACGGTTCCTAGATGGACTACAGAAGTTCCTAGATGGATGGATTTATCTTGTGTACTGTAGTGTCTGTGTATGTAACAGCAGAATGCTCCATTTCTCCAAACATTGCTTCTAATTAATTCAGTAAAATTTTTCTGCACTGCATAGAAGCATGAAACCACAGTAACCAAAAATTAAAATGATTAACAAAGAGTAGACATATCTCAGAATATATCTAAAAATAGGCAGGTTAATATTCTGAAATTGCTTAGCATATATTAATGTAATAGGTGCAACATTTTTTTCCAGCACCTTTTTTCCCCAGTAACCCACCCCTGGATAATTTAAATGCTTTCAATTTTAGTGCTTTAAACTGAAATATGCTTGGTGTGTTTCCATCGGGTAGTCCCGTTTCCTCCCACAGTCCAAAGACATGCAGATTAATTGATGTTTCCAAATTCCCTGTAGTGTTTGAATGTTGACAGAAGAACATACCACAGTTGTAAAAATAGGAAAAAATTCAATGGCAATCACCACTGACCACATTGCTTCTAATGAATCCAATTAAAATTTTCTGCACTGCACTGCACTGAAGTAACACAGTAACAAAAATTAAGATGATTAAAATCATCATTATGGGAAAAACATTCTTGGATTGACATATCTTTAAAAAAATATGATTTTTTAAAAATATAATATGATTAATTCTGCTGAACTATAATTCTGTGTGTACCAGTCTGCAAAGTAGGAAACAAATACTGTAGCAATCATAAAATAATGGCAACAATACTACAGTACTGTACCTATTATTGTAATGTGGCAGTACAGTGTCACCTTCAGGGTCGGGGTTCGATTCCCACCTTGGGGTCTATGTGCATGAAGTTTGCATGATGTCCTCGTGTTTGACCGGACCTCCCACCAGGGTTGTAAAAATGGAAATAAATACAATGCTAATAACCACAGTCCCCTAGTTGGAGTACAGAGATTCCTGGATGGATGGATGGATTCATCTAATGTACTGTACTTACTGCATGTCTGTGTACAGTATCTAAGAACAGACTGCACCATGTGTCCAAACATTTATTTTTATTTTAATGAATTAATAATGAAAGAAGTTGATTCATGAAAAAAAAAATCTGGGGTAGACATATCTCTTTTAAAAATAGGTTGATTAATATTCTGAAATTGCTTAGCATAAATTAGTGTAATTGATGCAACATGATGGAGGATTGATGTTGGAAGCGATACACTTTATATTCACTTTATTTTTTATTTTTTTCCAGGAACACACCCCTGTCTGGCTTAGCTTAGCTACGAGCATCATGACTGGCGCGCTCTGATTGGTTCCCGCATCCGCAGCATCCAAGCAGCATCAGCAGCAGCATCAGACGCCTGCTCTCCTCAAGGTCGCGCTTCCAAAGCATCACGGGAAAGTATCGGATTCTTCCTGCGTGTCATTGGTGAACCGTCACGAGTTTCCGGAGCAGGGATGCGGCGGCGCTCCGGATAGATGCAGGAGCAGCAGAGAGGAAGAGGAGGGAAGGTCACGCGGCTTGTCGCTGTTATTGGCGGAACGCAGCGCCCGGGGGGACATTGCTTTACGTCACGGGACAAACGTGAGACTCGCCACGTATTCCCGGTGTGACAGAGACGCACGGAAATACGCGTCGCCGGATCAGAGGGGCGCGCGCAGCACAGGAGCGGTCACGACGTCCGGGGAAGAGGTAAGCTCGCGCGATGGCTTAATTCTTTTGATCTTCACGAGCGGTTATGACGTAGAGCATCGTTCGAAAATAATAATGACGGCTATGAGTTGAACCGAATGAGAATGATTGTGATGAGGTGAAGTGATGCTGCGAGATGAAACCATGGTCATCTTATCATATTCTGTCATCATTTTTAAATAAGAGTCGCAAGAGAAATCAGGTGATCGTAATATGTGAATGCAAATGTAATGTAATGTTCAAATGTTTCTGTGTTATGGGAGGGGGAAAAACACCACCAACAACAAGCACCTGTTGTATGTCAATCAAAAGCATCTTGAGGGTTTTTATTTAGTTATTTATTTATTTTGCATGGCTTCCTGGCATGTTCCATCCATATCTGCATCATCGAGTTTTACAATTCTGGTGCTTATCTTTTTTTTTTCAGCCTAAGTGCATCGTGCATCGGAACCTGCGTGCAAAACTGCGCGTTCACCACTTGTGACTTGTGAGCCACTCCCATTTCTCTGGAAGATGGAGGGGGAGAAGAAGGTGAGTGGTGCTCTACATCAAGACAACAAGAACATGTTTAATGCATTAGATGTTTACTGACAATTTAACATTAAAAAAAAAAAAAAATATATATATATATATATATATATATATATATTCACTTCAACAGTTATCTATCTCCTTTTTTAAAATTCAATGTGTATTATTATACTTTCCTCTTAAGATGTCAGTAGTCGCACCATCATTGGTGCTATTATGTGACCACATGTTGAAGCGTGTATACATTTTTTGGGCACCTCTGTACATAAATATAAACACAGAGTCAGCCAAAAAAAAAAAAATGTATACACACTTAGTATGATGTATATTATATTAATATAATATTTATAATTGTATCATATTATTATAATAATATTATCATACATATGAATATAACATATGAATAAAGTTAGTATTAAAATATTTATACAAGATTACATTTTTCATACAAGTATACATTTTTTGTATCGTTGTAAATATCACAGTAATAACTATTATTATAAAATATATTTAAATAAACCTTCTATAAAACTATCTGAATAAAATCTCTGACTATCATTTAAATGTTTGTTTGAGTTGGACATATAGGAGGAGAGGAAATGCCTCAAAATGTAACTGCTAATTTGAACTTTTATTTATTTTAATATCTATTTTATTTATTTTTGGCAAATTCCAATTACTGTAAAACATTCAAGAATAGAGAATTCATACACATGGATTATTATCCTAAAATTACAGCCACTGGTTTCAATTGGAATTAATGGAATAAGTTTCACGGAACATCGTGAAGTGGATGCCATTTACAATCGAGCACGTTCATGTCATGTTATACTGGTCAATTTTTTTTTTTTTAAACCTAATTTTTTTTTATTTTTTAAAATATGTATTTAGAATTGCTTTATATTTATATACACTTTGTAGGAATTACTATGAAAAGTGTGGGTTCAAATATTTGCCGGTTTCATCCTGGTACCCTGGTGTGTGTGTGTGTGTGTGTGTGTGTGTGTGTGTGTGTGTGTGTGTGTGTGTGTGCGCGTGCGTGTGTGTGTGTGTGTGTGTGTGTGTGTGTGTGTGTGTGTGTGTGTGTGTGTGTGTGTATGTGAGCGTGTGTGTGTTCTTGCCCTGCAATTGGCTGAATTTAAACATTTGCTTAGCAAAATGTTTCACCAATAAATAAATAAATAAATATTTATTTATTATTTATTTATAAATAAATAAATAAATAAATAGCATAACATAACACCAAGACACCAACAGTCCATAGTACCATAGCACCATAGTACCTAAACCTAAACCTTCTGTATTGTAGACTGAAGAGTAATGTAGACCCAAAAATAGCTTCTAAGACAACAGGAGATCAGTGAGAAGCATGAAATAAATTATAACACTAAAATAGTAACACTATATTTAGAAAACGCTTTAGCTAAAAAAACATTTCCAGAGGCACACACACTTAAGTGAAAATATTACATTGGAGGTTTCTCAGTATACAAAGGACAGAATACCAAAATATTTATGCTTTCCAGAATAATTTTATATTGAAATGGTTTGTTATAATACAACAACCTGACTGTGTAATATCGTATTTTGTTAATTTATTTATACTCAAATACCTTTCCGTAAATAATGTGCAGCTTTAAATGTGCAGTTTCATACAAGTACTGTATGACTGACTTCATACCATGAGTATGCAGCTGGACAGGTGACATTTTAAATGGAGTTTGCTGATGGCATGATGGGATTCAGGTGTCCAGGTGTCTTGAGCGTGACTTGAGAATGAGTTTGGCTTGGGAGGCTTCTTTGTTGGCCTCAGGATTGATCATGACATGAAATGTGACCCCAACGGCTTCTGGTATGAGCTTGGTTTTGCTAATGCAGTCCATTGGCCTCCAAATTATGCATGACTCCTGTGGATAACCCTGATTAACCTCAAATAAAAATGAGCTGTTTCTGTAGGATTTTCTTGGCATCTTCTTGATTTCATCAGTCTGAACCATGGACACAAGGTACTTACTGTATAAAGCATGAATATGTCAACTTGTCAGGAGGTATTGCTCAGAAAAAGCATACTGTATTAATGAGTTTCCAAAACATTAGATGTACCATAGAACATTGTAAAGGCCATCATCAATAAGTAGAGAAAACTGGGCATCACAGTGACGAGGACAAGAAGAGGACACGCTTCAAGGAGGCTGTCAAACATCATTACACCAGTAATTAATATGTTTCAGCTGGCAACAATTCCTGAAACATATTAACTGATGCTTTGAGTACTGTATAGCTTCTAATTTCTTAATCAGCCATGTTGGAAGTTTCCTGTGCTGATGGAAAAGATGTTAATGTGTTTCAGAAGGGTCAGATTATTGGCCTGCATCAAGCAAAGAGAGATTTCTGAGATTACTGTTATTGGGGTAAGAACACAATCCATCACATTAAACCTAAACCTCAGCATTAAACCTAATGCTGAACCTCAACTTCATAGAAGAAATGTTGTGGTAAAAAATCATGAATGATCGTGATCAGAGACACATGATGAAAATAAATTGTAAAGAAAATCGACAGTGTAAAGAAGAGCTATGTTTTAAAGTGAAATTAAGAGCATTTCCATGTTATGAGAACTCACAGGATTGTACTGTTACTAAACTGCTGTGAGGCCATAAGAAAACATAACATTTTGAGAAGTTTTGTATTGATGATGGGAGAGTTGAATCACTTGTAAAGTCTTCTCCAAAGACATCCCAGAGACTTGTTCATGTGGTTAAGGTGAGGAATCTGTGTTGGTCAGTTCATGTGTGAAAATGATTCGTCTTACTGTCTTTCACAATTTGCGTCCTGGAATATGTACCAAAAAAAGAAGAAAAAAAAAAACAACTTCATAGATATGATGACCTGGTTATGCAGTACATACTGTAAGAGGCTTGTACAGTAGGCAATATGCATCATCGCGTCATGTGCATCTCGTCTTACCCTGACGCGCCCATCACTCTGGAATAGAGTCAATTTGAACTCATCAGACCACATGACCTTTTTACATCGCTCCAAAGTCAAGTTCTTATGCTTCCTAGTAAACTGAAGCGTTTTTTTTATGAGTAGTTTCACTATGGAGAGGTTTTCTAATGGCCACACTGCTGTTTAGTCTCAATACTGACTTAATACTGTATGAGTTCTCATCATAATGTGTGTGTGTGTGTGTGTGTGTGTGTGTGTGTGTGTGTGTGTGTGTGTGTGTGTGTGTGTGTGTGTGTGAAAATGCTCTTACTTTTATTATTAAACACAATTAAAAAAAATTTTATGTCCATTTCTGTAATGCATTTTTACCAAGTGTTTAAGTGTTATCTCTGATCAATGTGTTTTTTTCTTCCTTTTTTTTCCACATTGCTGATATGATACTGCTGGTTCTGCACTTAAAAAAAAATGTGTTTAACGGTTCTTAACTCAATTTGAGTCATTTCAGAAATCCACAACGCCAAGCATTTGTCCATTCTGAAAAACAGTAGAACCTTTTCTATAATCATAGGTTACATGAAATGCTAGGGGTGAAAAAAATACGTTAGTATGTTTGTATGACGTTGAGCTTACTTGTTTGGCAGTAGTTTATGATGTAGTAGGTCAACCGGGAATACAGTACTAACAAACTGAAATGAGCTAAGATGATATTTTACAGTGCAGTGCTGTGTTTAATTTTTTACATTTTTTTCCACTCTATATAAAGGTTCACAAAATGGTTGTTAAAAAGAATGCCACTAATGCCATACAACAGAAGAGGTATTACTTCCTAAGTTTGTATAAGCCATATGAAAGTTAATACCATACTGGTCACATTTCATTTCTCTCCTTGGGCAAGGGTTTGTCCTTCCTCTGTCTCTACCTCTAACACAATATTCTGTATTTCCTCCATCCATCTCCATTGTGTAGCTGTTACCGTAGCAACAGTGGGCATTGTAGGTGCTGTTTTTCTATTGATCATTTTAGAAAATCTTTGGCTGAACCTCAGCTGGCATGTACATTAATTACGTATGTAAGTAATAAAACATGGTGTAGCACGGCATTATAGGGAAATAATCAACCCTGAAATTAAGTTACATGAAGCAGAGGGTGTATTATCACCTAAGAGTTTATTCATATTTTTTTTTCATTATAAAAGCCCATCTTGTGTTTTATGCTTTGGTTTATTCTGCTTCTTTTAAGGCAAGATACAAACGACTACACATTTTTAGTAACTATCCATCTAGGAACCTTTATACAGTAGTCCAACTTGGGACAGTGGATGCCAATGGTGACCACTGGGAACCATTGTATTTATTCCCATATTTACAACTTGTTCCTTTTGCTAGAATGTTTCTGGAGGACTTGCTTAGTTTTAACAGTACCTTCTAACAAAACACAACATCGAACAGAGTGCCATCCACCACACAGACTCCTTGACACACTACAGCTAATTTGGAAATGCTAATTAGCTAATCTGCACGTCTTTTGACTGTGGGAGGAAACCAACCAAGCACTGGGAGAATATACAAACTCCATGCTCAAGGCAAAATCGAACCCAGTGTGAGGCGACATATTCTCCCATATTTCCACTGTAAGATTAACTTGACCAATTGCAAAGACATTTTCCATCAAATTTTGTAATTCTGGAGATGGTAAATTTATCCTCATGACACCAAAGTTTTCACATTTCATATATGAGGTAGAGGTGAACGTAAGAGCATAAATGAATGGCTTTGGTAGCATCAGGATCATGTGGTTCAGTAGATTATTGTTAGATTATGTTTTCCTTTTTTTGTGAAAAAAAAGGCAAGTTTCTACATAGTTGAGTGACTAATGCATATTTGATTCAAGTGACCAGACAAATAGTGCTAATATCTAAAATATTCAATAATAATAATAATAATAATAATAATAATAATAGATGAAAAATTGTGAATCCACTGGTTATGTTAGATGAACCCCTGAGAATCATAATCTCCCATTGATATCTAGATTCAGCAGAAAGATACGACACAGTTTCCGTGCTTATGAAAATGTCATGCTTGAGTTGATTGTATTGGTTTCCTGGTTATCTTGTTTGCTTCAGTTTGAGTGTTTGTACTGCATTTACATCCCTATAGCACTACCAAAAAAGGCAGGAGTCACTGTATTTGAACTTGTTTTTTTTTTCTCTCTTCCATAGAAGGAGGTGACATGCTATCTTCTGTTCTCTCTGGCCACGGCAGTTATTGGCTCCCTGCAGTTCGGCTACAACACAGGGGTCATTAACGCACCTGAGCAGGTAAACATATGTCTTTATGATCATTTCAATCTTTTTTGGTTTTTGTATTCATTAATTCTAATAGATGTAATAACAGTTTAATGTACATATAGTGTATATTCAAGGGGATATTGTGAGGAAATATGGTAGGCACTGTGTAAAAGTCTTGAGCCTATGTAAATTAACTTATAGAAATAGGAAAAAAAGTTTTACTGCAACAGGCTGCAAAGTGCCTAAAGATACTCCTTAACATAAAAAAAAAAAAAACTCAGCAGCAACATTATTTCCCCTCTCGTTTATTAGAGCCACTCAGCAGTCAGCATCAGCAGTATACTAATCACAGACCTGATCATATCTCATCATCTGCTAATGTTTCTCACTGATTCATGCCATAACTCAATGATTCATGCCTTAAGCCAGATTTTTATGCTCGAATGATTCATACGTCACTGAGATACAGTGGCCTTTTAAAACCGCACAACACAGGGACCGGACTGAAAATGAGCGACCTGACCAAAAGAACAATTCATCAAGACTATATTAAAAATACAAGTCTGGCTTTTTGGAAGCAAAATATGAAGAAATGATGGAAGGCTCAAGATTTTTGCATACTGTACAGTATGTCACATAAGAATATTATAAGGCGAATATCAATAAATGTTAAGGGACTTGCCTATAGCTAGATTATGAGAAACATACTGTAGGAAGATATTAAAAAGAAAAAAACATATATAAAACATGAGAAGCAAGGCTTAACCATAAGAAAAGGACAGAAGGGATGATGGGAAAGGAGACAAAGAGGGTGATTTGTTCTGGAGGCAAGAGTTGAATTAAAAGTGGCAACTTATTGTCAGAATTCATATATAATGTATATATTCACTCCAAAGAGGCCCTGAATATTTTGTAATAATTCTTGCTATGATGAAGCAATCTAAACGTATGTGTAAATGATTGCATTACATGCGATTCTGGAAGTCATCTCAGTTTTCTGCTAGACAGAAAGTCCTTTTCGAATGGCCTCCGCCATTAGAAGGGATCAATGATCCCATCGTTTCCAGTTTCAGTATCATCCTCAGACTAACGCTCTTGGAGGGTACTTCAGGAACTCCAAATTTCTTCCTAAATTCACTCTGACGTCGCTTAAACAAATTGTAACCCAACACTGCTGCTCATCACTGTACACTACCATCCTGATGAGAAGTGACCATGACTGAGTGAAGGGATACGGCGTTAAGCGGCACAATGGCTGTCTGTCTGGATAGTCTGCAAGTGGGGCTACAAAAGGAAGGCTTAGTCCATATCCTGACCAGTTTGTTGCCCCAAATAGTCCAAGTATACTTTTCTGAGGAGGAGTATAATGTATGAGTATGTCAGCCCTGCAAATATTAGCAAAGCAATGAAGGAACTAAGGAAGAACTTTGCTAAGGAGAGCCTTAGATACTGGTGACATACAGTAGTGGCAATTCAGCAAGGGAAGAGAGTGTTTCTACGTCTTTTTTTTTTAAAGGTGCATACACCCTGCATAATTTTTACTAGTTAGCCTACTATCAGTATTAGCATCATGTAGCTAATGATTATGTAGCATAATGAGCTATCAGTACAGTACATGTCAGCACCTCCTGTACATGTCCCTGTTATACCCCTAAAATCAATCCCCCAGTGTTTCTCCTATAATAGCACAGGCATGGGGCCATGCCAACAAAATCCCCTCCCCACCCCCTGCCACGCCTACATGACAAGTCTTTTTTTTTATCTAATAGATTCCAATAGCTATAGAAATTAAAGAAGAAAGCTTTTGTCTTTTCACTGGTCAGGACTCACTCCTTTTGATCACGTTTCATACGTTGGAGGATCCAAAACCAGTCTCTAAAAATTTTCTATCTGTCTGTCCTTAAGTCTGTATGTATGTATATCCGTCCAGCCAGATTTTGTCATGGCATCACGCAAAACTGGATGGACAGAATTGAATGAAACATTGCCAGTTTTTCAGTATTTGCCCGAAGTTAAACTTGCACCATGAATGAAATCAAACTGTTGAGTAGAAGGGAAGCTATGAGCAGTTATGTGCCAGATTATAAACTGCAAGTTTTGACAGCGTACTGCGCATCTGCTAAAAAACAAACTGTGGGTGCGTCTTAAATCGACCTGAAATAACAGCGCTGATATTTCTCATCTGTGATTCACTTTCTGATTACCGAACAGGGAGTGTATTTGGCTAACAATGAAAAAAGTACAACTTAGCCTAAACAAGGCATAAGATACTCAACCTTAAAAGGTTTTATTTCTTTGTATTAATAAGTCAGAGTTCAGCAGAGAGTTCTGCCGTACAGAAAGACAGACAGACATGTACAGTACGTGGGCTTCACCCTGAAATAATATCAGTATCACTAATTGAAGCTGATTAGTTACTTTAACGGGTACTTACGCTAGCACGACATTACATTTATGTGTCTATGTGGTAATATCAAATAACACCACAAGGTGTCACTTCCTTGTTTTTGTGTTAGAATAGAGCTGAGTCATCCACATATGTTTTCACAAATCTTTAAGCTAATCTGCTACCTTGTGGGTGCTAATGCTAATTTCAGACTTTGACTCAGCGCAATAAACTTGGATATTTAAAGTCAAACTATTCAAAGAGAGAATAAACTGACAATCCTCATTCATGTTCTATATACAGTATGTAGTGAACAGAAAAAGTACAGAAATGCTTGTTTTATTCAAATAAATGCAGTCTTGTATGAGTGGAGTGTAGCGATGTGCATCTCATCAGCATGTGAAGAAAAAGTTAGGCATCTTAAAAATACCAGCCGAAAGTCTTGTGTGAGAAATAAATCATCAAATATTTACCTTGTGCATGCAAAACACTGTGTCCGAAACATTGTCTAGGCCAAACACTAAATCCGCTATGCCCTTCTCTACTTTGTAAATTCCTGCAGCTGCTGTACATTATGTATGTACATTATGTACATATGCTGTACACTATTGCGTATGCCTCATGCACATATTCTTCCATAGCATGTATTTCTGTGATGCATAATGAGTCGGCTCAACTGCGTGTAGTGAATGGGTCTGGCATGTTTATAGCAAGGTCCAGTGAGCAGAATCGTTAAGGAACCTTGTCAGTGGAATGAAAGGACTTTTCAAATCTCAGCTACTCATCCATGAAATTCCCGTGTGCCACAGAATCAGCGCATGATATAAGAACTTGAGCTCTAATAGGCATAATGCATTTGACTTGGTCAGATGAGAGGTTTTGGGGTGATATTCTGCATTCAGCACATATAGAGTAAAGACTAAGTTGCTTTATCCTTTGAAAGGACTTTATCTCATTTGTAAGCATTGAGAAATTAGGAAAGGCATTGAGGAAACCAATTCCAATAGTTTTAATTCTACAGGCATAAAATAAAAACAATTCAATGTTTCTGTGGATCTCCATTGCAAAGCATATAATGCTTGCCAGGTCTGGTAATATACGAAGAGTGAGTCAAAAAGTGCATTAAATCTGGTTATATTAAAACTCCTGTTGGCCGCATTCTCTTAGCAACGCTTTCCGTCCAAAGTCTCCCCAGTCTCTGCTGTGCAGGTGTGAACGTCTCAGTTCATTTGTGACTGCAGTGAGAGCAAACATGGGTGCCCCCTTTCATGATTTGCTCGAAAGAGGAGCAGCATGCAGTGATTATTTATCAAAGACCTTGTACTGTACTGGCTGTCCTAGAATGAAGAAAGTGTTTGGATATCTGCAAACAAAATTTGCACAAAATCATCTTCAATTGGCGACTGAGAAAAAGTTTAAAAGTCAAGCATCAGCTTGAAAATTCACCAACGTGTACAGTTTTCTGGGATCCTCAAGGGCCAGTATTGGAACACTATCAGGAAAAAGGTTCCACAATCAACAGTGCTTGTTATTGTAAAACTGTATTTGCAATTGGATTACTTTTTTGATGTAACAACTAATCTAACGCGTTAGGTCTGCCGTTTAAGTAATGGCGGACCTACTTATTTAGTTATATTTTCAAAAATGTAATCCGTTATTCATCAATTTATGTAATTTATGAGCCAGACAGCAGTGATTCCGTTAGTGTTTGTGTGTGTGAAAGTTGTCTTACAAGCCCAGGCGCCGATAACCTGCCCCCCTCTGTTATTCCCGCTGTTATACAGTATCCCACCCATGCGGTTTGACGCGCGATGAGAAGCAGTGTTAGGCTCCGTAAGCCATCGCAGGTGAACGCCCTACGTTCCGCGAAGTTCTGCGAGCGAGATGGAAACCTAATCACAGCAAAACCAAAACCCGCGGTGAATCATGATGGATCATACTTACGGCTCTCGCGCGAAACCACGTAGGTGAGATAGGGGTATTAGTAGTTAACAGATTATGGGCCAAACTTCGCTGAGTGATGATGGTAGAATAATTATAAAGGTCTTGCACAAAAACAACATGCACAAAGGGGTTTTCATTTTCTGCAATGGAAAAGTACTTTAACTAGTTACTTTTATCAGAAAGTAACGCCGTAATGTAACGGATTACTGTTTAATGAAAGTCATTTTGTAATGGAATTAGTTACTTAAAAATTAACCCTGGTTGACACTGCATAAACCTTGTTTTGAGGTGTTGAAGCATCCTCCCTATGGTCCTGATCTCGCTCCATCAGACTTTCACCTGTTTGGTCCCCTAAAGGCAATGATTAGATAAAAGACCAGTTTTATTCCTTAGGTTTTGATCAGAGAATTAAATCACCTCAGCCTCGTCGTAACAGCTGTTTTTGTCCTTTACTTTATCAGAAACTGAAAGCGTTCTTCAACAACACATGGATGGAACGTTACGGCAAGCCCATCTCGTCTGGAACGTCCACCATCGTGTGGAGTTTAGCAGTGGCCATCTTCAGCGTGGGTGGAATGGTGGGCTCCTTCAGTGTCGGTGTCCTTGCCAACAAGTTTGGACGGTCAGTGTGAATAAATCTTTAAGCCGTCGCGTTCTGATTCTTTTTCAGTGATCTATCCGATATTTATACCGGGCCACAAATAAGCGATTTCTAATGTGGATATGTGTAATTCTGTCAGTATTATTGTTAGTTATTAGCAAAATTTTATTTTAGGTTATTTTATAAATTTTTGCTTCTTTGGTCAGATGGAGGCCTGTGCCCAGTGACATTTAAATGGGTTACCATGGTAACAAACCCATGCTACGGTAAAACATGCTGGTTTGCATTATTTATTTATTTCATGCAAATCATAGCAAGACACTTACATTACACCATGTGAATAGATGATGTGATGTGATGTTCTGCATTAGTACCTGTTAGTACCAGATTTATTTTAAACCTAGCGTAGAAAATACTGTTTTAGGAACTCATTTATGGAGCTATGCTACAGTAGTTAAAAGAGTCACAAAGCTCTTTACAGCCTTATAGATTCTCACAGCTCAGTCTGTGTCTAAACAGTACCTTTAAAAGAAAGAGCATGGATAATCCAAGCTCTTTTTCCAAATACATTTTCCAAAACTAAATTATTCTCTTACCGTCACTGGCCTAGTCAGTGTTAGTGATGCGTGATTATGGGCAAAATGTTTTTAATCTAGATTAGATTTTATTGTCATTGTGCATATTACATGGCCAGAGCCAATGAAATGCAGTTAGCATATAACTAGAAGTGCATAAGTGGCCTGTTTATAATAAATAACAATGTGTTATAACAAACAGAAGGTGCAGTAGGTGATAAAGATATTGTATCATACAATATATCATACAGTATAACTGTGCAGTAGATACCTGTGTCTAGAAGATAACATTTTCAAAAATGTGGTATACATCAAAACATGACATATCTAGGTACATATACAGTGTGAATATATGAATGATAGCGTATATACAGAATAAATATGGGTGGAATAGACAGCAGTGCAATTATAAACATATACTGTATAAAGTGATGGATGGTGCAAAGTGGGTGAAGCAGTGCAATATACACACAAAATGACAGCGCAGTGTTGTATTGGTTAACATGCCATGATCAGCTGTTCAGTGCGGTAACAGTCACCAGCTGATTTTCAGTCTGTTGGTGCGGGCTCTGAGGCACCTGTAGCTCCTCCCCGATGGAAGGAAAGTGAATAGTCCATGATTGGGGTGAGAGGAATCTTGGATAATGCCTCTCACCCTTTGCAGACTTGTAAATATCCTCCAAGGTGAGTAGCTGGGTGCCAGTGATTCATTGTCTAGCAGAGATAATAGTCTTATTGCGATTTTAAATAACTGAAGATAAAACTTTTTTGTATTACACATAAGTATGCATAAACCCTTGAATTAAAAAAATCAGAAAAGCAGCAGTTCTGCTGTTTACTCATTCTTGCTCATCGGCGAGTCTTGTAGCGTCTACGGATGGATGCCTATGGTAACCAAGCGGAGACATCAGGCACTGTCTCTGCCTCCAATCTCTCAAAACTCAACCTGAAGACAAGTGTGTGTTAAGCTAAATTTTCAGACAAATGCACGCATAAGGCCCTTTTTCACTAGGCCGATATGTTTCTGATATGTTTCACACCACACACAGGTCTTGTTTAGGGAGCCATAATCATGATCGAGATAAAAATTTGATGATCGTATATTACAACCAACATCGATACAATGTTCGCCCTAGATGCTACAAATAAAACAAGTCGGATAAAAAAGTCAGGTATACTAATAGCATTCAACCAGTCAGCTTGTCTGTCACATTAGCTGTGAATTCAGAAAAAAAACCTTTTGTCTGTGTTTTTGGAATATAATTCCGGGTTAAAAAGGGAATTACCATCTTACAGTACATCAACAAACCACTGTTAAGCTACAGCCGCCACTTCTCACAGAAAAAAAAATCAACTGTTACTTAAAACATGTTATTTTGTGTCGTACTGATTTGTGCTGTAGAAATACTGCACTGTTTAACCTTTCTAAACAATAAAGATGATCATAGAGCCATCTTAAGTGGTGGATGAGTACTGAGGGTGGTATTTTGTTGCGGCAGTAGAGCTGAGAGAATCTCAAGTATCTTGTCTCGGTTGTGAACTATATACTGTAATAGAACATAAACAACACAAACATAAAAAGAAGAAATTGTGATCAACAGTGTGAAACCATTTTTTTATGCTTTGAAGCTCATGCCATAGGTGTTTACCATATAAACTTGAGTAACATCCAATTCTCAATCCATAGGGTTTAATACGATATTGGCCCACTCTTTGCAGCTACAGTATAACGTGATTCACCTCTTTCCCCAAGGTTTAAAAGTGTTTTTCTGAGGATTTTTGACCATACTTCCACAAATGCGTTTGTCACGTCAGACACTGATGTTGGAAGAGAAGGCCTGGCTCACAGCTGCAAAGGGTGGGCCAATATAGTGGCAATATAGCGTATATAGTGTATTTCAGGTTCTCCACACGGTGGCTTAGTGGTTAGAACTGGTACCTTGCACCTCCAGGGTTCCGGCCAGGCTTGATTTCCACCTCTGTGTACATGGAGTTTGCATGTTCTCCCAGGAGTTGGTGGGTTTCCTCATGGAACCATTCAAGAAGAGGTTGCTGAAAAGACTCTCATGGTCAGAAGCTTTAATTATGGTGTCTACTTCAGACAAGGATTCTTATGACTAAGCTGCAGGGACATAAGCTTTAATTAAGACGACCAGCTGTTGAAGATTAGGGCTTGGCCAGATTATAATACTGCTCAGAAAATATCTGTCTAAAGAAAATATGCTGTCTCCAGACAGTGAAAGACGTACTGTATTCCCCTCACGACTCTACCAATTCTTTAGAGCAGTGAGCAGAGATGGTAGTGCTGCCTCTATGACAAGGGGTATAGGAGTAAAGCCATACTCAGACAAGACTTCATGGGTAACCACCAAGCTACACGATTCCTTGGATTTCCAATCTGCCTCACCATCACGTAACAGGAGCAGAGACAGTCCTGTTGCCTCTAGGACAGGGGGTATAGGAGTTAAGCCATACTCAGACAAGGCTGATGGGCAATGACAGGATATTATGGGTATCCACCAAGGAACAAGGTTTGTTAGATTTCTAGTCTGTTACCCCATCATGTTACATACAGTATGTTATCACACTTTAATATTTTGAATAGACTGCAACTGGATAGCCAAGTTATTCATCAGATTTTTGCGATCCTGTCAAATCTTGAGCAATTCCGACAATACAGTGCAGATATTATCAGGATGATGATGAATTCATGTTGTGAAATTTTCTCCATTTGATGGTAAACCCTCCCAACTGGGCTTACCAAGAGTAGCTTCACATAGACGTACCTCCCTGCAAGTTTAGAGCAATAGCGCAGGGGTCGAGCTAACAAGAAAGCACATAAGCACAAAAGGGTGGTTCTTGGGCTCGCAGGTGGTATGACAGATCTAAGTAATCACCCAGGTGGAACTGAGTAGCACTGAAAAAATGCATAGTAGCACCCTAGCACCCTGTTGTATGAGAATAATCACAGGGTGATTGTATGACTCGTATGAACTCTAGAACAGGTTTCTACATAAGATTCACCTAGATGGTTTTAAATTTCGAGGGTTTCAGTCTCTCTGTGAGTTCTTGCTCATTCCTTATATGGCAGCCATATGGTTCATGGCCAGGTGTCTGTAAAAGACTCGCCCTCCCCCCACCTTTTTTCTCTGGATTTCTATGGAACATGCGGGTGACTCATGCTCTCATGTAGCAGATGGACATGACACGTATGCACTCAAGAAATGAAACAGGACTTAAAAATCTCAGTTTTCTGCAAATAAACTAAAGAAAACATTCAACCCTTCATCATGAATGTGTGTGTGTTTCTATCCCAGCAATGGGTGAGGGTTGGCAAGAGCGTCTGAGTCAAACAGTAAGCATATCCAGGCACAGCCTCATATATTTTTTAAACATAACAGTTATTACCTCTTATTTGAACACCATTTTGATCATTATATTCTGGTAACTGAATTTCTCCCCTGCTCTGCCAAGCACATTCCAATCAAGTGCCATAAGTGCATATTACTATTTTTACTGTAATAGTGATCTTTATTATAGTATCCCTCTTTTGTGTTAATCACTATTTCACAATGAACACCCTTCTTTGATTAATTCTTACTGATCTTTTATCTCACACACTCACAGAGAATGTTTTATTTCTGTTTTTGCAGACGCAATTCTATGTTTCTGGTGAATATCCTGGCTTTGATCGGTGGAGGACTCATGGGGCTTTCCACTATTTTCTCTTCTTTTGAGATGGTCATTGCTGGCCGGCTGGTTATTGGCCTTTTCTGTGGTCTTTTCACTGGTCTCACCCCCATGTACGTGGGCGAAGTTTCACCCACTCCACTTCGGGGAGCTTTTGGGACTCTGCACCAGCTCGGTGTGGTAATAGGCATCTTAATTGCACAGGTGAATTATTAGACGTTGGTGCCATTGTGTGACTTAATACACAATTAAAATTTCTCATTCTCATTCTATTTATGGTTCCAGCACCTAAAAATATATACATTGCTTGGAAAAAAAAAATTCATTCATTCCTTCAAGCACTCATTATTTCATTCCTTTTGCTTTGATTATGGCCAAGGGATCGTTTAGATAAGGTTATGCAATGTCACAAAATTTCGAAATAAATTTGTACTGATTGTGTGAACTGATTTGAACCATTGTGTGAAGCCTTCTCAAAGCACCTCTCAAAGATTCTCAATGGGATTAAGGTCTGGACTATGTGATGGCAAATCCATCCGTGAAAATAATTTCTTATAGTCCCTGAACCACTCTTTCACAATCCTCTCTTTCCTGTCAATGTCATCTTCAGGGTAAAAAAAATCCCAGTGATTAAAAAACCTGGACATTCAGTCATTCAGGTCGCGCCTAGACCTGACCGACTGAAGCAACCCCAGATCATAACACTGACCTCACACACTTGGAACCGTGGAACTATGCATGATTGGTGCATCACTTTATCTACCTTTCTTTTAACCCTGATGCCTCCATCACTCCGGAACAGGGTAAATCTGGACTCATCAGACCACATGACCTTTTTCCAATGCTCCATAGTCCACCCCTAGAAAATATAAGCCTTAGTCTCACTGATATGTGTTTTCTTAAGGCTACACAGCTGTTTAGTCCCAATCCCTTGAGTTTACTTCACATTGTGAAAATGTGTGAAAATGCTCCTACTTTTTAAAAATCCCTCTCAAAAAATTCATACATTTTTCAATAGTAACAATGTTAATGGATTAACATCTCTTTTTTGAGGCCCAAGCTGGCCAAATCTTCTCTATTGCTGACATGCTAATTCATATGTAAGTGTATACTTTATGTAAACTTTTTGAGTGTTTCCTTAATTAACTTTTTTGGCTACATATAGATCTTTGGCCTGGAGTTTCTGCTGGGCTCAGATAAATTGTGGCCTGTGCTGCTGGCTTTAACTGTGATTCCTGCTGTACTACAATGCTTCCTGCTACCCTTCTGCCCTGAGAGTCCACGCTATCTTCTCATCAACCTCAATAAAGAAGAACAGGCTCGCAAAGGTGAAATCCCAACATGTGAAATTATCATCTCATTTACAGTATAATGTTTTTGTATTCGGTGACAGCAATCAAAGGCTTTGAGTTGCAAAATGTCACATTAACATTTGATCTAAAATAACTTTTTGGTGATCTTTTGGGACTTGTTAGAATTTGACAACATTAAAATGTGTGACTATAGGCAGACTTGCTCAAGAGTATCCTGGCTCACATTAGTACCTGCATTAGAAGCAGTGATTTGGCATTATAGTGTCAAGGTGATAAAGAGATTACTCAGTAGGTGTTTGCAAAAATTTATGAAATATTAACCAAAGGTTGATTTTTTTGTCAATATTTATAGCAGACAACTTTATGAAGAGCAGTGCTTTCTAGTCCCCAGACTAGGAATGGACTAAGAGTACAATTAGTCTAAAACCCTGTTTGGAAGGTTTTACTCCTGTTAAAAATGAAAATAGGGTGAAGGTTAGAGCTCCCTCCTGGTTGTTAGTGTTGGAGGGTGTGCAAGGTCAAACATGCAAGGATCCAGTTGGACACTAGTAGTCCAGCCCCAACTTGACAGGACCAAACAAGTACGTGAGTGTCCACTGTGAACAGAAATGGCCCGTCACTCCTCATGTTCCAAAAGAAAAACCTGCACGACATGAGTGGTTTTAGCAAAGAATCTTTTAGGTTCAACTGATGCATTGCAATCCATGACAAGACATGCTGACATTCATGCAGAAACATGTAGCTTGTGTCAAAGGATGATGAAAGAGGCTATTGTTATGGTGTGTGTTACAGTACTTTAAAGCCATCCTGCTTAGGACCTTCAAGTGGTGTTGATGTCTTCTCATGCCATTCCTTTTGGCCAAAGTTTCTCTGATATGAATTCTACAAGGGATGACGTGCTTCTACAAGGGAAACCTGGGCACACCTGCACTTCTGTCCCTTCTTCATCCTCAATCCTGATTCCTCTTTTTTCCAGCTTCATTTATCATAACGTTAAGCAAAAACTGTCAGTCATGTAAGGCAAACTGTCACCTCTGTCCTCCTAACACTTTTTTTCTGCTTTCTTTCTAGCATTCCTTTCTTCTTTATAACTGCTTTGACAGCTAGTCTTAAAACATCAGCAATTACCAAGTGGTATCTTTAATTTCTTTCTACATTTCTTTAAGAAATGATGATTTCTTTGAAGATTTCAAAGAGTTAAACCTCTTTCTTACCAAGTGCACCATCCATGATCCAAAGCAGTACAATCCACAGAAATTGCCATTTTAGCTGTTACTAAGCATCCACTGAAACTATTAATCACATGACTCTACAGTTCATCATTGCAAGCCTTGCATTTAATGTCACAGCCTGAACAGCATGCCTAGAGGGATGGTTGGTAGGTTCTCCATTTGATGTCCAGCAAAGCTCTTCTTTTATGGCCACATGGTTCATGAGGTGATATCCTCACATAGTTATTCGATTGGCCCCCAACTCATACTTTCTTTTTCTCACTCATGTTTCTACATGAATCTCAGACAGTCAGATAGGCATTATTTTAATAATGGCAGTTCATCTAAAGCTAAGCTATTGTGAGCTTAACGTAAGGGAGTTGCTGTAAATCTTTGGAGATCTTTGGAGTCCCAGCATCTCAAGATCAAGGTCTCCCTGAATAACTATTGGAACACATCTCCTGACAACATTTAGGTAATCCTGGGCAACCAGCTTTACCACGGTTAAAATAATGGGAATAAATACAATACTCACTATTGCACCACTGGACCTTCGATAGCTCACTTGGTGGTGTGGAGGACTGTAATTAACTGTCAATGGCTATCCTTAAGAGGTAGCTTACAGTTGGTTAAGAGTATGGGCTACTGATCTGAAAAAAATCTTTTCATTGCACTGTAAGGTACATGTGACAAATAAATTAACCTGTTTACAATTAGTATTATTGGGGTAGCATAAATGCTCTATTATATTTGCTGTGAAGTACTTCTGATCCTACAGGGTCTGTTTTATAATCATAAAATCGATATTTAATATTTCAGAAGCACTGGAATATGTCTTTGAGGCAAAGCAGTCAGGATGACTAAACACTGGTTTGTGTTTTCAGCACTGGTGCGTCTCCGCGGCTTTGAGGATGTGTCGAAGGACATGCAGGAAATGAAAGAGGAAAGCGCAAAAATGAACATGGAAAAGAGGGTGACCATCCCTGAGCTCTTCCGCACCGCCACATACCGTCAGCCGCTTCTAATTGCCATCATGCTCCAGCTCTCCCAGCAGCTGTCAGGGATCAATGCTGTAAGTGATATACAGTAGACCGTAAAACACACCAGACACTTTGAACAACTACTTGTGTGCACTTAAGTATCTGTGCATTTAACTGTTTTTTTTTTTTTTTTTTTTTTTCAGGTGTTCTACTACTCAACAGGTATTTTTGAGTCTGCTGGTGTGACCCAGCCAATATATGCTACCATCGGAGCTGGAGTTGTGAACACAGTTTTCACTGTAGTATCTGTAAGTAAATAAGCTTTGGAATGGAATTTATTTTTATCATTTTTTTTACACATGTATTTGATCAGCCAAGACCTGGTTTCAGTCTGAAGTTTACTTCGTCATTTCAAAAGTTGATGTAAGTGTGTATGGAGGGATTTCAATTCAAAATTGTGCATTTTTCTGCATCTCAGCATCTTTTTTTTTCACCTGTGATTAGCATTATGAAGTGAAATATCACTGTATAGCCCCTTTTTCGCACAGTATTTCAATTATTTTATTTTATTTAATTAAGGCACATATCTCCAATCTGATATCTGAGTCATGTCTTAACTCTGTTGTTAATTCTCGGTTTGCTGTTTATACTGTAAATGTTTTATTGCACAAAAACACTACTATTTTATTCATAGCAAAAGCACTGCAGTGCACATTGTACAAGATGCAGCTTTACACGACTAAATGTCAGGAAAAAAAAAACCTTGATGGCAAAAGAGAATTACTATAATGTAAAAAATTTAATATGAACGTCTGCAATACCCACTTACAGAGCTGTGTCTTAAACATAATGTATAATGGCAATTTGTCAAGTATTATGGGACTACTAAAATGAAAAAGCACAGCTTGCAGGTTATAAAAAAAAAACTGCTGCATGGCCACAGCAAGGAAGAAAAAAGAAGAAAGTAGAATGGAGGTGACCAGAAGATGCTACTTAGCACTTCCATGGAAGACGAGCAGGTGTGTTTACTACATTTGAAGTGCTGACAGTGTTAAATGCAGGATAAATGCAAGATTCTTTGTGAAATTACATTAATGCATTAAAGTGCATACTGTAGCTCAGGAGAGCCAGATGACCCAAGAAACAAGCCAGACAGAGCCCTTGCCATCACATGGAAACTCTAGGACTGCAGACTGTGCAGGTTACCACTGATCAGCGACAACACTAACACCACTGCCAGTAGACGGGTGACAGTATCATGGGCACCCAAGGCTCATCTATGCCTGTGAGGAGCTGGTTCTGGTCCAATCCAATAGAAAACCCAATGCTGGCCATGAGGGAAAGGTCCAAAATGAGGTATCAAAGGTACCTTTCAAACTCCCAAGATGTCAATCCAACCAAACAGCCATGAAATGTGTCGGACAGACAAATCCCATTCATAGATGTCCCTCAGCCTCAAGGATCTGCCACTAACATCCAAGATCCAGAGACCACATCACATGCCCAGAGGTCTTGTGGAGTTATACCCTGAGGGGATAAAGGGGTTAATAATAAATAATATTGGGTTTAATGTTTTGCCTTATAATGTTGATAATGTTGATTTTATGATTGATGTATATGCATGAAGCTTGGCTCAAGGTCTATGCAAGAGTTTCTGTCTGTCTCACAGGCAGTCAGGATATTGTGAATTCCACCCACCTCCCAAATATAGACTTTCCTCTTAAGGCAGGAATGCTGACAGTAGCAAACTCGGTTACTGGGAATGTTATACCTCATACCGATACATATACCGTCCATTTCAGTGTCGGATAAATCCTCAATGTCTGCTGGCTAAAGTGTGTTTTATTATTTACAAAAGCATACTCATACACCTCTGGGAACTGGCCCAGTACACGTTCTAATTTTAAAATTATTAATTTTTTATTATCAAGGCCAGAATTTAAAAATTATTAAGTCTCAAGCTTGATGTAAGTCAGTGAAGCCATGCCCAGCACCACCAGGTTGAAGCTGGTGACTAAGGCCCTTAACCCTGTCCAGGGGCAGTGTCAGGGTTGACAATACTCTCTGACCCCAACATAATGCATGCATGCGTGCTTGCTTGCCCTATCACCCGGAGATTGCTAGTTCCCTGGTGATGCTGTAGCCTCCCGTAGCCAGGGGCCTAGTGAGAGCTGCTTGGCACTCTGACACTAATCATGGCTTTACAGCCAATCATGGATGTCTGTGAGCTCACACAAGTGCAAGTTGCAGATAGTGCTGTCTTCTGAGTATGTTAAGACACCTCTACCGGTGTGTGAGCGAGGAGTTTGAAAAATGTGGTTGGCTGGCATCACATGGTTTTGGCCGTCGTTGAGGAAACAGATGAGGACACATGTGATTCGTCTTTTGCCCTCCCTGACTGGTATTAGAAATCAGGAGGAAAAAAGCCTTTCTTCTTTCAAGTTCAACTTCTCAGAAAACCATTGGGTTTAACAGAAATGCAAAGTAACCCAGTTGCGTGAATAAGCTGAATATTCTATACTGAATAAGTTACATGCCAAAATACTAATACAGTCATGATCGGACTGCCCGATTCACATCTGAAACACTGGGCTCCAAGGGCTCTCCTTTAATGGCCCAATCATGTGAAATTGGCTAGGAGCAAGGTCAGGACTGTACGGATGATGTGGCAGTAACTACCAGACGAGTTCCTGTAATGTGCAAGTGGTGTTAGTGAATGAATGTGTCTATAGTTCCCATAGACAGATGTGGGTCTTCAACAAGTTGGCAACAAGTTATCTGTCAATCTTTCATGACTAAGCGATACCACTGCAGTGGGCTCTGAGCCACCTCGACTGGGATTGTCATTCATGAATGTACCGCCTTCTTTAAAACATTTGCAACATTCAAATGATTTACTACAGCTAAGAGTCCCCTCACTACAGGTTTTCTCCTTCATTTATGAGAAAATTTATCATAAGTATGACTTGAATGCCTCTCATATGAAATCATCAGAATTAGACTTTTTTTTTAAAATATTTCTTTAAAAATTGTGGAGAATGGTCTGTTATTTTCATGTCACTCTTTTTCTGCTCGAAGCTCTTCCTTGTTGAAAAAGCAGGACGAAGGTCTTTACACCTCGTTGGTTTAGGTGGCATGGCAATCAGTGCCCTTCTAATGACCATCACCCTTGAACTGGTAGGTCCCACATACTCTATACTGGCATCTTACTTTTGCTTACTTTCTATTTCCAGTGACCAAGACCTGTTTGTTATTGTCTCTGCTCCTGACTAGGACTACGTCCAATATCTGAACTACCTGAGCATTGTAGCAGTGTTTGCCTTCGTGGCTATGTTTGAGATAGGTCCAGGACCCATTCCATGGTTCATTGTTGCCGAGCTCTTCTCCCAAGGACCACGGCCTGCCGCCATGGCTGTTGCAGGATGTTCCAACTGGACAGCCAACTTCCTTGTGGGCATCAGCTTCCCAAAACTAAGCGTGAGTAATGTTACTATGTTACTAGATACCAAAGCGCCAAGGTATGTAAAAACAAGCAAGTTTTAAGCTTCAGAACCAAATTAGAAGCTTTAGAAACTGTAAAAGAATAATCCATGTTCATAAATCCCACAGTGTGACTTTTTCAGGATGAACTGCCAGGATCACAATTTTGGGGCTGTCATTCCTATTTTGTGCACTTGTTGTACTGTATGGTTAGCGTATGTTGTTATGTAAGTTATGTATGAATGTAGAGTAGTATCATAGACAGTTAAGACTGTCCTTCTTTGACGTTTTCTTCATGCTCTGCACACTGTGGCTCAGTGAAATCCTTCTCGAGTGGCGCCGTTCAGAAAAACAGCTACACGTCAACATGCAGTCCACTTTAGACTGTTGCCATTTTTTGAGGCTGACTGTCATAGCCATTTTTGGTGTCTGCAGGGAGTGTGTGCAGGCTGTTAGAGGCTAATTCAGATGAAATTCCAGATGCTGCTTAAGAGCTACATATCGCATTTCAACTGCCGGTTCAATGCCAGACTGAAAATGTTTCCCAGACATGGCTCCAATCAATTTCTCAATCATTATTGGGCGTATTTACAATTATCAGCTTATCATCTTCTAATCAGGGTTCAAATTTTCCAGCAGCGTGCACTGTGTTTTTACTGGCATTACCATGCATTTTTAGCACAGGGGATGTCTAAAACTGCATAGAGACTGCTTTTCAAAGGTCAGTAAAGAGGCAGTGGGAACATAAGTGGTGGTTGTCCTCAGCTTCCAGGGAGCTGAGGCAGAGGCACTCACACAAACAACAGCATGAAAATTTCCTCTTTCCTATTGCGCTAGGATGTCTCTTCAACATCAACTTTATTATTACTATAAATACTAAATACTAGCAAGGGTGGCATGGAGGCTTAGTGGTTAGCACTGTCGCCTTGCACCTCCAGGGTCTGGGTTCGATTCACACCTCTGTGTCCATGTAGTTTGCATATTCTCCCATGCTTTGGTGGATTTGCTTTCCTTCCACAAACCCACTCAAAGACATGAGATTAGGCTAATTGGTGTTCCCAATTTGCTTGCAGTGTGTGAATGAGTGCGTATGTGTGTGCCCTGTGATAGATTGTGTGACAACCTGGGATAGGGTACCCCATGACCCTGTATATAGGATATAACGGTATAGATGATGAGTGAATGAGTGAGTAAATACTCGCATGAGCAAAAATGAAAAAATTAACACTTGCACATGTCAACTAGGATTATAATCAAATAGGATTATATTGTGATTTCAATCACATACTGTAGTTCAGTACACAGTAAAATGAAACAACGTTTCTCCTGGACCACGGTGCTACAGTACATACAACATAAATGTCCTCCATATCTGCTATAGGGTTGTTTAACAGTTTGTATGTGGAGCGCCAAAAAGCACAGATGCGTGATTCAGGGAAAAGTTGCACAAAAAAGCATATTTGCATTACTTGTTACTAGACAAAGTAATATATTACTGTTACTGTTTTTAATTTATTACTATATTTAAAAGTAACACTATTATTATTATTATTATTACTATTATTATTATTACTATTATTATTATTATTATTATTATTATTATTATTACTAGTTACTAAAAAAGTAATATATTACAGTAACCACTTATTTTGTTACATGCTATTCCCATCACTATATGGTATACATGCTCAAGTATATAATGCATTTATTGCTTGTTCTAGAACAAATGTTTGATGAACACTATTATTATTTCCATCATACAGTATATTTTTGTAGTTTAACACTTGAGTATTATGTAAGTTGGTCTAGTTTTATTACTTGGAAGATTGTTAACAAGCTATGACTCCTACTTGACAGGAACTGTGTGGACCATATGTTTTCATCATCTTCACCATCTTCCTGATCATCTTCTTCGTTTTCACATACTTCCGCGTTCCTGAGACCAAGGGGCGGACCTTTGAAGAGATCGCTCAAGTCTTCAGCGGTACTGCGCCTCCTCCAATCACCGCTGAACAAGTCGAGGTCGATGTGGTCGCAGTGCCCAGCGCCGGAGTAAAGGAGAAAGTCCCATTGATGGCGACGAATTCTGAAGACACAGAGAAGCCAAGTTCCTCCGGGAGCCTGGCTTCAGAAGCTGCGACTGGCGAGGAGAAACCTGAAGCTTCTACACAACCACTGGTCACGTCTTCTACAGAGGAGAAATCCAGTACTGCTGCCCTGGAAAATGTTTAGTGAACATTGTATATATATTTTTTTTAGCTTAAATAGATATGAACACTATGTCCACAGTGTGAGCAAAATATATCAAAGTCCCTTTTTCTGTTTTGATGGAGCTAGGGCAACGAAAACTTTATGAGTTAGTTTACTTATAGGGGTTAAATTAATACCCGGGATTGGTATTAAGGGGATAGTTCAGGTTTTTTCATGTCTGTTTTAAATCAAATTATAGGTCAATATCAGTACATTACTATAGATCCTGGTCATTGTAAGTCACAAGTTGTAACTCACACTGACTGTGAGGTTTGTCACGTGGACCTCGAGTACAGTGTAAGTAATCAGGGCCGGATTCCACCACTCTCATTCCGTACAAAATGCATTCCAAAGTTTTCCTGAGACTCATATGAAGCTTCTGCAGTCACACTAAGCTAGATTGAGTTGGTATCTTTTGAAGTTATACCGTATGTTGTACAAATTCAGCTCTTTTCTTTCCCCGGAAATAGCCGTATGGCTAACTGGAACTAGCCATATAGTTAAACAAAAGTTTTCAAGGAAAGGAAGGAGTTAAAGTTATACTGAATGCACTGTAACTTCAAAAGATTCCAATTCAGTTGAGTACAATGGGACTGCAGAAGTCTCAGCTGAATTTTGGAATGTATTTTTGCCCGAAACGAGGTACTGGAATAAGGCCCTGATTGCTTACATTGCACGTGCCTTCTGGGAGACAAACTTTACGGTCAGTGTGGAGAGCAGGAAAATTTATAATGACCAAGACCTATGGTGGCTTAGTGGTTAGCACTGTCACCTTGCACCTCGAGGGTCCTCTGGTCTGTTCTCCCTGTGCTTGGCGGGTTTCCTCCACGTACTCTGGTTTCTTCCCACAGTCCAAAGACAAGCAAATTAGGCTAATTGGTGTTCCCAAATTACACACAGTATGTGAATGCATGTGTGAATGTTGACCAGAGGTCCTACCATGGTTGTAAAAATGGGAATAAATACAATGGTCTCCACTGGCCTCCATGGTCCCTGGTTGGACTATAGAGATTTCCAGATGGATGGATGGAGGACATATGGTAAACTCAATTTTGATTTAAGATAGACTTATAAGAAAAGCAAACTATCCCTTTAAGACTATATTAATATTATGACTCTGGGGGATTATATTAATATTAAAATGTTCATAATAAACCATTTTTTAGGTTAAAAATTGTTTCTAAAACCATTATTATAATTTTATCCACCCTTAATAGGTAAATGTCATAATTAACCATGTCTAACCAAGAAGCAGTTAAAAAAAAAGTACTTAGGAGTTGCTTTTAAATTAATATAGTTGCTACAGTAATTGTGGTAAGCAGTAAGTAGTAATGCTTTCAAATTTAAGCACATAACTATGACGGTCAATAAATGTGGACTCTACAAGTGGGGGTTAATTTAAAAATAATTGGCGCCACCAAATTAATTCAATGAGTAGGTTTAAAATTATGAAAGGTATGAATATAACAGGTTTTTGAATAAATGAGAGGGAGAAAGAGATAGATAGATAGATAGAGAGAGAGAGAGAGGAATGGCAGAGAAATACAGGTTTTTCCATGTTTTCTTGAGTGTCTTTGTGCTGTTCGAATTTTAATTAAGTTAAAAAATATAGAGTTTATGGTTCATAAATAAGTGAAATCCGAACTGCACCTTGCTTGCTTAGTGACGTCCTTGATTATCTCTGCTCCTCATTTATTTATTTATTTATTTATCTGCTATTTTATTTATGCTTCTTAATATATTAATATGAGATATTGATTTATTTGTGTAAAAAGGAAGAAAAGATATTTATTGCTGTGCACTTTTAAAGCTCAAAATAGAGTTGTGTTAATGTCAGAAGTGTGATTATAAATTATAGTCCTGTATGTCTTGTAAGCCTTTCGTGTCAAGATGATGTGCAATTAATGTGTCGGATTTGTCTCCTTGATGGCCAGATTATTGTGTGTGTGTATTTATTATAACAGCCTTCTGAAAAGAAATTAAATAAATCAAGGGGGCTAATCACCAAGAAATTTCTAACTATACTTCGCAGAGATAATTTTAACCTAAAATGGAACCAAATCTTTATTATTATTATTATTATTATTATTATTATTATTACTACTACTACGTACTATATGCCATAGAACATGGGATCTTCTCCCGTGTTCCTAATCAGAAAGGACCTTCAGGCTTTCACTCGATTAATCAGTTCTTCAACAATCAAGTGTGCGGAAAAAATTGTCTGGAATAAAAGACTGCAGTCGCTCTTTTCGAGAGACCCCTTCCACAGAATGTAAAGGAAACATTACCAAATATTCCTCATCCAATGCCATGAGTGTTAGTGGCTTCACTGGTATAAGTGGTTAGTGGCTTCACTCGAAACCTGTGCAATGCTATAGAGGTATTTTGATATAAATACATATTTTAAACATTATGTAAATGTGTCTATTGTTTAAATCCTTATAGATGTCGTATCTTGACCGTCTGCTGCTCCTGCTGTAAAGACAAATATAAAGAGAGAAGTTCTATATAAAATGCTTATGTGTGTATAACAGATTGTTCATATTAATTATTGGGTGAATAAATAAATAAATAAAATAGCTGAGTGGTTGTGAATGGAGTATTTATTTATTTTAAAGTGTTATATACTGTATTCACCGTCTGCCTGTTGAACCCTGGATGACTACACAGTGTCTGACTCGAGTTCCAAGCGTTCCTTAGTCACACCATAATTACTCACCTTTATCACACACACTCCTTATAAGGACTCTCACGTTCAGTGTGTAGTAACAGCTCAGTCCATGATTTTGCCCTCGACATTGTTCTTAGTTAATTACAAATAAGATATTCTAGATGGACATCACCTACACCTTTGCTGGTCCCTTTTCAATGATAATTCTGTATATACATCCATCAGACTTTCATTTTCAGTATATTTATACATTAGCGTTCAGCATATGAATTTAATCAGGAGGAGAGTTCTTAAGGAGAAATTTCATATTGCAAAATGCATTTTCCTATAGAAAATAATGTAAATGCAGATAATCCGTTCCAGCCACCCAAAAATGTTACTAATATTACCCATGCCTATATATACCTAACACTATAATCATATTTTTGCATAATGTGTAAAAAAAAAAGACATGTAAATGAAGTAAAATATGAAATAAATAGACATTAAACCTCACTTAACCTTAATTTATGATTCCTCTAGGCACCTCTTGGAAAGTGGCTCGCTTTCTTCTTCTACCGTCCTTAATAACACCCATAGTGCTACAGTATCTCCACTTCACAAAATGCAACAAAAAAAAAGTGAACTTCTTTTGGCTTTGTACTGACGCAAATAAGTTTTGAATGGCTCCCGGACATACACACAACTTATCTGACGTTTGGTATGGTTTGGTTTGCTTCGCTCATACAGCATGCTTCGCATTTTTCAAATTTCTTGAAAAATTTTTATTTTTCAGGCGAAAATGGGGCCTTCATATTTTGAGGTACCACTGTATCTGACATCAAATATTTTATTAATTAATATAAATTTACATTTTAAAAATCAGACAGGGATCATTACTTTGTGGAACTGCAAGAATGCATGACTTTTCTTTTCATTAACATAGGTAACAAAACAGAATAGCAAGCTTTACATCACACATCCAGTCACATGTTTCTAGGCAATGTTTTTTTTCCAGGAAAGCTTGAGGTCTGGCATTTATGCGGTTGTTACTTTGACTAGTGGTTTAACTGTTTATAACATGTGACTCATTGATTTAGCTAGAATTTTGTAAAAAAATAATAATAATAATAATTTTTTTTTAGCCTACACAACATCACATTCCGTTTTGCTTTGTTGAAGAGAAAATGTAAACATATGAACAAACATACGAACAAAAAAAGCATTTCACTTGGGACTTCTGATCAGTAGTCCAAGACCCTAACCACTGAGCTAGCCCTTGCCCAACTAATTAGGGCCCAAGCACTATGATATCATCTCCATGCCGTCATAGTGTGTGAGGGGCCATCTTGAGCTGAACATCTGTTGCATTGCATGTCATGGACTCCACACAACAGGAAGTCAGTTATTTTGGGTGGTTTGCAAAATGCACCCGAAGGAATTCAATACACTCTTCCCAGGGAATTTATACAATCGCAACCAAACTGGGGCTTTCTGATCTCAAGACCTTGAGGATGCAAAATGGTGAAGAGATTTTTAATATCTCAAATAGGTCAGCTGTGAATCAGCCTTAATCATGTGCAAAAAAGTGGTTCATAACTTTCTGTATGACATTATATTGAGTGACATCGTACTGAGTGACATCATTTTTTTCCAGCATCTGGGTTTTTGTTTTAGGTCTAAACATAAAATTCCCCCTTTTCTAAAATCATGTCATAATGGTATTCGTATGTCCCCTTTAAATGCATGTGCTCACTGCCACTGTCTTTCTGCTGCGCCCGGGTTGCGATGGCGCAGGATGCTTGGGCCCGCTCATCGTTGCTTGCAACTAAATCTATTAGTAGTGAGTTTATCATACTAATTTACAGTATTATTGTCCTCTATTGTCCTTGTTCTGTCCCTCATCTGGGTTACCTCTGTGTTTTATTTCAACCTGCGTGCATCCTTGTTAATGCAAACTTAATCTGAACTTCCTTATTGCAATATGATATTGTGCAACTGAACAAGTGCTGTCTGCAGTGCCATATTGCACAAGCGATGGCAAAGTAGGAAACTAGAATTAAACGTTTGCCACAAACATCCTTAATCACTGTGAATGATTCAGCTCTTTTTTGAAAAGGAAATGCCCCTTTAATGCCTCGTTAAAACATGAACTGAGGAATAATCAGTCTATCTTAAGGTATTTGCATCCTCCTGAGATATGATCTATCCTGAGATATACAGAACACTTCCTCCTTAGTTTTTAATCTATCCATGACTGATGTTGTAAATTAACTTCACTTCAAGCTAGTGTAAGGGTTTTGAACAACGGATGCTCTGTTGATCTTATGAGAGTAATCATGCAGCATAGTGGAGTTGGGTCTTGTCACACCATGTCTGGGTGTGAATAAATAATGTTATTTACTTTGCCCATATCTGGTTTTAATGTTATGGCTGATTGGTGTATTTTTACTGACATAAAAAACGAATGTTTTAACTAAAGCAAAATAATGGATTTGGGGTTTTATTTTAAACTGTATGAAAATAGTGGTATATAGCGGAAAGAACAAGTCAGAAACAGTAATTTACAAAAATGTGAGGTTTGTATTGCTTTACAAAAATGTACAGGCAAATAAAGATACTGTACATATACAACACCAGGATCAGCTTCAGGGTGGACCCAGGCCAAAATAATAAACAAAAAAGATATCTGTATTTTAACAACTAACTAACCTACCAAACAATAATACAAAAAAAACTACAGGTACAGTACCTTCCCTGACTCCCTAAACCAAAAACAGTGAATAAATTCCCTCTTCCCAAAATAAATGGCAGCCATGCCCCTACTACGGGTGAGTGCACAAACATACAGTGAAATTATCTGCAAAATATGTACAAAAAGCCAAGCAACCAAACCAAAGGGAAAAAGCAATAATCAAAGTCAAAAGGAGGCAAAGTAAAAAAAATAAAAATAAATAAAAAAAACAAACTACACAATCCAATATAAGAAGTCACAGTCACAAAATCTCTCTCTCTCTCTCTCTCTCTCTCTCTCTCTCTCTCTCTCTCTCTCGGCCGGGATCTGAACTGCCTCTTGATCATAATAAACAATAAATAATCATGGTGTTAATTACTTTTATAAATAACTGAACTGGAAAGTAAGAAAAAGTCAATGAATCGCTTTTTTTATTTATTTGCTTTTATTCATTTTTTTTTTTTTTGGTAGGACTACACACACACTTTTTTTTTTTTTTTTTTTTACTACTGGACATGAAAAGAAAAACAATGTGTAATTGTTGAGGTCTTGACTTAAGTGAGAGGCGTTAAAGGTTCTGTCACATGGTTATTAAAAAAACTTGTCACTGTAGATTAACGTCTCCTTTCTTGTTTGTTGGTTTTAGTCTGAATTTTACTATATTATAATGTTTAGCTTGACATGTTTCCTTCATATAATTGTTTTTAAACAAAATAACAATAAAAATTATTTAAAAAACAACAACAAAAAAACAAAACAAAAACAAACAATATCCAACAATATCCATAAAGTGCTTTTTCAAATACAAAAAATAGAAAAATACTTACAGTACATTTGTAAACACCATTTTCAATAAATACACTTAAATATTAAATAGAAAAGTAACAGTTTTGCTAGAAAAAAAATAAATATAAGAATTTGGTCAAATCAAAGCAAAGACAGAAATAACTAACTGCTGTTGAATTCTTTATATCCAGAGCTGTCACAGTGGAAAATCTAGCTGGATTTTTGGAATCGGCTTCTTTTTGTTCTCAGTTTTTTGCAGACATGAGGACCAGTAACGCTCTAGAATACCATATACAGAAATCCTGTAGTCTCCTGGAAAGTACTGCAGATGTCATTTGTATGTCCCAGGCAGATTTAAGAGGAGGGAGGGAGAGAACTGTGTTTGGTGCCGGTGAATCTGTCTAAATAAGAACAAATGCAATTAGAAAAAAATTTAAAGGGAACCTATAATGCTAAATTCTTTTTGAGTTATTTGTAGAATTTCACGCAGGTCTCCAGTTTGCATTTATAAACAACAACCTGAGAAGGAACCTGAGGTTCCCTGCTTTGTGCCCTTTTTTATTTATTTGTATTTTTTATTTTTAATGCCAGGACCTAAACTAGCCAATTAGATTGTTTTTTTAGATTGTCATTTAAATAGACACTGAATTAGCATGTTCAGGGGAGGAGTGAATTAAAGGGATTTGGGGATATTATTATACATTATCTGATGGTTGTTTCTGCTTGAGCATAAGGGAAATGGGTACTTTTACAATGATCAGAGAGAATTGTTTCACTTATTGACGTTCAGAAATTTAAACAAAACAAAACAATAAATAAATAAATAAATAAATAAATAAATAAATATAATAATAATAAGAAGAAGAAGCAGAAATTAAACTTTATTACTTTAAATAATAAACTTTTAACTTGATTATTATATATTAAACTAATTACACTGTTTAGCTTATGTATTGTTACAATTAATTAACCTGTTTCTTTAATATTCCAGCATGTAATAATACTATAATACATATTCATGATGATGTGCACTATATTGTACAGTGTGTCTTCTCATGGTTACTTAGGACTGTATATAGGATGTCCTGCAATATTATGCAAAATTGCTGTTTGAGTCATCTTAAGATGTTCCTACCCAACAAAAAGAAAAAACATATCCTATTTTCCTTTTCCTATTTTTGTATGAGGCTGAAACAAGCACCTCAAATTCCAAGATCCCCTCCGCTGTCTCAAAGTTCAATTCCCTCCAGTAATGCTCAGCTTTGATCATCTCTGGGTGTCATTTTAAGAATGACAGTAAATATAGTTAATAAACTGCTAACATAACATAGGCTTCTTTTGGTCCATGCGTTCTGACTGGCTAGTGAAATGCACTTGCTCATGGGGGCATTTGTGGACAGCACATTTGAAAAAGCATTTGAGTGAAGCAGAAAGAAAACCAGGCATGGCATCTGTGTTGCAAAATTGTAAAATTAAAGGATGCCTATAAGGCTTATTTTAACTTGTTTAAAAAGCAACATAATACATGATAGTTAAGTGATTTTGACAGCTACTCGACTAGCCCTTACCTGTTTCTGTGCAAGAATGATTACAGACTTGATTTCATCAGCAATTTCCTTGATTTTATTCGACACTAGACCTGATTCATCGTGCCAGTAAAGCAGCCAGTCAAAGTGCAGCTTGAAAGAATGGAGGCCTGAAGAGAGCTTGGATAGGGTGCTGTTTGCCTTTTGGGTGTAAATGAAGAATATGTTAAGGAAAAAAAAAAAAATATATATATATATATATATATATATATATATATATTATAAGATGTTAAAATGACACAGGATGTGTCTTACCTCCACTGTTGCTAGGTCTTTTGGCCTGACGTTTAAGGCTGGCAGAGAGGTAAGGTTCCACACAACGGGTAAACTGGTGTCATGATGCTGCTGAGAAGTTACAGACACTTAGTTAGACTGAGATTTGGCTAGGAAGTAACACACAGAGGCCAATTTTTTTGTGCCAAATATGCGTCTGGGAATATTCCGAATGCAGACTTGTGAAAAAAAAAAATACTCCAGATTCTTAGATTTACAAGGACTTTAAATGTGGTAATCATTAAAAAAAATATTGAAACCACATTGAACTTACCACAACCCTTTGCACTATATGTATCAGTCGTCGCACTTTTTGAAACAGCTTCATCAGACCATCTTTGTGAGGTCTCATGGGGGTTGGATGAGACGTTGCTAAGACGGGAAGTTCCACCAATAGCAGTAAAAATAATAGGCAGGAGGTGGACTCGGGTAGTACTATCATCAAAAGAAGAGAAGAAGGATTTGTTATTAGACACAATGTCATTTTAGCAATTACCCTTTATCTACTCTGACTCAGCACCCTTTAACCAGTCCTTCAAAAACTGTCTGACATGAGGACAGACAGTAACAGACAGGCTGATCAGACATGCTGCTGCAACAGTGACGTGAAAGTGTGGTAGTCACAACTTATGAGGCACAAATTGGACTTTCCACTCTTACAGTTCTGTACTGCTGGATGTGCTTATGAAGACCTAAAGGTATTTCAGCTGCTTTAGGGCTTTCGTGCTGTTGCAACTGTAGAGCCAAGTGCTGACATAGTTATGATAGATAAAAGTATTATTTCTAAAGAAGGATATGACTCAGTTATTTTTCAGGTCGTTCTCATGTTTCAGCTGACATCACTCTTAAATTTACTGTAAATGTCTCAACGTTGGCAATCAGATCAAGTGATATAGACAGATCGAAACCCTTAACATGAAAAATATCTAAGTTTCAAGCTCTGGCTCTAGGGGCATGGCACTGCATGGCTCCTTTGGGGGGGGGGCTGATATGGGTCAGGGGGTGCTGCAGTGTCAGGCACCAGGACGTTGGCAGCAGATCCTTATGGTATCATGGTTTGCGGGTTGGAGCCTCTGTGGATCGGACACATCTCATGGGTTTGGACCAAACTGAGATCCAGGTTAGTGAGGCAAGCTGTGGTGCACTCAGTGCTCTGGAGCCATTCTCTCATGTCCAGCTTTGACTTTTTTCTGCGATTTATGCTGCATAGGATCAGAACATGGTGGCACGGTGGTGTAGTGGTCAGCACTGTCGCCTTGCACCTCCAGGGTCCGCGACTGGAGGCTCAGGTAGACTGTAGGAAACTCTAGTCCTGAACTCTTGAGTGACTGAAGTCACAAGTCCTCAAAGAACAACTGTCTGCATCAGCCGAGGACAAGACCGTCTTCATGGAAAAGTGGAACATCCCAGACAGACCACACGGGGTATGCATGCGATCCATAAATGTTCTCCCCGTACTTGGTGGCTTTACTCCGGTTTGATCCCACAGTCCAAAGACATGCAGATTAGCCTAATTGGCATTCCCAAATTGCCTGTTGTGTGTGAGTGTGTATGTGACCTGCAATGGATTGGCACCCTGTCCAGGTTGTGCCACGCCTCATGCCCTAAGTCTCCTCTTAGGCTACAGGCCCCCCGTGACCCTGAATACAGGAAGCGGTGTAGACGATGAGTTAGTAAGTAAGTGGATCAGACCAGACAGACTGGCATTTGGTCCATGCAGGCCTAGGTTGCCCATGATCCTGTCACCAGTTTACTGGTGCATACAGTAGATGGTGATCAATGTTATCACCTGGTGGTGGTGTTGATGTTAAAGCTGATTCATGATGATTATATGTATAAGAATGTCAGAGGTGTCTAATGTTGTCAGCAAAGGGCCAGTGTAGGTGCACACCTTAGTCCACCTGTTTAGGCTGATCTCAATCCTCATTAGATAGCATTTATTTTTTACTTTATACAATATAGTTTTTAATGCAGCTAAGAGGAGAGGCACAATTGCCATCACCATGAGATGTCAGACCAAAGGTTCTGCCCCAACAACACTTCAATGGCATTGTGACTTCACAAGTCATACCACAGACAGCCCTTAGGCCAAACATCCAGGAAACTGTCACGCAGGAACAGTTAATGCCAACTTCAGACACGTTTGATGTTTAGTTGAGTTTTTAGCAACATTAAACACAAATGAGCCATATTCAAACTTAGTATGTTGATTACACGCCTTAAGTGGAAGTGAAACAAATCTGTATAATAGGTCACTGGCATAACTGGTTAATAGGTCCTGTTAGTGTGCAACATTTATGTTTAACCTGATACTACTATTTGATACTAATTACGCATAACCTGCAAGCATGAAACATTTTCTATTTAAAACTTGTCATACCATGCTAGAGAGCAGTTGAGATCTAATTGTCTGATAAATTCTAGTCTGTGTGTAAAAAAATCTAGTCTACTTCCTGTAGCCTTAGATGCAAGTAATCTTCCTCTACTTCACTGGAAATAAACAAGTCCCTTCCTGTGATGTCCAGTGATAACGATTTCTCACCTCTCTCTCCACAATTCTGATAAAGTGCTAGCCACATTCAACTAGTGAAAAAAAAAAAAAAAATAATAATAATAATAATAATAAAAAAATTATATATATATATATATATATATATATATATATATATATATATATATATATATATATATATATATATATATATATAGTATACAGTCTCTCTCTCTCTCTCTATATATATATATATATATAGAGAGAGAGAGAGAGAGAGAGAGAGAGAGACTGTATACTATATATATATATATATATATATATATATATATATATATATATATATATATATATAGAGAGAGAGAGAGAGAGAGAATATATATATATATATATATATATATATATATATATATATATATATATATATATATATATACACACACTACATTCATGTATACAACACATACACTTCATGAATGTATGTTTGATTTAGAATAATTATCTGTGATTAGCACTTTCAACACATCTGGATAACCTATTTTTATTTTTGTTCACAGATATTTATTCTAAATCACCTCTGCTATGTTTTATAGATTTAGCCTCAGAATGAACTTGTGGTTTCTGTGAACATAAAATAAGCAGTAATATTCAGGTTCTGAGTCATTATGCTATTATGCTGATGGGTCAATATCCAGGCAATGAAGCACAACCACTTTGCAGTGAAAGTCCACTCAAACACTCATCACAATGGACAAACAAAACACTGTGTGAAGGTACAATGACTAAACATTTCTATCAATACAATCAAAACTCTAAATTAAAACTCTTATTAAAACTCTAAATTAATTAGATCAGATTAAATATGTAGAAGAAATAAATAGTGACTAAACATAAAAACATTTATTAAACATTTTAGATTCTTCAGAACTGATTTAATCACACACAAATTCTATCATGACACTTTATGGACATGAACACATGATAAGACACGATAAGAGCCTCGTGATAGAATTATAACGGAAGTGTATAGAGGAGACAAAATAAACTTACATTTCATGGCTATTCCCAACACTCTAGCAGTAAACAGGGACTCTGAAAGGCACCCAATCTATCACACAACTAATGTTTAGCGTAGTGTAAGAGTTTTTATCGTATGACTATGACACACTCTGACTCATTCGTTCATTCACAAAAACACCCACACACATTCCCTCAGCCCCCCCTCCCTCTCCCAAAAAACCATCATCTTCTTTTGAAGAACTTATCTGCTTCAACCACTGTACATTTATTTATTTATTTATTTATGTATTATTTTTTATTTCTTTGCTGTACTTAGATGGTAATGATTTGCCTCAATGAGATAACGTGAGATGTTTGCTCGCATTCGCGCACACACACACACACACACACACACACACACACACACACACACACACACACACACACATGTTATGTACATGCTGTACATAAAATTTTTGTTATACACATACATATAGATATACATATACATATATACTGGTATGGTATACAGTGTATATATATATATATATATATATATATATATATATATATATATATATATATTTATACAATCGTGGCCAAAAGTTTTGAGAATGACACAAATATTAGTTTTCACAAAGTTTGCTGCTAAACTGCTTTTAGATCTTTGTTTCAGTTGTTTCTGTGATGTACTGAAATACACACGTGGACAAAATTGTTGGTACCCTTTGGTCAATGAAAGAAAAATTCACAATGCTCACATGAATAACTTTAATCTGACAAAAGTAATAATTTAAAAAAATTCTATGAATGTTAACCAATGAAAGTCAGACATTGCTTTTCAACCATGCTTCAACGGAATTATTTTTAAAAATAAACTAATTTAACAGGCCCAGACAAAAATGATGGTACCCCTAGAAAATACTGAAAATAATGTAACCAAGGACATGTTAATTCAAGGTGTGTCCACTAATTAGCATCACAGGTGTCTACAATCTTGTAATCAGTCAGCGGGCCTATATATAGGGCTCCAGGTAGTCACTGTGTTGTTTGGTGACATGGTATGTACCACACTCAACATGGACCAGAGGAAGCGAAGGAAAGAGTTGTCTCAGGAGATTCGAAAGAAAATTATAGACAAGCATGTTAAAGGTAAAGGCTATAAGACCATTTCCAAGCAGCTAGATGTTCCTGTGACTACAGTTGCACATATTATTCAAAAATTTAAGATCCATGGGACTGTAGCCAGCCTCCCTGGACGTGGCCGCAGGAGGAAAATTGATGACAAACCAAAGAGATGGATAATCCGAATGGTAACAAAAGAGCCCAGAAAGACTTCTAAAGAGATCCAAGGTGAACTTCATGCTCAAGGAACATCAGTGTCAGATCGCACCATCCGTCGTTGTTTGAGCCAAAGTGGACTACATGGGAGATGACCAAGGAGGACACCATTGTTGAAAACAAATCATAAAAAAGCCAGACTGGAATATGCCAAACTACATGTTGACAAGCCACAAAGCTTCTGGGAGAGTGTCCTATGGACAGATGAGACAAAAATGGAACTTTTGCCAAGGCACATCAGCTCTATGTTCACAGACGTAAAAATGAAGTATATCAAGAAAAGAACACTGTCCCTACTGTGAAACATGGAGGAGGCAGAGCCTCTGGCACAGGGTGTCTTGAATCTGTGCAGGGTACAATGAAATCTCAAGACTATCAAGGGATTCTAAAGAGAAATGTGCTGGCCAGTGTCAGAAACCTGGGTCTCAGTCGCAGGTCATGGGTCTTACAACAGGACAATGACCCAAAACAAACAGCTAAAAACACCCAAGAATGGCTAAGAGGAAAACACTGGACTATACTAAAGTGGCCTTCTATGAGCCCTGACCTCAATCCTATTGAGCCTCTTTGGAAGGAGCTGAAACATGCTGTCTGGAAAAGGCACCCTTCAAACCGGAAACAACTGGAGCTGCTTGCTCATGAGGAGTGGGCCAAAATACCTGCAGAGAGGTGCAGAAGTCTCATTGACAGTTACAGCAATCGTTTGATTGCAGTGATTGCCTCAAAAGGTTGTGCAACAAACTATTAAGTTAAGGCTACCATCATTTTTGTCCAGGCCTGTTCCATGAGTTCATTTTTTTTTTTTATAATTCCATTGAAGCATGGTTGAAAAGCAATGTCTGACTTTCATTGGTTAACATTCATAGAATTTTTATTTATTATTACTTTTGTCAGATTAAAGTTATTTCTGTCACCATTGTGAGTTTTTCTTTCATTGACCGAAGGGTACCAACAATTTTTTCCACGTGTGTATAATTACAAGCACTTCATATGTTTCAAAGGCTTTTATCAACAATTACATGACATTTATGCAAAGAGTCAGTATTTGCAGTGTTGGCCCTTCTTTTTCAGGCCCTCTGCAATTCGACTGGGCTGCTCTCAATCAACTTCTGGGCCAAATCCTGACTGATAGCAACCCATTCTTTCATAATCACTTCTTGGAGTTTGTCAGAATTAGTGGGTTTTTGTTTGTCCACCCGCCCTCTTGGGGATTGACCACAAGTTCTCAATGGGATTAAGATCTGGGGAGTTTCCAGGCCATGGACCCCAAAATTCAACGTTTTGGTCCCCGAGCCACTTATCACAGTTATCACTTTTGCCTTATGGCACGGTGCTCCATCGTGCTGGAAAATGCATTGTTCTTCACCAAACTGTTGTGGGATTGTTGGAAGACGTTGCTGTTGGAGGGTGTTTTGGTACCATTCTTTATTCATGGCTGTGTTTTGGGGCAAAATTGTGAGTGAGCCCACTCCTTAGGATGAGAAGCAACCCCACACATGAATGGTCTCAGGATGCTTTACTGTTGGCATGATACAAGACTGATGATAGCGCTTACCTTTTCTTCTCCAGACAAGCCTTTTTCCAGATGCCCCAAAAAATCGGAAAGAGACTTCATCCGAGAATATGACTTTGCCTCATTCCTCAGCAGTTCATTCGCCATACTTTTTGCAGAAGATCAATCTGTCCCTGACGTTTTTTTTTTGGAGAGAAGTGGCTTCTTGACACCAGGCCATCTTCCAAAAGTCTTCGCCTGACTGTGCGTGCAGATGCGCTCACACCTGCCTGCTGCCATTCCTGAGCAAGCTCTGCACTGGTGGCACTCCGATCCTGCAGCTGAATCCTCTTTAGGAGATGATCCTGGCGCTTGTTGGACTTTCTTGGATGCCCTGAAGCCTTCTTAACAAGAATTGAACCTCTTTCCTTGACGTTCTTGGTGATCATATAAATTGTTGATTTAGGTGCAATCTTAGTAGCCACAATATCCTTGCCTGTGAAGCCATTTTTATGCAACGCAATGATGGCTGCACGCGTTTCTTTGAAGGTCACCATGGTTAACGATGAAAGAACAATGATTTCGATCATCACCCTCCTTTTAACATGTCAAGTCTGCCATTCTAACCCAATCAGCCTGACATAATGATCTCCAGCCTTGTGCTCGTCAACATTCTCACCTGAGTTAACAAGACGATTACTGAAATGATCACAGCAGGTCCTTTAATGACAGTAATGAATTGCAGTGGATAGTTTTTCTCGGGATTAAGTTAATTTTTTAATTAATTCTGGAGTATGTGCAAATTGCTATTATAAAAACTTGTATTTACATATATATATATATTTATATACATAAATACACAGTATACATACACACTGCATATATATATAGGAAGAGGGTCATGTGACATCAAACGTATTGGGAATTTTACAAGAAAAACAATGGTGTGCTTGGTTTTAACGTAACTTTATTCTTTCATGAGTTATTTACAAGTTTCTGACCACTTATAAAATGTGTTCAATGTGCTGACCATTGTGATGGATTGTCAATGCAACCCTCTTCTCCCACTCTTCACACACTGATAGCAACACCGCAGGAGAAATGCCAGCACAGGCTTCCAGTATCTGTAGTTTCAGGTGCTGCACATCTCGTATCTTCACACCATAGACAATTGCCTTCAGATGACCCCAAAGATAAAAGTCTAAGGGGGTCAGATCGGGAGACCTTGGTGGCCATTCAACTGGCCCACGACGACCAATCCATTTTTCAGGAAACTGTTCATCTAGGAATGCTCGGACCTGACACCCATAATGTGGTGGTGCACCATCTTGCTGGAAAAACTCAGGGAACGTGCCAGCTTCAGTGCATAAAGAGGGAAACACATCATCATGTAACAATTTCAAATATCCAGTGGCCTTGAGGTTTCCATTGATGAAGAATGGCCCCACTATCTTTGTACCCCATATACCACACCATACCATCACTTTTTTGTTCCAACAGTCTTGGAGGGATCTATCCAATGTGGTTTAGTGTCAGACCAATAGCGTTTTGTTTGTTAACTTCACCATTCACATAAAAGTTTGCCTCATCACTGAACAAAATGTTCTGCGTGAACTGAGGGTCCTGTTCCAATTCTTGTTTTGCCCATTCTGCAAATTGTGTGCGCCGATCTGGGTCAACCTCGTTGAGATGCTGCAGTAGCTGGAGTTTGTAAGGGTGCCATTTGTGAGTAGCTAATATCCGCCGAAGGGATGTTCGACTAATGCCACTCTCCAGTGACATGCGGCGAGTGCTACGCTATGGGCTCTTGCTGAATGAAGCTAGGACAGCCACTGATGTTTGTTCATTAGTGACAGTTTTCATGCGTCCACATTTTGGCAAATCCAACACTGAACCAGTTTCACGAAACTTAGCAAGCAGTTTGCTAACTGTAGCATGGGAGATGGGTGGTCTCGTAGGGTGTCTTGCATTGAAATCTGCTGCAATGACCCGGTTACTGCGTTCACCAGATATCAACACAATTTCGATCCGCTCATCACGTGTTAACTTCTTAGACATGTCATTGGCTGTGAACAAAGAGAAACTTTTAAATAACTCATGAAAGAATAAAGTTACGTTAAAACCAAGCACACCATTGTTTTTCTTGTGAAATTCCCAATAAGTTTGATGTGTCACATGACCCTCTTCCTATTGAAAAAACAAAAGTTGGATCCAAGATGGCCAACTTCAAAATGGCCACCATGGTCACCACCCATCTTGAAAAGTTTGCCCCCTCACATATACTAATGTGCCACAAACAGGACGTTAATATCACCAACCATTCCCATTTTATTAAGGTGTATCCATATAAATGGCCCACCCTGTATGTGTGTATATATAGAGTGAGAGAGAGAGATAGATAGATAGATAGATAGATAGATAGATAGATAGATAGATAGATAGATAGATAGATAGATAGATAGATAGATAGATAGATAGATAGATAGACATATATACATATTTTTAATTAAGCACACAATACACAAACACAAAACACTTTTTACTCTAATCACTTTGTTCAGCATGAGAACATTCACATAAGCTTACATATCTCAAACAAAGAAGGATCCTCATTGTGAGGACTGACCTATTGTGAGCAGTAAATGCAGCATGACAAATCTGTATCAAACTTTCCAACACAATTAAAGGGAAACATTATACCTTCAATTGCGATGTCAGAATATATGTTAACAAACTTTTCCACCGCTATTTAAAACCTGAATAAATGTCTCTTTCTGTTCTCTCCCATTCAAGCACATGCCACAGTCTCCCCCGGCTGCTCACTGTCCTCCTCATCCATGCATCAACTGCTCGACACCCTGTGACACATCAGCCTGATATTTCAACTGAGACGCTTTTACATGGACGCGCACACACACACACACACACACACACACACACACACACACACACACACACACACTCTCTCTCTCTCTCTCTCTCTCTCTCTCTCTCTCTCTCTCTCTTTTGCTCAACCACTGAATGCTTCTTACTTAAAGAATGATAAGATATTCATGCTGTTTGGTGTTATATGGAAGTTGCTCAGGAAGTGACTCGGTGACTCAGTAATCCAATTAATGTTAGTGTGCGGTATACAGTTTCACCCAGACTTGCATGGGGAGCAGCTCTCAGCAAAGAGCAAAACATTTATTTATTATTGGCTTAGCTTGAGACATATTGAGTTTGGATATAAACTGTGAAGAAACAACACACAATAATAATATAACAAATAATAATAAATAAACAACAACAACAACAACATCAATAATAATAATAATAAGATAAAAGGGGAAAAGGAAAAAAAAAGAAACATTGTAATACATTGATAATACAATTAAATAATTAATGAAATCCTGTCAAGTTCTCTTCTTTATCCCGCATTTTCTGGTGCACATTAGTTTAATTTATCATCACTTGGCATGAAAGAGCAAGACTGTGTTTTTAACTCGTGACACATTCCAATTGCACAGCAGTTCACGGTTGGCACGACTCCCTCTTCTAAAAATAAATTAATCATATAAGCATCAAAGTTGAATCACAAAGCTAACATAGCTGCTTCATGTTTTTGATTGCGTAGACTAATTCATTAGGATTAGTGATCATGTGATAAGGTGAGCAGCGGCGTAGTGGTGTAGTGGTTAGCACTTAGCAACTCCAGGGTCCTGGTTCGATTCCAGGCCAGGGTTGATTCCCGTCTCTGTGTGCATGGGGTTTGCTCCCACAGTCCAAAGACCTGTAGATTAGCCTTGATGTTTGTCTGTAGTGTATTTGTGTGTGCCCTGATGGATTGGCACCCTGTCCAAGTTCCTGGGATAGGCTCCATACCCCCTGCGACCCTGGATACAGAATAAACTGGTACAGATGATGAGTGAGTGATAAATTGAATGTTTGGATTATGACAAATGAAATAAAAATATAAAAACCAAGCCAACCTCAATACAATCTTGTATAAGAACATCTTCATATCCGTTATGACGCCAGTTGTGAAAACAATGCATGAACAGGACTAACTGTGATTCTAATCTTAGTCTTATAATGTGGCTTATTGTAAGCATCTACGTCGAAATGAATGATTTTGTTCAAGCATAAAAAATCCCCAGTGTGCTGAACTTTATGCCTCACACTGTGTAAAAACCATGGACAAGCTCAAACATGCACATTTTTAGGGAATGACCCAGACATCTGCCAGGTTCATCTGTAAGTCTCGGCCCTGCTGAGGCTGGGGTTGATGTCAGCATCAGACTTTCCTGAATTGTTCCTGTGATGTAATTGCTTAGACAGCGACATCATTGTTCTGTTACATTTGTACGTGGACCTTTCAGGGCCCCTAACTTTTGGTCACTGGTATATCAACCTGAGACGATATGCTACTGCATGCAATACGCAAGTGGAAAGAATTTCTGGAATTTCCCCACTGATCATTCTTTCTAAATTCTGGCCGAGCTTCTGTTGAACAGGGATGAGTTGTGTGTTGTGGGAATATTATGATTTAATGTCCAGTCAGTTATTTGGAGAAAATCTGTAACAGTCATGAACATAAAAACATTTAAAAGAATAAATCCTATTTGATTTGATATAATTTTGCTCTATGAATATTCATACATCTGACATATACCTACTGTATACAGATATCTGATTACACATTTTAAAATATCACAAAGAAGGAGAACCACTACCAGTTTCTTCCCATCTCTGGTTCTAAAATCGTAAAAATTATCTGACATGATTCATATGCATGTGAATATGATATCTGATATGAATACACAGCTTGGAGATCCCTTTGAGCAGAGTTTTCTAAGTGTATATTTTTCATTAATTTTCCAAACTTCACAATTTTTTTTGTTATCATATCAGGTTTCAAGGAAACATAGTGATGGAAGGGATGAGATTAATCACAGGCAATGTCCATGTTTGTGACATGTGGCATAGTGGTTAGCACTGAGGATATTTTTGGGGTCATCCTTTATAGATCGAACTTGTATTTCTGGTGCATTCCATGGGTTCTTGATTAGATTAGGATCTGGAGGCAGTTGGTGGACCAGACCTGGTGAGACTGGTGTGCACTGGGTTTTCTGTTAGCATTCCATCATGGCCAGCATTGACTGTTTTCAGTGAGTTGTGATAAATTGGCTTTTCTGTGTGATTGGGCTGGACAGGGTGGCTTTTGGGCCCTGCGAGCATGAGTCAGCCTTGGGTGCCCATCCAGTCAATTAAATTAAATTAAATTCAATTTAATTTGTAAAGCACTTTTAACAATTGTCATTGTCGCAAAGCAGCTTTACACCATCAAAAGGATTATTTAAGTTTGTATGGAATGTGTATGTGTATGACTCAAAATCGTCAGATAGTCCCTGATGAGCAAGCCAAGGACGACAGTGGCAAGGCAAAGAAGCATCACAGGGCACACACACACACTACAGGCAATTTGGAAACACCAATTAGCCTAATCTGCAGCCCTTTGGACTGTGGGAGTAAACCGGAGTACCCAGAGGAAACCCATCAAGCACAGGTAAAACATGCAAACAGAGACAGGAATCGAGTCTGGCCAGGAATCAAACCGCGACCCTGGAGGCGACAGTGCTAACCACTACACCACCGTGCCTGCCCCAAACTCAGTTTATGTCTACATATTTCCCCATAGAGAGAAGGGTGATTTCCATTTTCGGCCACCCATCAACAATCTCCACCCCCCCATCCCCCACACCCCCATCCCAAAGTGATCTGGTATGTATGGAATGCTTGAGAGAGAGAGTGATCTTTACTGCCAAATGGGGGGGAGGTTGCAAAACGAAAATGTGTCACAATGACTCAACATGCCTTATTAGTATTATTTCTTTCTCTCTTTTTGTAGTCCGTCTGCTGGTGTGTAGAAAGACTGAATGATGGCGAGGTGGCTCATAGTCTGAAAAAGCTAAGGAATGCATGAGCTAATGTACAACGCAATATCATGGACCCCCCGTAAGGAAGACTCTCCAGAAAGGTGGAGATCTGAATGTTAGGGATTCATAGTGATTTTCCTGAGTTTTGGGTTCAGTATGGTTTCAAACTTTGTCTTCTCAATTTGGTTCGTGTGTAAAGCCATGAAAATAAGAAAATGGTTATATTTTCATTGTTTATAATAGGTCATGGTCATATAATCTGATCATTTTGATTCATAGACATTTTCTCACATTTCATACACTATAATTTTCTTTTGATTCTGTAAAGCTGCTTTGCAACAAATACTCTTGTTAAGAGAGTAGCACAAATAAAGTAAACTTAAACTGAATTAGCTTAATGGCAGCACAGTGGTGTAGTGGTTAGTACTGTTGCCTTGCACTACCAGGGGCTGGGTTTGATTCCCAGCCAGACTCGATTCCTGTCTCTGTGTGCATGGAGTTTGCACATTCTCCCCGTGCTTGGTGGGTTTCCTCCGGGTACTTCGGTTTCCCACATTCCAAAGACAGTTAGGTTAATCAATGTTCCCAAATTGCGCGTAGAGTTTGTATGTACAGTGTGTGCCCAGGCCCCCTGAATACAGTGGAATCTCGGATTGCGAGTAACGTGGTTTACGAGTGTTCCACAAACCGAGCAAAGATTTTAAATAATTTTTTATTCGGAAACCGAGCAAGTATTAGTTTACGAGCGCCGAGTATCATGCTTCACACATGCAACTTTTATTTTGACACCGAGCTTCACTCTCTCACCTTCCCCCCTCCCCCTTCCCCCTCCCACCCTCCCCCCACGGCTTTGCAAACACAGAAACTCTGCTCGTGCGTGCGCAATTTGACACTGAAACACACACACACGCACAGACTCTCTCTCCCCTTTTCACCCCTCCCGGCTTCACAAAGACACAGAAACTCTGCTCTGTCGCGATTCTTTTCAAAGGTAAGGTGCTGGTTCGTTTTTTTTTTTTTTTACTTTACAGCAGTGATTCCCTTAGTATGCGCTGACGCCTGGTCAGAGAGATTTCATTTTTTTTCTTGTTAAAACGGTGTTTCCGTGTTTGTGTGTGTGTCCGTTTGTTGTGAAACTTAAGTGATTCCTTTAGTATGCGCTCGTGCCAGTCTTGCTTTTTTTCCGTTAAACCGGTGTTTCCTCTGTGTTTATGCGCTTGTTGTAAAACTTAAAAAGTGTGTCTGTTAATATACGCTCATGTCAGTCTCAGAGAGATTTCTTTTTTTCCTGTTAAAACGGTGTTTCCGTTGTGTGTGTGTATGTGTGTGTGTGCGTGCGTGCGTGTGTTTGTTGTGAAACTGTTGCGAAAAAGCGAGGTGGGGATAGGGAGGAGGAATGTTACTGTGTAAAACGAGGCGAGGGAATGGGCTAATTCCACACACACACACACACACACACACATGGTGCGTGCCATGCGCACCAATGGAAACACTTATCTGTCAGGATTTATTTGTACTTTTTTTAAAAGGTAAAGTGCAGATTAATTTGTTTTATTTTCATTTTATAGATTGTATTAATTATTTTTATGTATTTATTTTTGGGGGCTGTGGAACGAATACTTTGAGTTTTCATTATTTCTTATGGGAAATGATGATTTGGTTTAAGAGTGTTTTGGAATACGAGCCCACTTCCGGAACGAATTATGCTCGTAATCCAAGGTTCCACTGTACAGGATAAAGCGGTTTAGAAGATGAGTGAGGGAGTCAATTGGATGATGTCAATGAATACTTTGAGCAAAGCAAATGCATTCCTGTCAATAACCACAAACTTCACTATCAATACACAATTGTGTGGATATCCTGCATTCCAAAATGTTTATTATATTCTTAGTCTTTCTTTTCTCTGTAACTACCCGTGCCCAGTGTTGCACAGCATTGCATTGCACATACAGCTGCACATATCTGCACATTATACGACATACAATTGATAGTTTTTTAGTTCTACCATTTCCATCCATCAATCCATCCATCCATCCATCTAGTAACCTCTGTATTTCAACTAGCGATCGTGGAGGCCAGTGGTAATTAGCATCAAACTGTATTTACTCCTATTTTACAATCATGGTGGGACCTCTGGTGAACATTTACATTTACATGCACATTCACATATTATGGGCATGTTGTACTGCACAGGATCATTTGTGAGTGACCAATAAAATTTGATTTAATTTTCACTGGAACATTTAACAGTGATGGATGGCTAAAAGGAAGACTGTGATGGCATTTACTGTACTTGTTCCTCTTTGTGTTGAGTGAACTGAGACATTCTAAAAAGATAATCAGTGACCTACAGTAGTTGACCATGCTTAAACATGTCTACACATGACACAATGAACTAGAGTAACAACTGTCAGAGGCAAATGCAACATGAAGCAATCCTAAGGTCAATAAAATGGCACATGGTATTGGCAGATTTTAAGCGGATTATGTTTGCTTTAAAACATCCCTGTTTAGGATCCCTGTTCTGTGTTGGTGGTGCAGCAGGTGGGAGTTTAGCATGAGTCTGCAAAAGGAGAGTTCTATTTCACACATTTTACGCACTCTCTCACTCATCATCTATACCGCTTTATCCTGTATTCAGGATCACGAGGGGGCCTGGAGCCTTACTGTAGAGCACAAGGCAGGGTACACCCTGGACAGGGTGCCAATCCATCACAGGGCACACACACTCAACAGCTCATTCACACACTACGGCCAATTTGGGAACATCAATTAACCTAACATACATGTCTTTGGACTGTGGGAGGGAACCAGTTATAGTCATACTGAAATGAAAACTGTATGTTAGGGAAATTTCATCAGAAGTTAAAACAAAACATGAGGATTTTAAGAGTTATTGTCTTATAGTGATTTTAATCTTATGTGATGAACAAAAGCTTCTCTGTCAAAATAAATGTGTTTTTATCTCCCTTTGCCCTGTTTACTTGTGGTGTGCCTCAGGGGTCCATATTGGGCCTTATGCATTTTCTGCATTTTGTTTTTTCTGGTTTCAATGAATAGTAAACATACTCTTTGTTTACTAATATTTTTTATGCAGATGATGTGCAGATTTCCCTCTTGATCTACATCTACAACCTGTCTTTGTGTTTCTGTTTCTATTGCTGCTGCATATCTAGAATTTAAAGTAGCTATGTATCTACCTACCTACTGTACCTATCTGATTAGATATTATTTTGGGGTTATGTATTGAGTTTTGGGTGAAAATATGTCTTGCTTAAAATATCCTTCACCTAAATGTGGGTAAATCTTAGGCTCCTTGGATCTCCTGCTTTTACTAGTGTTGGCAATACTCAATTCTGAAATTTGGCTTAATTTATCAAACCTTCTAGGTATAACCAATTTAGGCATAATATTTAACAGGTAGCCTACATTTAAAACATCGAGATCGAGCTTTTGCAAAAGCCGCTCTTAGATCGTGGAACAGTTTAGAGCGGCTTCTAATTTAAAAAAGTGTTTGTGGAGGTACCAGTGGACTTTTTGGTTTTTTATTACTGGCTTTTAACTCATTGGTGGGGGTCTGAAAAATTTAAAATTAGTTGTTTTTTATTTTATTCATTTTTAATGTATTTTCTTAGTCACACTGGTTCTGGGACGGTATTTGGTGTTTGTTGATGGTATTTGTGTTTAATATTTGTATTTACTGTAAAGCACTAAAAGGTTTTATATAAATGAAATTTTAATTGATTTTGATCTCACTGAAGGACGTGGCTCCCTGCTTAGTATATAAAGTGCCAAACTAGGTTCTTGGCTCAAGATCTATTGCTGAAAACCTTGCTTAGTTGTTCATCCATCACAAGCTGGATATTACAACCAGATTATCTTGACAAAGTTGACTTGCTCATGGAGATGTCCAGAAAGGGCCTTGTGATTCTGCGATGGGGAGTCTTTTTGGATGAAGATTACACTGAAGATGCTACCTTTATCCCATCTTCCCAGAATGCCCGTATTCCAAGCAATTGTGACTTATATAACAATGTCACCTGGCCATAAGCATGGATTAAGCAATAAATTCCATACTTCCATGACAGGTTAAAGCTTATTGATCAGTTGTCATGGCAGCAAAAGTCCATATTGCCAACTCCATGCTTATGGAAAACCAAGCTGATTGAGAGGTGGACATGACCCCCAAACTAGACAAAGATGGGACAAGATTTGGATGGTGACTGACTTTTCTCTACCTTCATATCACTGTGCAATTCAAGCATCTGCAAGGGCTGGTGGAGAAAACTAAAAAGAAAAGAAGGCTCTGATAATATGCCTGTATCGCTACCCTACTCACTGGCCCCTCCAAGACCTTTGCACAGGCAACCATCCTTCAGGATACAAAAACACCCAAGGCAGCACAAGAAGACCTTACACTGAGCCTAAATGCAAATCCACACAGATCCACTCATAATTGCATTTACAATGCAATTACAAAAGGATTATGGAAGCTATATATCAATACTGTCTAATGGCATCAAGACTTCTCTGGGCTCTGTGTCATCTGAGAAGGACAGTGGCACATTGGAAATGTGTTTTGTGGTCTGATGAGTCAACATTTTAAATAATTTTTGGAAACAACAGCTGTCATGTTCTCTGGGTCAAAGAGGAAAAGAACCATGGAATATGCATCGGGTTTAAAAAAAACAGCATCAGTCCTGGTATTGGGGTGTGCCAGTGCCTGTGGCATGGGTAAACTGCATATCTGTGAGGGCACCAGTATTTTACAGCATTTTTCACATTCCTAAAATTTTGGGGACTGGTATGATCTCATGGCCGTTGTAAATCAAGGGGTTTTGGCCAGGAAGGTTGTCAGAAATTGTAAAAAAAAAAATTTACAGTACAGTCTTTTTTTAAAAATCTACCTACTAAAAAAGAATTTAAAACTTTTTTAGAAGACAGATTTTCATGGTGGTTTGTAGAATTTGTAGGTGCTTAATGTCCATTGATAATGGATTGTAGAGTGCAAAAAATGCTAAATTCTTAGTTTAGTGCTGGCGATGAGCTATCATTACTGTTGCACTCATAAAAAAACTTGAGCGCAACAGATTTTCAGATAGTACTGTATCATATAACCCCATTTTTCACAATACTTAATGCTTCTTATCTCTCAATCCATGCAATCTTCAATATTTTGTAAATATGCATGCACATTTATATTTTTATCACATAAAAAGAAAAAAAAAGGTGCTAAATCCAATTTTACGCCCCTTTATGTAGTGTCCGTTACTTGTTTTTTTTTTTTTTTTTACTAAATTGTCATTCAGATGAAATTTGGCCAATTTAGATTTCACATAAAAACCCTAAACATAAAAAAGTGTATTATTCTAAAATGCAAAATTTAAAAGATAGTGAAACATGAATTTGACTAGAATTGGATATGACACAACATTTCAAGGTGACATGCAACATTATGGAATTACACGTAGCTTTGGAATGTCCTCTTGTCCTACACAGTGACGCAAATACACCTACGAGGGCATGTGTGGGAAAACAAAATGGGCCAGTTATGGAATTGTGTTTTCTAAGCACAAGTGAAATTTGGGAATGATATCTTAAGTTTAAGGAAGTTAAGGAATATATTGTCACTAAACGATGCAAAAAAACTAGTTCATGCTTTTATCACCTCTAGGTTGGACTATTGTAACGCCTTACTGTCTGGTTGTTCAACTAGCTGCATAAACACGCTTCAGTTAGTTCAGAATGCAGTAGTGAGAGTCCTCACTAGAACCAGAAGATACGAGCACATCACCTCTATCTTATCTACACTACATTGGCTCCCTGTGACACTTTGCATTGATTTTAAAATACTACTATTGATGTATAAAGCATTAAATGGTCTCGCGCCGCAGTACCAGAGTGAACTGCTACTGTATTATGATCCGCCACGCCTACTTCAATCAAAGAATGCAGACTGCTTGTCAGTACCACCTATTATGAAAATTACAGCAGAGATTTTTCTTACAAAGCCCCAAAGTTATGGATTAGTCTTCTAATTAATGTGGGGACAGTGTTTAAGTCTAGGCTAAAAACGTATTTATCTAGCCAAGCATTTTTGTAAATAAATTTGCCTTAGATCGAGGAGTAGATCTGGGGGACTCATGGACGTAGAGTATTCTGGTGAACTGGTAAGTTTAGATGCTGTCTTCCCCACTCTCACTCAACAGGTTTGTTGACGGTGAAGTACATCTCAGGGAGCCCTCATGTCTGTGTTTCCTTCTGGCTCTCCCTTTTAGTTATGCTGTCATAGTTAGTCCTGCCGGAGTCCCTGCTTGCACTTTGCACTAAAGATACATTTAAATTATACACTATTTGACTGTGACCAACTGTTATCTCTCCTTCTCTTCTGCTCTCTCCTCTTCTCTCTCTTCTCCTCTCTTTCTCCTTCTCTTTCTTTCCCTCTACCTGTCTGTCTGTCGAGCTATACATGTCGCTCCTGAGCTGCCAGTGATCTAGACCCCCTCTGCCCCTGGAGCTGTCTGACTCATCCTGGTGTCCTGCTTCTGGTTGGAGAGCTCGTCACATGGATGCCCTGTGTGGTCTGCCTGGGATGTGTGTGGTGACTGGAGACGGTTCCACTTTCCCATGAAGACAGTCCTCTCCTCGGCTGATGCAGACAGCTGTTCTCTGAGAACTCGAGTTTCCTACAGTCTACCTGAGCCTCCAATAACGAACTGGACTCAATTTTAACTTTAACACATCTCATGTTATACTGAACTTCCAATCTCACACAGTATGATGCAGATCAATCCCTGCTATCCATTTAACCCAAATGAGGATGGGTTCCCTGTTGAGTCTGGTTCCTCTCAAGGTTTCTTCCTATTATCATCTCGGGGAGTTTTCCCTTTGAATTTAATTGAATGGAACCTTATACATTATGTAACTGTGACCATACCTAACTGTCCTCTTTTGCTCTTCCCTCTCCTGTTCTCTCTCCCCTATCTCTCTGTCGAGCTACACATGTTGTTCCTAAGCTGCCAGTGATCCAGACTCTCTCTGCCCTTATGGATGTCCCGTGTATCTCTTTGGGATGCGCCGGTGTTTGGGGATGGTTTCACTCAACCACGAATACGGTCCTGACGACGACTGATGTTGACATATGTTTCTCTGAGGACTTGACTTGGCTAGTTGACTTGACTTGGCTACTTAGATAGTTCAGGACTGGAATTTCCTACAAGTCCACCTGAGCCTCCAATAACTAGCTGGACTCCATATTAACATCAATTAACATCAACTGCTATACTGAACTGCCTGCCACCTAACAGGCTTCCTGTTTTTCGTATTGTTCCCGCGAAAGTTCCTCGTCTGTTTGGAACAGCGTTTTAGATTATATTTTGTTTAGTTTTTTATAATTATATATTTTTCCCGTTTTTACGCTTTAATACTACTGGACTTTATCCGATTTTTGCGCTTTTTGGGAGAACACGCGTATCATCTGACCAACAACGAGCGAATCCATCACCAAATAATCACAACTCCGGCACAAAGGTACGTTATCATGTCTACCATTCAGCTCGCTCAGTGTGTGGAGTGCAGGATGTTTAGACATTCTTCCTCCGTCATTAGTGATAATTTTATTTGTGATAGGTGTGTGTTAGTTAGCACCCTGACGGAGAAGATAGTAGCATTAGAGGAGCGCATCCAGACTTTAGAGAGGGTTAGAGAGCGCGAGAGCAGCGTTAATCTTGTAGTGGAAAGTCTGGGTGCCGCAGGCGGAGATAATCAGCCCCCGACTCCGGCAGTAGAGCCCTCACAGCGGGGCGAGTGGGTGACGACTCGGCGGCATACTCGTTCAGCCAAAGCTAACGCTAAGGCTAGCCCACCGGAGCACACCTCTTCCGCGCTTCACATGTCCAACAGGTTCGCTCTCCTCAGTGATGCACCCGCTGAGAAACCTGAAAGAGCTCTGGTTATAGGAGACTCTATACTGAGACATGTGAAATTAGCCAGGCCTTTAGGGGCGCCAGCGGCAGTGGTCAGGTGTATCCCGGGAGCCAGAGCACCGGACATAGCAGGTAATCTTAGGGCTCTAGGTCAGCATAGGTTCTCTAAGATAGTGGTACATGCTGGAGCTAATGATATACGCCTTCGTCAGTCAGAGGTTAGTAAGAGTAACTTTACAGAGGTGTTTAAAATAGCGAAGGCGATGTCCGATGAAGTAGTTTGCTCTGGTCCCATCCCAATGAGACGTGGCGACATAGCTTACAGCAGGTTATGGTCGCTGAACCGCTGGATGTCCAGGTGGTGCTCCGAAAACAACGTGGGCTTCATAGACAATTGGAGGACCTTTGAGGGCAAAACTGGCCTGTTAGGGCGGGACGGTGTCCATCCCACTCGGGAAGGTGCTGCTCTCATTTCTTGCAGTATAGCACATAGTCTCAGAAGAGGCCTAGTTAATCGGTGACAATCCAGAGCCCAGGCCAGGGAGCAGACAGACAGGCTAAACCAACCGTCTGCTAGCTGCAGAGAGTCGTCACTCAGGGTACATCATATTGAGACTGTGTCTGTTCCCCGAGCTAAACATAAATTTAGAAAGACTCACAAAGTCTGTTTTAGTAATTTAATTAACATAGATACCACAAACTCAGATCACACTGAATGCGCAGCCGGCAACTCTGATCTGAAGCTAGGACTGTTAAATATTAGATCTCTCGCATCTAAAGCAGTTATTGTTAATGAAATTATCACAGATCAGGAGTTTGATATCTTATGTTTAACAGAAACCTGGATTAAACAGGACGAGTATGTAGCTCTAAATGCAGCTAGTCCTCCTGGATACAGCTACATACACCAGCCTCGGCTAACTGGTAGAGGAGGAGGAGTCGCAGTTATTTATAACGATAATCTGTCTCTCTTACAAAAACACAGTTTTAAATCTAATGCATTTGAAGTTCTCTATAGTAACATAAAGTCAGCTCAGTCGATCCCGCTAATCATCATTTACAGACCCCCAGGGCCGTACTCGGAGTTTCTCTGCGAATTTGCAGATTTCCTCTCAAACCTTGTTGTTTCTGTAGACAAAGCGTTAATTGCTGGAGACTTTAATATTCATTTTGAGAATCCAGAAGACCCTCTGAGAACAGCATTTATGTCCTTACTGGACTCAGTAGGAGTAAATCAGTGTGTAGTAGGACCCACTCATAAATCAGGTCACACTTTAGATTTAATATTATCCTTTGGATTAAGTATAGGAAATATAACCACAATTCCACAGTCTGAAGTTATCTCAGATCACTACCTTGTCTCGATTAAAGCGTGTTATAGTAATAATGTATGCAGCACAGCACCGCGCTTCCACCTTAAACGTACATTTACATCAAATACCGCACAGAGCTTTATCAATAATCTTCCAGAATTATCAACTTTGATTGGATCGCCATCTGACTTCACAGAACTCGAACAGGCGAATGAATATCTAGAGTCAGCACTTCGTTATAGCTTAGATAATGTAGCTCCAGTTAAAAGGAAAATGATTAGAGATAAGAAACTCGCTCCTTGGTATAATGACCACACACGTGCTTTAAAACAAACCAGTCGAAAATTCGAACGTAAATGGCGCCAAACTAAATTGATAGTATTCAAAATAGCTTGGAAGGAGAGCACCCGGAACTATAAAAAAGCTCTCAGTGATGCTAGATCAACGTATCTCTCCACTCTTATAGAAAATAACAAAAACAACCCGAGATTTTTATTTAATACCGTAGCTAACTTAACTAAAAACAAGACCACTGCAGAAATCTCCACAACAACATCATGCAGTAGTGAGGATTTCATGAACTTTTTCAATAATAAAATCATAAATATTAGGCAAAAAATTCAGGCTTTGAAAACAGACAATTTAAATAATTCAGATGATCTAACCACATCACATCAGAACTTAGAACACTTTACTCCCCTTGAAGCGAGGGAACTAATTTCACTCATCTCTTCTTCAAAATCGTCAACCTGTATATTAGATCCTATACCGACACATTTTCTCAAACAGATAGTACCAGCAATAATAGAACCCCTGTTGAAAGTAATTAACTGTTCACTCAGTAGTGGGTATGTCCCCAAATCCTTTAAATTAGCCGTTATTAAACCGCTAATCAAGAAACCTGACCTTGACCCCTGTCTGCTTTCTAATTACAGGCCGATATCAAACCTTCCCTTTATCTCCAAGATTTTGGAAAAGGTAGTATCACAGCTGCTATGTTCACATCTACACAGAAATAGCATAAATGAACTGTATCAGTCAGGATTTAGGCCTCATCACAGCACAGAGACAGCACTTGTTAAAGTAGTAAACGACCTCCTATGGGCCTCTGATCAGGGTTGCGTCACTATACTTGTGTTACTGGACCTCAGTGCAGCTTTTGACACCATTGATCATAGTATTCTCCTTCACAGATTAGAAAAGGTAGTAGGAATTAAGGGAACTGCCCTCTTGTGGCTCAGATCCTATTTGACTGATCGTTATCAGTTTGTAGATTTAGATGGTGACCATTCCTCATGTTCTCAAGTGGAGTTTGGTGTTCCACAGGGCTCAGTTTTAGGCCCACTGCTTTTTTCCCTTTACATGCTTCCTCTGGGCAACATAATTCGTAAACATGGTATTAGTTTTCATTGTTATGCTGATGACACACAATTATATGTCTCAGCAAAACCAGATGAGAAAAACCAGTTTGCTAAAATCGTTCCATCAAATGCAACAGTAAAAGACCTTGATGTGATTATAGATTCCAGCCTTTCGTTTGAAGCTCATGTAGATAATATCACCAGGATAGCTTTCTTTCACTTTAGAAATATTGCCAAGATAAGAAACATATTGTCAATAAATGATGCAGAAAAACTAGTTCATGCTTTTATCACGTCTAGGTTGGACTATTGTAACGCCTTACTGTCTGGTTGTTCAATTAGGTGTATAAACAAGCTTCAGTTAGTACAGAATGCAGCAGCGAGAGTCCTCACTAGAACCAGAAAATACGAGCACATCACCCCTATCTTATCTACACTGCATTGGCTCCCTGTGAAATTTCGCATCGATTTTAAGATACTACTTTTGACATTTAAAGCACTAAATGGTCTCGCGCCACAGTATTTGAGTGAACTGTTAGTGTCTTACGATCCGCCACGCCTACTTCGATCAAAGAATGCAGGCTGCCTGTCAGTACCACGTATTATTAAAACTACAGCAGGGGGCAGAGCTTTTTCTTACAAAGCCCCAAAGTTATGGAATAGTCTTCCTATTAATGTTCGGGACTCAGACACAGTCTCAGTGTTTAAGTCTAGGCTAAAAACCTATTTATTTAGCCAAGCATTTTTGTAAATAGATTAACCTTAGGTAAAGGAGCAGATCTGGGGGACTCATAGACGTAGAGTATTCTGGTGAACTGGTATGTTTAGATGCTGTCCTCCCCACTCTCATTGTTCACTCAGGTTTGTTGACGGTGAGGTGATTGGTTGCTTTACATCTCAGGGAGCCCTCATGTTTGTGTTTCCTTCTGGCTCTCCCTTTTAGTTATGCTGTTATAGTTAGTCCTGCCGGAGTCTCTGCTTGCACTTTGCACTAAATATACATTCACCTATACATGCTGACTGTGACCATACCTAACTGCCATCTCTCCTTATTTTCTGTTCTCTCCTTTTCTGCTCTCTTCTCTCTCTCTCTCCCCCTCTTCTTTCCCTCTCTCTGTCTCTCTGTCGAGCTATACATGTTTCGCTCCTGAGTTGCCAGTGATCCAGACCCCTCTGCCCTCTGGAGCCGTCTAACCCATCCTGGAGTCCTGCTTCTGGTTGGAGATCTCGTCGCATGGATGCCCCGTGTGGTCTGCCTGGATTCGTATGGTGGCTGGGGATGGTTTCCATGAAGACTCTCCTGTCATCGAGTGATGCTCTGGGGACCTGTGACTTCAGTTGTTCGATAACTCAGGACCGGAATCCCCTACAGTCTACCTGAGCCTCCGGGAACAAACTGGACTCCTTTTAATTTTAAAACATCTCTTGTTATACTGAACTTCCAGTCTTACACATTATTATGCTGAGCAATTCCTGCTATCCGTTATCACCCAGATGAGGATGGGTTCCCTGTTGAGTCTGGTTCCTCTCAAGGTTTCTTCCTATTACCATCTCAGGGAGTTTTTCCTTGCCACCGTCGCCCTCGGCTTGCTCATCGGGGACAATCTTGTCATTTTGATTCATATACATTGCATAAAAACTTACTTCTTTTTATTGTGTAAAGCTGCTTTGCGACAATGTCAATTGTTAAAAGCGCTATATAAATAAAATTGACTTGACTTGACTTGACTATACTGAACTGCCTGCCACCTAACACACAGTATGAATGCAGATCAATTCCTGCTTTCTGTTTCACCCAAATGAGGATCGGGTTCCCTGTTGAGTCTGGTTCCTCTCAAGGTTTCTTCCTACTGCCATCTCAGGGAGTTTTTCCTTGCTACTGTCGCCCTCAGCTTTCTCATCAGGGACTATCTGACCATTTTGATTCATACACATTCACATTTCATACAAACTTAAATAATTATTTTGATTGTGTAAAGCTGCTTTGCGACAGTGACAATTGTTAAAAGTGCTGTACAAATAAAATTGAATTGAATTGAATTGAATATAACAGCAAGCAGAAAACCAGAATCAAGTAGGAAATGCAGCAGTCTTGAATAGAAACATTCTCCTCTCATCACACTAGAGGGCAGCAGTAACTGAGTCACATACGGTCTTTGTACCAGACTCAGACGTTTGAGTCATTTTCTTTCAGACATTCAAATTATTAAAAACTCTTGAATTACCCATCATTTTTTTCATATTCTATTAAATTAAATTAAATAGAATATGAAGAAATGAGGGGTGACTCGAGAGTTTTGCACAATACTGCATGTACATAAAATTAAATGCAATACAAGAATGCAGATTAAATTATGCAAAGTAAACATGTTGGCTGCAGAGTGCATAAAGATAAAATTTAAAAACTGGTATTATTAACAATTTAAATTTAAATTTTTATTTGTCACATACACAGTCATACACAGTATGATATGCAGTGAAATGCTTATACGACCGCCTGTGACCTTAAAAATATAATAAAAAAAAAACAATTTACAAGAAATAAATAGTGGAATAAAGAGTAAGTTTGGCTAAAGAGACATACAGTAAGAAAATAGAACAAAATGTAAAATAAAAAAAATATATATAAGAAATAAAAAAACGTATCTGTACTCATTTCCCCTCTCGTCTGTTCCAACCACTCAGCATTCAGCATCACCAGTACATTAATCACCAGCCTGATCATCTGTCATCATCTGCACCTGTTTCTCACTAGTTCATGTTCTAGGGAGAAACATGATGATGCCGGAGCTTGAACCTACTGTACAACCATCTGATCAGTAACAGAGAATCTTAAGCCCATGAGCTGCCACTGATTCTCAAACAGTTGGTCTGGTCTGCAGTTCTCAGACTCTCCTCATAAATCTAAAAAAATTAATAAAAAAACAAACAGGTTTGGCAAAATTTGCAATGTCTGTGATGTCATGCTAAAAAGCAATTTAGCTGCTAACAAGTGAAAACAATATCACTGAAGAAAGTACTGAAAGCTAGCTACTGGAAATAAAATTCATTAATATAGCTTAAATTTGATAGCTTGAAAGCTGATTAGCTAAAATATTGTATTTTACCAAATGTAATTAATAATTTTGCTATCTCCATATTAGCTATTTGGTATAATCATAAAAGTTCAGTAGACTCTGGGCTTCACATGTATCAGCCGTATAACCCTTCGATCTATGTGACTAGCAGTCTCGTCATAAGCATCTGGAAGGTGTTTCATTTTTATTAAATAGTTAATATTAGTTGAAGATATAGTAGAAGTGACAGTAATAGTAATATATATATATAAACTGGTGAAAATGATTTTGCCCTTTAACTGTATTACCATAACAGTTTCCCACATGTGTTGGTTTTTAAACAAAGAACAAGTGTAAACAACACAGTGGAGTTTTGAATGATGAACTGTATGTAACTGGATATTGCGTAGGAGGAATAAGCTGGAAAATGTGTTGTAATCCCATTTACTGTCCTATGACAATAACTAGACTGATTTAAAGGAGGAAAAAGGCAAGGATGTAAATAAAGGTAAGGTATAGACCAAAATATAAATTTTCTAATATCTTAGACAGGTCATACAGTACATGCAGACACACACGACGCAACACAACTGTAAAATTGCTTTTAATATAGCTATAACGTTCTTGAAATATCCATAAAATTTTGTAACAGATTTATTTATTTATTTTTACATACAGGAAAAATCAGCAACTAATACAAGAAAATTTACATTTTAAGGTTAAAAGAACCTTATCTCAATATGTGTATAGAAAGAATGTCCTGATTAATTTAAATGAATGCATCTACAAATCACAATTTGCAGTCATACAGCACTTAAAAAAGCATAAAATAATTTTTTGAATGGATATGAATAATACATTTAATGCAAACAAAATGAATCAATTTCACCTCAGAAACACTGTTAACAACGATGGCACTGTTACAGTAGCAAACTGGTTACACTGTTGCCTCGTACCTCCAGGGTTCCCGCCTTGGATCCCTGCCTCTGGTCTGTGTGTGCGGAGTTTGCTTGCTCTCTCAGTGCTTTGTGGGGTTCTTCCCATAGTCCAAAGACATACAGATTAGGTTAATTGGTGTTCCCAAATTGCTTGTGGTGTATGTGTTTGTGCCCTGCAATGGGTTGTCACCCTTTGAACACCACCTTGTGCCCCAAGTCTCCTGGGATAGACTCCAGGCCCCCCATGACCCTGAATACAGGATAAAGCATATAGAGGGTGAAAAAATTAAATTGAACAATGTTAACAGAGTAACGGTTTAATGAACACTATGCATTCCACTCATTAAGGAGCATTCCATTTATTGAGATAATAAAACATGCAGGTTAGGTTCAGCAAACTTTCAGTTCTATATGAAACAACAGCCATCTCCGACATTTTTTAATTCATTGCGATGTACACACGTGGACAAAATTGTTGGTACCCTTCGGTCAATAAAAGAAAAACTCACAATGGTCACATAAATAACTTTAATCTGACAAAAGTAATAATAAAAAAAAAATTCCATGAATGTTAACCAATGAAAGTCAGACATTGCTTTTCAACCATGCTTCAACAGAATTATTTAAAAAAATAAACTCATGGAACAGGCCTGGACAAAAATGATGGTACCCCTAGAAAATACTGAAAATAATGTGACCAAAGGGACATGTTAATTCAAGGTGTGTCCACTAATTAGCATCACAGGTGTCTACAATCTTGTAATCAGTCAGTGGGCCTATATATAGGGCTCCAGGTAGTCACTGTGTTGTTTGGTGACATGGTATGTACCACACTCAACATGGACCAGAGGAAGCAAAGGAAAGAGTTGTCTCAGGAGATTCGAAAGAAAATTATAGACAAGCATGTTAAAGGTAAAGGCTATAAGACCATCTCCAAGCAGCTAGATGTTCCTGTGACTACAGTTGCACATATTATTCAGAAATTTAAGATCCATGGGACTGTAGCCAACCTCCCTGGACGTGGCCGCAGGAGTAAAATTGATGTCAAATCAAAGAGACGGATAATCCGAATGGTAACAAAAGAGCCCAGAAAGACTTCTAAAGAGATCCAAGGTGAACTTCATGCTCAAGGAACATCAGTGTCAGATCGCACCATCCGTCGTTGTTTGAGCCAAAGTGGACTACATGGGAGGACACCATTGTTGAAAACAAATCATAAAAAAGCCAAACTGGAATATGCCAAACTACATGTTGACAAGCCACAAAGCTTCTGGGAGAATGTCCTATGGACAGATGAGACAAAAATGGAACTTTTTGCCAAGGCACATCAGCTCTATGTTCACAGATGGGAAAAATGAAGCATATCAAGAAAAGAACACCGTCCCTACTGTGAAACATGGAGGAGGCTCTGTTACGTTCTGGGGCTGCTTTGCTGCATCTGGCACAGGGTGTCTTGAATCTGTGCAGGGTACAATGAAATCTCAAGACTATCAAGGGATTCTAGAGAGAAATGTGCTGGCCAGTGTCAGAAAGCTGGGTCTCAGTCGCAGGTCATGGGTCTTGCAACAGGACAGTGACCAAAACACAGCTAAAAACACCCAAGAATGGCTAAGAGGAAAACATTGGCCTATTCTAAAGTGGCCTTCTATGAGCCCTGACCTCAATCCTATTGAGCATCTTTGGAAGGAGCTGAAACATGCTGTCTGGAAAAGGCACCCTTCAAACCGGAAACAACTGGAGCAGCTTGCTCATGAGGAGTGGGCCAAAATACCTGCAGAGAGGTGCAGAAGTCTCATTGACAGTTACAGGAATCGTTTGATTGCAGTGATTGCCTCAAAAGGTTGTGCAACAAACTATTAAGTTAGGGGTTCCATCATTTTTGTCCAGGCCTGTTCCATGAGTTAATTTTTTTTTTATAATTCCGTTGAAGCATGGTTGAAAAGCAATGTCTGACTTTCATTGGTTAACATTCATAGAATTCTTATTTATTATTACTTTTGTCAGATTAAAGTTATTTCTGTGACCATTGTGGGTTTTTCTTTCATTGACCGAAGGGTACCAACAATTTGGTGATAGATGATAGAGTATTCCAGAAGACATTAATACCAATTTCACCATATGTACAGATAAACTCTGGAGATCTAAAGTTATTGTCAATGTTAACATGCATCTTGTTACAATTTTTTTTCCAGGTCTGCTCTTTGTCAGGGGTGAAAGGGTTGAACGCTATTTTAAAAACCTTTTCCTTCTCAAACATTAGTTTAGAAACAGACATTGAGTAAGGGACGGTCAGTGTTTGGGGAAGTGGAAATTGTGCCATATAAAAGGAAATAAAACATGATGTGCGAGAGGGAAAAACATCATTCTTCTTCTTCTTCTTTTTTTTTTTTTTTTTTTACACAATCACTATACTTTTTTAGCATCACTGTTAAAGAATGCTGTGGTCAATGTCACCAACGTGTGGCTTGTCAACTTGGCTGTGGTAGACCTGATTTTTTTTGGCTCACTCAAGTTACTTTGATTAATTGGGAAAGTCTTCTATGATTATTGACCCTTTGTCCAAATGTGTTTTACGGCTAACTCGAATTACAAAGCTAAGTAGCTTCTAAAACTAGGTTAAATCCCAAATTCTCCTCTACCACAATAACAACTTATTTTGAAAAACAAACAGGGGGGGCTCTTATAGCAATAATAAGAGGTAATGTGGTCTAAATTACCGCATTACTGCATAAGTCCTGAATCCATTCGTTTGTTAACTGTAAATAAAATTTAAGTGGCTTAAAACAGCTGCATTGTTACCTCAAAATGAATATGCAAGCATCAATACTGTATATACATACACTCACCCACTCGCTCACAGACTCATCGTCTGTTGTTAGTCTTTCGGCTGCTGCTGACAAGGGGTCGCCACAGTGGACCATCTGGTCTGCCCCACAACTTTTTTTTGCACAGATTTTATGCTGGATACCCTTTCTGACGCAATTTATCCATGCTTGGAACGGGCACTGCATCCAGTGGCTAGCGTTTCGGCTCTGGCTGGGAATCAAACCTAGGCCTTCCGCATGACCTGCAAAAAATCTACCACCGCCTATTCCATCTAATCCATGGAGTATATCCCAGGAGACAAAATTTTTGTGTTGATTCAAATAAAATGGATGAAAAACAGATTTCTGGTAATTAGGAATTATTTCTGGCTCAGTGACTCAATAATAGAGACAGTAATAAACTGCCTGGTCAAAAAAAAGTAGTTTTTGCTAGCAGGCCGGCAACAAGCAAAGAAAACAACTAAGGAGATTGTGTAAACTGTCAAATTTGTGGGGAAAACGTCTCGGGTTACTTGGCTGTAACCCTGTTCCCTGATAAAGTGGGAACGAGATGCTGCGTGAAAACGCTATGGGGACATCTCTTTGTTGCCCGGTTGTGAAGCCTGTGCATGTCAAACCCACCGAATACCTTTGGCTTATAACCTGTGCAGGCATGACGTCACCGAATAAGGTGCACCTGCAGGTTATAAATAGGAGTGAACCGGAAACATCCTCAGGTCAATTTTGTCTGAAGGACGTCCAGGCACACCAGCAGTGCGGCATCGGAACGCAGCATCTCGTTCCCGCTTTATCAGGGAACAGGGTTACAGCCAAGTAACCCGAGACGTTCCCTTTCAAAAGCTACACTCAATGCTGCGTGAAAATGCTATGGGAACGAGAATACCAACGCCGCCGCACTGCAAGTGTCTGGACCCCCAGGTTGTGTAGCGTGTGTGCACAAGCCGAGGAGGTCTCAGACCTAGCTCTTGGATGCTGACTCAAGGATCCGCGAACCTGGAGTAGCATTGACATCCAGACTATAAAATCTATCAAACGTGTGTGGAGAGGACCAGCCCGCCGCATCACACACCTGTGTGTGACCACGCGCCTCATAGGCTAGGGCAATGGCATCCCTCACCCAGTGTGACAGAGTCTGTCTAGTGGCAGCCGCCCCCCGGTTGCGACCCCCATGGCAAATAAAGAGCTGCTCTGACTTACGCCACTGGCTAGTGCGGTGGACGTAGATCCAAAGAGCACGTACTGGACACAGTAAGTGAAGGCTTTCCTGCTCCGGAGCTGTGAAAGGCGGAGGACAGAAGGCTTCGAGAACAACTGGGTGCATGGTCGAGAATGGAACCTTGGGAAGATAGTTCGGGTGAGGATGCAGAATAGCTTTGACTAGCCCAGGGGCAAAGTCTAGGCAGGATGGGGAGACTGACAGAGCCTGCAGATCCCCAATCCTCTTCAAAGAAGTAATAGCCATAAGAAAAACCATCTTAAGAGACAGAAGCTTGACAGGCGCTGACTCTAGTGGTTCGAACGGGGTGTCGGCCAGGCCTTCGAGTACGATAGTTAAGTCCCATGAAGGGACCGTCGCTCTAGTGGGCGGCTTCAACCGTTTAGCTCCACGAATAAAACGGGCAACTAAATGGTGCTTGCCCACAGAAACCCCATCATTCAGAGCGTGACAGGCCGAAATAGCGGCTACGTACGTTCTGAGCGTACTAGGGCATAAGCCCGAGGACAACTTTTCTTGCAGAAACTCCAGCACTGAAACAATCTGGCAGTGAACTGGGTCTATGTGTCTTGCCATGCACCAATTTTCAAATACACTCCATTTGAGGGCATAAGTTCTTCTAGTGGAGGGAGCCCTGGCACTTAAAATGGTTTCAATTACGCTGGCTGAAAGCCCAGCATGTCTCAGTTGGTCCCGTTCAGGGGCCAAACGTGAAGGTTCCAGAGCTCGGGCCGGGGATGAAGTATTGTCCCCTGTGCCTGAGACAGAAGATCCCTCCTCACTGGAATCACCCAGGGTGAGCCGTCGAGGAGAGATATTAGATCCGAGAACCACACTCTGGTCGGCCAATGGGGCGCTATCAATAAGAGGCGCAACCCTTGTTGACGGACCCTCGCCAGGACTCCCGGGAGCAGAACTATAGGTGGAAACGCATAAAGGCGTAACCTGGGCCACGTGTGGGCCATTGCGTCCAGACCCAGGGGAGCTGGAGGAGTCAGAGAGTAGTAAAGGGGGCATTGTGCTGTCTCTTGTGAGGCAAAGAGGTCTACCTCTGTTACGTAAAATCTTTCCCAGATTTGACTGACTATTTCGGGGTGGAGCTTCCATTCCCCCTGTTCTACAGCTTGTCTGGATAGCAAGTCTGCTCCTACATTCATGTGCCCTGGAATGTAAATCGCCCTGAGGGACAGGAACTTGTCCTGTGCCCAAAGCAGAACCTGGTGCGCTAGCCTGTTCAAGCGGCGCGAGCGCAGTCCACCCTGGTGATTTATGTACGAGACTACCGCAGTGCTGTCCACCCGCACTAGGACATGGTAGCCTCTCAACTGCTGGAGGAAGTGTTTCAGGGCCAGAAACAGAGCCATCATTTCGAGGCAATTGATGTGCCATGCGAGAAGATGACCTCTCCAGCTCCCTTGTGCTGGACGACCATCCAAGACCGCACCCCAGCCCGTGAGGGAAGCGTCTGTCGTTAGCATCTTGCGACGACAAGACAGACCTAGAGTGGGACCCAAAGTCAGAAGCCGAGGTCTGAACCACATAGAAAGGGTACGAAGCCCCCGGCGCGTAACCCTTATTAGCCTCTGAGGGTTGGCCCTTGAATGAAACCCCCTGGTTCTTAGCCACAGCTGAAACGCTCTCATGTGCAGAAGGCCCAAAGGTATCACCGTGGACGCAGCCGCCATGAGGCCTAAAGATTTCTGAAAGTGATGAACAGTGACCTTCTGGCCTAGCTTGATTTCCTTCAGGGTGTTGAGAATGGATTCGACACGAGCAGGAGACAACTGTGCCCGCATCATGACCGAATCCCATGTGACACCCAAATATGTTGTCCTCTGAACAGGAAGGAGAACGCTTTTTGTGGCGTTGAGTCTCAATCCTAAAGAATGAAGATGGGCTAGGACGACATCCCGATGTCGAAGCGCTAGCTCCTGAGACTGGGCCAGAATCAGCCAGTCGTCTATGTAATTCAAAATACGTATGCCCTGGAGTCATAAAGGAGCCAGAGCTGCATCCATGCATTTTGTATATGTGCGGGGTGACAGAGCTAGGCCAAATGGAAGGACCCGATACTGGTAAGCTTCGCCCCCAAAGGCGAACCTCAGGAACTTCCTGTGCTGTGGCAATATTTCTATATGGAAATATGCGTCCTTGAGATCGATTGTCACAAACCAATCCTCTAGTTGAATTTGAGAAACAATCATTGTGACAGTCAACATTTTGAATCTGGATTTCCTGAGATAGCGGTTCAAGCCGCGAAGATCCAAGATCGGACGCAACCCCCCCCCCCTCTCTTGGGCACCAAAAAGTACCGACTGTAGTAGCCCGACTCTCTGTCTGGAAGGGGAACATGTTCTATGGCCAGCAGAGTCTTTAACTCCTGGGCCAGCAGATGTGCTCGGTCCGGTTTCACGGAAGTGGAGACCACGCCGTTGAAACGCGGAGGACGATGTGCAAACTGAATCCTGTAGCCTGTGCCTTGTACCCAAGGAGATATGCCTGGCAGTAGTGTCCATGCTGCCAGCTTCTCCGAAAGGGGCACGAGCTTTGACACTTCGGCTGGATGGGGGGGTGTTAGGTGTTGGGTATCCTGAAGTATGGCAGGAGATACCCGAACACCCAATTCTTCGCTGGAGACCGGCGCTCCCCGAAACACCAGTGAGTGCCAGGGAGGAGGCCCTGCTTTGTGATGAAAATCCAGGGGCCCTTCCCTGGGGGGGGGGGGGAACACCCCCACGACACCAGGCGCACGAACCTCAGGGCTTCTTCTTCGAAGAGAGGAAGCTCCTCAGATCTGGTCTTTTTGAGGCAGATTTCTGGGAAGGGCGGCAAGCCCCACCCCAGTCTTTACGAGGGGGTGTGCGGCTCGTCACGCTCTCCTTCTGGACCTCACGCCTTATAGGGGCCAGACCTGGGTGAGCACGGCGGGGAAGGAACCTCCCAAAGGCCTGTTCATATAGCTTCGCCTCCCGAAACCTAGTGGCGACGGAATTAACAGCGTCGCCAAAAAGGCCGGAAGGCGAGACGGGGGCATCAAGGAGGACAGCACGATCCTTATCCTTGATGCCCGAGAGGTTCAGCCACAGATGCCTCTCCGTGGATACCATGGCAGCCATAGAACGGCCCACAGCACGGGCTGTCTGCTTGGTTGCACGGAGAGACAGGTCTGTGGCTCGGCGCAGCTCTGCAAACGTCTTGTCATCAATAACCCCGCCGGTGCTCAGGTCCTTCAGCAGGTCAGCCTGGTAAGCCTGCAAAACCGCCATGGTGTGCAGTGAAGCGCCAGCCTGTCCTGCTGCCTGAAAAGCTTTACCCACCAAAGCAAATGTCAATCTGCACGGCTTGGAGGGGAGAGTAGGCTTTTTCAGGGAGGATGATGTCCCAGGAGAGAGATAGCCCGCAAGCGTCTCTTCTATCTGGGGCATCATCATATAACCGCGTCAACGATATTCGAATAAGTCGAAGGCACAAAAACACGCGATGAATACGGCTTGCTCCATGAAAGAGTTAATTCATCATGGAGGTCACCAAAGAAGGGGAGAGAGAGAGACGTTGAGGCTCCTCCCCTCGGCCACCCGACAGAAACCTGTCGTCTAATCTCGAACGCTTAGGGGAATCTCGCTGCTGCGGCCAGTCGATATGCAATCGCTCGACCGCACGCGTTACAACCTCTAATAATTCCTCATAAGCTCTGTGAGCACTGGAGGAGCGTTGTGAGGCTACTTCCATGGAAGCGAGAGAGGAAGATTCTTCCGCTCCTTCACAAGAAGCGCCGGAGCGCGCTTGCGAAGTGGAAGCTAAAACTTCCTGATCCGGAGAGAGCGCGAGAGAAAGGGGAAATTCCGTCTCGTGCGCGTCTGCCAGATCAGCACGCGAGCCCCAGGAATGCACCGCGGCTCGCGGTTTCTCTTTAAAGAAAGCGTACTCACATTCTCCCTGAAGCCCGAGGCGAGCGTGTTCTTCCCCCAAGCACTCGAGACAAAACTCGTGAAGATCGCCCTCCGAAAGAGATCTATCACACGGAGGCGCGCATCTCTTAAGCAACTCTGCCATATCGGTGAGTTAATGCTGTTATTTTTATTTTTGCTTTTGTTACGGCTTGCATGCACACGCAAACACAAAGCGGTCCTGAAGACAAAAAGATCTGAGGATGTTTCCGGTTCACTCCTATTTATAACCTGCAGGTGCACCTTATTCGGTGACGTCATGCCTGCACAGGTTATAAGCCGAAGGTATTTGGCGGGTTTGACATGCACAGGCTTCACAACCGGGCAACAAAGAGATGTTCCCATAGCGTTTTCACGCAGCATTGAGTGTAGCTTTTGAAAGGGAACAAAATTACTAATGACCAGGGGCGGCCGGTCAGTCATGTCATGTCATGAGTCATGTCTTTATTTTATACTAGTAGTAATGATGCTTAATCACCTGATAAATGGCTATTTACAGGCAAGCATTAAAAGTTTAATTTTAATTTTGTTTGCGCCCCCCCAAAAAAATTTAGCACCAGCCGCCACTGTTAATAACCATGGTCAAAGATCACTTACATGCTTGGTAGAAATCAGAGCTATGTTTAATAGTGGAAATAAGAGTGTTTCTACACAAACGATGTGTAGATCGTTTTGTTAGGGATTATAAAGATTAGACTTTTGAGCAATGGAAACCAGTCATGTGATCTGATGAGTCAAGGTTGACCCTATTCCAGAGTGATGGGTGCATCAGGGTAAAAGAGCTGGCCACTCTACAAGCCTCTGAAGGCAGTGTTATAATCTGGGGTTGCTTTAGTTGCTAAGGTGTAGGCTGAGCAACATTATGTGGCAGCTGATGAAATGAATGTACAGTGAACAGGTCGTTGACATTTGGCAAATGGTTTACAGGAAGCAGCATTGTGGTTGAGTCATTTCCCCCCCATTTTTAATAAAAAATTCAAAATGTGCCTCACAGGATTCTTAAAGTTTGGAATATTTTTTTATGATCAAACCCTGACTGATACTTTGTCGTTTAGTAGGCTTCTTTTGATTACAATATTTCGGGCCCTGAAAAAGCATTTGTATTTAAATTGCGATTACACAAGACTTACCTTACACATAGCTGAACTTCAGCGCTTTGTCTTTAGATATCCATCACAATGAGGAAAATGAAACAACAAGGACCCTTCCATATGACTTCATTTAAGTGAGTGAAGTTCCATCAATTCTCCTACTTGTTAAAATGGTAGCTGCTTCAAGACCAGATGTGCTGCTATATTTTGGATTATGATGGATTGATAAAGCCCTAAGAGTAGAAGTGCCCGCAGAAGTAGTTGTGTCACATATTGTAACAAGAACAGTCTTAACCTCAATATAGATTAATTTAATTTATTTGGGTCTTATGTCACTTGACAATCACAGACCTTTCCTATACTCTCCGGCTTCAACCTCTGCCCAGCAACGAGTAATCCACATACATCAGCGTCACCTGCGAGCTTGTTCAAGCTCAAGTTACACAAGCCGGCTTTCATCACGGAACCCATTCACCTTGTGTCGGTTCTCCGCTTCCGCATTCAGTTTGAGTTCAAAGTACACACACCACCACAAGCAGGATTTTAAACTAACTGTCACATCTGCCTTATACAGGGACTCAAGCGTATCTCCTCAAAACAAACCACGAGGCATCAATTTGTGCTCTTCATCTGCACTTGGCTCCACCACTGCAGCCGCGGCATGCATGTCATGTATGCCCTAGTGGACTCTGTAGCGACCAGAACTTAATCTCCTCAGCCACAGCCTCCCTGCTGGAGATTACCTTCGTACCAGTCAGTCAACCACACAATGTTCAGGCGCTCAATGGGAGCAAACTCTCACTGATCACTCACCGCACTTCCCCCTGTTACATTATGCTTTGCCCAGGTTGCAAGAATGGCAAGCTCGATGTCCTCTCTTGCCAGTCCTCCACGCCTCAAGGCACACCCTCCATAGAGACCATCCTTCAACAATTCTGGTGGCTCACCATCAAGGAAGATGTTGGGAACTTGGGAACATCACTGGCATCCTGTGATGTGTGCTCCAAAAATAACAACAGCTGTATTTTAACCGTGGTTGACCGGTTCTCAAAGTCTGCACACTTTATTCCATTACCCAAACTCCCATCTGTCAAAACCTTCTGTGGTCTTATTGAGGCCACACCTAGTCTCTCATCTGGTTTTCACCGTCAAAGCTATGGCGAAACTGAGCAGATGAACCAGGAACTCGTGAAGTCACAGAGTTGTAATCGTACCCGATTACAACACTTGGTTAGATCCTTCCAGTGTAAAGCTAACTGCCATCATTTGGCCGCCCCTGGTACCACGTCGGCAAAAGGGTCATGCTCTCTGCCTGTGACCTCCCACTCAAGACAACATCCAAGAAATTCTAACCAAGGTTTATCGGCCCATTTACCAACACCCACATCATCAACCCATGTTCGGTCCGACTAGCCCAGCAGTCCATGATAATGCAAAAGTTATTCCGCTCAATGAGTTCTAAATGTCTACCAGGATTCGTGTGCATACATGCAAGTGTGTATGAGCTATGCAGAAAAGTCTCCTGTGAGGGCCCCATGCCACACCCGGGGCCCTGACTCTCAGGCATCTTAATGGCAGCAGATTCTAACCTGTCTGTCAATTTTTAAGAATTTTTGAGAATATTAAGACCCGCAAAAGGCCCTGAATGTTGGGGAAAATGTTTTAAAAATCCTTTGACATAGGGCTGATGTCATAGTACGTGGGCTCTAAAAATGAACACACAATGTATAGATCATATGTAGGGTTATTGTTAACAGTTATGACTATGCCACCTATAGCTTTACGCAATTTGCTACACTTATTTTAAAAAATAATGTGTGTTAACAAAATTATGCAGCATCGCTGTTCACAATGCCATCAGGATGCCAAACTGTTGCACTCATTTAAGCCAGTGTGATGGTCAGACTATCTGCCAGGACAGCCAGTCTGAGGCTGTCTGTCAGTAAGGCAGCTCTTGAACTCTGGATCCAAAGTGGATGGACATTGTACATTTACAGTACAGCTTCTTTCAGGGAGTCTGCACCATGCTAGCTAACTGTTTGCTATGTTACTGGCTAACAGCTATCACCATTTAATGTCATTGGTCACTTTATTTATTTAATTTAGCTGGATGTAAATTGAGGTGGTTATAAAACTGAACATCAGACAAAAAATGTTGTACTTTAGTATTTATTTTTCCATTATTTTGGGGGATGAAGAGGGAAAGTCTCAAAGATCCACCAGTTTTTCGGGATCAGTGAGTTGGCGACCATGGACGTGAAGAATGCTGGAATACAATCAAGTTGCACAGTCATGTGCAAGATAACTAGAAAGCCACAAACTAAAATTCTGTACATTTTACACCATAATTCAAACAAACTGAAATACATGAGTACTTGGGGCATTTTGCCCCAAAACGATCACTTTCAGGGCATTCATTTACCCTTTCATATGTGTATACTAGACATACAGTATACTGACTGCATTTCAAATGGAAAGTGTTATAACTGAAATAACACGACAGATGCAAATAAGAAGAAAGGGTAAGAATACATTAAGCCTAGACTCGCAACAGTGTGATGTGCCAGTTCCTGTTTTTCACTCTTTTATATTATTACATACCCTCATAGCATATATTTTGTTTGGAGAAAAACATTATTTTTGTTAACTTCAATGAGTATTTTCCAATGTTTCAAATTCCTTAATGTACAGTATTTATGCCCAAGGCCTCTCAACTTTTAGTAATGTTGATTGACTACAGTTGGTAGCTTCTCTGTGCAACAGAAATAGTGTGTTTGATGACACTCATAGATCTTAGTGCAGATTTTAGGAAGAGGATGGTAGATTTACAGAAGTCAGCAATGTCTCTTAGACCCATTTCTAAACAACGTCTTGGGTTACTTTGCTGTAACCCTGTTCCCTGAAAAAGCGGGAAACGAGATGCTGCATGAAAACGCTATGGGAACATCTTTGTTCAGCCGCTTGTGAAGCAAGTGTGTATCAAACACGGCAAATTTTTTGCCTTATATGACCTCGGTCAGGTGACGTCATCTGATGAGGTGCACCTGCAGGTTATAAATAGGAGTGAACCGGAACCATCCTCAGGTAAATTTTTGTCTGAAAGAACGTCCAGCCACACGAGCAGTGCCACATTGGAGTGCAGCATTTGTTTCTGCTTTTTCAGGGAACAGGGTTACAGCAAAGTAACCCGAGAAATTCCCTTTCAAAAGCTACACTCAATGCTGCGTGAAAACGCTATGGGAACGAGAATACCAACGCCGTCGCATTGCAAGTGCCTGGACCCCCAGGTTGTGTAGCATGTGCGCACAATAGCCAAAGAGGTCTCAGGCATAACTTTGGGATGCTGACTCGAGGGCCCGCGAGCCCGGAGTAGCATGGACATCCAAACTATAAAATCTGACAAATGTGTGCAGAGAGGACCAACCTGCCGCATCACACACTTGCTGCAAGGGGACACCTCTTGCCAGAGCAAATGATGCGGCAATCCCCCTGGTCGAATGAGCCCTGACTCCTAGGGGCAAAGTGTGACCATGCACCTCGTAGGCTAGGGCAATAGCATCTCTCACCCAATGTGACAGCGTTTGTCTAGTGGTGGCCGCCCCCCAGTTGTGGCCCCCATGGCAAATGAAAAGCTGCTCTGACTTAGGCCACTGTCTAGTGCGGTGGACGTAAATCTGAAGAGCACGTACTGGACACAGTAAATGAAGTTTTTCCTGCTCTGAAGCTGTAAAAGGCGGAGGACAGAAGTCTTCGAGAACAACTGGGCGCATGGTCGAGAATGGAACTTTTGGAAGATAGTTCAGGTGAGGATGCACTAGGCAGGATGGGGAGACTGACAAAGCCTGCAGATCTCCAATTCTCTTCAAAGAAGTAATGCCCATAAGAAAAACCATCTTAAGAGTCAGAAGCCTGACAGACACAGGCTCTAGGTGTCAATCATACCTTCGAGCACAATAGCTAAGTCCCACGAAGGGACCATCACTCTAGTGGACGGACTCAACCGTTTAGCTCCACGAATAAAACGAGCAACTAAAGGGTGCTTTCCCACAGAAACCCTATCAGTCAGAACATGACAAGCCGAAATAGCGGCTACGTACATTCTGAGAGTACTAGAGCATAAGCCCAAGGACAACTTTTCTTGCAGAAACTCCGGCACTTTGGCAGTGGACTGGGTCTACATGTTTTGCCATGCACCAACTTTCAAATACACTTCATTTGAGGGCATCAGTTCTTCTAGTGGAGGGAGCCCTAGCACTTAGAAAAGTTTCAATTACGCTAGCTGGAAGACCAGCATCTCTTAGTTGGTTCCCTTAGGGGCCAGACGTGATGATTCCAGAGCTTGGGCCGGGGATGCAATATTGTCAGAAGATCCCTCCTCACTGGAATCACCCATGGTGAGCCGTCGAGAACAGATATTAGATCCGAGAACCACACTCTGGGTTGCCAATGGGGCGCTATCAATAAGAGGCGCAAACCCTGTTGACGGACCCTTGCCAGGACCCCGGGGAGCAGAGCTATCAGAGGAAATGCATAAAAGGCGTAATCTGGGCCATGTATGGGCCATTGTGTCCAGACTCAGGGAAGCTGGAGGAGTCAGAGAGTAGTAAAAGGGACATTGTGCTGTTTCTTGCGAGGCAAAGAGGTCCACCTTTGCTACATAGAATCTTTCCCAGATTTGACTGACTACTTCGGGGTGGATTTTCCATTCCCTATATGTCACAGCTTGTCTGGATAGCAAGGCTGCTACCACATTCATATGCCCCGGAATGTAAATCGCCTGAGAGACAGGAACTTGTCCTGTGCCCAAAGCAGATCCTGGTGATTTATGTATGAGACTACCGAAGTGTTGTCCACCCACACTAGGACATCTCTCAAGTAGCCTCGCAACTGCTGGAGGAAGTGTTTCAGGGCCAGAAACAGAGCCATCATTTCGAGGCAATTGATGTGCCACGTGAGAAGATGACCTCTCCAGCTCCCTTGGACTGTACAACCATCTAAGACCGCACCCCAGCATGTGAGGGAAGCGTCTGTCGTTAGCATCTTGCGACGAAAACACAGACCTAGAATGGGTCCCAGAGTCAAAAACCAGGATCTGGACCACATAGAAAGGGTACGAAGCCCCTGGCATGTAACCCTTATGTGGTGCGAAGCAGTACAATTTTGAAAACCAACCTTCTATCAGTGAATCAAACCGACTATGCCACCCTAGACATTAACTCTAGGGAACAATACTCATAACCCCAAAAAAGGGTTCAATTTAGGCACACAGGCTCGGTTCCCTCATATAAAGAAGTAAGAGATGTGGGTGAAATATAAAAATACCAATATTTATTAACAGAGATAAAGATATTTTAAAATAGACTCTACAAAGTCAGAACAGCAGGAGATCCACACTTTAAATAGGAAAAAATGAAATTACAAAAGAAATATAAATACTAACCCAGTCAACTTTAAATATACAAAAAAACAAATGAAATAAATACCAGCAGGGCTGAGGCTTCCAACGGCAGGAAACAAATGGAGTCTAGTTGAGAAAAACATGCATCCACACACACACAAAGTGCACTCAGATCACACTACCACACACTCGAAATGGTGTACAACCCACAATGAAGAAGAACCATCACCCAAGGGGGAAGATCCATTCACCCGTAGGACACCAGCTCCTGCAATAAACCAAAAAAAACAAGGAATAAATTAACTCAACATACAATATAAACAACTAATAAAAACTACTAGTAGCCAACCCCAGGTGCGAATAGGTGACAGTACAAACCACGTCAGACTAGACAGAAAGTTGAGAAAAAAAGATGGAATAAATTCCAACAGGCTTACAAAGCAACATAGAATCAAATGAAAACAATATATAAAGTAAGCAACATTAATAGAGGGAAAATAACAATAATTGGTTATAAATATATAATATGATGACCCAAAAGAAAGAAAAACAAAACCAACGTTGCTCACACAAAAGTATAAACAAAAGAAAACTCAAAGAAACAAAATAAGTCAAAAAGAAAAAGGACAGAACAAGTATCTTCCACTGCAATGAAATTGTCATATTCCCCACGCTAGTACTCAAAGTAAGACAGCCACCAAATACAGTAGGAATCAGACAAGCAGTCCCCTTTTAATAACAATGATGGCGTCTGCACGTGCAGCATCCACAACAGGACAGCAGGATTAGGAGCAGACCGCTAATAGCGCAAGCGGAAGACAGCAATAAACCCGAGATCAAATGGAATAAAACGAAATGAAATGAGAGGGAGGTTACTAATCATAATACGTTTCCTTCACGAATTATAATTACATTTAGAAACACTTACCGTCAGGGTATCGCACTATATAAAATTTACAGGCACAGATCAGCCCACCGATAGCACAATGGAGTACAGGAAAGCACACCTAGTCAGCATGCAGCAGTGTTAGCCAAACATCAACACTAGCACAATAGGAATGCATACAAATGCTCATGCACATACCTGAGAGGCGAACAGTCACTAGATCCACTAACAGCGCTGGAAACACACTGACTCCCGGCCAAAACACTATAAAGTTACAACAAACACTTTAAAAAACAAACCAGTTTAAAATCAACAACCTGTTACAGCACAGCGCGCTTACCTGTAACCACCGAAAAACACGGGCACAAAAGGGGAAAGTCGGACGTGACGCGTCCCAAGCAATGACCAATCAGCCCTTATATTAAGGCTACTGATCACGGATAGGCAAATCCAGCTGTCAATCTAAAGAGATGGATCGCTGATAGGCAGTTCCAGCTGTCAATCACCTAATTTCCTCACACTTATTTGCCTCTTATTTTGCTAGGCCAATTGGAAGGACCTGATACTGTTAAGTTTCGCCCTGAAAAGCGAACCTCAGGATCTTCCTGTGTTGTGGCAATATTTCTATATGAAAATATGCGTCCTTTAGGTCGATTGTCAAAAACCAATCCCCTGGTTGGATCTGAGAAACAATCATTTTGGCTGTCAACATTTTAATGTTCAGCCCACGAAGATGTAAAATTGGACGCAACCCCCCATCTCTCCTGGAAACCAGGAAATACTGACTTTAGTAGCCTGGGTCTCTGTCTGGAAGGGGAACATGTTCTATGGCCCCTTTTTCTAGCAAAGTCTGTAATTGCCGAGTCAGCAGATGCGCTCATTCCGGTTTCATGGAAGTGAAGACCACGCCATTGAAATGCGGAGGACGATGTGCAAAATATATCCTGTATCCTCTCTCTAAGTGCTTTGTACCTACGGAGACATACCTGGCAGTAGGTTCCCAGCTGCCAGTCTCTCTGAAAGGGGCAGAAGTTTTGACACTGAGGCTAGATGGGGGGGTGAGTGTTAGGTGTTCGGCATCCTGAAACATAGCAGGAAGGAACCCAGTGGTGGTGGAGATTGGCCAACGGCCAAGGACACACCCGTGGTCCTGGGCATGTCAGCCTTGGGACCTCTTTTTGGCGGAGATGATGCTTCTCAGGTCCGGTCTTTTTGAGGCGGATTGCGAAGCGCAGCGAGTCCCTCTCCAGTCTTTACGAGGGGGTATCCGGTTCGCCACACTCTCCTTGCGCCTCAAGCCTCGTGGGGACCAGACCTGGTCAGGACTGGGTGGCTGACAGTCCCGACTCCTGAGCACAGCAGGGGAGAAACCTCACAAGGCCTGCTCATAGAGCTTCGCCTCCCGAAACCTAGTGGCGGTGGTGTTTACGGCGTCGCCAAAGAGGCCGGAAGGTGAGATGGGGTCACCAAGGAGGAAATGCCTCTCCATGGCAGCAATAGAATGGCCGATAGCTCGGGCCGTCTGCTTGGTGGCATGGAGAAATAAATCTGTGGCTCGGCGTTGTTCCGCGAACGCCGCATCGTCGATAGACCCGCCAGTGCTCAGATCTCTCAGCAGGTCAGCTTGAGATGCCTGCAAAACCGCCATGGTGTGCAGGGCAGCACCAGACTGACCCACAGTCTGAAAACCTTTCTATATGTTAGGATATATGGCTTGGTGGGGAGTGCGAGCTTTTTCAGGGAGGATGAGCTCCCAGGAGAGAGATAGCCATCAAGCGGGAAGTCTCTTCTGCCCATTCACAAGAAGCGCCGGGGCGCGCTTCAGAAGGTGACGCTAAAACTTCCTGATCCAGGGAAAGCACGAGAGGAAAGGGGAATTCCGTCTCAAGCGCGTCTGCCAGATCGGCACGTGAACTCCACGAATCACCGCGCGAAGCACCATAATAGGGAGGAGATCACAGTGCTCACACTCTCCCTGGAGCCCAAGGAGAGCGTGCCCTTCCCCCAGACACTCAACACAAAAATCGTGGAGATCGACCTCCAAAAGAGATCTATCACTCGGAGGCACGCATCTCTTAGTAAACTCTGCCATATCAGTGAATTAACACTTTTCTTTTTTTTTGTATATTCGCTTGCACGCACACATGCAAACACAATGCGGTCCTTGAAGACAAAAAGGTCTGAGGATGTTTCCGATTCACTCCTATTTATAACCTGCAGGTGCACCTCATCAGATGACATCACCTGACTGAGGTTATATAAGCCAAAAATTTGGCATGTTTGATACACACATGTTTCACAAGCGGCTGAACAAAGAGATGTTCCCATAGCGTTTTCACGCAGCATCGAGTGTAGCTTTTGAAAGGGAATTATAGGTTCCAATTAGTTTGGACTTTTTAACTGAATACACCTGATCCAGGAAATCAGCATTGAGGGGCGCAGGAATAACTGAAAAACATGCTAGGCAGCAGCACTCGAGGACTAGAGGTCGCCACCCCTGGTTTAAACAATTGTACATAAGAGCAAGATAATTGGAGGTTCATGGTGAATGTACAGTATATAAATTTCCAATTAAAACGGTAATTGGATCCAGTGTAGGATCCAAAAAAAGGCCATTGTATTTTATACCTTGTGAGTTCCTTGCCCAGTGCACCTAAGACCACACCCTAGGCAACACCGCTATCACCTTAACCAGAGAATATAAAACACTTTAAATGCACTAAAGACTGTTTCAATGAGCACCTGTACATAAAGAAGCATTTTGTGGAACTTTTGTTTATGTGTTTTCTCCACCTTACCAACCTACTACACCGGTGGAGAATGTGCACATTGCAGTCGAAGACCACAGGAGTAAATAAAAGTTAAAAGCTGGTATCATTCTCCTAGGTCGTGACTGGCCTGGCTTTTTACCAGAAAGAAAGAGACAACCACAGAGAAAGCGTGCTACTTGACAGACCAGTGGCAAAAAGCAGAGTATACATAGCAGCCCATGGCATGCCCAGACTCCGGACAATGACGCGTTATTCTAAGGCCGTGCTGCTGCAAAAAGCAACATCAAAAAACATCACCAGAGAGTGATATGTGATGTGTGTCGGCTGTTACACACAAAGCACCCAGAAACACAGATAGCCTCAAAGCGTCAATACCTCAACTGACCACTTTGAGCTTCTGTCTGGGCGAAGGCCAGGCAGTTTGCTGGATGTGGCAAAAGAAGCTTGGAAAGAGCAGCTTTCACTCTTCCAGTCAGTACTTGAATACATAAATGATCTGCAAGCTAAAATTATTTGTGTTCTCCCTATTGTGCAAATGCAGAAAGAACAAAGCGAGCAGAAGTGTGCCTACAACCAGCTGGCACAACCGTGAGAGTTTCAAACAGGGACTGAGTGCTCCTGTACCTCCCCAGTGCCATCTGTAAATTATTGGCCCACTGGCAGGCACCCTTCAAAAGACTGGCTGGTGAACTACAGACTGCAACAGCCAGGTAAGTGCAAAAGCACTGAGCTGTATCACATTGATTTTTTGAAAAGATGGATTGAACCAATATCGTACATCTTAGCCCTTGCTTCTATTTTGTCTGCAATATGACCCAAAACATATAGTGAAGTGGATAGCTTTTCACACAGATGAAAGTCTGATGGAGCGAGATCATGACTATAAGGAGGATGCTTTAACACCTCAAAACAAGGTTTTTGCAGAGTGTTGACCAGTGTTGGGGAACGTTACTTTTTAAAGTAACTAATTACATTACAAAATTACTGTTTTCAAAAAGTAATCAGTTACATTACTGCGTTACTTTCTGATAGGAGTAACTAGTCAGAGTCCTTTTCCGGGGCTTGTAGGACGACTTTCTCACACACACACACACACACACACACACACACACACACACACACACACACACACACACACACACACACACACTAATGGATTGGGAATGACTGCTGTCTTGCTCACGGATTACATAAATTGACTGAATAACAGATTACTGAAAAAGTAGCTAAGTAACTTAGTACTTGAATGGTGGACCTAACGCGTTAGATTACTCGTTACATCAAAAAAGTAATCCGAGTACTCTAACGCATTACACCCAACACTGTATACAAATAGCTGCAAAAGTGTGATGTGCCAGTTCCTGTTTCTGTATACAATTCACCAACACGTATTGTCACAGATGCTACTTTGCTTGGTTACACATTCCTTTTGCACCTTGTTAACTTCAAGGAGTTTTTCTCTCACCTATAGGTGTAACTGACTATAAGGCATGGTCACACCTCTGGCTACTCCACTTCTTGCCATTATCTTCAGTCATAGACTTTATCCTGTATACAGGGGCGCAGGGGGCCTGGACCCCTTCAAGGGGGCCTGGACTTCAAGACACAAGGGCACAAGGCGAGGCACACTGGACTGGGTGCCAATTGATCGCAGGGCACACACACACACACAGTCATTCACACAGTAAGGGAAATTTGGGAATGACAATTAGCCTAATCTGCATGTCTTCAGACTGTGGGAGAAAACCAAAATACCCAGAGGAAATCCATCATGCACAGGGAGAATGCAAACTCTATGCACAAAGACCCAGAGCCGGATATCGACCCTTGTCCTTGAGGGTGCAAGGTGACGGTGCTAGCCATTGTGCCACCATGGTCTATACAATAGAATGTTATTGGTAGTAGCAATAGTAGAAGTAGAGATATTAGTAGTAGTAGTAATAGTAGTTTATTAGTCTTAGTGAAGGAAAATACAGATGGAACTACGCATGTTCCTTGACTATGTAACAGTTTCACAAAACTTGGCTTCTAAAAGTGTTGAATATTAAAGTGATTCTAGCATGCAGTTGGATATTATGTAAAAAGGAGGAGCTGAAAACAAAAACCACAACTTATTCTTCCGTCATATTTCACTGTCTATAACAGTAAGATCAGAAAAGATAATGAAGAGGATGTAATGAAAAAAGGGTAACCAATGAAACTAACCCGAGCATACATTTTCAAGTCTTGACAAAAAAGTAAGTTTTTTTTATTTTTGATGGTTTTTCTGTCTGTTTACAGCTATAACATTAATTACTAAGCTATGTAAAGTTAGCTGTTGTGAATGCGCCATGCAAAAAATCATCAAAATAAAATTACACCTATAATACTACCAGGTAAGAACTTTTGGGGGAAATATTTGCGGGTTACGTTTTACTACAGTTAAGAGTCTTACCTCCATACTTTGCTTAAAGTCAATATTGGAAATAGTATAATATTTTCATTAGTATTAGTTAATGGATCTGGAATCATAGCTTGTGTAATTGCTTTCAGGTTCAGAAAACCTGAAATGAACACCAAGTGCAACTATAGAAGCATGACTGTTACAATATCTGTTTTATGTGATATAGAAATCCTATACTGTATAGTATATTACATATTATATTTACATACAATACCTGAATAGCACTGTTTAAATATTTGCTGGCAGGAATAAAATGAAGATGATTGTTAAGGTCATGGGGACAAAGGGGGAAAATAACAGTTTTAATGTTAATAATTACAGTAGTGATACAGCACATGGCATTCTTTTTTGCAGCAGCGGAATGGCTTCTAACAACAGTGTTAATGTCCTTTCTGATTCTGAAGTCTTCGGCAACAATGACAAAGCTACAGTGGACATTAATCCTATTATGGAAAACATCACTATTGTCTTTTACACAATCACTATCCTTTTCGGCACCCCAGGGAATGCTGTGGTCATCTGGATGTCTGGATTCCGACTAAAAGCCAGTGTCACTAATGTGTGGCTGGTCAACTTGGCTGTGGCAGACCTGATTTTTTGCCTCACTCGTGTTACTTCATTGATTGGGAAGGTCTTCTATGATTATTGGCCCTTTGGCATCTTTGTGTGCAAGTTTAATGGATTCTTCAAGTACACCAATATGTTCTGCAGTGTATTCATCCTGGCTGTCATTAGTCTGGATCGGGCACTTTGCGTTTGGAAACCAGTGTTCACCAGGCAGCGGCGAACTCTTTGTGCTGCTAGACTGATCAGTGTTGGGGTTTGGATTGTGGCAGTCATCTTTAGTGTACCATATTATATGTACCGACAAGTATCTATAGGCCAGAACAACCTCAGCAAGTGCTCCACAGAGGTAAAATAAATCATCATTTAAACATTTAATGGGAAATAGCAGTATTGGGGAAATGGCTATTTTTATTCTTGTTCTTTAGGATGTTAACCAATCAATTTAAGAAGGCCTTGAATTAAAATGCATTATCCATCATTAAAATGCCTGCCCCGTTTTTGGCTTTAAGGAGAGTGTTTTTTTTAAATATAATTATATTGTCACTCTGACTTATCCATTTTTACTTAATTCCACAGGTCGCTGAATCGTCTGAAATAGACAACAGAGCTAAACTGGCCTTGTACACTATTCGCTTCTTATGTGGCTTTTTGTTGCCCTTCCTCATCATTCTAGCCTGCTATATATTAGCTGGTTTAAGGATACATAACACACTTATCGTGAGCAAAACACGGCTCGTTCGGATTCTAGTTAGTTTGGTCTGTGCTTTCTTCCTGTGCTGGGGACCTTACCACTTCCTCCTTTTGGCCAAGATGATGAACAGAGAGAGCCAAGCAGTAAAAGTGGGTCTGCCCATAGCTAGTGGTATAGCCTACTTCAACAGCTGTGTTAATCCATTTTTGTACTTCTGTATGGGGCTGGACAAGAGTCTGCGGTTCCAACAAAGCCTGTCTCGGATTTTCACTAGAGCTCTAACTGAAGACTGGGAAGGGCAGACCTTACGGTCCAAGGAATGTTTAGGTTCAGGAACAACAGATGACAGTGGAGTTAGATTAGCATTGCAAGAGTCAAGGTGACTGGAAAGTACACATCTGTGAGAATGGTTTCTTACCTGGTAACAGCCTAAATGTCTTCATTAAAGGTGCTGTTAATACTTGCCATTGTGGACTTCATTTTACTTACATATGGGATAAATACTGATCAGGATGTTGATTCTTTAACATACTTGGTTCAATATTTAAAGAAAGAAGAAAACATTTGATTATTATTGGTTGGTCACATGGTCACAATGTTGACCTTCACGGTTTATTCATGTTAACTAATGAATTAAATTACGGTTCCAATATAACGCTTAATTGAACCTATTTGATTTCTTATCATAAAGTGTGCCATGGACAGAACCTGTCTAAAATAAAATGAACTGAAGAAGACTTTTTAAAAATTCAAGGATGGGCACAGTCTGGCAGAGATTTGTCCAGGGTTAATGATATTGTTAAATTGATGTTATATTGCATTTTATTATAATTATTTACACATTACATTATTATTTTAATGTTATTTTCTTGTTGTTCTTTCCTTACAATATTAGCAAGTATTTGGTGTAAAGGTCTATTGGTCAGTCCATCGCAGGTCACACACACATACACAAACAAAACTAAATCACACACTAGGCAATTTTGGAATGGCAATTAGCCTAATCTGCATGTCTTTGGACTGTGGAAGGAAACAAAAGTAACAGGAGGAAACCCACCAAGCATAGGGAGAACATGCAAACTCCATGCACACAGACTCTGAGGTGAGAATCGACCCTCGTCCCTGGAGGCACAAAGTACAGTGCAAGCCATTGTGCCACCTGGCCACTACAATAGAATATTATTGTTAGTAGCGATAGTAGTAGTACTAGTAGTTCATTAGTCTTAGTGAACGAAAATACTAACAAAACTAAGCATGTTCCTTGACTACATAATAGTTGCACAAAACTTAGCATCTAAGAGTGCTGAATATTAAATAGATACGAGCATGCAGTTGGATATTATGTAAAAGGGAGGAGTTGAAAACAAAAACCACGACTCATTCTTCCAGCGAATTTCACTGACTATAACAGTAAGATCAGAATAGATAATGAAAAGGATGTAATGAAAACGGGTAAGCAATGAATCGAACTCAAGCATACATTTTCAAGTCTTAACAAAAAAGTCGTTTTTTTTTTTGCCTGTCTGTTTACAGCTATAACATTAATTAATTAATAAGCCATGTAAAGTTAGCTGTTGTTTAGATACAGAAAAAAATCATCAATATAATCAAATAATTCTTATCTTGATGTGGACAAACTTGTCTAAAATAAAATCAACTGAAGAAGACTTCAAGGATGGGCACACCTCAAGAGTCTGGCAAAGTTTTGTTTTTACATATCTAATGTAATATTTCATTTCATTTATGTTATGTTGCATTTTATTATAACTATTTACACATTATATTATTATTTTAATGTTATTTTCCTATTGTTCTTTTCTTATAATATTAGTGAGTATTTGGTGTAAAGGTCTATTGATCTGTGTCCCTGCTGAACAATAGGTTTATGTTGCATTTGGGTAATTTAACTCCTTCCAATGATATTTTTCCCACTAAAATTTTGTTGACTACTTCAATAATACACTTATCCCAGAGTTTCACTAATGCTTGGATAGCATTAAGGTAGAAAGCCATGATCGGACAGCCTGTTTCACAGGTGAAAAACTCTTTTACCTGAGTTCCCAGGAACTCTTTTATTGGCCCAAAAGTGTGTAAATGACTTCGACTGCATGGGGAACTGTACAGGGGATATGGCAATAAGCCCCAACCAAGTTTCCGTAATGTGTAAATGGTGTCCGTGAATGATTGTTTGTACAATTTGCACAGACAGATGCGTCTCTTCCACAAGTTGACTACAAATTATCAAGATCAGGCGTTCCACTGGCTCAGGATTGTTATTCATGGATTTTAGGCCTTCTTTATATTGTTTGTACCACATTGTACTACAGCTAATAGTCTCACCACCATACTGTGCTTAAAGTCTTATGTCAATGTCAACCTGTTTTATGCCTTCATTTATGATAAATTTAAACACAAATCCCAGTTTGACTTGAACTGCCCTTGAATGATTACTTTGATTAGAATCAATCCTTATCTCAAAAAAAGATATATTTTGATAAGAATTTACATTTACAAGTTTCTTCTTTTATTATTATGTGGAAACAGTATACTATACACTGTGGCTTTGGGAAAACACTGTGATGCTATTAAATGAAAGTTTTGTATATAACCACTGGAAAGTGTAATTTATTATTTGTAATTATTATATGTATCCTATACGGGAGTTAGGAGAGGAAGGAAAAATGTGTTCTTTCATTAAGTGATCAGAAACGAAAATCACACGCATTCATTCACTTGCGAAGAAGGAGAAGTGAGGGCCGGAATAGCAGGTGCAGAAATGCAGTCTTGTGGACATCAAAGATAGCCGTGGTCAGGTGAAGCGAGCCAGACAAGATTGAAGGTGAACGAGCCGAGGAGGCGGTAGACAAAAAGAGGGCATGTGCCCTGGCTCACTTTAAAATTGAAAGTAGACCGGCAGTAAGAGGAACCAGCGGGTGATGCAAGGGTTACTGTCTTTAGCCCTCACTGAAGGGGAATGTGGTTGGTGACAAACATGAAGTGCCGACCTACCAAGTAGTATTTTAGATCCTCTACAGCCCATTTAATGGCAAAGGCCTTGCATGCTATAGCATGTTGTTCTGCTGATGTGAGTTCCCTACTCACAAACAGGACTGGATGTTCTTCGCTGTCAAATTCCTGGGAGAGGACAGCTCCAAGCTTGGTTTCTGAAGCATCTGTGTGCACCAGGAAGGAAATGGTTGAAGTCAGGGTTATGGAGGATGGGGGAACTGTTAAGGTGGAACTTCAACTGTTGGAATGCCTTTTCCACCTCTGTTGCCACCCGCACTTTTTCATTCTGTCCCTTCCTTGGCAGATCCGAGAGGGGAGCTACCTCAGATGAGATGATAGGCAAAAATGTCAGTAGTAACTTTGCAGTCACAAGAAAGACACTTACCTTTTTTTTTGTCTTTTTTATGTAGGCTGTGAGTAGGTGTGGATGGCATTAATTTTCTTATCTTGGAGCTTTAGCACCCCACAGCCATTTTGATACACCAGGTACTGTCCCTCAGTCAGCCCCAGATGTACAGTCAGCCCCAGATTGCACTTTTTGGGGTTCACTGTTAGGCTGAGTTTCTTGCGTTCTTTGAGCACCCTGCAAAAGGTGGTAGCAATGGTCTTCCCAACTGCGCAAGTGAAGATCGTCTAGATAGGCTGCAGCGTATGGATGGTGGTGGGGGAGTACAATGTCCATAAGCTGCTCGAAGGTGGCTGGTGCTCCATGTATCCCTGTAGTACTGCCAGTAGCCCTGTTCAATACTGAATGGAGTTTATCTTCCTGGCCTCTGCCATAAGAGGATCCTTTAGTCAAGTCTACCATAGATATCATTCGTGCTTTGATCAGCCAGTTGATGAGGTCATCCACTCACAGCAACAGGTATGTGTTGAACTCAGAAATTGGGTTCAATCGCCTAAAGTCATTACATAGCCTGATCAAACAGGTTGGCTTGGGCCCAATTATGGGGCAGGACCAGGGGCTAGCCGATTCCTCTATTATGCCATCTCAAATAATTTTGGTTACCTTGGCTTCGATGGCACGAAGGCAGGCCTCGAACAGTCATGTTGGGGGGAAGTATTGACATCTTGGCGCACTAAATGAGTGAGCTCAGGCTGATTGCAGAACACGTCATGCACCTAATCCATTAGCTCTTTCAGCTCCTAATGCTGTGAGGTCTCATTATAGTTGCATTAACTTGGCCTTGTGCTTCAGGAGAAAGAGTAGCAAGAGCTGAGATGAGCTGTAATGGTTTGATCCACTTTTTAATACATTTATGTGATAAAACTCAGTGCTATTTTTCCTAGCCAGCTGTTGTATTCTGTAGTTCCCTGGCACCACTCACTCCAAAATGGTGAAGGGTCCTTGCCATCACTCTACCTGGGTTTTGTTTGTGAATAATAGATGAAAGTTGCAGATCTCCTTTATCTGCAAGAAGCGACACACACTGGCATTGCTTTAGCCATGAAAGGCGTACCTTGGTTACTTTGGAGTTCCTTTGGTAGAACCATACTGCTAAAGAGTAATACCAATTCCCCGGCAATGTTTTTAGACCTGGCCTTGTGGAGTGGAACATTTTCAGGATACTGGGTGACATAGTCTGCCATGACCAAGACATACTCATGGCGGGGACAGGTTTTCTGGGTGCTGTCTTGTGCAACTTAGAGCAGCGATGAGTTTAGAGGTAAGATATACTAGGCCGTTTTAAGCTTTGTAGGAAAGTGTTTCAAATTGGCTCTGGGGACAAATGGTGCAATTTTCTATCTTGTGTGTGGGAGGACAGCTGTTTAATGTTAGTGAAAATAAAGCAAACTCCAAGAACAGTGAAAGGATTATCAGAAGGGAAAAGATAACCACTCTCTCATTGACTTTGTGAGCTGTTAATAGGTTGGGTTGAAGCCACCGGGTAGTAATCTTATACAGATGGTCCCAAGGTGGGACCTGTGGGTCATAAGCCCTGGGCTGGAATTTCAGGATTGCCTGGCTGCTGGAGAGGCTACAACAAGCCAGGATTTCTTCTTTGTGCTGGTTATAATCTTCAGCTTCCTTGCTCAAGAGGGCAAAGTAGGATGTGGGCATCTCTTAGGTGAGCAGGGGAATGAGGATGGTGTTTCACTCCCATTTCTGTCATCAATCCAGCTCCATCATTCTCTCAAATATCTGAAGGTAGGGCTCTGGATCTTCAGGTGTGTGAGCTTCCTTAAAAGGGGTTGGCCATTACTGTGGGGATAAGGTAGTGGAACATCTCTTCCTCTGTGTTGCTCGAGCTGGGAAAGTTCAGCAATTATGTTATCTGCTGCAGGAGTTTCTGCTGCTGAATGCTCATCTGCAGCAGGTGACTGAGAAACTGCTTCATGAGATGAGCTCCTGGGTCTATGTCAAACATGAAAACATGCTCTTTTATTATAAGTGTACAAAAATAAAAACACAGACATTCATTCTGTGGCAAAGAAGGAAAGGTAATGGCTGGAATATAAAGTGCAGTCTCGTGGATGTTGATGACAGTCGCAATCAGGCAAGGTGGGTCTGTAAGTCTTGACAAGACAGAAAATTAAGCACTCAGTTCAAGAAGGCGGTCTAGCTTTGGAGCTGTTTCTTTCTTTCCAGTTTATTCCAGAGTCCTTGCCAGATTCTGGGAATCTGCAGAGTGCTTCGAGTCTAAAGACAAAAAGTTCCATAAGACAGGCACCTCATTGGACTTTCAGTGTCCCTTTTATAGAGAGCGAATGACAAAAAGATGATGGCTGTTAATCTGCTGCCAGCCACGGTGAGTGAAAGTGCCAAAGCTTGTCTTTCTCCTACTTGAATGAAGAGTTGGCAGATGTAAAAAGGGTCTGTATCATGCAAAGACAACAACTCAGGAGATTGGTGAAATTAGTGTAATTGGGTTACACTAGTGTAATTGGGTTACACAGTCCAGTGCATTATAAAAAACCTGAAAGAATTGTGATGAACCAACAACTTTGCAGTGGAAAAAAATGAATGACCATGATCAGGCCAAGTGATCAAGTGAAGTTGTATTGTTAAAAAAAATAACTAAAAATAAAAGCTACACTCTAAAAAATGCTGGGTTGTTTTTGTAAACACATTGTTGGGTTGGATAATGCTGGGTCAAATGAGATGTAGTGGGTAATTTACAAATGAACATTTGGTTGGGTTATTTTGACCCAACAACTGGTTTATTCTTTATTTCTCCAAACGGCAGCCTGCAAAATGTCAGAAATATTCCTGTTATTGTGTCACAAAGTTTAGTTTTAAGAGTTGTTTAAGCAAGAATGTATGTGTGTACAGATCAAAACATCAATCGGTTATTAAAGACAGTGTCTATTTTAAAAATAGTCTGAACGATTTTGGAGATTTGCGCTCCAGGCAGTCCTACTGTGCTCCATGCTCATGTAGCCGCAAAACATAGCCTCCTGTTGGCAGAAACTTCTGAAAACAACAGCTGGCTGTGGTGTCTCTGCAGTGGTTAAAACAACGGATTTTTTTTTTTTTTCATTTTGTGTATTCCTAACAGGTAATCTTTGGTATAATACGGTTATGGTATAATATATCGCGGCTGTGTGGCGCATCCTGTACACTGCGTTCCATTTGCACTGTACCCGGTGTCCTCAAACCCTCGAGTGTGCACTTCCAAGTCAAGTCCACTCTTTGATCTTGGAATTGAGACACAGCATGAGGAACTTTCTAGATTCTTCACTTCTGAAGCGGGGGGGCACGAGGCCACTTAAAGCTGGCAGTATTTAATGGTAAGTTTATATGAATTTTTACCTAAATTTTAAATGTTGTAGTTGTGGTAGGAGCAAGCTCATTTTCATGTTTATTCGCTTTTCCGCCTTTTTAGTCGCACTTTGATATGGGGGTGAGAGGAGTTCATGTTTTAATATTCTGTGCCAACAGCCGGCTATAGTGTATTTTATGGTAAAAGTGCGTTTGCAGCACACACAAATAAAAAATAAAAATTACTAAATGTAATCTTAAATGTAATTTTAGGTAAATTACTAGTAATCATCGCTAAAGCTGTGTGTGTGGAAAGTCTCTTGGGTAATAGGTGTCAGAAGAAGCTATTGGGATATGGTTAATGTCAGTCTTAATATGTCTTCTGTTTCTGTCTGGTAAAAAAAATGGTTGTATTATTCTGACCCAGCAGTTGGTTTATTCTTTGGAGAACTTTCTGGATTCTTCTGACTGGATCATGCTCAGAGCACTCAATATTTTATGGTAAATTAATGTAAATTTTTACTTTTTTTTAGTAACTTGTGGTAGGAGCAAGTATATTTTATTGATTAAAATAAATGCTTTGATATTAATATTTTGTGGAATTAATATTGTTTTCCCATTCTGTTTTGTTATTCAAAAAAATGAGAACGCGTCATGGTTAAGTAATAGTTTAAAACAAGCTTTTTCTTTATCCTTATGAAATATTTATTATAAGTTGTAAATTCACCATTAAATATCATATTCATCTAGTGTTTGTTGAGAATTTGAAAAGGGATCAATAGTTTGTATAAAATCCAGATGGAGCGCCGTATCCTGTTATCCCTCACATGTTAAATAGTAAGGTAAATTAGTCAGAACTATACACTAAATTCATGTTCACGTTATGTATTTTTGTGTATTGACAAGAGGAAAAATGTTTTGCATTAAATGCATATGTAGCTGTACGTCCTTAACAAAAATGCTCAACGTAAATGTTAGTTATATTTCAACAGTAAGTGATGCTGTATAATCCATAGGTGGACCAACATGATGAGGATGAAATCTGCAAAATATGGAGATGACTGGAGCATTGTTCCATGTTTTGTTCCTTGGGGTTGATACAAGAGGGACCTGACAGACCTTTTCCATTGTTGGAAGCAATGCTATTGATACAGACTCAAATTCAAATTCAAATTTTATTTGTCACATACACAATCATACACAGTACGGTATGCAGTGAAATGCTTAGGCAACTGCCCTGACCTTAGAACAAGAAGGAAACAAAAAACAAGAAAGTTACTTATCTAAGAAGGAATAAGAAAGAATACCTATATAGGAAATAAATATTAAAACAAAAGTAACTTTGAGAAAAATATATATAAGTAAAATTTGACTAAGAAGAATAAAATAAAATATTAAATGTCTGTATGATACAAATATACATTAAAGGAAGATATAAGGAGTGAACATAAGGAACGGAATGTCCAGGGGTGTGCAAATATGCAGTAAAGTGACATGTTAAAGTGGCTTGTGTGCATATTTAAAGTGTCTTATGTGCATATGACTCATGACTCTTTGGTGAAGGCTGTTTTTTTTTGTCATTGATGTTAAGAAGTGTCTTCTCACCTGTGAGGTTCTCCAGCATACTGTAGATCAGATTGATCGACACGAGTACTCATCTCGTGTCATTAACTTTTTGGGGACAACAGTTTTTTCAGCCAACATTTAATCAATAATATTTTTTAAAGTTTTATCATTTTTGTTTTTAATGTCATTTTTGCAGGAAATTAAATAGTAATAGTTAAATAACGGATAGTTAAAATATTAAGATGGGAAATGTTTGTGTCATGTGGGCATTATAAGATTTGTATTGAAAACTTCTATATAAAAAGTTTTTAAACATTGTATTAAATGCAAAAAATGCAATTCAAATCAGACTTACTGGGGCCTCTTGTTTTTGTTTTACAGAGTGTTTACAGTACATTTATTTTTTTATTTAACAAATGATCACCTTGAGATTATATGGTTTTGTCTGAGATTTTGGTCAAAATTAAGTTATTCACATTTTCTTATTCTGTGACAATCTAGTTACATTATGTGAAGTTGTGTACATTTTGTCTTTTTTGAAAATAAAAAAAATCTAATGAAATGTGTCAACCCAGCAAGAGTGTTAATTTTACCCACTGGTTGGGTCAAATAAAATAAAAACAGCACTTTAACATTTAACCCAGCCAGAGTGTCAATTTAACCCACTGGTTGGGTCAGATGAACAACCCAGAAATCTGGGTTAAATGGTACAACCCAGCACTTGGGTCAAAACAACCCAGCGCGCGTTCTGTCCAATAGTGACCCAGCAGCTAGGTTAAGCAGTTTTTAGAGTGTATATATTATAATTGTTATTATTATTATGTTTTGGAGTTGGTAGTCGATAGAAGGATGCTGCACAAACTGTTAACCATCATGGTCAACACCTCTAATCCCCTCCCCAGCCTACTAGCTAAGCAGCAGAGCACTTCCGCTAAGTGAATGTTTCACTCCGCTGTGACAAGTACGCTGCAGGAAGTCTTTTCTGCTAACTGTGATTAGACATTACAATAACTCCGCACTGTGTCAGGAGACGGATCACCTTCTGTGACAACACTAAAAATAGCCCATATAAATTCTGTCTTTATACACTATGGTCACTTTCTTCATTCATTTCATTCTCTCTATTACTATTTCAGCTTGCTGGTGCACCTTATGTAAAGATTTGTTCCCACCTGTATATACAATCATCATACAAGTGTACATTATTGTTGTATAATATGTGAACTGGCCGCTGTAACACTACAATTTCCCTTTGGGATTAATAAAGTATTCTATCTATCTATCTTAAATACTTTTTTTTTTTTGCATTTTCACTGCATGCTAGTTAAAATTGTCAACTCTACAGAATGTTGATTGTTTATCTACCAGCAAGGACGACATTGCAAGTAATTTTAAATATAATCTTTTAGAAGATGACAATTCTCACACCAGTCTATTGACATGTCTCAAGAGTTAAATGGAAGCCTCCAGGGCAATACTGACTCATGTCTACATACTCTACATCCTGCCTGGGACGAATGCTGAAAAGGGTACTCAACTGAAGCTACAGCAAAGGCACTGGTTAGCCCTGCATACTGATTATATGGCAGATATAATTAGTTTTACCAATCAGATCCAGCTAGAGCGCAATGTGGTTTATCTGTAATCTTGATGAAGCTAGAACTGAAGCAAATTATTATGCACAACAAAATCATTAAAGACGAGTATGATTAGTCAGAATAATTACAATAATTGGTCAGAGAAGGAACCACGAGGGTCAGATAAATTGTGAATGAGCTAGAGAGTTTCATATCTCAGATAGAAGTTGTTTATAAGGCAATCCTGCACTAATCTGGGCTTGATGGATATGACATTAAGATTAAAACTTGCAGAATATAAAGATATTTTGGAGATAATGCAAATGTGAAAAATGGTGATCCTGCCTGATAAGAATAAAATGTAATTTTTTGGCCATGCCACAAAATGCTACAGAATATGTAATGGAAACCCAACATTACTCAGTGAAGCATGGTGGTGGTGGTACAATCATTCTGAGAGTTACCCTTGGCCTCTTGCTTGCCTTGACGACCCATGTCCTGTTTACTGTCACTGACCTTTGAGAATAGTGTCTTGTAGGCAGAGCTACAGTATATATAGCTGTGCCATATTTTCCGTTATTTCATAATAAAGAGTTTAAACGTGCTTCATAGGATTTAATAATGTGGAGATATTTTTCTACCCAAATCCTGCTTAATCCAAATCCAAATCCAGCCCACAAAAATGTTGTTTTAGACTTACTTATATAACTTCGTTTTTGCGACCTTCCAGGAAGAGGTGTATTTACATTGAGACACCCATCAAGTTTTGTCTACAGATATTTGGGGCACATCTTTTCACAATGAATGAAAATGCAACAGATGACTGCATATAGGTGAAGAACATCCAGTGACATATTAAATCATAATTATAAGTTATTAAGTAATAATTATGAGAAAGTACATCATAATTATGAAATAATTCCTGTGATTTTTTTTCTTTTGTGAATGCAATGTGCTTCTTCAACCAATAGAGCAAATATTGGCGAATTTAATTCGTGTTTATTTCGTTCTTGGATTGAGACACTGGGAGATATTAATGTCATTGAGTAATTTGGATGGTAACTTAACTAATGTACAATCATCAGGCTAAACCATAGGATAGCTGCTACATCACCATGAGTGTGCAATGAGGCACTTTCAAGCAAAAGGATGCAGTAACGTGTACAAAAAAGCTAGCAAACTACAAACTAGCATCCTGCACATATTACACCACATCTAATCGTTTCAAGTAAAATAATTACTTTAAATGAAATAAAATTAAATGGAAGGCAATTCATTTACTCTTTCAGCATTCTGTGTATAGACTGAGTGCATGAGAAATGAGAGGTGTGATCAGTAACACCACAGATGTAGTTAAGAAAAACATGCAAGACACATTAGCCTCAACATGCTGTATGACCTGCCAGTTCCTGTTTCTGCACTCTTTACAACATTACGTAAACTCATAGCGGCTATTTTACTTGGTTAGGCATTTTTTTGGGCTATGCGAAGTTCAAGGAGGTTTTCTCGAATGCTTGGACGTAACTTACCGTGAGACTTATTATTATTATTATTATTATTATTATTGTTATCATTATTATTAGTAATGTAGTAGGAGTAGTAGTAGTGGTGGTATTGTTGTTGTTGTTATTGTTGTTGTTAGTGGTAGTGGTTGTCGTTGTTGCAGTAGTTGCAATGAACTCTCTCAATGAGTTCATTGGTCTCATTGAGAGAAAATGCTGATAGAAATGAGAACAATCCTTGACTATTAGTGACAATTATACAAAAGTTATCTTGAATTGTAAAAACATACTGGTATGTAAGGTTGCTGCCAGTCTAGTACAGGCTACTGAGGCTTTAGAACTGGTCCTTCTCTAAGGCATAACGGTTGTACAACATATATCTTAAAAATTTGGAATTTTGGATGTTTTTTTTTTTTTAATATGTATATATTTTTTTCCAATTTAAATTTGGGTTTTTAATTATTGTTTATTTTAAGTGGCCATGAGGTAGGGTCACACCTCTGGCTAATTGGTTAGGCCAATCCAGTAGATTAGTAGTAGTAGTAATAGTACTAATAGTGCTAACAGTTAGTTAGCATGCTCATTGACCATTGTTTCCAAGAATGCAAAGAAGTGCTCATCCACATACTACCATGTAACTGGATATTGTGTACAAGGGAGGAGCTTACGAGTGCACTGTGACCCATTCTTCCATCTTACAGTATTTCAGTGATAACAGAAAGACAAAAAAGAGAAGAACACTAAAGAAAAAGGACAATCAAGGAATCTGACCTGAGTATAAATATTTTTTTTATTCTTGGGAAAAACAATAATTTTGTGTTTTAATAGCTATAACATTTATCATTTCACTATATAAAGTTAGTTGTTGTTTAGACACACAAACAATATTTGCCTTAAAAATTAAACACAATTAAATAAATACCTGTCTATATCTCCTTGGTAATGTAATATTGTAATACACATTATGTAATTTAATGATTAAAATTTTGCTCTGTAAAACTTTGCTCTGTAAAGCCTTCATAATGGCTCTAATCTGAGGTGCAGTTTATTAATTGGTGATTTCTGAGGTAGCTAATAACTCTAACTGAACTTCTTCTGTGTAAGTTTTTATCTTGCTTTCCTGGGAAGGTCTTCATGAGAGCCAGTTTCATCATGGTGCTTGATGAGTTTTGCAAATAGACTGGACGATACTGTTCTTGCAAGAACTAATCCAGAACAGCTGTTTTTCATGACTTCAAATAACAACTGACTAACATAAAGTATGTGTTATTTCATTGTTTAAAAAAAAAAGAAGAAGAAATCCAGTGATGTTCTATAATGTGGAAAATAAATCCAAACTTGTGTCCATACTTTTGAATGGTAATATACTGTATATAAAAAATATGTATATGTAATGTATATAAAATAATATGTTTACTTAAATACATTTAATCTGAAGATGTAGGATCTAAAAGCTGCATCTTCTAAAGGTCTAGGATCATTCACTTTTCTTACTGCAATTCTCAATTACCAGTAATATTTAACATTTTATTAAACATATGGAAAAAGCTAGAATCCACCCTGTTGTTTATTGTACTTTAGGATATTTGGCAGTATGAATGTGTTTTAAATTATTTGTATTAAATATTTCCCAAAATGTTAAAGGCAATAAAACAAACCAATGGCAACAGGCTCCTTTTTTCCTATGCTACCGCTGGGATAATAAGTTATAGAAAAAATAATTGTTCATGAAAAAAAAAGTGTCATCTAGCAGGATTATTGTACCCTTGGGACTGAGGGTAGTAATAATTAATAATAAAAAAATACAGGCTAGGCTTAGTAAATGTGATATGGACAGCAAGTGTAACTATAGAAGTCTATTCTTCTATTAAAAACATTATCATTAAACCCAGCTAGGGTTTGGGTTCCCCTTGTGCCACCAGGGCAGCTCTGGCCCCTTGGGGCATGACTCTACAGGACCTCTGATAGTGCACTGTGCTTTGGGTGTTGTTGGTTGGGGGTGGAACCACTATGGATCCAATTTGTTTGTTAGGTGGACTCCATGGGTGCTTGATCAGACTGGTATCTGGGGTGTTTAAGGGTTGGGTCGGTCCATTCTGTGGGATCGGGCCAGACAGTCTAGCCTTTGGTCCTCACAGGCATAGACAAGCTTTGGTTGCGCATGGTATATTATATGGTATATAATTGATAATTAATGTTATTTCACTGACATGGCGGTGAGGTTAATGTGTATATATTAACATTATTAATTTAAGGTTCACATATTTCACCCACGTTTGTGATTTCATTTAACTTCATTACGGCTTACATGATATCAGCAAATTCCTTAGCAGAACTTAACTTGAGTTGGATTCCAATTCATTTCAAATATGATTTTACAGATCGTAATGAGTTCTTTTTTCCAGTCTTCTATGTCGTGAGGGTGAAAGATGGGTTAGATGCTAAAATAAAACTATTTCCCCCAAATCATTTCCCCCTTTTTCTTCTTCTTCTTCTTCTTCTTCTTCTTCTTCTAACATTCATGAAAACAGGCATTGAGTAAGGCACTGTCAGTCTTTGGGGAAGTGGAATTTGTATCATGTGAAAGGAACAAAAACACAAAGTGTGTGTGTCGGTGTTATGGTGTAAGTGTTCGTATATTGTATGTTTATTTTTATTTATTTATGTTTCAATTACATTAAGAACATGATTAGCACTACCTGAATGGAAAAGATTGTTAAGATTTTTTTTTAAATAGTGTTTATGCTAATAATTATAATAGTGATACAGCATATGGCATTCTTTTTTGCAGCAACCGTAGCAGAATGGCCTCTAACAACAGTGCTAACCTCTTTCCTAATATCGAAGTCTCCAGCAAAAATGACAAAGCTACACTGGACATTGATGCTATTATGGAAAACATCACTATTGTCTTTTACATAATCACTATCATTTTTGGGACCACTGGAAACGCTGTGGTCATCTGGATGTCTGGATTCCATCTAAAAGCCAACGTCACCAATGTGTGGCTGGTCAACTTGGCTGTGGCGGACCTAATTTTTTGCCTCACTCGTGTTACTTCATTGATTAAGAAAATGTGCTATGATTATTGGCCCTTTGGCATCTTTGTGTGCAAGTTTAATGGATTCTTCAAGTACACCAATATGTTCTGCAGTGTATTCATCCTGGCGGTCATTAGTCTGGACCGGGCGCTTTGCGTTTGGAAACCAGTGTTCACCAGGCAACGGCGAACTCTTTGTGCAGCTAGACTCATCAGTGTTGGGGTTTGGATTGCGGCGATCATCTTCAGTGTACCATATTATGTGTACCGACAAGTATATATAAGCAAGAAAAACTTGACCAAATGCTCCATGGAGGTAAAAACAAACCCAACAACAATTTTTTAATTCACTGACAAACAAACAAGCCGTCTAGTCATTGCTAAATGTATAACATTACTATTAAGTTGTGGGGTATATAGTTCAATATAGGAAAAATAAGCCATTAAAATGTCCCCCAATTTGCTGGTTTAAATATTTGTTTTTGTCTTTCCCCTGACATGCCCATTCTTCTTAATTCCACAGGTGCCGCAATTAACTGAAGATGACAACAGAGCTAAACGTGCCTTGTACAGCATTCGCTTCTTATGTGGCTTTTTGTTGCCCTTCCTCGTCATCCTAACCTGCTATATAGTAGCTGGTTTAGGGATACGCCGAACACGCATCCTACACAAATCAAGACCCCTCCGAATTCTTTTTGGTTTGGTCTGTGCCTTCTTCCTGTGCTGGGGGCCTTACCACTTCCTCCTTTTGGCCAAGATGGTGGAGGGCAAAAGCCAAGCGGTAAAAGTAGGACTACCGATTGCTAAGTGCATAGCCTACTTTAATAGCTGTGTAAATCCACTTTTGTACTTCTGTATGGGGCTGGACAAGAGGCTGCGCTTTAAACAAAGCCTGTCTCGGGTTTACGCTAGAGCTCTAGCCGAAGACTGGGAAGGGCAAACCGTACAGTCTAAGGAACAGACAGTTTCAGGAACAGTGGATGACAGTGGAGGTGCATTTCCAGGGAAGTAAATGTCAGGAGGAGTAGCTAATGTTGAAAAACAGCTGTACAGTAATTGCATGAGTTCCCCTATACATTTCAATAAATGTTAATACTGTAAAAAAGACATTTATACTAACGGTAGATTGCTAGTAACTACCAGTACTAACAAATGTTAAGCTAATAACACATATGTACTGTTAACAAGGTCTATTAACACATTTGCATAATCTAGCAAGAATACACATGAAATAGACAACATGTGCAACTATAGAGCTCTAACTGTTACATAATAGCTCATTAAAGGGTAATCTAATTAACCACTAACTGGTGGTCATTATTCTAAATGTTCAAATATTCTTGTAAATTTCATTGTTTTATGTTTATAAGCTTTTAATTTTTTTTATTGTATGAGCCATTTTAAAACTTTATTACAGCTTGGTCCCTTGGATGAGACATCAATTTATGTGTACATTCAAATAATTAATAAAGTAGGTTAATATACTGTATGTAATAAATGATGAGATTAATTGTTATGCACATATATCTACATCGAATCATTTGAGATTAATTGGATAATGTCCCTATAGTGTACTTTGTTGTTGGGTGGCCACAGAGGACCATCTGATCCACCCAACTACTTGGTACAGGTTTTACTCTGGATCGCGCCTTCCTGACGCAAACGTTCCCATTTTATTTGGGCTTGGGGCTGGCACTGCATCTAGCACAATTCAATTAAATTTTATGTATATAGCAATTTTAACAAGAGCCATTTTCGCAAAGCAGCTTTACAGAATAAAAAGAAATCTATGGAAAAAAGTTTGAAGGATATGATTAAATATGTATTATCGGATTGTCCCTGATAAACAAGCTGAGGGTGATGGTCGAAGGGAAAAACTCTCTGAGAGAAACTGGGCAATTCTTGTTTTTCTTGTATGTCCAAGTTTAAGATCAGCTTGAAAATTAGCATAAATTGTATATATGTACAATTCATTGTTTACATGTGTGTGCGTAAAAATGACTAATTTCATTATTGACCAAATAACCTGAGACCGCATAAAGCTACCAATATAAAAGTTTAAATGAATGAATATCTTTGCATATATATGTTAACATGTCATGGGGTCAATACCAATTATGTTAAAAATAAAACTATATACATACAAAATCCATTGATTACTTGTAGAGTCATTTAAAATATCACTTTCTGCTTGTGTTCAAAACAGAATAACAAAATGTCATGAAAAAATAAACTCATCCATAGGAAAGGCTGCATGTACTGTATATACTGTATGTACTGTACATAGCAAATATTTGTTACATGGATGACCTATAACCCTATATTTCAGCTCCAGTTAACATGGTTGTGTTAATGGTAATTGGTTACCAAATGTTTTGCTAAATGTTTTAAGGATCATGATCATGCCTTTTTGGAATAATATTTTTGGGGAAAAAAATTTTCTTCTAATTTTGTGCTAAGGACTTGGGTACATTATTGAGGCAAAATTTATTTTATGGTTTAAAACTAGACTTAAGAAAATATGTTTTGAAAAAAGCATGATCTACAAGTTTTAATACTACCATATTGCTATGATATTTATTGACACATATCACCCATAACAAATTTGCTCCATGTCCTCAGTAACAAAGTAAAGAAGACACAAATGGGTTCCTGTGGTGAATGGTTTTATTTAAATTGCAAGTTTAGGAAACACACCTTATGTGAGATTTGACCTGTTGTATATTTTAATGAAATATGCATTTACATTGTACATTAACCCTCAAATCCAGAACCTCGCATTTCATGAATTTCAATTATTTAAAATAATCCATCCATTCATTTCTATACCACTTACAGAAGCCTGGAGCCTATCCCAGGAGACCTCGGGTACCCGGAGGAAACCCAAGCATGGGGAGAACATGCAAACTCTGCGCACAAAGACCTGAGGAGCGAATTGAACCATGCTGCTCTACTTAAAAATCAATCGTATAGATTTTTCAAAATGTCATTTTGTTGTTTTTTTATTTCAGCTGGGATTTTGGAGGTATATTGCCATTTGCTGATTAGGTACAATGGAAGGAGTCCTATTGATTTTTTGGCACTTTAAATGACGTTGTTTAAGTCTGACTCTAAAATCAATATTTTAAAATAAATATGAACATGTTAGTCACACTGAAATCGTACTAAATTGAATTTCTCCAAGTCAGACTAGCACACCTGGACAATGCAGTTGGGAGTATACAGTACCACAGAAAATGGCCCAGGGCGAGCAAAATGTGCAACAGCACAAGAAGCCACTAACAATGGCTACAGTGTCGTCTGACAGTGACAGTAACATCACAAATACCATTTTAGCATGCATCTCATTTGCATAAAAAGTAGAGCATACAGCAGGAAAAAAAACATACATTACAGTAAAGTTGTCCATGGGCACACTGCCCCCTGCCCCCATCATAGCAGAGTCTGACATACTGAGGTCAATACATTTTTATTTAATTTACAAACACATTAACAATATTTTTACAAACAAACATATTCAAATAAACTACATTTCATATAAAGTAAAGGCTAGTCAGAAGTTGTTTTAATATTAAAAAATCACCACAAAATTTGTGTGTGGCATATAGAAAGTAAAAGGACAGCTGATGATGTTCTTCCTTGTATAGCCTTAGGACTGCAATTGCTAATAACAATTAGCAGTCGTGTCTCTATTCCATCCATCCATCCATCCATCCATCTAGGAACCTCTGTAGTCTAACTAGGGACTGTAGAGGCCAGTGGTGACCATTGTATTTATTCCTACCTTACCGTACACGTGGACAAAATTGTTGGTACCCTTCGGTCAATGAAAGAAAAACTCACAATGGTCACATAAATAACTTTAATCTGACAAAAGTAATAATTAAAAAAAAATCTATGAATGTTAACCAATGAAAGTCAGACATTGCTTTTCAACCATGCTTCAACAGAATTATTTAAAAAAATAAACTCATGGAACAGGCCTGGACAAAAATGATGGTACCCCTAGAAAATACTGAAAATAATGTGACCAAAGGGACATGGTAATTCAAGGCGTGTTCACTAATTAGCATCACAGGTGTCTACAATCTTGTAATCAGTCAGTGAGCCTATACGTATATAGGGCTCCAGGTAGTCACTGTGTTGTTTGGTGACATGGTATGTACCACACTCAACATGGACCAGAGGAAGCGAAGGAAAGAGTTGTCTCAGGAGATTCGAAAGAAAATTATAGACAAGCATGTTAAAGGTAAAGGCTATAAGACCATTTCCAAGCAGCTAGATGTTCCTGTGACTACAGTTGCACATATTATTCAGAAATTTAAGATCCATGGGACTGTAGCCAACCTCCCTGGACGTGGCCGCAGGAGGAAAATCGATGACAAAATAAAGAGACGGATAATCCGAATGGCAACAAAAGAGCCCAGAAAGACTTCTAAAGAGATCCAAGGTGAACTTCATGCTCAAGGAACATCAGTGTCAGATCGCACCATTCGTCATTGTTTGAGCCAAAGTGGACTACATGGGAGACGACCAAGGAGGACACCATTGTTGAAAACAAATCATAAAAAAAACAGACTGGAATATGCCAAACTACATGTTGACAAGCCACAAAGCTTCTGGGAGAATGTCCTATGGACAGATGAGACAAAATTGGAACTTTTTGCCAAGGCACATCAGATCAATGTTCACAGACGGAAAAATGAAGCATATCAAGAAAAGAACACTGTCCCTACTGTGAAACATGGAGGAGGCTCTGTTATGTTCTGGGGCTGCTTTGCTGCATCTGGCACAGGGTGTCTTGAATCTGTGCAGGGTACAATGAAATCTCAAGACTATCAAGGGATTCTAGAGAGAAATGTGCTGGCCAGTGTCAGAAAGCTGGGTCTCAGTCGCAGGTCATGGGTCTTGCAACAAAACAATGACCCAAAACACACAGCTAAAAACACCCAGGAATGGCTAAGAGGAAAACTTTGGACTATTCTAAAGTGGCCTTCTATGAGCCCTGACCTCAATCCTATTGAGCATCTTTGGAAGGAGCTGAAACATGCTGTCTGGAAAAGAAAACCGGAAACAACTGGAGCAGCTTGCTCATGAGGAGTGGGCCAAAATACCTGCAGAGAGGTGCAGAAGTCTCATTGACAGTTACGGGAATCGTTTGATTGCAGTGATTGCCTCAAAAGGTTGTGCAACAAACTAAGTTAGGGGTACCATCATTTTTGTCCAGTCCTGTTCCATGAGTTCATTTCTTTTTATAATTCCGTTGAAGCATGGTTGAAAAGCAATGTCTGACTTTCATTGGTTAACATTCATAGAATTCTTATTTATTATTACTTTTGTCAGATTAAAGTTATTCTGTGACCATTGTGAGTTTTTCTTTCATTGACCGAAGGGTACCAACAATTTTGCCCACGTGTGTATGACCATGCTAGGACCTCCAGTCAAAAGTCATATGCACATTCACACACTAGGGGCAATTTGGGAATGCCAGTTAGCCTGACCTGCAAGTCTTTGGTCCATCAGAAGAAACCGGAAAAATCCAGAGGAAACCCACCAAACATGGGGAGAACATGCAAACATGGAATCAAACCCAGGACCTGGAGGTGCAAGGCGACAGTGCTAACCACTAAGCCACCATGCCGCCTCAAGTCTCTGTTGAATACTCAATATCTTCAGCTTAACACAATAAACATTAACTACTATAATATTGATACTATTATGAATTCAGATGTTCTAAAGCTCACAAGTTCTGGTTTACACAACTGTACTTTTTAGTATAGTATAGGTTTACCCAAAGTGGAGAGGAGACAATGCCAATTGACCAAATCCAAGTTTCTGCAGTCACGGAATGGCAAATCTCATCTACTCTACTGTGCTGCAGAGCGTTTCAAAGAAATCTTCGCTACAGCACCGATTGAAAAGCACTTAAATCATCGACTGTTTTGGATTTGCTTGCCTGGACTTCTCATAATACACAAAACTAAACAGGTTAGTACATTACCTGTGCATGGAGCCTGACATACCCGCTATTGCTGTACAGTGCATTCAGTGAGGATGTTGATGATGACGCTGCCTAATTTAACATTCGGCCAGGAACACCTGTGACAGAACTACTGTGCAAACACACAAACAGAAGCCATGTTTTATATAGATAGATCTATATAACCATCCAATTTCAGATATTTCCATAAAGGAGATAGATAGAAGATTTAACAATTCTAAAACTTGTGACAATGCCTATTGTTAAAAGTGCTATACACATTAAATAAAATTGAATTGATAGTACATTCAATTACAATCACATTCATTTTATAAGTATTTTTCGCAACACACATCATAGTGACAGCCTTTTTAACATTATGTGTTTTAAGTTATTGGTGTCAATAATGAAGCTTGGAAAGTTTTTAAAGTTCTTTAAATAAAGGAGTTGTTACTAAGAAGTGGTAAGGAAGTGGATAATACAGAGAAGGGAAATAATAGAGTCACAAATAGACTGAGAGAGAGAGAGAGAGAGAGAGAGAGCTTCATGGGTTTTGCAAATGCACTTGACAATAGTGTTCTTGGAAGAACTGTTCCAGAATAGTTGTCCTTGCCTAAAAAAAATACCATTTTGTACTTTGTTACTTAATTTCATAATTCCATATGTGTTGTTTCATAGTTTCCAGTATTGTTCTAGTATGTAGAAATGAACTTAGTCCTATGCCTCAGTGTCCATTAGTGGTGTTGTATTTACGAGTTATTATACTCCATTTTACTAGCCCCACTCACTATATAAGGTATGTTTTATTGCAGTTGTGGAATTAACCACAACTGTGTATTATGAGTGTATTATGAGAAGTCCAGGCAAGCAAATCCAAAACAGTCGATGATTTAAGTGCTTTTCAATCGTGCTGTAGTGAAGATTTCTTTGAAACGCTCTGCAGCACAGTAGAGTAGATGAGATTTGCCATTCCGTGAATGCAGAAACTTGGATTTGGTCGATTGGCATTGTCTCCTCTCCACTTTGGGACATTTTTTTTTAAATGGACAGAGAAGTAAGGATGGATGTGGGAATTTTAGACTGTTGAGCAAAGGAGTGAGTTGAACAATGTGACAAGATATTTGTGAAGTGTAGATTTTCAACCATGGGAATTCCATTTCAAGTAGATATTTGGAGGTGACAGTGATGAGGAGTGACATGAACCCCTTGTTGTACAGTGTGGGATGGAGCTGGAACACCACACAACTTCTCCCCATTCCACAATGCACAACAAGGTTTCAGCTCCATGTCAGTATGAACATGATAATGCCACAGGAATGTTCCATCTGCACTTTTCTTTTCACATTACATTAGCCTGGCCAGTTGCATTGGCTATGGAATACCACTCAACGTTACATGATCTGATCCAGGCCTTGAGCTGCTCTAAGCATTGGCTCACTCAATTTGCCGCTCATGGCGAGGATTCTGAACTCAAGTGCATCCTTTGCTGAGAGCCCTCCACACTGATGGTGAAGTATGCTCTTAGGAGGACAGGCCAAGAACAGACTTCACAAAAAAGGCAAAGACATCCTAAACAAGAGACAACATTGTGGCATTATATCTTCTTTATTTATATTATTCATTCGAGCGGTGTTCAAGTCAAGGGACTTGTGATGAAATTTCTTGTGAATGTAAGTTTAAAACATTTACAGAAGAAGTCAAGCAACATACGATGATGAGACTCTTCGCTGCAGTAAAACATCTAATTGGTGCAAATTTTTTAAAGAAAACGTCTGTGAATGATGATCCCAGCTGAGGTGGCTCAGACCCCACTGCAGTCACTCCGGTGAACAATTAGCGAGATCCTTGAAAATCGACAAATAAATTGTCACCACCTTCTGGAAGAGACACATCAGTCTTTGGGAACTGTACACACAATCATTCACCAATAGCACTTGCACATTACATTAAAGGAGTTACTTTTAGTCTGAAACTTTCTATCTTGATGGTATCCAAGCACTAGTGAAACATTGGGATAAGTGTAGCTTGAACACCCCTTATATTTTACATTTTGTGTACTAGGTTTATATTTTATTATTTAGTATTTTCCATATTCTATTCATCATCGCAGAGCAAACCACCAGATGGGCCTGCTAGATAGATTTAGACTGATTAGACAATATTTCCCATCTCATCGCTATGCTGGCAAAAGTATTTGGGCATTACCTAAAACTGTGGCCATTATGATGTATGAGTAGATTGTCTTTGTATGCTATAGACTTATAATTTCCCTTTACTGGAACTAGATTTGTATATATTAAGACAAGATTTGAAGACAAAGTTTCAGCTGAAGACCCCTAGCTTTGAACTCAACTCTGTTGGGACAAACTGGAACTTTAGCAACATCCTAACATCAGTACCTGACCTCTACTTGACACTAATGCTCTTGTAGCTGAATAAACACAAATCCGCACATGCACATTTCATACTGGAAAGTGGAAAGCCTTCCTAGAAAAGAAGAATGGATTTTCTATATATACCATGAATATGGTCTTGGACTTGGCTGATGCAGACAGACATGCCTCCAATAACGAAAGTAAACTCCTTAACTTATAGTATACATAACTTAGACGCCTCTCCTGTTATACTGTTATAACTTCCAGCCTCCTATAACACAGTATGACTCCAGATCAATCCCAGCCTTTCTGTTATCATCCATATGAGGATGGGCTCATAAGATTTCTTTAAGTCATAAGGTTTCTTTATACTGTTATCTCAGGGAGTTTTCCCTTGCAACCATCACTCTCGGCTATCACCCTTGCATGGCACACGCATGTACACACTCATTCACTCACTGTATGCAATTTGGGAATGAAAGTAAACCTAATTTGCAGGTCTTTGGACTGTGGGAGGAAACCGGAGTACCTGGAGGAAACCCACTAAGAACATGCAAACTCCATGCATACAGACCTGGGAATCAAGCCCAGGACCTGGTGGTGCAAGTCTCAGATTAAATTCTTATGCCAAGGCACCATTGTATAACGAAAATGTAACCGAATTGAATTTGAAAAGCTGCTCAACTGATAGACGCAGGAAATCCTTTGTCCCCAGAGCCTTTCCGCTCTTCAACACCTTACAGGGGCATGGGGATGTGGACTGGATGATCTAGGCTTTCGGCTTTTCTGATATATAGGGGTTGGACAATAAAACTGAAAAGCCTGATTTTAGACCACAATAATTCCTTAGTATGGTGTAGGGCCTCCTTTTGTGGCCAATACAGCATCAATTCGTCTTGGGAATGTCAGGTACAAGTCCTGCACAGTGGCCAGAGGGATTCTGAGTCGTTCTTCTTGGAGATTAGCGGCTAGATTATCATCTAGATGCCCAGCATAGCCTTCAGGATACAATGTTTGAACCACTGAGTGTACATGGTCCTCCAGAATGGTTTGGTAGTCCTTGGCAGTGACGTGCCCATCTAGCACAAGTATTGGGCTTAGATAATTGTGGGGTTTCCCCCCCAATTAAGGAAAGAAGCCTTGTACATGCTTTACTAGGTTGGGCAGACATCACTTGTTTTGCATTATGCCCGGAATGTTAGATCTTATCTAACATCACTTTTGCTTTGGATTTAGCAATAAGGGAATATTTGTTATTTAAAGCCCAGCATGCAATTTGTTTGTCTGTTTCCTCATACATTTTCTCCCCCGCCCCCCTCTCTCAATATTCCTAGTTTTAAACAAAAAAAAATTCAAGTTTTTTTTTCCCCTCAATAATTTTGACTTACTATTCTTGAGTATTAAATTCGGAAATACCACGCCCCTCCCCTTTAAACTCTCTCTTTAATAATAAAAAAAGAAATAATAAACATATAGGCCTTAATACGCCATCATAGATATGCACGACTATCTTTTGACCACATTATTATTTTCTTAACCTTGTTGGTGTTTGTATATAACGATCTATCTCAGACAGCTGAGCGAGAGGTGTGCCTGTGTGTCATATCCACCATGTCATGTGGTCTGCTTGAAAACCCGGATTGGATCATTGTGGTCACCTGAGGAGAAAAATGTCTCATCGTTTGGAAGGAAGAAAAAAAAAAGGCATTTATTCACTCTGGTGAACGTATTCACGTCATTTGTGAAGTCATGTGCAATGAACTGAGTAAGGTTTAATAAACATTTTTTTTTTTATTGAACAGAAATGCTCATTATGTTCAAACCTCATAATAGAACACATAACCGAATAGGGCATTAAAAGAAAAGAAGAAAAAAGATTTGTCAGTCAGGGAACACTTTATTATTAATTAAATAGCTTGAAAACATATATAAAACACAAAACATATAAAACAACAAAAAGCACTCCTGTCCATATCTTATGAACCGCATCGACTCAGTAACCAGCTGGCGGAGGGATACGTCACCGCTCCACGCCGTGAAGCTCAACCAGGCGGCGGAGTAACTGTAGAAAGAAAGAAAGAAAGAAAGAAAGAAAAAAAACCATAATCCAAGCCTGGACGACGGATGAGAAGAGTTTAGTGTAGATATTAACTCGATTATTAAAGTGTGAAAACAGATGGCGTCAAGGTCCTAGCAGACACACACACACACGCAGAGACAGGGGTGTACTCCGGTCGCGGACGACGACGGAAAAAAAAACAGCAGCAAGCAGCGTCGTGTCTTTCTCTCCAGCCGCCTCCATTTTGTCTCCTCGCCCAGGCTGCAGCCTCACGTGTCCCGGACTTGTCTCTCTCACATGACCCGCGTGTTTGTCCCCGTGATCAACGCCGCCGTCTCCGCGTTTCAAGTGTTGCCGAATACCGCGTTTTAAAAAAGAGAGAGAGTGGGGGAGTGAGAGAGAGAGAATTGCTCACCTTCATGGATATGCTCGAACAGAGCCTGGACGCTCAGACGAGGTGAGCGCGCGTCATTGCTCCGCGCGCTGCTCCTTTTTCTTAATGGCTCGCGGGCCCATGGCAACCATTTTCTACCGTTAGCCTTGTCATTCAACATAGTACAAACTTCAGTTTATTCTTCATTATTCTCCCCCAATTTTACTCCGAGTTTAGCTGCATGTTTCGGTTCCACAATCAATATAAGGAAATGCTTTTTAAAATCTTTCAGTAGTTTGTATCATTCACTGTTAGATCATAATTAAATACAGCGCGTTTATTTTGACTTCTTTTCAGCTAGCTAGCTGGCTAGCTAGTCAAGTTTGTCTTTAGCTTCGGCTAAGCATGAACACTTTTAGCTGTTAGCATGTTTGCGCTGGAAATGTAATATTAACCTTGCAGTTCTTGCTACTCTAGATCATGGTTAAAGTATGATTTGCAGGTGCATATACAGTTTGTTAAATCCAGCCATACCTTATTCAGCCATACAAAAGACTGAGTTGAAAAAGAGAATGCAGTATTTTTTCAAAAAACAACAACTCCTAATAAGGAGCAAATATACATATTGTGCAGAAATATCTCTATCTGTAGAACAAGTTGTATGTTTGCCTTATTAGGTATTTCTCTCTTTTTTTTTCTAAATACTGCATTTTTTGTTACCTCGGTCTTCTGTATAGCTGAATGATATTTGGTTGGATTTACCAAGCCAGTCAAACCCCAAAAAGGTTGCATCAGCATGACATTTCTGTTTATGTAGACATTAATGGGTTTTTTTTTTTTTTAATAGTATTTTTCCTTTAACAGGATGCTGGTTTATGGCCAGGCCAGGGTGGGGGGCGTTTACTATTGAGAGTTCGTTCATATGATAAAATAATTTTTTATCCATTTTTTGTAAAATCAGAGAATTGTTATAATTGATTAACCTTGCAGTTCTGTGGATTATTGACAGTTAAAGTATTTTAAAGATTTGCACGCACAAACATTGCACGAGTTGTACATTTGCTCCTTATTAGGAGTTTTTTTTTTCCCGCACATTAGTGTAACATTTGTCTTTATTTAGACATGTATAGTATTTTTACTTTGACAGGATGCTGGTTTATGTTCAGGGCATGAGGATTTACTAATGCGAGCACTCGTATAAAGTTATTTTATCATATAAATAAAATCTTTAGTAAAACATTTTTGTAAAAGCAGGGATTATAATTGATTAATCTTGCAGTTAGTTCTTACTCTCCCTCTCTAGCATTCTCTTCGTTTTTCAGCTGTCTTTTTAAATAGCAGAATAAAGTTTGGTTGGATTTAAAAACTAATATATATATAAAAAAAAAACATATATGCTTGAGCAAGTCTTTATATATATATATATATATATATATATACACACACACACACACACACACAAACACCTTCTAACTCCATGGTCGTTTCTGATTTTTATTTCTTTCTGCTGAAGGCTTCCAAAATATGCAATAATCTCCTTTGAACAGTTGATAGCGAGACATGTCTCCTACTTATGCTCTGTAAAACCCTCATAACGGCTTTAATCGGACGTGCTAGTTGTTAATTGGTGATTTCTGAGGTAACTGGTAACTCTAAATGAATGTCTCCTCTGCTTTTCTGGGAAGGTCTTCATGAGAGACAGTTTCATCATTGTGTTTGATCGGCTTTATAAATGCATGTGACACAATACTGTTCTTGCAATAACTGTCCCAGAACATCTGACTTTCATGTCCTAAAATGACCGTTGTTGTTGCTAGTTAGTTAATTACCGCCACCTATGTTATTTCATAGTTTTGAAAAAAAAAAAAAAAAGAAAAAATCAGTATTTTTGTAGAATGTAGACAATAAATCCAAACTTTTGACCCTTCCTGTATATATACATACACATTAGTATTATTAATTGGGCTATGTCGTGCCACAATATTCATGAATCTTGCCGTGTTTAGTGTGGTCGGTTTCCTCCAGTCTCCTCCTGCACTCCAAAGATAGGAAGGCTGGTTGGCCGGTTTTTTTTTTTTTTTTTTAATATATGGTCACTCTGTTTCTATATGATTTCCTGAATGAAAATGAAAAGAAATGAGCTTCACAAGATCTGGCTATATATACATACAAACTCATTTTGGAAATTATTTAAATTATTATTATTATTTTATCACGTTTTTATTTATTTACCCTATGTAATAAGACTTTTTGGGCGAATCGTTTAGGTTGACGGGTTCATCAAATAAACAGGTTAGAGAGCCCCTACTTTATTTGTTTAGTCATTCATGCATTCTTACTATAAAATTCATTTCTGTCTGCAAAACTGGTTGTTTCCGAAAAAACAAGGGGGTCAAGTCTTACCGTATGTTTAGGGTTTAAGTCAATGCTTTGTGTATTATAGTTCATTCTTTATATGATTTGAAGACATGCAGTCTTTTCCTCATGTTCTGATATCTCTCGCTTGTTTGGTTTCAGTCACGAAAAACAGGAAACCGAGGACGTCGTTCAGTTGCAGGAAGGTAAGTCTGACGTGTTTCTCATCATCTCTCTGTGGTCATAAAACAGTTAACAAATGTAGACAGTGCTCGTATGCATACGCGTTTTCAGATCGAGAATGCAGTAGGCAGGTAAACCGTATCAATCCGTTCCAGAGTAAAAAGAATTAGAATCATTTATATTTAATTGGCTCTGTTTGCATTATGTAAATATGATTCATTTGTTTATTGGTGATGATGGAAATCTGGTGCATTTTTTGGATGACTTTTTTGAATCCGTGTGTGTGTTTTTTCAGGAGAGGGAGTAGGGGCGGAGGAACCAGCGGCGGTTACCATAGCGAGCGCCCAGCAAGCCGCGGTATTTGCCGACAATGTCCAGTACCAGTTCCGCACAGAAAACGGCAGCGGGCAGGTCAGCATGACTTTTGAGTCCTTTGATAAGCAGGGGTGAGTTTTACAGGGGTCATGAAGGGGTCAGGTCAAACCTAGAACCTCTTTGATGGTCTCAGGTCCCTTTAATCTTTAGTGAGACTTTTCTGAAGCATTTCCTTTCTTTCCCTCTCTGTCTTGTAGATCAAAGATTAGAGTATCTTTGATCATGCTTTGCTGCAAACTGCAAATTGGCTTTAATTGTCTATGTAGGCTGAAAGATTTACAGATTATAAGTGAGCATGTAACTTCCTAAATGGAGCTTTTATCTTATAAAAACACATAAAAGATGTGTTGTGTGTGAAGCACAGGTTAGACAGTTTTTTTTATTTATTTAATCACTTGTATGAGGTCATCAGTTTGTTTCAGTTTAGATCACACAAAACCTTAGTATTTGTTCATGTTTTGTAAAAGTAGTTATCAGGTTGTTTGTGTTTTATTGATGTGGCGTTAAACATTTTTTGTCTTTTTAAAAATTATTTTTGTACGTCATTTGCAGGTGACATATCGCGTCGTCCAGGTAACGGAAGACCATTTGGAAGCGGCTGGAGATGGAGGGGCTGCGGTCAGTGTCGTGTCCACGGCCGCCTTTGCTGGAGCCCAGCAGGCAGTCACACAGGTAGGTAGGGAGGGTGGGAGAGCATCATGTGGTGTTAATATTTTAATCACACCCAGCTTTCATGTCAAGTACCTTTGCCTCTGTTTCTGCATTATGTTCGCAACTAGGCCGTCATTCAGAACCCTTTCAGTAATGGAGGCAGCCCGGCGGGTGAGACGGTAGGGGGCGAGACGCGTTTTGCTTACTTCCCGGCCGCCACCGTCAGCGATGGTACGGCAACCGCAGTCTCGGTGCAGGCAGCCACTGATGCAACTCTCGCACCGGCAGCAGGTTTGTTCTCGCGTCCAAATCCACTGCTCAGGGTGTCGTTGATTTCTGTACACAACTCCTTAGTGATGCAGTATGAGTAACTGAAAGACGGTGAGTCAAGCCGGAAAAGCTGTCTCGTCATTTTTTTTTTTTAAATAGAGTATCTCTCAAAAGTCTCACAATTTAGCAACCACTTTATCATATGTTCTCAAGGGACGATAGTATAGAAATTAAACTTGTATATACTTTAGTAGTTGGAGTATTCAATGTGCGGCTTGTATAGCAGTACAGATGTACTGTCCTCTAACAATAACTCAACATGCAGACTTAATTGTCTAATTAACCGAGTACCCCCTAAGTGAACATGTCAAAACTGTGTCTAAAGTGTCAATATTTTGTGTGAGCATCAATTGTTATTTAACACTGCCTTAATCCTCCTGGGCCTGGAATTCACCAGAGCTGCACATGTTGTTGCTGAGTTCCTCCATAATGATATCACGGAGCTGCTGAATGTTAGACACATGGCAATTTGCCTCCTTCCGCTTGAGGATGCCCGACATGTGCTCAATAGGATTCAGGTTTGGAGACATACAGTACTCGGCCACTGACAAACACATGAACATGATGAATAGGTCATGTGACTTTGCATGGTTAAATGCTACAGCTGTTATCACTTAGGGTGTGCTCACTTTTGTCACCAGCTATTATGACAATAATGTCGGTATGTTGAGTTGTTTTCAGAATCTATACGCATACTCTATCTTATAATGGTTAAATTTAGTCCTTTTCCTTTTTTAAACACATATTTCCCAGCCAGTATTGTAAATTCTAACATTTCATTTCTATTCTTAACCACAAGGTTTAAACAGGACAAGTCAAGTCTTTTTTTCCCCTTTCTGTCTGCGCCCAGGTCAGTTTTACGTGATGATGAGTCCTCCAGATGTGTTACAAACGGGCACGCCGCGGACCATCGCCCCTCGCACACACACATATTCCGCGTGAGTATGAGCCATGGCATCATGTTCACACCCCGCGTCTGACAGGCTGGACGCTTCAGTCTCGGTCTGAGTCCTTCTTGATCTTTCCACTGAAGTCGTACACAGTTTAAACCCGTTTCCTTCCAGCTTTCAGACATTATAATGATAAAGGAAGAAGGAAAAAAATAGATATGAACTATGAAACATTGGAAAAATGAGATATTGATGATTTTTTCATCAATATTTAATCTCTCATCTTAAGTCTTAAGGCATGTGTTTACGTTACAGAACAGAAAGGTTTGCATTTTATAAAATGTGTGTGTAGAAAGTAATAAAAATCAGAAGCGACCATGGAGTTAGAAAACGATCCCAAACTTTTTTTTGAGCGCTAGTGAAACTGTTGAATTTTTTTTTCCCCTAATGTGACCTCATATAAGAAGAGCCCTTCCCCCAGCTTGTTGTTCAGGTCTGCTGTATTATGGTAGTGCGAGTCAAGCAGAGCACTAAAGGACAAAAGAGCTGAGCAGCAACCTGAGTGGAGGGGTATCTTCTTATATGTCATATTACGGGGGAAAATCTAACTGGCTTGTTTAAGTGCCAAAGAAGGACATTATAGATAGTATATTATGGAGTTATAGCAGTGGTAAAGTAAGCTCACACGCTCAGCAATCTGTTCCAAACTTTTCTGCACGTCTTCAGATTCAGCCCCTGAACTTTTCCCCTGACTTTTTATGACGCCGTTCTCTCCAACGACATGTGCTATTGATTTATATTAGTAAAGTTTATCGTCTTGGCCTGCTAGGATCCTCTCCGAGTGCTATGCAGAATGACATCATATACAGTTTCGGTTTGAGTGTTTGTGGCTCGCGTGTGAATTTTTAGTGTTGCGTCCAATTGTTTCACCTGCTTTTAATTTCCCTCTCTATGAAAAAACAGGAAGATGGACGGGCCTCGAGCGCCACGAGACGAGAGGAGGAGAGCGCAACACAACGAAGGTACGAAAAAAGAAAAAGAAATGACAATATCGAAACAGTGAATTCTGCGTCGCCAGCTATTTGCAATGGAAACTAGCAGAAGCCTGCTGGAAACCGGCGCTAGATGTCAGTAAATGATATCGCATGTTAATTTGTTTATGATTTATGTCGCTTCACACAGTATTTACATAGCAGCTTGTACCAGACAGACACCATGACGCGCATCCAGGAGCCAGCATCAGACCATTTCAGTCTATATGCAGGAACCACATGTAGATGGAAGGTTTACTTTACAATAATAAATTGAGTTGCTACATCATTAATGATATTAAATATATAATTGTGGTGGCAGGTCAATCGGTTAAGGCTGTAGGTTATTAATCGGAAGGTCAGAAGTTCAAACCCCAGCTTATATAAAGAAGGAAAATGCACACAAAATATTTTGCCTTGCCATGTTGTGATCTAGTTGCTACACACAATTTGTCCACTAGATGGCAGTACAATGAGCTCTTGAATGAAGCCTGATGAAATGAACCTTTTGATGAAACTATTGGCTGGGAGAAGCCTCAACACCTGAATGAGGCGTCACCTCTCCATCACTAGTAAAACCCATCAGTCTGAGCGTGATGTTACTCAGTGAAAGCCTGGATAGCCTTGTGCTATAGTGAAATATAACATACGGCTTAATAAATTTCTCCAGCATAAAAGAGTTCACTTAATGGATCATGGATCAAAGATTTTTTTTCTTTTCTTACCGATATAAGAGCAAACATTGATTGTGGCTGTGAATAGACGCCAGCGAGGCTACTGTTTGAATGTCATTAGTGACATTTACTTAAGGCGATAAGGCCAGAAACCGATCTGGATGACGCTGACAATTAAACTGTTGATAAGCTTCCCATCATAAACTAATGTTGTTTTTCCATAAGTAAAGTGCACCGGTGGCAAATGCTGATGTGGTCACCGGTTTATTCACACATATTCAGTGTCCTTTCAGCTTCACAGGTTTGTGTTCAAGGCACTTTTTTCCCCCAAGCCTCTATCAGAATTCTATTTAGAATATTCAAAGTGCAATCAATGCATCAGTGAAATGATGTACAGTATATGGCAAAGAATATTCAACCTTTATCCAGTGCAACCGAATGCAGCCAGTGCGTGTCATTATATTCCACATATAAGCGCCAGACGTCACGTTTTTTCCATGGAAAGAGTTTCGTAGCACATTTGGTTTCACACATTGTTGGATATTAAGTACAATTTGATCCTGGCTGGCATTTAACATTCAAAGCTCAACACAAGTTGCAGCTGTTTATACAGGCACTGTGAAATAATAGCCGTACTTTCTGTATGTTTTTTGTTTTTCTGCATTCATGGGAAGGAAGAAAAAAACCGTATAACCTAAATCCAGGGGCATGTCACTGTCTAGACACCGTCTAGCTTGTGATTACAAGACATAGTATTGTTGTAAAGTGCGTGTGTCTGTACAAAAAAAATAAGTCTGGGGACTAAGTTGAGTAAAAGAACATATCAAGATGGCTTGCTTGTTTGTTTGTGCAGGCATCACATAAAAACCACTGAACGAAATTTAATGTGGTTTTCACAAGTGTATTTGGCCGGGCTTGAGGTAACATATAGGCTTTGGATCATCGCAATCAGCCCATGGGAAGAGAAGATATGCTAATTTGAAAAACGCACTTGTATCATAAAAAAAGACCTTGCAAAAAAAAAATAATTGATTCATCTTAAAATACAACAGGCATTTTTTAAAACATGCGCTTATGAGCCCCTTACATCTAGTAATGTACTATATCTATTACTGCTGATGTAATGGAAATTAAATGAAAATTGAGTATTTGGAAAACATGGTCTCATCCGTAGTATCTGTTTATTTTTCAACAGCTTGATATTTTTATTTTTATAAAAAAATTTTAACCCCTAGTTTTCTATTTGCAGTGGAAAGACGAAGAAGAGACAAAATCAACAACTGGATAGTCACATTGTCAAAAATCATCCCAGACTGCAATATGGACAACACCAAAACTGGAGCGGTACGTACACACACATCCCACATTTATTTTTTATTTTTTAATTGATTTTTTTTTTATTTTTGCTAAATCACATGAATTTCTGACTCTGTGACATCACGTACTAGTTGGCCATGCATAAGCTATTAGCAATGGTATGATTTAATTACTATAAGCATACAGTTAACTACAACTCTCCTACAGAAGGTGCCAAACTGTCAACGAATGTTGCCAGAGTCAAGACTTCTCGAGAAATGCTATTTCTCAGCTGTTAAAGAATGACCCGGATAATAGTTCTTAGACCACAGGTACTACCTGTGACTTACAAACCTCCCATCCCAACAAGAGCAACAAGCATGTCAACAAGAATGTCAAATTTTGTCTCTTCTCACCATAGAACACCTTTTCCAGTTTGAAACAGTCCTTTTTTAAATGAACCTTGGCCCACAGGACACTACGGGGCTTCTGGATCGTGTTCCTTTTTGCATGATGGAGCTTTAGTTGGCATTTGCAAATGGCATGGCAGATTGTGTTCACCGACAGTGGTTTTTGGAAGTATTCCTGATCCCATTTACTAATGTCAATGACACAATCATGCCGATGAGTGATGCAGTGTCGTCTGACACAGGCATCCAACAAGGTCTTCGGCCTTGTCCCTCACGCAGAGATTTCGCCAGTTTCTCTGAATCTTTGTATGATTTCATGCACTGTAGATGATGAGATTGGCGAAGACTTCGCAATTTGATGTTGAGACTTCCACACTTTTTACACACTCTGTGACAGATTGGAGAGCCTCTGCCCATCTTTAATTCTGAGAGACATCACTTTTATAACCAATCATGTTACAGACTTGATGCTAGATGTTCTCCCAGCTGAATTTTTTTAAGTGGTTAAAATTGTAAAACGCCTCCGTTTAAACATTTATGTTCTCTACTTTCTATTGTGAATAAAATATTGGCTCATGTGATTTGAAATCCTTTTAGTCTTTGTTTTATTTTTTAAATGTCCCAACATTTTCCGGAATTCAGGTTGTATTTAGTTGTGACTAAAGCGCACTTTTTAGTAGCACTAGTTAGTAGGGTCAGATTTAGTCGTTTTAGCAAATTTGCTCCACCTCTTGATGTTGTTCAGAGCTTGTTATTAGTACTCCCCAGCAAGGAGTTCTGAATATTTTCAGACACTACGATCCATTATGAGCCATCTACAAAGTTTACAAACCATCTGCAATCCACCTTTGGACGACGTTACAATGTTTTTTTTTTTTTTTTACGCAGTGATCAAACATGTAGGATACTTCCAGTAGCGCAACATGCCGCATGGAACTTCCTGCCGATCTCCTAGAATATTGTATCTAATTCTGAAATGTGGGAAAGCTCCTTTATAGAATTTGTGTTCAACTTCCGTTTCCCTTTCAGAGCAAAGGCGGGATCCTGTCTAAAGCATGTGATTACATCAGAGAGCTCAGGCAGAGCAATCAGAGGCTGCAGGAGAATTTTAAAGAGGTGGAGAGAATACAGGTGGATAATGAGGTCTTGAGACAACAGGTAATCAAAGAAAAAGCCCTGCATCCGCCTGCAAATACAACATAGCAGTGGAACAGAAATATGATTAATGAACTATTGTTTCCGTTTGCTGCAGATCGAAGACCTGAAGAACGACAACGCACTGCTCAGAGCGCAACTCCAACAGCATGGCCTTGAAATCAGCGGAGAAACCATTTCGCAGTGACGGGGACGGTCACACACACACACAATGGGATACACACACCTCCAGAAAAATCACCTCACAGACTCGAGATGTTTGTTAACCTGATTTAGAATAATTATGGCTTTCTGATATTAACAGAAGTTATCAGAGAAACTATTGGACAATAGTTTTAAAAGCACATCTACTGTTCCGCCTGTGAGAGCTTGACCTACATGGACGCGGCGACAAACTGAAACGCACCCCGACATGTGACATAAATGGGCTTGCATTGGACTAACTTGTTTTTTTTTTTGGTATGTTTGTTTTTTTCCCCATGGATGCCTCGTGATCATATTTTGTTTAAAGCTGTGGTGGGATTCCAGTTTTGCTTTGTTTTTCTTCTCCCCCCTCATTGATATTTCTTTCTTCTTCTTCTTCTTCTTATTATTATTATTACCTCTGTCTCCGGTATGTTGCATTATTTTGTTCTGTCTGCATTATTTATTAGCTCACAGAGAAATCCACAACAGGGACGTGAATCCGTTTGTTTCAAGCCAGTCAGTCGTCTTTCACATTTAAAACAAAAATGGTTTTGCAGTTTATTCAAGCTGATTTTCCTTTCTTCTTGGGTCCAGCTAAGGCCTAGTTCTTCAAGCAATTTCTAAGATTATATTCAACAACTTGTATCAAAGCTGTGGATGAGGTATAGATGTTTTTGATCACTATGATTGTAAAATAGGGTCAAAATTGAATTCAATAAATGTAAGAATAGCTCAGGGTCGACAAAGTAGGAACTATGAGACAGGAGTGATGGAATGATGTACATCAGCTTGTTGTCCCGTACTTTCAATCCATTTGGCCTATCATTTACTTATTTTTATTTTATTTTTTATGTGTAAAACATTACAGCCAGAGCACTTTGAGCAGACTGGACAATTCAGATACGTAATGTATGAAAGCCCAACATCCGGGATAGATTTGCCGAACAACAAGAACCTAAATACTTCTGCTAACCTACAATAGAAATGCTCACCACCTCTCCCACCTGTACCTGCCTTAAAAACTGCAAAATTGCTTTGCCGTGATGACATACAATTTACATTTAGTGCATACTAAATTAAGTAGTTTACATTGCAATGTAAATAATTAATCATGTTTTTATTTTCTGGACATTGGTTTTATTTTGTTGTTGTTTTTTTCCCCCATTCAGAGCCCTTTTCTGCATTTGTCCCAAGTTACTATTGACTTACATGCCCCATTACATGTCACATAAGGTAATTTCCTGCTAGGACTTAACCTTTTCCCTTTGTCCATTTAAATGACATTCTTCAGGATGCACTTTTTTTTATTTAGTTTTTTTTCTTTTTTTTTTCTTTATTTTGTGTGTTTGCCAGGAAGCCACCATTTTTCAAAAAAAAAAAAAAACTTTTTGTTTGTTTGCTTGTTTAAAGACAGCGAATAAAAAAGACAAAGCTACTCTTATTGAATCCCCCCCCCCCCCCCCCCCATACACCCAAAACCCACCATTTTGGAATGACTATAACCCATGTACCATTCTTAACCTTAATATTTATTATTCAGTGTGTTTCATCATTAGTACTAGAGAAGCTGTTATTTGTCACTTAGACCTTTTCTTCACATGTTCCAGGTAGTATTTGAGGTAAGAGTGCATGATATGCCACGATACAGCAGCCTGGAGCAGGCCAGGATAAAGGCCTTGTTTAAGGACCCAGCAGTGGCAACTTGGTGGGGATAGGGGCTTGAACCGCTGTCCTTCTGATCCTTAACCCACTGAGCTCCCACTTCTTATCAAGATGATATACTTTGTGCACATTATAAGATGTACCTGTGCAGCATTTATCTGCCATTTTCGTATCCAATCAGTTTATCCCTTTTAGTGAGGCACCTGCTGGTAAACCGTTTAACGTTGCTCTCGATGTTTGAATTAGTAGATTTAACCAAGAGCCAAGATGCTGGATGGTTAGGCTAGTATGTGAATGTGTGCGAATGATAATAACATAAGGCTTTTATTAGTTAATGTGCGTAAATTAGAGCTCTGGCACTTTCCAAGCGTGGCATGTCAATGTAATTCACTACTGGTTGTCATTTGTGAAAAACAATCCGGCTTTAGATAGATAATTGTTCTATTTTTGAGCGTGTGTCTGGATTTTCTCAAGCAACATACAGTCCATCCTACTCAGGAAGCTCCTGCAATTGAGCCTAATTATTCTGTATTAAGATAGAACAAGGACTCTCTGGTTCTTTCCACTGTATTTAAAGACTGTTAAGCCCAGTTGCTATGAAACAACACAAAATGTGGTTCAACTAAATAACTGCATAAGTCCCATAATTAGGTGATTAAGGTCCTCTTGTGTGCAATTAGTGCCACAGAGTCTGTCACATGATATCCGTATGAATACATCTGATCTGAAAGACACCAAACGGGGGTTTATTACTTTTGCGCAAGGCTCATGGGGAGCTTCTGGCCAGAAGAGGCAAGTCGTCAGAGAAAGGACGAATCAAGACCTGGCACCAAGGTGTTGGCAACGAAGCCTAAGTCAAACTGACAGAAGGGATACTGTGATACAAGTCAAAGAAAATTGATTGTTTATCAAGTATGGGAGAGTCATATTGGGTTGTGTAGATGTCCAGAAATTACAGCACCTACAGTTTTGTGCAAATATTAGAACTGGATTCAGGACGCTGGAGGAAGGTTGTCTGTTTCCCCATGAGTCCTGTTCTCTATCCTCTGTGTGGTCATTTTGGGTAGCTGATCGCACCAAGGTCTGCTGTCTAAAGAACAAAAACCTGTGAAGGGAGTGTGACGCTCTAGGAAACTATGTAAATGTTGTTGCACTACCACAATTTGTTTAAAAATGGTTTGAGGGATATGAGTGAGGAGTTCAATGTGATGCCCTGGATAATGGAATATAATAATGGAAACATTACTGCACAGCTAGTCATCATCAATGCTAATATAAGCTAACTCTCTTTAACTGATAGCTGTGAGGAAGCTCCTTCACAAAGAACGTATATTATACAGACGATGTGTGTTCAGGTTAAACCAGTGCACTTATCCAAGAGTTTCACTAGTCCCTGGATTCCATCGTGGTTTGATCAGTACGCACAAGCCATGGTCAGGCTCCCTTCTGGGGATGGACTGTACAGGGGATGTGGCAATAACTAACTTCCTGAAATGTGAAAGTGGTATTGGTGAATGATTGTGTGTACAGTTTCCACAGACAGATGCATCTATCATGCAAGTTGGTGACAAGTTATCTGTTGATTTTCAAGGATCAGGCATTCTACTCGCTGAATTTTCACAGGAACGACTGCTGTGGGCTCCGAGCCACCTAGGTCAGGATCATCATCCATGGGTGTACGACCTTCTTTGCACCGTTCAAATGTTGTACTGTGGCACCAAATAGTCAACAGATGGCAGCATACAGTAATGTCAAGCAAACAAAAGCAATTGATCTTGCTATTCACATAAATTCAGTGTGCTAAAACACTCACCCATAACTGTAATCTGAATTTCTTTTCTTCTTTTTTTTCTTTTTTTTTTTTGTCTCTTTTAGTGATTTTGGTCTGCTTTGTCAAACATTTCTACCATTTCTACCACAACAGCCTAATAATAATAGAAAACACCATGTTGTCACCATTCACCATTGTTGCACTGTTGCAAGTTCACCATTCCATCCATCCATCAATTAACCTCTGTAGTCCAACTAGAGACTGTGGAGTCCAAATGGAGATTGTATTTATTCCCATCTTGTACGACCGTGGTTGGACCCCCAGTCAACATTCACATGGGCAATTTGGGAACATGGATTAGCCTAATCTGCATGCACTTGGAATGGACTGCCTTTAAAGGTGGTTCATATTTAATTATTATAAACTTTCATGGATGTATTCATGTATGATTAGATGGATGAAGGTTTTGCTTTGCAGAAAGGTGTAATTCAATTTCAACTTTAAACTAATACTTTGTTAAATTATTTCAATGATTTGGTGTCTCCGTTCCAAGGTTCGATCTTGAGCTTTGGTTACTGTCCACGTAGGTTTACTCTGGGTTCCCCAGGCTTCTCTCACTGTCCAAAAACATGCACGTAAGAACATTTGTTATCTAAGTTGCCTATTGGTTTGTGTGTATGGACTGGCATCCCGTCCATGATGAATTCTCCTGCCTTGCCCCCAGTAGACCCATTGTAAACAACAATAGAAAAATGACTGAATAGCAATGAAAGAGTGATTTTTTTTTCAGTTTTGATATGGTATGTCTTTGGACTGTAGAAGGAAACCAGAGTACTTGGAAGAAACCCACCAAGCACGGGGAGAACACGCAAACTCCTGACTCGAACTAGGACCTGGAGGTGGAAGGCACGGTGCCTGTCAAGTTCACCATTGCGTGCAAAAAAACATACAGTATACATCTTATGAATTTATTGTACACCAAATAAAGGCGAAAAAGTGAACCAAAAGTCTACACTCTACATCAACGTCTGAGACTCAAGGCAAAAACATGTACACGTAAGTCATTAACTAGCTGATTGAGTTTCAACCAGACTAGCTAGTCAGATTCTTTTGTGCTTTACATTATGAAAGATCTGTACTAATTTGTTCAGTAATGATTGCCTGTTGAGTCAAAACAATCCCTGCTATCTATGTTATCATCCAAATGAGGATAGGTTCCATGTAGAGTCTGGCTCTTCTCAACGTTTCTTCTTTTTGCCATCTCAGGGAGTTTCTCCTTGCCACCGTTGCCCTCGGGTTGCTCATCAGGGACAATAATTAATGAATCATTTTGATTCTTAAATATTTTCTCACATTTCATAAACATTTCTAAAATTTTCTTTTTAATTCAAATCTACTATGGGACAATAACCATTGTTCAAAGTTCTATACAAATTGAATTTAATTAATTATCTGTGCACTGCTACGGCTTATAAATAACAAGCAGGATAATGTGTAAGCGGAAACGGTTTATTACAGAGCTAAAAATGTATGACGTAACATTATCTTTTAACAGTTAGCTAACAAATCTGTCAAGATGACAAAACAGAATTTATATTAGCTTATATTAACACTTGCACCTCCAGGGGAGGGGTTCAATTCAATGTGCATGGAGGTTCAAATTAAAATTTTTATTTGTCACATACACAGTCATACACAGTACGATTCCATGTTCTCCATGAGCTTGGTGAGTTTTCTCCAACCAACCAAAGCCATGCAGATTAATTGCTGTCCTCAAATTGCCCCATAGTGTGTGAATGAACATGTGCGTGTGTGTGCACATGGCAATGGATTGGCTCCCTGTCCACCATGTATGCTGATCGAATTGGATGTTCAAATAGGACATATGGCTGCTATTTAATCAGGCATCTACAATCTTTTGACTATATACAAAACTGGTCAAAAGTTTGGACACATCCTCTAAGTCAAGTGATTTATTTTCTGGCGGTATGGTGGTTTGATGGTTAGCACTGTTGCCTTGCATCTCCAGGGTCCAGGTTTGATTCCCGCCTCAGGTGCATGTTTTCCCCATGCTTGGTGGGTTTCCTCTGGGTACTCCAGTTTTCTCCCACGGTCAAAAGACATGCAAATTAGAATAATTGGCATTCCCAAATTCCCCGTAGTGTGTGAGTGACCCCCGTATACCCCGGGGGGTATACCCCGTCTTGTGCCCTAAGTCTCCTGGGTTAGGCTCCCTGTTATGAAGGCTTTACTGAGCATAAGGAGCAGACACATCTCTATAGCAACTGTTCAGAGAAGATTATTGAAGAAATAAAAATCAGGAAAGACCACGGAATTAGCTAGTGCGTCCAAACTTTAGATTGGTAGTGTACTGTAATGTATTTCAGGTAACTCCACCAACAAAAAAAAGCATAAAAAATTTTACTTCTTTAACTAGGAGATCTTTTTTATGTTAGAATCACATTCTGGTAACATTCTATGTCCCAAGAGATATCAGTCACAGGTCATTACATTTGATTTAAACCTAGTACATGAGTAGAGGTTTAAAGGCTTTATATTAGCTTATATTAACACTTGCACCTCCAGGGGAGGGGTTCAATTCAATGTGCATGGAGGTTCAAATTAAAATTTTTATGTCACATACACAGTCATACACAGTACGATTCCATGTTCTCCGTGTGCTTGGTGAGTTTTCTCCAACCAACCAAAGCCATGCAGATTAATTGCAGTCCTCAAATTGCCCCATAGTGTGTGAATGAACATGTGTGTGTGTGTGTGTGTGTGTGTGTGTGTGTGTGTGTGCACATGGCAATGGATTGGCTCCCTGTCCACCGTGTATGCTAATCGTCCCCAAAGTCTCCTGGGATAGGCTCCCGGCCACCTGCGACCTTGTATACAGCGGTATAGATGATGAATGAAAAAGGAAAATAATCTGTTGATAACTAAATATCATGTTAACACAATGTTTAAAATGTATTTTTGACATACATAAAATTTTTGGATTACTGAAGCATTTTTTTTACCAGATGTCTTTGAAAATTTCATGCAGCATTACTTTTACTAAGTTTTTTGTACTATTGTGACTACACAAAATTGATCTGAAAAACATATAGGAGAATTTTATCTAGGCTGTTTATTATAGCTGAGACTCATTTACTGTCTGTGTGTAGTTTGTATCAGTATTCTTACCGGGGTTCCATGTCATTTACATTGTATTACATTTCTTGCCTTTGGCAGACACCCTCGTCTGAGCAGTGACGAGTTAAGGGCCTTGTTCAAGGGTCCAACGTGGACAACTTAGTGATCCTGGAACCTTCTGATCAGTATTCCAACGTCTTAACCATTGAGGACTGTGTCCGGCTTCAGTGGTCTTAAAATATGCTAATAAGTGAATGAGTGCCAGAAAAAAATATTCATTGGACCCTACAATGGACTTGCATCCCGTTCAAAGTGTATTCCTGCCTCGTGCCCAGCGCTCCGACGGCCCAGAGTTCTATATCCAACATGTACATGACCAGGACAAAGCAATTACTGAAAATGAATGAATGTAGTCAATTAGAGTGTTGTTTTTAAACTGTGGATGGATTGAGCTGTCAATTTAATTGGGTAACACTGATTTCTACATTTCCAGACCTAATCAGTTTGACATGAAGAAATTGAATTAGAATCGATTGCCCTGTCATTTCTCACCAGGGAGATTGAGTAGCGCCTAAAACCCATGCTTGAAACTTCTTTTTTTTCTCTGTTAACAAATAAAACAAAACAACATTTATGAAGATACTGAAGACATATTGGTATTACGTTTTGTGTAGGGATTGTTTCCCGAAAGTATGGTTCTTCCCTCGATTGTTTCCACAAAGTGTGAAGCACAAAACTGCATGTGTGCTGTAGGATTACAATTTCCCCTTAATTCGAGTCCAACAAAGAGATCCGAACCTTTTCCAGCACAACGACGCTCCTACGCACAAAGTGAGCCCTGTGAAGACATAGTGTGTTAAGGTTGGCGCGGAAGAACTTGAGTGTCCTTCACAGACCTCTGGCTGAACTCAACCCAACTAAAAATGGGCATGCCGACACCTGTGCCTGAGATAACTAATGCTCTTGTAGCTGAACGAACACAAATCCACTCACAGCCACACTCCAACATCTAGTGGATTCCAGTGGATTGCTAGAAGAATCTACGTCCATGTAACAGCAAAGGAAAATAAATCTGGAATTGGATGTTCAAATAGGACATATGGCTGCTATTTGATCAGGCATCTACAATCTTTTGACTATATACAAAACTGGTCATAAGTTTGGACACATCCTCTAAGTCAAGTGATTTATTTTCTGGCGGTATGGTGGCTTGATGGTTAGCACTGTTGCCTTGCATCTCCAGGGTCCAGGTTTGATTCCCGCCTCAGGTGCATGTTTTCCCCATGCTTGGTGGGTTTCCTCTGGGTACTCCAGTTTTCTCCCACGGTCAAAAGACATGCAAATTAGAATAATTGGCATTCCCAAATTCCCCGTAGTGTGTGAGTGACCCCCGTATACCCCGGCTTGTGCCCTAAGTCTCCTGGGTTAGGCTCCCTGTTATGAAGGCTTTACTGAGCATAAGGAGCAGACACATCTCTATAGCAACTGTTCAAAGAAGATTATTGAGGAAATAAAAATCAGGAAAGACCACGGAATTAGCTAGTGCGTCCAAACTTTAGATTGGTAGTGTACTGTAATGTATTTCAGGTAACTCCACCAACAAAAAAAAAGCATAAAAAATTTTACTTCTTTAACTAGGAGATCTTTTTTATGTTAGAATCACATTCTGGTAACATTCTATGTCCCAAGAGATATCAGTCACAGGTCATTACATTTGATTTAAACCTTGTACATGAGTAGGGGTTTAAAGGCTGAGAGACCATCGGAATCTCATTCTCAGGTAGAATTTTGCATTTCTTTGGCCTAATTTTGGAATCCCTTCTTGTGGTTTTTACATGTGTCTGTTTGCCAATAAAGAGCAGATGTAAATGCCAGGCTACATTTTGCTAAATGCCATTAAAAACATGGCGAGATGATTCTACAGCTCCAGAAATCAAACAGAGCTCAATAAAAACAGAAAAAATGTTAAAACTATAATAATAATAATAATAATAATAATAATAATAATAATAATAAACAGTTAAACAAATGTTGAACCAGTATTGAAAATGATCCAGCTTTCTAGTTATCAGTCATCTGTAAACAAAAAGATAAGATAGCGGAGGATTGGGAAGTCTCTGAAAAGCCTGAAATTTTTTTTACAATATATGTAAAATACAGTACATACTGTATACAATATATATATATATATATATATATATATATATATATATATATATATATATATATAGAATAATTATATTACATACTGTATACAATATATATATATATATATATATATATATATATATATATATATATATATATATATATATATATATATATATATGTGTGTGTGTATGTGCATATATGAGGTGGTGTCCAGGCAGCTGCACATTATGGAAATATCACATGTAGTATTGGGTACTATAGTACTAGGTTGTTTTTTTCATATCTGTAGAGCACCTTCTAATTCCAGTTGTCCTAAGGAATGACTCTGGTTTTCAGGCAGAGGTCTGTCTGTATATTTCTCACTCTCAGACACCAGCATGGGGCAACACCGAACGCTGCTGCACTTCAGTACATGACCTTTTTCCTTCATTCCTTTCACGAAGCCGCTGATTGCACTCCGTACTGCCGCAGACGAGAAGTAGAAGATAATGGGGTCGAGGCAGGCATTTAAAGTACTGAAGATTAAAGCCAAGTCTCGCCATTCTTCGCTTTCTGCTCGGACGAACCCAACGACGTGAGAGGCGTTATAGGGGCCAAAACAGACAGCGAACACTACTAGAGTTCCGAGGGCCAGCCCGATAGCCCTCAGCCTGCGGCGCCGACTGATGTGAGGCAACTGGGAGAGAATGCGAATAAAATTGATGTAGCAGAAGCCGCAAATAAGGAAGGGTACGCAGAAGAGCACTACGAAGAGCTCCAGGCGCACTGGTAGCAAAATATTGAGTTGCTCCTGGGTAAAGGTGTAGTAGCATCTGAGTTCTGTAGGTTGCGTCATACTCCAGTTTGGACTGTGACCATCAGTGCAGTTCCTCGAAGTCAGCGTCGGCACGATGTAGACGATGCTAAGGTTCAGAGAGCCAACGAGCCAGAAGAACAGGCTGGCGATCACGGCGTAGCGTGGGCGACGGTAAACAGAGTATTGGATTGGAAAAGCAACACCCAGGTAGCGTTCGATGCTAACTCCTGTCAGGAAAAGCGTACTGGTGTAAATAGTCGAGAAGAACATAAAGCTGGTGAGGGGGCACAGGTACTCTCCCATCGTCCAGATCATGTCATCAACAGCCTCCTTCATCTTGAAGGGCAAAAAGGTAAGGAAGATGAGGTCGGAGATTGTAAGGTTCAGGAGGAGGATGTCGATGGGGGCGGGTTTGCGATGGACCTTTCGGCAGAAGGTGCAGAATGCAAGGATGTTGGCAGGAAGCCCAATCATGAAGGTAAATATGTAGACAGGCAAAAGCAGCTGGCTAATCAACATGATGTTGAGTACAGGTTTCACAAAGCATTTGTGAACAGCTGCGAAACTGTAAAGAGGACACGGAAAATGAGCTTAAAAACAGAATAGTACAATATTGCTTGTATTCAGCATAATCAACGATAGGTGATATACAGTATGACAATATAAACATATTTGATGTAGCAAATAGTAATACATATAAGTAGCCAGAAAATTATATCGACAGTGCAATTAAAGTAACATTCTTTGCATAGATCTATTGTCTCATGTAAATGTGTGACAATCACAAATTAAAAAGCAGGACTCACCATGAAAAATCAGCTTTGGCGTATTTGCAGCTGTCCTCCTGGTGCTGAGAATGTGAGCAAAGTGCTCTCTGCCTTGTCTCAGCTATCCTGATCACCTTATCAAATCACAGGGTGGATGCACTGTCCTCAACCCATGGAAATTTAATAAGCCCCTGTTACAAGCTTCATGCCTTAAGCTCACCAAACAATGTTGCTCAGCAACCCCTTAGTGAACGGTCAATGTAAGGAACACAGGAAGATGTCATAACCACTGTTAGTGTTATGCTTCACACCTGTTATACCACAAGAATAAAACATATCACTTATGCCTCTGGGGTTCCATCTAAGGCTGCATTTTTTACCAAGTCGAGCTTGTTTATGCATCAACTCAAATACCCAAGAGATAATAAAAGCGTGAAGTTATTTCTGCATCACGTAATGACATTATACAGTATTTCTTAGCTTAGCAATGATCCTGAAATTAAAAAGGCTATCCTAGTGATGTGATCTAAATGAGTGGTTGGAATGATGCAACTGCATAATCAGAAGGGTTCATTCAAACTACTTAGTAGATAAGCTTCTGTGTTATTTAGAGATGTAGTTTTATAGATTTATAGATGAGAAGTCACTCAGCATCCAGTGTACATATCTACTCTGGGACAGTACGTACGATCATTTTATATACCATATGCCTGCTACCAATAGAACACAAAATTTTGTGTTCTTGGCTTTGGGTCACCCATTTGTTTACACAATGACAGAGTGAATTGAGGACAAAATTTTGTGTTCCTGGCTTAACTTCATTGTAATGCAATCGGTTACACATACATCAAGGTGTGTAGCTTTTTTCTTTTTTCGTTCAGATTGCTTCATAATAGTGATTACAGGATATTCGGAATGAATCACCCTGTATAAATATTTTTATCATGTCTAACATGTTTTGAAACTATCCTGATACGTGTACCATACTTTGGTACATGTATGTACTATATCAGCAAATAAATACCATGGTACTGTCAAAAATAGCATGGTATTATGTTGCATGGGGCAGGTACCATTAGACCATGATACATATACCATTGTACATTTGTTATGGGTATTTCCGTGTGATTCCTTAGCTGCTCATTTACAACCTTTAGGATACAGGCAATAGGGCCTCCGAGTGGCGCAGTGGTAAAAGCGCTCGCCCTATCATCCGGAGATCGCCAGTTCGAATCCCAGGTGATGCTGTAACCTCTCGCAGCCGGAGGTCTAGAGAGAGCTGATTGGCCGAGCTCTCTCAGGGGGCAATGGTGCGCGAGCGAACAGTTCGAAAAGATGCGGTCGGCTGGCATCACTTGGTTCGGAGTAAACACGTGATAGTCTTCGGCCCTCCCGGCTGAGTGGTGGTAGTGGCCTTAGTGTGGGAGTCCCCTAGTGACGGAGAAAATCGGTGAAAAAATCCAAAAAAAAAAAAAAAGGGTATAGGCAATAAAGAGGATGTTTAAAACAGCTTTATAATCTGAGAGCTGGGGGTCAAGGCAGGTTTTTAATTATAGGGAAAAATGTTGTGTTTGTTTTAATGTTGCTGATGATTCAGTTCCTGTTAGTGTTTGTTTAAGACTTTGCATATCATAGCTATTATGGCTATCATGTCAAGTTCATGATTTCATCCAATTCTGTCCATTGGATCTGGGTAACTAATCACTCCACTAATGTGATTATGTTGGTCTCTTCATACTAGGTAAAGTGGTTTGCTCAAACTTGCTGAGATGGGGACCGACAAAGTTTGCCACACACTCACACTCAAATTGGTGTGGGCTTTGAAGAGTTCCAACACAATCATGCCCTACCTCGAAGTTTGAACTCCTCAGTTATACAGCAGCTTTGCCATGATTCTTAGGATTTTGTTGTCCTATTTGGACCTGAACCTCTGCCCGACGTATTTTTTTTATTTTTAGTTTATTTATTTATTTATTTATTTATATTTTTATATTTTTAATAGTTTTTTTTTTTTTTTTACCTCAAAAGAGTGGTTGATCATTGTCCAGAACTTTGTCTCTGCCTCCTTGGTTTTCAAGATGCTAGGTATATTGTTAGGTAATAGGGCTGCATGATTTAAAACGTAATAGGGCATTATGATTTAAAAAGCAAATAATGGCACAAATAATCGCATTAAGAGAATATTTCCATCCATCCATCCATCCATCTAGGAATCTCTGTAGTCCAACTAGGGATCATGGAGTCCAGTGTTGACTATTGTATTAATTCCCACTTTGTCAACATTCAGACCGGAGGATCTACAATATTCAGTATGCCTTGCTATGGATGGCACCGCCTAATGCCTTAAGGCTTCAGCTCCCCATTACCTGACCCAGTGACCCTGTACACAGGATAAAGGGGTATAGATGATAAGTGAATGAGTGTTCCCAAGTGATGTACACACGTTAACCTGGCACATATGTGCAGTTCTGTTGTTTTCAAATCCATTATTATTATTATTATTATTAGCTTTTTCTGGTCACCAAAACCACATACACACACCACTGATACAAAACACACAATGTACTGATGAATTAAGCTTATGATTGGACAGGTGTAGCATGAGTCTTACATATGCATGTTAAATATACATTAGTAAAAACTGTACGTAAATTCCAAACTATGTCATAACCTAAGTGCGTATTACCTGTAAAAATGCTTTTGTGATTAGATAATTTCATAGGTCAATTTCATTTCATACCAGTTTTTTTGGTATTTTTGACAGTACCATGGTACTTATTTGTTGATATACTACATGTACAACACTATGGTTCTACCATGGTACATACTTGTATGGTACTATGTACCAGCAAAAAATTTAAAATATGATATAAATGTGTATATACCATAATATTTATATAGCAACCTCTTCAATGATTGTTATGGTATGTGTTATGGTATAATATACAATACTTTTATTGAACATCATGTGATACTTTGGTTACCACAATGGCTACCAAATTTCAGCAGGCATCTACTGTAAGATGGTACTATACTATATTATAAAATACCAGTAGTATGTATTAACATATCAAATATGGTAGCCACTAATCACTATGGTATTCACCATGGTATGTCTGAAGTACCATAGTAGAATTATGGTACGTGCTATACTTTACCATTGCAATATTTCTTAGGGAGATGAACTTCATTCACCTGATTGATAATTTCTGTATAGGTGTTATTGGTTCTTCATTCCTAAAAAACCTGAACCCTTAATCATCCGGTTTATTTTTTAAATTAATACTCACCTAATACAGCTCACCTAAGACTAGTCCAATTTCCTAGATCACTTTCAGATGTTTGCTTACTACAAAATCAACATACTGCTGAACTAGGTATGAGCGTTCTGCTCTTTCTCATTATGCCTCATTAGGCAAGTGACACTGGGTGATACTCCTCCATCTACTGGATCTTTCAAGTAAATAAACCACTATAAACAAGAGACAGATCATCCTTTATCAGTGAAATTTCGGCTTGGTTTTAGGACAGGATCATTCCCGCACAAAACATGCACTTGGCATGGCCTGCCTTTAAAGGTGGATCACATTTACTTCTTCAGCATTTAATTATTATAAACTTTCATGGATGTATCCATGCATGATTAGTGGGATGATGGTTTTGCTTTGCAGCATGGTTTATTTTCTGAATGTTATTACTGAAAGGCAATATTTTTTGTGTAATTTATTTTGCATTTTTGTTTTGCAGGTGTAATTCCATTTCAACTTTAAACTAATACTTTGTTAAATTATTTCAATGATTTGGTGTCTCCATTCTTGGGAGGTCCTGTAGGCTCCCCCAACTGTCCAAAAACATCCAAGTAAGAACATTTGTACAGTAAGTTGCCTATTGGTTTGTGTGTAGGGACTGGCATCCCATCCAGGATAAATTCTCCTGCCTTGCCACCACTAGACCCACGATAGAAAAATGCCTGAATAGCAAATGAAAAAGTGAATATATTTTTTTAGTTTTGATATGGTATGTCTTTGGACTGTGGGAGGAAACCAGAGTACCTGGAGGAAACCCACCAAGCACAGAGAGAACATGCAAACTCCATGAACACAGACCAGAGGTGGGAATCGAACCCAGACCCAGACCCACCTTGCTGCCCAATTCAATTCAATTTAGCTTAATTTGGTTTTATTTAGATGCATAGCTCGTTTAACAGCGGACATTGTCACTAAGCAGAAATTTAAATCGATCTCTAATGTGCAAGAGCAACATGCCAGTGGCAAGAAAATCTCCCAGAAACAACAAGAAAAAAGAAACCTTGAAATGAACATAGGTATCCATTCTTATCTGGGTGACACTGGATAGTTTGTTTTCATTTTCCAGTCTTAAAATGTTCTTCTTGAACTCTTCTTGAACTATTTCACAAACTTAATATGTCTTGTCCACATACAAGAACAATGAACTTTTTGGTGTACCCCCATAGACATGTACATACTACTAAAAATATATTGTTATCTCTGCCCATTTTTAAAATTCGAATTGAATTATGTCAGCAATGTTACAGCCATGTATAATTACAAACATTTCATAAGTGTCAAATGCTTTTATTGATAATTATATTAAGTTTATGCAAAGAGTCAATATTTGCAGTGTTGACCCTTCTTTTTCAAGACCTCTTCAATTTACCCTGGCATGCCAACAATCAGCTTCTGGGTCACATCCTGAATGATACCAGTCCATTCTTGCATAATCAGTGCTTGGAGTTTGCCATAATTTGTAGGTTTTTGTTTGTCTACCCGCCCCTTAAGGATTGACCATAAGTTCTCAATGTGATTAAGGTCTGGGGAGTTTCCTGGCCATGAACCAAAGAAGCTTGATGGTTTGTTTAGCACTCACCTTTTTCTTTTCTCTGGACAAGCTTTATTCCAGATGCCCCAAACAATCGGAAAGGGGATTCATCAAAGAAAATGACTTTAATCCAGTCCTCAGAAGTCCAATCCCTATACCTTTTGCAGGATATCCAACTGTTCCCTAATGTTTTTCTGGGGAGAAGTGGTTTCTTTGCTGCACTTCTTGAAATGTATGAAGGTAAGCACTAGCATCAGTCCTGAGTCATGCCATCTGACAAGTTTTTAGAGCTTGTGAAAATTAATATTTGTGTCATTCTTAAAACTTTTTAGCCACAGCTGTAGTATTATGTTTCCTCTAAAGATGTCAATAGTCACGCCATCATTGAGGTTATCATTGATTATCAGAAGAGAGGCATATATTTTTCATGTTGTGTGTGTATGCATTCTTTGGGCCGCTTTGGGCTTCCAGGGTATACTCTACCACGTGGCATAAGTCTCCTCGGTTAAGCTCCAGGGCACCTATGCCCCTTTATGCAGGATAAAATGGTTTAGACAATGAATGAGTAAAGAGTAAATAAACTTCTGTAAAAAGGATTAAAAAGTAGTAACAAACATGGTTGATATTTGATCTGACAACGCTTTGCTTGAAAAAAAAAAACTGTAGTGTTAGATTCATAAAAACAAAACAAAAAAAACAAAGCTTATAGGTTTTACTGGTGTGCTGAAGAATATGGCAGTTCTTATAGTAATTTTGTCCAACTTGTTCCTTTTGTTTTTAATTGGAAAACTGGTCTGATATGCAATATGTTGATTTCTGTGCAGGCATACAAATATGCTTTTACAGCATTGTTATATATTTTTTTCATAAATGTTTAAGGTAGGTTTGGAAATATTGAATGGCTTTGTACTCAATAATAAAGCTAATAAGGTGTCTAAGATTTTTGCGTACTGTACGCAATATTTGTTTGTTTGGAATGTTGGGAAAAAGAAACCAATTAATAAAACATAAATAAAACTATGATATTATATATTAAACTCTTCTGTCACAACATGTGTATGATGTGTTTGTGAGAGGATCCATTAGTTTGAGGTTTTATTATTTATGTTCGAGCTTCGGGCAGGCTGAATTATTATAATAAATCAGAAATCTTACATAAGTAGATGCTTCTATGCAAATTAGAATGTATGAAGCATGACAGCCATTTGCCCGGATTTTTAAATGTTGAAGTACTTGCAGACCAACACTGCCATCTAGGAGACATGTTCAGGATGTACCTTCTGAATTATGTACGATTTCCTAGATTTTTTTTTTAATCCACTCTACAGTACAGCTATGTGCAGCTATAATATTAATACTGTGATAAGTTAGTGTATGTCACATGTCATTTAACTGAGATATTGTGTGTCATGATAACCTCTAGGTTACAGTATCTGTATTTATTTATTTCTTTTTTTATTCTCGCTGGAAGTTTAACAAACTGCTTATAAACTGCATATAATATATCATTACGGTAGCTCAGCGGTACCTCAGCATACAAATTCAATCTGTTTCGCAGGCGGAAATTCGTATTGTGAAACATTTTCCCATGGGAAATACAGTGGAACCTTGGATTACGAGCATAATTCATTCTGGAAGTGGGCTCGTATTCCAAAAACACTCATAAACCAAACAGACTTTTCCCATAAGAAATAATGAAAACTCAAATTATTCATTCTACAGTACAAAACAATAAATACATAAAAATAATAAATACAACATATAAAGTAAAAATAAAACAAATTAACCTGCACTTAACATTTAAAAAACAATAAAAATAAATCGAGACAGTTAAGTGTTTCCGTTTGTGTGTGCAGGCGTCGTGTATTTATGTGTGTGTGTGGAATGAGTCCCTCGCCTCGTCTTAAACAGTAAAACTCCTCCTCCCTCCCCCAGCTTGCTTTTTAAGTTTCACAACTAACATACACAATGCAAACACTGTTTTAACGGGAAAAAAATTATTCTCTCTAATGATACTCGTGTGAGCAGACTAACGGAATCACTGCTGTAAAGTAAAAAAAAAAACAAATGAACCAGCACCTTACCTTTGAAAGGAATCGCGACAGAGCTGAGTTTTCTGTGTAAATAAAGCGCGTGTGTGCAGCCGGGGAGATCTGTGTGTGTGCGTGTCTGTGTGTGTCTGTGTCAAATTATGCGCGCGCACACGCTCACACAAAGTGCACATGAGAAAAGTGTGTGTGTGTTTTTGTGTGTCGGTGTGGCACAGTGTTAAATTATGCGTGCGCACACTGAAGAGAGAGGGAGATGTTGATTATACCAGTAAGAGACGAGCACTAAGACGCAGCAGGGGAGACGATTCCCGCAGCTCAAGAGAGAGAAAAATTATTGGCTCAGTTGTGATCACTTGCCACTCAGTGTCAAAATAAGAGTCGCATGCGTGATACATGATACTCAGTGCTCGTAAACTAACACTTGCTCGGTTTCTGATAAAAATTTTTTTTAAATCTTTGCTCGGTTTGCGGAACACTCGTAAACCATGTTACTCGCGATCCGAGGTTCCACTGTAATGTAAATGCAGATAATTCGTTCCAGCCACCCAAAAATATTACTTAACCTTAATTTATGATTCCTCTTAGCAAAGGCCGCCATAAAAAACAAAACTGAAGGTAGCTCCCTATTCCCTAGCTACTGTCCTTGGTAACATTTTGGGATGCATGGAGCTGTCTTAACTAAATCTTGCACAAAGTGCAAAAAATAAAAATAAAATGCTTTGTATGCTGGGGTAAAATGTCTGTTCTTAAGGCGAAAATTTGTGAGGTGGAACGTTCATATGCTGAAGTACCACTGTATCCACAACATTTATAGCAAATAAATTGTTATATTAAACATAATATTATAAATAATGTGTTATTAATTCATTCATAACATTCATGAGGACAAACAATCACATGATCAGTGGTGAATGTTATGTGAGCTGGTCTGAGGTGGGTATTGTTTGTGAAGAAAATGTCATTTTAACTGCATTGCAAGTCACATAGCTTCTGGTATTTTTCATCTGAATATTTTTTTTAATAATCTTGACAACTTTATATTAAGTTGTGACAACGCTGATGTCCTTTCTTTAGTGGGGGATAAAAAAATAATCTTGCAGTCCTGACAGCTACCACTAGGGACAGCGCTAATATCCACATCCTACCTGACCTTCAGAAAAGAGTCCTGTATCATGGATTCCACCTCATCTGTTAGTACACTGAAGTCAGCCTGGCATACTGTATGCTGACAACTTGGTCTCTCTCTTACTCCATCGTACAAAGTTTTATGCATTAGTTCTTGGCCTGCAATAGTGCACAGAGCATCCAGCTGCTCCAGAGGCTCATGTGGGACATCTGGATAGCGTAGAGCTTTAAGAACAGCTGGAGCAAACTTTCCAAAATGTGCAGTGGAGCACAGGACAACTGGACACATCTTATCATGTAGCCGGTCAGCCATGGATTTCGCCACGGCGGTGTGAGTGTCCATTATGTAGCCTGTTTTAGAGTGTACTTCCTGAATAGTATTCAGGCAGTCATCCTCTGAGCACCACCCTGCCCGTACATCCTGCCGTATCCTCTGTAATAAATCCTCTGACACGGTAAAGTGCTGCTCTTTCTCGAGGCTTACAAACAAGTCCTGGACAAGCTTACCGTCCCCGCTGGATGCATAATGCAAAAAACGTTCAAGATTTGAAGACTTCAGAATGTCAATAGAAGGAGAATTTGATAGAATGAGCTTCCTGCCTCGGAGATCATAGTGACCAGTGCTGATAAAATCAGAGACTATGCAGTTATGATTAGAGGCACAAATGATGTTTCTTATTGGAACACCCATTTGTTTAGCATAGATGGCAGACATGGCGTTTCCAAAGTTTCCAGTTGGAATGCACACATCAATGGGCTGCCCAAATTTCACCACGCCATCTCTGAGAAGGTCCAGGTACGCAGAGGAATGGTAGATCACCTGTGGAAGCAGCCGTGCCCAGTTGATGGAGTTAGCCGTGCTAAGGACAGTGGCGTACTCCACTGCAAAGTGGCCAGCAAGCCTTGAGTCGCTGAACATCCCCTTGATGGTCCTCTGACAGAAGTCAAAGTCAGAGAAGATGCTAACAGACCTGGTGTTGCCCCCCTTGAAACCAGTCATCTGCAGTTTCTGTATGTCACTAACACCTCGCTCAGGGAAAAACACCAACACACCAACACGCTGCTTGTCACTTTCTCTGAGGTTGCTGAACCCACTAAGAACTGCACTTCCTGTGTCCCCAGATGTGGCCACAAGTATCAAGCAGTTGCACATCTGTGGAAGACAGTAAGCAAAGAGCTGTGGCATTAACTGAAGTGCCAGGTCTTTAAAGGAAGCAGTGGGACCATGAAAGAGCTCCAGAACATACTGATTCTCAGCAAGATGCTTAACGGGTGCCACTGATTTGCTGGCAAAGTTCTGCCCGTAGGCTCGATTAACCATTGAGCGAAGTTCTGATGGAGCGATGTCCAGCGGATGTATGCATTTCTCAAGTATGATCAAAGCGCGCTCAGGATAAGACATACCCGATAATCTTAGCCATTCTGAAGGTTCCAGTTTTGGGAATCCTTTATTAGGTACATAAAGCCCACCATCGGGAGCTAATCCCTCCACAACAACATCACTGAAGAACTTCACATCACTGTTTGATGCAGGTTCCTGAATTCTGGTAGAGATGTAGGTCTCTGATTCAGAGGCCTGATATTTGTCTAGAACCCTGATGATTTTTTCTGCTACTTCTTCTATAGTGTCTCCTTTTCCACAAAACACTCTTGCATCCAACCACTTCTCATAAAACTGTTTTCGATATGCCAAGATCTCTCTGATGGAAACACCAGCACCCTGGCCAACGATTCTGTTCACCTCCATTCTGTCTAGCCTCTCCACGATATCTTCAGTGTCCATGTCCATATAGAGAACAATTCCTGAGTGTTTTAGGTGTTGCATGGCATCTGAGTGAAGCGGGTTTGAGCCTGTAAGCGAAATCACACAACCAGAGGCGGAGAAATTGCACACAGCTTGGCCTTCTTCTTCGATAAAACGTTCACCTCCAACTCGTGCCAGCTTCTCTGCTACCGTCATTCCCCATGTCTTTTCTAGAACATCATCGTCTATATCGATTACAGGTTTCCTGAGTCTGTGTGACAAAATCTGTCCAACTGATGTCTTGCCAGCCCCAGGAGGACCCATAAGAATAATGTTCCTCTCCTGAGAACTCTTTGTAGACAGACATGATGTTACCATGTACAAAGATGAGCGGGTATACAAATTGGAGATTCCATGGTACCTCAGTTTGTCCGTTTTAGACAGTAAATGAAAAAAGTATCTAGTCATCATCTTTTTAGGAAAAAAATCTGAGGAGGGGGGAAATAAAGTTACAAGGAATTAGTTCTTATTAAGAAATAGATCTGCCTTTAGTGGCAGCTTTAAAATGGAGATACAAACAAACCAAGTAGAAGTCATACATAATTATGAAATAGTGACACCTGTTGGAGAATTGGTAAATATCATGTCTTATTGCTGGGAAAGGTTTGCACCTATAAGGATTCACAATTTTTTTCTTTTTTGAGCTTGTTTTCATATAAATGCATCCTAGGTTTTTTTTTCAAAGAATTCTTGGGCGATATTAGCATGGTGACATAATGAACCTTTTAAGCTTATAGAGAAAAGTCACTTGAAAATGTGATGTATGGCTTGATACGTGATATGTACACTGCCCTGCCAAGAAAAGTCACACACTACAAGATTTCTTTGACCAAAAATTATCAAATGTCATTTGGTATATTCTGGTCGTCAGCTGACTTCATTTTATTGCCACATAACATGGCTGAGCCCAGACCTGAGCAACTGAACCAACTCCAGATCAAAACACTGCCTCCAGAGACTTGTACAGTGGCAACTGCATGATGGGTGCATCGCTTCATGTGCGTCCCTTCTTACCCTGAGGTTCAATTTGGACTCATCAAACTGCATGATTTTCCATTGCCTCAAAGTCCATTCTTTATACTCCCTATAAAATCTGAGTTTTTTTTTTCCTGATGAGTCTGACTAACAAGTGGTTTTCCTATCCTGGTCCAATCCTGTAAGTTTTAATTGCACACTGTACATGTGGAAATACTCTTACTTTAACTACACATGAATCTTTAAACTTAGCTTTTAAGTGATGTTGATTCATTAGATGAGGGCGAAGTTGAAGGTCGAGCACAGTCGTTACAGGTTTTAATAATGTGGTGGAGAATTCTTAACCCGATTACAGTAGTTTTAAATCTCTTTTTTAAAATCAGTTTTAAGTACCTGATTCAGGACAATATTTGACCCTTCTGAAGTGGTGATTTTTTTTGGCTAGGAAGTGTTACACATCTATAGCAATCTATACAAATCTATAGAAAAATGAGCTGATACACAAAAACTGCTGATTTTAAAAAGCAAATATTTTAATAAAAAGACAAAAAAGAGTGAAAAGTTTAAAGAAAGAGTCAGGACCATCGGGATGTGCAGTACACAGGACGATGATGTCTTTTGGCACACTGACTTATGAAGTTCAGTGCTTCCTGTGACTGTGTGTGCAACCTTGTGCGGCCATCTATTGGCCTGATACAAAAACTAGTCTCCAAACTTTTTTAAAATGTATGTATGGATGGATGGATCGATGGATGGATGGATGGATGCATCTATGCAGTAGATAGATATATAGTAGTTACATTTCTCGCTGTTGTGTTTATTACTATAATTAGAATATGTTCAAAGAAGACTATGCAGGATTATCAGAACCTGTGATTTTCACCTCCATAAAAGTGAGCAAGGGTGCCAATACTTTAAGCCAGCACATAAATGCAATCAGTGTATTTAAAATCAATATCAGTGTTATTAATATCCTTATAATAAATCCAAATGACAAAAAGAAAATAACAACAAAGATCAGGAGCTAAATAAAGTGATAAATAAATGTAATATGAAATAAGGTAACACAATAGTATAAACTATATTAAAATCAGATACAAAATAAGTGTTGTTATAGAAACATGTTAATTATGTCATACCTACAAGTTTAACTTACAGCGCTGGTTCCTCGCGCGTTCTGGAAGACGCTGTCATGTGGCACGGAAGTAGTTATGATACCGGAAGTCAATTCAAACAACAGTTGTGTGATAACTATCTAGATTAATAATAATAATAATAATAATAATAATAATAATAATAATAATAATAATAATAATAATAATGTTTTCGTGTCCTCTAGTTATTATGGTTTATTTTAAAACAATTTGTTCTATGTTTAACCGAAATGTAGTTGTAATCAAACTGCAATAGGCGGAGCTGTTGCTGAGCAATAGTTCTCATGGCAACGTTTCAGAATACAAACTGGGCTGTGTGTATGAAAGCGTCTACAGAGCGATCTGGAATTAAGTAATCTGTTTTAAATTCAGTTTTGATTGAAGTATTTAGATATTTTGTTTTTAAGTTTTTTGTTTGTTTGTTTTTTGTTTTTTTTGTTTTTTTGTGTGTGAAAGACAACATGTCCGGTGTAGTCCATCCTCCTGAGAGCATTTATAATCTTCTTGCCAGAGAGGAGAGGAAAAGAGAAAAAGCTCCCAAGTAAGATTAGTTCATTAGTTCACAACAAAGTGTAAAGAAATATTTCACACATATTTAACGTGTGAATTATTATTATTATTATTATTATTATTATTATTATTATTATAAAGTGAAGTTTACTGTTTTAATGACATTTTCAATTTTGTAAATAATGACAATCAATATAAGAATAACTTTCTGCAATGACATTGCTATACAAGGGCGGCAAGGTGGCTTACTGGTTAGCACTGTCACCTTGCACCTCCAGGGTCTGGGTTTGTTTCCCGCCTCAGGTCTGTGTGCATGGAGTGTGCATGTTCAAAAAAGATGTCTACAGAGCTCTGGTGTCACTTTTATCAATCCATGCCTGCTTGATCTCTTTCTGAATATCATGTACAGAAGAGGGTTACTTGACTACTCCTGCCTCCTTCACCATTGTCTAAAGGTTTTCTGTTGGATTTAGATCTGAAAATGACCCAGGCTGTGGCTTCAGAAGCTTAATACTGTTGTCACATTATAGTTAGTTTAATTAGTTCAGCCTTCAGATAGAAGAGTCAAACTCTTCATCCTGATAGCTGAGAACTAATTAGTGACATCACCGCTTTTGTGCACAGGGAGAACTATAGTGCATGGCACATGTTGTCTTAATACTTTTGGCCACCACTGAAGGTCAAATTTTTTGTTTATTAACTATAAGAAAATACAGTGGAAAATGTTGGACAAAGATGGTCTCATATGTCACTCATAAGTCTCACGGCATCATTTGTGATTTAGTAATAATATAAATGCATTCAATTATTAATTACCAGTGCAATTATAAAGAGCAATTATATTTTGTTCATGGTGTGTGCTGAATATGAATGATGAATAATAATGCCGCTAAGCTCAATGTGCCATTCATATGTGTAAGAAAAGCTGATGTGTACAGTATACTATATTATATCACTTTTTTCCTTTCTTTCTTTCCACATACTTAGCATGATTTACCAGTGAGAGAATTAGTATAATTCAAACCCATATAATATGTAACAAGACTTAATTTGCAATGAAAGTTTTCAATATCATTAAATTCATACATTGAAGCATGGTTAGAAAAACATTTTTAAAAAAAAGAAATTACGCTTTCTTGTGTAAGGAATAAACCGCTGTATGTGGTGCTGTTCTAGGAGACTCATCAACAGCAGGGAGGTGTTATAAAGCAAAGATACAGCAGAGTTTTTATTTACATTTCAATGTAATAGATTAGAGTCAGAGTAAAATAAGAGTCATGTCCAGTATGGTCGGAGAATGAGTTGTTGTCATGCTTATTTACAGGTACACATCGAAGTTCAGAGAGCAGGTAAAGCAGGAGAAGCAGCAGAACAAAGCCTTCAACAAAACCATGGGTCCGCCTAAAGTGGAAGTACCTTCTCCAGAGAAATACCTGCTGAAACACTCCAGACAGCCCAAACTGCCCGAGAGTAAGAGTCGAGTCTGATTACTAACTCATCCTATAGAAATCATATTACAGTATTAAATTATTTCATTTGCTAACATCAATAAGAGGCCAATGATAGGTGGGAGCCCAAGATCTACCCAATCATTCCTCACCAGCCGTTTCGGATCCAGCGACCCCTCACACACCCACACAAGGGGGATGCCGATACAGAAACATACTGAGGATTTAATTAAAGTAATAAAACACAATGTCATGATATCAGTATCATGTTTTCTTGTTGTTGTAATTTCTCCCCAGAGAAGCCTTTCTCATACGGAGACGACTTCCAGCCCAGGAAGCCACCCGTACCTGCCAGGACCGAGCAGCCACTCATGGGCGTCCGCACCAAAAGAGACTTCGTGAGGAGTAACGCGGTGGAGAACAAAATGGCGGTTCCTCGTAAACCCCAGCCCATGTACACACACACCAAACACGGAGACAAGCAGCCGCTGGAGAACTCAGGCCTCGTTCCAAAGTACCTCAAGAAAAAGGTGAGTGAGAGGAAGGTGTGGTGGATGGTAGAGCGATTGAGCGAAGGATCAGAAGAATAAACCGTGTGTGTTCCAGGATTATGGTCAGACCCCAGAGTACCTGAGCCAGAGGCAGGAGGAGGTGAGGAGAGAGCAGGAGGAATACGATCAGTACGTGAAGGAGAGGATGAAAGAGGGAGCCATGAAGCAGCTTTCTGAGGAAGAGCGCCTGGAGATACTACACGTAAGAACGAGGGAGAGAAAGAAATGCAGATTGATTATTTTTTCTGAATCTTTTCTTCATCATTCATCAGATTATATTATTGATCAGCATTGATTCGGTTTACTCATGCACAAAACATAATAAAGTTACTGAATGCTAAAGATCTCTGTGTGTGTGTGTCAGGGTCTGAAGAAGAACTGGGACGAGCTCCATCATCAGTACCAAGGCTTGTCTCTGATCACGGATACGCTGCCCAAGAAACACATGAAGGAGCGACTGGAGTCGGAAATGAAGCAGCTGGAAAAAGACATCGAGCTGATGGAGAGATATAAAACCATCTACATCACCAAGATCTGATCACAACATGCCTAATCGCAGCCGTGAAGAGGTTTATTAAAAATATAAACTAACACAAACCAAAACAGGTACAATCCAAACGACAATAACAAACCCACAACACCAACAGAGTTAAAGTTAGGGTTTGTAAGTTAGGTTAAACCTTTATTTGTCACATATACATTAATGCACAGTGAAATGCTTTTTTTGCATATCTCAGCGCAGATGGGGTCAGAGTGCAGGGTCAACGCCCCTGGAGAAGATAGGGTTAAGGGCATTGCTCAAGTACCCAACAATGGCAGCCTGATGGAGCTGGGGCTCGAACCGCGGTCCTTCCAATCAGTAACTCAGTGCCATAACCTTCTGAGATACCAAAACAGACCCAGACTGCAAGACCCAGACTAACTAAACAAGAGAGCTTAAATAAGCGCACTAATCAGGAAACATTCAGGTGAAAACACTTAATATGACTCTGTTGCAGTACAAAATGAGGAATGATGTCCAAACACCAAACATATGAGCGGTAGAGCAAACCAAATGTCCTCAAATAAGAGCGGTGGAGCAAACACAATGTCCTCAGATTTGGACAGTGCAGCAAACATAATGTCCTCGAATTTGGACGCTGGAGCAAACACAATGTCCTCGAATTCGCAAATGACCATTTGTATCATGAGCTCCTTTGCTCACTGATGGATGGCACACAGCCCCCGCTGATGGTCTTCGCCGTCTGCCCTCCGCCGTCACTTGATATGTGGGTTTGTCCTGACCCCGGACACGACCTGTCCAGACCCCTTGGTCCTTTGTTATGCTGCATAACAAAAGGTGCCCATCTTGTTGTGAGCCGGGTGCCTGCCCAGCTCGGCTGTACTGCTCTCCCAGTCTCCTTCCCTCAGCGCGTAATGTGGGATCTTACGTTCCCCTTCTCCCTCACACTTGGCATTACCTCTGGCTTGACGCAGGATTGCGAGGTGACTGTCTGTTAGCCTTGCGATGGGGTTGTCATAGCTCCACTCCCCCTCAAAAGAAATTTAGGGGCAAACCATTCTCTACACCTGTCATAGTTATTTGGGTTAGCTCTGTTGGTGTTCTGTGTTTGTTATTGCAGTTTGGATTGTTCCTATTTTTGTTCATTTAGTTTATATTTCTAATAAACCTCTTTACAGCTGCAATTACGCCGTGCCAGGCAGTTCCTGTCCCTGGTGAGGACATCCTCTATAGCTGCCTTCATCTGCTTACCAGCAAAATGATGCATTTCTAAAAAGCAATGTAAAGTGAAGATGTTTTTCAAGGATCGCATATTGTACATAGAGTAATAACTCACATATGACCGTGCTTAACCCCCTCAAACACACAAACAACACAAACCATAGGACAGACTAAATAATGAACACGTCTCCTCATGCAGGACGATTGCATGTTCTCTGCTTCCTCCTCTCTGTCTCTTTACTTTCTCCCGCTGAACTCGATTATTTCTTTAAACAGAAAAAGGATGGAGGATGTACGGGAAGGTTCACAACTAATCTATTGTACATTTCAAGTCTTTTTGGTGTTTTTTTCATCGAAGGATGGAGTCTCCCATGGCAGATCTTTGTAACAGTGGTAGGAATTAGAATAATGTAGAAATAAATTTTTATTTGTGGTTGAAGGTATTGGAAGGTAGTATTGGCTTTGTAATACATTCATAACTGTTACATTAAGCTTATATAAAAATGATTTATGAAAGGGTTAAATCAAATCCCATCAGGTAACATCATGAGGTTTATTAGAGATGCATATGAGAACATTATGAATGATTTTCTCTAACTTGTGTAGAATCATAGTGCTTCATATATGATGGATGGATGGATGGATGGATGGATGGACGGATGGATGGATGGATAATTGATAGATAGATAGACAGATAGACAGACAGACAGACAGACAGAAATCTGGCCCAAAAAGAGTTGACATTGCAGAAGGCTCCAGGTTGTATCAAGCAAAGAAAACAAATTACTGGAACTGGGTTAATAACACATTATCAATCCCTGAAAGGACAGTGCTGAATCGTCAACTTTGTGAAAGAAATGTGTTTAGGGGGAAAATCATGAATGGAGATCACTTAAACAGTTGGGGAAGTTGCATGGTAAAAAAAAAATCTTCAGTAAAAGCCAGAGATACAGTATGTTCAGTAGTGAAAGTAACATTTCCATACACACAGACAATGTGATGAACTCACAGGATTGGGACGAAACAGCTGTGTGTCTAATAAACCCACCAAAAAGGGCTTCAGTTTGTTATGAAGAATTAAGATTGGACTTTGGAGCTATGGGAAAAGGTTATGTGGTCTGATTAGTTCAGATTGAGCCTATTTCAGAGCGATGGGCGTGTCAGGGTAAGAAGGGAAGCACATGAATCGATACACCCATAATGCATAGCGTCCATTGTACAAGCTTCATATAATGAATATGCTTTAGAATTAAATAAATAGTACAAAAATGACATAAAAAAGCACTCAATGCCTTCATTAATTAAATATAATATTAAAGTTTTTATAACAGAAAATAAATGAAATAAATGGGAACAGGACAGGACTTTACAAGCAGATATTGAAAAAAATCTGATTTTTGTTGTTGTTGTTGTTATGATCTGGGGTTGCTTCAGTTGCTCAGGTCTAGACTCAGCAATGTTGTCACACATCAATGAAGTTTTTCTATTCTGATGGCATGGCCATATTCCAGGAGTCTGACTGTAAAAGATAAAGGTGACTGAATGCCTTTTTTTTCATACTTTATATTCTGGATTTCCTTCATTGCTTTCCACCAAGGTGACTTTATTTATTTATTTATTTCCACTAGATGGCTCTGTTATATTGTTATATTCTCTACCTGGGATTCAACAACAAGTTTCATGGACTTTGAACTCATTAACATTTACCTCCAACATTCACACACACAGAGTAAAGCTTGCACAGTAAGGATCTCTCCATGCTGAGAGGAAAAGTAAGAGCAACCAGTCTCTTATATTGATCTTTATACTTTATTATTTGTATTATGTATACAATACAGTGCAAGTGTTTCCGGAGAGGGGCAACTGTGGAAAAAAAAAAAGAAAACAGAGGGGAAAATTTCCCTTTTTCTTTCTTTTTTCTTTCAGAAAATCCACCTCAAACAAAGCAATAATAATAATAATAATAATAATAATAATAATAATAATAATAATAACAGAAAGAGTTACATATTAAAAACTAAAAAAAATTAAATACATAATAAATCTGAATTCTAATATAGTGAATATGCTTTAGAATTAAATAAATAGTACAAAATGACATTTACAAAAAAAAGCACTTTATGTCTTAAATAATTAAAATAATATTAAAGTTTTTATAACAGAGAAATAAAATAAATGGGAACAAGACAGAATTTTACAAGCAGATATAGAAAAAATCGGAAATCTTTTTGTGCATTTCGGGAACATTATTCAATTTGTATATAAATAGTTTTGGAAAAGCATTTCATATCCGTTATATCTAAGTAAATAAAAATGTTAATACAACAAACAAACAAACAAATAAATAAATAAAATCTTATTACCTTTGATTTACTTAATATTTTGATGAAAAGGATTTCTATTCAAAATTTTACTTATATACATCAATATAGTGAATATAATGTATGACATGTAATTAAGTAACATTAGTTAATAGCTTCATGAATGTTAAGTCTGGTGCTAAGCACATTTAACTCGATACTTGCAAATAAGTTGTACTTAATATCACAGCAGTACAATTTACTTAAAAAGTGCTTGTGCAATTTGTTATATTGTTGGATTTTTATCAAGTAAATACTATAAGTTTTTTTTTTTCAGTGCAGTCTTATAAGCTTTTTTTGTTTGTTTTTTTCGTATGTGAATAAATGTTATGTTACTGTTGGTGTGCACTTTATCTGCATTTTATTAGTACTGGATTGACTGTAAGTTTATGTTAAATAGTAGTTTTATTAGATGATTGTTACTATGGATTTATAGCAAACATACTGTATGTTTCTAAAAACATGCCGTGTGTTGTTACACAGAGTCAAAACTTTAAAAAAAAAAAAACAGAACAACCATATAAAAATAGATTTCCATAGTGTAAAATTATGCAGTTTTACAAAACATCTATTTAAAATCTATAAATTTACGTTAAATAGATGTTTTGTAAAAAAATAAATAAAAAAAATGTTTTTACATCATCATAATCTTAAACTTGTCCATCCATATATTGTACTAACCTGGTTACCTTTAAAAAGCTTGACGTACGTCATTATTAATTCTTCCTTAGCGCTTTTGCAAATTCAGAACCTAACTGTAGCGGTTTGATCGACGTCGTCGCCAGAGGGTCCTTGGTCTGCAGCATGCCTTGGTGCTGTTGCTCGGGGACTCGCCTCGAGCACAGTTTGCGCAGCAAGTTCCTCGGCCTCGTGGGCGACACTATCAGCATCACCACGGGTTCGAGGAAGACGTTGCAGCAGCTGGAGACGATGGCCTCGCGCCTCCAGTAGACGTTCTCATTCTTGATGAAACCGACCACGTGAGACAAGTTGTACGGTGTGTAGCAGACCACGAAGACCATGAGCGCTGAGAGTTCCATGGCCAGGATGCGCCGCTTGTTGCCGGCTGATAGGCATGACCGCTTCACCAGCATTAGACAGCGCAGCGTGCAGAAGATTGAGACCATGAGGGGCACGACGAACAGCACGAGTGACATCTCGAGGCGCAGCGGCACTAGGACATCCAGCTGCTCGCGTGTGAAGTTCTCGTAGCACTCTGATTTGTTTTGCTGAAATGACGACACAAAGTATCCCCCTTTCTCCGCCACCAGAGCTAAGCTGAGATGCAGCAGCACTATAAACCACAACAGAGCGCAGACCACGCAGGATGTGCGAGCACGGCGATACATTTTATAGCTGATCGGAAAGGCGATGCTCAGATAACGTCCAACGGCCACAGCTGTCAGCAGGAGCCCGCTGCCATAAAGTGAGGCCACAACGAAGAAGTTGTAAATCGGGCAGAGCAGCTCCGGTAGGATCCACGAGTCCAGAACGGTATAGGCGGCCTTTACAGGCATCCATGCAACCAGGACCAGGTTGGATAAGCACAAGTTCATGGTATAAACCACATTAGGAGTAGCTCCATGTTTTTGAGCTTTACGCACATACACCGAGAAGACCAGAAGGTTGGCAGGAAGGCCGAGCAGAAAGGTGAAGGAATACACTGCTAAGGAGATGCAGTCGAACACAGTAATGAGTTTCATCCTTGCTTGCACTGGAGATTGGAAATGTGTAAAAACTTCCCTGATCATCCATTCAAGACCAGTATGTAGAGGTGATGGATGCCTGTTGTAATCCAACCTTATACATGATTACAGCATACTTACAAAAGAGAGAGAGAGACAAAACCAGCAAAATGAGGTGGAAAGATGGGTGTGTGCGGTACAGCTGTGTTTAAAGGAGGCTGGTAGGTGTGTCGAGGGGCTTGGCCTGATTTGCCATTGACGTGCCAGCCCAGGCAGAAGTAATGGGACAGGATGGCATTTGTACAGGCCGGTCCTGCCTTAATTGCCTCCAGCGCAAACGGCAACGGGAAGGCCGCGTCAGCCCGCTTTAGTGAAATGATTCAGAATAATTGAGCTTTTCGGGATGCTGTGCCCATTCAGATACAGCTCCGTCTCTCTAAATGAAATAAAGGTTACATCATAAAGCCATAAACCAAACTGGTGGATGATAGTATCAGAGATGAGGACGGGATTATGGTGGTTATTGCACAATAAGAGCTAACTTTATGTCTTTATAGGAGAAAGAGAAAAACACATCACTTGCTAGGCTTTTATGTGCATGTGTGTAAATATGTGTGTGTGTGTATACATGTCTGAGGGGTTGTGCGTAGCACTGTGTACACACAGGAAAATCTATTTTTATCACTCATATTTATACAGTTTTGTTTGTGTTATTCTATACAGTGAGTTGAAATCATATCCTGATATTATTCAAAGAGACCACTGATGTTCACTATGGAAACACAGCGTGCACGATTTTACCCTGGCTTTTATTTGTACAGATTTTCCATGTCGTAGTTGCATTACATTAATCCCACATATTTTGTTTAGAATTTTATTTGAATAGTCTCTTGAACACAAACACCAAATTTCCTAAATCAATGTCGCAGTCTAGCTCTTGTCTTGTCCAAAACTGTTACTCCGAGTTCAGTGTCCTGTTCCTTACAGAATACAGAATGCACAGGTTATCCTATTACTGCCATGTCTATTTGTTTCTGGCCACGGGTGGATGTAATGAAACCAGTTGCCATGCAGGAATCAAGCTTGCATTACGCATGAACGGAAATATCAGCAATTACGTACACTAACCCACATAAAAGTCGTGTTCAAGTCAAACCTGGACTTTTGATCATGCAGAATAACAGGACACAGTTACGAAAGTGAAAAATCACTTTATTTCTTTACACTAATGCACTTATCCCAGTGTTTCACTAGCGCTTGGTAATGTCGAAAGTTTTCTTAGTACACCAGAGCCATAATCGTACTGCTTCCTTAATGTATAAAACGCTGGCCTCCAATGAATGTTGAAATGGTTTGGAGCGAGGTCAGAGCTGTATGGGGATGTGTTCTGCAAGTTGCCAACAGTTTATCCATTGATTTTCAAGGATCAAGCGTTCCACTCGCCGAATGTTCCCGGGAACACCCGCGAGCCACCTCGGCCGGGATCATCATTCAAAGGCGTATGGGATTGTTTCAAAACTTTACACAAGTCGAATATTACAGGGTTACAAATCTCATCATGTCTTAATTCAATTCAATTCAATTTTATTTATATAACAATGGTCTTTAAACAATGTTCATTGTCTCAAAGCAGCTTTACAAGAATGAAAAAATTTTTTTAAAGAAGATTTATGAGATTAATGAGATACTTCTTGAAAGTCTTGAAACTTAGATAACTTGTAGTTAATGTTAATCAGTTTAACATGCCTTCAATCACAAGAAGTCCCGGTTAGACTTGAACGACCTTTGTATATGTTGCTTGTGGGATTAATGAAAATTAAGTGAGCTGAAATTTACTTTAGGGTCAGTCTTCCTTCATTTAAAATGCATAATAATAATAATAATAATAATAGTAGTAGTAGTAGTAGTAGTAATGGTGTAGCAATTGAATTAATCAGTAATCAGAGCATCGGGGCAGTGTTCATCGGCTAACAGATGGTGCAGTGTTTTGTAACTATTTGGACTAAAGGTGATAAACCATAATTGATAAGAGCCCTGCTGCTAATGTTTATTGAAAAGTGAAAATAAGTCCTGTATATAAAGGTCAAAGAATCCTAAGACTATCCAAAAACCAATAATGGCAGATACAGAACATGACCAAATGTTTGTGGACACCTGAGCACAACATTTCCTTCATTATAATAGATCACACTGTAACTTTAATGGCCTTTCTGTTCTATCAAGTGCAACAGTGAAAGACCTTGGTGTGATTATAGATCCCAGCCTTTCATTTGAAGCACATGTAGATAATATCACCAGGATAGCTTTCTTTCACCTCAGAAATATTGCCAAGATAAGAAATATACTGTCACTAAATGATGCAGAAAAACTAGTTCATGCTTTTATCACCTCTAGGTTGGATTATTGTAATGCCTTACTGTCTGGTTGTTTAACTAGGTGCGTAAATTAGTTAGTCCAGAATGCAGCGGTGAGAGTCTCACTAGAACCAGAAGATACGAGCATATCACCCCTATCTTATCTACACTGCGATGGCTCCCTGTGAAATTTAGATTTTAAAATACTACTATTGATGTATAAATCATTAAATGGTCTCACACCACAGTATCCGAGTGAACTGCCAGTGTCTTACAATCTGCCACGCCTACTTCATTCAAAGGATGCAGGCTGCTTGTCACTACCGCATATTATGAAAACTACAGCAGGAGGCAGAGCCTTTTCTTACAAAGCCCCAAAGCTATGGAATATCTTCCAATTAATGTTCGGGACTCAGACACAGTCTCAGTGTTTAAGCCTAGGCTAAAAACCTATTTATTTAGCCATTTTCTTCTCCATCTGTGGGCAATTTGGAAACGCCAATGAGCGTAATCTGCAGGTCTTTGGACTGTTAAGCCCATCAAGCACGGGGAAAACATGCAAACTCCATGCACACAGACCAGACACAGGATTCGAAGCCAGGACCTGAAGGTTCAAGGCGACAGTCATAACCACTATGCCACTTTGCCACCATGTAACTTATTTTAAATTAGATTATTAAATCCAGCACATAACTGTTCATAACATCGCTTTTACACAACATTTTGGTTTCACTTATAGTGCAGGTTAAACTTCAGGCAGATATCTAAGTACTACAAAAGGTTCATTATACAGTTTGCGCAGTACAGTACGTTGTCATAATGTCCGGTTTATAATCATACAAAAAACTGCTCATTACTTCACTTATACTCAGCATTTTGATTTCATTTATGGTGCAGGTTTAACTGTAGGCAAATACTGAAGGACTGTCCAAAGTTTCATTAAATCCTGACATACAGTACAAACAAAAAAAATTCAGTGACTGGGTCCTCCAGTGTATGAAACGTAAAGATATCATTGAAAGTACTGACCAATGTACTGTACAGACAAAACCTTTCTTTTATTTATATAGATATGAATATACAGGAGCAATTCGCATAGCGAGGCATGCTACTATATTTGCTTGAGATGAGAGCTGGAACAAAGTTAGCCAAACATTTAGTCCTCAACAATAACATAAATATAGAACGTATATGCTGGTTAACATTATTGTAAGCTGAATTTATAAAATTACATTTATAATGCATTTAGAAGGTTCATTTGTTTAGCCTTGGATCTGCCTGATCTGGGTGACAGTGACTTCAATTATGATGCTAGAGTTTCCTTTTATGAATGCCTACAAATAAAATGTACAAACAAAAATATTAGCTGCAAATAGCCTGATAAAAATAAAATAATTGAGACCAAATATTGTATATTTCTACAATAGGCAATTGACTGGATTTGATAAGAATAACACTTCAGATTCAGATGCTGTTACTTACTTCAGGTAATGTGTACCGTGGTGAAAAGCCTATCTTGACATCTATGACGTAAACCGCAACTACATAAATCATAACAAATATATATATGTACGTGCACTCCACACACACACATACACAAAGCCAGGTCTATTGAGTTATTTGTGCTATCTAATAAGGAACGGGACAGAGATCTCAGGCTGAGTCTGTGTATTTCAGCTGGAGCTTGTGCATGCCGCTGGAGTTGGTCAGAGGCACCGCGGCTGAGGGTTCGAATTCGCTTTGTGCCGAGTTGATTAGCTGGTGCATTTGCATGCTCCGTTGCTCAAGGGATAGAGCTTCTTGCTCACGCCTGAGATCCTCGAGCATCCGAGCTTCATGTAGCTGCAGAGCCTGCAGTGATTCCCTGGTGTGTGTGTGTATATAGAGGAAAGAGAGGAAATATTCTTGATTAAAAAAGAAAAAAAAAAAAAAAACAAATAAAGGTTTTCTGTTTAACAGTTAAAATAAGAGCAATGACACAATGTGATGAAAACTCACGGGATTGGGACTACACAGCTGTGTGGTCATGAGAAACTTGTTAACCACTTGTTACGTTTGCGGCATTTGGCAGACTCCCTTAACCAGACCGATTTACATTTTATCAATTTTTTTTTTAATCTGAGCAGTAGGGGGTTAATGGCTTTGCTCAAGAGCCCACCAGTGGCAACTTGGTGATGCTGAGGTTTGAACCTGCAACCTTCCGATGAGTAGGCCAATGCCTTACCTACTAAGTTACCCCTGACCACTTTTAGTGAGACTTAATCGGAAAAAAGGCTTCAGCTTGCTGGGGATCATAAAGATTGGACTTGGTAGCAACGGAAAAAGGTCATGTGGTCATGTGATCAATTTTGAACACTATTGAATGGAATCATAGACAGAACAGTTGATTGGGTTTAATTTGTAAGCATTGTGTGTTTTATTTGTTTTTTATTTAATTTAATTCAATAGCATTATTAATTACTGTTAAGTAACATATATTATGTTCTTAATTGTTCAAAATGTCATATACACGCAATAATCTTTTCTTTTCTCCTGCCTTCACACTCCAGTCCAGTAGGTGGCAGTGGTATTACTGGGTATCACTTGCGTAAGTGTGAGTGTGCTGCAATATGTTGGAGCCCAACTTTGTACCTTATACCCTAACTTTCATGACTTTATAGGGCAAATTTGGGCACTTCTTGCGTCCCAGGGGTACAACTTATACCTTCTTGCAGGATTTGTTCTGACACAGCTTGCAAGCCTCTTCAAATGTGGTAAATTTTGAAATTGGTCTCAATGTTGAAATTGGTCTCCATGTTAAGTCTATAGGATTTTTTGAGAGAAAAAAGTACCCCATTCCCCTATAAGCTGCCCGGTTTGACACTTCTTTCATGGGTCTAGGACAAACGGTACAGGACGCCAAAGTTTGTATGGAAGAATAATAAAAAATCATTTAAAAAAGAATAATAAGATACAAGATAATACCAGTGATGCTTTGTTTCGCAAGCACCACTGACTATGTAACTATGTACATAGTAAATCTAGGACCCACCGAGCTTGAGCAAGCTTCTGTTTCAGAGCCAAAATAGAGGAATTAAGCTGATGGGTTTCCTCAACCAGCCCGAACTGTGTCTGGGAAGAGAGCATAGAGTGAATCTGAGCACACACGTTAAACAAAATAGACGAGACACGTCCATCTGAGGACCGACATGAAGCTTTACCTCGTCTCTGCATAGGTCCACTCCGGGCCTCCTGGTCCTGTACTCCAATCGCGTGTGGGCCAGTTTTAGTGGCGCCATCTTGGCTTGCAAGTCCCTCTCCAGTCTGAGGATGTCTTCCTTCAGCTCATTAATTTCATCCTGACTCTGTTAGAAAGGACACATTGAACCAAACCTACTTGAATTAAACCTACCAGTAAGACAACAGTGAAATGGACCCTAAAATAAAGACATTTTACACTTTTTATCTGCCACTGGAGCTCCTGGTGAGCCTGCTCCAGTTGATGCGTGCGCTTCCGGGAGGCGAATCGTGTGGCTATGCGCTGAGACTCTAACTCGTTTTGTACCTGTTCCAAAGAAGGGACAGGTTTTAACAAAGAAATTAAAAATAGGATGCTAGATTTTGGACCTAGAAAAACATAAGTTAAAGACAATTCAAGTTGTATAGTGCTTTATATATAAAACAGTAATAAGTGTGTTCAGGTTCAGGTACGTACCTGTGCTATTGTGATACGTACCTGTGCTATTGTGATATTGATATTTTCCCGCAGATGCAGAGAAGCCTGCATTTCCTCCTTGCCTTGGATTATATTATGCTGGCTGAACTGCAGCCACTGCTCAGGCGTTGTGGAACTGCAAGCATAAATTTAGAAGAAACAAGCTGGGTCATGCTGGTTAGTCTGATAAGATTTATCTTAAATGAAGGCATAAAATCCATTAAAATTTTTATTGCAATAAGTCCCTGGCCGCTCAGATTTAGTCAAGTGGATTGGTATGCTTTACATTGTATATCCATGTCAAAAGCGTATAAGACTCATTTTTTTTTGGGACTTGAGAACAAATCAGACTTACGAACGTCAGTTCCCGGAACGGAACTCATTCGTAAGTCAGGGATTAATGTAATTTCATGAAATTCAGCAAAGTTTACCCAGGAGGAATTCTGGTGGGGTTGGGCTTCAGGGATATCTCAGGTGATGTCACCGTGAGCGAAAGGCAGGACATGTCTATATCCAAAGCCTCCACCTTGTGCTGGAGGTCAAGAGTCAGTTGATGACGGGCTTCCTGCAGCAAACTAAACACATTGTTATGGAATGTTATAGACTGGGCATATATTTCACTCTCTCTCTCAATCTGCATTTTTTCTGTTCATCACTACATTCTCCATTTCTCACCAAAGCTGCTTAAAGGCTTGCTCGATACTCTGCTGCAGGACCTGCTGTGCCTTATCGATCACCTCCACCTCTTTCTTCAGCTCTGCTTCCACTGGGTCGCTGACCAGCTCATTTCCCCGACGACCATCTCTCAAGGTCAAACACTCCTTAGTGACCTCAAGGGGTAACACTGTTGCTGCAAGGGCATGTTCTGCCGCTTCCTTTGTCTGCAAATACAGACATTGGATGACTTTTTTGGAAAACGTTAAAGCGGGTAAATTCATTTTAAACAAATAACCGTAGTATGTCAAGGTCACACAACGTATACCAAGCTTGAGGCTGGAATATGGAAATATATATGACCATCATTATATACCAATTTCTTGACTACAATGGGAGTTCATATTAAACCAAGACTTTTGATTGCGCAAATTAACAGAACACAGTTATTAGAGTAAAAACTCTTTATTTCTCTATATTATCCTCTGCTATACTAATGCACTTATCCCAGAGTTTCACTAGTGCTTCACTAGTACTCCCATTATAGGAATTCCCCTCCCGGGAACTCCTATAATGGAACTCCTATAATGGCCCAAACTTGTGGAAATTGATTGGAGTGAAGTCAATACTCTATGGGGGATGTGACATCTTCAACTCCGGCTGAATTCCTGTAATGTGCAAGTGGTGTTGGTGAAAGATTGTGTGTACAGTTCCTGCAGACAGATGTGCCTCTTGCACAAGCTGGTGACAAGTTATCAATCAATTTTCAAGGATCAGGCATTGTTGCATGTTTAGTAAAACTAATATTCTGATGTTTAGTTAGTAGTTAAATGTTTTGTTGCACTAGTTGGATGGAAAAAGAGCGTCAACCTCTTAGGAATGTTAGGAATGGAATGACGTAAGGGGGTGGAACGAAAAGAAGTGCGGGAATGGAAAGTGTATGTGATTATTGTTTTGTGTGATTAAAAAAGGAGTTGAGAAGTTCAAGTACGAGTCATTGTTACAGATACAACAATTGGCGACAAGGATGGCTGACGATTTCCCCACGCTGTCGTTAGCGTCCCCGAATCCATTCTTACCCCACCCTGGCGAACCTACGGTCCCGTGGGAGCAGTGGAAAATGGCATTTGAGACTCACCTGCTCGCAATGGGTTTCGATGCTGTCCCAACAAGGCGAAAAATGGCCATACTACTCCTCCACTGCCTCGGCGCCGAAGGACAACGTGTTTTTCGCACGCTTGGAGATGCGGACGATTACGCCGCTGCGATTACACTGTTAGACCGACATTTAAAAAAAAAACAGAGTCTCCTGCTGAAACGGCTGCAGTTCTGACAGCGCAGCCAGCGTGCCGGTGAGTCAATTGCTCAATATGTCGCTGATTTAAGAGGGCTGGCAAAACCGTGCTGTTTTGGCACGTTATCAAACGAGATGATACGAGGTCAATTAATTGAGAAAACAAACAATTCGCTTGTGCGGGAGCGTCTGCTATTGGAAGATGATGACCTCACTTTAGAGAAAGCTGTAATTCTAGCCTCTCAAGTTGAATCTGCTGCACAGTGTGCTGCTAAATTAAACACTGCACACGAACCAAGTGTAAGCATTGGGGGCGTGACCCAAGACTACACACAAATTCACAGAGCAGAGGCAAATCTATTGTCAAATGCGGACATACAGTATACACAACCTCAAGTGCAGCGGTGGTATGGAAATTGTGGCTCCACTAGACACTCATCACGTGTCCCCATGCTCGTGCCACTGACACGAGCATGGGGACAAATATGTCGACGCTGTCAGAAGCCGAACCACTTTGCAAAATGGTGTCGGTCTGCTCCAGCTCAAGCTCCTCCACAACGAAATTCACGTACAAACCCTACAACCCCTGCCATTATTCATTCAATAACCTCCAATTCAGCGGGTTTCTCTACATGTGTGATCGATATAGCAAATTCCCATATTCCCCTGCTCCTGGATACAGGGGCTAAAGTATCACTGCTCAATATGGCCACTTATAAACGTTTTTTGGCACACTTGCCCCTCCAGCCGCCCTCTTTGAATCTGTTTGGATATGGCAATTCCGAAATCGATGTTGTCGGACTTATACATGCGCCTGTCCAGTATGGCAACAAGGCTCTGCCTGATACTCCATTTCACATTACACACCATGGGAACAATATCCTGGGATTGGACCTGTTCACAAGGCTGGATTTTTCTCTGTTGGACAATAAGGGGACTCAGATTTTGACGGTCAGCTGCCCTTGGCAAGAGTGGCCAACACTGTTTACAGGCCTTGGGTGCTTAGCTGCATTCACTCACCAACCTCTCTTAGATTCCACAGTTAAACCAGTCATTCAGCCGCTTCGCCGCATTCCGTTAGCATTGCATGAAGAAGTCACTGCAGAACTTGACAGGCTGCTAGCTGAGGGCATCATCGAACCTGTGGACGCCTCTCCATGGGTGTCTAATTTGACAATGGCTAAGAAAAAAACTGGCGGACTGAGAGTTTGCGTAGACCTAAGGTCCATCAACAAAGCAATAATACCAGATCGATATCCTTTGCCATCAATCGAAGAGCTGACTACACACTTTCATGGCTCAACGATTTTTTCTAAACTCGACCTCCATCAAGGTTACCTCCAGGTTCCTCTCCATCCGGACAGCAGGAGCCTGACGGCATTCGTCACGCATGCAAGTGTATTTCGTTATACGAGGATGCCTTTTGGACTCAGTTCGGCCCCTAGCTGTTTCCAAAAAATCATGTCTACCATACTAGCTGGCATTCCTGGCATTGCTATCTATCTGGATGATGTTATTGTCCATGCCCCGAATGCAGTGATTCACGAGCAGCGCTTAAAGGCTACTTTTGCTGTACTCAGTCGACACTGACACTGAACGCAGAAAAATGTATCTTTGCGGTACCAGAGGTTGACTTTGTGGGTTTTCATGTTTCAGCCGAGGGCCTTTCACCATTGCACTCCAATATTGAAGCCATACACCAGGTACCAGAACCTTCATCTGCAGTACAACTTGCATCGTTCTTGGGGATGACAACATACTATATGCGCTTTCTACCGCAATACTCCACAATTACATACCCCCTTTGCCAGCTGCTAAAGAAAGATACTCCCTGGGCCTGGTCGTCGGCCTGCTCGAGCGCAGTGCGCACACTTAAGGAACTGTTGACGAGCCCCCCTGTCTTAGCCCATTTCAGTCTTGACTGCCCCACGCTGGTCACGTGTGACGCTTCAGCTACCGCGGCTGGCGCTGTCCTCTCACAACTCCAGAAGGGTATCGAACGGCCTGTAGCGTTTGCTTCTCGTGCGTTTACCCCAACAGAACAGAAGTACTCGACTGGAGAGAGGGAGGCTCTAGCCTGTGTCTGGGCCTGTGAACGCTGGCATGCCTATCTTTATGTTCGAAAATTGGTACTCCGGACCGACCATCAAGCCCTCAGTGCGCTTATGTCTCCTTCTGGGTCGGGCCACAGACCACTGCGCATGTACCGTTGGACTGATCGTCTACAACAGTATGACTTCACCATTACATCAGGCAAAGATAATGTGGTGGCCGATCTGCTGTCCCGTTCCATGTCATCGCCCATTACCCCTGTCAGGACAAAGACCTTATCCATTAGTGCATGCACCTCTGATGGCTTTCGTGTCCTTGGAAGAACTTACAGAGGAGTCAGCTGCCGACCTTTCTATGGTTCGCGAGTATGTCCTGACTGGCTGGCCAACCCAATTTACAACCGATATCCAGCCGTACGCTCGAGTAAAACATGAATTGTCATGTTGGAATGACACATGCTTGGCCTGTGGACACTGTGCCATTATTCCTCCTAAACTCAGAGGACGAGTGCTGGCTATGGCACATGAGGGCCATCTCGGCATTGTTAAACTGAAGCAGCGCTGTAGGGATCTTGTATGGTGGCCAGGGCTGGACAAAGACATAGAACAGCTTGTTCGAGACTGCGTTCCGTGTCTTGTAAGTGGGAAAATGGGCCCAACAACTCCGCCACCACTGGGGTCTCTGCCTTGGCCGACCCGGCCTTGGGACCATGTTCAACTGGATATCTGTGGTGAACTTCATGACCTGCCCCATCATTTACGCTTCCTCGTAGTGGTCTATGATCTACACTCAAAGTGGCCAGAGGTTACAGCTGTGAGCTCTGTCACGTCCAGCTCCAACATTGACTTTCTGGAGTTGCTTTTTGCCCGCTGGGGCGTGCCAAGGACCTTGACAACAGACAATGGCCCTCAACTAGTGTCTGCTGCGTTTACCAGCTACATGCGAAGCAAAGGGATCAAACACGTACGAACAGCTTATTATCATCTGCAGTCAAACGGGGGCGTGGAGAGATTTAACCAGACGCTGAAAAACGGTCTGAGAGCTCATTTGGCACAAGGCTGTTCTTTCAATGAGGCCTTGTCTCAGACGCTCCTACACTACAGAGCGGCTCAGCATGCCACCACAGGGGTGTCGCCAGCAAAACTAATGCTGGGGCGAGAGTTGGAGTTGCCCTTGCACAGACTTTGCCCTCCTGTTTCTCACAGTGAAAACCCTGTGGTGAAAGCCAAGGTGCAAGGACAACAGCTCAAGGCGCAAGGCAGATACAATGCGAGGAAAAGAGACCAGATTCCCAAACTCTTCCCAATGGACTGGGTGCGAGTTCTGCAGCCTCAGCGGAAAAACAAGCTTTGCACTTTCTGGTCACAACCCCAGCAGGTATGGAAGCAGTTAGGTCCAGTCACATTCCAGTTATTGGATGGTTCCCGCTGGCACGCGGGTCGGCTTAGGAAAGTACCATGCCCTTCAGAAGCAGATTGCACCCAGAACGCGGCATTTCCCTGCTCTATGCTGGGCGCTTCATGTCCTCGAACCCCAGGGCAGCATTCGGGGACTCCACAAGCTACAGCCCTGCCACTATCTGCAACGTCGCAAGACAGACCTGTTAGATCGCATACTCGGCCTGCTCGTTTTCAGGATTACCAAACATCTTTTCACACTTAGTTCACCGGGAGGGGAGGGTAAATGTTGCATGTTTAGTAAGACTAATATTCTGATGTTTAGTTAAAGTAGTTAAATGTTTTGTTGCATTAGTTGTATGGAAAAAGAGCGTCGACCTCTTTAAAGGGTTAGGAATGGAATGACGTAAGGGGGTGGAACGAAAAGAAGTGCGGGAATGGAAAGTGTATGTGATTATTGTTTTGTGTGATTAAAAAAGGAGTTGAGAAGTTCAAGTACGAGTCGTTCTTACAGATACAACAGGCGTTCCACTCACTGAGTTGTTGTTGGTCCCAATGAGGGTTCGCCACAGTGGACCATCCAATCCAAACAAAACTTGGCACAGGTTTTACGCTGGATGAGATTCCTGACTCAACCCTCCCATTTTTATCCATTGTGGGCAGGCGAGAAACCGTCCACTGAGCCACCAATGCCCAATTCAGTCCCATCGCCACATTGTGCTCTAAGTCATCTGTGAATGTCAATTGGTTTTATCATCAACAGAAATGTCATCACAAATCCCGGGTTGACTCGAATGCCCCTTTGCACGGGGAGAACATGCACACAGAGACGGGAATCGAACCAGGACCATGGAGGTGCATGCGACCACTACACCACCTTGCCGCCACTTATTTTACAGTATAATTATATTTTATCAGTTTATTTTGCAATATAAAAAGATAAGATGAGATCAGATTGTGTTGCATGCCATTGCCCTTAGGTAAGCATTATTAAAAGATTATTTACACACGTGGACAAAATTGTTGGTACCCTTCGGTCAATGAAAGAAAAACTCACAATGGTCACAGAAATAACTAGTGGTGGCTCAGAGGGCTAAGGCACTGAGTTACTGATCGGAAGATCGGCGGTTCGATTTCCAGCTCAGCCAGGTTGCCATTGTTGGGCCCTTGAGCAAGGCCCTTAACCCTAACTGCTCCAGGGGCGCTGTACCATGGCTGACCCTGCACTCTACCTGGGGTCAGAGTGCAGGGTCAGCCATGGTACAGCGCCCCTGGAGCAGTTAGGGTTAAGGGCCTTGAGCAAGGCCCTTAACCCTAACTGCTCCAGGGGCGCTGTACCATGGCTGACCCTGCACTCTGACCCCAGGTAGGCTGGGATATGCGAAGAAGGAATTTCACTGTGCTGTAATGTATATGTGACAAAATAAAGGCTTTAGACTTTACTAACTTTAATCTGACAAAAGTAATAATAAATAAGAATTCTATGAATGTTAATCAATCAAAGTCAGACATTGCTTTTCAACCATGCTTCAACGGAATTATAAAAAACTCATGGAATAGGCCTGGACAAAAATGATGGTACCCCTAACTTAATAGTTTGTTGCACAACCTTTTGAGGCAATCACTGCAATCAAACGATTCCTGTAACTGTCAATGAGACTTCTGCACCTCTCTGCAGGTATTTTGGCCCACTCCTCATGAGCAAGCTGCTCCAGTTGTTTCCGGTTTGAAGGGTGCCTTTTCCAGACAGCATGTTTCAGCTCCTTCCAAAGATGCTCAATAGGATTGAGGTCAGGGCTCATAGAAGGCCACTTTAGAATAGTCCAATGTTTTCCTCTTAGCCATTCTTGGGTGTTTTTAGCTGTGTGTTTTGGGTCATTGTCCTGTTGCAAGACCCATGACCTGTGACTGAGACCCAGCTTTCTGACACTGGCCAGCACATTTCTCTCTAGAATCCCTTGATAGTCTTGAGATTTCATTGTACCCTGCACAGATTCAAGACACTTTGTGCCAGATGCAGCAAAGCAGCCCCAGAACATAACAGAGCCTTCTCCATGTTTCACAGTAGGGACAGTGTTCTTTTCTTGATATGCTTCATTTTTCCATCTGTGAACATAGAGCTGATGTGCCTTGGCAAAAAGTTCAATTTTTGTCTCATCTGTCCATAGGACATTCTCCCAGAAGCTTTGTGGCTTGTCAGCATGTAGTTTGACATATTCCAGTCTGGCTTTTTTATGATTTGTTTTCAACAATGGTGTCCTCCTTGGTCGTCTCCCATGTAGTCCACTTTGGCTCAAACAACGACGGATGGTGCAATCTGACACTGATGTTCCTTGAGCATGAAGTTCACCTTGGATCTCTTTAGAAGTCTTTCTGGGCTCTTTTGTTACCATTCGGATTATCCGTCTCTTTGATTTGTCATCAATTTTCCTCCTGCGGCTACGTCCAGGGAGGTTGGCTACAGTCCCATGGATCTTAAATTTCTGAATAATATGTGCAACTGTAGTCACAGGAACATCTAGCTGCTTGGAGATGGTCTTATAGCCTTTACCTTTAACATGCTTGTCTATAATTTTCTTTCGAATCTCCTGAGACAACACTTTCCTTCCTCTGGTCCATGTTGAGTGTGGTGCATACCATGTGACCAAACAGCACAGTGACTACCTGGAGCCCTATATATATGCCCACTGACTGATTACAAGATTGTAGACACCTGTGATGCTAATTAGTGGACACACCTTGAATTAACGTGTCCCTTTGCTCACATTATTTTCAGTATTTTCTAGGGGTACCATCATTTTTGTCCAGGCCTGTTCCATGAGTTTATTTTTTTAAATAATTCTGTTGAAGCATGGTTGAAAAGCAATGTCTGACTTTCATTGTTTAAAATTCATAGAATTTCTTTTAATTATTACTTTTGTCAGATTAAAGTTATTTATGTGACCATTGTGAGTTTTTCTTTCATTGACCAAAGGGTACCAACAATTTTGTCCACGTGTGTATGTACTTATTTACGGAAAGGGAAAGTCTGGGGCTGTTAGGGAAATTCCAGGAGACAGTGAGGACAGTGAGCTTGAGGGAAGTGACTCAGAGGAGGAAAGGGCATCTGATACAGGTCTGAATCATATAGTCATTAAATCAGTTGTTAGGTAAAATAGCACTTTTATAGTCAGAGCTGTGGTACTGTAGGTGACACATTTCCCAACATCCAGACTTTATTTATTAATGCTATTATACAGTACAATGTTGAATAATTGGAAAATGGAAGTCTATTTTAAAATCAGTATATTTGGAACGAATTAAATATTTGGGGGTTCAAAATGAAAATGCATGAAAGACAGAGATAAGAAAAGGTAAGATAAGATAAGATTATTTTATAAACCTCGTTACCAGCTGATACTTACAATAACAAATACACATAAACATGAATACATTTTGGTAAGACAATATTGATATAAAGATAAAAAAAAAAGTGAATATAATCAACATAGAAACTTTAGATGCCGATATAACAATGAGCAGCGTGAGAACTCCACTCACTAGTGTGAGAGCATCCATTTCTGTATCCACTTCCTCTGCACAGGCTTCCAGACTCTTCTTCCAATCCGTGATGTCACTAATCCTGTCGCTCAGTCGACGATTGCTATCGTATTCACCCCACGTTGTCTGAGAGACACAGCAGGAACTCATAAATATGCATTAATCTTTGGACTAAGTTTTTAAACTTGGCTCCTGTTTAAACTAGACTACCTTGTTGGCGGTCTCGTTGCACAGAGCCCTGCTCTCCATACGGGTCTGGTGAGATTGGTGTCTCGTGTGCTTGGCAGTGGCTGAGCTCTCATTATTGTTGTTTATCCAGTCAGGCACAGTGCAGCGGAGGCCTGGCTTAATGCTCAGGCTGGCCATGTCTACTGGTACGACGATCAGATCAAGACAGCTGTACCAGGCGTAAGACCTACAATCGCTGATAATAAAATATATGGATCATGTGAGCGTGTCATTTAATCTGAATTATCTAAGCAGTTTTTTTTTATTTCATATATGTTAAATAATTTTGAAAATTTTTAAGCAACTTAAGTAACCGGATATTTTCTTTTAAAACAAAAAGTAAAATTTAAATGTTTATTTTATTAATTGTGTTTGATTGACTTTTACTACATCAGAAAAAAAATCAACAAAAAAAAAGTCACAGGAAAAAAATGTCAGTAAAAGCAAGTAACATATTACATGACAGACCACAATAAATAATTGAATAAATAAACTAATTAATTAATTAGTGTGTGTGTGGGGGGGGGGGGGGGGGGTTGGGCATGAGATAGGGTACACTCTGTATTGGGTGCCAATCCATTGCATGGCAAACACATAAACACACTCTATCACACACTACAGGCAATTTGGGAACACCAGTTAGCCTAATCTGCATGTGGGAAGAAACTGCAGTACCCAGGGGAAACCCACCAAGGATGGGGAGAACACGCAAACTTCATGCTCAATGATCCCGAGGTGGGAATCAAACCCAGAACTTGGAGGTGCAAGCCGACAGAGCTGATTTTTTATTATTATTAGTAATTAGGTTATTCATTCATTTTTGCTTTATAAAATAAAGAAAATGAACAATGAAGGAATGTCAACTTGTATAAAAATAGCTTAAGAGTCTAAGGTCTGAATGTGGATTAATTAGTTTTTAATGTTGAACATATACTGTATATTTTACCAAATGACCAAAAAATGCAACTTACAACTTCATAAGAGCCCAAATAAAACTAACAATAATAATAAAAAAATATTAATAAAAGTTACACCTTTGTAAGAGCCAAAATAAAAAAAGTAACAACTTCATTTAGCTCAGTTCTAGGCGTTCCTTTTAGCTTTACTTACCCGAATGTTCTGCACCGCCTTCTTCTCCTCTGGAGAGTGTGTTTAATACTAAACACCAACCCCGCGTCCTGTCTCCAGGCAACAAGCGCGTGCAACGTAACACTCAGGTGGCCATGGCAACGTGGTACGGCGTGACGTCACAACTAAACGCGCTTCCCTAACGGACGGTGTGTAACTTCGCGCGCGCTGCATACGAGCGTGGTTAGAGAAGATCATAGTGCTGGAGACGAATTACACACAAGCATGATGCGTTTGTCATCTCACAGAGCACACCCTGACCCTTTTCATTTGTTCAGTAGCCTGTATTTCCACGTTCCTTTCCTGGGTATCATTTCTACATGGCTGCTGTGTTAAAACAAAGCATTAAATATAGCTTTGTTACAAGAGTGTGTAAAAAAAACTTAATACATAAGAATAAACATAATAATAATAATTATAATAATTAGGCAACTACATTCATACCACCATGAGTTCATCATGTATTAAAGGTTAAATAAGCTGATACATTAAATGCATAACAGTACTGTATATGGTGTGTGTATGCATGTTCTCATGCATGATCAAAATGAAAAAAATATAGTCCTATCTCATGTATAATTATGAGTTACTCCTAAAATGGCCGAAACGTTTTGTATCCTATACACCTGATCATTACAGTATATTTCACTGCGGTTTCGTTACTGAACTGTCAATCTTGTAGAAAGCTTTTAAAGAAGAAGAGTGAAGGGGTGTTCATGTCAAACCGGGACATTTTATTGTGCAGAATAACGTAACATACAATATATGGACAAAAGTATCTGGCCAAACCTGTTAATTATTATTGAATATTGAATTCAGGTGTTTCAATCAGGGCCCAAGAAAGCGCAATCTGAATGCTCCAGCATACCAAGACACCTTGGACAATGCTATGCTTCCAACTTTGTGGCAACAGTTTGGGGAAGGCCCTTATTCTTAGTCTAGTCTATTCCAACATGATTGTGCCCAAACAGCAAGGACTATAAACACATAGTCTGATGAGCCCAAAGTGGAGGAACTCGACCTCAACGCCATCGAGCACCTTTGGGATGAACTGGAATGGAGATTGCGAGCCAGGCCTTCTTGTCCAACATCAGTGCCTGACCTCATAATGCTTTACAGAATGAATGGGCACGAATTCACACAGAAACAATCCAAAATCTCGTGGACGGCCTTCCAAGAAGAGTGGAAGCTGTTATAGCGGCAAAAGGGGGACCAGCTCCATAATGAAGTATACAATATGTTTTTGGATACACTGTCATTATAGGTTTGGTCAAATACTTTTGTCCATATAGTGTAGTTATGAGAGCAAAAACTACCACGTACAAACATGCAAACGCCTCACACACAGACCCCAAAGCGGGAATCGACCTCTCGATCCTGGAGGTACGAGGTCACAGTGCGAACCAGTTTTGAACACTTTTTTGGTGGATAGAAAAGGATTGTTGTCATATAATAGAAATATAGACAAATTATTAAAATAACGAAATGTAATATACTAATGATGGCGTAGTGGTGGTTCTTGTCGATTTCTTCTTTACAACACCAAAAGAATCCGCCCATTTCTTTCTTCACAGGCTACTCAGGTGCTTGTTGAGTCCCTTGTTAGACTGGACTACTGGCAGGTCTGACTCTATCCACCATTCGCCCTCTGCACATAATCTGGAATGCTGCAACACATTTCATTTTCAACTTTCCCAAGTTCTCCCACACCACCCAACTTCTCCGCTCCCTGCACTGGCTTCCTGTAGCTGCCCGCATCGAATTCAAACCCCTGATGCTCGCCTACAAAGCTTAAAATGGCCCAGCTCCTACTTACCTCTCTGCGCTAATCACACCACGCACTTTACCATGGTCCCTGCGATCCTCCAGCACTGCTCACCTCGTTCAACCATCTCTCAGGGGTAGAGGACGACATTCAGCCAGACTCTTTTCTGTCCTGGCACCTAGGTGGTGGAAAGAACTCTTCCCAACTGTGTTTGACTGATGGCACTTAGTTAGTAACCTAGTAACCAGTGTAAGTGTCTATTCAGTGACATAAACTTCAAAGCACTTTTTGTCGCTCTGGATAAGAGCGCCTGCCAAATGCCTAATTGAAAATGTAAATGTCGGTACTGTGGCTTTGCACCGCCAGGTTCAAAGGTTTGATTCCCACTTTTGGGTCTGTGTGTATGGAGTTTACATATCCCCACAGTGCGTGGTGGGTTTCCTCCTAGAGGACAAAGACATGCAGATTGGGATAGGCTGGGATATGCTATATGCTGTGATCGTGTACAACGGATAAGCAGTAAAGAAGATGAATGACTGAATTAATATTCTTAAATATGATGTTAATAGTAGTTATTTTTGAACATATTTTGGCAAAGGTAATATATCGGAACTTAAGGTTCTATGTTAGTCAACGGAGTACTGAGAAGACGAATCACACTTTTTGCAAGAACATCTAGAGTCCCGCATTAGACAAGGGGCAGTGGTGGCTCAAGCAGTCGAAGCTCTGGAGTGTTGCTCAGAGGGTCAGCAGTTCAAGCCCCTTCACCACTGTTGAGTTCTTGGGCGAGACCCCTCAACCCTAAACCCGATACAACCCAGCCACAGGTTGCAGTTCCAGTCTAAAGCCTGGTGAGAAAATAAGAGGGTGCAAAATAAGATCTTGCAGATCAAATGATCCAAAGTGGCGACTCCTAGGACAGAAAGAGACAAAGCCCAAGAGGAGAAAGTGACAGACCTCATGTGTTTTAATTCTTACATTTTTCTTTTTGCAATTGACTAACTTAACTAAACATGTAGTGTTTACACTAAACACCATGCACACTCGACGGACACAAAACAGTTTACCTGCTGATTTTTTTTGTTGTTCAATTTCAGAAAGGAAATCATAGTCATTTGAAAATGAATGAGAAACATCTTTAAATCTTTAGAACCAATTTGACACTCTCATCGTAGTCATTAACAAAACATTATTTAGCGATTTAGAATTTGAGTATTAGCTAACAAATGTATCTAAAATTAACAAGGTCTATAAAGGATTAATACACATACAGAATTTTTAATACACATACATAATCTTTACACAACGTAAAATATAAGTGACATTCAAGTCAAAGCAGGACTTTTGATTTTTTTTTTTAGCAGGACTCCCTTTATTTCTCTATATAATCCCCTGCTACACTAATGCACTTATTCCAGTGAGGGCCCACTAGTGCACTTATTCACTAGTGCTTGGATACCATCAAGGTAGAAACATTTCTCATTTTGCCGTATCCAAGATCGGACTGCCTGATTCATGTCTTGAAACGCTGGCCTCCCAGGAACTCCTTTAATGGCCCGAATATTTGGAAATGTGACATGATGTCAAAGAGTGCTGGTGAATGATTGTGTGTACAGTTCCCACAGACAGATGCGTCTCTTCTGCAAATTGGTGTAAAGTTAACCATCGAGTTTCAAGAATCAGGTGTTCTACTCGCTAAATGTTCACTGGAATGACTGCAGCAGACTCTGAGCCACCTCAGACGGGATCGTCAATCACGGACGTATGGTGGTCTTTAAAATATTTGCACCATTCATCAAGAGTCTCATCACCATACTGTGCTTGAAGTCTTCTGTAATCGTCAATTGGTTTTACGCCTTCATTCAAAATCCCAAACTTTGTCTTGAATGCCCCTCATAAGAATGTCTGTCTTCATGGTTTTTATTTAACTCTGATGTTCAAAGATGTCTACTGGCAGTGACGATATCCAAAAGGGGTCTAAAAATAATCCATTTCTGCTGTCTCTAGATGTTTGGTGATGTAGTCCAGTATGACTTTCTCATTTGTTGTGTCTTTTAGGTAGAAGTGGGATCCAGGCAACATCTGCACAGCGAAATCTCCACTGGTCATGGCTTTGAATGCTGCAATGCAAGACACACAAACATCTAATAAAGATTTTTGATATGGATCATAACATACTATCTGTCCAAAAAAGTGCTGATCTCAAAACTTTATCTTCAAGCTTAGGCTCTCCAACTCTTTCCTTTTAATGACCTCTTTTTGACCTTTTAATGCCAAGAATTATTTGACAAAGTTTCCCCTACCACATTTAAGAAATATCTCTCATATAATGAAGCCCTTGCAACAGTCAAATTATTTTGTCCATATTCTGAGACCCTGCCTTGTCCTGGTCCATTTAGATCTCATTATGAAGAGTCACATCTACATTATAGAGGCGTTTCGAGATGTTGCACAATCACAGGGCAGTGCATTAATGGCCAGTTTCTCTTCTATAGAGTTAGTGTTTCTCCTAGTAGTCAAAAAAATGGGAAATGCAACTGGAAATAATGTATTGATGCATGAATCCCACTTTCCCATGCTTGGAGGAGGAGCAGAACAGAGCATGGCAGGCCAATTTGGACCAGTTTCAAGATACCCCATGGCCACCACATCTTAGTTTATTGCAAATGACTAGAATTTAATCCTAAAGGTTGAAAAAATATGTCTAGTTTTTCCAATTCAAGGATTAATTATTATTTTTAATTATTTATTTTAAGAAAAGGGTCAGGGGTAGCTCAGTGGTTAAGGAATTGGACTATGGTTTGGAAGGTCCCAAGTTCAAGCCCCACAACCACCAAGTTGCCACTGTTGGGCCCTTGAGCAAGGCCCTTAACCTTCAACTCCCTTATTAACCTTTAACTGCTCAGATCTATATTGAGATAGAAATGTATGTCGCTCTGGATAGGGGCGTCTGCGAAATGCCTCAGATGAAAAATAATTATACCCAACAGTCCTCATATGATGATGGTGCAAGGATATAGACAATCAATTTGGGAGAGAATGTCATGTCATATGAGGACATTCAGGACTCAAGGAGATATGTTTTCACTGCCGCCCTCACTCCCCACTGGTGGGAACATCTTTGTATCTGTCTCGCTGAGTAGAAGCTAATCCTGCAAGCTAATCCTGAGAGACTGTATGCTTCCTAATTCGTTTCGACTACCTCTTAAGTGTCATTGTCAGCTCTACAGTATGTGTAATGTAAATAAACGTAAATACAGCATGTTGCTTCATAATATGATACTTGACATTATTGATAGACAGACAGACAGACAGACAGACATTTTGCATGGCTCCACCTTGTAAATCATGTGGCAAATCCTCTTTTCCATCAAAACATGATACTGGACATGACAGGAAAGGAGCTGTTGGTTTGCTACACCTGCAAGTAACACACACACACATTTCCATCACATCCTATTATTTAGCCTTTTTGATGTAGTGTGTCAATTAAATCTGTTATAAAATCATATATTTTTTACACTTTGAACTCCCGTAAGGCCCACTACAAATACAGCTCACTTCTAAGTATATATATTTGAAAGACATCATTAACAGCGACATCCTTTAAGTGGCATCCCATTCTACGAGGGGTGTCCAAGTCAAACTGGGACTTTTGATTGCGTGAATAACAGACAACAATTATGAGAGTAAAAGTTACCTTTATTTCTTTATATAACCCCCTGCTACACTAATGCATCTATCCTAGCGTTTCACTAGTGCTTGGACACTGCCGAGTTAGAAAGCCTTCTCACAAATCAATGTTCAGACTTCCTGCTTCACATCTGAAACTCCGGCCTCCCAGGAACTCCAGCAATAGCCGAAACATGTACAGTAGAAATGGCTTTTGGATCGAGGTCAGGACTATACGGGGATGTGCCAATAACTTATACAGATGCATCTCTCAGATGCAAGTTGGTGTTGTATTTTTTATTTTATTTTTAGTAATTAGTAGCTTGTGTTATTGTTTTAAAAGAGGCAAAACGTTAAAGTGGAATATGATGACACAAGTTCAATGCATATATAATATATACTGTATAATATAGAAATTCAAACCACTTACTTGTAATTCTCTACTACGTTAAGGTCAGCTTTCAAGGCTGGCATGAACAACTTCAGGGCCTCAGGACTGGCCAGGATTTCAGGCGGCGTTCCTCCAAGAGAGATCATCCACTGGAGGAATTCCTCATCAGACAGATGGCTTCTCCGTGGAGCCTGCAATCTAGTTTCAGACTGGAAAAAAGGACCAGTGACTCCATCAGATTCTGTATTTTCCTTAGGCGCGTGCAAATAAATGCTGTACATCAAGTATGCCTTTAAATAAATAAATAAACTGCAATGCCCAAATAAGTAATTAATTAAACAAATTAAATGAATTAAAAGTCTGTATTTGGTGGAAGGATGCTTTGTGGACCCTTTATGCAGATTTATAAGAAAATCAGCTACTAAGTTTAACGAACATCCTGCAGCACGGTGGCGTAAAGGTTAGCACTGTGGGTCTCACATTACCAGGGTCGGGGTTCGACTCCCATCTCAGGGTCTGTGCTCATGAAGTTTGCATGTTCTCCTCATGTCTTGGTGGGTTTCCTCTGGGTACTTCGGTTTCCTCAACCAGTCCAAAGACATGCAGATTATGCTAATTGGTGTTCCCAAATTTCCTGTAGTGTGTGAATGTGTTTGTGCCCTGCGATGGCTTGGCATCCCGTTTCCTGGGTTAGGGTCCAGGCCCCCCCCCGCGACCCTGTAAACAGGATAAAGCGTTATAGACAATGAGTTTTGCCTAATTAGCCTAATCTGCATGTCTTTGGACTGGTTGAGGACTGTGGGAAGAAACCGGCGTACCCAGAGGAAACCCACCAAGTACGAGGAGTACATGCAAACTCCATGCACACAGAGGTAGGTATCGGACCCAGACCCTGGAGTGGCAACTCACCACTACGCCACCGTGTCACTCTGTTGGAATACTAATGTTCGGAAATCAGAAATGTTTTTGTTCTAATGCAGGCATACATGAAAAAAATAAAATAAAATGAAAAAAAGAATCTTTTTGTGAAATTTTGTGTAGCATATGGTGATGGATCATTTTTAAAATGTATTTATTTTGACTGAATGTAAGGATCTAAAATCCTTAAATCCATTAAAATAACTTAACTAAATATTAGCTTTATTCTATTAAAAGGCATTAAAAGGCTTCTTAAAGGCAGTGACTCGAACTTGCTAAACTACATCTGGGTAAAAAAAGGTGGTCATTTTAAATTGCTACAGATGTTTGAAATTTCTGTTTTAATTTCGAAATATTTGCTCTATTTTTTGCTTCCAATTTACATTAAAGCTCCCATATATTACCATTATTTCACAAGTAAACACAGGTCTTAAAGCTTTCCTGAAGTGCGCCATTTTAGTGTCTACTCTATGCACAGTAATTGAGCTACTGCTGAGCCACACCCCTCCAAAGCACAGCTGTTTGTATATGAGGTCACATTATGGGGAAAAAAATCTAATTTATTTGGTTAACCTTGTGCCAATACAAAAATGGAAAAAGGATAAAATGCAGGGTTTTTTACCACTCGTGTATTTTTTAACACATTTCCTACGTTTAAGTAGCCTGTGCAACTTGTTAACCGACTTCTTATTTTCTTCATAGGATGGACGGTATAGACCAAATAACCTAAAAAAAACCTCCTTCATTACATGTTAGACCTATTTTAATGCTCAAAGAACCACAGTGAAAACGTCCCACTTACATAAGGTGCAGAGGCTCCAGAGAGGAACACGTGTACAGGCTCAAGATTGTAAACGTTCTTCACGCGTTCAGCGAGAGCATAGCTCGTCATGGCACCGAAACTGTCAGGCCACAGGAAAAGAAGGCAAGCAGGGTATTTGAATATTTTGCATACTTTTACAGTGAATACATGAAAAAATGTGAGTACAAATAAACAGAATAATACGCACAACACAGATCATGACTAGAGCTCTGGAAGACCATTGATAATTTGGACTTTATTATGTATCACTTTGTCGGACTTAAGAACAAATCCGACTTACGAATGGGCACCTGGAATGGAAGTCGTTCGTAAGTAGGGGACTACCTGGAGTGAGCACAGATACTGACTGATGTTGGGATGTTGAGGAGGATAGTATAACCAGGATCAACCATAACATTAACAGCACCGCCAAGTGAACTGAACAACATTGATAATAAATTATACACCAGTAAACTGGTGACAGGATCATGGACACACACAGCTCACCCATGCCTGTAGGGAGCAAAGGCCAGACCGTCTTGTCTGCTCCCACAGAAATAGAGTATAGAGTATAAGAGTATAAATTTCCCAAATCTGATCGAGCACCCAGGGGATGCTCCAGATAAGCAAGTATAATCCATGGAGGTACCCAAGAATCCAATGCCAGACATGGTGCCAGGCACTACAGCACATCCCCAAAGGCCCTGCACAGCCACGCCTCTACTAAATTTTATTTATATAGCGCTTTTAACAATTGACATTGTCACTTACTTCTTTTTATTGTGTAAAGCTGCTTTGTGACAATGTCAATTGTTAAAAGCGCTATATAAATAAAATTGACTTGACCTGACGCCTCGAGAGACCAGAGCTGCTCCAGTGGCACAAGGGGTACCCAAAAACCTAGGTGGTTTTAATGATAATGACTTTATGACTGATCTGTAATGTATATAATGCACATTTCCAATTCTCTTATTTTCACCCACCTGTGTCCAAAGACAGCAAACGGTTTCTCTTTCAGCTCTGGTAAAAGCATAGCAAGGACCTCATCCAGGATCTGCTGCATGATCTGGAAGAAAGGTTCCTTTCCTCGACTTTCCCTTCCAGGCAATCTGACTGAATAGACTGCAGACAAAAGGTTGGTACATTCAACACCAGGAGGAAATTCCTTCAAAACACATTCAGAAACGTTGTCTATTGACTAAAACTGTAAAAAAATAAAATAAATAAAAAATAAAGCATAAAGGCCTAATGAATTAGTCTAGTAAATTGTACACATGGACAACTCTGTATGATTATAAAACTCTACAGGGCCAAAAGTATGCGGACACCCGACCATCATACTCATATGATGGCCAGGTGTCCACATACTTTTGGACACACACAGAGTTTTGCATGATCACGGAACAGGATATGGCCAAAAGTATGTGGACACCTGCCCGACATATCAAGTATAATGGTCGGTGTGTCCACATACTTTTGGACACATGTACAATGCTGCACAATTACAGAACTCTATATGGCCAAAAGTATTCCTTCCAGTTTTCACTCATAGTGTACATTTTGACCTTTCTCCACCAACAAAGTTTTAAAGCTTTTAGGCACAAATAGAGGCTAAAATGAGCTTCGATTAAAAAAAATGGCCACAATCCATGGTTTGAGTATAGACTTTTTGGAAGTAGGGATGGGAATCACCAGTCACCTCCCGATACGATATTCTCACAATAACTACTGTAGATGCTGTAGTTGTGATTCTATCACGATTTTATAAATATCTCTTTTCGATATTGGATTTTTCTTTCTCTATAATTAGACCACAAGACATGAAAATGTGTAAATAGTTCAGAGTGCGCCACCTGTAGGATTATAAACAAATTATAACATTTTACCACCTCAAATGCCTATAAAGACATGGTGTTTGGAGACAGGTGTAAGTGTGTGTAATGAAAAGTGGGCAACTTTAAGGACGTAACTGCATAAAAATGCGTTTCTGTTGCACTAACAAGAAACTCATGCACTTTGTAAAGAATCGGTCACGTCCAACATAAGTCTGATCAAGCTAAAAAACAGTCAAGTCCAGATCGGCTGATTCATCTCTATTCCATCCATCCATCCCTACCTGTGTAGTCCAACTAGGGATCGCCGAGGACAATATTAACCAATGTATTTATTCCCATTTGTAGGACCTTTCACATGCACATTCAAACACTACGGGCAATTTGGGAACGCCAACTAGTCTAATCGGCATGTTTTTGGACTGTGGGAGGAAACCGGAGAACCTGGAGGAAACCCATCAAGCACAGGGGGGAACATGCAAACTCCATGCACACAGACCTGACGTGGGAATCGAACCCGTGACCTGGAGGTGGAAGACCAGAATCCTAACCACTAAGCAACCGTGTCACCTTCTTCAACACACTTGTAAAACGTTATCCTACACACCAGATGCAATGATACTAATATGGTCCAGCTTCTCTACTGCTAGGTTAGAATGGCGAGTTAGATTAAATGCATCATAATTAAGGCATTCTCTTGGCTGTGTGACATCATCACTACAATTAAAGCTATATATACATCAACACAATTCACCACTTGCAAATAAAACCCCTAAAGCCAGCAAAGCAGTGACAGAGGGAACCACCCTGCATAATACCACACTAGTGTCATGTGCTGAAAAATTATCTCCCTAGTTGTCACTTAATCCCCAAATGATCCCAGGGTCCTCCAGCTCCAAAGTCGTGGACACATCAGATCATGGGCTCATGAGTTATTCACTTCTACAGTTATCACACTATACCCTCCGAAGTCTCATAACCAACTGATTGGATAACATGACTGAGTGAGTGTATATTACCAGGAAATTGTTACTAATCTATTTCTCGGTTTGCCGCTTATTGCTTATTGGCTGCAACTTCTAGACCTTTGCCCATTTAATGCGTTTTGAATTTGCTTCTCTGTCCATATTGGGATCTCTATGGTAATTCACAAAGCCAGAGCACATGAAACAATTATGGACGCAAACATGCTGCACTTTATATTAATATTACGGCAATTGTAAGGCAACTGCTTCTACACATTCTTCTATACATTATTATTTGTGCATTATTATCTCTATACAATTTTATTTTGTAATATTTTTACCTTGTATACTTTTTTATAAAAAATGTGGTTTTACAAATGACATATTTACAATTGAGTGTTTTATATTTACCCTTGTATACATTTTATTCATATGCCAACTTTTCATTTTGTTTTTTAGTATAATTCCTACTCTATTGGAATTTCCACGTGTAATATAGTGTCATTTTATTTTTGTATGGATTTGACTCAACTATTTTTTCAGGATGTAAGAATTTCATCACTGCATGTCATAGTGTGTACACAGACCCCATGCGGGACTCGAACCCTTGACCCAGGAGGTGCGAGACATCAGTTTTAACCTCTACGCAGATAGAATGGACATGCTTCAGCCACCTTCAATGGAGTGATTAAGGAGTCTTCCCCAGCGAGCATAGTGGATTGAGCCTCCTCCTGCCCAGGGGAAACAGATCAGCCTTGCTACAGCCTCAGGTCTTTTACTGAAACAGTTAACGACCTTATCCATCTCACTAGAGGAAGCAAATGGGAGGATTGGTTATTAAAAAGAAACATACATTTAAAGAATAACTGCACAGCAGATTGTTAGAGCTACATATTAAAAGACCCCAATAGACTACATGGTATCTGAATTCAAACCATTTGTATTAAAAGTTAATGAACATTGTAACAGTTACAAGTCGATTAAGTTGATATTATTATCATGGTGCGTTCATTTATATAATTAAACTAGAAATAAGTGCATCAATTAGATAGAATGGATCTATTTACATTATCTTATCAATGGACTGTGGGAGGAAAAGGTGGACAACATCACAAATTAATAATGCACATTATTCAACACCCAAATGCCCTCAAACTGTCCAGCTCTGTTTATTACCTCCTAAAGTAACTGATTATTAGTATTATTATTAATATTATTATTATGATAAATTCACTGCTGTTTAATAAGACAGCAACAAACCAACCTCTGGAATGTCACTGCTTTCCTGGTTTGCCTTCAGATCTGTTTTTAACCTGATGATCCTTTAGAGAGAATCCTCAGGTGTCTGATCTCATACAGTAAACCTCACTGACCTGTTCTGCGCTCTGCTCATCAGGATCACGTGCCTGTTAAACTGACATTCACTTAAAAAGCTCAAACACAGCAACAACTTCAGACTCTTCTGTGTCTCTTCTTCCTCTTCTCGTGCAGGGACAAACCTGCATCACAGATGCAACATCGCCATCTACAGGCCAGTTTTATTATGCTTCAGTAATAAAAAATTTAAATAATAATAATAATAATAATAACAACAACAACAAATAAACACAATTCTCAAGGATTTTTTTTGTTTGGTTGTTCACCATTTATTTTATTATTGTTAAAATGCTTTAAGAAAAAATGACATCACGTAATAATAATAATAATAATAATAATAACTACATGTTTAAAATAAACTACAAATTTAAACAATTTAAAATAGCACATTTTAACTAATTAATTAAGTAAATAATTAAGTCATTAATTAATGAATAATAATAATTATTATTAATGCAATAATAATATATATAGTAGTAGTAGTAGTAATATTTTAGAAATCAGCTATTAATAGTAGTAAGTACCATTCTCAAGGAAAAATTGGGCAAATAACTATATAATAATAATAGTAGTAGTAGTAAGAGTAGCATTAATAGTAGTAAGTACCATTCACAAGGAACAATTGGTTTAATAACCCTATGTTTTTGTGTGTGTTTGTTTCTGCCTGGAGTTACAAAATAAATCACATTAAGAAAGCAGGTTAAATAAGATGGTTAATAAAACATACATGTGTGTAATTCAAAATTTATTAATTGATTGATGAGCTCATTGAATCAACAGTAAGGTAATTAGATACCTTACATAATATTTTAGAAATATAATTACATAATATTTTAGAAATCAGCTAATTATCACTATTGTTTAATAATAATAATAATAATAATAATAATAATAATAATAATAAAACAGCATTCTCAAAACAAAACACAATATCACAAAATCAAACAAACAAAGAAACTCTTTACTCTTCCACAGTGCAAATAACATGATTTGTTAATGATAAGCATTAATAATAAATAAATAAATAAATAAATAAATAAATGAAAAATAGACAAATAAATACAAACTGAATAACAGCACATTATTATTATATTAAAATAATAATAATAATAATAATAATAATAATAATAATAACTGTTGATAAATAACAGTATAATAATAATAATATAAAAACACTGTAAAAAATGTAAAAAATTTCCAGTACTGAAACGTTACACTTTTACGGGTGCACAGCAGTACACTATAATACAGGATATTAATAAATAACAGGAAAAATATTTGACGTATATAATAATAATAATAATAATAATAATAATAATAAAAGAAACGTTTCAATAATTAACTGTTTTTTATTATTGTTATCATTACACCTTCTTTTATTAATTTAATGCTACTGTTTTTTTTTTTTTACATTTTTATTAGTTTTTATTTTTATTCCACCGTTACTGTAGTCTTCTACAGTTTTTTTTTTCCACGCTAACTGGATGACGCGCTCCCGGAAATGACGTAGCTTCCTGGGGTTGGCATTTCCGGTTGGGTCCCACTGACCGAAGTGAGATGGTGAACCGGTAAGAGGAGCTGCAGGGACTCGGAGGAACAAACCGGCTGGAGAGGGGAAAAAACTCTCGTTTCGGGCCTGAATGAAGTGTTTGGACCCTTTAGCTGTAGGAGGAGAGGGACATTTAAAGCCGCAGGAGTGGTGTCACTGAAGGGAAGGAAAGGAGAAAAACAGACTCTGGGGAGTTTTAGGAGGTCATCTGGGAGCAATTAGTTACACAGAGAGAGAGAGAGAGACGAAGAAGAAAAAACGCCTGAAAGGTTGGTGTGTATCTGCAGACAGGAGGAGAGAAACACAGAGAGAGAGAGCGCTGAACCGAATGAACCCGAGGCCGAGCTGACCCTCAAGCAGCCGGAGAGAGAGAGACACACACACACACACACACTCAGCCTTCCTCCTGTACGGGAGTCTAACCTCCAGCAATCCAGGCAGAGACCTCATGAATGGAAATCAGCACTACAGGTAACTGTGTACTCTTAAATCATTGCATAAATCGATTAAATAAATGAGAAAAAGCGTCTGAAAAACACGATTTCCGGTTCGGATTGTGCGCGCGCGCGTGTTTGTGTGTGTGTTTGCATTTGGCTGGGCCTCCTAAAAAAAAACTGTCAGTCGTGTTAAAGCTCAAGCGCTTGTGTGTGTGTCAAAGGAAATGCTCGTATGACGTCACAACAGTTCCTGACGTCACGCAGATGATCAGGTCATGTCAGGTCAGGTGTCAGGTGGCGGCAGCAAGCCCAAGCCCGGTTGCTGTGCACCTGTTGCCGTGGAGACTCACCTGGCGTGTTGGGTAAAAGTGTAAAGTTTCAGTACTGAAGCATTGTTCTTGTGTGTGTTGATGTGGAATGGAGTGGTTTATTCTTCTTGTACCACACAGAGGGGTGACTTTTATTTAGAACACCTTTTATATAATTTTTATTTAATTTTGTCCAAAATTAATTTTGTTTTCTTTTTTTTAACACGTTTTAGAATTTTCAAGTGGGTGTTCAACTTTTATTCGTCACATATACTTGTTAGTAGACTGGGGTCAGCTGTACAGCAGACAGGGTTAAGGGCCTCGCTCAAGGGCCCAACAGCGGCAACCTGGCGGAGCTGAGGCTCGAACCGTCGACCTTCCAATCAGTAACTCGGAGTCTTAACACACTGAGCCTCCACTGCTTGCTCATACCGCAGATTGGGGTGGCACGGTGGCTTAGTGAGTAGCTTAGAACACCTTCAGGGTTGAGGGTTCGATTTCCGGCTCAGGAGTGTTATTCGTCAGCCGTGAATCCTTAATAATAATCATAACCTCCATTATAGGTAATTAACTGAGTTTTTTTTTTTTTTATCAGTAACACAGAGGTACCTCGGTTGGCGAGTTTTTAATGCAAAATTTCGTATTGCAAAAGGCATTTTCCCATAGGAAATAATGTAAATGCCGATAATCTGCTCCAATATTACCAATTTCCAACACATGTTTTTGTCCATAAAAACACTCAAAATAATTTAGAAAATATATGTGAATGAAGAAAAATATAAAATAAATAGACGTTAAACCTCAATTAATCTTAAATTATAATTCCTCTTGCCACCGGCTGCTTTAAAAGAGAAACTAAAAGAGGCTCCCCTTGCACAAAATGCAAAAGACCCAACAAAAGTATGTAAACTTGCCTTGCTTGTCTTTCCACTTCAAAAGAAAGGTGTTGTACAGCTCCTGGATGTACGTGTAACTTGTGTGTATGTGCAACGTAGACGCAAGCCGGCGTTTGGTTCTTTATGTAACAGTTTTGTCCTTATGTTTAAATGGTTTTAAACGAAATAACCCGTTTTTCCATCCTGTCTCAAAGTTAATAAGAAATGCATATTTCAACCTGCAAATATTTTCTACCTGTTTACGCTTTCTTGCTGCTTAAAAGTCTGTTTGTTTGTTTGTTAAATCTTTTTCTTTTTGTTTATCATTTAGTCCCTGCTATCAATAAAACCTTCAACACTGACACTGTACACACGTACCTATAATATCAATAGAGCTCAAGCTTTTATTTAGTTTATTAAAGAATTTCCTTACACTGGAGACTCCTTCCAGATGTCTATGTAGCACTTTGGTCTCTCATTTCCAGGGTCGAGAGTTCGACTGGTGGGTTTCCTCCTACATGCAGAGTAGACTAATTGGCATTTGCAAAATGCCTGTAGTGTGTGTTTGTGTGCTCTTGGATAGATTGGAATCTCATCCAAGGTGGGTGGTAATGCAACTTCCTGGACGGCAACCACCGTAAAACAAGAACAGAAATCTCATCTAGGGTGTACCACGCCTCGTCCCCTGGGATGTTCGAGAGCGAGATAAACTTCACCTTAGGGATTCGAATGAACAGGGAGCTCCCAATATGATATCGTTACAACATTATTATATAGTAATTATTACATAGTTTTTACAATTCTAGAGAAGCTCAGCAAATTATTTAGCAAATTAATTTCATTTAAACTAGATATGCCTGCGACTTTGTTCGCCTTAAATTTAATTGCACACACACACACAGGTATGTTAAAAACAATGTATATACAGCGCCATCTGTTGAATTTTGGAACAAACTAAAATGTTTGCTTGTTATTATAAAGTGCACGGAATGAAGTTGTGGGAATTCAATTGCATACTCAAAAACTTATTTCTTTTTATTGTGTAAAGCTGCTTTGCGACAATGTCAATTGTTAAAAGCGCTATATAAATAAAATTGACTTGAAAATTGACTTGACACTCATGAGCATGTGTTAAAAAATTTACAGCGCCATCTGTTGAATTTTGAGAAGTACTACGATACCTTCTCTTCCCGTAGGCCGATTGCGATGAAACAAATGAAACAAAGCCTATATGTTACCTCAAGCTCAGCCAAATACATATATGAAAACCACGTTAAAATTCGTTCAGTAGTTTTTATGTGATGCGCGCACAAACAAACAGACAGACAAAAATTCCAAAAAACATCTTGATTTATTCTATTACTCATCTTGTGTCACTAAAAAATATTTCTGCAAATATTTTTAAAGTACAGACACACCAACTTTACAGTTTTATCATATGCATAGATTTGACGAGGCATTGAGGCACTACGTGAAGTGCCACACAAAGGAGTCGCAGTACTTGGGTGAAAAGTTTTTAACGTCTCTGTTAAAAATGTTTTTCTTTGCAAAATAGACTATATTACATTTACAGCAATCGGTAGAATGCTGTATCCAGAGTAACTTACATTTTATCCCATTATACTTTTGATTAGTCAAGGGTTAAAGGCAATGCTTGAGAACCCGACAGTGCTGGGGTTTGAACCTGGGACCTTCTGATCAGTAGTCTAACAGCTTAACCGCTGAGCTTTCTGTTCACTACAGTGGAATTCTAGTGCCTGTTGAGCAAATTCTGTAGAAATAATATAGATGCGTGTATTTGTTTGTTAGGAGTGTGTGTGAAGAAAGATGTGTGTGTTCGCAGATGGTGTGGTCGGGGGTCAATATCAAGTCGATCAAGTGTGAAACACATTTGACAAATTTACGCCCACAAAACTTAAAACATATCAGGACAAGTGTACGGAAAGCTCGGAGCACGAAATGAGCAATCACTCCGAGCATGGAAACTAGTTTGTAACACGTTTTTTGTGCTTTTTTTGGTAGCTGTGGCACAAATCTGGCATAAATACACAAACAAAGCATTAAGCGCAAAGAAGCTTTCGAAAGTCTAGAACTGTTGGAATTTCGAAAGGTGCCAATAATTTTGGAGTCGAGGGAACGACAGCGTGCCTCATTCATGCAGGTGTTCCTTTTACTTTTATGGCTTGTTGGTATAGACTTAGTTGCCATGGAGAGAGAAGGGGAGGGGGGGAGGGGGCCACATGGGTTTGGTTGGTATGCCAACATCTCCCTGGGAACTGGGGTTCTTTTCAGTTGCCTTCCCCCTATCCAGACATTTTCTGCACATCTCCTGTACACACCACTGTACTGAGCGTGTTTTTGACTCCTGAGTATTTATCACTATTTAACATCATCTAGTTTCATGTGAGTTAGTCTTGATAGTGACAAGTGAAATTTTTTTTCTCTCTTAGGGTCGGGTGTTCGATTCCCGCCTCGGGTCTGTGCGTTTGTTCATGTCCTCCTCGTGCTTGGTGGGTTTTTCCTCCCACAATGCAGATCAGGCTGATTAATTTGCCCGTGTGTCCTGCGATGGATTGGACCCTCACCCGTCCATGGTGTACCCCGCCTCGTACCTGTGGGATAGGCTCCAGGCTGCTGTACAGGAGTAATGGTTTAGAGAATGAGAGAGGAAGTGAATTTTTCTGAGAAGAGAAAAATCGGGAATGGGAACGGGACGCGAATCACCAGTTACCACCCGATAACGATATCACCGTACCTAGGTGCCGATTCAGTTTATATTATGTATTAATTTGTACGTTTTGCACACCTTGGAACTTTTTAACTTTCACATTATTCTGCGCGATGTAACGACTGGCCCTGCTTTTCTACAATCCAGTTCTATTTTATTTGATCTTTTTTACATATTGTAAATTTATACGGCTAAAATGTTTCTATGTTTCTATAATTATTCGAGAACATTTTTTTTAGGTCATTGGCTGTTGTACAAGCTGTACATTATACGGTGTATGTGACAAATAACATTTGAATCTGATATTACATTTTTATTGATTTTGTTACCATTTAAATGCTATGAACCTTTAAAAAAAAAAGGTGTTATACCTTAGCTTTATTCAACAGCTTCACAACCGAATTGAACGAGTCATTAAATGTAGCCCGTTCCTTATAGCATTCGTTCTCTCACTTAAAAACCAAGCACAACATTTAAACAACAAACTTGCATCAAATGCAAGATTTAACTTCAAAGCCACAATGTTACCGAGCATTTCTAAACAAACTTGGCAAATTCAATCCTACCACACGGAATGAAAATGTGTCAATAATACAGAGTGTACCACCTGTAGGATTGTAAAGAAACGGTGATGTTTTACCACCTTACACGCCTCCAAAGTTTGAGTGGTGCAGGAAGTTTTGTTGCGTACACAATTTTCATAATTTTGAGACGGAGGTTGGAGGAAAATGTCAGGTTGGAGGCTTTAAACGAAGTGTTATTTGATGATGTAATGCGAAAAAATGCATTTTTGTTGTGCCCCTTGGAAGCAAGAGAATAACGATTCATAATCGATTCGTATCCATCTTTCGGACGCAATGGATATTTCGTGTTTAAACCTTAGTTGAGAGCAATCTATAGTCAAATGCTTTAATGGAAAAACGCTGCGATTCAAAATACAGTATTTGGCCTCATGGTCGTGTGTCATTGTGTGTGGTTTTTTTTTTATTTTTTTTTTTTAAGCTTAACTGGAAAAAACAAACAATGTAAAGGTCAACATCAGTTCCTGCCACAGCTCATTTGCATTCAGTGATGCCCACAAAACTCTGTAATCAAGATCAAGTGCATCGAAAGCCAGGAGCATGAAATGAACAACTAGCGTAAAGTCTATAAGGTAGAACTGGAAGTTATTTTGACTCAGTACTAGAGGTGGGGGAATATCGATTCGATTGATTGTGTTTCGTGTGGCGCATGTACAAGTACCACACAGATTATATATATATATATATATATATCAAAAATCTTTTGTAAGAGGTTCAAATATATGTATTTCGCTACGATACTCTGTTAGGATACGTGATTATACAGGTGGAGTGCGCTAAATTATTCACAGATTAGCAGAAAGCACAGTAGAAGAAACCTTGAGAGGAACCAGACTCAACAGGGAACCCATCCTCACCCGGGTGATAACGGACTGCAGGGATTGACCTTAAGTCATATTGTGTGTGGAAGTTCAGTATAACAGGAGAGGCATTTAAGTTAATATGGAGTCGAGTTCGTTATTGGAGGCTCAGGTAGAAAACTGTATGAAATTTCATTCCTAAACTTCTGAGCAGGTGTCATGATGATTATTTTCTTGGGTGATTCCCATCACTACTCACCACTGTGTCAGTAAGAATGTGTCAACATACTTTGGTATGGGTTGCAAATTTTGTAAACCATACAAAAAAATTAATAAACTAACACGCAGGTTTGGTGTTTTGGTTCCACATTAAACGAGGTCAGACGACCCTGCTGCATCACACGAATTGCCCTCACGATTTAAAAGCACAGTCTATAAAGTATAAAGGAAGTATAAAGGAAACATGAGAAGATGTCGGGGGGAGGACACCATTTTGTCTCAGAGTTGTTTTCCAATGTATTGGACTTTGAACGTTGAGGATTGTCTGAAATCAGGATTATTCACTATCAGGACAACTTTGCAGGACAGACATTTTCTATCGTCATGTCCCTGGACTGATTCATTGAAACCGGTGAGGCCGACTCATTTCTCCCGCACACACGTGCGCACACACGTACAATATACTGGACTTTAGACATTTTATACGATCACTTACACACTGAAAATGTTGTATATAATTATAAATATTGGTATCTTGTTCACTGCAGTATATATATGTGTGTGTGTGTGTATATATATATATATATGTAATTTGTGCAATACACATGAGCTACTTCAGTGATTTGTTCGCATCTATGCATGCTCGTATCTGCAGATATTCACAACTCGGGGACTGTACTGTATTGTAAAAAGTATAAATGAGAAGTTGTATGAGGCTGTAATAGATCCTTTGGATAATTTATTTCATCCAACCTCTCTTCATTACAAACAGGAGTTTGAAGCCAATCAATATTGAGTTCTCCGCAAAACAGCATGGGAATGTGTTTATTTACTCTCAGTCCTTTGCTTTGGCTGTCTGCCTGCAAAGATCACACTGGGTGTAAGGAGCTGGGTTTAAGAAACACAGCAGTAAGTGCAGTCAGTCTGTACGAAGATTGTCTAAAGTGTATGATGTGATTGTTGGATCGATATACGCTGTCGCGAAACAACCATTAGCCCCAATTATTATTATTATTATTATTATTATTATTATTATTATTTCTTTTAATCAGATGTCCACCATGCTTTTGCATAATCATTATCAAAACATACTCATATTGTGCTCCTTTTTATCACTTTTATCATTTTATTTCACTCCTTCTCCAATTGCGCCATTTCAGTGTCTACATAAATGCACTACTGTTGAGCCACAGCCCTTAAAAGAGAAGGGGGTGATCTTATATGACGTCAGATTAGGAGGAAAATCTAAATGGATTGTTTAAATTGCAGCCAATCTAAAACTCTTTTTTCATTTATTCATTTATTTAATTCATTTATTTATTTGTACATGCTCACAAGAGACCCATCTGACTGTCTACAAGTGACTAAAAATTTTGCTTTAAACTTTGGAAAATTCCCAATAATGAATAATGTTAATTACAAGAAACCTAATGAACAGAACCGATTGTTATTAATTAGTGATTAGTGATTATTTCCCCACTGGTGATGCGAATGACTTTTACCACAGATGATGACACAAAACCGGACGGATGATACTGATAATCAAAGTGATAACTCATTAATACATTGTGAACTCATAATCCTTTAGAATTTGCCTGTAAAACTTTTTGCTGTGAGAGTCTCTCAAATTTGAATAGATTGTGTAAGTGTCAAAAATTCACATAAAGATTTTTATGGCTTGACTGAGATGCGCATGTGCTTTTCAAGGGAAATGTGCAGTTTTCACAATTATCTCGGATGTATTTGGACGCCAGGATTACCAGTTCTCCTGAAGTTGGTGTTCCTTTTCAAATGATGACAGATTTGCTTCCTTATTGTTCAGACTAATGGTAATTCTTATTAATGAATCAATGCTTGCTTTTGTTTCTTTTGAGTTTTCTCACAATGTACAGTGCAAGTCATTCTTTTTCATACTTTTTAAAATTTTGCTTCCAAACTTGCCAGACTTTCTTGTGTTCTTTTATGTAGTCTTGAGGAATAGTTCTCCAAGACTATTTTGGCTCATTTTGCATTTTCTGTTCAGTCCTAGAGTCCTAGAGTTTCATATTAATTTTTTTTTTTTTTAGTTTTTTTAAGCCACACAGAGACTTATGAATCAATCAAAGAATAATAATAATAATAATAATAATAATAATAATAAAAAAACATCTAACTTAAGGCATGAACCAGTGAGAAGCATGTGACGGTGATTAGTATGCTGGTGATGCTGAATAATAACAGACGAGAGGGGAAATGAGGTCACTGCTGAGGTTTTTACATAAACAACCGATTTTTAAATTGTATATTTGGGCACTTTGCATGTTGTCGTAGCAAAACATTCATTTCATTTTCTTTAATCTAGATTTAATTTAATATGAAGAAATGAGATGGGGCTGAAGACATGATTCTGACAACTTGCATTTGTCAATTTTTTTATACAGTATATATCACTCTGGCCTAATAGCATCAGGCTTAGAGTTCATAAGGACTTCATTTGCACATGTCACATTGTATGCAAATGCTGTTGCCTGAAGAATAGAGCAGAGCTGGGTTTTGTTGGTAAAAACGAAACTGTTCTCACAGGAATTGGCAAATGCAGTAATGAAAACATTATTGTAGATATGGATGAATACGACTGGGTACTGGTAAAACAGAATTAATTAATTCACCCAGTTCACAAACTAAAGCCAAAATAAATTAAGTCCTTCATAAATTTTTGGCAGAAATGTTATATGGCGTGTAACTGCTTTTAAACACATTTAACAGGAGTGTAACACACCCGTAACTACATTGTACCTATATCAAAAACTAGCCGGCTCCGTCTCAATCCTTGGATTTAATTCACATAAACAGTTTTTTGGAACTAAAATTAAAACATTCAAGCATTTAAAAACACAATGCTGTTCAGTATCTCTTAACTTACTCAAAGTGTGTGTAAATGTGTAGCGTAAGCCAGAACCGTTAAGTTTTGCGGATTTATAAAGGATTTTAAAAAAAAAGTACAAACTGAGCGTTTCCGACAGCTCATTAGCATTTGGTGACGCCTACAAAGCTCCATAAAAGGTCATGTGCGCAGACAGCTCGGAGCACAAAACGAAATATCAGGGTAAAGCAAGAAAAATTTTTTCGTCCTTCCTATGGCTTCTCCTGCAGCAGGTTTTCCAGGATGGAAATCCACAGATTTTCATTTGGCACACACTCCTATTTTTATCCTGGCTTAGGACCAGCACTGAGCGCGCTAGAGCTGTGAATCATGTGTAGACTGTCTATTATATTCATTTAGATTTATGGCCATTGCGGTTTTCTATTTATTCTTTGAATTAGTTCACAGTAAAGTTACCAGCTTTGTCTTAAGCTGCTGTATTTCTTCAAGGTTTTAATTAATCATAAAAAAATGCTAAGTGTCTAAATAAGCAATATCGCACTCGTTCCCGTGACCTCATTTCAGGCGCACTGTATATATTTCTCAAACACAAATTATTATCGACAGATTATGATTTTAAGATTTGGTTTATTTAATCAGTTGTTTTGCTACAACACACATTGTTCCGTGACTGGATGGCTAACCGGGATTGGTGAAGCTGGCGACTGACATTCAGTGTAATTAACAGGGTTGATGGTAGTTAAATTCTTTCCAGTATTATGTCGCCAAAAGCGGAGGAGAATAAAACCATGGTGGTTCGTGGACTGTACAGTAACTTTCTCAAGTTTCTCTTTATATTTCCACTTATTCCACTTCAGAATATCAGCGCCATTAACTAAACCAAATGGCTTTAAAAACTAGTGCACTAGGTTAAATAGTCCCTTGTTTCACACACTAGATTTAGAACTTAGCCTTGTGTTAGGAGCTAGTTAGCTTAAAAGGTGTTTCGAAACGACTTGGGAACAATTACTAAGGAGACAGCATGTTGTGCTTAAGATTTTGAATGTGGGTTTTAGCAGGCGCTTGCTCTCTCCTCAGTACTGCCGACCTACTTTCACCCACGCTGCGACCGAGGGTTGGTGTAGTTAAAAGCTGTAGAACATCTGGAATACTGAGTGATGTGTACATTACTGCTCGAAGGTTTGGGAACTCCATGGTCGTGTCTAGTTCCTAATGCTGAAGTTGTCCAAAATATGCAATAATCTCCTTTGAACGGTTGATATTGAGATGTATCTGCTACTTTTGCTCTGTAAAGCTTCATAACGGCTCTAATCGGAGGTGCTGTTTGTTAATTGGTGATTTCTGAGGTAGCTATTGACACTAAATGAACTTCTTCTCTGCAGCAGAGGTACATTTTGGTCTTGCTTTTCTGGAAAGGTCTTCATGAGAGACAGTCTCCACATGGAGCTTGAACTGTTCCAGAACAGCTGAATATGTGGTACTTCATAGTTTTGAAGTCCCCAGTATTGTTGTAGAAAGTAGAAAATAAGCAACGAAGAAACTGGCAAGTGAATGGCAACTTTTGAGTGGTAGTTTAGTTAAAGGTCCCAGTGCTGTTACCGTCTATTATCACCCTTCGTGGAATGCCTCTTGCAATATCTTTTGAGGTTTGTTGTACAGTATGCATTGAAATCATGTCACTTTTGTTGATTTATTTGTTTATTCATTTATTTTTAAATTATTGTCATGTCTTGGACAAAGCGTTAATCTTTTTTTGTTTGTTTCTTCTGCTCCAAACTCCAGACTTGACATTAAAACGAATAAACAACACGAGTTACTCAACATCTTAATGCTTATTATGTACTAGATTTTAATACTTGAAAATCTGTAAGAAAATATAGCTGTTTGAGGTTTCCCCAACAATAAACATCAGCGCTACTGAATCGGATAAAATTGAAATTAACAGCCGAATATCGAATTGAATCGACAGTCTACGCAGTATTCACAGCTTTAATGGAAACACTGGTTTTATGGCTGAGCATCAGTGTAAGGTGGCTGATGATCGAGATGAATCATCATGGTCTACAATCATGCTTAAGATCTGAGTGTTTCATTTAAAAGCTTATTCATTTGAAAGACGAGTGCAGCTGACATCAGACGCACTGTACACAACCCACACGTTCCAGTCAGTCTTTCATGTCTTACGCACACGAGAGTCAGTTCCATTATCTGCCATCTGCTATTGTTAGTCTCGAAGCAATCTCGAGTGATTGGAAAGTGTGGGTTGTTACTTGTATATAAACAACATGGAAAGGAAATATATTAAAAGTCTGATCAGTGAAACATCAGATGTAGGACACGGTGTTGACTCATCTTCATCTTTCATTTCCAGTCAGGCGTTGACAAACCTATTTACAATTTTAATAGAATTTGCGGTGAATGGTAATGGAAGAATAAGGGAATTTTCTAAATTAATTTACTAATATTTTTAGCATTAGTCAGTCAGTCCCTGACTTACAAACGAGTAATAAATAATAAAATACAGTACAGACTGGGAATGTCCCGTTCACTTTCTGTAATGTGCTTAATATTAAATGTAGGAAAATTTACAAAAACATATCGATCATAAATGAACATTTATTATCTTTAGTCTGAACTGTACCAGTTTAAATCGTTATATACTACTTATTTTCTTATACATATATATACATGGGAGTCCCTGAGTCCCATTCCCGGAGGCAGTTCGTAAGTCGGATTTGTTCGTAAGTCAGAGAAAGGGAGTCTTATATGCCTTTTACACAAATATACAATGTAAAGCATTTTTACATTGTAAAAATTTCTCAGAGCTGTATTGGACTGTGAACTCATGACCGTGACTGTATCTCGTTGAGGATTTTCCAAAAATTAGGATTATTCACCATCAGGACAGCTTTACATTGTACATTTTATACATTCACTTACGCACAGAAAATATTGTATATAATTGTAAATATTGGTAACCGGTGCACTGCAGAGTAATTTTTTTCTAAAATACATGTGAGCTATTTGTTTGTAGATAAGAAGTCAGTTTGTATCTGCAGAAATTTGTAACTTGAATGTTCATAAGTCGGGGTCCTAATGTGTTAAGAATAGCAAAGTCACAACTCTCAATCACATCCCCTGAGGCATGTTACCTCACCCCACATTTAATTTTATTATTATTATTATATTTTTTATTAAAATCCCAATTCAGATTTCTGATTATGTAAGGAAATCTGGCACATTAATGTTAACCCTTAAAATCCAGAGCATTTTCAGGCATTGTTTCGCTATTTTACTATATTACATTATTGTCATTATACATGGGTGAAAATTCAATTTGCATTACTATTTTATAAATAATTTTCTCTTTATTCTGGAATTCTGGAACGAATTGTGCTCGCAATCAAAGGTTCCACTGTATTTCTCTTTTGACCCTGTAAAGCCGATTTGCACCAATGACCAAAATGGAATTGGATTAAATTGAAGTTGACTTTTTACGTCTGTCAGTAACGAGAGAATAAGAAACTGCCACAAGCTAGCAGCTTGTCGACTTTTTAACATGATATCCTGTGTGAGGATTTCTAAGGGATATATGATTAAGGCTTCTGAAACAAACACTTATGGGTTGATTAAAGATGTATGTGGGGTTATGCATATTTTTTTTCATAATAAGAAATGCTAATGTGTGTGTGTGTGTGTGTGTGTGTGTGTGTGTGTGTGTGTGTGTGTGTGTGTGTGTGTGCAGGAGCCGTTGGGGCTGCGCCCCTGTTCTCCATGCCACGCAGGCCTGGCTATGGCACCATGGGCAAACCCATCAAGCTGCTGGCCAACTGCTTTCAGGTGGACATCCCGAAGATGGACGTCTACCTGTACGAGGTGGACATCAAACCCGAGAGATGTCCACGCCGTGTCAACAGGTGCGTGCAAACCGCTCCGTCCTTACATTGTTCCAGTGACTTTTTGCCAAGTGTGTCTACTCTCACTTCTCTCTCTCTCTCTTTTTTTTAATTTTTTTATTTTTAACACTTTTAAACATTTTATTTTGTCTTTCTGGATAATCTGTAGGGAGGTCGTGGACTCCATGGTGCAGCATTTTAAGGTGACCATCTTTGGGGACAGGAGGCCGGTCTATGATGGCAAGAGGAGCCTATACACAGCACAACCTCTACCGGTTGCTGCAGGAGGAGTAAGTGTCTCTCTCTCACACACACACACACACACACACACACACACACACACACACACACACACACCTAAAATCTGAAACATATTAATGCAGTAGAGTCCATTACTTTTACTTCATACAGTGGGACCTCGGTCCTTGAAAGCCCCCTGAATACAAGCAAATTGGCTCACGACCAAAAACATTCGTCTCTGTACCCTGCACTGTTACACGACCCAGAAAGCGGCATCCCAAGCCGCTGCTATTAGCTGAACACGCCACCCAGCATCAGTCGACTTCCAAGCCTTTGCTGAGAGGCATCATCCTAACAAATCTGTGGCAACCAGAGTGCTACTGTACATCTTTTCTCTTTTTTTGTACAGCGCAGAAAAGAAAAATCTCTCTACCAAGTACAGACTAGAGGCCAAGTAACAAAAAAAGAGAGAGAAAGCCCCTGAAGGAGACACTAACCTCCTCCCCACACACTTCCTCTCCTTCATTCCTTCTCATCAGTGAGTCTCACTAAGAAAAGTGTGCGAACAATAACATGCAAAAATTTGAAAAACTTTTGATTATGTTATATTTAGTGCTGTATTATTTTTGTATAATAAATAATTTCTTTGGGATACAAACAAAATAAATCAAAATTTAAATATAGTTCATAGTGACAGAGAACGGATTAATTCTATTAACATGTATTCCTTTGGAAAAAAATCTGAATCGGATTACGACCAAATCGGATTAGGAACGAATAATGTTATTGTACTTTGATTCATCCGGGTTGTATCATTTGATAATTTCTATCCAGATAGACATGCAAAACACGTTTTCATCTCTCTTGCAATCGAAACAAATTACCCACATGCTCCTGTGAACCCTAACAAGATAACAGTATTAGTAATAATGAGACACGAATATTCTGGACTTTCCCTGCTGTAACCGTGCTCCTCATACGCTAACTCAGAATGAAGATCAGCGCCGGGCGTCGGTGTTCCGAGCTGATTTACATATCAACACTCATGGGATTTCAGCTCGGATGTCTGGAGAGACATTTGACTACAATGGACACGCATGTGGTTTACATTTTATCAGAATAAAAGGTGCTCGGAGTGGACGGGCATAACCGGCAGCGTTCGTTTTATTGGGCGGGAAAAATTAACCGCTGCTTTGTTCAGTCACCTTTATCTTTGATTGAACACACAATGTGGTGTCCATGTCTGAAAAAGATTTCTCACGCTCCCAGAACCGCTCTTTCACAATCGGAGTCCTATGCCATCAGAGAAGGAAAAAACTCCATAGACGTGACAACACTCAGTACATTCAGGTCGTCAGCTGACTTCATTTTATTGCAGAGTCTAGACGCAACCCCAGATCATAACACTGCCTCCAGAGGCGTGAACAGTGGACACTTTGCATGATGTGTTCATCGTTTCATGCGCTTCCCTTCTTACCCTGACACGCCCATCAGTCTGGAATAAGGTCAATTTAGACTCACCAGACCACATGACCTTTTCCCATCACTCCAACGTCCAAATTAAAGCCTTTTTACTGCTACAGTAAGTCTGACTATCAAGTTCTTTTATTATGGACAAACACCTGTGTGTTTGGAAATGCTCTTACTTTCATTACTTTTTACTGTTGACCTTTTTTTTTTTTTTTTTTAACCAAGCATGATTTTCTTTCCGACCACATTTCTTCCATTCAGTTCAGCAATGGTTAACGCTATCTCAGTCGTACAAGAGAAATACAAGCTTAGAGGACATCCCCATACCCTGTTTCTGTATTATCTATTTTAACCAGTAAAGAATGTGACACAAACTGCGACCTATGCACCTGTTGAGTATACCATTCTGGACGTACACTATCGCTCAAAAGACTTGCAAATTTCTTTGTTTTTGTTTATTGACTTGTTTTCTAAATTCCACAACAATACTGGGGATTTCAAAACTATGAAATATAACAACAGCAGTCAGTTGTTATTGTAAGATGTGAGGATCTGCCTTTCTGGAACAGTCCTTGCAAGAACAGTATTGTCAAGTGCATTTGCAAAAACCTCCAAGCACCATGATGAACCTGTCTCTCGTGAAGTTTTTGGGAATTTCTGACCACTCTCTCAGAAGCACGTTTCTGAAGTCAGAAACTGATGTTGGACGAGAAGGTCTCCGCCATAATTCATCCCAAAGATGTTCTATCGGGTTGAGGTGTGGGGTTGTTTTTTTTCAGGAGTTGGGCCCCTTACTTACAGTCAACGCTTAAACATACCAAAACATTTTGGACAATTTCATGCTCCCACAAAGTTGGGGACATTTTGGGACGGCCCCTTCCTATTCAACATGACTGCGCACCAGTGCACAAAGCAACATCTATAAGGACTTGGATAAGCTAGTTTCGTCCTGATCTCAACCCGATAGAATATTCAATTACTTGTCACATGTACTTTACAGCGCCCTTGGAGCAGAGTTAGGGTTAAGGGCTTTGCTCAAGGGCTCAACAATGGCAACTTGGCGATGCCGGAGCTCGAAACCCTGACCTTCCAATTAGAAACCCAGTAACCCACAGCCTTAACCAACTGAGCCACCACTGCCCTGAACACCACACCCAGAACACCTTTGGAATGAATTAGAGCACTTATGTGAAAACGGTCAAAAATTCCTATAAACACTCTGCTAAACCTTGTGATAAGCCTTTCCAGAGAAGTTGAAGCTGTTATAGCTGCAAAGGGGCGGGGCCAACATCATATTAAACCCTATGGATTAAGAATTGGATGTTACTCAAGTTGATATGCATGTGAAGGCAGGCGAGCGAATACTTTTGGCAAAAAAGTGTATGTACAGATTAATATTCCATAGAATCATAAAAGTAGTACATTTTGTATCAAACACTAATTTTTTTTTCCAGTTTTGTACTCGACTGTGTACACACATCGCACTCAACACTGAAATTCGAAATCTAATCTTATCAGCACTCCTTTTTTTTTTTTCCCCCACTCGGTTTCTGCAGGTAGACCTAGATGTGACCCTGCCTGGAGAAGGAGGCAAGGATCGGCCCTTTAAAGTCTCTATCAAGTTTGTGTCTCTGGTTAGCTGGCACATGCTGCATGAGGTGCTGACCGGTCGGACCATGCCCGAGCCTCTGGAGCTGGATAAACCGATTAGCACCAACCCCGTTCACGCTGTAGACGTGGTGTTGCGCCACCTGCCCTCCATGAGGTAAAGCCCCCCTGTCTTATGCAACGCTAAACACTTTGTAAAACTAAATGCGTACATCCCTAATGCTTCTGGGTGGTCTGTCCGTCTTGAGGATTAAACAGGGTTAGGCTTGGATTTGTTTGAAAGTAAACTTGATTTGAATAAATTCGGGTTTGTATTTGTATACAAACAAATTCTACCTGCAAACGCGTGTCCAAATTCTTCTCTGCGCTTTTCATTTAAGGTACACACCAGTGGGCCGGTCCTTCTTTTCATCTCCAGAAGGTTACGATCATCCATTGGGCGGTGGCCGGGAGGTGTGGTTCGGGTTCCACCAATCAGTGAGGCCTGCCATGTGGAAGATGATGCTGAATATAGACGGTTGGTGCCGAGCGTCTTAAGAGTTTGCGTTCATGCAGTGCATATGCAAATACTTATTCCAACCTGAATATATTACATACGAGTACAATGTGACAAGAGTTTCGCTGATTGTTTGTGAGTGTCATGTTGAGGTTTAGCTCACTGGTTTGTTTGTCTTGGCTGTAGTGTCCGCTACGGCGTTCTACAAAGCCCAGCCGGTGATCCAGTTCATGTGTGAGGTCCTGGACATCCATAACATTGACGAGCAGCCACGCCCCCTGACAGACTCCCACAGAGTCAAATTCACCAAAGAAATCAAAGGTGTGTGTGTGTGTTTTGGCACCTACGGTGTAATTTCTTACACTGTTCTGACGTTTTGAATGTGAATTTGAATGCTGGAAAGCAAAAAAGAAAACTACACTGGTTTCTTCCCAGATTAAGTCCGTCACTTACATGTAGGTTCTCCTGCCTGAGCGTCACCATGCAATGTCCCCAGATATTATGCTGTTACAGGACCATTTATCAGACTTTCTTGAACAAGCACCTATTATATTCCTTTTACACAAGTTTACGCAGTACTTGGAGGTCTCTGCATTGTATTTGTGTGTGTTAATACTGTAGCTGAAATACACTTTAGATCCAGCATCCTGGTGTCGCTGATTTTTCTTTCTGTTTCACTCCTTTTCTAAACACACTGTTTCAGTGTCTGTAGCTTTAAAGGGACCGCCAGAGAACTGCTCAACTTTCCTAGCTAATCAGAATGCAGCAACTGGAAAACAAGCATGTTTGGGATTTTACTAAGCATTTCTCACCCATTTTCATGCTTTTCCCACCAGCATTTCTGACAAGCAAAAAAAATTAATTAATAAGGAGAAAAGTATGTGTAAAACCATTCATTTGTGATCACGTTCTAAATAGTTAGCGATATCAAACACAATAAACAGCCGATTCGGTTTGTTGTGCGATTCTAAAAAAAAATTTTTTTAAAGTATTACGATTTTTTTTAAATGTCTAGATTTGATTTCGTTTATTTATTTATTTATTTTAAATCCTGATTTTGTCAGTATTCTAGACAAACTTGGCAAATAGTTTGTTCCTACCACATAGGACGCTGTATTGCCTACAAAAGTATGAATAGTTTAGAGTGCACCACCTGCAGGATTATAGTGGAACTGCAGCATTCTACCACCTCAAATGCAAACATTTATAAATTCAAACAAATTTTTTATTTTTTTTTATTCTGGAATCATTGTGGCAAAACATGAATTGTAGCATGGCTAGCAGTAGATCAAAACTGTAATGAATTTTATTTTAATATTCTTGTAAGATGCTTATATGTGAATTGTTTTGTAGTATCTTTTATTTGCAGCACTGCTTTCTATTTGAAGTAATCGATCATGTAAAATATTTCTCATGTGCTGATAAAAGAAACCAAATTACAAAGCACCCAAATTTTGTCTCAGGGGAGCCGAAAATACACCTTGGAAGTTAATTGATCAGCTCAATGTTTAAAAAAGCTTAGCTTTTCTTGTGTGTGTGTGTGTGTGTGTGTGTGTGTGTGTGTGTGTGTGTGTGTGTGTGTGTGTGTGTGTGTGGGGAAAAAAATTAATCCGGAGTTAATTCAGTCCAGAATAATTAAAATCTGTTTTCTCTTTTTGCTCAGGTCTGAAGGTGGAGGTGACTCACTGCGGCACCATGAGGAGGAAGTACCGGGTGTGTAATGTCACCCGTCGGCCTGCCAGCCACCAAACGTGAGTTTGACGAGCACCAGCTTTTGGACGATTCGCCAGTTTTAGACTGTTTTTTGTTTTTTAGACAGTTTATACAGTCAATAATTTTATTACAAACTTATAGCTTAAGAGGTCCCCCCCCCCCCCCCCCCCTAAGGTTTCCGTTGCAACTGGAGAACGGACAGACTGTGGAGAGAACGGTGGCGCAGTACTTCCGTGAGAAATACAGCCTCCAGCTCAAATATCCACACTTACCCTGCCTGCAGGTGGGCCAGGAGCAGAAGCACACATATCTGCCCCTAGAGGTGAGTGAGCACCGCCCTCCGCAGTGTATCTGTGTACCAGGTAGATTATCATCATGAGATGGATGTAGATGTTTCTTGGAGGAAAGGGTAGGGCAAATCATTTATCATATACAGTAATATCATAGCAAAACCCTAGCAACCAGCTGGGATAGGATAGCACCAACATATCAATAATCTACCAAATATTTAAATTATGAACCATAATTAGCAACCATAGCAACTAGGATATCCTAGCAAACTCTTCCCAACCAGCCAATTAGAGTAGCATAGCAACTAACTAGCAACATCCTAGCAACCTACTATGATATAGCTCAGTAACCAGCTAGCAACCAACTACAATAGCATAACGACCACCGAGTAGCATAGCAACCATGTAGCAACGTACTAGCAGCCAGTTAGGAATAGTATAACAACCAACTAGTAGTATCTATCAACCTAATGGGTTAGCACAGCACTGTTGGTAGATACTTCTAGTTGGTTGTTATGCTAATCCTAATTGGCTGATAGTACGTGCTGTGCTGGGTTAGCACAGCACCCATGTATCAACATTCTAGCAGGCAAATTAGGATAGCATAGCAAGCACATAGCAACATCCTAGCAACCTACTATAATATAGCACGGAAACCCCCTAGCAACCAATTACAATAGCATAGCAACCACCTAGAAACGGCGTAGAAACTAAGTGGGATAATTATAGCAACCATGTGACAACGTTCTAGCAGTTAATTAGGATAGCATAGCAAGCGCATAGCAACATCCTGTGATATGGCAGAGAAACAAGCTACAAACAATTTAGCCACCAATTAGGAGAGCATAGCAACCACGTAGCAACATCTTAACAACCAACTCGGATAGCATGGCAATCCTCTAGTAATACCTTAGCAACTGACTCTGTAGCACAGCAACCGACTAGGATAGCATAGCAACCACCTAGCAACACCATAGCAACGAATGATGATGGCACAGAAACCAACTAGGTTAGTATAGCACTAGGAATATCATAAAACTCTGTATTATCATTTTGATTCATATATGTTCACTTTTCATACAAACTTAAATAATTCTTAAGCTGCTTTGCGACAATGTCAGTTGTTAAAAGCGCTATACAAATAGAATTGAATTGAATATTATTGTTTAGGTGTGTGTTAGCAGGCTTTGTTTAAACACCCAGGTTCATCTATTAGTTGTAGAAATCGTAACTGTGAACAGTAACAGTAGGTCAGTTCAGATTCATGGAATTCTGCATCTAGTTGATACATTTGAGGATGTAATTTATAACTAATGCTCGAGTAAAGCCTTTCACTCTGTATAACATTCTTGCTCTTCTGTATTTCTCAATTGATGACTGACTTTTTTTTTTTTTTCAGGTGTGTAATATCGTAGCGGGCCAGCGCTGCATTAAGAAACTGACGGATAACCAAACTTCCACCATGATTAAAGCCACAGCTCGATCAGCACCGGACAGGCAGGAGGAGATCAGCCGACTGGTGAGGGTCACGTCACACTCCGGGGATCAAGCACCGAGCTCCATTCTCTGGCTTTTTAATGAAAAACAAAAATACACACATTATAAAGGAATGCAGACTAGCTTAAAATCGGAGCAGATTTTTTCCGCAGAACACAAAGGCTTGTTGCTAATCTTTCTCTCTCTCTCTCTCTCTCTCTCTCTTCAATCGTAGGTACGAAGTGCAAACTACGAGGCTGACCCGTTCGTGCAGGAGTTCCAGTTCCGCGTCAGGGATGAGATGGCCGAGGTGACCGGCCGCGTATTGCCCGCCCCCATGCTGCAGTACGGCGGCAGGGTGAGCTCTGAACACTTCCTGGTATCTTCTCTCCTTTCAATCATGCAATTTGTGTGTGTATGTTTGTTTGTGTGTGTTTGTCGCTCAGTGTTTTTAGGGGTTTTGAATGGGTTACTCGTTTTGATTTCACTAGATGATTTAGTTGCAGTTTGTCCAGCTTTGTATAAATCTGTAGTAGCATATTAACACGTGTCTACTTTATCACTGAATCGATAGATGTTTTTCTTTTTTTTCTTTCTTCAGTTTCTCCTCTTAAGGTTCGAGGTTTGTTTAAATTTTATTTATTTATTTTTTTTTGCCAGATTCTAATTGTGTGTTTGTATAGCTGATAATACTGTTCAACAATCCCAGTCATAAAACGTGCATTTTGTGTACTCAATGTATAAATGTTTCAGGTGCCATACCACCTGTTTTCTCGTTATGTCTGCATGAAGCTTTTACGCTGAACAACTATATTGTGAAATGTCATTCAAGTAAATCCTTAAGTAAACTCTGGAGCAGCTGTCAATATAGTGCGTGTTTGCTCAGTAGGTGATTCCTATATGTATCTGTGTGTGTGTGTATGTGTGTGTATGTGTGTGTATGTGTGTGTATGTGTGTGTATGTGTGTGTATGTGTGTGTGTGTGTGTGTGTGTGTGTTTAGAATCGTACAGTGGCCACTCCAAGCCATGGTGTATGGGACATGAGAGGGAAGCAGTTTCACACTGGTGTCGAGATTAAAATCTGGGCCATCGCCTGCTTCGCCACTCAGAGACAGTGCAGAGAGGAAATCCTCAAGTACGACTTCTTTCCAAATTTTGCATGTGAAACTTGTATTCCTACCTTTTTTTTTTTTTTTGGTGGGTCATATCTTTTGTTTTTTCTCCCTGATGCAGAAGCTTTACCGATCAGCTGCGTAAGATTTCAAAAGACGCCGGGATGCCAATTCAGGGCCAGCCGTGCTTCTGCAAGTACGCTCAGGGAGCAGACAGTGTAGAGCCAATGTTCAGACACCTGAAGAACACCTATGCTGGCCTGCAGCTAATCATCGTCATCCTGCCTGGGAAAACACCCGTCTATGGTAAATACTCGCTGTTAATACTTGCTTATTGGAAATGTATCAAGCACTTGATTTGCACCATGCCCGGAAATGAATACTCATTACTCCTGACTCCCCACTGGCTAGTGTTTACATTATTACAGTACGTCCCCGACTTACGAACTAGTCCTGTCGGATTTGTTTGTAAGTCCGGCAAAGTGAGTTTTATACTTTGACATAAATATACAATGTAAAGCAAACCAATCCAATTGACTAAATCTGTCCCCTTTTCCTCACACTGCCATCATGTGGCTAAAAACCATAATAACACCTTAGGAAATTAATCTCACACGAATGTTTAACAGTGTTGTCTCTGCACCTCTAAATCATGAGGGGAATCCCAGACACCATTTTTTCTTAGAGCTGTTTTCTACTGCATTGGACTTTGAACTCACAGTCCGAATTTAGGGAGATTTTATACATTCACTTACACACTAAAAATATTGTATATAATTATAAATATTGGTATCTGGTGCACTGCAGTGTCTACTTTTTGTACAATACACGTGAGCTACTTTCGTGATTGAACCAGAAGTAGAACTGCTGTCCGTTCATATCTGAGGAAATTTGTAACTATTTGTAACCTGTTATTATTATTATTTTTTTTTTATTATTATTATTATTGTCTGTATTCAGTTATACTTGCGTATTTACACTCTCCTATCCAGCAGGTGGCAGTATATATTTACATATTTTGGGGGGGATTTTTATATTGTTACAATTTTTAGGACAAATTTATTCCTTCTCGTTACATCTAGGACGTTTGAAACATTTTTAAATTTGTCACAGCTTAGAAGCATCAATATTTGCAATTATATACAATGTTTTCAGTGTGTAAGTGAATGTATAAAATGTCCAAAGTCTGGTATATCGTGTTAGTGCATGTGGGGGTTGTTGGGGGAAAATGTATCAGTTCTGGAGCACGATGAGAAAAATATTTGTGCTGTAAAGCTGTCCTGATGGTAAATATTCATCAATGAGTGTAACAGGGAAGGTTTTTAAATTTTTAAATGCTTTACATTGTATATTTATGTCAAAGGTGCATAAGACTCACTGTGTCGGACTTACGAACAAATCCAACTTACAAACTCAAACTCGTTCGTAAATCAGGAGCTGCCTGTACCGACTGCAAATCAGCCATTTTGATTCTGACATTGTAACGCACAAAGAATCGTGTCATTAAAAGCACCACGTGGCTGTCCTCACGCATGTCAATGTTTTGTTTTCTGCAGCGGAGGTGAAGCGCGTTGGGGACACTCTCCTCGGGATGGCCACACAGTGCGTCCAGGTGAAGAACGTGGTAAAGACTTCACCGCAGACTCTCTCTAACCTCTGCCTTAAGATCAACGTCAAGCTAGGTGGCATCAACAACATCCTGGTTCCTCATCAACGGTTTGTAAAACCACTTACGTTCTGACGCGTATCGTAGTGTACGCCGGATCAGGCCTCAACTCAATCTTTATTTATTTTTTTTATTTTAGTCCGTCCGTCTTCCAGCAGCCAGTCATTTTTCTAGGTGCTGATGTCACTCATCCGCCGGCTGGAGATGGCAAGAAGCCGTCCATCGCTGCGGTGAGAGAACTGTTTTATATTTCCTTTTGTTCTCTGTTTCACGCACATCTGATTGTCATGATGTAGCCATGGAAACAGTGGAGAGTCTTGTATACCCGTCATCTTTCTTTTCCTACTTCTGTTCTTGTTGCTGACATGGACACATACCAAGTACACTTTTTAAGTGCTTCATGTAAATAAATATCTGTGTGTGTGTGTGTGTGTGTGTGTGTGTGTGTGTTTGTGTAGGTGGTGGGTAGCATGGATGCTCACCCGAGTCGTTACTGTGCCACGGTGCGTGTGCAGAGGCCCAGGCAGGAGATCATCCAGGACCTGGCCTCCATGGTTCGAGAGCTTCTCATCCAGTTCTACAAATCCACACGCTACAAGCCCACGCGCCTCATCTTCTACAGAGACGGCGTGTCCGAGGGACAGTTCAGACAGGTCGAATTTCCCATTGCCATTGTTTTTTTGTTTTGTTTTTTTATTACCCACATTTCATAAAATTCATGTCTATACAGTATCTCACAAAAGTAAGTGCACCCCTCACATTTCACATTAATCATTAATAACAATACAAATTGTTTATTGCCGTTATTTTAAAATAGTCATGTGAGACAAATGAATGATAGCAAAATAAAATGATTAATGATAAATTAATGATAGCAAAAAAAAATAAAATAAATAAAGCTGTTAAGAGTACTCTCCATCGTGTACCCCCTGGTGGAGTACAAGTGAATAGAAATGAGAGCTATGGCAAAATATGATGCAAAACAACAAATCTTATTATTGGTTATACTCGTTATTCCATCTTTTTCATAGTTCAATTCTTCATAGTTAAATTGATTATATGTTCTCAAGAGACGATATTATAAAAAAAATTATAATTGGATATACTGTAGAATAAAAATGAGTACACCCTAAGTGAACATGTCAAAACTGTGTCTAATGTGTCAATATTTTGTGTGAGCATCATTGAGGCCTTAGTTCCCCTGGGCCTGGAATTCTCTAGAGCTGCACATGTTGTTGCTGGGATCTTCTTCCACTCCTTTGTAATGATATCACGGAGCTGCTGGATGTTAGACACTTGAGGACACCCCACAGGTGGCTCAATCGTCTTCGGGTCTGGAGACATACAGTACTCGGCCAATAACACACACATGAACGTAATGAATAGGTCATGTGACTTTGCATGGTGAAAGGTGTTCAGCTGTTCTCACTTAGGGTGTGCTCACTCTTGTTGCCAGCTATTTGGACAATAATGTTAACTTATTTTCAGAGGACTGTAAATCTATTGTAAAAGCTGCACAAGTTGACTACTCTAAAATATATCCAAGTTTCATTTCTACAGTATCGTCCTTTGAGAAGATGGACTAAAATGTTTGCTGAAATTAGAGGGGTGCACTTACTTTTGTGAGTGGATGTATATTAATGTGGAAAACCCTGACTTTGCTTCCAATTATCCAGACTTGTATTTTTAATGTTGTCTTGAGGAATAGTTCTCCAGACTTTTGTCTTTTTTTTAAGCAACACTGACCTATGAATCATTCAATGAAAATGGTGTTACTTTGTTTTCCTAGAGGAACGTTGTTTACTGTGTACTGAACTGTATATGGTTGAAGTTACAATAAAAGCCTACTTGACTCGACTCGAAGCATCTAAAAAATAAATAAATAAATAAATAAGACAACAAAAAATTTATTCAGCATACTGGTGATAAAATTATTTAGCATACTGGTGATGCAGAATAAAGCTGAATGTTTGGAACAATGTCCAAACAAGCAATGTCTTTAGGCGCTCTGCAGCCTGTCACAGTTAAACATATGTTCCCTTTTCTTTAATTGAATCTACATCATTTCATTTCGTTTTATTTACTGTAAGGAAATTAAAGGTGGCTTAAGCAACAAGCACTAAGCAAAATGCTAACACGGCTCACATACTAATAAACAAGCATCGTAATTATTAAATTATTCCTCAGGTGCTCTATTATGAGCTGCTGGCCATTCGGGAAGCCTGTATCAGTCTGGAGAGAGAGTACCAACCGGGAATCACGTTTATCGTTGTGCAAAAACGCCACCACACACGCCTTTTCTGCGCTGACCGTAACGAGAGGGTGAGCAAATTATTTGTAATGATTTTTTTTTGTTGTTGTTCACAGTTCCATGTATAGGTATTACTGGTAATTTTGTTTTCACGTCTTTGACTTGTTTTTTTTTTCTTGTTTTTTTTACTCACCATGCACCCTCACGCTTTCCTTTCTCAGGTTGGACGGAGTGGAAACATTCCCGCCGGCACTACAGTCGACACTGACATTACCCATCCCTACGAGTTTGACTTTTACCTCTGCAGTCATGCTGGAATACAGGTATGCACTCTAAACTGCTGGGCCGTTATTAATAACTAGAATACCTTCAGAACTTGCAACTTGGAATAGGTTCTACAACATGGCTCACCCATCAGTTATAATTATATTAAACCGTAAAGTTATGCATGATTAAGAGCGTGGTAAATTTGAGTGACAACTCAACTCGTAGTTAGTTGTCTGCTATGCTCACTTTAGCTAACCAGCTGACTCAAATCATAGTAGTTTAACTTAACACAAGAAATGTAGGTGTTGGGTCGGGACGACGTGTAAGGTACGGTGTTACCACATAAATTAGCATTAGCCACCATAGCATTTTAACTACGCTAAAACGAAGCTCGCTAGCTTGAGGGTGGTAACTTGGTTAAGTAGATGGATTCCAAACATCAGCCAGGCTCCTTTCATTCCACACATTTGCCCATTTATGGATTAACCTGGGTTGAGGCGGAGTATTTTTATTATTTTTTTTGGTGACGATCAGAGCTCCCGCGGTTGATCTTTGAAATCGCTATTCAGGACAACTATGCATGCAGGCTTTTTTATTAAAGAAATAAAAGATGAGGATGATAAAAATTTATTCTGTTTTTAGCCACAATCATATTCCAAACCAGAAACACACATGCACACACACACAACTTGTTTGTGAAACAGATTATACTGTAATAACGAGTATCACATCCTTGACTCAAAGCTGCTGTTTTTCGTTCTCTCTGTCTCAAGGGCACAAGCCGGCCTTCACACTACCATGTGCTGTGGGACGACAACTGCTTCACGGCCGACGAGTTCCAGCTGCTCACCTACCAGCTGTGCCACACATACGTCCGCTGCACACGTTCTGTCTCCATCCCAGCGCCGGCCTACTATGCCCACCTAGTGGCCTTCCGTGCACGCTACCACCTGGTCGACAAGGAGCATGACAGGTAAGGGGTTTTTATCTTGTATGATGGGAATTTTATGAATTTATGAATGCTGGTCCCTGCCTTTTTAGCAAATTTGAAAATTAGGTGGTCAACGTGTATGTTCTCAAAGGGACGAATAAATATGTGAAAAAATCTGGCGAAAGTCAAAATCACATGTACTTTCAATTAATTCAAACACAAGTATTCAATTAATGATGAATTCAGCTTATAATATGTGAAGAAACTCTTAGAGCAGACCCGGGCATTTTAAGGCCCGGGGGCCAAATACGGCCCGTGGCCCGACTCTGACTGGCCCACGAAAGGTTGCTTGGAATTAAGAAAATAAAACCTACTTTCAAAATTTTGCATAATGCATGGACTAAAACAGCAGTGCTTTTACTTTGGAACCTGTTTACAGTGTGCGTGCATCGTTTACGTACAGGTACTCTGAAACAAGTCCGAGTGCATGTGATGGTATCCCTTTAAAATGTTTGCACATGCCTAAAAAAGAAAGGTGGACGCTGAAGGCTGTGGTTTGAAGAAAATATGGACTACTAAATATTTATTCACTTAAGTCAGGGGTAAACCCGTGTGTTTAGTTTGTGGAGAGCAGGTCGCCGTGTTTATGTGGTACAACGCAAGTCAGCATTACAAGACGAAGCATCCGGCCCTCTACAATATTTTCTGCTTCTCATTTGGCCCCTGGGGAAAAATAATTGCCCACCCCTGTCTTAGAGGGTCTAAAACGATGTTGAAAAATGTAACATGTTGACAATGAATAAGCGATTAATCATTAATAACAATACAAACTGTTTATTGCAGTTATTTTGTTAGACAAATTAATGATACTAAAATAGTTTAGGCGAATAGGGTTCAGAAAAAAAAATAAACCTGTTGAGAGTACGCGCCATCATGCACCCTCTGGTGGGGAACAAGTGAATAGAAATGAGAGCTATGGCAAAATATGATGCAAAACAACAAACCTTATCGGTTATTCCATCCTTTTCTCCGCAGCAAATATTTGATTAATAGTTAATCAACATCCTTACTAAAAAAAAAAATCAATAAACCAAATATATGTTTAATAGTAATGTAAGTATCTAGAAACTGAACCTGAGCCTAAACTCAAAATACCTTTCTATAGTAGAATATATAGAATATGTTTAGTCTAGTGTTCATATTAAATGTTTAAGGATTAGGGAATAATTTGTTAATTTAAGTCATGAAATCATGTGCACAATAAAATCCATAGTGATACAAAAGTGACACAAAATAAATCATTTGGTTTCATGATATTCATGTATGCTTTTATCACATCATCAGTTGCTTATGATTATTTTATTTATTTTTTTTGATGATGACAGACGTGAGTAGACATCCGTAGTCATCCACAGATGGTGTTTTTCCTCAGCCACTCCAGCAGAGGGTGCAACAGCCTCCTTGTGCCTACGCCTGTTTTCATTACAGATACAAATTATTCGTTCTACAAATTTATTTTACCCATATCATTTCATATTTTTAATTATTAGAAATAGGCTTGTTTTTTTGTTTTTTTTTTGAGAATACATAAACCATTGCAAGAAAAGGAGAAAAGTACTTTAGTGAAGTGCTCTAATGTTGTAACCATGGAACTTTTCATAAACTGTATCATGTTTATATCGAATTGTGAGCATTAGGGCTGTGCACTTACTCGATAATTAATGAAAAAACAACATTCAGAGACTCTAATCAACATAATTGTAGTTTTTGATTATTGTTTTTTTATTTTGTGTGTGTTCCTGTCTCCTTTAAATCATGCCACCATGTGTGTGTAGTCACATGACCCTACATTGAAGCCACACAGAGGAGAACATTTTCCATTAGAAAAAAAAAATCCCAGATACAAAAATTGTTCGTTAATCATTAACGAGGTAAAATGTTCAATTACAGTAATCGTGATATAGATTTAAAGTCTAATGAGCACTGAGTAGTAAAACATATCGTCCCGTTTCCATTCTGTCCCGATTTAAAAAGGAATTCATGCATTTTATTTACCATCAGTAACCACTGAAATCTATTCTAAGTGAAAGTAGAAGCCAAAAGATGAAGAGATTCTAAAGGCTATAATGGATTTCCTAATAGGCTTTGTCATAACCGACATCACATTATTACTATTATTATCAGAAATGTATAAATAAAACAAGAAAAGTTAGAGAAAAAGATTAAAAATGTAGGAAATGTTAGGAATGAATAAATTGTTAATTTGTTTTAATATTGAAGAAATATTTTTACATTGTTCTCTCTCTCTCTCTCTCTCTCTCACTCTCTCTCTCTCAGTGCGGAGGGCAGTCATGTGTCAGGACAAAGTAACGGTCGTGACCCCCAAGCTCTGGCCAAAGCTGTGCAGATTCACCACGACACTCTGAGGACCATGTACTTCGCCTAGTCCCTCCTTCTCCTCCTCCTCCTCAACCGCACTCACCTGTCACTCACATGACACAATGCACTGAAGCCCACTCCCCCGTCGCGTCGCCGACAAGTCCCAGGCCTCTCTGCTGCTAAAACAAACCAAACGCAACTACAACAAAGGGGATGGGTGGGACTTAACACTGTTATGCAATAGAATAGTTCGAAGAGAAGAAAAAAAGAGAGAGAATCAGCCAGGCTTTTCTAAGGGCCTACTTCTTTCCTTTTTCCTGTGTAGATCTTTGTCAGAATCCTGAGAAAGGTATGGCATTCGTACACGTATTTATTAGAGTTTATCTGTGTCTGTCCGTCTTTTTAACCGCATGGAGAACTTTTAATATTTTGGTCTAAAGTTAAATTTAAAGAGCAGAAATTAGGGCAAGCGATGCGATGTTTGTTAGATGTAAAGGTCAAACGATTTCACTCGATGTGGTCAACATCGTTCACATGTTATAATGAATGAACACTATCGCACTTAATATCAGCAGGGCTATGCAATACGATATACGATACAATACAATACGATACGATACTGTATATGCCACAGCTAATCACAGCCATGCTGACATTCAGTAGAAAAGCATGATCGTTAGTGTGTCGTTGCTTTTATATGACAGATTTTTAAAGAGAAAATATTATCGAATAACTGACATTTTAGACATACTATGGCCAAATATATTAGGGTTTTATTTATTGTTTGTTTGTTTTTGTTTATTTATTTATTTTTAATCATATATTTTTTCTCTCCCAGTAATAAGACCAGTGCCGTTAGGCTAAATATCATCACTCTTGGAATGCTGCTTGTCCGATCAAATTGGACTGGCTGCTATATAAATTTGGATTGTCGTAGATGAAGTGATGTGAAATCATTGCCAAAATTCTCTGTGTTTTTATTTCTAATAATGAAACCACTAAGGAGAATCATTTAGAATTTTATATACACTGCCTGGACTAAAAAGTCATCCGTGCCGCCATCAGGAGAGAAAAATAAAACTCTGTCAGATTGATGTGATAACCCGGTCATTCAGTACATTCAGGTCGTCTGCTGACTTAATTTTATTGCCTTATGCATGATGGGTGCATCGCTCATACTTCTCATCCTGACGCTCTGGAATCTGGACTCATCAGACCATGTGACTTTCTCAAGTCCAATCTTTAAGCTCCCACAACAAATTGAAGCCTTTTTTTCCTGACGGATCTCACTAAAAAAGTTGTTTGCTTCTTTTTTTTTTCTCTCTCTCTCTCTAATCACATTTCCTCCAAGAGTTGGCGTGTGAGCACTATCCCTCCAGATTTTCATAATGTGTTGGACAGTTCTTCACCGAATTATATTTGATGCCAGCCAATAACTTGGACCCATCTGAAATTACAACCTTTCTTTTTGTTTGTTTATTTGGGGTATTTTTTTTTTTTTTTTTTTTGCCAGGCAGTGTATATGACATTTGGCTCTTATTAATAAAATATCATGTCCTGGGCACAGGTTTAACAATGAACAGATATTTAGCTTAATAATCCTCTTACACTGAAATCCTTGATAGGGGATATTTTTTCTTGCATAATTGTGTGTGTGAGAGAGAGAGTGTGCATCAAGGTTTTAGAAGACCCTTTCAGAGGCATAGATTAGCTAAGAAGTTCGACCGCGAGTTCAACCCGACCCAAAGTTGGTAGAAAATTTTCCCTCAAAGGGTGTGTGTGTGTGTATATGTGTGTGTGTGTGTATGTGTGTGTGTGTGTATGTGTGTATGTGTGTATGTGTGTATGTGTGTATGTGTGTGTGTGTGTGTGTGTGTGTGTGTGTGTGTGTGTATGTGTGTGTGTATGTGTGTGTATGTGTGTGTATGTGTGTGTGTGTGTGTGTGTGTGTGTGTGTGTGTATGTGTGTGTATGTGTTCCCTTTACCAGGTACTGAATAAGTGTGTTGACACACCGATTTTAATACTAATAGAACTTCAAGAGCAGAACTTTACAGATTAGGGAGAGAAAGCGGTGGTTTTATTCACATGGTTGCGAATGTCTATATAGTGTTGTTACAAAGGAGGGGTTGGTGTGCATTGTGGGTACAGAGTTAATTGTTGTGTATTTACAGGGATTTGAGACAAAGTGCCTGGAAACACCTTCTTAATGAACATTGGACCGTATGAAGGTTTTGCAAGTTGTTGTTGTTCGACTTGGCTGAAAATCAGTTTTAGAAGTGACTTTATTTTTAAAACACATGAACAAAGTATGTTAGGTAGGGATGACAGGATGCTGGTGAGAAACAAAGTGTTTCTTCTTTCTTCTTGCTTTTTTTTTTTTTACCACTCCAGTGGACGAAAGCACATACTGCCAAGCTGAAAAGTGCACAAAGATTTTACAAAAGTGGTTCAGCTACAGGCCCGTCTGACCTACCTTAAGAAGATCTGGTTAGCACCGGATAACATTATGCAGCACGTTCTATGCTATGCTACACTGTATCTACATGGCCAAAAGTTTGTCCACACCTGATTATCACATCCATACGCGGTATTTCCCCAGGCTGCTGCTGCTACAAAATTGCAGAGCCACAACTGTATAGAATGCCTTTGTGTGCTTTAGCCTTACACTTGGAGCAAAGAGTAAATCCTGTGTAAATCAAGCTCAGTAAAGTGATGAGGGGTCAAGTCAGGATGGTAATCAACACGATACCTCCGTGCCGATTCGATTAAAATTGCAACTCTATTATCGGGTCATTGTCATGAACATTGTCCCACGATTTGTAAAAAAAATTTATCTAATGTAGTTAGTTCTTTACTGGATAACATTAGTTTTTTCACTTACGAACCAAGTGCAGCATTTAAACAACACAATTTTAACTATTAACTTCAAATGAAATTAAGTAATAAAAGCTTCTTTTTTTTTTACTGAGTAACACTTATCATCATAATTATATAATTTAACAGTTATAATTTAGAAACAACTTTGACAAGTAATTCACTTCTAATTCGCAGGATGAAAATGTGTTAATAGTTCAGAGTGCGAAACCCGTACGACTATAAAGAAACAGTGACGTTTTACCGCTTCAAATGCCTCCAAAGTCTCAAAACTTGACTGAGTGAGCGCCTTAATTTTTGCTCAATTTCCGCTTGTGGTGTTTTGAGATCGGTGTAAGCGTGTGTAATGAGTAGGTTTGAAGAAAAAGGCAGATGGGAGGCTTTTAACGTGAGGCTGATCAGTCGATCACCGGTCACAACCAGTCAAACAAATCTCTATTATGAATAAAAAAGTAGTTAAAAAAAAAAAAATTCAATCATGAATCACCACACAAAAGAATCACGATTCATAACAGAATAGATTTTTCTGAATCGATCTCAACTACACTGAACACCATTGGGACGAACTGTAACTGGAGCATCCTAATCATCCCGACACTCCAACACGTGTCCTTATAGCTAAATGAACACAAATCCCCACTGCCATGCTCCAAAATCTAGTGGAAAGACTTCCTAGAAGAGTGTAGGCCATAAAGACAGAAAAGAAGGACATTTGTGTGGGTGTGATGGTCAGGTGTCTACAAATTATAATCCGTATCGTGTATCTATCTGGTGGCTTCTGGCTGTCATAGTTTCTCTCACACATTGTCCTCTGGTTTTAAGTCCGCTGAATGTCCTTCCACTTGTAAATAAACACTTTTGTTCCATAGTATAGTCCAACCAAAAAAAAGATGCTGTTTTTACTTCTTTGATCTTTAACTTTGAAAGATGGTTTTCTTTAGCAATGAATGGACAAAGGTCGTAATGAATCTGCAGTGCACGCAGATCCGAGCAATGTGCCTCAGTAGATCAAAAAGGCTGTTTACTACCTGCCCTGTTTGGTCCTTAAGCATTGGCTTTGCCCACTGCACCTTTCTCCTCAAAGCCACATACAGATGCAAACCAGTATAGCTGCTAAAACCCCCTGTCATACTACGAACAGGTCTGTGTTGGTACAAAGAGAAACGATGACGATATAAACTGCACTTAATTGTCCGAAATGATTCTATCGGGGTTTCTTTGCCCAGGTGCTAAGAAGAGCGGTGCTGTAATTTGGGGAAATGGAAAGCCTTGTCCACCATTCCCTCGTTTTTGTTATACGGTTTGCCATGTTCTTTTCACTTTTAAGCGTGTATAGAGTGTTCAGAAAGCTGTCTTAGATGCAGGTTGACCATGTTGTCTTGTACAGGTAGCGGTGTTGCATCAAGAACAGTTTGAGCAAGATTCATTCTTTTGAATGGTTAATAACATCCGAGAGCCAGATGTTCAAAATCCTTTCGTATCATATCAGAAGAAGAGATTTTTTTTTTTCCCCCTGGTGTCCTTGATCAAACATCATCTACCCATGTATAACCCAAGAATAGGTTATGTATTGGGTTGCATTCTGGTACAGGTGTTGGTTTAGTACTGTAGCAGCAATGAAAAAAATGGAATTACTTTTTTTATTAATTGATTTAGTTCGTACAGTAACTATACATTTCTCTATAGAAAGGTAGTACTCAGCGTAGTCTCCATCACAAGCAATGTGTTTCGCCATCGACCCATAAACCCAGCTCTCGAATCCTCTTTGACAATCCACTTCGTTGTAGTTGATGGTCTCGCACCGCGCTACAGAACGTTTATGTAGACGATGCCATTGGCGAGAGCAACGCACACAGATGAATGAAGACGAAACCAGCATTGAAGTCAAAGAACCAACAAGACGGACCATTAACTGCGACAAAGGGGGTTCTAGTGTTGGGTTCTGATGGAGACTGTTAGTAGTGCCTTTGTATAGAGGAAGACTTACTCTACCAACATGTGCACTTATATAGCTTGAACTTTTAAAAATCAAGTATTTTCCAGTTCCAACAACTGAGCAGATGGCCTTTGAACAGCTGGCTCATTAGGTGTGATCGAAAATAAAAATCAGGATCACTTCATCGCTACCGTCATTTCAAACCTGCACATTATCTGATTTATATGAGAGTTTTAACATTTGTTGTTGAAATGGGACAAAAAAAAGCTATAACATCATTATGAGCCTATCCAGCTAGCCTCACCTTGATAGGGACGCACAGGCTTGGCTGATTTTGATGACTTGGTGCGTGGCACTGTGAAATCTCCCATCCATCCGAACGTACCCGGTACTTCTCTGGCACTACCAGCGTTTGATTGATTGTTTTACTTGAAAAAAAAAATTTAAGCTTGATGAATATATGGCATGTAATCCCGTGCATGTTTTAGGGGTACAGCATTCTGTAGAACACGCGTTTTAACTTCTTCTCAAGTTGCCACGGATCTAGTCGCTAGGGCCCAGTAATCGAGGCATTTCATGTGAGGGTGGAGCGGTCGGGCACAAAACTGTGATGTAATAAGCCCCACCCCTCTTCTCCATGCTGGACTATGGATGCCTTGGCTCAAATAGCATTTTTAATTCAGAGCAGAGGTATATTTGTATATTTAAAGAATGGATCTGTGTACTGCACACCACTTATTTTTGCTAACAAAAAAAGAATTCTACGAGAGATAACGAGAATATCAAATAATGTTAATATGAAACAATGAGTGTCTAACAATAATCAGTTAAAATGCAATAGACTGTTGAACTCCAGGGTTATTATTATATTCTTTTTCTTTAAAATGTATTTTTTTCACCATAAAACGCGTCATTATGTCATCCTATGGTATTCGTGTAATTTTAAGGTTTTAAAATTAAAGCGATTTTTTTTTTCTCCTTTTATACGATTTCATTTTTATGTTCAGTTTAACTATATACTGTATGTGCAGACTTATAAACCTGCCCTTTAAAGGTCCAGCCTAAAATGGAGATTATGGTTTTGTGGAATTTGTGTAACGTTGTATCAACTATGATGAATGATTTGAACTAATCCCTTTGTTTTTTTTATCTATTATTATTATTGTTATTATTATTATTATTCACATAGAGGTGAAGATTCACTATAAAGGAGACTTGTCTGTGGAATGTGCCTTTCTTGATGGTGCTGATCTTAAACTAATAAATAAAGGACAAAAAAAAGTACTTTTGAAATGCTCAAAGGGCACAAGCCTTTATTGACGCTGAAGCAGAGTATATACTGATACATGATATACTGTATAATGTGTGTGTATGTGTTTAAAAAAAAAGAAATAGAAAAATGTGTGTGTAACTGTCATTTTGTTTGCCAAGAACACATCCTCTTGCCAGTTACATCATGTCAGGACCAAAGTTTTTCCACAAGGGTTTTATGTTGGTGATTTGGGTGAGGACACTCGGCATGGCATAACCAACCGCTCGCACTAGCCAGACTGGAGCCAATGTAGAGATTTAAAGCTTTGGTTTAATTTGGGCAATATGACATCCCTTATATAACATCCGGTTTCCACTTGGAGCAGCTGACTATTCCTGCATCAGCATTCTGTGAACATTTTAAACAAAATGCTTAACCTGATTAGAGTTACTAAAGCTTTGGCCAGTGCGCAAGCGCTGTAGTGCCATGTCTGTTCCTTCCTCATGCTGAAGGGGTTTCCAGGGGAAAAAAAACAAGAAAAAACAAACAAACATATTTTGCTTTGGTTACAGTACATAATACTTACATCATGCTCTTAAATGTCTGATAATGGACCTGTTTTTGAAATACATTTTTGAAGGGACTTATCTGATTCTGGTCTTTCATTGAGCCTTTTTTGTTTTGTTTTGTTTTTGTTTTGTTTTTTTGTTTTATTGTCCTATTTAATTGTTAATATTTGAATTAAATATATATGTATGCAGAATTTGTCTCTTTCTTACCCACTGTTTAGATTTGCCTTAGGGATAAAATCCAGTTGTGAGGTATAATTTTAATGTTTTGAAAGATTTAGGCAGGCAATTTAGGGGTTGAGGCAGGAATATGAAGTCAATTAATTTTTAGTTGTAGAGCACTTTTAACAATGTTCATTGTCGCAAAGAAGCTTTACAGAAAAAAAGTGTGCAGAAATATGCATTATTCATATTTATTGTTCATAATTACCAGATTATATTTCACATATGAATTAATATTCATATTACATTTGCATAGATCAATGGTTACAAACTAGGCATAAAGAACTAAATTACATTTTGTCACACTAAATAAATAACCATTCACACAAATGAAGCTTACATGTTTAATTAGTACACAAGTAGAACGAGATACAGTAGGAGAATTTTGCTAAGAAAATGGAGAATCATTTATGAATCACCTATTGACAAATGAAAGAAAGAAAATATATAATAATTTACTAGAGTAAAAGTGCCTTTACCCAAAATATGTTGATGTTAACCCATTCAACATTGCTACCCTGCTACTTATGTCAGGTTGGAGATTAGGCACAGGCATAAACTATCAATTGCGGGACTGTGTTAGGATATCAGAATGTCCCCGTCCACTGTCCAAGAAAAAAAAAAGGTTGTTCAAAACCATTCAAGTAAAAAGTAACGTTACTCTAATACAATTGTTCTAAACCCTGGTCCTGGAGAACCCCCAATCCTTTTAGTGTCTTATCTGCTCTACAACTGGTGGCTTGGTGGTAGATTCAACGTCTACTAAGCAGAAGGCCTGGGTTTAATTCCCAACCCCATGCCCAAACTCTAGCTATTGGTTGCAGTGCTGGTCCCAAGCCTGGATAAAATGGGAAGGTCACGTCAGGAAGGGCATCTGGTGTAAAAACCAGTGTTAAGTTGTGTGCTGATAGGACGGTCCCCTGTGGCGACCCCCCAATTGGAGCAACCGAAATTCCGACAGCATCTGATCTACAACACCCAGTTCAACTCCGAAAAGGATGTTAATTAGCTGACTGGTTAAATCATCTGTATTGGCATCCAAGAAAACACTAAGGTATAGGGCAGGGCATCCTCCAGGATCATGGTTAAGAAAGATCGTCCTAATGTTCGTCTTGCAAGCTATTGGCACACTATTACAACTGTCCTAACCAGACAGAGAAAAGCAAGAACAAACCAAAAAATTAAATATAACAGAAAGTCTAACTTCTGTTGATCTTATTCATGTCCAAAGGCATACTTAGTAGCCATGAGGAGTAAAGTAAAGATTACATTTGTGTGCCGTCCTTTTTAGGAGGTTCCTCAAACGGTTCCTCGTGTGATTCCTCCATGGGAGTAGTATCTGCCATCTGAAAGGAGTCCGTTGAGTTGTCACTGAACCTCAAAGGTGCCATGCGGTGCAGGTTGCTTGGACTCCACGGCAAGGGGTGCTGTGCCCTTTGAGACGGTGCTACACTCATCTCATTTTCAGCCTCTGTTAACCACGGAGGAGGAGGAGCATCCATATCCGGCATGAATGCTGGGTTTTCTATACCTATTTCCCCCCAAAAAAGTGTAACATTTAGAAAACAGTCCTGTACAATGGATTGTCTACAGTGTAATGATTTCAGAACGAACACTGGTACTTACCTCCAGTTGCATATCTTGAGGGAGAACTGCCACCTGCAGCCTTTCCATCCCCACTGGACGTACTTTCTACTTCTGAGAATTCAAAATCTAAACAGTATACAAGCCAGGGTTAGAAGAGTGGAAAATTATTATTGTAATGTATCCTGGATATTAAAAATAATAGACTGAAATTTATACTAATAAACCATGTTACCTTCATCTCCATATGGATATGTTGTGCTTTCTGAAGCCTTCCCAATCTGAAAAAAAAAACACACACACCATTATTATAGGAGATATACAACATCTCGGAACCGTATAGTAGATATACATCTAGGAATTGTTGAGGCCAATGGTGACCACTGTATTTATTCCCATTTTTTCTTATCATGGTAGGACGTCCGGTCAACATTCGCACACTATGGTAATTTGGGAAAGCCAATTAACCTGATCTGCCTAGTCTTTGGGTGGCATGGAGGCTTAGTGGTTAGCACTGTTGCCTTGCACCTTTAAGGTCCAGGTTCCACCTCTCTGTGCTTGGAGTTTGCATGTTCACCCTGTGCTTGGTGGGTTTCCTCCGGGTAATACAGTTTTTTCCCACATCCAAAGACATGCCGATTAGGCTAATTTTTGTTCCCAGATTGCCCATAGTGTGTGAGTGTGTGTGTGTGTGTGTGTGTGTGTGTGTGTGTGTGTGTGTGTGTGTGTGTGTGTGTGTGTGTGTGTGTGTGTGTGTGTGTGTGTGTGTGTGTGTGCGTGTGTGTGTGTGTGTGTGTGTGTGTGTGCCCTGTGATAGATTGGCACCCAGCCCAGGGTGTACCCTGCCTCGGGGCCAAAGTCTCCTGGGATAGGCTCCAGGTCCTCATGACCCCATAGGCTCCAGGTCCTCAGGATTAAGAGGTATAGATGATGAGTGAGTGGGTGTATGTCTTTGAACTGTTGTAGAAACTGGAGTACCTGGAGGAAACCCACCAGGCACAGTTAGAGTACATGCAAACTCCATGTATGCAGACCACGAGGCGGGACTCAAACCAGACCCTGGAGGTGGAAGGCGACCATTAACCACTCTGCCAGATACATTATATACGCAATATATTGCCAAAATGTAGGTGGACACCTGAGCATCACACTCATTTGTGCTTGCTCCACTCTTCTCTTCTGGGAGGGGTTTCCATGAGATTTTTGAGTCTGGCTGTCAGAATTTGTGCTCATTCAGCTAAAAGAGTGTTAGTGAGGTCAGGTGCTAATGTTGGATGCAGAGGAGGGTCCGGTTCCAGTTCATCCCAGTTGATTGAAGTCAGGGCTCAAACTTAACACACCATGTCTTCATTAAGCTTCCTTTGTCCACAGGGGCATCATCTACTGAAAGAGGTTTGGGCCTCCTCAAGTCAAGTCAAGTCAAGTTAAGTAGGCCTTATTGTCATTCCAACTATATACAGTTCAGTACACAGTGAAACGAAACAACGTTCCTCCAGGACCAAGGTGCTACATACATGCAAACGACATAAATTAACAGACACAACATAAATTAGCAACGCAGATTTTACATTTTTAAGTTAACCTAAAGCTATCAATTTTTATACAGACAACAGACAACAAAGTGCATGTGCAATTGTACAAACAAGAGCTACATGATAACACAACAACGCAACACAACAATGTAACACGTTTCAGTACTGAAATGCTTTTTCTTTAGTGATGAGGTATGTGTTGAGGTATTGAGGAAAAAATAAATAAAAAAATAAAAATACCCAGTAAAGGGGAATTTTTATTTTACTGCATCCAAAGACATACTATATTTAATTCCAAATAGGTGACAAAATTTTGGGGAACATTATCGGTGCAGCAGATGATTTTACAATCGTATGTTGTGAAAAATCTCTCACTTTCTGGTTTGGGTCTCTCTTGGAATGTTTTGTAATCTTCTTAGCTGGAGTTGCCCCCATCTTGGCGGATTTGAACGACTCCAGACGACTTCTCATGGTTCTCTGGAAGATCTCCTGTACCTCGTCTTGATTCTGGTTGATGGTAAAGTCACTACGGCTGTACCTGTGGCGATGCTGTGAAAAGAAATGCAAACGTACAGTGTTACTGGTTGGACCTGAGATTTCTTTGAGAGGTTAGCATGTATGACTTTTAAGTGGATGTCAGACGTACATTTTTTCTGCTCCTGTACAGGTGTTGCTGCAGTAAGTGGTGGGCACTGATGTCATCGTTGACGTCTTTCATATCTTGCTCATGAATACTCAGAGACACAGAGGGAATACGGTTTGGTCTGGGTAGAAATGGAACAATAAAAAACTTCATTTTGTACGTCATTCGTGATTGTGGCTTTTTTCCCCCTCAAGGTTATAAGAGACATTTTAACCTCAGGAAGGCAACAATGATTGTATAGTGGTGTGTAGTTCATAAACAGGCGTATGTTTTCACTCTTACTACTGTAAGTATAGCACATGCAGGTGACTATTTACACTTTTAGATTTAAGGACATGACCTTAAGGGTGACACTATGCCCTCAAGCAAACTGTACCTTTCTCATACTACATATTATACATATTATATCATATTACATTAACACACTAATGAACTTACAGTACACTCTGGGAATAGCTACAACATTTTATACATGAGAACATGCGCACAGACCCCGAGGACCCCGAATTTTCCCAGTGCTAGAAAAGTTTTAACTAGCTAGAAATAACATTAACACAGAGGGGCTCAGAGGCTCCTTAAAGTCCCCTAGAGTGCTGAAGGTTCTCTCTTTCTTACTACACCACAGAAACCTCTTTTGTAAAAATAGGGTTAATAGGATTTCTATGGTTTCCGAGGCCCTAGTAAACAAACTCGTCCTGGCCATATCTCAGGAACCAGACATGATACGGTAATAAACTTGGTATCAAACATGAGCCGATTGAATTCAGGAACCTGAAAACCTACATAACTCACATCACCCCAAAAAAGGATTTAACACTTGATTTAGTGTGACTAGTCAGAAATTTAAACAAAAACTACATCATCATACCAACGCCTTTCTTTTGTTGCCTAAATTTTTGCCTAAAGAACAGAAATTTTGCAAGAAAGTCCACTAGATCCACTTGGCATTGGAAGCATTTTTGACATACTAGCAACCAAACTGACTTGAACCGAGTGCCGGCTAAGTCGCGCGTATATCCGGACGACGTTCAAAACTTGTTTGCATCAGTGCTAAGCAAAATGAGTTTACTTTTTTTGTGTGTTTTTTATTTTATTTTATTTTTCATTTCATTTACATGACCTTTCTAAATGTTTAGTTTAGATTGTTTTTAAATAGAAAATATGATTATAGTGTTGGAAATTGGTAATATTGCTAATATTTTGGGTGGCTGGAACGGATTATTTGCGGGTACATCATTTCCTATGGGAAAATGCAAACGGTTTAAATTCATATGCTGAGGAACCTGGCAATCTTTTTTTTTTGTGTGTGTGTGTGTGTGTGAATATCCTTTATCTATAGGGAAAATGTGCTTCTCTGAGTTATCATTTGCCTTATATGGTAAAAAAAAAAAAATCCACTAGACTCACATGACTGCAGTCATTGGCACATCACCATTTCCGTAGTCTAACGTTGACGTGATGTCGGGCATCACTCCAGGAAACTCCAAACCATACTTTTTTTTCTCGAAATTAACATTAGCGCCTTCATCGCTGCGCAGGAAAGCCAGCGATCCTCGTTTTTCTCCCTGCGGTAAGATAAACAAGACGTCCTCAGTTGAGAGTCATATTAAATCCGAAATCAAATAAAGAGACCGTTTGTAACCATAGCAATCGCACCTCTGTAACATAATTAATAGCGTCCTCCATATTAAGTTTGTGGAAAATGCTGAAAAGGTAGTCTTGGTTTTTCCTGGCTTCCGGTTTCAGCAAAAACCAAGTGATGTAGGTTCCCTCAAACCGCTTCCATCTGATGAAAAATTTACAGTACATCAGTCATAAAAACTAAAATAAATAAATAAATGCTCCGTGACAACCAGAGCCTAACATTCCAGCACGCACCCTCTGGTCCACCAGTTGTCTCCTATGCGTCCAGAAATGTCCTCCATTGCCGTCAGAATGTGCTCACACGCCTGTGGCAGACAGACATACAATAAAAGTCAGTCATGCTTGTAGACCTACAGTTTCCGAAATGGATTTACGCGTGTTCTGTGTTGTGTGAGTACAATAGGTTAAGTTACCCGGTTGTTCACTTTCTCAATTAGTTTCAATTCAGACGGCTCCACTCGCTTGACTTTAAGGAATTTGACAAGTGGCTTCATAGTGAGACCCTGAGAAACCAAAAGATTTTTGGTATAACTGATGCAAATTTTTTTTTTAATAATAATCATAAATATACGGACACCTGATCATGACGTTCTTATGGAGTTCTTCAACAAACTGTTGCCACAAACATTGATATATGTTATCAAACATTGATCTATCACTTTTTTTTAAAAATAGTTTTTCCTTCCCTGGGACCAAGAAACCTGTTCCAGCATTTCAATGCATGAATTAGCAACACCATGCCTTTGGACTCAAGAACATATAGATGTAATGATCAGATGTCCACATACTTTCGGGCATACAGTGTACTTTCTCTACTGGTGGTGACGTGATGATGTACCTGAAGTATGACCGTGAAGTACACCACAATGAGGGTTGTGCTAAGGATTAGGTTCTTCTCCTTAATCTTGGTCTCATCCAACGAAGCCGCCAAACCATATGCCACGGCCCCGCGCAGGCCACCATAACTCATCACTATCTGGTCAATTACCTCTATGGGAACCAGTCTAAACCGGTTGAGCATCCAGGTCAATGAAAAGACGCCTGGAGATTTAACACACAACAGAAGACAAACAGAGGCGGGTATTAAGTAGAAAGTTGTAAAGATTTGATTTGAGTTAAAGATTATTGTTTCTTTTAACCCAAAATGTAACATGACTAACTCACCGATAAATCTGTAGACTATAGCGAAGAGCAGCGTGAGAAGGATGAAGCCGGTATTCCACGTCCAGATGACGGTATCGATGGCGGTCACCCCCAAGAAGACAAAGATCATGGTCTCTGCACCAATTGCAAATACTTTCATAGTGTACCGCACTGTAGTAACAGACTTTTCATCCATGTTAGCGTTCACGTATTTCTGGCAGCAAACACCGTAAAAAGTGATTCTGTAAAAGCAACAATAAACAAGTGATACAGTCACAATTGGTGACTACTTTGTCATCAATAATTTTTTAATTATTACTATAAATAACTTTTAAAGTAATTGTATCAAATACCTTAGTGGGACATTTGGTACCAAATAAATAAACAACTTCTTGTTTATATCAAAAAGCTGGTAAAGAATATGTTCTTACGAAAGTATGGCAGAGAGTGAAAGCATCTCGGCAGTGAGGTAAGCCAGGTAGCCGAGCACAAAGATGAAACCAGCTTCAATGACCCGAACCTTCACCGTGTACTTGGTCAATAGTGAGATAATTACGGCAAACACAACGCCAACAAATGCACCACCGAATGCCACGATGAAAAACGAGACTAAGGGGAGGTGAGAAAAGAAGGTGAAATGCATGTAAAAATAGATATGATTGACTAATTTCATAGCACAAAAAAATGACAAACTGGACTCCTTTTAATTTTAATTTTAAACACATCTCCTGTTATACTGAACTTCCAGTACACATTATTATGCTGATCAATCCCTGCTATCCGTTATCACACAGATGAGGATGGGTTCCCTGTTGAGTCTGGTTCCTCTCAAGGTTTCTTCCTATTACCGTCTCAGGGAGTTTTTCCTTGCCACCGTCGACCTCGGCTTGCTCATCACGGACAATCTTATCATTTTGATTCATACACATTGCATACAAACTTACTTCTTTTATTGTGTAAAGCTGCTTTGCGACAATGTCAATTGTTAAAAGCGCTATATAAATAAAATTGACTTGACTTGACTTGACAAGATTTAAAGCTTTCATCCCACACCTATGCCTTTGATGATTTCACCAGCAGTAATCCTTGCTGCTCCCAGAGACACAAAGGCATCACAAACATTGTACAGCACCTAATTGAGAATAAGATCAAAATGAAAATAAAATGTGAGATCAAAGTTGTCACATATTAAACCGTGATACTGTATCTTGAACGCAAGAACTGACCACTGTGACTGCATCGTTGAGCAGCGACTCTCCGAACACCCAGATGAACAGAACTTCATTTACATGCACCTCTTCGAACACAGCAATCACAGCCACAGGGTCTACAGCAGCGAGCAAGCTGCCGAATAGCAGAAACTGTAGCAGTCCGATCTCGAGGTCGCCTGATGAACAAATCAAAAAGGCATCCTTACACTGCATAAGGCATACTGCTACCAAATTAATTATGTCAGATAAGGCTTGGTCTGAGGTACAAAGAAACATTTAGATATACCCATAGCTCCTCCCAAAAAGCAGGCCCAGAGAGATATCCCTACTGTTGCCGCGTTCCAGACTGTCCCAATAACGGCGTGAACCAGAATGGCACCCAGGTTGCTGAAGAAAAGCTTGTTGGGCATGAAGTATCCCGTGTCCAGGATGATTGGTGGCAGCAGGTAGTAGAAGAAATTTGTTGGCTTGAGTGAAAAAGTCTGTACCTTGTCTGCGCCCCAGACGATACCACCCAGAATGAAACCGCAGATGATCAGGAGTCCACTCTCAGGAAAAAAGCTGTTGAGCCAAGTATTCATTTGGATCACTGCAAAGAGAGTGAGGAACTGATTGGTTTGTGTGAATAAATTAAAATAATCTGGACTATCTCTGTCTCTTTAGAACTATCTCTTTAGCTTCCCAGAGAACCACATTACCACCTATTCTAGTTCCCCCAGGACTGTCAGCCTTTTCATCTGTCCCTGGACAAAATATATGATTGATTTTATGCATATATGCTAAATTTTATACATATATGTTGCATAACTATTACACAAAACTGGTTGTCAATGCCAGTTCTAAGTCTCATATAATTAGGTCTATTAGGGATTGTCAGTATTTTCCCATGACAGGGACTAGAAGTGCATCCAGTGGCTGTGGTTTGGGCATTGGCTGGAATGCTAACCTTGGCTTTCTTCATGGCACTCCACCATATATGGCCACATATAGGGCTACTATAAATCTAAGAATTATGCAAAACTTTCAAAAATATTCAGACCATAGTTGTCCAGAACCGAAATTAAACTGAAATAAAAGCGTAAAACATGTTTAGCTATCTTTGTGCCAGTATCATTAACCAGCCCCTGACATGCATCAGCCGCTGAAACCACCTGTCTAATATTGACTAGGTCCCCTTGTGCTGCCAAAACAGCTCTGGCCTCTTTAGCCATGGACTCCACAAGACCTCTAAAGGTGTCTTGTGGTATCTGGCATGAAGGCATTAACAGTAAATAACTCACAAAGTAAGTTGTGAGGTGGGCCCTCCATGGATCAGATCCAACTGTCCATATGATGATTCATCAAAACAGCCCGCCAACACTCCCTTTATTGTTTCATGATCCAGTTCTTCAGGTCTCCCAAGCCAATTCTATAGGCAAGATCAGACCACGGTTTAGAGATGCTGCGACCCAGACGTCTAGCTATCACAATTTGTATATCATCAAAATCTCTTAGATCCTTATGCTTTCCCAATTTGTGCTACTTTCAACACATCTCCTTAGAGAACTGATTGTTCCCTTGGTGCCTTCCCTTCCACTAGCTTTTGAAGCATTGTTGACTCAGCTACAAGATCCATGAGTGAGGCTGGGGATGCATATATAGGGTTGCATATACATATAATGGGTTGCATATACAGTATGAGTGCTTATTATAATTACATTACATATTACAATATTATTATATACATATAATAATATTCAGATTTGAAGGTCAATGCTTACACCAAAAATTATTTTGTGGAAAGCAAAAGGAATTGAGGACAGGCATTCAAATAAAAACACCAAACACGGTGCTTTTGTTTGACTGATGCTCATTCATGGTGCCTTGACAAGTTAACCATTGCCATGTTGCTGTGCTGGATATATTTCAGTCACATTAACATTTCTAATACTAAACCAACAACACTAAGAGAGAAACAGGATTGCCACCTAGGAACAAACTAAAGACAAGGATAAGGATGAGCCTGATTTGTAGCACTGAGATCATTCACACAGTATTATAACTGATACCCTTCATGAAATATCTAGTATGATCACACATCCTTACCTCACTCTCATTTGCCATAGTCCCTTGTCTATTTATAGACATAATTATTTACCCATTATAGCGGTAAGTGAGGGCATTAGTGGCTCAGTGGCAGGTTTTTCACCCACCATTTGGGAGACCTGGGCCTGTTTCCCACCCAAACTCCAGGCACTGGGGTTCAACAAAAGGCATTGAAGGACTTCAATGAATGCCCATAAGCACCTATTTTGAATCACTCAGTGATGAATGGGACATAGTACTGCCTTGCAGGTACACACAAAAGTCTACCTGGAGACCATAAGTGCGTCATTTAGGGCAGGGCGTACATTTTTGCTTGTTTATGAAGAATGCATTATGAAGTATCCCTACCTTGTTTAGAAAATGGATTATGATGCCAATAATTAAATTTTTTCTTCCTACACACCCAAAGGGAAGCGTGACTGTGATTTTAAAGGATTTCTATAGAGATCATATTGCACTTGAACGGGTGCATGGTGGGCGGCTAGGGGGGGACACATGTGCATTTATAACCCAGGTGTCAAATAAACCGGTTATTAAGACAAAAATGTTACAGTTTTCTAAATCACAATTTAGGACAAATTTAGGGACATATCAAGAGGTCTGAATGGAGTCACCACATAATAGACTCTTTAGAAGGTGAGTCAGTCTCCACTCTCTCTCTCTAAAATATGTGTCTTCTTAAATCCAAAGTAATACTCTATTTAAACCCATTGCAGAGATTCAAATTACTTACAAATACGCTTATGCCATATGCACTTATATTTATAGTATTTCATTACTTTACATACCAGAAACCTTTGCCACTCCAGCAACAAGTACCCACAGTACTACCAGGTAAGGAGTCTCAACATGGCCCCATCTTAATGTCACTACAGGAACATGTGTTAAGTTTGTCTCTCCATGGTCACGCGTCTGTCCTCCAGCCAACGGTATAGAAGATATCAGAAACGCAACCGCCAGCAAACAGAGAGGGGTAGAACGAGGCATTGTGTCGAGCCACATTGCAGATTGTTTTTGCCTTCTGCGCAATTGTGGGAGAGTTACTCAGTAGCTATGTCTGGTCCAGAATTGCTCATGAAAGTCGCCTTTTGTCACACTCCTGCTTAGTGTGTACTCCTTCTCTCTCTCTCTCTCTCTCTCTCTCTCTCTCTCTCTCTCTCTCTCTCTCTGTCCTACACTTCTTATATACTTTCATCTCTGGGGGGCGTAGTGTTCTTGAGAAATCAATCTTTCAACCTTTTAAACTGACCTTGATTGATGGAAGACACCTAAAAACATGAACATCTAATGTGTCACCTTTATGAAAGGTCCATAAAGTTTATCCATAAATCCCAAACACAAATCTCCTCAAACTGCAGGACAAATCCATAGATTTACCTGAATGAATGTAATTTAATATACATTCATGATATCTATCTATCTATCTATCTATCTATCTATCTATCTATCTATCTATCTATATATATATATATATATATATATATATATATATATATATATATATATATATATATCATACTTGTGTCTGTGCTACTGATTTGAGAGCCATTTTAATTGGATCAGTGCCATTTTAATGCTTTTTAAATGTTTCATATGGTACAAGACTTGGTGTGTGAATGTTTGAGCTGGTTTATCATTCACTATGTTCTAGGCAGTGACTCAATCGCAGCAGCATAACCAGGAGTGTGTGATATCCACATATATGAATTGTACACGTACAAATAATGTGCATAATAGTTTAACAGTTAGATTAGACCTTACAATTTGAGCAACCATGATTTATGGTTCTTGAAGTTGTAACATAATTCATAAAGGTTACACAGTTGCTGAGGATAAGGGCATCTGCTGTATTTGGTATTTTAGTTTCAAAACATTCCTAACATACCGACTTTGAAACACATTATATTTTTGGAGTGCAGTGAGCTGGTGCTTTTGTAATACAAACATTAGAAGCTGCGAATTAAAAATAAGATATACAATAGCAATGATCGGGCCCAAGTACCCCACGTCATCACCGGCCAGGTGCACCAGAAAGACAGTGGGCACATGCATTTAAAGGGGACATACCAATACCATTATGACATAATTTTATAAAGGGGGAATTTTATATTAAGACCTCCAAGGAAACCTAGTAAAAAAATAAATCACACTATGATGTCACTCAATGTGGTCACACAGGAAGTAATTAGCCACTTTTCGGCATGAAGTTTAAAGCATTGTCACGGTTGACCCGTTTGAAATGTCAGAAATCCCTTCGCAATTTTGCGTCCTCAATGTTTTCGGATCACATAGACACGGTTTGATGGGGATCGTATAAATCACCTAGGACGCGTATATCAAAATCCATTGGGTGTGTTTTGAAAATGAGCCAAAATAACTCACTACCTATTAAGTAGACCCAGGATGAAGGTTGTTCAGCTCAGTGAGCTCTTAATTTGTACCGGGTTTCGTGTGTGTATGTGTATGTGCAGGTGTGTATGAGCTATGCAGCAAAATCTCATGTATAGGCCTCGTACCACGCCCGGGGCCCAGCCGTTCAAGTGTCCTTATGGAAGCAGATTGCAACCTTTGTGCCGATTTTCAAGACTTGAGCATGTCAGGACCCCAAAAAGCCCCGGATGCTTGAAAAAGGAATCCGTAGGAGAACAAGAGAACCCTTCACACACTTCACACACTATGACGTCCAACAAATAAAAGTAAACTACTAATGTATTTTGTAATGCAAATCAATCATTTGCATTGTTACAATTTTCAGTGAACAATTTCAGTAAATGTAATTACTTTATTTAATTATTTTGTTATAACGTTTTAGTAATAAATCTGACCAGTCAGTCACTGATTAAACAATAATTATAGTTATATTACAGGGCATGTTACTCATTTATGGAAATGTTATTGCATAGCAGATATAAAACGTTTAAAAACCATTCAAATTGGCGTGATCCTATTTAAAGTAAACAGTGCATGGTTCTCAATCACTGCAGCATAGCCAGGAGTGTGCATATATGAATTTTTTTTTACAGAATTCTGAAAACCAAACCTTTTTGTAGCTGTTAAAAAATAGTCGTAATAATGCATTTTTTTTCACACATCCCACTAATATACATTATAGTTTAATAGTTAGATTATATCCATAAAAAACAAATCTATGGTCTATAGTTTGAAAAGTTTGGGGAACACTGATTTATTGTTCCTAAAGTTGGAACATATTTGATAAAGGAGATAGTTGCTGTGGATAAGGGCGTCTGCTATACGGTATTTGGTATTTTAGCTTAAAAATACCAAACATACCGACCTTGATATAAAATATAGTTTTGGAGCGCTTGCTCAGGGTCTTAACAAATGTGTCTTTGTTTTTTTGTTTTTTGTTTTTTGTAGAAAACTGGTTTCTTACATATTTAACAAGCAAACCACACAAAATGAACGACCTTGAAATAGACATTTATTGCAAATTTTTGCAACGAAACTCAAATGATTTAACAATGTTTCCTTAAAAAGTAAAAAAAAAAAAAAAAAACATAGTTAACGTCCTCTGCAGGAACTTCATTTTAATGATTGACAGATCTTTCCAAATGTCCGTTAGTGAGCCATCCGGTGTGGAGTGTGATGATGTTTAGTATGATATTATACCATTTTCTTTCAATTACAAACTGATTTAAGGTTATTCATTCATTTTCCTTACTGCGTTTCCTGTGTAAGGTCACGGAGCGAGGGCATGGAGCCTATCCCAGAGATCTCAGGGTAAAAGTCAAGGGGCAGCTTGAATGTGCATTTGAAATGAGACACAATGATGAAATGATGGGGAAACCAGGAGAACCCAGAGGAAACCCATGAAGATCTGTGCCCCAAACCTGAGGGTACAAAACAACAGTGCTTCCCTGAACCACCATGACCCTCAGAGTTAAAGTTATTTATACACCAAAATAGATTTGAACTGAAGACTGTATTGATGCCTGACTAGATGGTCATGCGTTCAAACCCCAGTGCCGTAGATCTGCCACTGTTTGCACCTTGAGCAAGGCCGTCGACCAGCTGCGGTTTGGATGTGTAATGAGGAAAATGTAAGTCGCTTTGGATGAGATTGTCATAAATGTAGAAATATATTTAAGGCTTTGACGGATCCTGGCTTGTGCCATGAAAATACAGCAATTGAATTGTATTAAAGGGAACACAGACTTCATAAAAGACTCGAAAATCTTTAAACTGAAGTTAATACAGGTATCTTTATATTCTGATATAACTTACTCACTCATTGTCTATACCACTTTATCCCTTTATACAGGGTCACAGGTGGCCTGGATCCCAGGAGACTTAGGGCACGAGATGGGGTACACCCTGGATGCATACACACACACTACACTACGCAATTTGGGGAACGCCAATTAGTCTAACCTGCATGTCTTTGGACTATGGGAGGAAACCGGAGAACCCAGAGGAAACCCACCATGCACGGGGAGAACATGCAAGCCCCATGCACACAGAAGTGGAAATCGAACCCCAACCCTGAAGGTGCAGGGCGACAGTGCTAACCACTTAGCCACCGTGCCATTTTAAATTGATTGATTTTAATTATGTTCGTCAATGCTTTTCACAATATAGCAGTATTATACTGCATTTACAGATGTGGGCATTGGTGGCTCAGTGGTAGTTTTCTCGTCTGTTATGCGGAAGGCCTGGGTTCAATTCCTATACAAACCCCAGCCACTGTATGCAGTGCTGGTCCCAAGCCTGGATAAAATGTGAGGGTTTTTTTTTTTGGTCAGCTAAGGCATCCAGCATAAAACCTAATCTAAAGTTATAAATAAGATGGAAAATCTGACAGATTTATTGAATGTGTGTCTGACTTTATACTCTGTCTCACCAAAACACTGAATAACATACAGCAGGAGGACTGCTGCCAGAGGCTTTGCCACGTACGGTAGCATCTCACTGCTTCAAGGACGTCCAGTTACACAAGTGAGACATTAGTCATTTAAATCATCCATTATTAACTCGGGTTGTTTCCAAACACTAGTAGTGAGGAGAAATGTTACGCATTAATTCACTGCAGACTGAGTGATATTTCCTGAACTGGTTTGCATACACTGGGTTATTAAATATACAAATGGCCTGAAGGGCATGGTGTATGCAGTACTTTAACTCAGAATTTCCAAAAGCGAGACATCCCTTATTTTGGGATCTATAGCATGAATCAAAACATACAGGTAGAGTGGACTTATAACAAACTAATTACAAAGCGATACCATTGTAATTGTCTCAATAAATTAAAACTCCCATGCACATTAACCAAAGAAGGATGGATGTCAAGTTTAGGCTTACCTAGTTTGCAAAGCCAGCAGACAAGGATCCATAGGGCCACCAAGTACGGCTGTTCCACATGATGCCATTTCCATGTGACGATTGGCACCGTTGTGACGGTCGAGGAAGAATTTCCCGATTCGGCGCCGCTGCTAGATGATTCGAGACTGTTGCTTCTTAATAGGTCAGCCCGGCACGAAGCACTGAATATTAATAGTATGGTAGCATAACAGCTCAGCCTTGGTAAAAGTGCCATGTTAGAGAGGTTTCCCTAGTGTCACCTGCTTTTCCTCTTTGACCTTGGGAGTCGTTCGACCTGGAAAACCTGAGACTGTTCTCACAAACTCATTGCTTCTTACCGACTGACACTCTTTGTCTCTTTGTATAGTTCTCTAACACACTTTTGTCATTCTGCAGCATGTATATATCACCTGCGTCCATTCCTTGTTTAGGCATTGCTCCACCTCTGGCTAAACACAGACTCAGTAATGGTTAGAAGCTGGCCACGCCCTCTTGACTCACCTGTATATCACCTGAAGAACCAGTAACCATCGTGAAACTGGATCCAGTTCAAAAACTTCACAGACTGCAATGCTTCTTATTTATTATTATTATTATTATTATTATTATTATTATTATTATTTTTATTTATTTATTTATTTATTTTAAACCAGGATTCTCTGCTTCACTAAAATGTCTGCACTAAAATGTATCCTTAAATAAGATGCCCTGGAGGAAATTTATATTCAGAATCAGAAAAACTACAAAAGCGGGTCTTACAGTAAGATCCAATTTTAGGTTTTGCACTCTTAGGATGTCCTTCAAGTTTTAATCAACCTGAAACTGCATAAAATTTCCATTCTGTTCAACTATGTAAAATAATATATCAGAACATGCATTTTTTTTCATATTACCTATTTTATATTGTGTATAATCTATTTTATAATGTTTGCCTTAATGTGACTCAAAAAGGAAGGCAGAACTGGAGGTAAATATGTCCCGCCCTTAAGGCTTTTAAAAATCATCCATTATGGGCAGCTCTTCATTGTTCGCTCTCAAGCCCGACCTCCTTTATTGCTTAGGTTTACCTTCGTAATAAATTTTATTATTGATTCTTAGAAGTTTGGAATTCTTTGCTTACAATCAATCCTACTTCGGGGATGTTAAGTATTCTCCAAGACAATGGAAAGTCATCAGGAAGAACATTTGGTATTTTGATATAAGCTATTTTATACTGCAGATAATCTGTTTTATGATGTTTGTTTTAATGTCACTTAAAAAGGAACGCTGAACCGAGGACGACACGCGAAGGGCACCTTGACATGAGAAAGACAAGTCATTGTTTTCAAATAGACTTAGAGTCGTCAACTGCACTGATGATATTTATTCACCTTTAATTTCCTCAAGTGCATGCTGTATTTTGTCATATGTACACTAACATGTAATATGGGTTTGTTCTATTTGTTAATTAGTTTAACAATATGTTTCTGTATAATAATAATAATAATAATAATAATACAGAACAGACCAAACCCCGAGGCAAGACTTGAGCCCTTGACCCTGGAGGTGCGAGACCACAGTGCCACTATGCCACTGTCACTTTTAATAAAAGTAACTCATTTAAAATTTTATTTTGCCATATGATCATATTTATTAATATTATCATATTAATTAAGGCGAAAAGAGGCACTGACTTATTCTTGTTGTTTGTTAATAAGCTTAAAAATAAAGCTAAATAGTTGCATGAAAGGAATAAGGGAGAAAAAAATACTCCAGTACAATTTTACTTAAAGTTAAAATTATTGGCCTACAGAACATTAAGCAAAACAAACAAACAAACAAACAAACAAACAAACAAACAAGCAAACAAACAAAAAAAACAGTCAAATGACTGGAATTGAGTTAAAAACAGTTGAACACATTATTTAAAAAAAAAGAAAAGAAAAAAGGACAGGACAAACATATAACATATAACATACTGTATAGCAATCAACCATAACAATATGACCACCTGCCTAATATTGAGTATGTCCCCTTCTTTTGCTCCCATAACAGTGATGAACTGTGTGTTCTGACACGTTTTCAGCCATCACAATCTGGATTGTGTCAAAGTCACTCAAATCCCTACACTTGCCCATTTTGTCTGCTTAGAGCAATATTTTTTTACGACATGATCTCATGCTCGATTTTCTGTGAAAGTTGAAGAACGGCTCTCCAGTGGCCTGTTATAGGAACCAAATCTGGAGGTTACGGGTTAGAGTTCAGAAGTTGTGCTAATAAAATTAGGTTAAAAATATTATGTTAAAAATATGATCGGGAAATGATCATCTTGCCATAAATGTTCCACTTACGTCACATATAGTTGACCAGCGCAATCATGTTTGGTATCTAAATATTGGCGTGCAGTTTACAAGGGGCTACCTGGATTAAACACTAACTGATTAATACACAGTTTAGGTTATAAACTCTCTGAGACTGATTACACAGGAGTGTACATTCAAGGATAATTTAACACTATTTAATTTCAGCCTTCAGGCAACAGAATGTGCGACCGTTCGTGAAACCGTGTTTTTTTTTTTTTTGTTTGTTTGTTTCTTGACAAGAACAGCTAAGGTGTGCAATCGAGCACACTTTGTTCTTTTTCTTGACGTTCTTGGTATCTGTTGAGAGAAATTCTGTTCGGGCAGTGAACACTGAGAAACGCTTGATGATGAAATCTGGCTTGCCCGTGAAGAAAATGCATGAAGAAAAAGAAATTTTAGGTATTCTTTACATTTTTTAGGACTATTTCAATACAAAAAAAAATGTGTTTGTTTCATGTATCTTAATTTTGTTTATACTGTAGCTTTGTGTATATAAAAAAAATATGAATAACATACACTATTAAGAGGAATGAATATAATTTTGTACTGTATGAGATATATGCGAAGGCTCACATACTGTAACCACAAAGATCAAATAGCCATAATTTCAAGATGATTATCATCATTACTTGAGCTCACATTTCTTGCTTTTTTTCCTCTTTCCTGTTTATTCTGTTCTGTCTCATGCTCTGTTTTAATACAGATTAAGCCCTTGTCCTCTGCTATATCCACATCACATTATTATCCTATTTATCCAAACTCTCAATCTATCTTCATCTTCTTTATAATGTATCTGATCATATCCTTGCTTTCCTCTACATTTACTCTTATAATGGACATTTATTTCTCATGTGATATAGTGAAATAATTCTGAGGTCTAGCTTTGTCAGTTACACAGTATCATCCAGTAAAGTTCTTGGAATTGGTGAGTAAACTCCAAATACACAATGTACTGTATAATGAGTAATGTGATTGTTTTGCTTTACATTATACACCGATCAGCCATACAAGTCATATTGGAACAGAAAGGGGCAGTCCCCAAACTACAGTATTCCCATAAAGTTGGGAGCATGAAATTGTCCAAAATGTCTTGGTATACTGAAGCATTAAGAGTTCCTTTCACTGGAACTAAGGAGCCGAGCCCAACACCTGAAAAACAACCCCACACCGGTTCCAACATGACTGCATATCAGTGCACAAAGCATCCATAAAGACATGGATGAGCAAGTTTGGTGTGGAAGAACTTGACTGGCCTCAACCCGATGGAACACCTTTGGGATGAATTAAGCAGGCCTTCTCGTTCAAAATCAGTGTCAGACCTCACAAATGTGATGCTGGAAGAATGGTCAAACATTCCCATAAACACAATCCTAAACCTTGTGGACAACCTTCCCAGAAGAGCTGAAGCTGTGCAAAGGGTGGGCCAACATCATATCAAATCCTATGGATTAAATATTAGATGTTACTGAAGTTCATATGTATGCATGTTTTTATTGGCCAAAACAGCTGATATCGAGGCATGGACTCCACAAGATATCTGAAGGAGTGCTGTGGTATCTAGACAGTAGCAGCAGATCCTTTAAAAGTCCCTTAAAAAATAAAAAAGATCCATATGATGCTGACTTGTTCATCCAGCGGGAATTAGGAGGCCAAGTCAACTCATTAAATTAGCATTTATGCGTCGCATATACATTACTGAACTGTGAAAGTCTTTGTTCTTTGCATTTCCCAGATTTAAGGAGGCCTGGGTCAGAGCACAGGGTCAGCCATTATACCACCTTGCTCAAGGGTCCAGCAGCGGCAATTGATGGAGCTGGAGCTTAAACCGCCGAACGTCCAACCAATAACTCAGAGCCTTAACACACTGTTCTTCCACTGCCCTACTTGAATTCTTTGTCATATTCCTCAAAATATGCCTGAACAATTTTTGCAATGTGTCAAGGCACAGACAATAAGCCACTGCCATTAGGGAATGACATTGCCATGAAGATGGCGGCAGGGTGCCTTAGTGTAGCCTTGCACCTCCAGGGTCCAGGTTTGATTCCTGCATCAGGTGTGCATGGAGTTTGCATGTTCTCCCTGTGCTTGGCGGGTTTTCCCCGGGTACTCCGGTTTCCTCCCACACTCCAAAGGCATGCAGATTAGGCTACTTGACGTCCTCAAATTGCACGTAGTTTGTGAATGTGTGTGTGTGAATGTTCTTACACAGTGGGAATAAATACAATTGTCACCATTGTCCTCCACTGTCCCTAATTTGACTTTAGAGAATTCATAGATGTATGGATGGATGGATTGCCATGAAGTTATGTACGTGGTCTGCAACATTGTTTATATTGCACTGTTTAGTTGCTGCCTAATATATCCCACCCCTTGACAGGTTCCACTGTAAGGAGATAACCGATGTTATTCCCTTCACCTCTCAGTGGTTTTAATGTAATGGCCGATCTGTGTATGGACTGCAATTTAGGACCAGGACTCCTGCTAGTAGTTATAAATTATTTAATATTTTACAATAAATTGCATTGATCATTTTATTATTTTTATTTTTTTAATTATTATTATCATTAGTATTATTTTCATTGTTTTCAAACTTTGCAAGCAACCCCATGTCCCAGTTTCATGGATTTATCCACTTCTAGGTCGATGCTAAATGAATTTCATGCCAATAAAGTGAATACAGTCATAAAAAATCATAAGGTTGAGTTTAATCTAATCTATTTTTATATGGCTGAACGTCTTTGAAACTAGTTGCCAGTTCATTCTTGAAAAATGGAAGGTCATGAAAAGAAAATGTTATCGCTTTCACACTGGCTTTAACTATTTAACAAATTTTGCTGTCTGGAAACAAGCCATCTTTTGTGACTGGTTGGGTAAGTCAAAGTCTATACGGATTTATTACTCACACTCACAAACCCTGTCTTTGGCTAGGTTTCGAAATACATACATCGTTTCTGGGAGTTTTCTCAAGATGAGTAATTCAAAAATAGACACTACCTCCAAGGAAACACATAATCTCATAAATCTGTCAAATTAGTCTTGGACTAACCCAACCTGCAAAGAATAAAGAATCAAATATGAGAAAAAATATACTGGATGCTGGATTGTGAAACTTCAACTCAAAATTTGAAACTTCAAATTTTTTTTAGATCAAAAATCTAAATATTTTATCAAATCAAAGAGATTTGGTGACTTTATACTTAATTATATTTCTTAGATGTACAACAGAAGTGGCATGGTGGTTTAACGGTTAGCACTGTCACCTTGCACCTCCAGGGCCAGGGCTCAATTCCCGCCTCGGAATCTGTATACATGAAGTTAGCATGTTCCTCCTGAGCTTGGCGTTCCTGAATTGACCATAGTGTGTGGACTAGTGTATGGTCCTGAAGGTTCCAGGTTCAAACCCCACAACCATTAAGTTGCCACTGTTGGGTTCTTAAACAAGTCTCTTAACTTTCAGATGTATAATGAGATTTTAAAAAAAAAGTCCTCTGGATAAAGGCATTTGCAAAATATCATAATGTAAATATGAGTGTGTGTATATGAATTGGCATCCCGCCTTGGTACTTTATAGGCTCCAGGTCCCCTTTAAGCATGACTCATGATTTCCTTAGTCCAGTATGAAACTCTCTGCTAAATACCTTGACCTTCTGTCATTCAAAGTATTTACTGTTTTGCCTTCACTGCGATCACCTGACGATCATTTTTAGCGAATGGGTGTTTACAGTAATGCTAGCGGGAAAAAGAACCTGGTGGCTTTTATGGCCACAAGAAAGTATTGATGTAAAGCCAAGGAGAAATCTCTGTATTTATGAGGAAAAGAAACAAAAACAAAAACAATTAGTATACCACTCACTTAACATTCTACTCTTCACCTGCACATTTGTCTTGTCATTATTTAATCAGCCACTGTAGCAATGGAAGATCAAACAAATCACTTATTGTTTATATTAAACATCATAATGAAGCAAAAAGCTATTTTTTGGTTTCTTAATCATGGCATGGTTGCTGGTACAAGTAATTCACATAGTACATAGAATTGTGTGTGTGTGGGGGGGGGGGGGGGGGGGGGGGGCAGTGTACTAACATGCCAAATCATTTTTAGACATCAGAGGTTAATGAGGTTAATGGCAGGAAGTTTATAATAACTAAAATAAGCACTCCAATAAGCACTCTTTGGAACCATGGCGAGCAGAAAATATTCCTCAGATTCCTGTTCCTGGTTGAGTGGAACCCAATATGGGCTTTAGCTGTTGTAGCACGTCCATACCAAGGTTTGACATTTGGCGCATTTTGGAATGCTTTTCTCTTCACCCTAGAAGTAAAGAGAGATTATATGAGTTTCTATATCCTTGCTGGCTATTTGAACCAATCTGGCTGTTTCCTCTGACAAACAAGAACAATTTTGTTTGTTTGTTTGTTTGTTTGTTTGTTTGTTTGTTTGTTTTTCATCTGAAATATATTGGCACCCCATCCAGTGTGTACCCCGTCTTGTCTCTAAGTCTAAGGTCTTAGTCTCCTGGGAAAGGCTCCAGTCCCCCTAGGATAAAGCACTATAGACGTTGAGTGAGTGAGTGTTTGTTTTTCGCCCATTGGGTACCAATATCCATGACACAGAGATTCTGATGAGAGAGTTTGTTGTGATCCATACAGAAAGCTCTAGACCTGTATCTATCTGCATGATATTTTATTAAATCAATATAAAAATCGATTCCCAGCCATTCAGTGCTGAGCCCCAGCTCGGATTAAAATGGGAGGGATGAGTCAGGAAAGGTATCCGGCGTTAAACCAGTGTCAAAGTTGTTGGTCAAACCAGTTGGTCAGCTTTGGCGACCCCTCAATGGGCGCAGCCGAAAGACTATCCTCAACAATTAAAGCAAGATGTTGCATTTCCAAATAGAATTCATTCAACTGAGCTGAATAAGTTGTGAGACCTCGTTGTTGTGGTTAGTCTTTCGGCTGCGCCCGTCAAGGGATCACCACAGCGGACCACTCAATATGCACAACAACGTTAGCACAGGTTTTATGCCGGATGACCTTCCTGATGGAACCCTTACATTTAATCCGGGGTTGGGGCCAGGGGGTTTGGGCATTGGGTGAGATTCAAACCCGGGCCTTCCTACCACTGAGCCACCAATGCCAAAATTAGATCTTGTAAACATGCACAAGTATAAAATATGAACCATCATCATCACAAGACTGCCCGTGACATTGTTTATTTGGGCATAGCCACTAATGATACTTTGCTGTACTGCTGTTCTTAGAACTGCTTACACAACATTCCATGTTGTGTCAATGTTCCTGTTGCAGATGAGGGTAGAACATAAAATCTCATCTGTAACCTGAGGCCTATAGTCTCTTTCTTTCCGTTTTCTTTTTTCATTTTCTTGTTTGATAATTAAAGTTGGATAAAGCATTATATAAAACTGTGATGTACTGTATTCAGATAAATAGAAATATACATTGATGTGAACTTAAAAAAAATGCACACACTGATGAAAAATAACTAACTTCCTGAAACAATTATGTTTTATACATACTGTATCCACCACCCAGCAACATTCATTTTATACTTCAAGAGAACCTCGAGGTCACTGAGTCATTGTTTCTTTTCATTATCATCATTCAGAATGAAGGGCCCTTTATTACTGCGGAGTGTTCTTACAAGGAATATTGAACCATATATATTGTTAGAACCAACACCCGTTGATAACAAAAAAAAAAATCAGTTGGGAACATGGGAAAGTTTAGACATCAGCCACATATAGCCAGCTGAGAATACTAAACGCTTCTGACAGGTTAACCTTTTCCTGTTTTTTTTTTATGTGTGTGTGTGTGTGTGTGTGTGTGTGTGTGTGTGTGTGTGTGTGTGTGTGTGTGTGTGTGTGTGTGTGTGTGTGTGTGTGTGCGTGTGTGTGTGTGTGTGTGTGTGTGTGTGCGTGTGTGTGTGTGTGCATGTGTGTGTGTGTGTGTGCGTGTGTGTGTATGTAAATCTCTGGGTAGATCTGTTGTCTCTGGGATAAACATTCACTTTGCCTACTCTAACCCTAATGCATGTAGTAACACATCCCTCCCTTCCCACTAACACAGTAGGTAGTCTAATTCTCCTGTTTGGACTTACTATTAAGAACCTAGTTGACTCAATCAGTCTGGCTAGTGCTATAAGACCATGATTTTTAAAACTTGATTTTTAAAAAACCACTGCCTTTAATTCAACATGGTCTATAATGATAAACAAAAGCCTTCAGGATTTAAAGTCTCATAAACAGTACACTGTGTGGCCAAAAAAAAAAAAAGAAAAAGAAAAAGTCACACATTCTAATATTTCATCTAATCACCATATGCTCATGACTGGACATTTCCATCTCAATTCTATTTTTAATTCTATTTTTTAAAATTACTTGTACTTGTATATAAGGTAAATTTTACAGACTAAAGATTTTTTATATATATATTTTCTATACTGTAATTAGTTTTATTATCATATTCTTATTTCATATGTCCTTATTTGAATATTTTCTTTTCATACTGTAATTGTCTTTTTATTATTATATTCTTATTTCATATTCTTTATCTAAAATACTCTATTTTTCATGACATTTTTAGGGCAAGGACGGTTATTAAAAATTTCACTAAAAAATATCATATTGTGTATGTACTGTATATCTAGCTTTTATTACAGTAAAAGTTAATGCATTAATCCAGTTAATGCATGAAAATTATTCTGCAGGCTCTCAGAACTACTCCTTCATGATTTGTGAGTCTGATCAATCTTTGCCTGTGCTATCAGAGGAGAAAAAAAAAACTCCTTGATAATCTCGTCATTCAGTACATCCAGGTCATCAGATGACATCATTTTATCGCCATATAAAGTTGCTCAGCCTAGACCTGACCAATCAAAGCTACCCCAGATCATTACACTGCCTCCAGTAATGCATGAATGATGATGATATGCATGATGCCCTGATGCACACATTGCTCTGGAATAGGGTTAATCTGGATTCATCAGACCACATGACCCTTTTCTATTGCCAATCTTTATGCTCCCTATCAAATTAAAGCCTTTTTTCTTATATACATATTAAGTTATTAATATGTATATAAGATATTAATTGATTCAGTTGGTATCTAGTCACAGGCACTTAAGTCTTTGTTTATTTTTAATCCAAAGGTGTTTTATTTATTTATTTATTTATTTAATTGGAGCTTACTTCAGAGCTTACTTTGGCTTGTCCTTGGCGAACCCAATACTGTAAATCAGAAACAATTGTTAAGCCGCTTAGATTACTTGGATCTGCATTCAGCATTATTGTCTGTAGTACGCACACCCCATATCGGGTGTGTCCAAATAATTAAGTCCAGACTGTAATCTGAGTACTGAGTCAGCTAGTCTCATTGTACCTAGACAGTCCTCCCGTGCTTAAAATGGGATTACTTTCCATTGGGCCACATCTGACTTTTACGTAAATTTCCTAATTCTTTTTACTTCTCAAAGCACGTCAGTGAAACATTAGACAGACGTTGATGTCATGCTTTTTTGTTGTAAAATTAATGGTTTACAATAACTGGTTTACAATCAGTCCTCTTGGGTCATCTTGTAGTAATAAGCATTGTTCTTCAGGATCAGGGGTAGCTTAGTGGTTACATCACATAAAGAACCAGTTGACCAAAATGCACAAATGCATGAATAGCAAAACTTGTTTCCTGTTTCACCACCAATGAATCAGTTATTAGACCCAGACACTTATCTAGACATATGTCTGAGGTGATAAAGGTGCATCAGCTATACTGTAGCCAGTCTCAGATAACATGACTCTAGAAAATGGCCATCATGTGTCTAGACAGTCCTTTGGTATATCAGCAATCCAGAAAGTGTTTCGAATAATTGGCCCACTGGATCTGTCTTTGTTTCTCAATGGTCCTCTTGAAACAGTTAACCAATGAACAGTAATAAGAATGAGAATGTGTTTAATTTGTATGTCAAGTTATGCAGTACTTGAAGACAACAATCACAGTTGACCTTTTCCTACCAGTTATTTTTAGCAGTTATGCTGCATATTACATATAATCCTAATCTCGGGCAGGATCAAAGTTTATTATGTTTATTTATTAACGTGTTTTTATTTCAAGGTAAAAAAAAAAACATATTTTATTACACTGTGTTATTGCATTGTTAATGTTGAGGTCAGGATTGACCGGCTGTGCGGTTTGAATCAGGACCGCAGTCCGTACTTTGAGAAACCTTGGTATAGATTTACCGTGACGTTAGTGACTCTGTAATAAATACAACTGTCACCATTGGCCTTCACGGCCCCTAGTTGAACTACAGAGGTTCCTACAGTAGATGCATGGATGGAAAGTGACTTCTTACACGTAGTGAGAGCTGGTACTCAAGGGTGCGCTGTTGTATATGCCAGGAAAATCAAACCAATAAACACACAAACAAACAAACAAATAAAACAGAGCGTTTTGTCTTTCAGAAAATTTAACACAGAAATAAGAAAAATATTATAGAAATTCAATATTAATTGTTTACACCTGATATTTGTTTACCATTATATTACTTTGTAGCCCTTGATAAAAACAGATAGAGGTTATGTCATAGCATCTTCATAGAGTTCATATAAAGACAATGTACAGACATACCTTTGTACTGTATGTCACTCTTACCCATGAATTCCATGACTGGATTTGTGATGTAAATACAGTTCATGCAGAAGTATAAACAGGTGCAGTGTGAATTCAAGGTTCACAGTACGCCCTGGCTGTCACCTGTACACTGGCTCTACAGTATCATCTTAGCTCCTTTCAGTTTTTGTATTATCATTCACAAAATCACTAGTAACATCAAAGAGCTCAAGACCAAAGAGCCAAACATGGTCAGCTGCATTGCTTTTATATTGATTATATATATATATATATATATATATATATATATATATATATATATATATATATATATATATATATATATATATATAGTACTGGTCATTGACAAAAAAAGAGTTTATAGAAATTTTTAAAAGATTAAATAATCTGATGATCTTTAATGTTATCAGTTATATTATTATTATTTCAGGGTGAAGCCCAGGTACATGTTTGTCTGTGAATCACAGATGAGAAATCGAAAAAGTAGACTGGATAAAGATTTGTCACTTCAGCACATTAAAATTCTCTTATACCACTTCTGCGCTGTTATTTCAGCTGATTATTTCAACTAATATCTATTGGTACAGGTGTTTATTCACATTGAGCAAGTAGTAGTTTATTGAGCATTAGTAGTTTATTTTAAAGTAGATTATTAAATCCGGCACATAACTGTTCATAATATCACTTTTACTTAACATTTTGATTTTACATATGGTGCAGATTAAACTTCAGGCAATTTATGAAATGTCAAGATATAACTGAAAGATCGAGTTCTGATCAATGTACAGATGTTTGCCTGGGCTCACATCTTTAAACACTGGTGAAAATGGCTTGTCTGCTGTGTGATACAAATCAGGCATGCATCTATAAAAAGCATTCAGAAATGCATAATTCAATATATATATATATATATATATATATATATATATATATATATATATATATATATATATATATATATATTCAGTATACAGTATTTCGCACTAGTCACATTTGTTCTGTTTTGTTAAAACAAAAATCTCATGAGCTCATATACTTTTTATGAAGTGATTTAAAAATGAGTCTGTTCTGTTTAGGGAATCCTGTTTCATTAAAGCGAAATATAAAAAATAAAATAAAAAATGTCCCAGTGTAGTCATGCAGTGACAGTACTCTATTAGAATATGATGTCTAGACAGCTCCACCTGTTGTCACATACAGTACATGCATACTCACTCACTCACTCACTAAACTGCTTATCTTATACAGGGTCATAAGAGGCTTGGAGCCTATCCCAGGGGTCTCGGGGAACTAGACACAAACAATTGAGGCAATAGGGTCTCAATTGTCCTGAGACGTCTCACATCTCAGGACACACAAAGACACACACACACACACACACACACACACACACACACAGTGGAATTTAAAAACACCCATTAACCAAATCCGCATGTCCTTGGACAGTGGAAACAGAGGACCCAGAGGAAACCCACCAAACACCAGGAGAAAAGGCAAACTCCACTCATCCAGACCAGAGAAGGTGAGACTCGAACCATCAACCCTGGAGGTTCGAAGCCAGTCACAGTGCTAACCACTGTGTCAGCATGGCAATATGAGCAAACAAACAAACAAATAAATGCATGTACAAATATAGTATATGTACAGAGTCAGCCAAAATAATTTATACACTTTCAGGAAAAGAAAACCTTGTATTAATATTTTAAAACTAAATGTATTGCTATACATTATATATTGATATATATATGATAATATTTTTAATATTATATTAATATAAGATACATTTTCATGCTATTTTTCCTGAAGTGCGTATACATTTTTTAAATACACATGTGGACAAAATTGTTGGTACCCTTCGGTCAATGAAAGAAAAACTCACAATGATCACATAAATAACTTTAATCTGACAAAAGTAATCATTTAAAAATATTCTATGAATGTTAACCAATGAAAGTCAGACATTGCTTTTCAACCATGCTTCAACAGAATTATTTAAAAAAAATAAACTTATGGAACAGGCCTGGACAAAAATGATGGTACCCCTAGAAAATACTGAAAATAATGTTAATTCAAGGTGTGTCCACTAATTAGCATCACTGGTGTCTACAATCTTGTAATCAGTCAGTGGGCCTATATATAGGGCTATTTGGTGACATGGTATGTACCACACTCAACATGGACCAGAGGAAGCGAAGGAAAGAGTTGTCTCAGGAGATTCGAAAGAGAATTATAGACAAGCATGTTAAAGGTAAAGGCTATAAGACCATCTCCAAGCAGCTAGATGTTCCTGTGACTACAGTTGCACATATTATTCAGAAATTTAAGATCCATGGGACTGTAGCCAACCTCCCTGGACGCGGCCGCAGGAGGAAAACTGATGACAAATCAAAGAGACAGATAATCCGAATGGTAACACAAGAGCCCAGAAAGACTTCTAAACAGATCCAAGGTGAACTTTATGCTCAAGGAACATCAGTGTCGGACCGCACCATCCGTCGTTGTTTGAGCCAAAGTGGACAACATGGGAGACGACCAAGGAGGACACCATTGTTGAAAACAAATAATAAAAAAGCCAGACTGGAATATGCCAATCTACATGTTGACAAGCCACAAAGCTTCTGGGAGAATGTCCTATGGACAGATGAGACAAAAATGGAACTTTTTGCTAAGGCACATCAGCTCTATGTTCACAGATGGAAAAATGAAGCATATCAAGAAAAGAACACTGTCCCTACTGTGAAACATGGAGGAGGCTCTGTTATGTTCTGGGGCTGCTTTGCTGCATCTGGCACAGGGTGTCTTGAATCTGTGCAGGGTACAATGAAATCTCAAGACTATCAAGGGATTCTGGAGAGAAATGTGCTGGCCAGTGTCAGAAAGCTGGGTCTCAGTCGCAGGCCATGGGTCTTGCAACAGGACAATGACCCAAAACACACAGCTAAAAACTCCCAAGAATGGCTAAGAGGAAAACATTGGACTATTCTAAAGTGGCCTTCTATGAGCCCTGACCTCAATCCTATTGAGCATCTTTGGAAGGAGCTGAATCATGCTGCCTGGAAAAGGCACCCTTCAAACCGGAAACAACTGGAGCAGCTTGCTCATGAGGACCAAAATACCTGCAGAGAGGTGCAGAAGTCTCATTGACAGTTACAGGAATCGTTTGATTGCAGTGATTGCCTCAAAAGGTTGTGCAACAAACTATTAAGTTAGGGGTACCATCATTTTTGTCCAGGCCTGTTCCATGAGTTCATTTTTTTTTTATAATTCCGTTGAAGCATGGTTGTAAAGCAATGTCTGACTTTCATTGGTTAACATAGAATTCTTATTTATTATGACTTTTGTCAGATTAAAGTTATTTATGTGACCATTGTGAGTTTTTCTTTCATTGACCGAAGGGTACCAACAATTTTGTCCACGTGTGTATATCATATACTATATATATATATATCATATGCTTTATAATGTATACATGGATTTATAGCATATATATTATATACAGTACATGGATTTACCTAAGCAAATAGTCAAGAGACTTCCATTGGATAATTACTGCAGTGATTTATACGGTTCCGCTAGCCACAAGTTATTTAACTTCTGCATTGAGTATTTTCTCATTTCTTAAACAACCACATTAGAAGTCATGGTAAAGATGTAAAAAATAAAAATAAAAATAGCTGAAATAAAAATTTTGTTCAGAACTGAAAAATGCATTATTAAATAGTGTTGAACCATCGTCGAGGAAGAAATGTATTCTGAAAAGCATCATGATTGAGATGGGAGATTGCGTAAATGCTTAGTGAAATCAAATCGTTAAAAAAACACAAAACAGTAGTTTTATAACTCACATAATGCTGTGTTTACTAGTGTTTAATAGTAAATGTAAGGAGATCTCAAGTGATTGGGACTAAACAGCTGTGTAGCCATAAGATCACCACTTATCAGTGAGACTAATCAGAAAAAAATGCATCAATTTGCTAGGAAGCATAAAGAATGGACTGTGAAACATTGAAAAAAAAAAGGTCCATATTTACCCTATTCCATTAGGGTGAGATGAGAGGTCGATGACCATCACGCCTAGTGCCTACCACACAAGCATGTGGAGGCAGTGTTATCTGGGGTTGTTTCTGTTTATCGGGACTATGTTCAGCAATGTTATGTGGGCAAAAAAATCAGGTCAGCTGACGACTGGAATATAATGAATGACCAGGTTTTTCCATAAATTGATTTTTTCTTCGTTGATGGCACGGGCGTATTCCAAGATGACAAGGTCAGGATTCAACAGGCTCAAATTGTTAAAGAGTGGTTCAGGGTGCATAAAGCATCATGGATTGGCCACCACAGAGTCCAGACCTTAACCCTATTGAGAATCTTCGGGATGTGCTGGAGGAGACTTTACCCAGTGGTCCAGCTCTCCCGTCATCAATACAAGATCTTGGAGAAAAATTAATGTGATTATGGATGGAAATAAATGACACAGAAGTACGAAAGGTGGCCCTCCATGGAACCCATTGCAATTGTTTTCTTTCACCTAATGGAGGCAGCAGAGTTAGCTAAAAGTTTTTTTTTCCCCTCTAAGAACACACACACGCACACACAAAATGCCAGGAAGAAATGTAGTTAAGTAGGAGTACGGATATTTTCTATAGGATTTGTAAAATGATATAGTGGAATAAAAGTATCTTCTAACAATACTATTCAAGTAAAGTAGAGAAGCTTTATTTGAACAGTACTCCATAGTAGTTCCATCCCACTTATGGTCAGAAGAACAGAATGGGGTAATGAGTTCCGCCTGCTTGGGTGGCATCCATTACAACTGCTACTTCCTTGTTGATAAGAGAGTTTAGATAAGAATGTCGCGACTTGTTTAAGCTAGCGTTGGACGATTAATTGCATAAAAATCATGAAATCATGACATGGGTCAGTGTATTACTGTGTTGCATAATTTCATTATTTAACCTCAAATGGCCATACATATGAATTTGTCAATACTGATAACGAAAGTGATAATATTATCAAAGGGAGGTGGGTAAGGGGGGGAAAATGTCAGATAGACATTTGGAGGTAAAAGATGGATGTAAAAAAAATTCTGTTGAAAAAAAATAATGTGCAGGGGAAAAAAATCAGAGAAGAAAAAATAACAAAAACAAATGGGGCATAGAGGGAGAAACAATGAGACAATGTGATTGATATACTTCCAGGTCACTCTTTAAATTGCATTTTAGCCATTGTTGTGTTGAAGTACTGTGTGTCTTGTAAATTAACATTTGTGCTTATAACTTGTAATAAAATTACTCCAAGAGCACAACAATGCCTCATATAGGAGCTCAACGAAGAACCCAAAACAACATCTAATGGACTGCAGGCTTCACTTGCCTCAGTTAAGGTCAGTGTTCATGATTCTACAATAATAAATAATGCAGCAGTGAGAGTCCTCACCAGAACCATTCTACCTGAGCCATAATGAACTTGATTCCATATTAACATGAAGACAACATCTGCTATATTGAAGTTCCAGCCTTCGAACACTCAATATGACTGCAAAACAGTCCCTGCTATCTGATATCACTCAAATGAGGGTGGGTTCCCTGTTGAGTTTGTTGAGCTTCCTCTCAAGGTTTCTTCCTATTGCCATGTCAGGGAGTTTTTCCCCTTATTGCCGCTGTCTCCTTCGGCTTACTCATTAGGGACGATCTGATCTTTTATGATTCATACACATTTTTTTATATGTCATACACATTTCTATAAATAGTTTTGATTCTGTAAAGCTGCTTTGCGACAATCACTGCTGTAAAAGCGGTATACACATAAAATTATATTGAATTGAATTGAAAGAGACAGGACAGAAATGGCATACAAGGCAAAAGATCAAAAATTGTTTGCAAAATTTTTTTTTTAAACCAGGAAGCGTGCATAACTTTTTTCTTTTTTTCTAAACTGATCTGGGCACAGCAGGACAAAAAGAACTTGAGCAGAGTGATCAGCTGTGCCGGGCACGTCACTAGCACTGTACTGCCTGAACTTCAGGACATTTACATCATGCAGTGCAGGTCCAGGGGACAGCGCATTATAAAAGACATTCACCATCCAAATCACAATCTGCTTCAGTGGCTGCCATCTGGTAAGAGACTCCGGTACTCACTTAGGGCACGCACTGAAAGACTGAACAGCAGCTTTGTCCATCAGGCTATAAAGGCATTAAAAATATAAATATCATTTATATTTGTATTTATACTATACATATAGTCTTCTTAGTCTTATTTTTATTTTGTATATACTTATTCTTTTATTCTTATTCGTTTTTATTAATATTATTATTATTATTATTTCTTAAAAATCTGCACAGTCTAGAGTTTGTCCATTTGTTAAAATTACAATCAGGAACACCAAGGTTAGTGTCATCACAGAATGTAATAGACACCGGGAACACCGCTATCTTTAAAAGCCTCTGAGAAACTTCATCCTTTGTCACTGGAGCAGTCGGCTCACATGACTCGAACTCCCAGGGTGCAGTGCGATCACGGTTTGACAACACAACCGGCTTGTTTTCCTGTTCAAACAAAACGTTAAGGATTTCCCACAGATCGGTACAGAATCCCGAAATCTCACGATTCTTGTGTGATCGGCTCACACACTTTGATCTGTGATTCATACAGAATGTTTTACTGTATGCGTGTGTGTGTGTTGTGACAACAGGTTCAATGGTTTGGAAGTGTAGTGCACTACTGTACATCGGGAGAAACTTTTAATCTTCGTACATCCGGCTTTGATCTGTTCGCGAGCCTGTTGTTATATTTATAAAAGGGTTCGATTGTAACATTGTTTGCGGAACTTCTCAGACGTTGGTGTTGGCGCTCAGACATGATGTGAAAGCTGCACGTTAGGACTCGGGTTACCTGATCAACGTCTTCACCTGGTCACGCGGTCAGAGAGTCATCTTCCCCAGCTGTGAGCGCTACAGGTACTGTACTGTACATCACACAGGACACTCACTAAAGTAGATGAAACTCTTACGGGAGGCTTTGATGAGTTTATATTCGTTACAGAAAAGCAAAACAAAACTGAAAGCATTCTCTTAAACAGGAGATGCAAGCTGTTTAACATGGTTTTGTGTTTATGTTATACACAGACTTGCAATAAGCAAATAAATATAGTTTTAGGCTAGTATAAGGTTTAATAATATATTATTAATGCTTAAATGTTGACTTTCCTTTAAGAGCGGCTTAGAGCAACTTCCAAAGTTTGGACACGCCTTCTATTTCTACCTTCAATGTTTATATATATAAAACACTTTATTGTTATAAAGTTTTCTTTATAATATTATTATTATTATTTTAAGGCTGTTGATTTTGGGGATCTGAGCATCAGGATTCGAACCCCACTGTCGGTGCTTACCACACCCCATAGTGATGGGTCGTTCATGAACGATTTCTTTCTTTTTGAACGAATCTTTAACGTGACTCAGAAGAACGAGTATTCTCGGAGAGTGATTCGTTGATTTTTATTTATTTTTACTCGACGCGCATGCGCAAATCATCGCAAAACCTCCGTAAGTTATGTACAGGAAACAGAATCGAACGGTTCTCAATGACTCTTCTAGAACGAGTCGTTCGTTATTTTTGTCACGTGACTTCCATAGACGCTATGAAGTGCAATAGATTCAAAAGAACGAAGGACTCGGACCAGATGATTTGATGGTGAGCTGCTCATTCTATATATGATATGTCCTTAGCTGCATTGTAATAATTTCATTACTGGAACTGTAGCCAAAATTTGTGTATGTAGACGTGTTGGGGGTCTGCAACATTTTATTTTATATCTGGTCAAGAGAACGAAATGAACTAAATGACTCAAAAAAAGATTTGTTCATTTTGATTTTGATAAAATGATTCGAACTTCCCATCACTAATACTGCGCAGTGCAAGTCACAAGCCTTGGTAGATAGATGGGAGGGTTGTGTCCAAAACCCGTGTCAAGTTGTTATATGGATCGGATGGTTGATGGGAGCAGCTGAAAGAAAGATTTCGAACAATACTCGACTGTTTTTTTTTTTTGTTTCCACTCATGGAATTCTGCTAGTAGCCCTTAAAGCTTAGAGCAATTTAGCCATAATTTGTTTTACTGTTTTTGTTGTTGTTGTTGTTTGTTTTTTTAATACATATATATAGGGCTCAGGATTGTGCAGTATAGAGTGATATGTCCTTTCTATCAGCATAACCCAGGTAATGTGATTAATACATTTTGAAAAAGTGTCACATAGGCAAAGAAATAGCACAGCACTGATCACGTGTTTTATTATTGTTTCCGGTTGTTTCTATGACCAAAAAATTATTTTATGCTCATTTTCAGAGTTCTACTGTACCTTTTCGCAATGTTATTCCCATATTCTCACTCACTCACCCTATCATTGTCTATAACACATACCACAAAAACCCAAAAATACAGTTTGAAGTCTGAATCCTCTCCATTAATCCACACCGGCAAGGCTTCCATATAAGCACATTGGTTTTTTTTTTGCTGTCATCATTGTCCTATTCTGTGTCACCGGCATGCATTTTAGCTTGAGTTTTAAGGGTTTTAATAGTTTTCATAAACAAAAGAAGAAGCTATTTAACATAGATTTATGTTTATGCTCTACACAGACATGCAATCAATCAATCAATCAATAAATAAATAAATATATTTTTAAGATATAATGCAGGCACATGTGATCAAATAAGGTTTGTTACATACTATTAATACATTATTAATGCATAAATATTGACTTTCCTTCAGTGGCTTTAAAAACAACAACTCACTTGAAACCCCAGTCAAATGTTTGGACACACCTTCTATTTCTAATGTTTTTTTTTTTTGTTTTTTTTACATTTTAGAACAATACTGTATTACGTACACACGTGGACAAAATTGTTGGTACCCTTCGGTCAATGAAAGAAAAACTCACAATGGTCACAGAAATAACTTTAATCTGACAAAAGTAATAATAAATAAGAATTCTCTGAATGTTAACCAATGAAGTCTTGAGTCTTGAAGTTATCTTGAGCATGAAGTTCACCTTGGACCTCTTTAGAAGTCTTTCTGGGCTCTTTTGTTACCATTCGGATTATCCGTCTCTTTGATTTGTCATCAATTTTCCTCCTGCGGCCACGTCCAGGGAAGTTGGCTACAGTCCCATGGATCTTAAATTTCTGAATAATATGTGCAACTGTAGTCACAGGAACATGTAGCTGCTTGGAAATGGTCTTATAGCCTTTACCTTTAACATGCTTGTCTATAATTCTCTTTCAAATCTCCTGAGACAACTCTTTCCTTCACTTCCTCTGGTCCATGTTGAGTGTGGTACATACCATGTCACCAAACAACACAGTGACTACCTGGAGCCCTATATATAGGCCCAGTGACTGATTACAAGATTGTAGACACCTGTGATGCTAATTAGTGGACACACCTTGAATTAACATGTCCCTTTGGTCACATTATTTTCAGTATTTTCTAGGGGTACCATCATTTTTGTCCAGGCCTGTTCCATGAGTTTTTTTTTTTTTTAATAATTCTGTTGAAGCATGGTTGAAAAGCAATGTCTGACTTTCATTGGTTAACATTCATAGAATTTTTTTTAATTATTACTTTTGTCAGATTAAAGTTATTTCTGTGACCATTGTGAGTTTTTCTTTCATTGACCGAAGGGTACCAACAATTTTGTCCACGTGTGTAGGTAACAACTAGGTTACAACATTCAATTGTTATTACCCTTAAAAGCCCAGGTGGCACAAATCTGTCCCAGCAACACAGCATACAGTAGGTCAATGATGATTAAAAAAAAATATATAGATGTATTAATGGAGAGGCTTCAGACATCAAACGTCTAAATTTTACCACTACCGGAATATGAGAAAAATTTCGTAAAAATGCAGAACTCTCATAATGAGCATATTATTATTATTATTGTTGTTATTATTATTATTATTATTATTGTTGTTGTTGTTGTTGTCATAGAAACAACCTAAAACAACATTAAAAATTTCGGTTCATCATATTGCCTAGGTTGTGCTCTAAAAAAAGGATGTCACTTTATACGACACAATCCTGAGCCCTATATATGATGATTAAAAAAAAAACAGCAACATTTATAAATGCAGAAATTGTTTCCTTATTCCCATTCATTAACCCATTTATTGTAAAAATCCTGTCTAGCAGAGTCTCTACTGTAACTCTTTATATGACTGCATTGTATAGCTATATGTGGGACATTTTCAAACTTAACCTTGAAATCCAGTGTTTCCTGTCCATTCTACTATTTTGGATTCCCTAGCAAGTCACTGAAAATGGTGCAGGAGCAAAGAACCTCTTTTGTTATAGATGCCAGAAGCGAACCTTGACTGTCATGCCTTATGTTTGGCCAAAAGTCCCAGTTTGACTTGAACGGCCCTCATATTATTCAGAAATGGAAGGAAATGACACAAATACGTTGTATATGCAGAGGAAAATAAAACACAAAAAACATTTTGATTGTTTTACCCTTAACATCTTAAAATACATTTTGACCATTTTGTTATTTTTTATTATGGTGGAGTTCTTACTTGCATTATGTCCTCATTAAACTCACATTAACTCTTAACTTGCTGTTGGTTCTGCCATTCTGTCAGCTTTTTTAAAAGCAGTTTATTGTTTCTGCAGAAGGGTCACAATAATATTGATTACATACAGTGCTGCATTTCATAAGTACTTCAAACCACTGAAGCACTGCAGAAAGTGATAGGGAGAGCGCATGTTGCTGGCATAGTGTTTAGTTATGAGTAGATCACTGGTGTCATGATAGATGGAGAAAATCCTCTGTGTACTTATCAACTAATATAAGAACCTGTAATGAGGTCACTCACATATGAATGATTATACAGTCTGTGATTGTAAGGATTGACAAAAGACAGACTTAACAAAATCAATTGCTTGATTTACAGTTTTTTTTATGTTGAAAATGCTTTTTTTCCAGCATGGATCATCACACTGTATTCAGTACCCTGGAGACGGTGTGCGAGGAAACCGTCTCTGCCATCTCTATGCAGCCAAGTCTGCTAGAGAATGATGCCACCAGTCACCTTCTGGCAACAATGAGACGCATTCAGGAACATGGGCGCGCTGTCAGCGCCCTGGTCAGCGGCTTTGCTGCTGTGTATCACCACTTTGATTTTAACCCAGAGACACCTGCAAACGGCTACCGCACCTTAGTCAAGGTATGTTTAAAATCTGGCTCTCATAGAAACCAGTGCGCGAACAAGTCATGAAGGGTGCCAATATTTATGTGTACACAGGAAGACCTGTCTGGATTAATGTCCGTCACTCAAGGCGTATTTGGGCTGATTTAAGTTGCACCGTGATCATTACTTTAAAATAATAACCTTTGCTTCCGATCTGTGCGCCGTCTTTTGTCTGCAGGTGGTCATTTCCTGTGTGCTCCACATAATCCAGAAGAGCCGTTACATCGCGTCCAACTGCTCAGGAATATTTTTTCGTGTGGATCACAATGTTCGCGAGATGAAGGTGTACTGCATGGCATTTTGCCAGCTGCGTGCACTTCTCTACCTGGCAAAACACTTACTTGAAATCAATGAACATTGGCAGCTCCACACACTCGATAACGAAGACCTAAGCAGGAGGTTTGTCAGGGCGTACTCATCTATGTACAAGGCCTGTTTCTATGGCCGTTGCCTGGGGTTTCAGGTAAGTACAGTAGCTTTGGGACAATCCCTGAATTCATGCATGTTCATTAATGCTTCTTGTAACAGTTATTGTAAGTAATATTGGAACCTTAACTACTAAACTTTACTTTGTATGCATGACAAGGTTGAGGATTTTGGGGGGTTTGTCAAATGAATACAGGTAATCCCCTGTGCTCCCGGAATGTAATTCGTTTGTAAGTCAGATTTGTTCTTAAGTCCAACAAAGTGAGTCTTATACGCATTTGACATGTATATACAATTAAAGCATACCAATCCACTTGACTAAATCTCTGTCCCCTTTCCTCACACTACCATAATGTGACCAAAAATCATAACCGTGCCTAAGAAAATTAATCTCAGAGTAAAATGTGAAATGTAAGTGTTGTCTCTGCGTCTTTAAATCGCCAGGGGAATCCCAGACGCCATTTTGTCTCTGAGCTGTTTTCCACTGTATTGGACAGTCAACTCTGTTTTGTTGATGTTTTTTTTTTTGTACAATACACGTGAGCTACTTCCATGATTTGTTTGCATCTACTGTACTAATGTTCGTATCTGCAGAAATTCGTAACTCGAATGGTCGTAAGTCAGGGACTACCTGTAATGTGAAAAGCACACTTATCAGAGATTAACTGATTTCCATGTTTCTATTTCCATGTCTCTACTTTTGGCAGTTCTCTCCATCTCTCAGGCCTCCCCTACAGACTGTGGTCATCAGTATGGTGTCATTAGGAGAGAACTACAACAAACAGCAGACTGGATTAGGTGAGCATAACACACGACACTTAGCACTGTCGCCTTGCTCGATTCCCACGTCGGGTTTCCCCCGTGTTCTCCGGATTCTTCCTACAGTCCAAAGACTTGCAGATTAGACTAATTGACGTTCCCAAATTCCCCATAGTATGTGAATATGCATGTGAATGTTGACCGGAGGTCTTACCACAGTCATACAAAATGGGAATAAATACAGTGGTCACCATCGCCCTCCACGGTCCCTAGTTGGACATCAGAGGTTCCTAGATGGATGGATTTTTAGTAGCAGTAGCCACTAGTAGTAGGGTTTTTTCCCTCAGAAATAAGTTCAGTTTTATTTTATTTAAAAGATTCTCTGAAGCTCTAATGACCACTGGAGGTCACCTCTTTGATTAAGTCACTCCTAGCCCAGTTACTGTGTCCCATGTGCGGTGGATTGTGGAAGATTATACACACTCAGGTGTGCCTTTCTAAATTTTTGTAAAGATGATCTACAAAATTATCTACAAAAAAATGCTAAAATTGACTTATTTTTTTACATTTTAAAGTAAATCTGTCATACCAAAATTGTGCAAAAAGACAAGGGGGTCTGAATGCTTGAATGTATTCAGTTTTTTTTTTAGTTTTTTTTAGTTTAGAAAAAAAATGTTCATAGGCTATGTTAACTTTTTTTATTTGCATAATGTTACTGTCATTCAGTAAAATGTTTTTTTTTTTTTTGTATAGGACGGGCAGCACTCTCAGTCATTACTTCTGGGAAGTATGTGCTAGATCCTGAGCTGAGGGGAGCGGAGTTTGAACGCATCACGCAGAGCCTGGATATGCACTTCTGGAAAACCTTTTGGAACATCACTGAGAGCGAGCTAATATCGGTTAGTTGGATTATGCCTTATATCTACTTTTATTGCATTTTGCGAAACAACAACTAAGCGAACCAGTATTTCTCAATCGATTTAGTAACTTGGCTGAAAGTACATTATGTACACCTGACCATCACACCAATATGAGGTTGTTAACATACGCTTCCATATGTATTCCTGTTTTCACTTCCAATTTCCTGGAAAGGCTCTACAATTTTTTTTTTTAACGATTGGTGTTCATTCAGCCACAAGAGCATTTGAAAGGTCAGATAAGGTAACTGAAGGTTAGGGGTCTGTACAGGGGGCACTGGTGCCTCAGTGGTAGGTGCCATGTGGAAGGCCCGGGTTCAATTCCCAGCCACTGGATGCAGTGCTGGTCCCAAGCCCAGCTAACATCTCTGCGTCAGGAAGGACATCCGCTGTGGCGAACCCTGGTCGGGAGCAACTGAAAGACCACCAACAACAACAGGACACTCTAGTTGTCCTACTTACACACTGAAAATATTGTATGTAGTTGTAAATATTGGTATGTGGGCCACTGCAGTGTCTATTTTTTGTACAATGCACATGAGCTACTACTGTGATTTGTTTGTATCTACGAATGTTCAACGAACCGTGGCCCAGTCATATCTGCGGAATTTTGTAACTCGAATGTTCGTAATCCTGAGACTTACCTGTACGTAAATATTTTAGATATTTCAATATAGTGGAACCTTGGATTGCGAGTAATGTGGTTTATGAGTGTTCCGCAGGACGAGCAAAGATTTTTAATACATTTTGAATTGGAAACCGAGCAAGTATTAGTTTACGAGTGCCGAGTATCATGTGTCACGTATGCGCCTTATATTTTGACACCGAGCGTCAAGCGATCACAACTGAGCAAATGATTTTTCTCTCTCTTGGGCTGCGGAATTATGGGTAATCGTCTCCCCTGCTGGGTCTTAGTGCTCGCCTCTTACTAGTATAATCAACGTCTCCCTCTCCTTCTATGTGTGTGCGCCTGTGTAATTTGACACTGTGCCCCACACACACTCTCTCCCTTGCCTTTACTAACCGCGCTTAATTTGACACCGACACATGCACATACACACACTCTCCCCGGCTTCAAACACACACTTTATTTACACAGAAAACTGTCGTGATTCTTTTCAAAGGTAAGGTGCTGGTTCATTTGTTATTTATTTATTTATTTATTTTACTTTACAGCAGTGATTCCATTAGTATGTGCTCATGCGAGTGTCATTAGAGAAATTTCTTTTTTTCCAGTTAAAACAGTGTTTGCGTTGTGTGTGTTAGTTGTGAAACTTAAAAAGCGAGGTGGGGGGAGGGAGGAGATGTTTTACTGTTTAAGACGAGGCGAGGGGCTAATCACACACACACACACACACACACACACACACACACACACACATACAAATACACTGCGCCTGCGCGCACAAACAGAAACACTTATCTGTTGGGATTTATTTGAACTTTTTTTTTAATGTTAAGTGCAGGTTAATTTGTTTTATTTTTACTTTATATATTGTATTAATTATTTTTATGTATTTATTGTTTTGGGCTGTAGAACGAATAATTTGAGTTTTCATTATTTCTTATGGGAAAAGTCTATTTGGTTTACAAGTATTTTGGAATACGAGCCTGCTTCCGGAACGAATTATGCTCATAATCCAGGGTTCCACTATATAGACAAAGTAGTTATGCTAAAATGCCAATATTGAGTCAATCTGTCTATTCTTTTTTATGTCACTGTTCTTCCAGGGTTTAGCGAGGATCAGGTCAGATTCCGTGGAGGTGAATATGACTCTAACTATTCCAGGTGAGACGCTGACTTTACCTTTAGCCTCAGATCCAAGTCTCTCGATCACAGTGTCGCCTCCCATTGCCCACTGGGGGCCAGGACCTGTTCATGTGCGTCTCATCTCCCACGTTCTCCGCCAAGGACAGGTGTGTCATTGCACTCTGTGGATGTGGTTGTTTATGTGCATATTCAGTATATTCATAGCATATTCACTAGGTGACTGAAAACCACTGACACATTACCTCTCTCTATCGTTCTCTGCAGGAAAGTGCTGAGTTGCTCTCATACTCTCAGTCTGAGGGATCTGGAAGCTCTGGTAGCTCCAGGCATCAGTGTGGCCCCCTCTCTCCATTCCTCCTCATCCACTTTCATGGGGGCGGATTTGTGGCCCAGACCTCTAAATCTCATGAAGTATGCTAAATCAGTTTGTTGAAAATAATCTACGGAGATATTTGATATGAGTGAAAGTCTTACTATGTAAACTGTTGCGTCTTGGTATTATGTCCACTTCCAGTACAGGTAGTCCCTGACTTACAAATGTGTTCCCCACATTTAAAAAGTAACTGCACCTAAGGAAATGTATCTCACAGTGAAATGTAAAATATAACAGCTATGGGACAGCTATTTTCTATCATTGTGCTCCCGGACTGATCCACTGAAACCACTGAGGCCGACTCATTTCTCCCGCCAACCCCCACAGGCACATACATACAATATACTGGACTTTGGACATTTTATACATTCATTAAGACAACGAAAATATTATATATACTTATAAATATGGTATCTGGTGCACTGCAGTGACTATTCTTTATACAATACACGTGAGTGACTTCCATGATTGAACCAGAAGTAGCATCATGGTCCGTTCGTAGCTGCGAAAATTCGTAACTCGATTGTTTGTAAGTCGGGGACTACTTGTAATTGAAATATTCTAAATGTAAATGTTGGCTCTTCTCTGTATATAATGGAAATCCTTCCCTGATTTCTCGGTGTTCTAGAGCTACTTAAAGAGCTGGTCAAAGGAATTAAATGCGCCCATTCTATCCGTTGATTATTCCCTGGCCCCTGAAGCCCCCTTTCCTCGGGCTCTAGAAGAATGCTTCTATGCTTATTGCTGGGCTCTAAAGAACTGTAACTTACTGGGTACACAAATTCATGCAAACACAAAAATATCTTTTTCATACTGTTGAGAAATGGATACACTTACCCTGGTGTATTTCCTCTCAGGCTCGACAGCGGAGCATGTGTGTCTAGCAGGAGACAGTGCTGGTGGCAACCTTTGCATTACTGTCTCAATGAAGGCCATGTCTCATGGAGTGAGAATCCCCGATGGCATCATGGCTGCCTATCCGGTGACACTTGTGATTCCTGCTGCCTCACCATCACGGTTTCTCACAGTCTTCGACCCAGTGTTACCCTTTAGTGTGCTTTACAAGTGTATCAATGCATACACTGGTAAGACCATGACTGATTACTTATCTAAATCCTGAAGTTAAACTAACCCTAACCGTTATGTTCTGTTAGTGATTGGTAAGTGTATCTTTTTTTTCCCTCTCCCACATTTGCTCCCTATCAGGTGTGGATAGTGTGTCGGTGCAGCCCAGACAGCAGCTTGACACTCTGAGCGCTTTGGGACGGGACACTGCGCTTTTACTTGAAAACATCACACAACAAGCTTCCAACTGGCTGCAGTCTCTGCTGGGCCCCACACCTACCTTACCTGTTAAGTCATCTGATGGTTCTCAAAACGCCATGCCAAATTCTGCTGAAATACTGCGGACCTTGATAGAATTCCCAGAAGACTTCGAACCGCTGTGCTCCAGCTGTCCGGTAGAGATTGATATCCCCTGGACACCTATCATGAAGAATCCATTTGTATCTCCTCTCCTTGCACCTGACAATCTCCTCAGGGGACTGCCACCTATACATATAGTGGTAAGAACTAGAATGGAGGGTAGAGTAAGTATAGAGTAGGGTCCAAAGGTCTGGGAACACTAGCAAGAATTTTTCATGCTTCTTTTTGTGAATGGCTAAAGATTTTATATATTTTTTAGACTAGTGTTTAGCACTGTTACCCATTCTACCTTGGGGTCTGTGTGCATAGAGTTCGCATGTTATCCCTGTGTTTGGTGGGTTTCCTCTGGGTTCTCAGTTTTTTCCTCCACAGTCCAAAGACATGCAGATTAGGCTAATTGGCATTCCCAAATTGCCCATTGTGGCTGAATTTGCGTGTGAATGTTAACTGGAGGTCCTACCACAGTCATACAAGATGGGAATAAATATAATGATCACCGTTGGCCTCCAATTGTCAACATTGGCCTCCATGGTCCCTAGATGGACTACAGAGGTTCCTTGATGTATGGATGGAATTTTCTGGAGGCTTACACCTTATTGTACAAGTGTTTTAACAGATCTTTTTCCACTTTTAATGTGATATACAGTTAGGCCCATACATTTTGGATAAGTTGTTTGGCATTTGGCCTCTGTACACCACAACACTGAATTTCTGCTCTCTCCAGATGTGAGCAAAGTCAAGACTTTGAGCTTTACTTCAAGAAGTTTGACAGATGTGTGGCATTAACTGTTTAGGAATTATAGCAAATTTCACACACGCACACACACACACACACACACACACACACACACACACACACACACACACACACACACACACACACACACACACGCGCGCACACACACACACACATTTTGAGGGGCTCATAAATAATAAAAGAAAGGGCCAGGTGTGGCCTGTTCCCTCACGCATATATATGTATAGCACCGTGTTTTGAAATTCTAAGGCTGTGGTACCTTTTTTAATACCGGTTTTTCGTGCAAGACTGGTAGGGTTTCTTGCCGGGTTTTCCTTCGGCTCGTGTGACATTGGTAAAAGTCTATCGGCTGGATCAATAAGTCTTAATAAAGTTTCGTCTTGTCCTTACATCGGTTTTGGAGGGATTTGCTCTTCCTGGTCTGGCACCTCATTTTCTCAGCTTATTAATGATTCCATAGTACATCTAATTCATTTTGAACCCCGATCCTGATTGATACATTTCCACAATGAGATCCAGTACTGCCATGACCAATAGTTTTGAGAATGACTCAAATATTAATGACACAAACACTGTTGCTCTGGTGTTTTTAGTCATCTTTTTGTCAGATGTTACTATGGTGAGGCGGCACGTTGGTGTAGTGGTTAGCGCTGTCACCTTGCACCTCCAAGGTCCTGGTTCGATTCCGATCTCTGTGTGCATGGAATTTGCATGTTCTTCCCGTGCTTGGTGAATTTCCACCAGGTACTCTGGTTTCCTCCCACATTCCAAAGACATGCAGGTTAGGCTAATTGGCATTCCCAAATTGCCTGTAGTGTGGGAATGAGTGTGTGGATGTGTGTCTATGCCCTGCGATGGAATGGCACCCTGTCCGTGGTATCCTGCGTTGTGCATTTCATAAGCATCAAAGTTTATGCAAAGACCCTTGACCCTTTTTTTCAAGACCTCTGCAATTCGCCCTGGCACTCTGTCAATCAACTTCTGACTGATGGCAACTCATGATGGCATAATCAGTGCTTGGAGTTTGTCAGAATTTGTGGGTTTTTGTTTGAGGATTGGAATTAAGATCTGGGGAGTTTCCTGACCATGGACCCAAAATGTCGAAGTTTCGTTCCCTGAGCCACTTAGTTATCACTTTTGACTTATGGCGAGATGCTCCATCATGCTGGGAAATCCATTGCTCGTCACCAAACGGTTTTTGAATGGTTGGGAGAAGTTGCTTTCTGATGAAGGGATAATTTTCATTACTGTGTTATCAAAAGCGATAAAGATTATTCGAAGTCCCCCAATCCCCCCTCACCCCAACATCCCATTTGTTAAGAATGTAGTTGATTTCTATATCACATAAAAGATGGAAAAATATCTGATATGATTTACCTTGGTTTTATTTTTTAGAGGACAAATTCTTGGTAACTCTTCAGTACTGGTGTGTCAACTTTTTATATCCACTTCAAGCTGGTTGGGAGGAAAAAATTCCATTGGAGGAATATATACGTACACAGTGATAATAATACAGATTATTACAGCATTAAAATGCATAAATATAAAAAGTGGGCCACATGGCATACAAATGTAGTTAATCAATGTACTGTATACCCACTGGTTACTGAATCACATAACCAGAAGCATAATCACAGCAAGAAATATGTAGAGATGATAGGAAGAAAGAAATGTACTGCTGACCATTGACTGCTGTCTTCTATAGGCTTCAGCTTTGGATGCTTTCTTGGATGACTCTGTGATGTTTGCGAAAAGGTTGAAGAACATTGACCAAAAGGTGACGCTGACTGTAGTGGAGGACATCCCACATGGCTTCCTCAGCCTAGCACAACTCTGCAAAGAGACTAAGGATGCAGCGGACATTTGCGTAGCGCGAATCAAGGAGGTCTTCCAGCAAAACACAGCACAATTAAATTCTGATCAAATATGAGTAATGATTAAACATCTAACCCAGATAATGCCTGAATGTGGGCCACCTCTGGCACAGATGTTTTTCGGTTGGTCAATTTTGTCACTTCTTGTTATAAAAAAATACTACTAATAAAATAAATAAATAAAATAATAATAATAATAATAATAATAATTTTATAATAATAATAATAATAAAACCTGCTCGCTTTGAATTGTTTTAAGTGTTGTTTAAAATCTTTTTAAAAATTTTTAGGTTCTATAAATATACAATAATTGTTCATTTGGCAACCGGTCATGGGCCATTATTCCATACGCTATGTGGGCAATATGAATGTGATAGAGGTGAGCCATAACCAGGCCATAACAATTTTGATATCTGACATTAGACCTTCTCAGCTGATAAAGCATTGTTAGAGGGAGAGACCAGTGGCAGCTGGTGCAAAAATGTTTTGGGGGGGGGGCGAAACAAAATTGAAATTCAACTTTTAATACTTGCCTGTAAATAGCCATTTATCAGATGATTACTACTAGTATAAAATAAAGGCATGACTCACATTGCATCCAGTCAGCAGCTCTGCTTGCCATAAGAAGTGCTGGAAAAGACTCGTTGAGAATGGTCCAATCACATGAGCCCAAATATTTAAAAACAATATTGATTCGCTAAGAACAAGGGCAGTGGTGGCTCAGAGGGCTAAGGCACTGAGTTACTGATCGGAAGATCGGCGGTTCGATTCCCAGCTCAGCCAGGTTGCCATTGTTGCGCCCTTGAGCAAGGGCGCAACAACCCTACCTGCTCCAGGGGCGCTGTACCATGGCTGACCCTGCACTCTGACCCCAGTTACACTGGGATATGCGAAGAAGGAATTTCACTGTGCTGTAATGTATATGTGACAAAATAAAGGCTTTACTGGCTTTACTTTAAAAGCACAGTGCTGCGCCCCAAGGATGATTTGTAAAAATCCAATTAGAGCTCAGCCTCAAGTCACATGCTTTTCAAAAATTTACGTGCCTACATAGACACTCGTTTGTCCGGAGTAATACAATTTAGATTTTTTTTATTGTAAATAAATTATATTAAGAAATACTGCAGAATACCGTGAATAAATGACTTTATTTCATTATTAAAATAAATAATTATTATGTTAAATAATTACATGTTAAGGTAGCATTCTTCTCTGCCTAACTTTAAGGGGGCATATTGACTGGCCGCCACTGGGAGGGAAGGGAAAAAAAACACAGTTTATTGAATTGACTAACCAATGTAAACATCGACTTCATTGTGTTCAAATCGTGTAATTTGCATTGATTAATGCACTTTAATATCTAGAGTAAACTGTTCAGACTCTGTATTCCTTAATAATGTTTACAGCACCACTCCTTAGTCTGGAGCGTCCCACATCCCCTGGAAGGTCCAGGAGCCTCTGGAGTATTGAAAGCAGCTCCCTGATGCTGAAAATCATATGAAATATCTCATAAATCAACCCCGTTCAGAAGGAAAAGTAAAACGATCACGTAGCACAAGATCGCTTTCTCGCTACAAAAATGTTATTGGTTACAATAGATTCTGTATTTTTTATTTATTTATATATATATTTTAGAGCTCGTACTGATTCATCTTAGGTGAACTTAAAGCCTGTCTTTGTGGGCAGGGTCGTTTCCATGATACCGTATATGATTTGCAGCCATCAGGGAGCTACTATCAGTGTACAGGAGGCTCCCGGATCTTCCGGGAGTTGTGGGATGTCTGTCTGGATTTAGTTATACATGAGCCTTCGAGTCTCGATCAAAAACACATCCTCATACTAGTTCACCAGGTCATCCAGGACATTTTGTTTAAATCAATTTTTTTTCTGGTATGATTAAAGAACGCAGGAAAGCAAGTATGTAAAAACAAATCTGACAATAAAAATAAATGTACAATTATTTTTAAAAAAGGAAAAGAAAAAAATGAATATGTATAAACAGGAGAGATGGCTGATATTATTTACATTCTATATTAAGGTTTTTTCTTTTTTTCTCTTTTTTTCTTTTTATAAAAAAGTGAGTGAAAATAACCAACAGTTCTGCCTTTTAGACCTTACATTGATATTTTATTTCTATTCGTGCTGATCTTTCAGTGAGTTTTGTTTGGAGCAATAAGCGTCACGATCACACTTTGCACTTTACACGTGATCAATATTCTTATGCAATACAAAGAAATTCAGCTTTTCTGAACACAGTTTGACCTATGCAAAATATTTACGCACAACTTTACTTACCAGATTATAATCAATAATGTCCAGTGTTTTGAATCTGCATTGGCTAAATCTGATATTACTGTACCACTTCAACATGAAGATTTTAACTTTGCCTATTTTTGGCTGGGGTAAAATGAAATGAAATGAATTTCTGTCGGGCTGAGTGGTCACATACTGGTTAGCGATTTCCGTTTGCATGTTTGCCCCATGCCTGGTGGGTTTCCCTTCCACAGTCCAGTCAGCTAATTAATGTTTCCAAATTGCCCATTGTATGTGTACATGCTTTGTGTGCCTTGTGATAGATTGGCACCCCACCCAGACTGTACCCCACCTCATCATGCCCTGAGTTCAGCCCACCAGTGACCCTATACAGAATAAGCGGTATAGCGAATGAGTAATTTCTAAGGGTTTTTACTTTGTACTTTTATGGATTTTGAATGTATTGGAATCAAAGGTGCTAGCATTTAAATGGGTGATGATTTTTTGGGAAAGCTCTTATTCCATATACTGTAATTGAACAGCTAGCTAGATGATTTAAAAACACTATGTGGGTGCATCCACTTGATGTTTTAAATGTTTTACATTTTCCAGCAAAAGTCTCCATAACCAAAAAGTTTAGGGCACACCTGATTTGGTATGACAGTAATAATGAATGCAGTGTATTTAATTTAACAAGGTTATAAAAGCCTCTTTCTTATCGGATGTTAATGAACCTTGTGTGTTTGTATTTATATTTAACATTTTTAAGGATTAAAATGTTTCAAGTGTTCAAGAATGTTTCTTCCTGTCTAAAATCTAATATAAATTAATCAAATACTTAAAGATATATATTCTTTGTTTGTATGGGTGGGCGGTGTTTGTAAAGGTAGCGATCGACTTTTAAGTCATACTGTGAGCGTGTCACAGGCATTCATCAAACAATGTAACAGTAGCATTAATGGGTATGTCAGACTGAACTCAGGGATACTGAAACCCAGAAATAGACTGCAGTGTGTCTATAGCGACAGTACATACTACCGGCAGAAGTAAGGCTAGCAGAAACATTGGAGCAGCCTGAGGAGCAGAAGCGAGTTGACCACACACTCCATTCGCAGGTAATGGGAGCACACTGGGGTCAGGAGCTGTGTGTGGGCGGAGCCACAGGCACTCTCTATTATATATATATGTATATATATATAGTCAGCCGAAAAAATCTAAAAACTTCTAAATACTACATTTATTGCTATACATTATATATTGATATATATGATGATAATATGATAATAATAATTTCCTTAAGTGTGTATAAATCCTCTTGGCTGTATACACTATATTGGCAAAAGTATTCGCTCGTCTGCCTTCACATGCATCCAATTCTTAATCCATAAGGGTTTAATTTGATGTTGGCCCACCCTTAGCAGCTTCAACACTTCTGGGAAGACCCGTCTTTATGGACCTTGCTTTTGTGCACTGTTGAACAGTCATGTTGGAACTGTTGTGGGGTCGTTTTTCCCATAAATACCCTCCTAAATCTTATGGAAAGCCTTCCCAGAAGGGTTGAAGCTGTTAAAGCTGCAAGGAGGGGCAGGGATAGCATCATTGCATTGTTATCATAATTGGATGTTACTCAAGTTCATATGCATTTAAAGGTAAATGACCGAATACTTTTGGCAATATAGTGTGTGTATATTATAATTTCAGGACATTTCAAATAAATTCCAGTTAATTGTGCAGAAGTCTTTAATTCTGTCAGAATTATTTTAAAGTAAAATCAGTAAAAAAAAAATAATTAAACATTATTTCTAACCATTTCTATAGCACATAAGACTTTTGACGTGTACCAGACATTTATTCACAGCAACAATCAAAAATGCATAAACCAGGCAAAAGGTCAAAACCCGGCTGAGCCAAAACACAGATATGAATATTAAACCCATGGGAGTTGTAAAAATACCAAGTAAGGGTCAAAAGTACTCATTAGACCAGGGATGACTCAGAAAATGAGATTCAGAAAGGGGCCGGTATGGGTGTGGGCTTTCATTCCAACCAAACAGATGCTACACTGGATTCCACCAGTTTGATTACTCATGCGTGGCTTTTAATAGACTGTTGGGTGTGGCGGTTGGAATGAAAGCCTGCACACACTTCGGTATGTTTCTGGTTACCATTAGATAGACAACGGCAATAAATTAACATGAGAATTTGCATACTAAAAGGGTGGCAAGCCTTTGCAAAGGTGCCTCACAGGAAAGTCATGAAAATGGTTCAGTCCTGGTGAGGCATGAGGACCTCTGTTGGCATGGAGGAGAAATATCCTAATATTTACATTTAGGCACTTGGCGGACGCTCTTATCCAGATCAACTTACAAAAGTTCTGTGAAGTTTCTGTCATTGGATAGATCCTTAAACTGGTTACTAGGTTACTAATTAAGTACCAGTCAAGCACCGTTGCGAAGGTTTTAAAAAAAATTTTTTTTATTAAAATATTAAAGGAATAGATAGATCTTAAACTGAGCTGTATGGACAGTAAACTGAGCTGGCGTCACGTGGTTCGGAGGAAACACGTGATAGTCTTCGGCCCTCCCGGCTGAGTGGTAGTAGTAGCCTTAATGTGGGAGCCCCCTAGTGACGGGGAGGAATTGGACACGACTAAATTAGGGAGAAAATCGGGGGAAAAAAAAAAAAAAAGCTCACGATGATGTGCCTTCTGTTACATTCAATCAGGAACGTGTCTGTGACACTCCTGTGATGGAACTACCTGCGCTAACACACAACGAACACCCGCCGCCTGTAAATAACGCTGCCTACTGTTACAATCGGTGAGGACCGTCTGTGACACGTTCACAGTGTGACATAAACGCCTGATGATAAAATAATTACGCTACATCTTCACAGACTGATTTTCATACCTAAACAAGTTAAAACTGATCTTAAAGGAAAACACAAGATGCTGTAGCATCAAAACGATTTTAAAGTAAAATTTACATCATGTCCTATTGGACGGACTAAAAAACACATGGAAAGTTGATCAGACTGTGTCACTATCTATCATGGGTGTGCTTGTCGCACATTTCCACTTATCACCAAATTGAGCATGTGACACGTGTCCGTCTAGGCAAAACACACAGCAGCCTAGTCTGAGAAACGTCTGACCTCATTCAGCTGTGTAAACCTCGGCAAAGAAAGGTGTGTCCGCTAGATAGACACTGAGATTTTTTTGCATAGTTGGAACGTCACTACAATTTTGAATGTCAAAGCCTGTTAGCTTTTAAACTCTGTGTGCTATTAATGGCGCCATGACAACACTATCAAACAGGGAAATGGTTACATTTAGCCGTAATTCTAATGGGTTCCGCTGTCACAATCTCCAGATTGATGAGAATAAGGTTTTTATTTCAAGGTAAGTAACATACTCTTTATTACATTGTATTATTGTTTTGTTAATTTGAGGTGGGCAAACAGTGATAAGTGCATAGCACTGTTGCCTTGGACCTCCAGGGTCCAGGTTTGATTCCCACCTCGGTTCTGTGTGCAGTTTTCATGTTCTCCCCATGCTTGGTGGGTTTCCTCTTGGTACTTCGGTTAATTCCCACAGTCCATAAACATGCAGATTAGACTAACTGGTGTTACCAAATTGCCCATAGTGTGTGGGCATCCAACAAGGGCATCCACCATGCTGTGCAGTATGGAATGGAAATACCCGCTATCCAAGAAAAAGTTCAAAAGTCAACCATCAGCTGGAAAATTCATCAATGCTTAAAGTTTTCTGGGATTGTCAAGGAAAAAGGTTCAACAATCAATCACAGAGGACTGCTATCCAAGTTGTGATCTGCACGACAAACTTCTGCCAACACTGTCAACACTTCAATTAAACATCCTCCCTATTGTCCTGATCATGAAATCAAGATGAAGATTCACTTCTAATGAAGACAAAGATTTTTTTTATTTTTATAAGAGAGTATGAAAGCTTTTTGACAGACGGACAAAGTGTTTTGACTTTTCAGGAGAAAGGGAGATTATGTTGACAAATTACAAAAATATTTGTACTTTTTAAGGGTTAATTAAAATAAATTCTATAGCCAGAGTGCAGTTACAAGTTTCCGTATTGCACTGACAAGATAAACACTTGATGAGAAAGAAGAGAAACTGTATTTTGATTCCTCTGTATGTCTGCACATACACACGTGGACAAAATTGTTGGTACCCTTCGGTCAATGAAAGAAAAACTCACAATGGTCACAGAAATAACTTTAATCTGACAAAAGTCATAATAAATAAGAATTCTATGAATGTTAACCAGTGAAAGTCAGACATTGCTTTTCAACCATGCTTCAACGGAACTCATGGAACAGGCCTGGACAAAAATGATGGTACCCCTAACTTAATAGTTTGTTGCACAACCTTTTGAGGCAATCACTGCAATCAAACAATTCCTGTAACTGTCAATGAGACTTCTGCACCTCTCTGCAGGTATTTTGGTCCTCATGAGCAAGCTGCTCCAGTTGTTTCCGGTTTGAAGCGTGCCTTTTCCAGCATTTTTCAGCTCCTTCCAAAGATGCTCAATAGGATTGAGGTCAGGGCTCATAGAAGGCCACTTTAGAATAGTCCAAAGTTTTCCTCTTAGCCATTCTTGGGTGTTTTTAGCTGTGTATTTTGGGTCATTGTCCTGTTGCAAGACCCATGACCTGCGACTGAGACCCAGCTTTCTGACACTGGCCAGCACATTTCTCTCTAGAATCCCTTGATAGTCTTGAGATTTCATTGTACCCTGCACAGATTCAAGACACCCTGTGCCAGATGCAGCAAAGCAGCCCCAGAACATAACAGAGCCTCCTCCATGTTTCACAGTAGGGACAGTGTTCTTTTCTTGATATGCTTCAAGTATAATTAGCAAAATTTGCCTTAGCAAAAAGTTCCATTTTTGTCTCATCTGTCCATAGGACATTCTCCCAGAAGCTTTGTGGCTTGTCAACATGTAGTTTGGCATATTCCAGTCTGGCTTTTTTATTATTTGTTTTCAACAATGGTGTTCTCCTTGGTCGTCTCCCATGTAGTCCACTTTGGCTCAAACAACAACGGATGGTGCGATCTGACACTGATGTTCCTTGAGCATGAAGTTCACCTTGGACCTCTTTAGAAGTCTTTCTGGGCTCTTTTGTTACCATTCGGATTATCCGTCTCTTTGATTTGTCATCAATTTTCCTCCTGTGGCCACGTCCAGTGAGGTTGGCTACAGTCCCATGGATCTTAAATTTCTGAATAATATGTGCAACTGTAGTCACAGGAATATCTAGCTGCTTGGAAATGGTCTTATAGCCTTTACCTTTAACATGCTTGTCTATAATTTTCTTTCGAATCTCCTGAGACAACTCTTTCCTTCACTTCCTCTGGTCCATGTTGAGTGTGGTACATACCATGTCACCAAACAAAACACAGTGACTACCTGGAGCCCTATATATAGGCCCACTGACTGATTACAAGATTGTAGACACCTGTGATGCTAATTAGTGGACACACCTTGAATTAACATGTCCCTTTGGTCACATTATTTTCAGTATTTTCTAAGAGTACCATCATTTTTGTCTAGGCCTGTTCCATGAGTTTATTTTTTAAAATAATTCTGTTGAAGCATGGTTGAAAAGCAATGTCTGACTTTCATTGGTTAACATTCATAGAATTTTTTTAAATTATTACTTTTGTCAGATTAAAGTTATTTATGTGACCATTGTGAGTTTTTCTTTCATTGACCGCTATAAGGGTACCAACAATTTTGTCCACGTGTGTATGATGTCATTGACAATTAAAAACCTTCAACCTTGATCAGCCATAACATTATAACCACCTGCCTAATTTTGAGTAGGTCACACCATTTTGCCACCATTTCTATCAGGACCAGCATGAACCTTTTCCTCAATTTGATCTACATTATAGCGCTCTTGTTGGATAGGACTACCCGGGTGCCACATTACTCCCCATGTGCATCAGTGGGCCATGGCCACCCATGACCCTGTTGCCAGTTACCTGGTTTTCCTTCCTTGGATCACTTATAGCGGACCTGACCACTGCAAACCAGGAACATCCCACAAGCGCTGCAGTTTTGGAGTTGCTTCCAACACATCACCTTCAGGACACCAGCACTTGCTGCCTAATATGTCCCATTCACCTTCATCCGCCATTGTAATGAGATGCCAAATTACCCGTTGTTGACAGAAAAAGATGATTAAGAAATAGTTAAAAGTTTAAAGCTAAAACTAAGATCAGCTTTAATGTAATCAGCGATAAACCTCTAAATTATTTGAAACTGTAATTCTGTTTGGTGTGACAACATTATTGGTTTCCACTTGATTGGTGGCTAAATATTAGGAAATTGTACAAAATTTACATGGCAAGATTTTGACTCAATAGAAGCGCTAGAAGTGATCAAATTATAGATCAAATTGAAGATGAAGGAAATGTTATTGAGGAAAAGGTTTTAGGCAGGTGGTCATAATATTTTGGCTGATCGGTGCACGTTTTTGACTCCTCCAGACTGCAGGGGGCGGTGTAGTTTATTTCTCCTGCTCTGTAAAGAAGAGGTCGACCATGTTGTTAAGAAGCACAACAAAAGACGAGTGGATTTAAGTGCGTTCAGTCCGTTTTGAAAACAGGATCATTTTTCACGTGTTTAATCTGATTTATACAGAAGAAACCATCAGCACAGGGAGTGGAGGGTGAGTGTGTGCGGCTCATACTATCGAAAGCTTTCATTTTTTAAATCTTGAACAAACAGACAAATAAATAAACATAGCAATGACGGTTACGTCACGCTAAATATGCTAACGCTAAATATGCTAACGCTCCGGCGATAATTTTCAGCAAATGAGCCGGAATTTTATTTAGTTATTATTATTATTATTATTACTTCATAATTCAGTTGATGAACTCTAACCTGATTAAACATACCGAGTTTAGTCAGGTTGAATTGTTGAAAGTTATCATTTACGCGGCGAATGGCTTCCTGCTAGCCGTCTAGCCTCAAACGTGATCAGGATTTCCCTGACAGAATCACTCCATTCACTAACGAATGATTTGGGTATATAAAAATAAATGTTGTTTATTAAAAAAAAATCTGTACACTCGTTCAGTAAACATGTATATGTTATATGTGTGAATAAGTTAGAGCTCACTCACACACTTTGTTTCAAACACTTTAATACTTTAAAGTATAAATATAAATATCAGTGATGGGAATCAGCGGTCACCTCACAAGACCGTATTATCACGATTCCTCGATTATTCTAGAATTATTACGATTTTATAAATATCGCGGTACGATATATAAAATATTTTTAACATTTTTTTTTTACAATTATAAATATAAAAAAAGTTTAACAAGTAATTAACTGTAATGTGTTCTTTATAACATTAGTTTTCTAACTTAAAAACTATTCCGTATTCAATTCAGTAACCATTTTGAGTAATTATACACTTTACGACTTTTAGGCAAATGATTCAGATTCTTCCAATGATTTATCCTGCTCCAGTATTGCAATGCCAACACAAACACTTCCTTGTGGCGGAACATCCACCTTGTATTTTTAGGAATTATATACTTTGTCTTTCAGGGAAATTATTCAGATTATTCTGACGATTTATTCTGTCCTAGTCTTGTTTTTTCAGTTAAATCCTCAGGAAGTCTTCATGTTGGCATTGCGATACTGGAGCAGTTTGTTAGCAGCAAACCTGGTTTGTTTAAACAACAAAATAGAGAGAACAGTTTGGTGATTATGCGACCGTGTTCTTTTCTTCAGTGATGAAAAGCTGGAAAGTATCCAATTTCTTCTTTATACACCTTTTTCATCAGAGTGGTTAATGTTTTCTTAAGGCGTGTAAGATTATTCCTACTAATGAAAAACCTCGGCTTAAACGTGCACAGCATGACTCCAGAAGCACGTCAAGGTAAAGTTATATGTAGCTAGTTTGCTGTAAGGTTGGTTTAGATTTGGTGAGGGTGTTGGTTGTGTGTCTCGAAGACCACTTGCTGTCATGCAGATCAGTCATCCGCTGTTCAAGTCAGACTGGGACTTTTTGTTCATCTCCATTTAACAGAACATGGTTATGAGAGAGAGAGAAAAATCACTATTTCCCAATATAATCCCCTACTACACTAATGTACTAATCCCAGAGTTTCACTACCGCTCAGAGAAGGTTTTCTTAGTACGACTGACTGTCTGAAACTAGCGATAAGCACTAGTGAAACACTGGGATAAGTGTCAGTGCAGCAGGAGATTATATCAAGAAATAAAGGAAGGTTTTACTCTCATAACTGTGGTCTGTTATTCTGTGCAATCAAATGTCCCATTTTGACTCAAACACCAGTATTAAGTCATGTCATATGAACTGTTTTGTGTGTAATAATGCACCTTTATCAATCTTAATTTACCCCAGTAAGAATATTTAACCATAAATTCTTATTATCTGTTCCATTTTTTTTTTTCCCTTCTCAGTTGCAGGTCTACTTAAGCGATTACGCAGGGGGAAAAAAACCCAGACAATTCCTTACATGCTTTAAAAGCAGGAACTGGACACCGGAGTTCTGTACACGGAGACGGAGAAGGTCGTCTTTCGATTTCGGACGCCTGTTTCCCTGAAGTGCTGCGTTCTGCTTTATGGATATTGAACAAACCAGAGAGACCATTTTATGAAAAAAAAAAAAAACAATTGAGAAACTGGATATTGCATCAAATCACAATCACCAAGGATTGACTTTTGCTTGTTCTTGGGGACAAAAATTGTGGAACTGAGAAGGAACAGTCATTTGATCCAGTACTTAAAACTTTCAGGACAATACAGAGACAAAAAAAAAAAAAGATAAAAAATAAAACAAGAGCGATATTGAACTTCCTGATAAGAAGAGAAGCATTTGTTTTTTCGCTCTTCTATTGTGGCACTCACATTTTCTCCAACCTGCAGGTGTATAATTTTTCTATACCCCGCGCAGGTATATTCTATTTATCCATATAAATGGTTATTTCTCTTCATTTGGAAGAGCTTTTGTGTTGAACCTATTCCTGTGACGTCAGTGACTCTCCTTTGAAGAAGTTGCACTATACATGTACATAGATGTAAATGTTTTGTAAATGATAAACCATCTGAGATTATATTAGACCTTTTTGTAAATGTTTTAGGACTTTTTATAGACCAGTTGTTGTAAAAAGAAAAAAAAAAAAACAGGCAAAGCAACAAAGATAACTGATCTTTTGATAACTTTAACGAAGAAGAAGAAAGAAACAACTTGATGGCGACTGCAAAGATGGAGAACGTGGGTGCTGTCACGATGGGGCTCAGCAAGCCGAACGGGCAGCTCCGGGGGCTGAGCTCGCAATCGGGACCCACAGTTCAGGGCAATCCGTTTGCAAGAGTTTCTACCGGAGTCCAAAAAACGACTCCAGACTCTCAGGAAGGACCTGGAATCAGGTGCGTCGTATCTCATCAAGTAAAAGTTTTAAGATGAAGTTAAACTGTGCATGTTTTTATCTGTATGCTTTATGTTTTATAAAATAATTCCTTTTTGCATGATCTGTTCTTTCCACTGTAGGTTTGGCGAAGACTGGAAAAAGAGCCTGCAGCTTCCACCCAAAGACACTAGAATGAAAACGTCTGTAAGTCCAAAAAAAAACTAAACGCCCTACAATTATTTAAATTATCTTACATCATATTAAAATGTAAGATGTTGGAAGCTAAATTCTTGAGCCGGCCCACTAGGCACGTAGGGAAGCTCCGTTCTATTACATTATATTGAATATATCCGCTAGGGTTGTAAAGATACTCAGAAATTAGTACAGTACAGAAGTTACTCAATCCCTCAATCTGCTGTACTTTCAATGCGGCAAAAACAAGGGGCAAAAAGCAACCTCTAGTTCTGAAAAATGAAATCGACATGGTAATGACTGCTAGGATCACTAGCTCCAAAAGTGACTCATTTTAAATTGCCCACACTTTAAACTTGCAACAGTTTTGGTCTACAGCTAAATTTTTACATTTGATATCGTTTACACTGATATTTGTATAATCCTTTTTAAAAATTTTTTTTTAACATAAACACTAAGATAAGAATAACATTGCAATCCAAATAAAAATCCATCGCAGTTGGAACAGTCTGACCCGCTCCAACCATGCATAAGAGTAAAAGAATGGTGTTATCCTTTTACAATTAATTTCTTTCGTGGAATAAATGTATATAAAAAAATTCTGCACATTTGCCCCATGTCAGGATAACATTAGGTGATTTGATGAGTTTCCGGGAATTAATTTTGCATCCCTTCCATGTTGGCAAATTTTCCACAGGTACGAACAGCCCTGCGGATCTACACACGTGGACAAAATTGTTGGTACCCTTCGGTCAATGAAAGAAAAACTCACAATGGTCACATAAATAACTTTGATCTGACAAAAGTAATAATTAAAAAAATTTCTATGAATGTTAACCATTGAAAGTCAGACATTGCTTTTCAACCATGCTTCAACAGAATTATTTTAAAAAATAAACTCATGGAACAGGCCTGGACAAAAATGATGGTACCCTTAGAAAATACTGAAAGTAATGTGACCAAAGGGACATGTTAATTCAAGGTGTGTCCACTAATTAGCATCACAGGTGTCTACAATCTTGTAATCAGTCAGTGGGCCTATATATAGGGCCCCAGGTAGTCACTGTGTTGTTTGGTGACATGGTATGTACCACACTCAACATGGACCAGAGGAAGCGAAGGAAAGGGTCGTCTCAGGAGATTCGAAAGAAAATTATAGACAAGCATGTTAAAGGTAAAGGCTATAAGACCATTTCCAAGCAGCTAGATGTTCCTGTGACTACAGTTGCACATATTATTCAGAAATTTAAGATCCATGGGACTGTAGCCAACCTCACTGGACGTGGCCACAGGAGGAAAATTGATGACAAATCAAAGAGACGGATAATCCGAATGGTAACAAAAAGAAAGACTTCTAAAGAGGTCCAAGGTGAACTGGACATGGCTCCCGTCCAGTGGAGGCGCTGTGGGAACCGTTGGTGTCAAACCAATAAAAGAAGTGAGGTTAGGCCAGGTAACAGCAGCCATTTCATCTATGCTAAAAGCTAATGCCAAAAAGATACAGAATTGTAAACCCGAATGCGGGACCTAGTACGTCCAAAAGCGCATGTAAGTGTGTTGGTTTTATGTTTACGTGTGTGAAGCCCGCCGAGGCATTTATAGCACATTATATAGCCTACTGTGCATTCATGGCTATTTCTCCTGCTATGCAGGAGGGTTTTTGTGTGTTTTTTATGCGTGTGTGTATGTCCCGGGAGGCGAAGTGAGTGACGGCGGTTCCTCCGGGATTAACTACACCAGCGGCAGTGTGCGCGTTTTTGTTTTTTGTTAATGGACTTGGGTGCAAAGGAGAGAAAGGTGGTCCTTACCCATTATTTCTGTTAACAGCTAACAATCACGCTACTATTATTTGCAGAAATGATGGGTAAGGACCACCAGAGATATCGATTATATAATTAAAGTGTATGTACATTTAACATTGTGCTGTATATTACACCACCCTTACATCCGCCACGCATATCACACTCATACCGTCCGCAATGATGCCAAAGATTTAGAGTCCTTTCTCTCCTTTGCACCCAAGTCCATTAACAAAAAACAAAAGCCAGAGAACGTCCCGCTCCACGCCCTCCGTGAGCGACGTCTCCTTCAAGGGTGACGCGGTGATCACCGACGCACCGGTCCCGTTGATACAGTGGCGCCCAACGTGGGGCCATCAGAGTTTATATAGTGATTGCATACATTGTGTGTTACATTGATGCTATAGTTGTTAGCTGTTACCTAGCCAGCCTTATCTCATACCTTTTCACACAGCAAGACACACTCACTCAAAGGATGGCCAAGTCCGATGCACGAGCTGAGGAAGGGTTGGTAGCCCCTGACTTCACATCACAGCAGGCCCTTTCGTGATGCGTCGTGAACCCATTCAAGAGCTCATTAACACCCTTAGCCGCCTTTATCTAGACGTTGATGATGAGGAAGGTTCTGGGGACGATGACGAAGGACCACAAGGTGATGAGAGGGCAGAGCAGCCGCTCGACGATGAACAGCTGCCTCCACTTCCTCCACCCATGGACACAGCGGACGATCAAAGCCTCATTTCCCTGGTGCTGGCAACCCGCCTTAGCCAGCTAGAAACGGCTCTGCAGGCACTGGATGATAAACTCTCCCAGCGAATGGATGAGCTGTCGGGTCAGATGGGTGAGCTACAACGCAACCATAAGACAGACACATTAACATGCCAGCAGAAACTGGAAAATGCTCAAGCAGAAATGCAACAACTGTCAGATGGTAAAAAAACTGTGAGGAGCAGTTAAATGACGTAGGTCAGTCCGTGGTAGAGTGCATGAAGAGGCGACACTCACAATTAAAGGCCATGATGGGCGCGCCACCGGTCGCTACCTCCACTCCTTTCCCTCGGCCCGGGTCCAGTTCTCTTCCTCCCTTTCCCAATAGCTGCTCACACGCTACTACCTTCAAGGCCCCTGTGAAGCTGTATTTCCCCAGGTTTGGTGGTACTGAAGGAGAAGATCCCATCAGTTTTGTGGAAAGGTGCGAGGAATACCTGGCCTTACATCCACTTTCTGATGGTGAGATACTGGCCGCGCTCCCTTCTGAACTCACCCACACCGCAAACGATTGGTGGACAGCCGAAAAACACAGTGTCAGGAGCTGGAGGTCTTTTAAATCTGCGCTGCTAAAGGCATTCTTCACCGAGGACCACGAAGTCGAGGCTGAAAAGCGTCGGAGAGAGCGAATCCAGCACCCTGAAGAGAGCATAAGGGATTTCGCCTTTCAGTATCGTGCTCTCTGTCTGAGGTGGAAACCGGGAATGACTGAGAGAGAAATTGTACAAGCGACGCTGAGGAACTGTAACCCCCGCATTGCCAGCCTGCTGCGGAGCACAGTCGTCACCATAAGTGAGCTGGTGCGAATCGGAACACTGGTGGAGAGAGATTTTAACGCCGCCAAAGCTTTTCGACAAAGGCAGATCCCCGCTCAGACTCCCAAACAGATGAAGGAGAGCAAAAAACCAACCAGCCTCAGTATCGCTCAGGCAAGTCCTTCTTTGTTGATGGTACAACTCGCCTTAAATCAGATTCCATGCACAGCCGTCATTGATACAGGCATTACCTTTTCCCTCATAACCGAGACGCTGTGGAAGAGGATAAGGTAACCAACTGAAAGGTGGCAATCAGCAAGAGGGCAGACATTCTCATTGGCCAATGGCCTGGTACAGGCTGCAATAGGCAAACTGTCAGTCCGATACTACTTACAGGGAATGGAGTCTGAGGTTTGTCTTTTTATAATGAGAGACAGTGATTTAGCATTCCCCTGTGTGCTGGGGCTAGATTTTTTGACAGACACCGGTATACAGATTAATTTTAGCCAGCGCTCCTACTCAATCCCAGGGAGAGAGGGTGAGTATTTCCCGCTATGTACCTTTACTCACGGCGAAGTCTCCCTTTATGTGGCCAATCCATTGCCCCCAGTGTCTGATGCCTCCAAATCCACCATCTCCAGCTTGGTCAGCAATGCTTCCCTGTCAGAAGAACACAAGTGTCAGTTGCAGGAGCTGTTGGACGAATGGCCGACTGTATGTACCGACCGAATTGGCCATACCAAGGCCATAACCCACCATATCTACACCACCGACGAAAGACCAATCAGGAAAAAGGCCTACCCCGTCCCTGTCCACAAGCAGCAGGTTGTAGAGGAGGAGGTCGCCAAAATGCTGGAGGCAGGGATCATCAGACCATCTAACTCGCCATGGGCTTCCCCTGTCGTGCTAGTGGGAAAAAAGACGGCAGGACTCGTTTTTGTGTGGACTTTAGAGCCGTCAACAGCAAAACTCCGCCATGAAATCTTGGAGGCGCTCTACGGGGCTACTGTGTTTAGCTCGCTAGATCTACGTAGTGGCTATTGGTAGGTGGAAATGCACCCGGACAGCATCCCTAAAACTGCATTCGTCACCAAAAACAATCAATATGAATTTCTCCGTCTCCCCTTCGGCTTGAAAAATGCAGGAGCGAGCTTTCAGAAACTGATGACCTCCGTTCTGGCTGATGCCATCAGGAAGTATTGTTTTGTTTATGTTGATGACATCGTTGTTTACTCTAAAGACTCCATCACTCATCTTAACCACCTCCGACAAGTATTTACACTCCTCGAAGTGGCTGGTCTCACACTCAACCTACAAAAATGCAACTTCTGTCAGACTCACTCTCCTTTCTGGGACATATTATATCCGCCGAAGGCATAAAAACTGAAGAAGCCAAGGTAGCAGCTATACAATCTTATCCCGTTCCCTGCAACCTGAAGGAGCTGCAACGCTTCCTCGGTTTGGCTGGTTGGTACCACCGTTTCATTCCCCACTTCTCAGAGCGTGCTGCTCCTTTACATGCTCTGAAGAAGAAAGGAGCCAAATGTGTATGGACGTCTGAGTGCCAGTCAGCCTTTGAGGACCTGAGAGTGGCTCTGCAAAACACACCGGTTTTAACAGCCCCAGACTTCAACCGCCCCTTCAAGGTGCAGACGGATGCCAGCAACGTCGGCCTGGGGGCAGTACTCACCCAGGATCATGAGGATGGGGAACATGTGATCGCCTACGCCTCCCGGCTGCTACATGGAGCGGAAAGCAGATATTCGGCATCAAAGAAAGAATGCCTGGCAGTGGAGAAGTGGCGTCGGTATCTGGAAGGCAAAGCTTTAATCACCACAGACCATGCTGCTTTGACCTGGGCTTTTTAATCAGCCGAACACCTCCTCCCGCTTAACACGCTGGGTACTCCGGCTGTAGGCATTCGAATTTTTAGTTCAGTACCGAAAGGGGCAATGCAATACCGTACCTGATTCCCTGTCACGGCGCTAGGAGGGAGAGACTACGAATGGCCATCTGGCGATACACCGAGGCAATGAGATGCAGTGGGGTCTGCCATGTGACTGGAGGAGTTGGAAAAGGCCCAGAAGGAGGATGAAGTGCTTTGTGAGCTGTGGAGAGAGGCGAAGTTAGATCCCGATGTCAAGAAAATACATTACTGCATCGTGAACCAGTTCCTCTATTGCCAAGTTTCCAGACAAGCGGAGTGTAGTCTACTCCAACTGGTCATCCCAACATCACTGTGACCTCAGTACCTGCAATACGCCCACGACAACCCTCTCAGTGGTCATCTGGGGCGGATGAAGACCCTAAGGAGGCTACTAGAAGTCGCCTACTGGCCGGAGATACGCCGAGATGTCTGGGAATATTGTAAGAACTGCGTGACTTGTCAGAAGTATAAACCACGTATTAGTAAGCTGGCGGGTTTACTACAAAGCACACCTGTAGTGGAACCTGGTTTTATGTTTGGGGTAGATCTCATGGGTCCATTTCCCCGGTCATCCCGGCTCAACGAACATCAGCTGGTGGTTGTAGATTACTGCAGCAAGTGGGTCGAGATGTTTCCTCTGAGAACAGCCAAAGGTCATAACATCGCCAACATCTTAACAAGGGAGATTTTCACACGGTGGGGTACACCAGCCTACTTGGTTTCCGACAGGGGTCCGCAGTTCACTTCCCAGCTTCTCAACACCATCTGCCGACACTGGGGCATGACCCAGAAGCTCACCACGGCCTACCACCCACAGACCAACATCACGGAACGAACCAACCGAACATTAAAATTCATGATTGCAGCATTTGTCAGAGAAAACCACAAGCAGTGGGACCAATGGCTTCCTGAGTTTCGGTTTGCCATCAATACAGCCTGGCAAGAAAGCACTGATTTTACCCCGGCAGAGATAGCACTGGGTCGGAAGCTAAAGGGACCACTGAAGAGAATACTGCATCAAACCATCCCTCCTGATCATCCTGCCTATGCCACAGTGGAGCGTTAGGAAGCACTGTTCTAAGCCGTCCGGAGCAACGTAGCCCTGGCCCAGGAACGGCAGGGGAGGTATTATAATGCCAGAAGACGGGCGGTCACGTATAATGTGGGCGACCTCGTGTGGGTCCGCGCTTTCCCTCAGTCTCGGGCAGAGGACTCCCATATGGCCAAACTGGCTCCGAAATGGAAGGGACCGGCTAGAATCCTTAAGGCTCTTAACAAGGTTAACTATCAGGTGCAACTGATTAGCCAAGCTGGACCATTCACGGTCCATGTAGTTAATCTAAAGCCTTTTTACGGCGAGGTCATGCCGCCTTCTGAGGGGGAGGGGGTGAAACAGGCGGTTGCCTAGTTACGGGCTCCCGTCCAGTGGAGACGCTGTGGGAACCGTTGGTGTCAAACCAATAAAAGAAGTGAGGTTAGGCCAGGTAACAGCAGCCATTTCATCTATGCTAAAAGCTAATGCCAAAAAGATACAGAATTGTAAACCCGAATGCGGGACCTAGTACGTCCAAAAGCGCATGTAAGTGTGTTGGTTTTATATGTTTACGTGTGTGAAGCTCGTCGAGGCATTTATAGCACATTATATAGCCTACTGTGCATTCACGGCTATTCCTCCTGCTATGCAGGAGGGTTTTTGTGTGTTTTGTGTTTTATGCGTGTGTGTCCCGGGAGGCGACGTGAGTGACGGCGGTTCCTCCGGGATTAACTACACCAGCGGCAGTGTGCGCGGGACCGGTGCGTCGGTGATCACCGCGTCACCCTTGAAGGAGACGTCGCTCATGGAGGGCATCGGGCGTGGAGCGGGACGTTCTCTGGTTTTTGGTTTTTGTTAATGGACTTGGGTGCAAAGGAGAGAAACCTTTGGCATCATTGCAGACAGTATGAGTGTGATATGCGTGGCGGGTGTAAGGGTGGTGTAATATACAGCATAATATTAAATGTACATACACTTTAATTATATAATCGATATATCTGGTGGTCCTTACCCATTATTTCTGTTAACAGCTAGTTACTATTGCAAGAATAGTAACATGTTTGTTATAAGCATGTTAAAGGTAAAGGCTATAAGACCATTTCCAAGCAGCTGGATGTTCCTGTGACTACAGTTGCACATTATTCAGAAATTTAAGATCCATGGGACTGTAGCCAACCTCCCTGTATGTGGCTGCAGGAGGAAAATTGATGACAAATCAAAGAGACGGATAATCCAAATGGTAACAAAAGAGCCCAGAAAGACTTCTAAAGAGATCCAAGGTGAACTTCATGCTCAAGGAACATCAGTGTCGGATCGCACCATCTGTCGTTGTTTGAGCCAAAGTGGACTACATGGGAGACAACCAAGGAGGACACCATTGTTTAAAACAAATCATTAAAAAGCCAGACTGGAATATGCCAAACTACATGTTGACAAGCCACACAGCTTCTGGGAGAATGTCCTATGGACAGATGAGACAAAATTGGAACTTTTTGCCAAGGCACATTAGCTCTGTGTTCACAGATGGAAAAATGAAGCATATCAAGAAAAGAACACTGTCCCTACTGTGAAAGATGGAGGAGGCTCTGTTATGTTCTGGGGCTGCTTTGCTGCATCTGGCGCAGGGTACAATGAAATCTCTAGACTAGACTATCAAGGGATTCTAGAGAGAAATGTGCTGGCCAGTGTCAGAAAGCTGGGTCTCAGTCGCAGGTTATGGGTCTTGCAACAGGACAATGACCCAAAACACACAGCTAAAAACACCCAAGAATGGCTAAGAGGAAAACATTGGACTATTCTAAAGTGGCCTTCTATGAGCCCTGACCTCAATCCTATTGAGCATCATTGGAAGGAGCTGAAACATGCTGTCTGGAAAAGGCACGCTTCAAACCGGAAACAACTGGAGCAGCTTGCTCATGAGGAGTGGGCCAAAATACCTGCAGAGAGGTGCAGGAGTCTCATTGACAGTTACAGGAATCGTTTGATTGCAGTGATTGCCTCAAAAGGTTGTGCAACAAACTATGAAGTTAGGGGTACCATTATTTTTGTCCAGGCCTGTTCCATGAGTCCATTTCTTTTTATAATTCCATTGAAGCATGGTTGAAAAGCAATGTCTGATGTTCATTGGTTAACATAGAATTCTTATTTATGACTTTTGTCAGATTAAAGTTATTTCTGTGACCATTGTGAGTTTTTCTTTCATTAACCGAAGGGTACCAACAATTTTGTCCACGTGTGTATGAACAGTTGTAGATGAGAACAGATCGCGGAAATAGCTCACGTGTATTGTACAAAAAAATAGACACTGTTTAGCAATGATATTTTCGTGTCCCTCCCTCTCCTAATAAACCTTTTGATGTCACATCGTACCCGAGATCTTTAGTAAAACGTCCCTGGATACAAAACCCTATAAAGGGTTTCAGTTTGACTAGGATGCTTAATTTTCTCTCTCCTTTCAGGATGTGACCGCCACAAAGGGGAACGAGTTTGAAGACTATTGCTTAAAGAGGGAGTTACTCATGGGGATCTTTGAAATGGGATGGGAGAAACCTTCCCCAGTCCAGGTGAAATATACTCCTTTATTTATTTATTAATTTATTTATTGACGGGTCCGAGAGCGCGATTTCAGTTGTAACGTTTCGTGTGTACACTCTGTGATTTCAGGAAGAGAGTATCCCTATTGCTCTCTCCGGACGTGACATCCTGGCTCGCGCCAAGAACGGAACGGGAAAGAGCGGTGCGTATCTTATTCCCATGCTGGAGAGGATAGACTTGAAGAAAGACTATATTCAGGGTAAGAACACGATTCACTTCCTGTCTCAGCTCCTGTGTGCAGTACTTATTTTCTTCATAGTAAATAAAATTAAATGAAGTTTAATCAGTTAAGATTAAGTTAAGTAGTTACAGAACCCTCTTGTCTGTTCCAATCCCACAGCATTCAGCAAGCCTCAATATTAAAAAAAAAAAATAATAAAAATTTGATATATTTTTACGTTAGTAAATAATAAATATTGAATATTACACCTTTAAATAGAGGTACAATTGTATTTCAATCATGTTAGCCAAGTCAAAGATACATTATTATATATTTTTTCATACTAGATATGCCCATGTGGAATTTAATACATACTCATAAGCATGTTTTATAAAAAATGTACAACGCCATCTGTTGAATTTTTGAATGAACAGAAGATTGTGTTCTCGTGGAATGAAGGGGTGAGATCACATTTATTAATTAATATCAATTGCACACTCGTAAGCGTGTATTAAATATACAGCGCCATCTAAATTTCAAAGTAGCATATCTTCTCTTCTTGTTGGCCACAGTGATGAAACAAAGTCTGTATGTATTACCTCAAGTTTGGCCAAATACATTTGAAAAAAAAAAAAAATTGTTCAGTTACATGATGTGCGCACAAACGAACAAATTTTTTTTTTTAAATTCCAAAACCAACTTTATGTGCTCTATGTACCAACTTGATGTACTCATCTCACGTTCCCACAAATAATTTTACAGACACGGCAACTTTACAGTTTTATTATATGTATAGATTAATGGACTCAAATGATAGAAAAGCGCCCTGAAAGTGTGAGGGATTGGGCACTTGTGGAGAAACCTAAACATCAGAGTACACTAAATAGTCATTGAGCAATTTATATAAAATGAAAACGCTAATTGAAAAGTTTGGTGATGCAATCAAGTCAGAGGAAACCTTAACAGAGGTCTTGGTAGTATATAATTGGATGTAATGATAAATTTGTAAGAAATAAATATTTTACATTTCTCACTGCCTAATCATCAGAGATGACAAATCATCTGATTTGGGGGTGGAGTTTAACGTTTATAAAAGAGATGAACCGGTCGATCGGACAGTGATCTTCGGTTCATCTCAATCAAACTGGTTATGCCCAGATAATAACCGATTCTGTCTTTGATCTGCCTTTTTCTCCAAACTCAGAGTGAATTAGTCTCTAATCCTTATTAAAATTATTACACACGCTTACACTGGTCAGCCAAACACCGCGAGCGCTAATTAGTCTAACACCGCTTGCGTTAGAATAAAAGAAGAGGCGGTAACACGACACCGCTTCTTTATAATCCTACAGGTGGTGCATTCTAAACTATTTGCACATTTTTTTTTATTTTTTTTAAATAATTTTTAAAAATCTTCTGTGGAAGGAGTGAAATTATTGCGAAATTTGTTTAGAAATAGTAATTACGGATAATTATAAATATTTGAAGTTGTGTAAGTGAGAGAAATTTAATAAGGAACGGGGCTACTTTTACTCTGTCATTAAACAATTTTAAATTTGTAACAAAATCAGGGACCAATTTAATACAATAATTTTAATCTTATTATGAGATTTTTATATTTACTGATATGACTATGCAGGTTTGTTGTTAACTCATTAATGCAGAGGCTCTAAGTGAACATTGTTTTTATTTATCTTTGTTATTAAAACATTATCTCACCTCTCTCTCTCTCTCTAGCCTTAGTAATGGTGCCCACTCGTGAGCTCGCACTACAGGTCAGCCAGATCAGCATTCAGCTCAGTAAACATCTTGGTGGAGTCAAAGTCATGGCCACCACGGGCGGAACGAACCTACGAGATGACATCATGCGCCTGGATGAAATCGGTAATTATAAGAAACGTGAACTCGTCCATCCTTTCGTGTGAGAATAAATGTATCTTAAACAAGTGGCTCGTAAAGGTGTTTAGCACCTAGTGCTCAGCATTATTTAGTAGCCAATATACACTAAAAGGCAAATAAATATAATTGCATAGCTGCCCCTGGATGCCTTTATACAGAAGGCAAGGCACCACAAACCATCCCACGCTGCATACTGTGCACAGCTGGGCGTTACAAATTGATACAAATCATTGGCATGTGGAACCTACATGCAGGGAAAGTTTGAGTCAATCCTTTTACAATTCTGGGTGCAGCAGTGGCATCTGCACCTTTTTTTTTTATTGCATTAAATTGTAAACTACCCCACTTGGTCTTCATCCATGTTATAAAGATGGAACTTGCCCTAAACAGTCTGTCCTTGTCTTTGTGTGTGTGTGTTGTGTGTGTTGTGTGTGTTGTGTGTCCTTGTAGTGCATGTTGTCATAGCGACACCAGGAAGGATCCTGGACTTGATCAAGAAGGGTGTAGCGAAAGTGGATAAAGTTCAGATTATGGTGATGGATGAGGTGAGTCATCGCGATCTGCGCTTCTTGGTGATAATACAACTGCTGCTTTAATAATTTGACCGTTAACATTCCTAGTAGTCGTCATGGTACAAGTATGCATGCGGTGAAATCCTGCCGCAGGAAATGTTGTTTTGATTAGAAATGGCAGCAGCCATTTTAATAAAGTTTTTTAAGACCGTGTGAGTTTGGGGTTTGTACAGAACACAAGCCTTAAAGCCTGTATTCTGTGGTAGGAGATTTTGGAGCGAGTCCTGTGTGGGTGTGAACCAGCTTGTATTTTTAGTTCTGGTAGGAGCGAAGACGTCAGGGGTCTGGCCTGTAATGTGTATTATTTATTAGGTTGTAAAATTTCTTTAAAATTATTTATAGTGTGTTTTTCTGCAGCTTCTTTCTAAAGAGTGGTCCTGCACTATATTGTGGAATAAGATAAACTGGTCCCCCCCCCCCCCCCCCCTTCTCCTGTTTACGTGCACAGGAATTGCAAAAATGTTATACCACGTGGTTTAAGAAATCGACATGCCTCTGTGGCTCTTGTCCCGACTAATCTTGCATCAATGATATAATCCCTGATTTATCCTTTTTTTTTTTTTTTTTTTTTTCCCCCCAGGCCTGTTTTCCCATTCAAGAATTAGGCCGAGGCAAAAAATTACCCGGTTAAATTCAAACTTCTTTTTGTTAGCTGCACTGTCCTATCAGCTCTTTCCTCTCGATCCTACTGTAGTTTCCTCAATAAGTGCTTGGCAGGTGATGACGTGTTGCATCAGTTCATTTGTAACTGCGTCCGAGCAAAAATGGATGTCGCATTTATGATTTGCACAAAAGAAAAGCATAAACGGAAGCGTTTGGATATCTGGACCGATACTCTAAGGAAGGTTAAAGTTTCTTAAAGAGAATCATTACTGTCGACGAGACACAGATTCCAAATTCAAATTCAAATTCAAATTTTATTTGTCACATACACAATCCTACACAGTACGATATGCAGTGAAATGCTTAGGCAACTGCCCTGACCTAAGAGAATAAAATTAAATAAAATATAAAATATAGAATATAAAATGTGAAATGTAAGAATGTAAAATATAAAATGTAAGTAAGTAAAGACTATACATTATACTTTACATTAAGTGTACAAATGGAAAATATTGCAATGAAAAATTGTAATTGTAAAAGTGGAAAATAAAAATATTGAGATGGGGACGGAATGTCCAGGGGTGTGCAAATATGCAAAAATTGTAATTGTAAAAGTGGAAAAAAAAAATATTGAAATGGGGACGGAATGTCCAGGGGTGTGCAAATATGCAGTAAAGTGACATGTTAAAGTGGCTTGTGTGCATATTTAAAGTGACTTGTGTGCATATTTAAAGTGACTTATGTGCATACTACCCATGAGTGAGCAGGTGTGCAGTGAGGACAAGTGAGCGAATGTCCTGAATGTCCAGAGTGTCCAGAGTGAGTGCTGAAGCATGTGTGGATGTGCAAAATGGATCAGTACTGTGTGTTGTACTGATTAAGAGACCGTATCGCCTGCGGGAAGAAGCTCCTCCTCAGTCTCTCTGTGTTGGCCTTCAGGGAGCGGAATCGCTTTCCTGACCTCAACAGAGAGAACAGTCCATTGCTGGGGTGACTGAGGTCCTTCATGATCTTCCTGGCCTTGGTCCAGCACCGCTTGCTGTAGATCGAGTGCAGGTCAGGGAGCTCGGTGTGGATGATGCGCTCAGCTGATCGCACCACCCTCTGAAGAGTTTGTCTGTCCTGCATGGTGCTGTTCCCGAACCAGGTCGTGATGTTTCCCGTCAGGATGCTCTCTATGGTGCAGGAGTAGAAGTTCCTAAGCACCTTGGAGGGCAGTCTGAAGTCTCTCAGGCGTCTGAGGTGGTAGAGACGCTGTCGGGCCTTCTTCACCACGGTGTTGATGTGACAGGACCAAGACAGGTCCTGCGTGATGTGTACACCGAGGTAACGGAAGCTGTCCACTCTCTCCACTGGGCTCTTGTTGATGACGGGGGTCTGGTAGTTCCTCTTCTGCTTTGTGCTGAAGTCCACTATCAACTCCTTTGTCTTGCTGACGTTGAGAAGGAGGTTGTTCGTCTGACACCAGTTCTCCAGATTTCCAATCTCCTTCAGGTAGGCCGTCTCATCGTTGTCAGTGATCAGGCCGACCACGACGGTGTCATCAGCAAACTTGATGATGGTGGTGGAGTTGGTAGTGGCTACGCAGCCGTGAGTGTACAAAGAGTACAGTAGAGGGCTCAGAACACAACCCTGTGGGGCTCCAGTGCTGAGGGTGATGGAGGCTGAGACATGTCCACCCATCCTTACTGCCTGTGGTCTCCCCGTTAGGAAATTGGAGATCCACTGACACAAGGATGAGCTGAGTCCCACGTGCTCCAGCTTGGTGGTGAGTGTAGAGGGAATTATGGTGTTAAATGCTGAGCTGTAGTCGATGAAAAGCATTTTCACATAATTCCCCCTTCTAGTGTCCAGGTGAGTGAGAGCAGTATGGAGTAGATGAGCGATGGCGTCATCTGTAGAGCGGTTTGAACGGTAGGCAAACTGAAGTGGATCTAGTGTGTCTGGTAGTGAAGAGATGATGAAGTCTCTGACCAGCCGTTCAAAGCACTTCATCACCACTGATGTGAGGGCTACAGGTCTATAGTCATTGAGGGAAGCAGGATGTGGTTTCTTTGGAACAGGAACAATGATGGACTCTTTGAAGCATGTGGGGATCACCGACTGAGATAAGGAGAGGTTGAATATCTCTGTGAACACTGGTGCTAGCTGGTCTGCACAGGCTCTGAGGACTCTACCTGAGATGCCGTCTGGTCCTGCTGCTTTCCTGGTGTTCACTCTCCTGAAGGCTCTCCTCACGTCATGCTCGGAGATGATAAATGCGTTTCCGGTGCTGGCAATGACTTCCTGTCTGCAGCCATTAGCAGCGCTAGCATTAGCAACGCTAACGTCTTTAGCTGCAGCCTCGAAGCGAGCATAAAAGGTGTTCAGCTCGTCTGCCAGAGTCGTGTCCGCGTTTGTCATACCGGATGTTGGAGCTTTGTAGTCCGTTATCGTTCTTAGTCCCTGCCACAGGCTCCTGGAGTCACTCTGTTGGAGTTGTGACTCTAGCTTCCTCCCGTAGCGCTGCTTCGCCTCCTTCACCGCCTTCCGGACGTTATATGCCGCAGCCTTGTACAGGTCCATGTCCCCCGAAGCAAGTCCCGCATTGTAGGCAGCAGCGCGAGATCTCAGAGCGTCGCGGATGGTTTTATCCACCCACGGCTTCTGATTGGGAAACGTTCTGATGGTCGTTTTCTGTACGGTATCATCCGCTAGTTTCCCGATGAATCCCACAACCGCTTCCGTAAACACGCTGACGTCATCGGAGCTGTTTCGGAACATGTCCCAGTCTGCGTCATCGAGTGCGTCTTGAAGCGCGGCCACCGATTGGTCCGTCCAGCGCGCGACCTCCCTCTGAACCGGAAGTTCCTGTTTAAGCCTTTGTTTATATTTTGGCATGAGGAAGATGGTGGACAAGATTGTGCCTTGTAGCCGTCTTTAACTGGTGTGTAACAGTGGTCCAGTGTCCTTTCGCCCCTGGTCGGGCAGGTTATGTGCTGATGGAAGTTTGGCGCTGCACGTTTGAGGTTGGCACTGTTAAAGTCCCCCGCCACAATAAGCGCAGCGTCCCGGTGTTGTGTTTGGTGCTGTGTGAGTGCCTCATGCAGCTCGCATAAGGCAGTGTCCGTGTCCGCTTGTGGCGGAATATAAACGGCGCTGATTATGACCGATGTGAACTCCCGAGGAAGATAAAAAGGACGACATTTGATAGTTAATAGTTCCAGGTTGGGTGTGCAGGAGCGTGCGAGAGGAACAACGCTCGCGCTGTTGCACCAGCTGCTGTTCACCATTAAGCACACGCCGCCTCCCCTTGTCTTCCCCGAGTCCCGTGTCCTGTCCATGCGGTGAACCGAGAAGAACTCGGCCGGCTGGATGGCGTGGTCCGGCACCGCTGGGTTCAGCCATGTCTCGGTGAAGCAGAGAAGATTGCAGTCCCGAATGTCTCTCTGGAACTTTATCCTGGCCCTGAGGTCATCGAGCTTGTTCTCCAGAGACTGGACATTGGCGATCAGGATGCTAGGCAGAGGTGTGCGGTGTGCACGCGCTCTCAGCCTGTTCCTGACGCCGGCTCGTTTTCCTCGGGGCCGCCGCTTCGCGTCGCGTCCTTTGTTTTCCCTCAGGATCTCACTCGGCCAGCTCGGATCCGGAGTTAAAAACGTCGAATTGTGAGTACATTGTAAACCAATAGAAATAAGAGTATCTCTATCGTACTTAATGCACTCAATGATGGTGAATTAGCCGGATTAAAGTTATTGATATAACTTTATAATGATATAATCATTAAAGTTATTGAAAGTTAACTTAAAACTTTCCTTCCTCACTTACAAGCCTGAGAGTAAACAGCAGAGTATGGAACGGAAACGTCCTCAACCGCCGCCCGAGAAGAAGTTCAAAAGTCGACCACCAGCTGGAAAATTCATTAATGCTTAGAGTTTCCTGGGAATCTCAAAAGGTTCAACAGTGCTTGTTGCAGTCGGATGCGTATTTAGGAGCCGAAGCCTAAACTTCCAGATTAGAGGACTTGCTGTTCAAGGGTGTCGTGATCTTGGATGATAATGCACGTCTGCACATTTTCGCCCACGCTGTCAATACAGTTTGAGGTGTTAAAGCATCCTCGCTATAGTCCTGATCTCGCTCCATCAGACTTTCACCTGTTTGGTCACCTCAAAAAAGCCAAGAGTCACGTCTGATGAACTAAAAAAAAAAAACAATTTTAATGAGGGACTACAAAAGCTTTTTGACCGATATTAAAATGTGACCAAGTATTAAAAAGCAAGGAGATTAGGTAAAAAAAATGATGGATTTGTCTTTTCTAATTTTCGACCATTAATCTTAATGACTTTATTTAGAAAAGAAAAAAAAGTTTGCAAATAAAAACATTTCTGTGTCTTTTCAGTGATGTTTTGCATTTGCTTAGAGCACATAAATCGATTCATGATAGTCAGTCAAATGTCAAAATAAAAATCTGATTTTTATATATATATTTCCGCCCCTCCAATCGTGCCTCTGTCTCTTGCAGGCAGATAAGCTGCTCTCCCAGGACTTTGTGGTGCTCATCGAGGACATCATCAGCTTCCTGGACAAGAACAGACAGATCTTGCTGTATTCTGCCACCTTTCCCACCAGTGTGCAGAAATTCATGGTAAATCGGACAAAACCACCAACGCATCACACTCCGCGTACATCAGACATGTGATAAGCGTGTTTTCCTTCCTCCAGGCGAAGCATCTAAAGAAGCCGTATGAGATCAATCTGATGGAAGAGCTGACTCTGAAGGGCATCACGCAGTACTATGCCTATGTTACTGAGAGGCAGAAGGTGCACTGCCTCAACACGCTCTTCTCCAGGGTAAACACACACACATGCTTTTTAATTTCGCCTGGAAACGTGAACAATAATGCGTCCAGCTGTTTGAAGCTTTTCTTTTTGTCTCTGCAGCTGCAAATCAATCAGTCCATCATCTTTTGCAACTCGACTCAGAGAGTTGAACTGCTGGCCAAGAAAATTACCCAACTGGGATACTCCTGTTTCTACATACATGCCAAGATGATGCAGGTGTGTTTATGAATTAACAGATCTGCAGGTGGAACGAATAAATTATTATTTTTTTTTCCCATTTATGTCTTCATTTATTAACTTTATTATTATTTATTTATTTCAGGAGTACCGAAACCGGGTTTTCCACGACTTCAGAAATGGTTTGTGCAGAAATCTGGTCTGCACAGGTAGGTTTGTCTGTCCATATATAATTCAGAACAAAATCAATCAGAATCCAAGAGTTGAACATTTAACTAGCGCTGTAGCTAACGAATATTTTAATAATCGAGTATTCTACCAAAAATTTTATCGAGTAATCTGATAAATTGTACTTTTGCTTAATTAAACAGCAATGTAAAATATATCACACAAAGATTAATATATGAAACAAATATTAATTAGTTTTCTTTTTAGAAAAATCTTTTATTTTTTAATTGCATACAGCATTTTATCAAAAATAAACATTGTCATTATTCACAATACAAGGAATAGCTTAAAGTTGACTGAGATGAATTAAGTGCATTACAGCCATACATTCTTATTTTAAAGCATTTTCTCAGATGCAAAAAAGGTATTTCAGATGACTAAGTATAAAAAAAAAATAATAAAAAAAACTAAGGCACACTTTTAAATAAATGTTGATATATTTTTATCGCTCCCTTCCATATAGCAGCTCGCAACAGAACGCTCCCCCACAACGATACACAGCGAACAGTTTGCGTCTCCTTCCGCTTTGTGGGTGACGTAAGCGCTTCTTCTTCGTCTCTGTTTACTGGCGCCTTGCATCCGGAAGCACGCTGTGTGACGCCAAGCAAATAATTGCGCAAAATCATAATGCAAGCTTCTAAAATTAATTAAAAGAAGCTTTGAGGCAGAAGATTTTGCCTCAAAGATTTTGGGGAAAATGTATTGTTTATTGTAAATAAACAATACTATTGTAAACAGTTTAAGATTTATTCAGTGATCAATCAGTTATTGATTGTTGTGTTAGTGTGGCAAGTTTCTAAACCGACAAATTTATCTATAATTAATTTTACTTATTTGTTATAATTAAATATGATTTGTTATATCATTTATCTCCTAAACCTGTTTAGGATTAATTAAACTCGATGTTTGAATGATAGTTTTACGAAATGTAAATAGATGTATTAAATGTACCCATTTAAAAGCAATTTTGAACCAGCGTTCCTTTCGAAGGTAGTGTTGTCTTCGCTTGTATTCGTGTCCGTGTACTGAACCTGAACTGGATCCCTCTATTATAACCCAAACTAAACCGAACGCGTGTTCGTAACAGATTTGTTTACGAGAGGCATCGACATCCAGGCAGTGAACGTGGTCATCAACTTCGACTTCCCGAAGAACGCGGAGACGTATCTACATCGCATTGGGCGCTCAGGTGAGAGAGTTTTAAATGATCAAATGTTAAACACTAGTCTTTTAGAGAGCCGTCAAAGTTGTCATGGAAGCTTGTGTCCGTTTCAGGAAGGTTTGGCCACCTGGGTCTGGCCATTAACCTGATCACGGCGGAGGATCGCTTCAACCTGAAAGCCATCGAGGACCAGCTTGTGACTGACATCAAGCCTATTCCCAGCAGCATCGATAAAAGTCTGTATGTGGCAGAGTTCCACACAACCAACGACGAGGCAGAGGAGCAGGAGACACCTGGGGACACCTAAAGTTCCACCAGAACTGGACAAGTCAGTGATACCAAGAAGCCGTGCAGAAATGGTGTTGAATGAATGGATACATAGATTTGTTTTTTTCCGTGTGTATGTAGAAGAGAGAGAGAGAGTGCAATCCCTAATATCGACAAAGCTTTTTTCCCTTTTTTCTTAAAGCCGTATGAATCTCTGCCTAAAGTTTTTTATTTTTTTTTGTTATAATTATTATTTTACTTTATAGATGCTCTTGTCTCCTCAGGACAAACCTGGAGTTGCACAAATTTCAGTTTTTACACTCACACTCTCTCTCGCACTCTCTCTCACACACTTACACACACACACACACACACACCAGCATTTGGGCTCTGACCAGTGTCCAAAGGAATATTTGAGTTTTTAGATTTTAATTTCAAAATTCGTTAGAGTGCATCATTGGCCGAGCCGAACTTGTACTATGCTCTGCAGAAGAGAGGAAAAGAAAGGAAAAAAGAACAAAAAAAATTGACATGAGCAACAAACTATCTATACATTCCAGAGATCACTTCAGCCTACTTTGGATAGATAAGTAAGGATTTGGTTGATTATCATAAATATCATCAGTATTGTGCAAAAGTCTTGACCCCCCCCCCCCTCCCATTTCTTCATATTAAATTAAATGATGAATAAATGTTTTTTTATTATTATTATTATATTTTTTATATAACTGTAACAGGCTGTAAAGTGCCTAAAGACATGGTTTCAAAAAACTAGGTGTTAATGTAACAACCGCTGCAGCAACCTCATTTCCCCTCGCATCTGTTCTAACCACTCGGCATTATTCAGAATCACCAGTATAACAATCGTCTGTCATTTCTCACTGGTTCATTAGATAAGTGTTTTTTTTTTTTTTTTTTTTTTTTAAATGCATGAATGAATTAAAAAAGTTTAATTAATATAAACATTCCTCTGAAACTGGTTAGGGACTGAAAACAAGAGAGAGAAAAAAAGTCTTTCTGGAAGAGCTATTAAAGAATACAAACAAAAAAGCAAAATCTGAACAAATAAGGGAGCTCAAGACTTTTGCATAGTACTGTGTGTGTATGTGTATATACACCCTTTTTTTATTTATTTATTTTTTTTTAAGTGGCATATGTGGAGTGGAAATTTAGCGCAAGTTAATAATCAAAGGTGTTCCCTATCGGCTGAAGGCAAGAAATCTTCTAAATACTGCGAAATGCTGCATTTGCAAAGTTATATAAGGAAGACAAGCCTAAAGGCCACAACCTGCCAGATACAAAAACATAACTTTTTTTTTTTTTTACTCACTAAAGTGCCTTACTTCATTACATACAACAATTTGGCTTCAATTCCTAGAGCTCAATCCGTAGTGGTGCTACTTTACCGTTCAAGATGCGTAGTTTCCACATTTGATCCGTCACGCAAAACCATAAGGTGTTAGCGTCTTCCTACGCTAATGTGCATGAATCTCAAGAATGACACAGAACTGGAGAAAAAAAAAAAGATTCGGTGCTCAATTTTTTTTATTTAAATTTTTTTTTGCGAAATATTTGCGAAAATCTGAAAAAATCTGTGCCGCTCGGCGATCTAGAGAATTGATTAAAGGCTCTGAAGGAAAGGCGTTCAGCATTCTCATGCCTAGTTCATCGTCGCAATAAGTCATGGCAGCTAAAAATGCGTACATATGACTCAAGCCTTCTAATATTTCTAATGTTTTATAATAAACATTATTAATAATTATTATATTTAAAGAAACAAACATTCCTAGCCTAGCTAGGTTAATCCTGATTTGTCTTGCTACAGATTAAACTTTAATCCTGTGAATGCAAAGATGGAGAAATATTAGTGTGTGATAACGGGCAACAACAAAGGGAGAGGTGTGTGTAGATATTTGCAGGTCATTTTGAAGTAAATTCTCTCCTTCAAGGTGTAAAATCTTCGCGTTTGAGTCTGTAGCCAGGATGATGAAATGATATAATAATAATAATAATAATAATAATAATAATAATAATAATGAATAACTAAAAATGATGATAATAATATTATTCATACTCTTTACTGTAATTGAGTATGAATGAATGTATTTTTAAAAATTGTTATAAATGCCAACAAATTTGTGTTGGAAAGTCTCTCCCAAGATTTTATTTTGAGCTAACCTGGGTTGATGTGATTGTGTGGAATTTGAAAGCAAACTGTAGCATCTTTTTTTTTTTTTTTTTTCTTTTTTAAAATATTGTGGCAGCTGTGATAACTTCCTGCTTTTTTTTGCTTAAGAAAGAAAAGTAGTGTGTTGCAATTGGGAAGGGTGGTGCAAAAGCCCGGATCTAAAGGCAAGCGAACAAATGCTGTAAAATTCCCAGACTTTTTTTTTTTTTTTTTGGTCGAGTACAGATTTGTGCCGAGACTAAATTGTTAAAAGTAAGCATTTTTCCTTATAATAAATTTTTTTCATCCAGACTTTTGCTCCACCCTGTGTAGCTTTTAGATCTTGACGCAGAACCCAGAGTTTGCTTTAAGTTCCAGCTCTTTTGAAGCGGTTTAAGGTCGACAGTCGATACAGCATTTAAATTGTAAAGTGTTCAGGCGTTTTTTTTTTTTTTTTTAATGAATTTGAATGCAGATTGGGGAAAAAGAAAGATGGCAACAAGAAAAAAATAAACACCACCCTGATATTAGTTCTGCTCACACTTGTGTTCAGAAGTAGTGTTTCGTAACTGGAAGGAGAAGGGTGGCTTTTTTTTGTGTCCCCCCCCCCCCCCCCCCCCTTTCTGTGCGAGTGCGTGCGAATGTGAAATAAAATTTACAAAAATCTTGCTTCGTAGTTTTATAGAAGAGAGAGTGTAATGATGGGATTTCTTTTAGCTGTGTGGTAAAATTGATCACACTGCCTTTCAGGACTTGAGCTAAAATATAACCAAAAAGTGTGTGTGTATGTGTGTGTATGTGTGTGTATGTGTGTGTATGTGTGTGTATGTGTGTGTATGTGTGTGTATGTGTGTGTATGTGTGTGTATGTGTGTGTATGTGTGTGTGTGTGTGTGTGTGTGTGTGTGTGTGTGTGTGTGTGTGTAAGGCGAGAGGGAGGGCCTAAACTGTGAGATTGTGTAGATGTCTGTTTTGTGTGCTTTCTAGCTGTGTGTGAATGTTTGTACGTACTGTATGTCCGGGCTGCAACAAATAATTGACGTAGTGGACTGTTCGTAAAATCTACAACTGTTCGTAAAATCTAAAATTTGTTGCCATCGACTTTATCAGTCAGTTGTTGACGTGGATGGTCATGTCTGATTGCTCTGACATGAGTAACAGTGCGATGGCATCACTTTCAAAAATGAAAAATCCTCCAGAATGTGGGAGTATTCTTAATTCGTCCAAAATACGACGCTAGAATCCGACAAAAAAAGACTTTCATTTTTACGAAATTGTGGGTCCTGACGGTTTGCGTTCAAAATTATAAGTGATTTAGTTTGTTTTAGGCATGTGCTAATTAACAATGAGAACAATGAGAAAAACATTAAAAATACACAAGATCCGTTGAGTAATTGCACGATTTATAGTCCAAACAGTTGATTATTCGATTATCAGACTAGTCACTAGTTGCAGCAGTACATGCGCATGCTTTTTTATGTAAAGTCCTCGGTGTACCTATTATAGACATGACGTTTAATGTAATTACTGGCAAAACAAACAGGGGAAAAAACGATGCATTTGTGACTAGAGAATTCGGCCAAAATTAAACCAGCGAGAGTATTCCAGCTTGTAGATTTGTCAAAGTTTGCCTTCCCGTGACGGGCTTTACTCCGAGTACACCGAGGCATTGCCACGTTCAGTCCCAAATGTTTAGTAGTATTAGTAAACGCAGTTAGGGCTTTTACATAAATTTGGCTGTCGAAATCTGAGCCAGTAACTTTACGGATAAATATTTTCTTTGTTGCGAATGCTACTGTGATCCTAAGAAATATGCAAAAGTGTTTCGCCCCCTCCGTTTTTGGTTTCGAAGTACAATAGAAAAGAATGCCTTGTCTACAAAGTGTCCAACACGGCCAATTGACTAAACGCTGAGTTCACTGAAAAATAAAACGATGTTGCAATGTTTCAAGAGTAAAGTAGTTGGTGTTTTAGGGGGGGATAAAAGCGTAATTTTTTTCATGAAGTAAGTCAGTGCTATGACGGAATGGTGCAATAAAATTTAACTGAAAGACCAAGTAAAGAAGCACTATATAGTTATTAGTAATTAAATGTTTTAATGACCTCGCAAGACATTTCTTTGTTAAGAAGTAAGAACCACAAGAATTGTAGGGAAATTTTCTTATTTTAAACAATAATTTTACCAAATCCTAGCACACACAATGTTGTATCTAGCGTTTTGCCATGACACTTTTTCCTCATAACATTCTGACTTTTCCCTCATGGCGAATGACTTGAATTTTGAAATATTGCAACTTTTATTCTCGTTGATTGTTTTTTTTTTTTTTTTTTTTTACAATTAATTTTTTCTTTTCAATTTTTTGCAGTTGTTACAAATTTATTTCCAAAAATGTTATGCATTTAATCTGGAAATGTTGCAACTTTGCTTCCTCTAAATATTACCGCTGTATTCTGGAAATCTGTATTTTGGCACTAAAAAAAGAACTTTTTTTTTTATCTTTTGTGTGTTTTTGTTTTTTAAACCAACTGAAACAGTCTATTCTTTGACAATCCGACATGAGCATGTTCTATTTATTGAAGGGTAATTTTTTATTTATTTTAAGTTTTTTTTTTTTTTTTTTTGTTAGAGCTCAGCTGTAGACATTGTGTTGCAAGTAAAATAAAACACTCCCATCCACAGTAGTCAAAAAAACAGTCACATATGGAACTAAATTCTTAGCATTACTTCGGACCCCCCTCACCTCCCCGTTTTTTCCCCCCCACCCCCATACACATTGGTTCAGAATTTGTTTGTTTATCCTATAGTGTTATTTTCAAGCTGCCTCAGCACCGAGTAAGAGATTTTGAACTTTGTTCACAGAAACCAAATTCAGGTGAAAAGTTGGTTTATTTTTCACTTGAATATCATCACTGACACATCTTCCATCTAATCCAAAGTAATTGAAACATCTAAGAAGAAATCTCATACTAGCTAAACATCACTGATGTTTAGTGTATGGAATGTGGTGGGAAACAGAAATTCTTCATAAAGATGTAAATAATGATTGCTGATTGGCTTGTGCATAACTTTTCAGGCCAGGATTCTTGTGAACACTGTTCCTTCATGTCTCTTTCTCTGATTTGCTGTGTTTTAAAGTAAGCAAAACTCAAGCAGGCGAATTGTGTTTGGGGAAAAATAAACTGTTACCTGCATCTCACTCCTTGTGGTGTTTTTTTTTCTTCTTTTTTTTTTCCCCTTCTCTGAAATGTCTGTCTCAAGCATTTTATGATTGTAGTTCTACTTGACAAGTTTCCAGTTGTATGGAAATCCTTGATATTTTATCGCTAATGTTTATTTTTTAAGTTTTGCAGAACGTTAGATGAACAGGTAGTTGGGTACATTTGTTAAAGTAAGAATAAGGGACTAAGAAGGAAAATTGGTAATCTTGCTTTTTTGTGCCTGATGTATTTTTAAAACAAGTACAATAAATAGGTAAAATATAATCATAACTGGTTAGTGCTGTAAAGGTTTAAATCTTACTTTATATTTTATAAAGGGTCTGAATACAAATCCATGCCACTCTTTTCAGATATTTGTAAAACATTTTGAAAGCCATTCATTTTACTTTTAGATATTATATACAGCCACATCTCAATGAATTACAATATCGAAAAGTTGATTTAAGTAATTTAACCCCGAACCACCTGTGACTGCAAACTTTACACTGAACCTCAAGCAACTTGGATTCTGTGCCTCTCCTTCCTTCCTCCAGACATAATCTGAAAAAAGGTAAGACCCCTCTGACATTGTCTCTGGTTCAAGAGTGGCTTGACGCATGGAATGTGACAGTTGTAGTCCCTGACCTGGATACGCCTGTGCGTGGTGGCTCTTGGAAGCACCGACTCCACCTGTAGTCCACTCCTTGTGAATCTCCTCCCCAAAATGCCTCGTTTTCTACCTCGTTTTTCCTTTTCCATTGGAATCAGACCAGACAGGGAAGCCTTCACTTCTCATGGGCATCAATGATATTTGGATGAGCATGACACTTTCACCGCTTGTCTTTCCTTAGCCAACCGAAATCAGCCCTTGTCACCTAAATATTTCTATTTGCCCAATTTTCCCTGTTCACTTTCTGCCCAAACATTTTCCACTCCTTGAAAAGTACATTTTATCAAGAGATTATCATTATTATCCATGTCACCTTTCAGTAGTTTTAATATAATGGTCTCCGATGGATTGGCACCCCGTCCAGGGTGTACCCCGCCTCATGCCCCAAACGACCCTGTATATGGGACACAGTGGTATAGACGATGAGTAAGAACAGTTTTTTTTTTATTTATTTCCACTGGTTTGGTTTCGATTGTTAAGTTTTCATTTAAGCTTATTTAAAATATTTATAATTGAAAATGCCTTGTCTATATTGAAGATATTGGGAAAAATAAGTTAAGTTTCCTTATTAACTTTTGTTTATACAGTGGAACCTCGGATTGCGCGTGTTCCGTGAGACGAGAAATGTTTTTAATACACTTTGACTTGATACCCAATGATACCAGGATATCATGTGGCACGCACTCACTTCTTGTTTTGACGCCGAGTGTCACGTGATCACGCACTGAGCCAGTTTTTCGATCTCTCTCACGCTGCACAATTGTGGGTAATCAACTCCCATGCTCGGTCTCAACTATGCGAGTATCGCATGCACATTAACATCCATGCGTGTGTGTAACACTAACAAACTGTGACCATGTGTGTGTGCACGTAAATCGTGTGTATGTCACTGGAAAAACGACTCCATTCTACTCAAGAATATTGTTTTTTGTTATAGAGAAAATAAAATCAATAGTGCGTGTATGCCATGAATGAACAAGTATGGAGTGTATTCATGAAACTTTAAATGTGACTAATATTGATCAATACTCACTTCAACTGAAGTCATAAATCATAAACATTATGCTGTTTTTTTTTATAGTGGTGCTTTTATTTAAGAAATTGACATTTGCATGAATCTAACAATTCATAGAACTTTATTAGTCATTGTTTTTAGACTGGATGCAGAAGCATCACAAGTTGGATGGAGAGAACACTTAAATTTTTCAATATAATGTATATTGGGGGGGAAAGTGGTAGAGAAGGAGATGCTGATATTAAGCCCAAGCTTGCTGTTTCTGCTGGAACTCTGAGATCCTGCTCTCCATGATGGGGCGGAAGTGACGGATCAAACCCTGCAAACAAATCGTTTCATAAAACAATTAGTTGAATAATTTAAAGCACAGTTCGTGTAAGTAGTAGTAGTGTTTACTTTTCATAACGTACCTGTACGGGCCATGCAGCTCCATCTCCCAGAGCACAGATGGTGTGACCTTCAATCTGTTTGCTGAGCTCCCAGATCATATCGATCTCTGCCGCCCGTGCATCTCCTTTTACGAAGCGCCACATCATGTTATTCATCCAATCCACTCCTGAGAACAGATAATTAAAATATATTAAGTTCAAAGATTAAATAAATTACTCCAGCAAGCTGATCTAGAAGGCTGTCTAGAAGTAAATCTTCTAGACAGCCTTTAAGGTATTATATTCTTATCCTTTCACAGTGATCTTAAACCACAAGGCATGGATTATTTTTCTAACTACAGTATTTTAACAACTATAACATGAATGATGGGTTAGAAGCGATTCCGGGAAATGACAAACTGCATTTTTTTGGTCTTATTGATTTTAAGAGAAAATCAAAAAAGAAACTGATGCATGAACCACTATATATACCCGCTATAATGTAAGGTATAATCGCTTCCACAACATGGAAGGACCTAAAGGACTTAATCAATGTTCTTATTAGAGCTCATTCTTATTTTACCATGACAGCATACCCGCTCGTGTTTTATTTATTACATAGTATCTCAACAACTAAGAAACCAACACCACTGATGTGCAGTTCCGTACCTTCCCTGCAGGGAGTGCACTGGCCACAGCTTTCATGCTTGTAGAATTCGATCAGCCGTGCAATAGCTCTGATTACATCCGTCTGTAATGAAAGAAAAATGTGCAAAACAAGAATGATGAGACAACAGCCCCCTGGGAAAGGATGCACAAAAAGGCGCCATTGAAACTCCTCAGACCCGTCCTATACATGGGTAACGACAAAGGATTTTTTTTGGCCGTGTCACAGGGACAAACGATCGTGGCCATGTTATTACTTCAAGCTGCACTCTGGGGGACAGAGGAAAATTGTTTCCATCCTGATCTTCCTTGCATAATCCTGATTCATTACATTTAGGCATTTGGCAGACGTTATTAATTTCATTACAGCTGCATCTCAGTGTATAATAGATGAGGAAACCTGACTGAGTTAGGCATCATGATCGTATATTATATACACAGACTTATGAATGAGTTCAGTTCAGGGAGCACGTTCGTCGTAAGTCTGAATTGTTCTGAAGTCAGACAATGTGAGTTTTCTACACCTTTGACACGAATTTACACTCACCTAAAGGATTATTAGGAACACCATACTAATACGGTGTTTGACCCCCTTTCGCCTTCAGAACTGCCTTAATTCTCCGTGGCATTGATTCAACAAGGTGCTGAAACGTTGGCCCATATTGATAGGATAGCATCTTGCAGTTGATGGAGATTTGTGGGATGCACATCCAGGGCACGAAGCTCCTGTTCCACCACATCCCAAAGATGCTCTGTTGGGTTCAGATCTGGTGACTGTGGGGACCATTTTAGTACTCATTGTCATGTTCAAGAAACCAATTTGAAATGATTCAAGCTTTGTGACATGGTGCATTATGCTGGAAGAAGCCATCAGAGGATGCGTACATGGTGGTCATAAAGGGATGGACATGGTCAGAAACAATGCTCAGGTAGGCCGTGGCATTTAAACGATGCCCAGTTGGCACTAAGGGGCCTAAAGTGTGCCAAGAGAAGATCCCCCACACTATTACACCACCACCACCAGCCTGCACAGTGGTAACAAGGCATGATGGATCCATGTTCTCATTCTGTTTACGCCAAATTCTGACTCTACCATTTGAATGTCTCAACAGAAATCGAGACTCATCAGACCAGGCAACATTTTTCCAGTCTTCAACTGTCCAATTTTGGTGAGCTCGTGCAAATTGTAGCCTCTTTTCCCCATTTGTAGTGGAGATGAGTGGTACCCGGTGGGGTCTTCTGCTGTTGTAGCCCATCCGCCTCAAGTTTGTGGTGTTGTGGCTTCACAAATGCTTTGCTGCATACCTCGGTTGTAACGAGTGGTTATTTCAGTCAAAGTTGCTCTTCTATCAGCTGGAATCAGTCGGCCCATTCTCCTCTGACCTCTAGCATCAACAAGGCATTTTCGCCCACAGGACTGCCGCATACTGGAGGTTTTTCCCTTTTCACACAATTCTTTGTAAACCCTAGAAATGGTTGGGCGTGAAAATCCCAGTAACTGAACAGATTGTGAAATACTCAGACTGGCCCATCTGGCACCAACAACCATGCCACGCTCAAAATAGCTTAAATCACCTTTCTTTCCCATTCTGACATTCAGTTTGGAGTTCAGGAGATTGTCTTGACCAGGACCACACCCCTAAATGCATTGAAGTAACTGCCATGTGATTGGTTGATTAGATAATTGCATTAATGAGAAATTGAACAGGTGTTCTTAATAATCCTTTAGGTGAGTGTACAATGTAAAGCATACCAATCCACTTGACTAAATCTCTGTCCGCTTTGCCCACACTGCCATTATGTGGCCAAAAACCATAATTGCGTTTCCTAAGTCCTAAGGAAATTAATCTCACACGTCAAATCTTGGACGCCATTTTGTCTCCGTGACGCCATTTTGTCTCCGTTTTCCCTCCATTTTGAGCTGTTTTCCACTGTTTTGTTGAGGATTTTCCGAAATTATGATTATTCACCATCAGGACAGCTTTACAGGACATTGTCTACATTGTCTATCATTGTGCTCCCGGAATGATTCATTGAACCCGATGAGGCCGTCTTGTATGTTATTGTATGTTATATTGTATGTTATTTCTCCCGTACACACATACCAGACTTCAGACATTTTATATATTCACTTACACACTGGAAATATTGTATATGGTGCACAGCAGTGTGTATTTTTTGTACAGTACATGCAAGTTACTTCCACGATTGAATCAGAAGTAGAACCGCGGTCCGTTTTCGTACCTCAAATGTTCATAAGTCTTGGACTAACTGTATTTATAAAATCGCAGGTACAAATTAAATCGCCACCTAGTCATCCCTGGCAATTCCCATCCCCGGTGCATATACTTAAAGATTCTGTTAGCTCTTCTTCATCTGACCCCCTGACTCCTCCGGCTCCTGGGTCTGAACCATTTACTAATTCATCTTTGATTACCAGGTAAACTGTTTTTGTTTGTTTGTTTGGACACACCCTAGGCATTTCTAAAACACAATACATGTATAAATATTTCACGGCATATCATACTGTGTATGGTTGTGTATGTAACAAATAACATTTGAACTTGATAATTACATATGCAACATATTAGTATTGCAGCCTGTATATCTGATTGCATGATACATTATAATTATTTAAAAAAAAAACAAACAAAAAAAAAAAAAACCACCCACCGATTTGTCCATGACGATGAGTGCTGCGGTACCCAGGCCGGTTTGAGCCTGTATGAGGCCGTCAAAGTCCATGGGCACATCCTCACACACGTGTTTAGGAATGAGCGGTGTGGACGACCCACCAGGGATTACACACAGGAGGTTATCCCAGCCCCCTCTGACACCACCTGCAGGAAAGGTCACGGTTACAATTCATTGGATATAATTCATATTATAAGATATAATAGATCAGATTTCGAGTTTAGGAGTGGGAGGTGCTATAACCCGGCAAGGTTCTATTTACTCTAAAATACCTGAAACTGATTTTTAAAGATCAGTGATTTGATAAGCACCTGCCACGAAGGGATTTAAGAAATATTTACATCAGTCGTCTTCAGTAACTGCCTGCATTTCATTGGCTTTGTACAATGAGAAAGAAGTTAAATCTCAACCCATCCGTTGACCTTAATGTTTTTGAGCGAGAAAACCGGAGAACCTAGAAGAAATTTCACAGGGACCCGAGGAGAACTTTGTAGAGACACTGACCGCTGGTCCAGACACTGACTCACCAGACACTGACCCCTGATCCACCAGACACTGACCCCTGATCCACCAGACACTGACCCCTGATCCACCAGACACTGACCCCTGATCCACCAGACATTACTTTCTGATCCAGACTGTTCCCTGATTACTGGACACTAATCTCTGATTCACAGACGGATCCCACAGACACTAACCCAGATGCAACGTACAATAAAAGGTGTCTGTTAAGGGTGTGTCATACTTTTTCAGAGTTTAAAAGGTGTATCATACCTGCATGCCTCTCAATCAGCTCCTTCATCGGAACAGACATCTCCTCCTCCACGGTGCAGGGGTTGTTGACATGACCAGAAATGTTGAAGAGCTTTGTGCCAGAGTTCCTCTCTCTGCCAAAACTGACGAACCACGATCCACCGCGGCGGCAGATCGTCGGGGCTACAGACACCGTTTCAACATTCGCCACAGTCGTTGGACAACCGAACACTCCTGCAACAAGACAGTTGAAAAATATCAAGTTTCTACAATACACATTGAGCTGCAACCTCTATCCATACGCAAAGTCAATTCTTATTAGCTCCATGCACCTGCTAGCTACTGTACACTACTGACCCCTGTATAAACCTTCCCTGAGCCTGTCTCATAGTAAACTAGAGTAGGGACTTTTTTTTTTTTAGGTTTGTTGATCTTGGTATGCTGTGTGATAAACTGTTGCTCTGTTCTGTTCTCCACAGATTCACATTTAAATTCACATCTTATAGAATTCATCCTCACCCACGTCAGCAGGAAAAGGTGGCTTCAGGCGGGGCTTCCCCTGTTTACCCTCGATGGACTCGATCAGAGCTGTCTCCTCTCCGCAGATGTAAGCCCCGGCGCCGCGCATCACAAACACGTCAAAGTCGTAGCCTGAGCCGCAGGCGTTCTTTCCGATCAGCCCTGCGCCGTACGCCTCATTAATGGCCACCTAGAGAGAGAGAGAGAGAGAGAGAGAAGTGAGAGAGTAATTCATAAATCAATATCAGTACAATATCCACAGACCCATCCTTCTGTAAAAAAATAATAGTAATATTTAGAACAAGACTTAAATAAAAAATATCAAATACAGCAAGTCCCCGACTTCCGAACATTTGAGTTGCAAATTTCCGCAGATACAAACGCACCGCGGATCTATGAACATTCGTAGATGCAAACAAACATACTGTACAGTAAATACACACCAGTGATCCAGATATCAATATTTACAATTATATACAATATTTTAAGTGTGTAAGTGAATGTATAAAATGTCTAAAATCCGGTATATTGTACGTTTGCACATCTGGGGATACGGGAGAAATGAGACGCCAGCACGATGATAGAAAATATCTGTTGAATGCAAAACCAAAATACCAAACCTGTGTTTTTTTTTTTTTTATACTTTACGTTTTAGATTGGTGTAAAAGGTGTACGAGACTCACTTTGTCTGACTTACGAACGAAATCAACTTACGAACGTGCTCCCAGAAAGTGCTCATTAATAAGTCAGGGACTTACTGTAAAATGGATTTTATTACAAATGCAACCAAAGAAGACAGCTATCCTATCCTATTCTTCCTCATTTAAAAATCAACAAAATTTTAAGTTTGTTTAAAGATCTCACCTGAAGATTTGACGCCTCGTTGTAAAACTCTCCACGGATATAGATATACGCAGCGCGCGCTCCCATGGCTCTACCCGCAACCAGGCAGCCCTCCACCAGCTTGTGTGGGTCATGGCGCATGATCTCTCGGTCTTTACAGGTCCCTGGTTCTCCCTCGTCCGCGTTCACCACTAGGTACTTGGGCCTGAGGATAAGAGGAGTCGGATTATACTGATAACAATAAGAGCAGCTCATACAGCATTGCAAAACAGAATGAAATCATTCAATGTTTCAGCTGACCGGCCGTCGCTGGGTTTGTTCATGAAGCCCCACTTCATCCCTGTGGGGAAGCCAGCTCCTCCTCGACCACGCAGACCAGACACCTTGATCTCATTGAGGATCCAGTCCACTCCCTTGTCCAGGATCTCTTTAGTCTTGTACCAGTCGCCGCGACTTAGCGCACCTTTCAGCCTAGTGTGACCGTGAAAGCTTTAGCAAATCTTTTCATTTTGCGGATTATCAGGAAATCTTAATCTCCAGTCTTAACACATATGCACTGTTCAAGTAAGCAGTACTTCAACGATGTATATGTCTGCAAAATTTGTGAATATATTTTTCTCTCATTCTGATGATATCTAGAACATCTATAAAAATAAATACATGTAAAAAAAAAAAAGTCCTAAATACCTCCAGTCATGACGGCCATAAAGGTTGGTGAAAATTCTGTCCTGGTCAGCCAAAGGTCCAAACTTTGTTTTCTTGACTTTTTCCTGAATAACACAACAAACTAAAATGTAACTATGATGTACTTTTAAAACACACACTCTCCATCTCACTCGGTTCATAAGTCACAACTGTCTATTTATGGCTGTCTATTGGAGCTATGAACACAATGTTTAACGTTAACATTAATGAATCAGACATTATCGAAACAATCTACAGAGGGTTGTACAGGAGAGGAACTACCTGCTGAGCCGTGCTGCTGTAACGCACTAACGCCACCTGGCTCCCTCTGCTGACTGAAGAGGAGATCGTAGGAGTGCGAGTCACAAAAGTGTTGGGTAAATGCAGCACCCCTGAGCCGAGTGCGCGACTCAGTCCGGGACAGCCGAGACACGCCAGCATCCTTCCTGCTGGAGACAGAAAGTATGTTCTATGAGCCGTCTGATGTGTGATACAAACCACACTGGAGTTGAAGTGAACGTCATCACTATCTGCTCTTGTAATCTATTGCTGAGCTGACGCCATGCACCCCGTGCCATCTGAATGTCAAAGTCAGGCATTGTGAATCGAAACAGAGACAATGATTGCTAACAAGGTTTAAACATTTTAGCTTCTTTGTTTGAATCCCAGACAAACCGCAGGAAGCAGACAGCCAAGTGTGAAAGAAATCTTTGATAGTGGTTCTTCATCATACATCTCTTGTCAATATACTTCAGGAATTTAAAATTACTTTAGGTAGAATTTTATCATACAACAAACACAGAATAAAATTCATAATCCAATCAAATTTAAAAAAATTTCAACATAAAAATCTGTGATTAATGATTATTGAAAACTTCCCTAACGTCAAAAGCTTATAATTCAACCAGGCATTACTTACTGTACAGGAGTGGTCTACGACATACAACAAACAAATTTACTGTATATATATATATATGACTTCTAACACCATCTTTTGATGTGTTTGATATTTCTATTAATCTCACTTCTCAGCAATTCATATGTGTAGAGTAAAACAAAGTAAAAATATTTTTTAAAAATTAAGAACTAAACACTCTTTGGTGTATAAACATGGCAATGTTTCCACAGAGTCAGAGCACATAGCCTTTAAAAACCAGGGCATATTTTTTTTTACATTACTATAATTGGTCTGATGATCAGCAGTGTTTCCCACACATTTATTATACCTGCTCAGCCTTTTTAAAATTCTTCCTGTGCATTTGAGTTTGCTAATGTGTCGTATAGAACCAAAGTTATATAAAAATTTAAAAAATATGATCTTATGAATCTGTGCTATTTCATTGCCTGTCTGACCGCTTTCTCACCCAGTGACTTATGATGACATAATAATAATAATAATAATAATAATAATAATAATAATAATAATAATAATAATAATAATAATAATTCATGTGCAATGTGCACATCGAGTTCTACATTTTTAAAATGTCATTCTAATTTTCCTGTAGCAGTAAAATTTACATGTTTTTGAAACCAATAATAACTTTGCTTCCACATGGCGCCCAAAAACGCACCCAAATGAGACCCAAATGCACGGAAATAATTTTAAAAAGGGTGAGGCTCCACTACATGTACATCTCCAGTGAAGGCTTTTTGTGGATTGGTGTTCATTCAGCTACAAGAGCATCAGGAGGCTCCAGAGGTAATGTCTTGGTTCAGTGGGGCTGAGTTCAGTCTGTGCGCTCTGTCCTGGACACTCGAGTTCCTTAACACCTTAGCACATGTCTCCATGGAGCTGGCTTTGTGCACAGGAGCAGTGTCATGCTGGAACAGGTCTGGGCCTCCTAGTTTTTAGGGAAAGTCTAGAGGAAAGTAAAGATCTATTTTTTTCTAGAGCACACAAATACATTCTAGATCAGTGGCTCTCAACTCCGCTCCAGGACGCGCCTTGTGTTTTCTCAGCTAATTAATTAATTAACAGCTGTTCTTAATTGGTGTGTGTGTGGGAAGCAGGACAGTACAGTGCTCCTCCAAGAATAAGCTTGAAATCCACTAGTTAGGATGAGTCTGTGTTTCAGACTTTGTGGCAACAGTTTAAATAATGAGAATGTGATCGTCAGGGGAGCACATACTTTTGACTACTGTGTACAAGTACATAAGGTTAGTACTGTACATCAGGGGTCCGTTCTTCGTACGTCGCTAACTCAGTTAGCTGGATTTGATTGTTGTGGATTTGTCCTGATCTTGGATTGTTTCGTTCTTCGATGTGCATCTTGCACTTGCCATCATAGCAACATGTCCGTAAGCTTAAACCTGCTCATGTAAACAGGATTTAGGATTGGCGGGTTATGATTGGCTGAAATTGCGAGATCACATCTGATTGGTTAAAGAGCATGACTGATGCGGACTGACTCACGTGGGAAAAGAAAAGTATCTTGCATGAATATATGGATGGATGTATTTAAACATAAATACAGTATATGTATACATGTGTGTGTGTGTCTGTGGTCATCATTCGTGTGTTAATCTCCGTGTGTGTCTAATATGTAACAATCCCCCCGAATGTAATATCCCCCGATTGCGTCTATATAAGTGGAGGTAATTTTCTCAAATCTGTTGCAGCCATGTCTTGTCCGTTTATGAGAGAGCAACCGATTACTGAAGGTGTGAGGATTATACGCAGAGTTTTTCAAATTCCTCATGTATTGCGTAATAGACAGGATCCTTTACCACAGCATGACAATATACTTCTTATTATACTTGTTCTTGTACTTCACTTTTACACTGTAAACCCGATTAAGTTGGCAAAACTCAATATTTGAGGTATTCAGTTACATCATTTTTTTAAAAAGTAAGTAATGATGTGTCCAATTTTAAGTAAACAGAACCATAAATTTGAGTTTGTTGAACTTGTTGCAAATAAAGTAAATTCAATCCGGCTTGGGAATCGATCCTGGGTCTTTTGCATGGCAGGCGAAACACCTCCCACTGAGCCACCAGTGCGCTTTAGATTTAAATTGGTGGAACTTTGAGGTGACAGTTACTGTTACTTAAGTACTTAAGATTACTTAAAATATCAAATTTGTTCAGCTAACTTTAAATGAATACAAATAGGATTTGAGAGTGTGTATAAACATGGGCAGCACTCACGTACTTAATAATTACTTTTATTTTAAATTATCTTTATTAAAGTTTGAAATTCTCCATAACCCTCTAATAAAAGCTCTTGCTCCGATTGAGGAAAAAAAATGAGCTGCTCTTTTGCCATTTCGTCAACCAATCGAAGGGGTTGTGATCAGTGTTTCTACTGTCGATGCATATCGCCTTTTAATCCAACGCACGAGCGCGCAATAATACTAGACAACTCAATCCAGCTATACTAATAATCAACAAAAGGTGTGCTCGAAGAACCAAATTAGCCGCATCGTAATTAGCACGATGATCTCATCTTAGATGTGTCAATTCATCTCGGATGTGTTAAGCGACGTACGAAGAACGGACCCCAGCCGTGCATCGCGTTACCCAAAATAAAAGTCATTTTAGGCTGTACTCCAAATCCCACCATAATCGCCTATACAAGTACACTACACAGCATGACGTGAACGCCTTCGCGCCCTACTTAGTGCCCTTACTGATCCATAATGCTGTCATTTGGAACGCGGCCCGTCATTATGGACCCTTCTCTCGCGATGACCTCCACAACCACTACAATAACAACCAGTCTAGCTTTTTAAACACTCTGCACTCACTGTTAGCGTTTCAACACACTATTATAACAGAACAGCATTTTCAACATTTGTTCAAATAGATGCAATAACTCGGGGCAGCTCTTTACCTTTGTGTGTACACCTCGGATCTCAGCTTACTGGAAAGGTTCAGCGCGAACCCGGAAGCACGTGACGTCACCTCTTCTTCTGCTACGGCAGAATACAAGGGAGTGCACACTGCTACCTAGTGGAAACTTCTTCCTTTTTTTTCCCCTTCTTCTTCGTTGTTGTTTTTTGGCGGCTGGTGGCCAATTTATAGGTGCGTTACTTTCCAGTGGCAGGGGTCCGTTCTTCGTACGTCGCTTAACACATCCGAGATGAATTGACACATCTAAGATGAGATCATCGTGCTAATTACAATGCGGCTAATTTGGTTCTTCGAGCACACCTGTTGTTGATGATTAGTATAGCTGGATTGAGTTGTCTAGTATTATTGCGCGCTCGTGCGTTGGATTAAAAGGCGATATGCATCGACAGTAGAAACACTGATCACAACCCCTTCGATTGGCTGACGAAATGGTAAAAAGAGCAGCTCAGTTTTTTTCTCAAGCGGAGCAAGAGCTTTTATTAGAGGGTTATGGAGAATTTCAAACTTTAATAAAGATAATTTAAAATAAAAAGAATTATTAAATACATGACTATTAAATACATGAGTGCTGTACATGTTATAAGTGTATATATATATATATATATATATATAAAATCTCAAATCGTATTTGTATTAATTGCTCTTTTTGTCATCTTTAATGTCAGAGCCAGCAGTGGACCCATGGGAACAAGGGAACAAGTAGACTGTAAACCCTAATGCTCAAAGTAATTAAACACATTGAGTACTGTTAACTTAAATAATTGCAATTAGGTCAAATTAATAGACCTTTTTGAGTATTCAGAACTTTTTGGTATTTATGAGTTTGTAGAAATGACGCTTTTCAAGTTAACTGAACAAATTTGATATTTTTAGTAATTGTAAGTACTTAAACAGTAACTGTCACCTTAAAGTTCCACCAATTTAAAATCTATAGAGCTCTGGGGTCCGTTGACGAAATGGCAAAAGAGCAGCTCAATTTTTTTTTCTCAAGCGGAGCAAGAGCTTTTATTAAAGGATTATGGAGAATTTCAAACTTTAATAAAGATAATTTAAAATAAAAGTAATTATTAAATATGTGAGTGCTGCCCGTGTTACATGTTGTGTATGTATGTATGTGTGTCTGCAATATATACTCTCAAATCCTATTTGTATTAATTTAAAGTTAGCTGAACAGATTTGATATTTTAAGTAATCATAAGTACTTGAATAACAGTAACTGTCACCTCAAAGTTCCACCAATTTAAATCTAAAGCGCACTGGTGGCTCAGTGGTAGGTGTTTCGCCTGCCATGCGAAAGACCTGGGTTCGATTCCCGCGTTGGATTGAATTTACTTTATTTGCAAAAAGTTCAAATATTGATAGCTCTGGGGTCCATTCTTCGTACGTCACTTGACACATCCGAGATGAATTGACAGATCTAAGATGAGATCATCGTGCTAATTGTGATGCGGCCAATTCGGTTCTTCGACACACCTGTTGTTGATGATTAGTATAGCTGGATTGAGTTGTCTAGGATTATTGCGCGTTTGTTTAAAATGTGATATGCATCAACTGTAGAAACACTGATCACCACCCCTGCGATTGGTTGACGAAATGACAAAAGAGCAGCTCAATTTATTTCTCAAGCGGAGCAAGAGCTTTTATTAAAGGATTATGGAGAATTTCAAACTTTAATAAAGATAATTTAAAATAAAAGTAATTATTAAATATGTGAGTGCTGCCCGTGTTACATGTTGTGTATGTATGTATGTGTGTCTGCAATATATACTCTCAAATCCTATTTGTATTAATTTAAAGTTAGCTGAACAGATTTGATATTTTAAGTAATCATAAGTACTTGAATAACAGTAACTGTCACCTCAAAGTTCCACCAATTTAAATCTAAAGCGCACTGGTGGCTCAGTGGTAGGTGTTTCGCCTGCCATGCGAAAGACCTGGGTTCGATTCCCGCGTTGGATTGAATTTACTTTATTTGCAAAAAGTTCAAATATTGATAGCTCTGGGGTCCATTCTTCGTACGTCACTTGACACATCCGAGATGAATTGACAGATCTAAGATGAGATCATCGTGCTAATTGTGATGCGGCCAATTCGGTTCTTCGACACACCTGTTGTTGATGATTAGTATAGCTGGATTGAGTTGTCTAGGATTATTGCGCGTTTGTTTAAAATGTGATATGCATCAACTGTAGAAACACTGATCACCACCCCTGCGATTGGTTGACGAAATGACAAAAGAGCAGCTCAATTTATTTCTCAAGCGGAGCAAGAGCTTTTATTAGAGGGTTATGGAGAATTTCAAACTTTAATAAAGATAATTTAAAGTAATTATTAAGTACGTGAGTGCTGCGCGTGTTATATGTTTGATATATATATTCATTCTCTCAAATCCTATTTGTATTAATTTAAAGTTAGCTGAACAAATTTGATATTTTAAGTAATCATAAGTACTTAAGTAACAGTAACTGTCACCTCAAAGTTCCACCAATTTAAATCTAAAGAGCTCTGGTGGCTCAGTGGGAGGTGTTTCGCCTGCCATGCGAAAGACCCGGGTTCGGTTCCCGCGCTGGACTGAATTTACTTTATTTGCAACAAGTTCAACAAATTAAAATATTGATAGTTCTGTTTACTTAAAATTTGAAACATTTTTTTTTTTTAATTATGTAACTGATTACCTCAAATATTTTGAGTTTTGCCAACTTAATCGGGTTTACAGTGTAAAAGTGAAGTACAAGAACAAGTATAGTAAGAAGACGTATATTGTCATGCTGTGCTAAAGGATAGGATTAGACACACACGGAGATTAACACACGAATGATGACCACACACACATGTATACATATACTGTATGTATGTTTAAATACATCCATCCATGCAAGATAATTTTCTTTTCCCACGTGAGTCAGTCCGCGTCAGTCATGCTCTTTAACCAATCAGATGTGATCTCGCAATTTCAACCAATCATAACCCGCCAGGAGCGCAGCCCAAATCCTGTTTACATGAAATAAACCTGTTCCCGAGCAGGTTTAAGCTTACAGACATGTTGCTATGACAGCAAGTGCGAGATTCGCTTTGAAGAACGAAACAATCCAAGATCAGGAGAAATCCACAACAATCAAATCCAGCTAACTGAGTTAGTGACGTACGAAGAACGGACCCCTGTTCTTAAAATTGGAAACAGCATTACTTAAAAAAATACGTAATGCTTTTGATTACCTCAAATATTTTGAGTTTTTCCAACTTAATCGGGTTTACAGTGTAAAAGTGAAGTACAAGAACAAGTATAGTAAGAAGTATATTGTCATGCTGTGCTAAAGGATCCTGTCTATCATGCAATACACGAGGAATTTGAGAAACTCTGCGTATAATCCTGACACCTTCAGTAACTGGTTGCTCTCTCATAAACAGCCAAGACATGGCTGCGACAGATTTGAGAAAATTACGTCCACTTATATAGACGCAATTGGGGGATATTACATTCGGGGGATTATTACATATTATTAGACACACACGGAGATTAACACACGAATGATGACCACAGACACACACACACACACACATGTATACATATACTGTATTTATGTTTAAATGCATCCATTCATATATTCATGCAAGATACTTTTCTTTTCCCACCTGAGTCAGCCCGCGTCAGTCATGCTCTTTAACCGATCAGATGTGATCTCGCAATTTTAACCAATCATAACCTGCCAGGAGCACAGCCTAAATCCTGTTTACATGAAATAAACCTGCTTCCGAGCAGATTTAAGCTTACGGACATGTTGCTATGACAGCAAGTGCGAGATGCGCATCGAAGAACGAAACAATCCAAGATCAGGACAAATCCACAACAATCAAATCCAGCTGAGTTAGCGATGAACGAAGAACAGACCCCTGAACTCCAAACTGAATGTCAGAATGGGAAAGAAAGGTGATTTAAACTATTTTGCGCGTGGCATGGTTGTTGGTGCCAGTAACTGCCCAGTAAATTGGGATTTTCACGCCCAACCATTTCTAGGGTTTACAAAGAATGGTGTGAAAAGGGGAAAACATCCAGTATGCGGCAGTCCTGTGGGCGAAAATGCCTTGTTGATGCTAGAGGTCTGTGGAGAATGGGCTGACTGATTCAAGCTGATAGAAGAGCAACTTTGTCTGAAATAATTACTCGTTACAACCGAGGTATGCAGCAAAGCAATTGTGAAGCCACAACAAGCACAACCTTGAGGCGGATGGGCTACAACAGCAGAAAACCCCACCGGGTACCACTCATCTCCACTACAAATAGGAAAAAGAGGCTATAATTTGCACGAGCTCACCAAAATTGGACAGTTGAAGACTGGAAAAATGTTGCCTGGTCTGATGAGTCTCAATTTCTGTTGAGACATTCAGATGGTAGAGTCAGAATTTGGCGTAAACAGAATGAGAACATGGATCCATCATGCCTTGTTACCACTGTGCAGGCTGGGGGTGGTGTAATGGTGTGGGGGATCTTTTCTTGGCACACTTTTAGCCCCTTAGTGCCAATTGGGCATTGTTTAAATGCCACGGCCTACCTGAGCATTGTTTCTGACCATGTCCATCCCTTTATGATCACCATGTACCCATCCTCTGATGGCTAGTTCCAGCAGGATAATGCACCAGGTCACAAAGCTCGAATCATTTCAAATTGGTTTCTTGAACATGACAATGAGTTCACTGTATGTAAAAAGGCCCCCACAGTCACCAGATCTCAAGCCAATAGAGTATCTTTGGGATGTGGTGGAACGGGAGCTTCATGCTCTGGATGTGCGTCCCACAAATCTCCATCAACTGCAAGATGCTATCCTATCAATAATGGCCAACGTTTCTAATGAATGCTTTCAGCACCTTGTTGAATCAATGCCACGTAGAATTAAGGTAGTTCTGAAGGCGAAAGGGGGTCAAACACTGTATTAGTATGGTGTTCCTAATAATCCTTTAGGTGAGTGTACTGTACATATATATATATATATATATATACTCTCAAATCTTATTTGTATTAATTGCTCTTTTTGTCGCCTTTAATGTCAGAGCCAGCAGTGGACCCATGCGAACATGGAAACAAGTAAAAGTGAAGTACATGAACAAGTATAGTAAGAAGTATATTGTCATGCTGTGCTAAAGGATCCTGTCTATAATGCAATACACAAGGAATTTGAAAAACTCTGCGTATAATCCTCACACCTTCAGTAACCGGTTGCTCTCTCATAAACGAACAAGACATGGCTGCGACAGATATAGACGCAATTGGGGGGTAGAATGTTACATATTATTAGACACACGCAGAGATTAACACACGAATGATGACCACAGCCACACACGTATACATATACTGTATGTAAGTTTAAATACATCCATCCATATATACAGTGTATGCAAGATACTTTTCTTTTCCCACGTGAGTCAGTCTGTGTCAGTCATGCTCTTTAACCAATCAGATATGACCTCGCCATTTCAACCAATCATAACCCGCCAGGAGCGCAGCCTAAATCCTGTTTACATGAAATAAACCTGCTTCACAACGATCAAATCCAGCTAACTGAGTTAGCGACGTACGAAGAACGGAAGCATACCTCTCGCACTTGCTGTCATAGCAACAGGTCCGTAAGCTTAAACCTGCTCGGAAGCAGGTTTATTTCATGTAAATAGTGACTTAGAGCCTTGAATCTCCAGCCCCTGGGTTTGATTCCTACATGAGAATGTGCATGTTAACAGGGAACCCATCCTCATTTGGGTGATAACGGATAGCAGGAATTATATAACATCATGTGTATTATGCAGCTGGAAGTTCAATATAACAGAAGTTATTTAAATTAACATGAAGTCCAGTTCAGCACAGGGATGAGTCAGCAGGTGCAGGGGGCAGATGGGGTCTGGATCACTGGGAGCTCAGAAGCAGCATGTGTAGCTCCAAACCATCATGGATCAGCTGGAGCTGGTCCTTCTCTGGATGCCTCAGGAACCTCGCAGGATTGGCCTCTGTCTACTGAAGCTGGTACAATCTCCAGATTCCTCGGGATGGGGAGAAAAATAAAGTGCAGGTGGAAAGAATTAGCATAATTCCCATTCAGGGTACATAAAGGATATATGATGAATTACATGTATACCAGATTAAAGAGATGTGTGTTGAGTCTACTGTTAAACTAGTAAACTGTGTCTGAGCCCCGAACACTGTCAGGAAGGCTATTCCAAAGTTTAGGAGCTAAGTATGAAAACGCTTTACCCTCTTTTGTAGATTTCGATATTCTGGGAACTACCAGAAGTCCGGAGTTTTGTGATCTTGTACGTAAGTAATGCTAGTTTGTAATTAATTCTAAACTGAATAGGTATCCAGTGCAGCGATGATAATATTGGGGTTATATGATCATATTTTTTAATCTGGTGAAAAACCTGGCGGCTGCATTTTGGACTAATTGTAGCTTGTTTAATAAGAATGCAGGACGACCACCTAGTAATGCATTACAATAGTCCAGTCTGGAGATCATGAATGGAAGAACTAGCTTTTCTGCATCAGATATAGATAAAATGTTCCTAAGCTTGGCCATATTTCTAAGATGGAAGAAGGCTGTTTTGTAATATAAAAAATATGATTTTCAAAGGATAAATTACTGTCTAACTTGAGACATGCAATAAGCTGGTCAGCAATTATAGGAAGCATTTTATTACTGTAATAGCCAATAAAGGCTTCAACATTGCTTTTTGAGAAGGGTATGAATAATTTTGAACATGCAAATATTTGTTCAAATGCAAATAAAAGAAGAGTAATATGTTTTAAATAAAAGAAGAGTAACATGCCACAATGATGGCTCTTGTACACCACCTTATTATCTTCTGGGAGATGCCTGTGTCATTTCTAATCAAGAAAAACACTTGCTGGTTGTATAATATATTATATATACAGTGGAACCTCGGATTGCGAGTAGCTCGGTTTACGAGTGTTTCGCAAGACGAGCAAAGATTTTTAATACATTTTGACTTGAAAAACGAGCATGTCTTGGTTTACGAGTGCCGAGTTTTTTGACACCGACACACACACACACCAACACACACACACTCTCTCGCCTTTTCACCCCCCCTCCCCGGCTTCACACAGACGCACACACTCTGCTCTACACAGAAACTCTGCTCTGTCACGATTCTTTTCAAAGGTAAGGTGCTGGTTCATTTATTTTTTGTTTTTTTACTTTACAGCAGTGATTCCGATAGTCTGCGCTCACGCGAGTGTCATTAGAGAGATTTATTTTTTTCCCGTTAAAACAGTGTTTCCGTTGTGTGTGTGTTTCTTGTGAAACTTAAAAAGAGGTGGGTGGAGGGAGGAGGAGTTTTACTGTGTAAGACGAGGCGAGGGAAGGGGCTAATTCCACACATACACACACATACATGGCGCCTGCATGCACAAACAGAAACACTTATCTGTTGGAATTTATTTGAACTTTTTTTAAAGGTAAAGTGCAGGTTAATTTGTTTTATTTTTACTTTATATATTGTATTAATTATTTTTCTGTATTTATTTTTTTGGGCTGTGGAATTAATTATTTAAGTTTTCATTATTTCTTATGGGAAGATTTGATTTGGTTTACGAGCCCGCTTCCAGAACTATTTATGCTCATAATCCATGGTTCCACTGTACTTGCAAAACATTGTTGCACTGGAGAACCTACTGTATAAGAGGGGAGCCTGCTCATACCTGTGTCACCACTAGATGGCAGCAGAGACCCTTCTGCAGGGGTCTGAGTTAAAGAGTGACATACAGTATGTGTTCAGTTCTTTATTCCTGGGCTGAAGTAAGGACAGACCAATGCTGCATAAAGTGACAGGTGCAAGTGAGTGTGTGTGAAATGGAGGAGTCAGAGTATAAGAGTGGGGGAGGCCGAAGAGCAAAGGGGAGGCAGAGCTGGGAGGTAGCTTCCTGATCGCCTGATGGATGAAGCTGCCCTTCAGTCTGCTGGTCCTGGCCTGGAAACTCCGTAGTCTCCTCCCTGATGGCGGCAGACTAAAGAAGCTTTGAGTTGGGTGGGTAGGGTCACAGGTGATGCTGAGAACTTGAGTGTGAGGCGGGTGTTGTAAATATCATGGGAGGGGGAGAGAGAGATGGGAGAGAGACACCAACAATCTTCTCATCTGCTCTCACTATGCGCTAGAGCATCTTTTGGCAGGACACATTGCAGACGCTGTACGACACAATGATGCAGCTGGTCAAAGGTGCACATGATGGGTGTCGGGGCTCTGGCTCTCCTCAGCTTGCGGAGAAAGTAGAGACATTGCTGTGCGTTCTTGGCCAGTGCTGCATTGTTGATTGGACCGATAAGCAAACTGGTTCCAGGAAGGGGGGGCAGACATGATGCTGTATGTTGCATGACTAGCCATTCAAAGCACTTCATAATGATAGGAGTAAGTGCAACCGAAATAACAGAAATAATTAAAACAGGATGGAGATATTTTCTTTGGTACTGGGATTATGGTGGTAGATTTGAAACATGTGAGAATAACAGCCTGACTCAGTAAGATGTTAAAAATGTTCATTAAAGACATCAGTGAGTTTCCCAGTACAATCTCTCAGTAAGCAGCCAGGAATGTTGTCAGGACCCAGGGCTTTGTGTGCGTTGATCCTGTGGAAGGTTCCGTACCTTCAGTAGTCTGTAGACCTCCCCTGTTAGCCACGGTTTCTGGTTGGCCCGGACAGTAATGGTCTTTGTAACTGTGATGTAGGCAGTGACAGTTTCTGTGTACTCCTGAAGGTCTGTGGAGTTGTTCTGTGTGGCAATGTGCTTAAATATATCCCAGTCTATGGTGTTAGAGCACTCCTGGAGTACCTTAGAAGACCCTTCCGGCCACATTTGTATTTGTTTGTGGACCAGTTTGGCAACTGTAACCAGTGGTCTGTATACAGGCATAGCATAACAGTAATGTGGCCTGAGCCACCAAGGTGGGGGGAGGGGGTGGGCCTTGTAAGCTCCTCTCTGAGTCAAGTAGGCTTTCATTGTCATTCCAACCATATACAGTTAGTACACAGTGAAACGAAACAACGTTCCTCCAGGACCAAGGTGCTACATACATGCAACAACATAAATTTACAACACACATTTTTACATTTTTAAGTTAATCTAAAAGAACTATCAAATTTCTATACAAAAATACACAATAGACAAAGTGCACGTGCAAATGTGCAAACAAAGAGGTACATGACAGACACAACAATGTAACACTTTTTGATGAAGTATGAGTTGGGAAGAGCAGCAGTAAACAGTTTACATTTTGACAAGAGTACTGTGTGCAAATAGCAGTCAAATAAATATTGTGCAAAAAATTGCGAAGAGCAGCACAGGTAGGTAGGTATGAGCAGATTGAGATGGATGTATATCAGTGTGATTGTGCATGTGTGTTTATCAGTTCAGTCCATCATGTTCGTCTGAGTGATTTGTGTGAGTGTGTGTGTGTGTGTGTGTGAGAGTGTGTGTGTGTGTGTGTGTGTGTGTGTGTGTGTGTGTGTGTGTGTGTGTGTGTGTGTGTGTGTTTTTATCCGTCCAATCTATTTGTGTTGAGGAGACGGATGGCTTGCGGGTAAAAACTGTTTCTCAGTCTGGATGTGAGTGCCCCGAATGCTTCGGTGCCTTTTTCCAGATGGCAGGAGGGTGAAGAGTGAGTGTGAGGGGTGTGTCCGGTCAGCCAGGACACACCCCTCACGGTAATGCTGGTGGCTTTGCGGATGCAGCGTGTGATGTAAATGTCTTCGATAGAAGGGAGAGAGACACCGATGATCTTCTCAGCTGTCCTCACAATCCGCTGTAGGGTCTTGCGGTCTGATATGGTACAATTCCCAAACCAGGCAGTGATGCAGCTGCTCAGGATGCTCTCAATAGTTCCTCTATAGAAGTGAGGATCGGTGGTGGAAGCTGTGTCTTTCTCAGCCTTCTCAGGAAGAAAAGACGTTGTTGGGCTTTCTTATGCAGAGAGCTGGTGTTGAGGGACCAGGAGAGGTTCTCCTCCAGGTGGACGCCCAGGAATTTTGTACTCTTGACGATCTCCCCAGAAGAGCCGTCGATGCTGAGCGGAGAGTGATCGCTTCGTGTCCTCCTGAAGTCAACAACCATCTCTTTTGTCTTTTCGATGTTCAGAGCTAGGTTGTTGTCTTTACACCAGTCCGTTAGCCTCTGCACTTCCTCTCTGTACGCGGACTCGTCGTTCTTGCTGATGAGACCCACCACGGTCGTGTCATCAGCAAACTTGATGATATGATTGGAGCTGTGTGTCACTACACAATCATGAGTCAGCAGTGTGAACAGCAGGGGACTGAGCACGCAGCCCTGGGGGGCCCCAGTACTCAGTGTGGTGGTGCTCGAGGTGTAGCTCCCGATCCGCGCTGCTTGAGGTCTTTCGGTCAGAAAGTCCAGGATCCAGTTACAGAGGGAGGTGTTCAGGCCCAACAAGCTCAGCTTCCCGATCAGGTGTTGGGGGATGATTGTGTTGAATGCTGAACTGAAGTCTATGTACAGCATTCTGACGTAAGTGTCTTTCTTGTCAAGATGTGACAGTGCCAGGTGGAGTGTGGTGGAGATGGCATCGTCCGTTGAACGGTTTGGACGATACGTGAACTGCAGGGGGTCTAGTGAGGGGGGCAGCAGGGTCTTGATGTGTCTCATGACGAGCCGCTCGAAGCACTTCATGATGATGGGTGTGAGTGCAACAGGGCGGTAGTCATTGAGACAGGACACAGAAGACTTCTTCGGCACGGGGACGATAGTGGTGGACTTGAAGCATGTGGGAACGACGGCGCTGCTCAGAGAGATGTTGAATATGTCGGTGAGAACACCTGCCAGCTGTTTTGCACATTCTCTGAGCACTCTGCCTGTGATGTTGTCTGGTCCAGCAGCTTTACGTGGGTTGACTCTCCGTAGAGTTTTCCTCACAGCAGCCGTGGTGAGACACAGCACCTGGTCGTTCGGCAGAGGGGTGGTCTTCCTCGCCGTCACGTCGTTCTGCATGTCGAACCGTGCGTAGAAGTTGTTCAGCGCATCTGGAAGGGAGCCGTCACTGTCACAGGTAGGTGATGTCGTCCTGTAGTTAGTGATGGCTTGTATACGCTGCCACATGCGCCGTGTGTCACCACTGTTCCTGAAGTGATTGTGGATTCTCTGGGCGTGTGCGCGCTTCGCCTCTCTGATGGCCCGGGACAGTTTGGCCTTTGCTGTTCTTAGGGCCGCCTTGTCCCCCGCTTTGAAGGCAGAGTCTCTGGTTCTCAGAAGTGCACGCACCTCCGCAGTAATCCACGGTTTCTGGTTGGGTTGTGAGATGATGTTCTTGGAGACAGTGATGTCATCGGTGCACTTGTTGATGTAGCTGGTCACTGATGACGTGTACTCCTCCAAGTCGGTGTAGTCGCCGTAAGTTGCAGCCTCCCTAAACATGTTCCAGTCAGTGTTCTCGAAACAGTCCTGAAGAGCAGAGATGGCTCCTGCTGGCCAGTTTTTCACCTGCTTCAGAACCGGTTTTGAATGCCTGATGAGTGGTCTGTATGCTGGAATTAGCATAACAGAGATGTGGTCTGAGTAGCCGACGTGGGGGCGGGGCTGTTTGTGTAAACAAGGTCAAGCGTGTTTTCCCCTCTCGTTGCAAAGCCCACATACTGATGGCATTTAGGAAGCACTGACTTGAGATTTGCATGGTTGAAATCTCCAGCAACAATAAACAGTCCATCCGGGTGTGTGTTCTGCAGATTACTGATCTTAGCATACAGTTCACAGAGCGCTTCCTTAGCATTAGCACTAGGTGGAATGTACACTCCGATAATGAAAACGGTGGTGAATTCCCGCGGTAAATAAAAAGGTCTACATCTAACAGTCACAATCTCCACCAGCGATGAGCAAAAGCTAGAAACTAGCACAGAGTTCTTACACCATTTCGTGTTGATGTAAACACACAAGCCGCCGCCGCGAGTCTTACCGCACAGAGCTGCGTTTCTGTTGGCGCGAAACGAGGCTAGTCCGTCTAGCTGAATGCCGGTGTCTGGAACTCTGTCGCTGAGCCATGTCTCCGTGAAAACAAATACACAGCAGTCCCTAACCTCACGCTGTGTAGCCTGTTGCAGTCGGATGTGGTCCAGTTTATTTTTCAGGGAGCAGACGTTAGATAAGATGATGGACGGAAAAGCCGGCCGGCTAGGGTTTGTTTTTAGCCTAGCACAGACTCCCGCCCGCTTGCCGTGCTTCCGCTTCCTCGCGCACCGCTTACGATGTCCCCTCCTCCGGCCACCGGCATCAGGCAGCGCCGAGGACTGGAGGCCTGGTTCCCGAACCAAGCCGTAGGTCGCGCAGCTCATTTTGAATGAAATATGCCGGTTTATTGAGTTGCAAAAGTGTCTGGCGGTGGTAAGTATGAACACCGTTTAACTATGTAAAATAAACGCGCTACGACACGACGTAAACAATGTAGCACCATTTTGCGTGCTACTGCCGCGCCGCCATCTTGGTATTATCTGAGTTGTAATAATAATACATTTTATTTATAATGCACTTTATATTTGAAGCAAATCTCAAAGTGCTACAAATTAATTCAACCCGAAAGCTCTGATAAAAAGATAAGACCAGAAGACCAGATTTAAAAGCATCAACAGTCTGTGGCGTCCTCAGATACTCTGGGAGAGCATTCCACGGTCTAGGTGCAGCTGAGCAAAAAGCCAGATCTTCCATAGTATGAAGCTTGGTCTCGAGGTTTCAAAAGATGTACTGATGCAGAGCGGAGGTTGAGTGTGGATGTATGTAAGGTAATAAGCTCTTTGAGGTAGGGAGGGGCATCCCCATAAATACAATGGTGGGTAAGAAGGGCAACTTTGTAATCAATTCTGAATGAAACAGGGAGCCAGTGAAGAGATTTAAGAATGGGCGTAATATGGTTATATTTACGCCCTCTCATCAGGATCCTAGCAGCACTGTTCTGAATATACTGCAGCTTTTGAAGGATTTTTCCAGTAGTCCAGTCTGGAGGAGACAAACGTATGGTCTAACTTTTCTGCATCCGCAAAAGTGAGTGCTGGACGCAGTTTTGCAGTATTCCTGAGGTAAAAATAAGAGATCTTACACAGATATTGGATATGAGCCTCTTACGTCAAATGAGAGTCCATTTTAACCCCAAGGTTAATAACAGATGTTAACAATGGGATATCCTGTCCAGAAAAGGTAATACTGGTAACTGGTTAGATGTCCTAACCTGGTGTGGGGTGCCTAGAGCTATTCAGCTGCAAGAACTTTTGCTTTATCCATGACTTTATCTCCTCCAAACAAAGATGTTCAAAGTGAATGAAAGCAGAGTAGATGAGGAAGTCGAATTTATCCTGAGGTAAAGCTGCGTATCATCAGCATAGCAATGAAATAAAATCCCATACTGGCTAATGATACAGCCTAGGGGAAGCATATACAATATAAACAAAATGGGGGCGAGCAACACCACAGGAACACCACAGGTCACATTGTGTGTAGTGGATTTAGCCTCTCCCAGGGCAACATGCTTCATTCTTTCGGTAAGATAAGAAGAGAACCAGAGTCAGAGAGTCAGACAGTGTAACGTAATCTGTGAAGAAGAATGTTGTAATCAACACTATCAAAGGCTGAACAGACGTCCAACAGGATGAGAAGCGTTGGAAAACCAGCATCAGCCGACATCAGCAGGTCATTCGTGGCTCTAACCAGAGCTGTTTCTATGCTGTAGGAGAGGTGGAAACCAGACTGGAATTTCTCAGACAAATTATTTTGTTTTTTCGATACTGAGACTGAAGCTCTGCAGCAATTACTATTTCCAGTACTCCTTGATCTAAGGTGGATTTTTTAAAAAGTGGTCTGATGACAGCACGGGGGGGAACATATCCAGTCTGGAGAGAGTGATTTATGATCCTGGTAATCAGAGAACCTATAGCACAAAGGTTGCATTTAACCAAAATTGTAGGAAAAGGGTCCAGAGCACAATTTGATGGTTTCACCTTTCTGACAATGACCTCAACCTCTTGCTGTGTAACGTCAGAGAAACAGCTGAAAGGTTGCAAATTCCCTGGCTGTGGGTCATGTGGGGAGCGGATGGTATCCATTTTTTTCCTGAAGAAAGTAATGATGTTATTGCATTTCTCCTCTGTAAGCTTCCATGAGAAATTGTGATTTCAATAAGCGATTAATAGAAGAGAAAAGTTGCTTCGAATTTCCAGAGCAATTGTTAATGATATTTGAATAAAACTGTGATCTTGCAGCTCTCAGTGCTCTTGCATGTGCCTTCTGATGTTCTCTGTAAACTTGCTTATGAACCTGCAGACGTCGCTCAAGGACATGCCCAGCTGTCTTCATCTTCCGCAGCTCACATGTATACCAGGGGGCTGAACGTGAGAAGCAGACAGTTCTATATCTGACAGGGGCATGGAAATCAAGGAGACTTCTGAGGGATGGGTTGTGACTGAGGAACATTCGACAGAGGAGAGATGCTGAAGATCTTTGCTCAGAGTGTGATCTTTTTCAAATTTCTGTAACATATTTGTCGTTTTGCTTTTGTGAGGGAACAAGGGAGTGACAGCTCCATCGAAACGACCTTGTGGTTAGACACCCCCAGATCATACACACAAAGGTTGCTAATGGGTACAGAATTTGTAATAATCAGATCCAAGATATACCTTCTGAAATGTGTGGGAACATCAACATGCTGTTGAAGATTAAGGCAGTCCAGTAGTTGTAAAAACTCAACTGCCTATTGCCAAGTGTCTATTATACTCGGTGACTTTAATGTTCATGTAATGTTGCTAGACGTGGTACAGAGGGATGTAAGAAAATCATGCATCTTTGAGATAAACACTGAGTTTGGTTTAGGTAGTCGATAAATAAGCAGCATTGTCATGGAGAGATGGCTGATGTCATGTTTCTGTTATGCACATAAAATCCAAGTCTTTGTCCATAATATGATCTTGTATAAGGACTGATTTAATTGAGAGATTTGGATAAAAAAAGTTCTATTTTGAGCAGTTTTGGTGTAGTAAATTTCTGTCATGGCCGTAATACAGTGAGATCCGCGTTTTCCATCCGGCTTGGTGAGTAGCATTCTCGGTAAATTTCCAGAGCTGTCCAACAGAAATCTTGTGGTGTTTCCCATGCTACAAACATCTGGATTAACATTGAATCTGATGACGTGTTTGATGATCGACAGCGGTTACAGATGGAATGGATGAAGCAGAACAGCCAGGCTGATGGTAAACAAACTTTCACCGAGAACTTCAATGGACACAGCCTAGCCTCCATGTTTCCCCCTCTTCTGCTTCCTCTCAAGCCTGTGGCGTCTCCAATCTCCACATGTTCCCTGTTACAGAAGTTTTCCGATAAAGCAGTGTTTCCGTTGTGTGTGTGTGTGTGTGTGTGTGTGTGTGTGTGTGTGTGTGTGTGTGTGTGTGTGTGTGTCAAAGTCGTCCCACACAGTAGACCTCCCTCCTCTCAAATAAGAGGGGAGGGAGGACTACTTTGGGGGGGGGGGGGGGGGGGTCATGCCTCCTCTCGTCTTATTTTAGCTTCAGACACACATACTCTACACAGCACATACGCACATACACATTAACAGAAACACTTATCTGTCTGTATTTATTATTACTTTTTTCAAAGATAAAGTGCAGGTAAATTCTTCTTATTTTTACTTTATATTTTGTATTAATTATTTTTGGATTTCTTTTTTGGGTTGTGGAAAAAATAATCTGAGTTTCCATTATTTCTTATGGGGGAAATTTGCTTTGATATGTTCGTGTTTTGATATACAAGTACGCTTATGGAATTAATTATGCTCACAATCCAAGGCTACACTGTACTCGCTAAAAACAGTTAACATTCAAAGTCTCATTCATAGTACTGTGGACAACTACAACAGATTTAAATCTAGTTAAACAAAAGTGTTGTCTGGTGTGCGGTGTGCAGTGTACATTACAAGTTCAGTGGGTTTAATCAATTTATCTGTACACAATTAAAACAAGTACTGGAAGGTTTTTCAGAAAACCCCATTTCTGTGCCACATCTACAACAATATATAGAGGCTTAATCCCCATCTTGCAGAGTGTGTACAAACAGGACTAACAATTAAATGGCACATGAAATGACATTAAACTTCCTTGAATGTAAGGGAATGTGGTCAAACAGTTTGAGAGCTTCATTAAACATGTAACATGGGAACAATAGTGAGCAGTTGGACAGTGATAGGGCAACAAAGTAAAAAAAAAAAAACTAGATTACAGTAAAAGTCCTGTGCTCTGAGTGAATTTGTTACAGCACATGTGAAGCAATCATAGCTTTGCCACTGTTCAGTGCAGTGTAAAATAGCTTTTAAAAGTAATACTTTCTAAACCTTGGTCTTTAATCCTATTGCAGTACTGACTATCTTGCCTACTGCAGTTTAGTGGCACAGTTAACCAACAAAGGGGTATAGAACACTGATTCACTCACTCACTCATTGTCTATACTGTATTTATTCTGTATTCAGGGTTGCGGGGGGCCTGGAGCCTATCCAAGGAGACTTAGGTCAGAGTGCCAATCAATCACAGGGCACATACAGTCGTGGCCAGAAGTTTTGAGAATTACATAAATATTGGAAATTGGAAAAGTTGCTGCTTAAGTTTTTATAATAGCAATTTGCATATACTCCAGAATGTTATGAAGAGTGATCAGATGAATTGCATAGTCCTTCTTTGCCATGAAAATTAACTTAATCCCGAAAAAAAACTTTCCACTGCATTTCATTGCTGTCATTAAAGGACCTGCTGAGATAATTTCAGTAATCGTTTTGTTAACTCAGGTGAGAATGTTGACAAGCACAAGGCTGGAGATCATTATGTCAGGCTGATTGGGTTAGAATGGCAGACTTGACATGTTAAAAGGAGGGTGATGCTTTCATTGTTAACCATGGTGACCTGCAAAGAAACGCGTGCAGCCATCATTGCGTTGCATAAAAATGGCTTCACAGGCAAGGATATTGTGGCTACTAAGATTGCACCTAAATCAACAATTTATAGGATCATCAAGAACTTCAAGGAAAGATGATCAATTCTTGTTAAGAAGGCTTCAGGGCGTCCAAGAAAGTCCAGCAAGCGCCAGGATCGTTTCCTAAAGAAGATTCAGCTGCGGGATCGGAGTGCCACCAGTGCAGAGCTTGGAATGGCAGCAGGCAGGTGTGAGCGCATCTGCACGCACAGTGAGGCGAAGACTTTTGGAAGATGGCCTGGTGTCAAGAAGGGCAGCAAAGAAACCACTTCTCTCCAAAAACAACATCAAGGACAGATTGATCTTCTGCAAAAAGTATGGCGAATGGACTGCTGAGGACTGGGGCAAAGTCATATTCTCGGATGGAGCCTCTTTCCGATTGTTTCATCTTTTTCATCATCTTTCATTCATGTGTGAAGTTGCTTCACATCCAAGGGAGTGGGCTCCCTCACAATTTTGCCCAAAAACACAGCAATGAATAAAGCATGCTACCAAAACACCCTCCAACAGCAACTTCTTCCAACAATCCAACAACAGTTTGGTGAAGAACAATCCATTTTCCAGCACGATGGAGCACTGTGCCATAAGGCAAAAGTGATAACTAAGTGGCTCGGGGACCAAAACGTTGAAATTTTGGGTCCATGGCCTGGAAACTCCCCAGATCTTAATCCCATTGCCAAGCACGGGGAGAACTTCCCATGCACACAAAGATGGGAATCGAGCAGTATAGAACACACTTTAATAAAAATTCAGTTTAAACCCCACACTTCCATCTGCCTGTGGTGCTACTAGAAGTACTCATAAAAGTATGAGCATGTTACTTACAATCTTTCAAAATTCTTATATATAAAAAAGTGATGCATTATTTAAACAATATCACATAAGAGGGAGTGCTGTACTGCTGAATATATCATGACAGCAAAGCTGGCGATCGACAGTTGGCAACCGATTAGTAATTAACAGGGGTGAAAGTAGTTTTAAATTGTTAGCAGTACTACTGTATGTAGTGAAAAGTTGAGGAGAATAAATCATGTAGGTGGTGGACTGTCCTTTAAATCTTGTAAGTTTCTCTTTATATTTTTTTTACCTTATCCTGCTCTAGAATATCAGCTCTGTTAACAGTATTAAATGGTGCATACTGTGGTGCATTCTCAGAGAATGTGCCCAGGATCTGGAAGAACTGATCCACAGAGTGAAGGATAAAAGTGAATGGATGGGTCTTGCATTTGAATGTCAGGATAACGAACATCATGAAAACAACGATCAATGGCCAAGTCCACATCATTATTGAGGGCGCGGAAATCTAAAAATTCAAAGATCTTCTTCCTTAGATCAATGATTGATCAGAACAGCGACTGCACACACAAAATCAAGCAGAAAATTGCACTGGGTTGCAGTGCAATGGTGAGCATGACCAAGATATGGAAAAGCCTCGCCGTGAAGTGAATAGTCATTGTGAAAGCTGGACAATGAAAATAGCCGACAGAAGATGAATTTAAAAAAGCCCAAAAGCATGATAGCTTTAAACCATCTTGACAGACCATGACATGTCATGAGAATGAGTGACCTCAGGGAAGTGGTCTAAGGCAGAAAGATGTGGAGACTGAGAGCCTATGAAGTAGCCAAGAGTTAAATACAACTGAACAAATGCTAAATAAAAATTGTTTAGGGTGTGTCAGGTGTACAATCCCTTGTCCCACACACCAAGTATAGCCCTTGATTAGGCGTTAAAGAGGGGTTTGTAATTCAGCCTTGTGTTAGAAGTTAGTTTGTTTTATTTATGCCTACAAATCTAACTAGCTTCCAACACAAGCTAGAATTACAAAAACCCCATGTACCCAAGAGCCCTACTTGGTGTGGTAACAGCACTGGGACGTTTAACTATATGGATGATGTTAATTACACTAACTCGCAGTCACAGCATGCGTGAAAGAAGGACAGTACGGTCTGCAGTACTGAGTAGACAGTATAAGCCGAAAGTGATGAGGAGTCATACATATAGTTAAAAATCCCAATGCTGTTACCATCCATTATCACCACTCAGAGAATGTCTCTAAAGATAACCTAGAGATTTCACATACCAAAGAGTCTATGATAATAACCAGTTTTTTGTCAACAGACTTCCCAGACAATGAGCAACCTATTCAACGCTTGAACGAGAGAGGAGTGGTGTCTGAACAAGTAAATCTCAAAAATAATAAAGCTTCAAAATGATCAAAACACACAGCCAAAACATTTACACATGACCAAAACATTCACATGCTTGTGTGCGCACACACACATACACATTCTTACAGGAACTTTAACATCCCTTTAGAGGTTATGCAAGAATCTGAGTTTTGTATTGCCAGTTTCCTGTAAAGCATATTTTTATTAATTTAAATATCTTTCTGGTAGATTGTGGATTGAGCCTAATCAATAAATTTGACCACTAAACTGGACAGATACACACCTTCTTCTGATCTTACACTATAGACCACAAATTCTGTTTGAATCTTTTCTGACTAAACATTAGCCCCTCTCTCTCTCTCTCTCTCTCTCTCTCTCTGCATGAGCTAGGTGTGAGGAGAGTTCGTGGAAGGCTGTTTGGCATTCTGCCGAGTTTTTTAGCAGTCAGAGCTCAAACAAGTCAGTCCTGAACGCACCTCCTGGACCACAGGGACACAAACCGCATCTGGCGCTGATACAAACACCAACAACACTGTAAACAGCGCATGTACTGTTCTCCTTGCATCTACTCATGCGATTTAACAGCCAGCCAAACTCCATCCATAAAGTACAGATGAATCAGGATTCATCTTAGTGTTTGACTTTTAATAAGATGCAAGGTCCCTTTTGAATTAAGAGTAAAACTTTGCAAATAATAATCAGAAGGCAAAGAAAATAGCAAGAAATACTGATATAGTAGGCTAGGCTAATAGCTAATGGCTATCCCCATATTACATAAAATTACAAAGCTTTGAATAGAGACAATATTACAAATAAATGCAAATATATATATTTAAGTGTTATATAATGAAAAATGAACTTACAGATGATGCGTTTATAAACACAAAACAAAGAATGGCATCCAAACATTGTTGCCTGAACATGTCACTACCTCAGAAGTTTCCAGGAGAAGAAGGAGCCCCGACCTTCTGAGTGAGGAGCATGGCAGGAGTTAGTATGAGAGGTGAGTCAGGGTCGGACAAGATTGGAACATGAATGTGCGCAAGACCTCATGTGAAAGGAGACGAGATCCATAGTGCATCAACACTGAATCCAGGATCCTCCTTATAACACCTATCAAACGTTCCCAAGCTCCTCCTCATGTGTGAAGTGTGGGGCTAGAGGCATCAAGTGATTCAATTACCTCTATATGAACAGCTCGTGTGGACATGCAAGTGAAGAAAATGGCCCAAGGTTTGCTCTCTGCATAACCTCCTCTTGTCTGACGAGCCGAGACTCAGAAAGGTTTGCTGTCTGCATCATAACCTCCTCTTGTCTGACGAGCCAAGACTCAGAAAGGACCAAACAGATCCATGACTTTCTGTATTCCCACGCAACTTTCTACATACAACACACTTATGTATGACAGTGCTAATCAATCTCTTTCCATTAATTAGCTACAATCCTGCACTGCGTACAGCCCCTTCAGTAAAGAGGCAGCCCTGATGCTTTACTTTCTCATGGAAGTAACGAATTAGTAAGGTAGAGATAGCATGATGACCAGGTAAGCCAATGGGATTTCTCTCATCACTAATCACAGGTGCACATGTTAGACAAACACCAATTCTGATTAGTCCGTCTTCCCCAAGAACAGGATTCAACTTAAGTAGAGGACTGTTCTGAGAGATTTCAACATTTCTTATAAGCGCACTATACTCTTCAAGAAAGACTTCTGAACAGAAAGAAGAATTACCTTTTTGACTTCAGCCAACTCACTTAGGCAGTAAAGTTGATGGCACTTACTGTATGCCAGCCCATATATTTGCATGTCTGTCCTTTCGAATTAGAGTGAAATGACCTGGCGACATGGATCAAGCATGTAATTGCTCTCAACAGGGACTTCCATGTGGAAAAGCGTTCCCGGGGTAAGTGGTTTCTCTATTATATTTGAGGTAGCAGTATTCACTTGAGGTAAGAAGCAGAAGAAAACCTTACTTGCGTCCGCATCATAAAATCCAATGTCTAAAGTATGCAACAGAACATCTACAGAAGCCTGATGCGTTTTGGAAACAAGTGCTGTAGACTGATGATAAAATAGAACTCTCTGGCTACAATCAGCAAAGGCATGTTTGGAGAAAAAAAAAGAGCAGCATTTCATGAAAAGACCACCTTGCCAACTATTAAGCATGGGGGTGGAGCCATCATGCTTTGGGGTTGTGTTGCAGCCAGTGGCACAGTAAACATTGCACGGGTGGAGGGAAGAATGGATTCCACCAAATACCAGCAAGTTCTGGAAGGAAACATCATAGCATCTGTAAAAAAGCTGAAGCTGAAAAGAGGATAGCTTCTACAACAGATCCTAAACATACCTCGAAATCCACTATGGAATACCTCAAGAGACGCAAGCTAAAGGTTTTGGACCATCACAGTCCCCTGATTTAAACATCATTGAATATTTGCGGGTAGATCTTAAAAGAGCTGTGCATGCAAGACGACCAAAGAATATTAAAGAACTAGAAGCCTTTTGCAAGGAAGAATGGGAGAAAATCCCAAGTACAAGAATTGAAAGACTTTTAGCCTGCTATAAAAAGCATTTGCAAGCTATGATATCTACCAGAGGAGGTGTTACTAAGTACTGATCCTGTACGGTGCCCAATCTTTTGCACAGTGCCACAATAATGTTTTCATTTTTTATCTTTGTTCAGTTTATGACATAAAAAGTAACTATGCACCAATGTTTGCTGAAAATATTGTGCATTTTTTTCTATTTCCAAGAGCGACGGTGATAACATCTTTTCAATTAAAAAAAATCACCAAACTCTGTTATTTATCAAGGGGTGACTAAACTAAACTGCAATGGAGAAAGATGGATATTTTTGTCTTTTATATTTTTTGTCTTTTATAATGGATATTTACTGTCTTTCGGGACACAGTCTCAATGTCTAGGCTAAAAACCCATTGATTTAGCCAAGTATTTTTTGTAATTATATTTAGATACTTAGGTAAAGGAGCAGATCTGGAGGACATGGATATAGAGTATTATGGTGACCTTATATGTTTAGATGCTGTATTCCCCACTCTCATTGATCACTCAGGTTTGTTGATGGTGAAGTGATTGGTTGCTTTTCATCTCAGGGAGCCTTCATGTCTGTGTTTCCTTCTGACTCTCTCTTTTAGTTAAGCTGTCAGTTATTCCTGCTGGAGTCCCTGCTTGCACTCTACATGATATAAATTCACCTTATACATTATGTGACTGTGACTATACCTAACCATTTTCTCTTCTGCTCTCTTCTCTCCTCTCTCATTTTCCCTCTCCCTCTCACGACACATGTCACACCCTGAGCTGCTAGTTATCCAGACCCCCTCTGCCTTCCTGACCTGTCTGACTTGTTCTGGTGCCCTACTTCTGGTTCGAGATCTTGTAACATGGATGCCCTGTGTGGTCTACTTGGGATGAGTGTGGTGACTAGGAAGAATTCCACATTACCATGAAGATGGTCCTGGTCTCGACTGATGCTGACAGCTGCTCTCTGAGTACTTGTGACTGCAGTCGCTCTAAGGTTCAGGACTGGAACCTTCAATAATGAACTGGACTCCATATTAACTTAAAGACATTAACTGTTGTATTGAACTTCCATCTGCCTACAGTATGCCTGCAGATTAATCCCTGCTTTTCGTTATTACCCAAATGAGGATGGGTTCCCTCTTCTGTCAGGTTTCTCTCAAGGTTTCTTCCTATTGCCATCTCCAGGAGTTTTTGCTTGCCACCTTCACCCTTGGCCTGATCATCAGGGATAATCTAATAATTTTGACACATTTCAGACACATTCACATTTCATAACTTCCATAATTTCTTTTGATTGTGTAAAGCTGCTTTGCCACAATGACAATTGTTAAAAACGCTGTGCAAATAAAATTGAATTCAATTGAAGTTTAGGAAATGGCAAACTAGCATGAAATGTCCATGTATCGCAAATATAAAATATAGTTCGAGAGTGATTTGCTTGTTCACATGGCTGCGTATACAGGGTGGGCCATTTATATGGATACACCTTAATAAAATGGGAATGGTTGGTGATATTAACGTACTGTTTGTGGCACATTAGTATATGTGAGGGGGCAAACTTTTCAAGATGGGTGGTGACCATGGTGGCCATTTAGAAGTCGGCCATCTTGGATCCAACTTTAGTTTTTTCAATAGGAAGAGGGTCATGTGACACATCAAACTTATTGGGAATTTCACAAGAAAAACAATGGTGTGCTTGGTTTTAACATAACTTTATTCTTTCATGAGGTATTTACAAGTTTCTCTTTGTTCACAGCCATTGACATGTCGAAGAGGTTAACACGTGATGAGCGGACCGAAATTGTGTTGATATCTGGTGAACGCAGTAACCGGGTCATTGCAGCAGATTTCAATGCAAGACACCCTACGAGACCACCCATCTCCCATGCTACAGTTAGCAAACTGCTTGCTAAGTTTCGTGAAACTGGTTCAGTGTTGGATTTGCCAAAACGTGGACGCATGAAAACTATCACTAATGAACAAACATCAGTGGCTGTCCTAGCTTCATTCAGCAAGAGCCCACAGCGTAGCACTCACCGCATGTCACTGGAGAGTGGCATTAGTCGAACATCCCTTCGGCGGATACTCACAAATGGCAACCTTACAAACTACAGCTACTGCAGCATCTCAACGAGGATGACCCAGATCGGTGCACACAATTTGCAGAATGGGCAAAACTAAAATTGGAACAGGACCCTCAGTTCACACAGAAGATTTTGTTCAGTGATGAGGCAAACTTTTATGTGAATGGTGAAGTTAACAAACAAAACCACCGCTATTGGTCTGACAATAACCCACATTGGATAGATCCCTCCAAGACTGTTGGAACAAAAAAAGTGATGGTATGGTGTGGTATATGGGGTACAAAGATAGTGGGGGCATTCTTCATCAATGGAAACCTCAAGGCCACTGGATATTTGAAATTGCTACATGATGATGTGTTTCCCTCTTTATGCACTGAAGCTAGCACGTTCCCTGAGTTTTTCCAGCAAGATGGTGCACCACCACATTATGGGTGTCAAGTCCGAGCATTCCTAGATGAACAGTTTCCTGAAAAATGGATTGGTCGTCGTGGGCCAGTTGAATGGCCACCAAGGTCTCCCGATCTGACCCCCTTAGACTTTTATCTTTGTGGTCATCTGAAGGCAATTGTCTATGGTGTGAAGATACGAGATGTGCAGCACCTGAAACTACGGATACTGAAAGCCTGTGCTGGCATTTCTCCTGCGGTGTTGCTATCAGTGTGTGAAGAGTGGGAGAAGAGGGTTGCATTGACAGTCCATCACAATGGGCAGCACATTGAACACATTTTATAAGTGGTCAGAAACTTGTAAATAACTCATGAAAGAATAAAGATTCCTATTGAAAAAACAAAAGTTGGATCCAAGATGGCCGACTTCCAAATGGCCACCATGGTCACCACCCATTTTGAAAAGTTTGCCCCCTCACATACTGTATACTAATGTGCCACAAACAGGACATCAATATCACCAACCATTCCCATTTTATTAAGGTGTATCCATATAAATGGCCCACCCTGTAGTTTAAAGGTTTAAAGTGCTGGGACATAACCCATTTCATTAGAGTATTAAGTCTGTTTTTGTGTGTTTCTCTATGTGAAACAGCATAATTGAAACATTTCTTTGTTTATTCAAGAGGGGAGAAAACCGCTTCGTAGGCCCTCTGTGTCAGATTACTGTAAGTATCACATTGAGTGTTATTTTTAGAACAATAAAACCGAATGAGTTATTAATCATAGTGCACATGTGTTTTATTGAAAAGGACATGAAGATGAAGATGGAGGTGTTTCCATGTTATGTGTTCTCAATGTTAATGTTTAAATGTTTCTTCTATTATATGCAGAGAAGAAACTCATATGCAGTGTTAATTTGTGATGCACAAGAGTGGTAATGAACAGTAAGTTGGTATAAGTTATTTTGTTTATGAAGTTTGAGAGGGTATGTCTACTGATGTCTAAAGAATTTCCTTTTGATGTGTTTTTCATGTAGTTTAAACAAGTCTTACTCTGTCTTCTGTTCTGACAAATGTTACATATATGTTTGTGTCCATTTTCAGAATGAGCGGATGCTACCATTGTCTATGTTAGCCATTTTTTTAATTGATTGTTTAAATGCTGTGAATGAGAAAAAGATTCTAACATAGCTCATTTTGATTTGATTAACAAACTTTATTGATTTCAACAAAAGTACACAAGTTTTAACAGTCCCTCTCTGATTCCCCGAATTTAGCACAATTAACACTACTCTACTTAAAATGCAGTGTGGAATAAAAGATCCTATGTAAATTCTTCATCCTGTGTCTGCCATTGTCACTAAAATCACACTCACACACTAATATACAACAAACAGTGGAACCTCGGGATGCGAGTAACCCGCTTTGCGAGTAGTTCGCAAGATGAGCAAAAGTTTCTCTTGAAAAATGAGCGTGCCTTGATTTATGAGTACCAAATATCATCGAGCATCATGTGGCATGCATGCGTTTCTTGTTTTGATGCCGAGCGTCACGTGATCCCAACTGAGCCAATGATGTTTCTCTATCTCGCACTGTGGAATTGTGGATAATCGTCTCCCATGCTCGGTCTTAGTGTGCATCTCACTCGTATAGTCAACATCCATGTGCTCGTGTATTGTTTACTATAACACTTTAACCACATGTGTGCATAAAGCATCTTTTATTTTATGTTTGTATATGTGTTATATTTTTATAACACACGTGCATGTGCGTAAAGTCTCATTAGAGAGGTTAAAGATCCATTTTCACTCTCTCTCTCTCTCTCTCTCTCTCTTTCTCATCCTGCACTGATTCAGTTAGTGTGTGTGCTCGTGCATCATTGGACAGCATGCCCCTTCCCTCCTCCTCTTGCCTTCTCACACATAGCACATGTGCACACAAAGACATACCCACACACATTCACAGCGCGTTTGCACACAAAGACACACACATACACAGCATGCAAACACCAACGGAAACACTTATCTGTTGGGATTTATTTTGACTTTTTTCAAAGATTAAGGTTGCAGGTTAATTTGTTTTATTTTTACTTTATATTTTGTATCAATTATTTATATACAGTATATATATTTTTTGGGGTTGTGGAATGAATAATTTGAGTTTTCATTATTTCTTATGGGTAAAATTTGTTTTGATTTACAAATGTTTTGATATATAAGCACATTTTTAGAACGGTTTATGCTCGTAATCCAAGATTACAATGTATGTGAATATATATCGTAAGTTATGTCCATAACTATAAATGAGACCTAATAACAACTGACCTCTATGTCAGGTGACTTAAGGGTCGGCTGTTATATAAACATCCAATTAGATCAACTACTTTCTCTTGCCTGGAACGCCTCAGCTCGTCCCGAGTGACAGTCAACGTTCGGTCTCAGAGATCCATTCGACCTCACTCAGACCGTCACCACGGTCTCATTCTGGATGACTAATACCAACAGAGTCTCAAGGGACCCGCATCACCTCTCCTCTCTGGTAACTTTACTGTAGATAAAGCTGCAGACCCCAAAGAATTAGAATTTGCAACATTAATCCTATAAAATCTTGTAAACATGCACAGAGTGCTCCAAGAGGCCGCGGCACATATGTCTGAAAGTGATACTCCCTTAACCGCTGCCCAGGAGGTGGCCATAGGTAGATCTTGATCACCAGGAAGACCTTGAAGAGAATATGCTTGTGAAATTGTATCTACTATCCAGTGAAATAAACGTTGCTTGGACACAAGCTTGCCTGCACATTTCTTGACAAAGCATACAAATAATTGTGTATGTGACTGCTGCAATGGACGAGTATGCTCAATGTATGTATGCAATGACAGGAAATAAGGAGGGCCTTGACAAAAGGGGGGTCTGGGTGAAAAGCATCCAGCTCAAAAACCTGATTTATTGAACCAGGACTTCAAAATTAATTTATTAAACCAGGATTTATTAACTAAGGACTTCGGTCAAAGAACAATTCACACATTTTCTGCCTTTCATCTAAGACAGTCTTTACTGAGTGATAAAGAGTGCAATTCACCAACCCTCTTGGCAGAACATATGGACAGGAGGAAGACTGGTTTCCATGTCAGGAATTTTAGATTGGCCTGATCCAGAGATTCTCTGGTTTTGTCCAGTGAACGTAGAACAGTAATAAGATCCTACTGTCGGGTGACCTCATAGTCTTCCCTGGGCATAAGTGGTGTACACCCTTAAGGAATCGAGACACTAAGGGGTGTTTGCCAATACTTACGCCCCGCACTGACGAATGTATGTGTGAGATAGCTGAGATGTAGACCTTTATTAGATGTAGACCGATTTCCCCTGAATCCAATAACGTCTGGAGGCAACAGAGAACAAAGCTAGTGTTACTAGTGTTGGTAGCATCTAGTTGATGATCTCAGCACCATGCTGAAAATATTTGACTCTTACTTGAATAGTTACTCCAAGTAGAGGATGCCTTAGAGCTATTTATTGTTCTCATTACCGCTTCCTTTAAGCCCAGTTTAGAGACGGGCTGAGCCCTAACCTAAACCTGGAGGCATTGTGCTGATCTGGTGCCCCCCTGCTGTTTGATGTGATACACCACGGACATGTTGTCCATCCTTATTAAAACATTCTTGTTCCGCAATAACGGGGAAAAAAGCACTCAGAGAGAGGTAGATTGCTTTACGCTCCAGCACATTAATGTGTTCTGAGGTCCGGGTAGGCTCTCAGATGCCTCTGACAGATCTGCCTTCCCAAACTGCTCCCCATCCCGTTAAGAAGGTGTCTGTCATTATCACAGACCGTCTCTCTGGGATGTTCCCTAAAGGGGTAGTGTGTCACAAAAGCCTCTTGTTCTTACAAGGGTGTAGCATCTGGATACATTTCCTTGTAACTCACATTATCATATGTCTATCTAATTTGAGATGTAGTTTGAAACTGTTTATCCACCGTTGTAGCAGGCTCTGAGAAGGCTGAGGGGAACCACAGTCACCACTGCTGCAATCATACCTAGCAGCTGCTGGAACTGAATTAGCCTCACCTTATTACCTTACCACAAACAGTGTCTATTGTCAAGGCCTTGGATTGCTTTTGTCCCAGTTTACTTTGAAACCGAGACCCTGGACATGTTGAATTACTATTCCCATGTCCTTCTTGACCTGACTGCGTGTAGGTCCGCAGATTAACCAGTCATCCAGGTATGCTATGCTATTTTTTATTCGTTTATCACCATGGCTCTTGGGGATAATGAGATGCCAAATGTTAGGACCTTGAACTGGTACACCTGATCCTGAAAGGCAAAGCGAAGGAATGGGTGATGATCTGGACAGATCAGTATATGAAAGTATGTGTCCTTTAGGTCAATAGAAGTGAACCATTCTCCTGGCTCTATGGATTCCAGAATTTGTGTTGTTGTCAGCAATCTGCAGCACCTTTATCAACCAGTTCATAAAGTCCATAGAGCTGGAGGCTGATCAGTTTGGGGAGTATGGTAGGATGGTCTGTTGCCCTTTTCATGGGGCTGGTATCCATTAGTTTGTTTCTGGGCATTCTCGATGTCCGTCCTATGGATACATCTCAGCCTGACAAAAATTACACTTTGAGTGGCTCACTTGAACAAACTAGGCTGAGCTGTAACGAAGTATAGTATCACAATCAGCTCTAAATGGCTGCACTTTGTACTCAGCACAAATCAAACGCACACAATCAAAACATACACAAACCATGATGAATCACTGTTCATTAATCACTACTCAGCATCAAGTCAAGTCAAGTAAGTGTGGCAAGATAAGTGAAGTTATTCCTACCTGTTCTCCGGTTGGCCACTTGTCAATGAATTGTCCTATCATAGATGGGTGCATGACTATTTAAGTCAGTTGGTAAGGTGGCTTGAGGTTATGGGTCACGCCCCCCCTTGCTTCCGTCATTGCGTCATATCCAGAACAGAACCTGGAAGTCCAGTGCTGGTACTTGGCTGAGGTTGCCCTTTTGCACAGGTAAGAATGTCAGTCGAGGTGCGTGGTTTTAGTTGGGATTTGTATATTATAGCGGTGTAACTTCTGTGGCATTTACACATTCTAGCAAGCCGAATTAAGTCAGCGGATACGGGCATTGACCTGGTGTTGTGGACGTGTTTGTTCCTCCCAATAAACTTGCTGAACTGACTGAGCTCTCAGCTTCCCGGAGTGCGGCTTATCTGCCCTTCTGGCGAGATTTGATATCGAATTGCATGGTATGTATTTAAGCTGTTCGCGTTTATGCAGCATGCTCTGCCGATAATGGGTTTTAATCGCAACTTTTGTTATGTATAGACTGGTGGCGGCGCGACGTTGATTTGCTTCCCGTGGATGTGCGACACGAAGAGCGTTCTTGGAGGGCGCTGCTGTTTTGTCATGGCTGTTCTTTGTATGTGTTGTTCATATTTTATCTTCAGCTGTGTTACCGCTGCGTTGCCGTGCTGCTTTGTGGCAGCGGCGGTTTGGTCATTTTTTATCTTTTTGGTTTAAGTTTGTGTTTTTTTGCTTATTTAAAGTTTTTGGGTTTTGTTTTTCCCTTTTCTTTTCTTCCGTTACAATTCTTTTTGCTGATGCTCTGTTTGCTTTAAGGCAAAGTGCATTTGTTTATTTGTTCCGTGGTTTACAGCCTTTGGGCTGTAAATCACTGTGTGTGTGTTAGTGTGTGTGTGTGCGCATCCCCCCCCCTTGTTTTGTGCATGAATGTAAACGAGTATCGGTTGTGTGTGTGTGTGTGGAGAAAGAGAGCGCGTGTAGAAGAAGAACGCGTGTGGAAGATCTTATTGGTTTGAGTCGAAGCTAACTGTAGTGTGTGCAGACGTGAGTTGGCTCTTTGCCCACAGGATTTTCTTGTTGTTTTTCTTTCTTCATTTGTGTTATTTCTGTTACTTTCTTTGGTGTTGTTAAGTTATTGTTTTCTTATTTTGTCTATGGGCCAGTCATGAGGGTGGGTAACTTTGATACTAGTAGCTGTGAGTGACTGTATTTTGTTTAATACTGTAACTTTTTTTTTTTTGTACAGGAGCCAGTGCTTAAGGCAGCAGTGGAATTTCGTTGGAGTGTGTGGAATACGAGCATGTGTGTGTGAAAGTCACTAGTGTGACTGTAGGCTGTTGTGCTGTGTAGGCCGATTGCGCCCATAGGCCCTGCTGCCTAGCCACGGTTCCTGTGTCTGAAGCTGTATGTTCTGGTTGCTCACCAGTTTATTTGATGAGAACTCCTGGCCCTAATAATTGTTAATATTGATTTTCTTTTTTTTATTATTTAGTTTTGTCTAAATCAAATTATATTGATTGCAATAAACTTCATTATTTTTGGATATCCTAGTATCTTGCCTTATCTGGTGAACTTATCTATGTTGCCTTAGATGAGATTTTCTTAATCAGGGACCTGGCCTTTATCCAGGGTGGCGTAATCGGATGTTCTGTTTATTATAAGTCTGTCAATTCCTTAGCGCTCCGCCACATAAGCTTTTATTGTCTTGTAACATTCAGCTTTGTTATTAAATTCAGTTACACTAAACAGGGTCTTAGAATCTACTTCCGATGTGGTGTAGGGAGAGCAGAACAAGAAATGACGCACTACAACACTTCCAAACCAAACCCAAAGTGTATTAAGTGAAAAAGTAAACAAAAAGTTGCACAGAAAAAAACACAATATATACAAAAATATATACAAAACATACAAATGAATGAAATGGAGTGTGTGTGAGAGAGAGTATGTATGGGATGCAATCTCCAAAGTCCAAAGTGTTGTTATTGTGAATGTTTGAGGGTGAGTGGCGTGAGAGATGGTTCGGTCTTGCCGGTATAAAATGTTAAGTCCGGGAGCTCGAAACAGAAAAAGAGGGGTAATGATAGGGTCCGGTGAAGATAAATCCACTTGGTAAAATAATACACTTGGCCTCCGAGTGGCGCAGTGGTTAAAGCGCTCGCTATCATCCGGAGATCGCTAGTTCGAATCCCGGGTGGTGCTGTAACCTCTCGCAGCCGGAGGTCTAGAGAGAGCTGATTGGCCGAGCTCTCTCAGAGGGGAGGGATGAGAGGTACTTAGTGCCCCCACATTAATCACGGCTCTTCAGCCAGTCAGGGGCGTCTGTGAGCTCGCGCAACGGAGGGAGCGGATAGCGCTGTCCTCCGAGTGTGTTACGCCGCCCCCAACGGTGCTGAGCAGTTCGAAAAGATGCGGTCGGCTGGCGTCACGTGGTTCGGAGGAAACACGTGATAGTCTTCGGCCCTCCCGGCTGAGTGGTAGTAGTAGCCTTAATGTGGGAGGAATTGGACACGACTAAATTAGGGAGAAAATCGGGGAAAAATCCACAAAAAAAAAAAAAAATAATAATAATACACTTGGCTCAGCAATCAATCTCTCTCTCTCTTGCAAAAACAGCGCTGCATACTCCTCATCTCTCCTCCCTGACATGTTTGCCGGTTCCGCTTTTATGTCGGGTCACATGCCCTGACGCGACATCTGGGTTCCCTCACTCAGCGATCGCGCATGCTTGCGAGAGCTTAACCGTTTTTTTAGGGAACAAAATAAACCATATCGGGGTCGGTTTATAAGACCCAGCAGTTTTATTTTTATTTACCCCCTTTTAGTGCCTATATAAACCCCCCAATTATGTGGCTGCGCTACATAGATCACCACCATCCCCCCCCCCCCCCCCGGCGCTTCACATTGCTCAGTCATTGAGTTCGCCCATGCCTTTGCTGATGCTACGGCGACTATTCTGTGAGTACTCACCGATTCGGGTTGCTTCTTTGATTGAATGTGTGTTTCTAGAACGCGGGTTTATTTGTGTAGATCCTTACTCTTCGCGTAAGAGAGTTCTTAGACTAATCACGTGGTTATCCTGCCTATTCGTGCTGCTTCCGCGTTTGAGTTTACCATCCACGCTACACGGGCTAACTGCTAAGGCTTTTCTGTTTATCCTTCGGGTGCTCGTGACAGAATGACTGAGCCAAAAGCAGTAAACCCAGCGGAGTTTGCTCGCCTCTGTGATGTGGTTGCCGAACTGATCAGTAAGCTCCGTGGGGAAGTCGCGTCTCTCTGAAAGGACCTCCAAGACGTCGCGGCCTTGCGCCGCGAGGTGGCGGAGTTACGGCAGGAGAACGCGACCCTCCGTGGGGTGGCTGCTCAGTCGGCTGTTGTCACGCCCGTCTCAGCGGCTGTGGCGCCGCCCCCTCCTCTTCTGATGTTTTCATAGCTCTACCGGATAAGTGGGATGGCACAGATGGGAAATGCAGTGTTTTTCTAACCACGTTGGATCTTGTGTTTGAGTTCAATTCCACCAGATACTCCACAGACCAACTGCGCGTTACGCTTCTCGTCTCGTTGCTATCCAAACTTTATTGACTCTTCATATGCCAAAAGATTGGGGGTGGAGACTGAAGCGTTATCCCAGCCAGTTCGGATTACATCTGTCGATGGTCGGCTCCTCCCCTCCAGCCCCATCATCGCCCAGACTCGACCCATCACCCTCATCATTGACCAACACCAGGAAACAGTCCGATTTCACCTCACCTCCATCTCCTCTCCACCCATCATCCTCGGACACCCCTGGCTTCTGCAGCATGATCCTCTTATGGTCTCAGAACCGGATCCTCCAATGGGGGCCGACCTGTCTCGAACTCTGCCTGCGGGCACCGGCTGGGACGTGCTCTAGGGAGTCCGAGGCCCCTGATGTCAACACCAACGCCATCCCCAAGGCTTATCAGGACCTGGTTGAAGTCTTCTGCAAAAGACGCACCACCCACCTTCCTGCTCAACGCCCCTACGACCTGGCCATTGAACTTCAGCCAGGTTTTGTTCCCCCCCGGCGGCCATCTGTACTCTCTCTACACCTCTGAGACGTGGGCGATGGAGGAGTATGTATCCTCAGCTCTCCACCAAGGCACCATACGACCCTCCTCCTCACCTGCCGCCGCGGGATTTTTCTTTGTAAAGAAGAAATTCGGTGAACTATGTCCTTGTGTCAACTATCGGGGGCTCAACAACATCACCATAAAAAACCGACACCGATTGCCTCTTACCAACTCTGCCATGGACGCCCTCTCTGGTGCCACCATTTTTACAAAGTTGGACCTCCGGAGCGCATACAACTTGGTGCGTATCAGAGAGGGCGATGAGTGGAAGACGACATTTATCACCCCCACTGGACATTACGAGAGTTTAGTCATTCCATTTGGTCTCTGTAATGCACCAGCAGCTTTTCAACGTTTCATCGACGACGTTCTCAGGGACATGTTGGGCCGATGGGTATTCGTCTACCTGGACGATATCCTTATCTACTCTCGCTCCGTTGAAGAACATGTTCAACACGTCAGAGCGGTTCTTAAGAGACTGCTCGCTCACCAGCTGTACTGTAAGTTGGAGAAGTGCGCTTTTCACGAGCACTTCACCACGTTCCTGGGTTTTGTCATCTCGTCCCAGGGTGTGGCCTTGGACCCGCAGAAGCTAGAAGTTGTACATCATTGGCCCCTACCTAAGACTCTCAGACAGCTTCAACGGTTTCTCGGGTTTGCGGACTTCTATCGTCGCTTTATCCGGGACTACAGTACGGTTGCAGCACTATTAACCGCTCTGACTCAGCCATCGTCTCATCACTTCCAACTCAACTCTACCGCCATCTCCGCCTTCCACGAGCTCTGCCGTCGATTCACCACCGCCCTGATTCTTCTCCATCCAGATGCACACAAACCATTCGTTGTGGAGGTGGGCGCTTCGGATGTGGGCACCGGGGCTGTTCTCTCCCAACGAGGTCCAGACCAGAAGATACACCCTTGTAGTTTCTTCTCCAAAAAATTTGACCCCACTCAGCAGCGATACGGGGTAGGGGACCGCGAGCTGCTGGCCATAAAGTGGGCATTGGAAGAATGGCGACACTGGCTCCAGGGCGCCAGGGCGCCGTTTATCATCTAGACCGACCACCAGAATCTCATCACCATCCGGAACCTCAAACAGCTAAACCCAAGGCAGGCACGGTGGGCTCTGTATTTGAACATTATGATTTCCACCTATCATATCGGCCGGGGTCGAAGAACACCAAGGCTGACGCCCTCTCCCGACAGCACGAGGAAGACGCCCCCCGGGCGGACCCCGCGCCTGTTCTTCCCCCCTCCAAGATCATCGCCCCACTACGCTGGGAACTGTAGACGAGGGTTCGCCAAGCACAAGCCGCAGAGAATGAACTGGCAGATGTGCCACCTGGACGACTCTATGTCCCCAAGAACACCCGGACTGAAGTCATCCAATGGGGACATTCCATCCCTCTATCGGGGTACCCAGTGCACCCTACAATATGTGCAGCATGCCATCTATGGCCAAGGACATCGACGAGTTTGTTCAGGCGTGCCCGGTGTGTGCCAGGGCCAAGGACACCAATCAACCAACACCCGGGGAACTCCAACCGCTTCCTGTTCCCTGCCGGCCCTGGACACACATTGCCATCAAGTTCATCACAGGCCTGCCGGTCTCCGAAGGAAAAAATGCCATCTTGACCATTGTGGATCGGTTCTCTAAGGCTGTGCACCTGGTGGCCCTCGCCGGACTCCCGTCAGCTAAAAGGACAGCCAAGCTGATTTTAGAGCACATAGTCCACCTGCATGGGTTCCCCAAGGACATCGTCTCGGACAGGGGGCCCCAGTTTACTGCACGGTTCTGGAAGGCCTTCTGATCAATTCCACCTGCAGTCTCTCATCAGGTTACCATCCTCAGACTAATGGTCAGACGGAACGGAGCAACCAACAACAAACTACCTGAGATGCTTCGTCGCCAACCGTCAGCGCTCCTGGGCCCACTACCTCATCTGGGCTGAACTTTCCCATAACCTCCATGTTTCCTCCGCCACCAAGTTAAGTCCCTTTGAGGTATGCCAGGGTTTCCAACCTCTGATGTTCGAACATCAAGAAGCGGAGATACCCGCGGAGATACCCGCGGCCCAACAGTCGTCACCTCCGGGACGATTGTACCACGTAGGTGACAAAGTGTGGCTGTCCACAAAGAACCTGCACCTCCATACAGAATCAAAGAAATTATCACCATGGTTCATCGCCCCCTACCGCGTCACCCTCTGCATCAACCCTGTCACCTACCAGCTTCAGATGCCATCCGGTTTTCCATACCTCACAACTCAAACCCTTCATGACGTCACCCATGGTTCCCCCCACCCACCCTGCTCCTCCTCCTCCCTGTATCATTGAGGGTGGTCCCGCCTACACCATTCTCTGGATCCTTGATTCACGTCCTTGGGGCAGAGGGCTCCAGTACCTGGTTGATTGGGAAGGTTATGGTCCCGAGGAGCGATCTTGGATTCCGGCTCGGTTCGTCCTAGACCCCGAACTCATCCGGGACTACCGTCGTTGGGTATCCTCCACCCCAGGACCGTCAAGAGTCGCTCCTGGACAGGGGGGGTACTGTCATGCACACTCGTAACACGACCAGCACTAGGACCCGGAAGTAGTACGGTCGCGATCTAGAACGCAGGTTTATTTATGTAGATCTTTGCTCTTCGCGTAAGAGAGTTCTTAGACTAATCGCGTGGTTATCCTGCCTATTCATGCTGCTTCCGCATTTGGGTTTACCATCCACGCTACACGGGCTAACTTCTAAGGCTTTTCTGTTTATCCTTTGGTTGCTCGTGACATAAGCTGTGTTTCTTCTATCTTCTCTCTGCAATTGTTAACTTTCTTCTGTTGTTGCATAATACCTTGGATAACCAAGGAGAAGGACAATAAATCTCCTTGGTCTAGAAGACAGGACATAGGAGATCCATTGGTGAGGGGAGAGAGGAGAGAAAAGTATCAGTGGCAATCTCTAGTAGTAGAGTGTAAAAGGAGTCTGTGTCTGGGAGGGATGATAGGGAGGCACAATGAAATGGGAGCCAGAGTGATGGTGAAGGATACCAGGTAATGATGAATTTATGAAGAGGGATAGCAGTGATATCTGTGGATGGGGAAGGGTGTTGTGTGCTTTGAGCAGAATGCGGACCTCCTGGTTCATCCAGGGCTTCTGTATGGGGAATGCTATGCTATGCGATGTTTCTTTGAGTGGTCACCCGACCCACACATCTGTTAATATGAAGCAGAACAGAATTTGTGTAGGTACTGATGTTGGTGATTGAGACAGTGGTTGTCTAAGCAGCAACTTGACTGCGGCATCAGCCCTATACAGCTAGACTGATTGCAGGTTTTACATGTTTGATGACTGGAGTGTACTTGGGTAGCAGAAACAATGAAAGATGGCCAGATTGTACAAGGTGGAAGAGGGGATTGACTTACCATCAGCCACACTTGTGTAACCATGATCCAGGGTTTCCCCTAGTCAAGCAGGACACATTCTGTTGTAATTTTGGCAGAACAGATTACAAGTTACAAGTTAGTGATTAAAATCTCCAGTGATTATAAAATTTATCAGAATGTGCTGTCTGCAGACTATTAAAAACAGCACTGAGTTATTTCATGGCTGTGCTAGCCTTAAAGCATTTGGTGGGACAGTCACTGCTATCACAACAATGCATATGAACTTACATGATAAATAAAAGGGCACTTAATAATCAGGTATTCAAGATCAGCAGACCAGTGAGATGAAACAATGACCGAGACAGTCCAAAACCAAATCATCTATGCATATTAATTATTAAGACAGAAAGATATAAAGTTTGTTCATTTCAAATACTTATTGCTTAAGGTTTTAAATTTCTCTTACGAACACCTGATCAATTATGTATTATATAATTACACAAGCAGGTGTCAACAGTACAATGCATAATGCTGATACAGGTCAAGAGCTTCAGTTACGTGTAACTAACTGCCACTTAACTAAAGCTCATAAAGTTGTGCACAAACAAACAACAAAAAGTAGAACTAAAAATTCTATTTTAAATAAAATAGAACTTTCTAAGACAATCCTTTTAAAAGATATCGAGATCAAATGGAGGCTGTCATGTTGGACCGTAATATTTTCAAAATGTGTGTAGAAATGTCTTCAGGAATAAAACAACTTTTTTCTTCTAAGCTTCATGTAGATTTTGTTTACTTAGGATTTGAATTAAAAACTCAAGCTCAAATACTCAATATTTGAGTTGAACCTGCATTTTATCACTTGTAAACAGGTCTGCTTTCTGACCTAGAAAAGCATTTATCAGGTTGAGCACTGCTGCTGCTGAGGATACCCCAACATGTTTAGATCAAAGTTTGCAATGAAGATGTTGAAGAAGGTACAACATGGATACTGTAAAGATGGCTGTGGATGGTCTTACATCAATAGCCTAAAGGCTATACTTGCTAAAAACAGTTAATATTCAAAGTTTTATTAATTTTACAGTGGACAGCTACTAAAAAATTAGAACTGGTTAAATAAAAATGTTGCCTGGTATCACGTTGATGGGTGCGCTTCTTGCCACCTCGCCGCTTGGTCCTCCTCCCGCTCTCCGCGTCAGCTTCCCAAGCTTCTAACCCCATCCCCCCCGCCCCCCCCCCAAAAAAAAATCTCTGGGGAGGGCTCCTCCACTATGCCTCTTTTACGGTCTAGCAATCTGTCACGTTGGTGGGTGCGTGTACCAGGTATAACTGCAGAGGTCTCGATGGTATGAGAGAATGATGTTTTTATTGAATATAACTCAAATCAAGGAAATCAAACAACCTGAAGAACTTTAAGAGAAAACAAACAAAAACACGAATCTCGACCATGAACTAGACATTACTAAGTAAATTAACAGTTGCTAGACACCAACTGAAACTCAAACAACCTATTTATAACGAAACTAATTAACCCAACTCGGTTCAGGTGCGCACCCATGTCACCTGACCGAGTTGCACATTGGGAAATGAAGTGAAACTAAAAAGAACTACACACAATGTCTCAGGGCACGTGGCGCCCTCTAGGGGTTATCCCTGACAGAACCCCCCCTCTAAGGGCGCAACTCCGGGGCGCCACAGGAGGTCCAGGACATCCCCCCCCAGGGTCCAATGTCCGTCCTCCCACTACAGAGGCTGACTACCTTGTCCTCTGGGCAGGATGGCACGATGCCATCGTCGAAGCGGGGCGGCCGATGCGGAATAACCTCGCCGTCCTCGGTGAAGCAGGGCAGCGAAGGAAGAGGAAACTCACCGTCCTCGGTTACACAGGGCGGCGGAAAAAGATGAAGCTCGCTATCCTCGGAGATGCAGGGCGGCGGAGGCAGAAGCAGTTCGCTGTCCTCAGTGACGCAGGGCGGCGGAGGAAGATGACGCTCGCCGTCCTCGGTGACGCAGGGTGGCGGAGGAATAGGAAGCTTGCCTTCCTCAGTGCTGTAGAACGGTGGACGCGGAGGAAGCTCGTTGTCCTCATCCATGCGGGGCAGCTGCGAAAGCTCGCCTTCCTCGTCACTGAAGAATGGTGGCGGCGGCGGAGGCAGAAGCAGCTTGCTGTCCTCAGTGCTGCAGAACGGTGGCGGCGGCGGAAGCTCACCTTCCTCATTGCTGCAGAACGGTGGCGGCGGAGGAAGCTCGTTGTCCTCCTCCATGCAGGGTGGCTGCGGAAGCTCGCCTTCCTCATTGCTGCAGAACGGTGGCGGCGGAGGAAGCTCGTTGTCCTCCTCGATGCAGGGAGGCGGTGGAAGCTCGCCTTCCTCGTCGCTGCAGAACGGTGGCGGCGGCGGAAGCTCGCCTTCCTCGTTGCTGCAGAACGGTGGCGGTGGAGGAAGCTCGTTGTCCTCCTCCATGCAGGGCGGCGGCAGATGCTCGTCTTCCTCGTTGCTGCAGAACGGTGGCGGCGGAGGAAGCTCGTTGTCCTTCTCCATGCAGGGCGGCGGCGGAAGCTCGCCTTCCACGACGAGGTTTGGAGGCTGATGAAGAAGAAGCTCGCTGACCTCCTCTATGCAGAGTCGCGGCAGCTCGCTGTTCTCAAAGGCGCTGTGCAGCGGCGGCAGCTCGCTCTCTCCCTCGGTGCTGTGCAGCGGCGGCAGCTCGCTTTCTCCTTCGGCGCTGTGCAGCGACGGCAGCTCGCTTTCTCCTTCGGCGCTGTGCAGCGACGGCAGCTCGCTGTTCTCAAAGGCGCCGTGCAGCGGCGGCAGCTCGCTTTCTCCTTCGGCGCTGTGCAGCGACGGCAGCTCGCTGCTCTCGAAGGCGCCGTGCAGCAGCGGCAGCTCGCTTTCTCCTTCGGCGCTGTGAAGCGACGGCAGCTCGCTGTTCTCAAAGGCGCCGTGCAGCGGCGGCAGCTCGCTTTCTCCTTCGGCGCTGTGCAGCGACGGCAGCTCGCTGCTCTCGAAGGCGCCGTGCAGCAGCGGCAGCTCGCTTTCTCCTTCGGCGCTGTGCAGTGACGGCAGCTTGCTGTTCTCGAAGGCGCCGCGCAGCGGCGGCAGCTCGCTGTCTCCCTCGGCGCTGTGCAGCGGCGGCAGCTCACTGTCTTCGAAGACGCCGTGCAGCGGCGGCAGCTCGCTGTCTCCCTTGGCGCTGTGCAGCGGCGGCAGCTCGCTGTATTCGAAGACGCCATGCAGCGGCGGCAGCTCGCCGTCATCAACGAAACAGCTACGTGGCAGTATAAAGAGTTCGCTGCCATCGCCGTAGCTGTGCGGCGGAAAAGGGAGTTCGCCGTCTTTGTCGTCACGGCAGAACTCGCTTTTGCTGTCGCCGCTATACGGCGGGTAGATGAGTTCCCTGTCATCGTCAAACAGGATGTACTCAAGCTCACGGTCGTCGTTGCTGTACCTTGTTCTAGAAGCTGGCATGTCTGGACCTTCCTCGAGGCGTATCTGCGTTAGCAGTTCTTGGAGCTCAGCTACCTGCTCCTGCAGGTTTCAAATGCACCTTTCACTTCTCTCGGCGCTCCGCCCAACGCTGCTCCAATCCAGCTGGGTTGCTGCTCCCTGCTGCTTTGGTCGCACCCACTCCGTTCCTGGCTGACACCTGCTGTGTGGTTCTCCTTCCCCCTGGTCACCTCCGAAACTAGACCTCCCGGTCGCTGCTTTCCGGACGGTGCGGGGACTCACTTCATCCCACGCTGCGCAAGCACTAAACGGCGTGCGCCGTATCGCCAGCCTACAACCTCCCCCGTTTGGCTGCTCTCTCCGCAGCTCTTGCTCAGCCTTGACTTGTCTGTTTCTGCCTGCTCCTCGCTTCTTGCCACCTCGCCGCTTGGTCCTCCTCCCGCTCTCCGTGTCAGCTTCCCAATCTTCTAACATCATAACCCCCCCAAAAAAAAATCTCTGGGGAGGGCTCCTCCACTATGCCTCTTTTACGGTCTAGCAATCTGTCACGTTGGTGGGTGCGTGTACGAGGCATAACTGCAGAGGTCTCAATGGTATGAGAGAATGATGTTTTTATTGAATATAACTCAAATCAAGGAAATCAAACAACCTGAAGAACTTTAAGAGAAAACAAACAAAAACACGAATCTCGACTTGAAAACCATGAACTAGACATTACTAAGTAAATTAACAGTTGCTAGACACCAACTGAAACTCAAACAACCTATTTATAATGAAACTAATTAACCCAACTCGGTTCAGGTGCGCACCCATGTCACCTGACCGAGTTGCACATTGGGAAATGAAGTGAAACTAAAAAGAACTACACACAATGTCTCAGGGCACGTGGTGCCCTCTAAGGGTTATCCCTGACACTTAGTGTGCAATGTAAAGGAGTTTACTGGGTTTAATCAATTTATCTGTACACAATTAAAACAAGTACCAGAAGAATGCATTCCAGAAATCCCCATTTCTGTGCCACATTTACAACAGTATATGGAGGCTTAATTTCTGCTATCTTGCAAAGTGTGTACAAACAGGACTTATAATTAAATTACTAATGAAATGAAATTAAACCTACTTGAATGTAAAGGAATGTGGTCAAACCCAGAGAAACACATTCTTAGATCACTATCAGAAGTGGTGAACTTTCGAAAGATAATGACTTACGTTTCAGCTGCGAGTTTAAGAACTTCATTAAACTTGTAACATGGAAACAAAAGTGTGAAGTTAGACTGTGACAAGGTAACAATGGTAAAACGAACTATATCACACCAAAATGCTATGCTCTGAGAGAATTTTGACAGCACAGATGAAGCACTCATAGCTTTTCTACTATTCAGTGCTGTGTGACCTAATAGTTGTGCATTGTTTTCATGCATAGCACACATTTGGGGTCTAATATTCTCTTCATTGTATGTAAAAATAGTTTAAAAATAAATACTTTCTAAGCCTTGGTCTGTAATCCCATTGCGATGCTAACTAACTTTCCTACTGCAGTTTAGTGGCACACTTAACCAACAAAGGTGTATAGAACACACTAATAGAAATTCACTTCTTAAAAAAGCAAAAAAAAACGTTACTAAATCTTATATATATAAATATATATATGGGGAGTGGAGTGGAGTGGAGTGGAGAAGTGGGGTGGTGTGGGAGAACTTGGGAAAGTGAGACGTGCAGCTGCATTCTCTATCAGCTGCAGAGGATGAATGGTGGACAGAGGCAGACCTGGCAGTAGTGAGTCCAGTCTTGAAATAACAAGGGACTGAACAAGCACTTGAATAGCCTGTGAAAAAAGAAATGGGCGGATCCTTCTGACGTTGTAAAGAAGAAAATCAACAAGAGCGAGTAAGGTTAGTAATATGTGGGGAAAATGACAGATGATTGTCCACAGTTACCCCAAGATTGCAGGCAGTGGCTGAAAGAGTGATCTGATTGTTGTCCAGGGAGATCAGAAGGTCTTGACCGAGGGATGAGATAGATGCTACTGTCTCTTCAGTGTTGCTTACCGTACTGTTCTGCTTTCAACCATGCTGTGACTGCAAGTTAGTCTAGTTTATGACTATAGGACACCTGTGATGAGGAGTCATACATATAGTTAAATGTCCCAATGCTGTTGTCTCTAAAGATAACCTAGAGATTTCATAACCATTTCCAAAGAGTCTATGATGATAACCAGTTCTTTGTCAACAAACTTCTCAGACAATGAGATGACCTGTTCAACATATGGACAAGAGAGGAGTGGTGGCTGAAAAAAAAGAAACTATCCAAAACATTTACATATATCCAAAACGCACACACCTACATACATTCTTACAGGAACTTTAACATTCCTTCAGAGGTTATGAAAGTTCAAATTTCTATGTGGTAGGCTGCTATCCATTTTAGATCTGCCACTGAGCATAAGCAATAAATGAGACCACTAAACTGGACAAATAAATACTTCTCACTTTCTCTTCATCTTACCCCTTGGACCACAATATTTTCCTGCACAGACCTGGAAATGCTGTTAGGAAGTCAGTCGTAACTTTCCTGACTAATCATTACCTCTCTCTCTCTCTCTCTCCAAATACGTAGATTAATTTGAACAGACTATAAAGTGCATACAGACGCATAAAAAAAAAATACAAAGACCTTTGCAGCAACCTCATCTCTTTAGGAAGCCTGAAGAACTATGAGACCTCAAGCCTACATTAAAAATATAAGAATGTATGATGACTCTTTGGTACCAAAGCATGAAGAAACGTGAGGGTTTTTTTAAATTCAAATGTAAATATTAAATTAGAAGGCTTACATTCTGGCTACACTTTGCCATCAAATCAAATTTTTTTAGTTACGCACAAAATCCTAAACTGGTTATCTATACATAGCACAACAATGTTTTTGTTTTGGGAGCACTACCTAGAAATTTCACATACCAAATCTATAAGAATCTACAGCGTTGCAAGAGCGAAACTGAGTACAAACTGAGAAACAAAGAGACAAACAATAAAAACTCTATTTGTGCACTCTGCCACATACACGTACATTTGCTCCGCCCACAGATCTGTCAGGAATGGATTAGGTGGCCGTTATAGATCCCAACTTGCTTGACATTAGTAGGGGTTTTAAAATCGGTTACAGCTTTTACTTTGTCCCCATTTGGTAGGATACCATTTGCAGTGACATTGTAATCAAGAAATATGAGTTCACTTCTGCAGAACTGGCAATTGTCAAGCTTAAGAGGCAGAAAGCAGTTTTTTCCAGTTCTCCACCATGGCAACCTGCCAGTAGCCTCTGGCCAGGTCAGTAGTGGAAACAAAATTACCAATAGCAAGAAAATGAACAGATTCATCAGTTCTTGGGAGAGGATAGGAGTCTTTGCTTATTTAGCTAACAGAAATCTACACAGAACCTTTGCTCCACTGAATGTTTGGGGACAATTATGACTGAAGCAGCCCACCGACCTAGGGTTAGCCGACGCAGCCTTGTTGGGGCATGGTGGCCATCCACCAACCATCCACTACTCCATCCATCTGGACCATCCAGGGTTGCACGACCTGTGGCCTGCTTAATAATGTGGAACAACCATCTTCAGTACTTTTCCTTTAATTGGGCTCATCTGGCAAACTAATTATCACAGGTGTCTGAGATTCATTTCAATGATTTAAAGAGCCCTGAGACGCAATACCATCCATGAGTTTAATTTAAAATCTAAACATTTAATGTTTATGACACTTACATCCAATTTGCATAATAATTTGGAACGGGGACTGGGTAATAATTTTATGATGGGCACTGGGTCATCCCCATGTACCACCATCCTGGAAGGAACATGGAGTGTGGCCGAAGATCATAACATAAATTGTTATCCGTTCCTTCCACCATAGGTCCCAGACTAACACCATCTGGAAAACTCTGGGGCTCCGTTGGGCAAATGTGAATTTGCTCTTTGACTACAGTTTGGACAAGTACAAGCAATGAAACCCGGCAAGGAGCATTCCTTTAGGGCGACCTGCTTGTTTGCAACCAAGAGACTGGGGACTACATGAAGTTTGTGAGCCCACAGAAGAAGGTCCATGACTGATTGTATGAGCGTGCCATAAAGAGCAACTCTATACTTCACAACCGCATGCTTACATATTAAATCAATTCACAATGAAATCACAATTAATGAGTGTAATCAATGAAATGGAAAACGAGCAAAAGTAAAAAGCAACAATACCTCAGCAAAATGTTGCATACAATCACAAGAAATAAACAGCAATATATGTACATATACGTATATGCAAATGTGCTTCGAAAACTCGTACAAATCCTTATAATACTTGTACAACAGTAACTCACTATACAGTCAGCTACAAAAAGCAACAGCATGGCTAACATCAAACGTTTGAAAAAATTGTGGAACTCCTGAAACAGACAGGGGACACTGCAAGCAGCATGCAGTCCACATGTGAAGACATGAACAGGTGTAACTATCCAAGCAAAAAGAAAAAAAAATCTTTGTTACTCACCCCACAAAATCTTCAGATAATCAAAAAAAAAAAAGTTCGGTGTTCCATTAAGAAGTATTGCATAGGCAAAAGCATCCACAATAGTCAATAGTCATTACATAGTCAATCCAGCAAGAAAATATATGGGCATTTTTGTGTGGGCATTTTTAAATTTGAACAGAAAATAATAGTAAATGTTATTTTTCATATTAATTTAAACAGCTGAATGAAGTTAAAATTATAGAATAATTTAATCATTGCATTTGCTTATATGGTAGTATAGACATTGAAAAAGCTATTTACAGATGAGTGCACAAGTCATATATTTGTCACATACATATCATATACAAATCATATATTTGTGTTTAATACAGTTTCATTACAGTTTGTAATTTATCAGATACTTTCAAGTACATTTTAATCACTCTTAACACAACCAATGATTTTTATGCGATTTAAAAAAATAAATAAATAAAACAAGTAATTGCATTATGTTTCAAGACATCCTTAATTTACCAGGGAATAATTGAGCAAAATGTCTGCTTTTACATGAAACGAATTTAAGATGATGTAATTCGCATGAAATGTGAATATACTGGAGGCACATCATCTGCAGCAGAGATTTCAGCCTTTTTGCAAAATGTCCCTTTCACCTGGCGGTCTTTTCAGGGATGACTTTAAAAGGCAACGGATGTAAATCTCCCGCTGTTGCCCTGTTGCCCTGTTGCGGCAGTGAATGGTCTCCTATCTACTGACTGGCTGTTGAAGCATGATGTTACCACAGAGAGATTCTCCATTAACTGCTTAGATTACTTTCTCTACACTCAGATTTAGATTCTCTGCTCCGCCAGATGGTATATACAGTACGCTCTGGACAGCATAGCGAACAATATTTGGTTGCCTTGAGTGAAGATGATGTGAATGTAATACTTTTGTAACTGGAGCAGCATTCTTTGAAGACATGCTGGCGTTGCTTCAATAGGTTTGGAGAATATCACTTCAATCGGTTTATTATCTGACAGGACTCCAATAGGAGTGCCATGAACATACTGGTGAAATTTCCTCAGAGCAAACACTATGACCAGCAATTCCTTTTCTATCTGAGCATAGTTCTTTTCAGTAGCAGCTAGGGCTCTTGAAGCATATGCTATACATTGCTGCATCATATGTATAACTCTGCATCAGAGTGGCTTCTAAGCTGTCTTTTGAGGCATTAGCCTGCCCCACTATGGGCTATTTTGCATCAAAATGTTTGAGTATGGGTGCTCTTGTTATGCTATGCTATGCCTGTTTTTAGCTGTTCTAGAGTTGCCTGCTGTTCATGATGCTATATCTTTCCTTAGCAACAGTCTGATTGGTTCAGTGCGGGTGGCTTTATTGGGTATGTATTGGGACAGGCAGTGTGTCATACCTAGCAGATGCCAAAACGTTTTTCTGTCAGTGGGAGGAGAAAGCTGTAATATGCAGATACCTTAGATTTATCAGGTTTCACTCCATCCAATGTAATGACATGGCCTAGGTAAATCGAGGTGACCATGACCATGTATTGCAGCTTGTCTTTATTAAACATAATGTTGAGACTCCCTGCTATATTCATCACCTTTTCTAGGAAGGTGTCATGCTCTGCCGCTATGATCATGTCGTTAGCTGCCATGAAGACACCTTCAGTGTCCCCAAAACACTGAGTTCAAGCACTGAAAGACTTCGCTCACTGAGTTGATGCCAAAAGGCATACTATGAAAGCGGTACCTGCCCCATGGCATGTTGAAAGCCCACAGGCCTGCTGTAACTAGGCTCTTAGACATGCTGCTAGGTGCAGCGCGTTTCCACTGATTGTGCTTACGGTGCCGTTGCCTGGCAACCTCATGTCTGGGTGCCCGTGCCTCTGCCTGTGCAGAGTATTTTTACTCTGGTGGTTCTGCCCATCACGGGGACCGCATTGTTACATATTTCTTCTGTATATTCCATATCATACAGTTATATATACAGTATGTACATACAGTGGTACCTTGGATTACGAATGTAATTTCATTCTGGAAGTGGGCGGATATATCAAAATACTTGTAAACCAAATCGTATTTTCCCATAAGAAATAATGGAAACTCAAATTATTCATTCCACAGGCAAAAAAATACATAAATAGATACAAATAATTAAAATATAAAGTAAAAATAAAACAAATAACTAAAACTAAAGTACTAAAGTACTAAAGTAACCTGCACTTTACTTTAAAAAAAAAGTAATAATAAATCCAGACAGATAAATGTTTCCTTTTGTGCGCTCAAGCGCTGTGTATGTGTGTGTTTTTGTGTGTGGAATTAGCCCACGTTGTATCGGTTGTGATCATGTGATGATGATCAAAACAAGAAGCGCATACGTGATACACGATACTCTGTAAGTTGAAATTCATTAAAACTCTTTGGCTGTCTTGCGGAATGCTCGCAAACCGCGTTACTTGCAATCTGAGGTTCCACTGTATGTATATCATGAGATTTATGAATGTTTTCATGTTTTATCCACTGTTATCCACAATTATGTATATTACTATATACACCATATCCTTACCTGCTGCTGTGCATTCATCACTCTTGCCCCTGTACTTTTGGACCCATACCCCCATTTACAGTACCACATGGTTATTTATTGTAAATGGGCCTCTTATGCAGTTCTGGTTAGATACTAATCACATTTCACTGGCTATGTACATATACTTTGCACACTCACAATAAAGTTGAATCTGATCTAATCTAATCTGGTCTAATAACCAGTTCTTTGTCAACAGGCTTCTCCATCAGTATAAGAAAAGCATACCTGTTTAAACAAGTAAACAAGAGAGGAGTGGTGGCTGTTGAGGGCGAGCCTTGAATTAAAGGTTATGTAAGGACAGTTGATCATTTCATTATTCTAAATTGTTAGCTGAGCTGCATTGTGTAACTTCAGATCACTCTAAAAGTGTTCAGTCCAGGTATAGTCGTTCTTTTGCTTTCAAGACCTGTGTGGACATACACATACAAAAAAAACAAAGTTTTTACAGCCAGCTACAATTTATTAAAAGGTGAGTATGTACTGTATATTTTTCAGCATGACACACTTATATTCTAACATCGCGGGTTTAAATAAATATTTTACCCTATGCAATATTACATTTTTTGCTAAAACAATAATTGACAAAATGTTATTTCTCCCTTGTTTTTAAAAATAATTTCTTTAGTGTTTAGATTTAGAGCATACACCACTGAAATTGCAAGTGTATTGTCCCCCCAAGGGAGCTCTGTGCAAATATTGTTTTGAAACACGATTTTTTCCTTTGCAAATATTTTTCTTAATTTCGCATACTCTCTGGGCTGTAATAGTTCTACATATAAGAAATTTTAGTTAGCAGAAAATACAGGTGGGGACAATATATACATATAAATGGGTAATTTCTCCCTGTTCTCCCATTAGGTAATTTTACAAGAATAGAAAATGGCACCACTCCCGAAGAGCATTGCTTGTCCTCTGAATTATAATATTATTCTTCTTGGTCTAACAGGACATGGGAAAAGTGCATCAGGAAACACACTACTGAGAAAAAGGGTGTTTATTTCCAAAAAGAGCTTTAAACCAGTAACTCGAGAGATTCAGGTAGAGAGTGCAACGTTTGACGGACTGACTCTTCATGTGTATGACACACCAGGACTCTTCAATTCGGAAACAAGCAATGAGAATGCAATAAGACAATATAAGTCTCTCTTCCAGTTAGATGAGACAGCTTGCACTGTGATTCTTTTGGTGATAAAGGCAGAAAGAGTTGCTTCTGAAGAACAACAAACTCTTCATCTGATTGGAAATTTTATACCAAAATGTTTTGTACAGAACACATGGATCCTCTTCACCAGAGGAGATGAGCTAGAGAGAGACAATCTTACTATTGAAAAGTTTATACAAGGGACAGTAGTAAAAGAAATCCTGAAGAGATTTCAGAACAGATATCATGTCTTCAACAACTTCTCACAAAGTTCAGATCAAGTTAAAAAGTTAATCAATAAAGTCAGGGAGGCGCCACAAATGAACCGTAAGTAGTTTTTCATTTTATATTCAATTACTGTGCACCCAAAGTTATATATTGATCTTGATACTTATATGTGTCGCATTTTGGGGAGACAGGAGGGGGCCCTTATGTGTGAAAGACTTTTTCTTACATAAGTCCCACTACAGTGTGATGTTACATGCATATTGTAATGAGTTACACAACAAACACGGACACGAGGAAAGGGTTAAAAGGAGGAATGAAGGGGTAAGGGATGGAAAGAAGTGCAGGCATGCAGACACACGGCTAGCAAAATGCAGGGGCCCTAACACAGTCCTCTCAGCATCATCCCTTTAAGCTTGCATTGAATTAATCAAACACTTGGTGCTCTGTTACACCTCATGCCACAAACTAAAAGATTAACTTAAATTACTATAAATTTATAATATAATATAATATAATATAATATAATATAATATAATATAATATAATATAGAGAGGTATATTTTCTGAAGAAAATGTGAGTGGTGCTTGTCGGGGCAAAACTCTGGGCCCCGTATTCACAAAGCTTCTTAAGCCTAAAAGTTGCTCCTAGTGATGGAATTCTAAGAAAATTCTTCTGACATTTTCTTAGAATTTCCCCTTAAATTTAGGATTAATTCTTAGTTAGATAAAAATGATTCACGAAACATCTTAGCCCTAAAAACAGCTCCTAAGATAAAATTTGTTAAGAGTAGAGATGAGGACTTTTAAGAGGCTTAAGAGTTTCTATAGCAGAGGACAAAATGGCGGAAAGAAGAAATATTCTCCAAATACTAAACATAAAGCTAAAAGTAAACAGTGCTCTTCTGTCCAATTTGGTTTTCTTGTTGTTTTACTTCCTTACATCTCTTTTGGATTGTTGACTACATACTGTATCATCCAAAAGTGCAACTAAAATGTCTTGCAATCATATAATTTGGTAAAAGGACAGCCATTTTGCTCCCATCAATCTGAAATGGATTACAAGTAATAAAATCAGTATGATTAATGAATGTAAAAACTTTAATATAGTAACTACTGTGTGGTAATTGGTTGTTTCAAAAGTAGACACATTTTCAACATTTGGCTGTTTTAATTAGCTTTAAGATATTTAGCCTATAACAGACACTTTGCATAAAGTAGCCTGTAGTCATGATTATACAATTTCATTATATACAAACATTATGATTTCACTGTTTATTCTATTATCATGTTATGTTTTCACAAAGAGCCCATTTAAAGACCTTTGCAGAGGTCAGAGGTTATTTTTTATCAACCAATCACAGTCCTTGCTGCATCACCCCTAGCAAAGGGGTCAACCACACCTCCTCACTAAGATAAAGGTTTTTGTACATTCCTTACTCAGAGTTGCTCTAGGAGGTTTTCTAAATCACTTTTAGTCTAGAACTCCTAGCTAGGAACTTTTAGGCTAAGATAGTAGCTCTCTGAGAGAATTCTAAGAAGCTTTGTGAATACGGGCCTGGGTCTCTGGGTCTTGTATAATGACAGTCTATGGGATTAGTTGATCATTGCTAATATTTCTTATTAGTTGGTGGTTGCTAATATAATATTTCTTATGGGGGAATTTGCTTTGATATACAACTGCTTTGATATCCAAGCATGCTATATATGTATATGTGGAAACTCAGACGATTCATTCCACAGCCTAAAATATTCATATAACATAATTAATGCACATATAAAGTAAAAATAAAAAAAATTAACCTGCACTTTACCTTTAAAAAGAATCGTGACTGGTGTTACTACCCTGGTGTTACACACTACCAGAATCACTCATCTAAACAGTTTCATCTCCCACACTGCTACACTGTACTGCCACACATGTTGCAGTACAGTTACTACAGAACAGTCACTACACTTGGACACAAAATTTAATAAAATGCTTTACACACACTGCTGCAGTCTATTAAACTTTTTTTTCTTGTAGAGGCAGGAGCAGCAGGGGGGGTTATTGTGTAGAATGGCTTTCACACACACACACACACACACACAAACACACACACACACACACACACACACACACACACACACACACACACACACACACACACACACACACACACACACCGGAATCACGCCTCTAAACAGAAAACAGATTCATCTTCTGCACTGCTACAGCCGGTTATACTTTTTTTCTTCACAGAGGCCATTGTTGCAGTACAGTTAAGAAGGAACAGTAACTACACTTGGACACAAAATAAAATAAAATAAAATGCTTTACGCGTGCAAACACACGTGGTCACGATTTTATAGTAAACAGTACACACTTGCACGGATGTTGACTATACGCATGCATGTATATCAAGACGCATACTCTTACGCATACTCGTATATCAAGACTTCACTCATTTAACAAGTAAAAAACAAGCTTTTTTTTTTTTACACTTATGCTTGTCTTGCAAAATGCTCACAGACCAAGTTACTCACAATCCAAGGTTCCACTGTATATGTTTTCATATACATAAATTTGGAGTAAAGGAGTTATGTTTTTTTTCCTTAATGCAGGGAAACAACACAATACATATTGTACACTACCAGTCAAAAGTTTGGTCACAGCATCTCCTTTAGTGTTTTTCCTTTATTTTTATGCTAAAGACATTCAAACTATGGAAGAACACATATGGAATTATGTAGTAAACAAAAGAGTGTTAAACAACCCAAAGTATGTTCTATATTTTACAGTAGAGTGTCTAGCTTTGATACAAGTAGATACATTTACAGTAGCTTTGATGACAGCTTGGTAAACTTGTGGCGTTCTCTCATCAGAGAGAACGCCACAAGTTTACCAAGCTGTCATCAATTCGTGTGTTAATCTCCATGTGGACATCATTCGTGTGTTAATCTCCATGTGTGTCTAATCATATGTAACAATCCCCCGAATGTAATATCCCCCGATTGCGTCTATATAAGTGGAGGTAATTTTCTCAAATCTGTCGCAGCAATATCTTGTCCGTTTATGAGAGAGCAACCGGTTACTGAAGGTGTGAGGATTATACGCAGAGTTTTTCAAATTCCTCGTGTATTGTGTGATAGACAGGATCCTTTAGCACAGCATGTTCTACTTTCACTTTTATACTGTAAACCCGATTAAGTTGGCAAAACTCAAAATATTTGAGGTAATCAGTTACATCATTTTTTTAAAGTAATTTTAAGTAAACAGAACTATCAATATTTGAATTTGTTGCAAATAAAGTAAATTCAATCCAGCGCGAGAATCAAACCCGGGTCTTTCGTGTGGCAGGCACAGCACCTACCACTGAGCCACCAGTGCTCTTTAGATTTAAATTGGTGGAACTTTGAGGTGACAGTTACTGTTACTTAAGTACTTATGATTACTTAAAATATCAAATTTGTTCAGCTAACTTTAAATTAATACAAATACGGTTTGAGAGTATATACAGTAAAGACCAAAAGTTTGGCCACACCTTCTCATTTAAAGAGATTTCTTTATTGTGTTCTTTATTGTGTTCTTTAGCCCAAAGAAGTCTCTTCTGCTTGTTGTCTGTCCTTAGCAGTGGTTTCCTAGCAGATATTCTACCATGAAGGCCTGATTCACACAGTCTCCTCTTAACAGTTGTTCTAGAGATGTGTCTGCTGCTAGAACTCTGTGTGGCATTGACCTGGTCTCTGATCTGAGCTGCTGTTAACTGGCGATTTCTGAGGCTGGTGACTCGGATGAACTTATCCTCCCCACAGTCTTCCTTTCCTGGGGCGGTCTGCATGTGAGCCAGTTTCTTTGTAGCACTTGATGGTTTTTGTGACTGCACTTGGGGACACTTTCAAAGTTTTCCCAATTTTTTCGGACTGACTGACCTTCATTTCTTAAAGTAATGATGGCCACTCGTTTTTCTTTACTTAGCTGCTTTTTTCTTGCCATAATACAAATTCAAGCTCTTTGAATGAGAAGGTGTGTCCAAACTTTTGGTCTGTACTGTATATACACACACATACATACAGTACACACATATAACATGTAACATTGGCAACACACACGTATTTAATAATTACTTTTATTTCAATTTATCTTTATTAAAGTTTGAAATTCTCCATAACCCTCTAATAAAAGCTCTTGCTCCGCTTGAAAAAAAAAATTGAGCTTCTCTTTTTCCATTTCGTCAACCAATCGAAGGGGTTGTGATCAGTGTTTCTACTGTCGATGTATATCACCTTTTAATCCAACGCACGAACGCTCAATAATCCTAGACAGCTCAATCCAGCTATACTAATCATCAACAACAGGTGTGCTCGAAGAACCAAATTAGCCGCATCGTAATTAGCACAATGATTTCATCTTAGATGTGTCAATTCATCTCGGATGTTTCAAGCAACGTACGAAGAACACATTTTGTTGACTACATAACTCCTTTTCTTCTGTTATAATTTTAATGTCTTTAATATTAATATGTAATGTTGAAAGCAATAAAAATTAAGCAACACTAAATAACTAAATACGGATTTATTTATTGATTGGTAATGGTGAGTAATAATTCATAAATTTCCTAAGAAGATCAAATGTGTTTAGAAATTACCAAAACGCAAAAGTGTTCAGAAATTAAACATATTAAACTTTGTAATTTTGTTCTTTTCATTTATATTTAGTTCTAGAGATTGGATTTCCTCGAACTCCACCACCACATCATGATAAACATTCTCTTCACAGAAGAATCATGTTGGTGGGGAAGACTGGTGTTGGGAAGAGCGCTACAGGAAACACCATCCTGGGAGAGGAGGGATTTAAATCCAAGCTTGGTCCGGCCTCTGTTACATCAGAGTGTGAAGTGCAACAAGCAGTGGTTTCAGGAAGGAATGTATCGGTCATCGACACACCAGGTTTATTTGACACAGTAATGTGCCATGAAATGCTAGGGAAAGAGATTTTAAGGAGTATTTATCTGTCCAGTCCAGGACCTCATGTTTTTCTTTATGTTCAGCCTATTAATGTCAGATTCACTGAACAAGAGGAAAATGTTTTTCAGAAATTAGAGATTATTTTTGGGAGAGAGATAAAGAAATACACAATATTTCTCTTCACCTATGCAGACATGTTAGAGGGGAAGGCTGTGGATATGACTATTAAGGAGAACACATCTCTCAGTAAACTAGTTGATGAGTGTGGAGGTGGATACCACGTCTTCAACAATAAAGAAATGCAAAACAGAAATCAGGTCAGTGAGCTACTGGAGAAGATAGACCGAATGGTGGAGCAAAATGGAGGAACCTGCTACTCTAATCAGTTGTATGAGGAAGCATTGAGATTCAAACAGAAGGAAGAGAGTGAAATATGGGGAAGGACGAAAGGAGAGAGACTAATGAGAGAAGATGAGAAGAGAGGGAGGGAGGAAAGACAGATACCCATGAGAGAAAAAATACAGACGTTTGAGGAGAAGGATCAGAAAAAGAAAGAAGAAAGCAAGAGCCTTGAGATTGAGGACTCACTGAGTGAGATACCTATTAGGGAAAAAATACAGAGGTTTGAGGCGAAGGAGGAGAAAATGAGCAAAGAAGATGAGAGACTTAAGAGAGAAGAGCAAACAAGGAAGACAGGTTTAAGGAGATTGGAGAAAATCAGAAAAGAGGAGAAAAATAGGGGGGTTGAGACAGAGGGAGTCAAGAGAAAGGAGGAGGAAAGGAACTTTTCACATATTGCTAGTGGTGTTGCAAGTGGATATGGATATCACAACTTCAATAATAAAGAAATGAGAAACAGAGAGCAGGTCAGAGAGCAGTTGGAGAACATAGACCGAATGGTGGAGAAAAGCGGAGGAACCTGCTACTCCAATCGGATGCTTCCAGAGGAAGGAGTGAGATTCAGGCAAAAGGAAGTGAAGGAGAGAAGGATAAAAAAGGAAACAGAGAGGATCATGAGAGAAGATAAGGGAAAGAGGGAGGAAAATAAGACACTTGAGAGAGAGGACCAGATGAGTCATAGAACTGTAAGTGAAAAAATACAGAAGTTTCAGGGGAAGGAGGAAACAAGGACAATGGGTTTAAGGACTATAAAGAAATTCAATATAGAGGTGAAGAATAGGGGAGATGAAACTGAGGGAGTCAAAAGAGAGAAGGAGGAAAGAGGAAACAGAGAGATTCAGGTGGGAGAGGAAACAAAAACAGAGCATTTGCAGATGCAGGTGGAAAAGGAGAAAAGTGAAGTGGTTTTTGATGAGTATTATAATATAAACAAGAGCTTTTCACATATTGCTAGTGATGTTGCAGGTGGAAGTGGATATGGAAGTATAGTGGGAGCTGCTCTAGCCAGTGTTATTGAAATAGGTGTTGGTGGATTCATGGTTCAGAATGGTCTAGGCAATATTGTTCAGACTGTTGGTACTTTGATTAGTCGGTTTGGCTCATACTTTTGGTGAAAAAAAAAGACAGGTCACAGGGAGAAAATTATTTTTGATTTATCTAAAATGCTAATTTTCTGTCTAATCACTATGACAGCTCAATGCTCAATCTCCTGTGGTCAGAAAAGGAGCAAAAGGTATGGTTTCCACACTCTCCAAATTTACAGTACGCATAGCTTCTGTTGTAATTCTTGTACTTAATCATAACTGAAAATATAAGTAAACATTGCAAATGCATAACTTTATTATTTCATACTGAGCCACTTGTAACATTTTACAGCATTTGGGAGATTTGCCTTAATAAAAGAAGCAATTTTATATTTTATATATGATATATTTACATTTAATAACTATTAAAGTAATATGGCCAGCTATGGGCATAGCTAGGGCTGGAACACATAACCTTCTGTCCAGTAGTTCAATGCCTTAACCAATGAGTTACATGCTTCTGGGATCCCTAGGCTTTTACTATAAAATCTAATCATGGCGAGATTTCTGTGAAGATATTGAGATCATAGATACTGCAAAAAAGTGCTGAATAGGTTATTCACCTAATGGAAAAGCTTAATCCCTCCTTAGCAAACATTGTCCATGAAATTTACAAGTAAGGTGCTGAAAAGATGAAAAAATAAAACATAATTCAATCTCCATGGAGGTTAATTAAACATATTTATAGAGACATTTCACAAAATCCTAATTAAAAAGTACATAAGTTATTATAATTATAATAATAATAATAATTATTATTATTATTATCAGTAGTAGTAGTAGTACCTACAGTAAGTAAAAATAAATAAATAAATATGTAAAAATGTCTTAAAATGTTTTTCTTTAATTTACTAAAGCCTGTCTATCTATAATTAAAAAAAATAAACTGTATTTTTACTATGAAAAATACTCTTTGCAAACTATAGCATGTGCCTACTAAAACATGTAGTCACAGAATTAAAAGGACAAACAATTACCACATTATTGACCAAAACAGAACAAGAACAAAGACAACATCCTTTCTTATGTCTGGACAAACTGTAGTTTTGCAGACTTTATTTTTATAATGTTTAGAAAGTAGAGACTAGTCTAGAAAAAATATTTCTATCTGTGCTACTAAGGAAAATGATTTCATACATTTCCTAATGAGTTAATCAGGCATTGATTCATATTTTCTTTATTATTAGTTAATCCGTCATTATATTCTGTGCTAATTAGAATGTTAGAGCATCTTTTTCTTGTTATTTAACCTTGCTGTGTACTTGAGCTTGAATACATAACAACTGACAACGCCGTATAGGGCTTAAAAACTCAAACTTCACTCATGCACACACACATGAAACACTTGCATAGACATATATGAAATAGTCACACATACATATAAAGTACTAGCTCAAACAACTACATATGAAATGCGCACGCATACACATATAAAACACTTGCATACACATTTTGAAGCAGTCACACATACATATATACTACTAACTCCTCAAACAACTACATATGAAATGAGCGCACATACACCTATGAGACACGCGCACATATACACAAATTGTCCATGCACACACATATATGAGATGCACGCACATACATACACAAACTCTCCGTGCACACACACCTATGAGATGCACGCGCACACAAAGACACACCTAGGAGACGCGCACAAAGCGAACTGTAGCGGTGTAGGGAACGAGTGAACAACAGATCTTCAGTTTAGCGGAAAATGGAATGAATAATTTTCTATAAGTCAGAAGTCAAGTATCTCTAGAGTGTGAAAAAATTGAGCTTGAAAAACAATTTATATATTTATTATAATTATTATCAAGGACGACATCATATAAATAGGACACAATAATTTACATTTAAATTTAATTAAGAAACCATGCGTATATACATCATGTAACTTAATCGAATAATTTATTCGTAAGATATTTTCAATACGTTATATATTTTTTAATGGTATCAGTTTTTGTTTCAATAAATATTCTATATTTAATGTCCGTAGCGTGAAATTTCCACAGCAGCAGCGAAAGGTATCCGAGGTGCTTGTGTTACCATGGTAACGCAAGGAGGAATTGACGTTGCATGGTGTTCTGGATGGTGGAATTTTTGTAGAGTGAAGTTGCCTTATCATTGCCTAGACATTACCTGCGCAGGGAGTAGGGTGTAGGGAGTAGTAATTTCAATGTATATGGACTTCATTCTCCTTGATTAGTAGTAGCGTTTCTTAAATTAGAATCTCATAGGTGTATGCGCACGCGTCTCATATGTAGTTGTTTGAGGAGTTAGTACTATATATGTATGTAAGTGTTTCATATGTGTGTGCATGAGTAAAGTTTGATTTAAGCCCTATACGGCACCTCATAGATGTGAGATGCCTGATGTAAAGTTGCCATCATGTCGTATTATGTATGCTAAATAGGTAATAGCTTGTGGCTTTGAAGTTAAAACAAAAGTTGAAATTAAGTAATTATCACTTGTTCTACTACACTAGATTTTCATTATATTGTATTTTCTTACATAACTGTTAATCATTTATGATAACTCATGGTCATTTTATTTTATGACAAATAAGCATGAAATTCTTTGTCTACATGTAAACAATCATGAAACACTAGCCCTGTGCAGTGAACTATTTAATTGCATGTCCTTGGTGATAAGAATAAACCTATTATTTTAAAGTCACCTTTTTCTCTATGAGTTTAACTTTTAATTTTTAAAAAATATTTTTTTAAAGGTAATATCTTCCTCCCACACTATCAACAAAACCGGTGTTGTGTCGAAGTTGGTTCCCGCATCGGGATGCGTTTTCTTAGCATCATTTAGGGGAAGGCCCCCCCTACGAAGAGTTATGCGCGTGCCACTAAGATTCTCTACGGAGCGCGGTAAAGGCCAAAAATTACATTGTTAGCGTTTTTTAATCTCTGAAACGGAAAAGACGGCGAATTTCACAAGCCTAGAGCACAAAACTTATAACGTGTGATGTTTTTTTTTCTTTTTTAATCACTGATATACACTACACATCATTTATTTATGCTTTTTATATCAAATGTTCATTATAGCAGCAAAAACACATTCTGATCACTGGAATGGTCACTGTTAAGTAATGAGGACAATTATAAAATATCCAAAATAAAACGTCAAGTACACGTGCGGTTAAATACACAAACATTTTACTAAGTTAAAATTAACATATTGAGTTTTATTAACATATGTATATTATGTACATGTGTACATTTAACAAATCTGAAAATAAATAAATTAAAGAAAAACAAAATTAACACAAGCTACTGTTTAAATGTGTTTAAAGGATAAAACGCAACTAATTCACCTGTGGTGTGGGAACAAATCAGTAGCAACAGTCTGATATGTGTGGAAACCTCTTTACTTAGAAAGTATAAGGGAAACAGTATCTGACAGTGACAAAGCACATGCACAGACTTTTTCTGTGGTCGGGAAACAAGTCAGCACCCAGCAAACATTGGTCCGACGCCAAGTGTCCCTGGCCAAAAACAGTCGAGGTAAGACGGCATAAATTGGTAAAAATATGTGACACAAAAACATTTCCTAAAAATGCATACAGATACATTTGCACATGTCTGGGGTTGCATGTATAGCTGTCACTCTGACTTTTAGCTAAGTGCATTTCAATAGTGAGAGCATGTGTGAGAGAAGGTCCACTATGTGACGTCCTTTACATGTGCATTTACAGTTCATCATGATCCTTTATTAAATCCACTGTAGTATTGAGCGCAAAACATGCAAAAGCGATTGCGCTTACACCTTGGTTAATACTGCAATAAAAAGTATGTGCCCCGAGTAGTTTTTAAGAGGTTGTGAATAGATAGCCATTAAGGATATAGTCAAGGAAAGACTCATTGGGGAAAAAAGGAGAAAATGTTTATGAAATACACAATAATTTTTATTTACATCTTGCTTTATGACAAATTATATATTCACAAAGTGCTTTATGCGGTTAAGATGGTAAAGCCACTGTATTTGGTATTACACGACCCGTGTTTTCGTATATTACAAAATGATTTTATTATTTTTATGAAATGTATGCATTTACATATAGCCCAGACCAGGGAGCAGACAGACAGGCTAAACCACCCGTCTGCTAGCTGCATAGAGTCGTCACGCAGGGTTCATCATATTGAGACTGTGTCTGTTCCCCGAGCTAAACATAAACATACATTTAGAAAGACTCAGAAAGTCTGTTTTAGTAATTTAATTAACATAGATACCACAAACTCAGAGCACACTGAATGCGCAGCCGGCACGTCTGATCCGAAGCTAGGACTGTTAAATATTAGATCCCTCGCATCTAAAGCAGCTATTGTTAATGAAACTATCACAGATCAGGAGTTATATTATGTTTAACAGAAACCTGGATTAAACAGGACGAGTATGTAGCTCTAAATGAAGCTAGTCCTCCTGGATACAGCTACATACACCAGCCTCGGTTAACTGGTAGAAGGAGAAGGCGTTGCAGTTATTTACAATGATAATCTGACTATCGTACAAAAACACAGATTTAAATTTAATGCATTTGAAGCTCTCTATAGTAACAAAGTCAGCTCAGTCGATCCCGCTAATCATCATTTATGTCCATACTGGACTCAGTAGGAGTAAATCAGTGTGTAGTAGGACCCACTCATAAAGCAGGTCACACTTTGTATTTAATATTATCCTTCGGATTAAGTATAGGAAATATAACCACAATTCCACAGTCTGAAGTTATCTCAGATCATTATCTTGTCTCGATTAAAGCGTATCATAGTAATAATGTTCGCACAGCACCGCGCTACCGCCTTTTACATCAAATACATCACTTCGTTATAGCTTTGATAATGTAGCTCCAGTTAAATGGAAAATGATTAGAGATAAGAAACTCGATCCTATAATGATATAATGACCACACATGCACTTTAAAACAAACCGCTCGAAAATTAAAACGTAAATGGCGCCAAACTAAATTGTTAGTATTCCAAATAGCATGGAAGGAGAGCATCCTGAACTATAAAAAAAACTCTCAATGATGCTAGATCAACGTATTTGTCAGGGGATACCACCAGAGGGCGCCCACAGACTCCATTTTGTGTTTTTGATTTCATTTGTAGTTTTTGGTGGACTCAAATCCCCAGAATGCACCTCGGTCAGGTGATGTGGCGCTCACCTGAACTGAGGTTGCTAATTAGCTTTGCTCATTAGTTTTGTTATAAATGTTCCTGAGTTCTGTGAAGTCTTGTCTTGCATCTGTTCGTCTAGGGTTACTGTTTGTCCTGGTGTGTTCTTCCACGCTCTGTGTTCTTCCACGCTCTGTGTTCTCCTGGTTTGTCTGTCTCCTAGCCTGTCTGTCTCTCAGTCTTTGTAACCCCTAGTCTGTGTAGCTCTATGTTTAGTTTATCCGGGTTTCAGTTCATGTCTGTTCTTTTGGTTCCCTGTTTTGTTTTCAATAAATCCTTTTGATCACTTTCACCTCTGCTATCATGTCTCTCTTTCGTCCGGCAAGCAGTAACCGTAACAGTATTTATCCACTCTTATAGAAAATAACAAAAATAACCCGAGATTTTTATTTAATACCGTAGCTACATTAACTAAAAACAAGACCAATAACATTATGCAGTAGTGAGGATTTCATTATTTTTTTTCAATACAAAATCATAAATATTAGGCAAAAAATTCAGGCTTTGAAACCAGACAATTTAAGTAATACAGATAAACTAACCACATCACATCAGAACGTAGAATACTTTACACCCCTTGAAGCGAGAGAACTAATTTCACTCATCTCTTCTTCAAAATCATCAACCAGTATATTAGATCCTATACCGACACATTTTCTCAAGCAGATAGTACCAGCAATTATAGAACCCCTGTTGAAAGTAATTAACTGTTCACTCAGCAGTGGGTATGTTCCCAGATCCTTTAAATTAGCAGTTATTAAACCGCTAATCAAGAAACCTGACCTTGACCCCTGTCAGCTTTCTAATTACAGGCCGATATCAAACCTTCTCTTTATCTCCAAGATTCTGGAAATGGTAGTATCACAGCAGCTATGTTCACATCTACACAGATATAGCATAAATGAACTGTATCAGTAAGGATTTAGGCCTCATCACAGCACAGAGACAGCACTTGTTAAAGTAGTAAATGACCTCCTATTGGCCTCTGATCAGGGTTGCGTCACTATACTTGTGTTACTGGACCTCAGTGCAGCTTTTGACACCATTGATCACAGTATTCTCCTTCACAGATTAGAAAATGTAGTAGGAATTAAGGGAACCGTCCATCTACTACTGTCCATCAAGTGCAACAGTAAAAGACCTTGGTGTGATTATAGATTCCAGCCTTTCATTTGAAGCACATGTAGATAATATTACCAGGATAGTTTTCTTTCACCTTAGAAATATTGCCAAGATAAGAAATATATTGTCACTAAATGATGCAGAAAAACTAGTTCATGCTTTTATCACCTCTAGGTTGGACTATTGTAACGCCTTACTGTCTGGTTGTTCAACTAGGTGTATAAACAAGCTTCAGTTAGTACAGAATGCAGTAGCGAGAGTCCTCACTAAAACCTGAAGATTCGATCACATCACCCCTATCTTATCTTCACTTCATTGGCTCCCTGTGAAATTTCGCATCGATTTTAAGATACTACTTTTGACGTATAAAGCATTAAATGGTCTCGCGCCGCAGTATCTGAGTGAACTGCTAGTGTCTTACGATTCGCCACACCTACTTCGATCAAAAAATGCAGGCTGCTTGTCAGTACCACATATTAAAACTACAGCAGGGGGCAGATCTTTTTCTTACAAAGCCCCAAAGTTATGGAATAGTCTTCCTATTAATGTTCGGGACTCAGTTGCAGTTTCAGTGTTTAAGTCTGAGCTAAAAACCTATTTATTTAGCCCAGCACTTTTGTAAATTAACCTTAGGTAAAGCAGCAGATCTGGGGGACTCATGGACGTAGAGTATTATGGTGAACTGGTATGTTTAGATGCTGTCCTCCCCACTCTCATTGATCACTCAGGTTTGTTGACGGTGAGGTGATTGGTTGCTTTACATCACAGGGAGCCCTCATGTCTGTGTTTCCTTCTGGCTCTCCCTTTTAGTTATGCTGTTATAGTTAGTCCTGCCGGAGTCCCTGCTTGCACTTTGCACTAAATACATTCACCTTATACATGTTGACTGTGACCATACCTAACTGCCATCTCTCCTTATCTTCTGCTCTCTCCTCTTCTGCTCTCTTCTCTCTCTCTCTCCTTTTCCCTCTTCCTGTCTCTCTGTCGAGCTATACATGTCGCTCCTGAGTTGCCAGTGATCCAGACCCCTCTGCCCTCTGGACCTGTCTAACGCGTCCTGGAGTCCTGCTTCTGGTTGGAGATCTCGTCGCATGGATGCCATGTGTGGTCTGCCTGGTATGCGTGTGGTGGCTGGGGTTGGTTTCAACGAAGACTGTCCTGTCCTCGACTGATGCAGACAGCTGTTCTCTGGGGACCTGTGACTTCAGTTGTTCGATAGCTCAGGACTGGAATTTCCTACAGTCTACCTGAGCCTCCAGGAACAAACTGGACTCCATTTAATTTAAACGCATCTCCTGTTATACTGAACTTCCAGTGCACATTATTATGCTGATCAATCCCTGCTGTTCGTTTTCACCCAAATGAGGATGGGTTCCCTGTTGAGTCTGGTTCCTCTTAAGGTTTCTTCCAATTACCATCTCAGGGAGTTTTTCCTTGCCACCGTCACCCTCGGTTTTCTCATCAGGGACAATCTTATCATTTTGATTCATACACATTTCATACAAACTTACGTCTTTTGATTGTGTAAAGTTGCTTTGCGACTTTAATGTCAACTGTTAAAAGCGCTATAAAAATAAAATTGAATTGAACATATAAACAGGTATATATCTGGTCACCGTTTAAAGTCCGAGTTGGATGTGGCTTCTCAAACTTAAAAAAAAAAAAAAAAAACTACTCTGCGTGCATATAATTGCCCCATGTGGATAAATAAAGTTTTTAAAAAAAATTTTATTTGAGTTTGGAAACAGTGCCGCCACTAGTTTGTGGCAAATCTCGCAATATTTCGCAATATTCTATCTTATTTAGAGAGATAGAGAGTTAGCGCATTTTCATGTGTCTTATTTACTTCCAAGAGGAGAGGAAGCCATGTGGAGGATATCATAAAAAAAAAATTCAAAAAACTTGTTTGACACAAAGGAATTGAAATGTAGTTTGAGTTTGGCTAAAATTAACTAGTAGGCTAAAAGTTAGTAGTGTTAACGTTATGCTTGTCCTAAAAAGAAACTCTTAGCATGAGTTTGCAAGTATAAAGCCCCATGCAGTCTCTTCACTTAAGTTAGGCTATTTTTTGCAGTTGAGCAAATTTCTGATAGCTGATAGCAAACTGATAGCAAAACGACCAAGTCCCCAAAATGTTAAGTTGGCTGGATTTTGTTTTACTGCCTTAAAATATATTTACAAATGAGCAGGGCAGTTTCATGCTACTGCAGGAACATGGTGTAATAGATATGGAGCTCTCAAGGACACGTGACCTAATTGTTTTCCAATTACCCCTGCCCTACCCACTGCAAGTGTGTTCAGTCAATCAAAAGCAGTATAAAGATATAATTTCAGATGAGATTGGAGTGGGGGAGGGCAAATCAGCAGTGCGTTTGATAGGGCAAGAAGAGTTTGGAAACATGCACAGCATGAATAAGTATCAGTTATATATGTATCAGTTCTAGAATAAAGTCTGATTGATTGCAGGGTTTGATGGTGCAAGTGTAGGATAAATTTTAAAGCCTTTTAGATGTTTTCAGATATAAAACAGCATAATGTATATAAAGTTTGTTTTGTTGTATTTTCTATACAGATGATAACAGGCTTCATGACCGTGATCATCAGTATCAAGGTGGTAATCCATACCCTAGGCTTTATGGTGGTGCATTTTGCATAATGAATCCAAGTCACCCCGGTCTGTATGAAAATTATGATTTTTCGGTATATAATACTTTGATCACTTCGATAAATTTAAATAATTATTTTATTCCATGTTTTTTTGTATATGGTACATTGGTACTTAAATTATATTAAGGTGCAATTTTTCTTACTATGGAATAAAATCACTGTAAAATATAATTGTGCGTAAAAAATTTGTGTAATTCTGTGTTTTGTCCGAGTTGGATTCCAAAATCTATGGCCACGACAGCTTACAGATACGATATTTTGTGTGTTTGTTACAATAAAACTCTGAGATATACGACGTTGACTGTTTACAGACACAAAACCCGTTTTTACAACTTCTCTGTTACACGGACGAATTGCGAAATTACGCCCATGAATGTAGTGCGTTAGATCACTGTAAAAAATACGTCATTAAGGCCACATGCACAGGCATCACTATCCGAGGGAAGAGGAATCGATTCGGCCACCATTTTAAACCACCAGCGCCAAAATAGCAGATCAGCAGCCGAGTGCTCTCGTCGTCTCAGGTAAGTTTTTTTTTTTTCACAGATTCGTACATGTTTAAGAGAAGTAAATTTACAGAGATGTTTTAACTATAGCAGGTAAGATTTTAGGAGTTCAAAACGGTGACAGTGCGCATGTGCTGAATCGATTCTTCTTCCTTCGAATAGTAATGTCTGTGCATGTGGCCTTGATGTATTTGACAGTTTCAACTTAAACACTTAATTTTCATTCATTAGAAATTTTGACTTTTATTTGCATACTGTATACTATACATATTACATATAACAAATGAGTATAGAACGGTCATGCACACTCGTAACTCGACCGACACTAGGACCCGGAAATAATACGGTTGCATTTCAGGAAGCATAAAAGGAAACAAGATGGCGCTTCACATTGCTCAGTCATTGAGTTCGCCCATGCCTTGTCTGACGCTTTGCCGACTATTCTGTGAGTACTCACCGATTCGGGTTGCTTCTTTGATTGAGTGTGTGTTGCTAGAACGCAGATTTATTTGTGTAGATCCTAGCTCTTCGTGTAAGAGAGTTCTTAGACAAATCGCGTGGTTATCCTGCCTACTCGCGTTGCTTCCACGTTTGGGTTTACCATCCACGCTACACGGGCTAACTGCTAAGGCTTCTGTGCTTACCATCCGATAGCTTGTGACAGAATGACTGAGCTTAAAGCAGTAAACCCAGCGGAGTTTGCTCGCCTCTGTGATGTGGTTGACCAGCATGCCGAGCTGATCAATAAGCTCCGTGGAGAAGTTGCATCTCTCCAAAAGGGCCTCCAAGACGTCGCAACTTTGCGCCGCGAGGTGGTGTCGTGGAAATTAATTGAAGACTCAGGCTTTGATTTCAGAAGGTTACAACTTTATTGGTTGATCAATAAAGTCGGGAGGTCTGCAGAACACACCACGACTCCCGACGGCTTCTTGCTTAAATACTGATCCTAAACAAAGGCGGCCAGTTTTCCAGCGCTGATTTTACATTCAACATCTGGGTTTCATTAAATTTTCCAGTTCTAGGTATAGATCGGATTTCTTACACCGGCACATTCCAAGAGGCCTATATGCTCGGCTTCTCATACAAGCTTCCCACTATTTCAAGCTGGGGTATCTTTTATTTCTTAAAAGTAGGTGTGACACTCCTACATCCCAAAGGAACAGGAAGGTACAAAAGACTTTAAACCGACTACGCCACCCTGGTGGGGCACCAGGGAAATACTCCCAATAAAGACACACAGGTAAGTTCTACTAATCGAAGGCAAGAATAAAAATCAAATGAGCCGTGGGTATCAATACAAAATATATACTTTATTATTAAAAAGGCCAACTATAAAATGTTCCCTTCCAAATAAGCACAAAGAAAATAAATTATTTTATAAAAATACCCCTCTGGGGCCAGAGGCTAGCAGGAACAGAGCTGGCCGGCTGCAGCTCAGGGAATCATCCAAAGCCCACACCAAATTCACATCAAATCAACTGCCAGGCACCCACTGCAAGGAACTTGTGTTGGCACATCTGCACTCGGTGAAGCACACACCCAAACAAATGCAGCTAGCCTTCCCTGTTCCACACCATGCCCGGCTCCTAATGAAAAGTAAAGAAAAAAAACACAACACAACAACACACACACAATAGATAACAAATGATGGCGACACAATCCACACTAAACCATAAATCAGACAAAAAAATAAATAAATAAACTACACAGTTTCACAGACTCAATAGTATAGGGGCTGAGACACTCAAGTCTTCTCACAGCCCTATATACAACCGATACTGGTACATAAACACATCACATCAACAGAGCCAGAAAATAAATAACACAAACACCTTCAACATCACAGTACAACACACAAAAACAACCAAATCTACCAATGAAGACAACTCCAGCCAAACCAAACAAAAAAAAAAACTAAACAGGAAGGCAAGTCAAAAATAAGAATAATAAACCCTCACTCAGCACACAGACGGTACCATAGCTACCAGCCCAACAGCCCACATGGCAGCTGAGTCTCACGCAAAGGGTCCACGACACCCATAAGCAAAACAGCAATGGCGTCACATATAGCGTTATCCGCTAAGAATAAGGCTTAGGAAATATAATATTCCACCTCACTCCTAGTACAAAAGGAATAGCACATTAGGGCACAGTCGACTGACCAAAATAAAAAAAGGAAAAGCAAATACTTACTTGGGTTAAACAACACCCCACATGAGGCTGTATGATTACTCACAGCAAGGGCCGCAAATGGATCTACCGGCCGGCCTTCTCACCCTAATATAGTGCAGTAGCTATAAACAATACACTAAATATACTTGCTACAAAAGAAATTTTATTCATGAAAAGAAATTTCTTATAAATACTGGCATACCTGAAAGTGCACTCCGCTATGAATATTCCACTTGACTCACCTGCTGACTCCCTATAATTAAATTATAAATAGTGCAAATTAGCCCCAAGCTATTCACATAGTTACACCACCAACCGAATTCAATCATACCTGAAGAAAAATCAGGAACCAGGAATGGGAAGGGACACGCCAGGTTGAGGTGAACCCAGAAACCACAAGACAAGTCCCCACGTGTCAGAATAAGGGTCCTTAAATAGACTGCATTCTCCTCATTAATTGGATAACCACGCCCCAACCAAGTCCACAAATAAAAACAAACACTTACCCTGCCACATAGGGTATGTCACATAAAATCAAATATAAAATTTCTTCTACATCTCCCCCCTCTGGTACTTAAGTAAGTCCCACAACAATCGTTTTATCTAGAGTGCAAACTCATGTGTTAGTCTTCCTTACACTAACTGGTGATTAAAAATAAATCACTGGACTTCTACCAAGGACCAACCTATGTATTTGAACTCTAGTGGAGAATCAGCCAAACCTCTCCTTCCGCACTTGACTATAAAATAGTAAAAGACTCGACCTCCATGACCTTATACCTTTCATCATACGATAACAATAACACGACATGAATATGTAATTAACACAGTGATTTTCTAGGTTTACACTAACCGGGCGAATCATACAATCTAAAATGGAACATGCATAACATATTACAATTGTAAAAGTGGGTATAATTTTAAACAGCCTTGTTGTAATGTAAGAATCTTCAACCCATATACTTTGCGCATCGTAGAGAGTCAGTTGGAGCCCACAAGAGAGGTTACTAGCATTTCATTATGGGCCCGTGCCTTCCCTCCTGTGCTATGGAAGATGCGCATCCTAAGACTTGTCCTTGTCTGTTGTTGCTAAGGAATGCTGCTACTTTTAGAAAGCCTTTGGTTAGATATACACAACATAAATTTCATTAGACACGGTAAAGTCACCCATCTGCTGCTCCAATTAAATTTCTATACCTGTAATAAAAGAGAACTTTGTTTAGTGGCATTACACATTGGCATAATTTGTTTACGGCTTGCTCCTTCCAGTGCACTTTTCCTGTTGAGGAAATTAGGATTAATTGTTGCCACTGCTGTTTTATCTGTGAAAGTAATATAATTTTGATTAAACAGAAATACATTATACATTATACAACATGAATCGTAGTCACATACAATATGTACAAAAGTTTGTCATGTCAGTTGTCTCAGGGGGAAACTGGTCAAAGTCAGTCACTCGGTCGCGTCTGTATCATAAATGGGATGCTGCTCTCAAGCAGATTCTCATACTTAATTTGGGGCAGCGAAGTGTTCATCGCTGTGCAATTTGGTATCCTACTTGTGCCAATAGTTGGTTATTTCCCAATAAGGTTTTAATTTGTTCACTTTGCTACTATTGGATATTGGCCATTCGCTCTTCCTTCCACCCTTTCAGTCAGCGGGTTCTCTCCTTCTTTCTCTGTACTTATTTCTGGGGACTCGGGTGTAACGGTTTGAGTGATACCCCGTGGATCTGTATTCCACCTGAACTGCTGTTGGAATAGCTGCTAGGACCACCTCCTGGATTTCTGTTACTTCGTTCTAACCATTTGTAGATACATCTAGTCTCCTGGAATAACTGGGCACGGTGTGTCTTTCTCCACTTGGGCTCCGTGCTTTTTCCTGCACATAGATTACTTTATATATTGCAGTTAGTTTCCTCATTTGCAATTGAGGGGCTTATACAATACAAGACAGATATGGGTCGACCCGTAATGGATTCATGCAGGTTAGGTGTGTATTTTTGTTAGTTTGCATGCGATAGTTTATTAGTGCAAGGGGTAAAGCATCAACCCAGTTAAGTTTATTCTTTCTAATATCCCACTGCGGATGATCAACACACCCAAATCTTTACTTTGTTCTCTACTGGTGTAGTACCTGCTTTACAGTTTTTCTGAATGAACGCTGATCTATTATCCGAACCGATCTTTGGAATTCCAAATCTAGGAATCATTTCGCTTGTAAGGACTTGATAACTGTTCCTGCTTCTTCATCTGCAGATGGCATTGCTTCTACCCATTTACTCAACCTGTCAATTATTACAACCATGTACCTTTTTCCTCGAGCATCCTTCACCATGTCCACACAGTTCACCACTAAGTACTTAAAAGGTCCGTCTAGTACCGGTATATGGCTATATGGTGTATGGTGTCGCTGTTCCTTTTCTGACATTATGCTTAAACATTGACATTAATCAGGGCTCATTCAAGCATACTTGTCCCTTTTTATTTTATTTATCTATTTATTTATTCACTTTCTTAGAAGGGCTCATACACACACTTGTCCCTTTATTTCAACTTAATCTGTTACTTTATCTATTCCTATAAGGGCTCATTCACACACACGTCTCCGGTCTGGCTGCAGCCGACCCCCCTCTGGTGGATTGCACACACAACTCCCTCGGGGGTTCACTCAGCCAGGTTCTCCCTCTCCCTCCCATTCAGATACACACACACACATAGAGCTCTCATTCACTCAGACAATATCAGACAGACATTAGACAGTACAACATCAATTAAACACAAACAATGCAATTGCTTACAACTTAATGGCACCCAAGCAGGCACTCTTCATAAAAAAGATATAAATTTGCTGCTATATCCTCATACAATCCATTAATCAGCAGCATACAAAACCATTGACGTACAACTGTACGTTCCACATAAAAAGATATTAATAAACAAAGCCACAAGCTCATACTATACGGTTTTGGTGGCTACACAGTTCTTTTGACATACCTAAGTACGTTCCTCATAAAAGGGATATATTTATATTAACTGCTCCGGATCCTCACACAAGCAGTATTACTAATTAGGCGCAATTCCTTATTAACCTACTCCACTGCCATCCGTCTAGGCCCTCTTGACAATGAGTACAAATTAATACAGCGTCTATCTACCGGTATACATTGCTATCGATCAAAGCCCTCTTGGCAACACAGACAGACCTTCAAATGCGCTACCTCATACCCGTCTGTTATTACTGCCATCTATCAAAGCCCTCTTGACAGCAAAACAGACCAATGCAATGCTTATTTCATCAGTTACTATTCAAATACTACCATTAAACGGTTAGTAAGCTGATGCATGCATTTTCCTTCTGAAAACAAAGTCCATTCAAAAATTACTTAATTTGGAGAGGTCCTTATCAGGCATCCTTATCACCATGGGTGATCCTCAGCAAACAACACAAACTAAGCAAATAAGCAAAAGTTGCTTACCTTTGTAAGTGGCCACCTGTTTGTGCTGCTCGCCAAGGAACCCCAGGCTGATCAGTCACCTTTGCCCCTTTTCCACCCTGCTCGCAGCGCCAAAATGTCGTGGAAATTAATTGAAGACTCAGGCTTTGATTTCAGAAGGTTACAACTTTATTGGTTGATCAAATACTTGCTTAAATACTGATCCTAAACAAAGGCGGCCAGTTTTCCCGCGCTGATTTTACATTCAACATCTGGGTTTCATTAAATTTCCCAGTTCTAGGTGCCTCAATGTATAGATTGGATTTCTTACACCGGCACATTCCAAGAGGCCTATATGCTCGGCTTCTCACGCAAGCTTCCCACTATTTCAAGCTGGGGTATCTTTTATTTCTTAAAAGTAGAGTATGTCACATAAAATCAAATATAAAAAATTTCTTCTACAGTGGCGGAGCTACGGCAGGAGAATGCGACCCTCCGTGGGGCGGCTGCTCACTCAGTTGTTGCCACGCCACCCCCCCCCCCCCCTTCTGATGTTTTCATAGCTCTACCGGATAAGTGGGATACTCCAACAGACCGACTGCGCGTTGTGCTTCTCGTCTCATTGCTATCCGGGCAGGCAGCTGAGTGGGCCATGGCGGTCCTCAGATCAGATTCAGACACGGCCTACTCATACGGAGAGTTCACCCGTCAACTGAAACTAACGTTTGAACATCCTGCTGCTGAGGTGGAGACCGACACCAAATTATATCATCTGCGGCAGGGAGGGTCGTCGTCCATGAGTCACTACACAGCGGACTTTCGTACTCTCGCCGTGCAGACCACCTGGGGAGACGCCGCCCTCCGGACGGCCTACTACGAGGGACTGGCCTCACGGATCAAAGACGAACCGGACGAGAGATTCCCGCCACGCTGGAAGGACTGATTCAGCTCGCCCTCCGCATTGACCAGCGCCTGCTCTCTCGCCCGAGGCCAGCCCCCCGGACCCTGCCACCCACCACGTCACCCTCATACCCTCACGCCCCGGTTCCTGAGATTCGTCCCTCCTTCACCACCACCGCCATGGCACCCGTCGGATCTCCACCTCCTGCCGTGGTTAACACCGGAGCTGGGGAACCCATGCAACTAGGACGCGCCTCCTTGACCGCTGCAGAACGGGAATGACGCTTCAGAGAAGGGCTCTGTGCCTACTGTGGGTCAGCGGTGCACCACAGGGCCCTCTGCCCACTTCGCCCGGGAAACGCTCAGGCCCGGTGAGCAAACGGGGCAGTTCACCGGACCCCCTCCACCTCTCGGTCACGACACCTAATAATTCCCGTCTCACGGTCCAAGTACACCTCCGGTTTGGCCACAAACGGGTCGGAAGTACTGCGTTCATTGATTCCGGTGCCGCAGGTAACTTTATTGACTCTTCATTTGCCAAAGAACTGGGAGTGGAACGTTATCCCAGCCATCTGTCGACGGTTGGCCCCTTTCCTCCAGTCCCATCACCACTCAGACTCAGCCTCTCACCCTTGTCATCGGCCAACATCACGAACAGATCCAGTTCCACCTGACCTCCATTTCATCACCACCCATCATCCTCGGACACCCCTGGCTGCTCCAACATGACCCCCTCATCTCCTGGACGCAAAACCGGATCCTGCAGTGGGGGCCGACCTGTACCGAACTCTGCCTGCTGGCTCCGGCTGGGACGTGTTCTACGGAGTCCGAGGCACCCGATGTCGACACCAACTCCATCCCCGTCACCTACCGAGACCTGGCTGAAGTATTCTGCAAGAGACGAGCCACACACCTTCCTCCTCATCGCCCCTATGACCTGACGATCGAACTTCAGCCGGGCTCGGTCCCCCCCCCCCGCGGCCATCTTTACTCCCTCTCCGCCGCTGAGACGCAGGCGATGGAGAGATATGTTTCTGACGCCCTTCGCCACGGCACCATCCGGCCCTCCTCCTCGCCTGCCGCTGCGGCGTTCTTCTTTGTGAAGAAGAAAGGGGGCGACTTACGTCCCTGTGTCAATTATCGGGGGCTTAATAACATCTCCATTAAGAACAGACACCCTTTGCCTCTTACCAACTCAGCCCTGGACGCCCTCTCTGGCGCCACCATTTTCACAAAGTTGGACCTCCGGAGCACGTACAACTTGGTGCGCATCAGAGAGGGCGATGAGTGGAAGACGGCTTTCAACACCCATACTGGACACTACGAGAGCTTGGTCATCCCATTCGGACTCTGCAACGCACCTGCCGTCTTCCAACAGTTCATCAACGATGTCCTTAGGGACACGCTAGGGCGGTGGGTGTTCGTTTACCTGGACGACATCCTTATTTATTCACGCACCGCCGAGGAACACACCCAGCACGTCAGAGCAGTCCTTAAGAGATTACTCGCCCACCAACTGTACTGTAAGTTGGAAAAATGCGCCTTTCATGAGCGCTCCACCACGTTCCTGGGTTTTGTCATCTCGCCCCAGGGTGTGGTCATGGACCCGCAGAAACTGGAAGTTGTGCGTCATTGGCCCCTACCCAAGACCCTCAAGCAACTTCAACGGTTTCTCGGGTTTGCTAACTTGTATCGTCGCTTTATCCGGGACTACAGTACGGTTGCCGCCCCTTTAACCGCTCTGACTCAACCCTTTTCTCATCACTTCAACCTCAACCCCGCCGCCATCACCGCCTTTCATGACCTATGCCACCGGTTCACCAACGCCCCAATTCTACTGCACCCAGACGCAAGTAAACCATTCGTTGTGGAGGTGGACGCTTCGGATGTGGGCGCCGGGGCTGTTCTCTCTCAACGAGGTCCAGACCAGAAGCTACACCCGTGTAGTTTCGTTTCCAAAAAATTTGACCCCACTCAGCAGCGATACGGGGTAGGGGACCGCGAGCTGCTGGCTTTGGAAGAATGGCGACATTGGCTCCAGGGCGCCAGGGAGCCGTTCATCGTCTGGACCGACCATCAGAACCTGATCACCATCCGTAACTTAAAACAGCTCAACCCAAGACAGGTGCGGTGGGCACTGTTTTTCGAACATTACAACTTCCACCTATCCTACCCCATCGCAACACCTCGGTCCTTACGGTGTTCGGCACGTAGAGTCAACCAGGCAGCACACCTGCCGGTGCGGTCTCCGTCGCCTGTGCACGCCAAACCCTCGTTTCCAGTTCCCAGTGAAGTGGTGCAATGATCTTGGCAGGTGTGATGACAGGTGCGGGGTCCGCCCGGGGGACGTCCTCTTCGTGTTGTCGGGAGAGGGCGTCAGCTTTGGTGTTCTTGGACCCCAGGCAGACCCCGCACCTGTCATCACACAGGTGTGCCGCCTGGTCGACTCTACGTGCCGAACACCATAAGGACCGAGGTGTTGCGATGAGGTCATTCCTCGCCATTATCTGGACACCCCGGCGCCAACCGCACCCTCCAATTTATCAGACGTGCTTTCTGGTGGACATCTATGGCGAGTGACGTCAAGGAGTACATCCAGGCGTGCCCAGTGTGCGCCAGGTCCAAGAATACCAACCAACCGACACCGGCGGAACTCCAACCACTCCCAGTTCCCCATTGGCCCTGGACGCACATTGCCGTCGACTTCATCACGGGCCTGCCGGCCTCCGAAGAGAAAGACACCATCTTAACCATCGTCGACCGGTTCTCCAAAGCCGTGCACCTGGTGGCCCTCGCCGGACTCCCGTCAGCCAAAAAAACAGCAGAGCTGATTTTAGAACATGTTGTCCGACTGCATAGGTTCCCAAAAGACATCGTCTCGGACAGGGGGCCCCAGTTCACCGCCCGGTTCTGGAAGGCCTTCTGCCATCTGATCAATTCCACCTGTACTCTATCCTCTGGTTATCATCCCCAGACTAACGGTCAGACGGAGCGGACCAACCAACAACTGGAGCGCTACCTGAGATGCTTTGTTGCCGATCGCCAGCGCTCCTGGGCCCGCTACCTCCTATGGGCTGAGTTATCTCACAATCTCCATGTCTCTTCAGCCACCAATCTCAGTCCATTTGAGGTATGCCACGGTTTCCAACCTTCGATGTTCGATCATCAAGAACCGGAGGTTGAGGTGCCGTCGGCCCAACAGTTGGTTCGCCGGTGTCGACGGCTGTGGAACCAAGCAAACGCCGCCAACCAACAGGCCAACAACCGCTACGCCACTCAACATCACCGTCGACACTTGCCGGGACGATTGTACAATGTAGGTGACAAAGTGTGGCTTTCAACCAGAAACCTTCACCTTCACATGGAATCCAAGAAGCTATCACCCAGGTTCATCGGTCCATACCGCATCACCCTCCGTATCAATCCTGTCACCTACCGGCTCCAGCTGCCTGCGGCGCTCCGGATCCATCCGGTATTTCACACCTCCCAGCTCAAACCCTTCATCACTTCACCAATGGTTCCCCCCACCCACCCTGCTCCTCCTCCTCGTATCATTGAGGGTGGTCCCGCCTACAACGTTCGCCGGATCCTTGGCTCACGTCCTCGGGGCAGAGGGCTCCAATACCTGGTCGATTGGGAAGGTTACGGTCCCGAGGAGCGATCTTGGATTCCGGCTCGGTTCGTCCTAAACGTCGAGAGTCGGTCCTGGACAGGGGGGTACTGTCATGCACACTCGTAACTCGACCGGCACTAGGACCCGGAAGTAATACGGTCACATTTCAGGAAGCATATAAGGAAACAAGATGGCGCTTCATATTGCTCAGTCATTGAGTTCGCCCATGCCTTGTCTGACGCTTCACCGACTATTCTGTGAGTACTCACTGATTCGGGTTGCTTCTTTGATTGAGTGTGTGTTGCTAGAATGCGGATTTATTTGTGTAGATCCTAGCTCTTTGTGTAAGAGAATTCTTAGACAAATCGCGTGGTTATACTGCCTACTCGCGTTGCTTCTGCGTTTGGGTTTACCATCGACGCTACACGGGCTAACTGCTAAGGCTTCTGTGCTTACCCTCCGATAGCTCGTGACAAGAACACACTTTTCTCAATTTAAACCATACTTACACTTATATCTGCCTGTGTTCCTATATTAGAAGAACTAAAATTAGAAGTAGAAGTAAAAAAAATTTATAATAATAATAAGTAGGAAGAATTTTTATCATTATTTTTTTTTTTAAATGATTACAAAGGGATCCAGCTAATTGCTAAATTAAACACTTTACATGTAACTATATTGGTAATTATAGTTGGTAGGAATTATACACAGAGTCAGAACTATGAATTATTTTACATTTTAAGCTATTTTAAAGAGGATAACGTATAATATAATAAATATATAATAGGATAAAGTATATTATAATTAGACTGGAGAGGTATGACTATGTTTATTGTAAATGTAAATATTAATATTAATACCCTAATGACCTCTTATGTTTTAATTACACAAATGATGTTCACAGGCAGACTAGTTGTCAAGGCAGCACAAAATGGTTTCAAGATGTTTTAAAAGGCTACCATCACTTTATTATTTACTGATACAATCATAACCTGTTAATCTTTAAATACCATATTGTTTTTTGTTTTGAGAGCTCCACCTAGAGATTTCACATACCAGAGTCTTTAATAACCAGTTATTTGTCAATCAGCTTCTCAGTCATTATCTCACTGAGGAGAACATACCTCATCAGTATACCTATTCGACACGTGAACAATGATGGCTGAAAATGAGAAACTTGAGAAAATCAGAGAAACCCAAAAAATCCACACACATCCAGAAAATATGTACTTAAATATACAATTGAAACATTGGTTGTTTACAGTTTAAACATTGGAAGCAACCTTGTTTCCCTCTCATCTGTTCCAACCACTCAGCATTCAGCATCACCAGTATATTAATCACCAGCCTGATTAGCTGTCATCATGTGCACCTGTTTCTCACGTCTTCATGCATTAAGTTAGATGATTTGAATACTTGAATGATTAGATCACTGTGTGGCTTAACTAAAGAAAAACATACATAATTATATAGTACACTATATACTATATTTAGTGCATAGTTTGAAAATTGAAAATGAAAGCTAATATATTTTAAGTTTATGGCAGAAACAGTATGGACTGCATTTGAAATAATTTGTAGTGTTGAATGTTTGAATCTAATCCAATTATTGAGAAATTCCACATTGTTGTTTATTTATTTAATTATTTATTTTGTACCACATTGAGATTTCATATGGTTCTCAATCAGAGGTTTACTGAGAAAAGCATACCTGTTTAACATGTAAATTAGAGAGGAGTGGTGGCTTTTGTGGCTCATGTAATTTTTCTGAATTGCTGCCTGTGCTGCATCGAGTGCTTGCCAGTCACTCTAAAAGGTGAAGAAGAGATTCAGTCATTCTTTCAATACCAAGAACTGTATGGACCGGTGTTTTTACAACCAGCCTCAATTGATTAAAAGGTGAGTATGTACTATATATTCTATAACAGCAGGTTTTAAACTTAGTTACATTGTCAATCAAAATTACTGTTAAAAATGAGATAAAATATTGCTTGTTTCTTTCTTTTTTGTGTTTCAAACACTCATCACATTAAAACTAAATGTTTATCCTCTCCTTAAGTAAGCCTTAAGCCCTAGTAGAATCACTTCTTGGAACCTCGCTCAAAGTCAATTTTAAACTCACAATATCTCACATAGCTCAGAATAGGGCATACAAGTTGTTTATTAGTCCTATTCTTACTTTCAGCTAAGATTAGGACTGCTCCTAGAAAAGTGTGTGATGCCACTGTTTATGACACTGAGAGCCGTTTTGGTTTGTTCACATGTACAAGAATTAATTAAAGGAATATTCTGCCCTACTCTCACAATACCTTTAGAGACAAAAAGTGAGTGGACAGGAATTTGTGAAACTATCAATGCCATCTGTCCGTTTGCAGCCACATACCCCTACTATATAACTCTTAGTTTGCCACACATATACTACTACCATATTACTATATACTAAATTGATAATCATGTTGCATCCATGAGTGTTGATGCCATGATAATGTTTTGATTCACATAAACCACCTCAACGGGCTTGGGACAATTAATTTAATTTATGTGCCATGCGTGATTCCAACAAATGCGATGCGATGCGCATGAATGAAGCCTGTTTTTGTTGATTTCATGCTACATGCTGGAAAAATGAATGGTGAGGGTGGGGGTATGAATCTGCGCGTGATTTGTGATGCTATAAGAACAAAGTTTGATTTATTATTTCCAACACTTTCAGCAATGACAAACCCAAATCTTCATTGTTTCAAAGCTGTTATTCCTACCTCTTACAAGTAGTGCTAAAATTATGTTTCTCTGAGAATTTTGGCCACTTAGGAAATATTTCCTACTCTGAGACACTTAGTAAATATGGGGAATGTGCAAATATTGTTTTTAAACATTCTGTCTTATTCTTTGCAAATATTTTTCTTATTTTAACATACTCCCTGTAATGTGAATGTATTTTAAGAATAATATACTTTTGGCTTGTAAATGGGTGGTTTCCTTTCTTTTTTTCCCCATTAGGTGATTTTATGAGAATAGAAAATGGCATCACTCCACACTCTCGGAAACAAAGGTACTGTTTTGTACTAATGAAGGTACAAACCATTGTCACTGGGGCAGGACCTTTCAAAGGCACACAATTGTACCGTAATATAAAGAAACAAATTTGTACCAATTCTGTTTGTACCATGGGCAGCCAAAATGTCTATTTTGTTTTATAAACTTGCGCGTACATTATTGTACCTTAATCAAAGGTACAAATCTGGTCCTTGAATGTACCACCCCAGTGACAAGCCCTTTTGTCCCTAATGGTGCTTAATGTGTTCCTTTGGGATCTATAAAAAGTCACTTTTCTATTGAATGAGGCATTCAGTCAATTTATTATCAGTGACTCTGAAAATGTATAAAACGCATATGTTTGAACACATATGCATTTGATATATTTTAATAATCAATTATAAAAAATATTGAATGTCTATAGATTACAGTAAAGATATGACTGTAAAAATACAGTTTAAACTTTTAAATTAATTTTTACCCACTTTTCACAAAATACCATTGCATTTACCCAGCATTCTTTCAGAGCAGAAATGAAATGAAAAGCATCAGAAACACTGTAACAAGATGTGAACAAACCCAGTGACTACACACTGGAAAACTCTTAAATGCCTGCAGCAACTTTGGCAAATCACAGCTGCTGCTATTACGAGCTAAAAGTTGGGGATGGGGATGTTATACCTGAATGTTTTGTCCAAAACACTTGGGTCCTTTCCACCAAAGGGGATACACTAGAGAGAGAGAATCTTACTAACTAAAAGTTTATAGAAGGCACAGAAGTGGAAAAAGTCCTAGAGAGATTTCAAAAAAGATAGCATGTCTTTAACAATGTTTCACAAAGTGTAGATCAGGTTAAAAAGTGCATTAATAAAATCAGAGGAGCACAGGACAAAATCCATAAGTGGATTTCCATTTTATAAATAGTCCCTGTGCATCCAAAATGAAATATTGGTATATGATATATCTCGGTACACATAGGTGTAATTTTTTGAGGATGCAGGAGAGATCCCTCATATGTGAAAGACAAATATCTAAAAGCAGAGTTTAACATTTGAACTGGGGAGGCAAACCTTTTTTTTAATGAACATCAGGCAAATACAGTTTTTAAATTCAAGTGTTATTTGTTAAATACGTAAGTATACACAATATGTCATGCAGTGAAATACTTACAGAACTACCGATGACCAGAAAAATAAAAATAAGTTCAAGATAGTTAAATCAGTTCCACACTAAAATACAATTGAAATTGCACATAGAAAAAATATAACAAAATAGAACAAAAAACATAGGAATAATAATAGGAATTGTGCAAATAAGAATGTCAATAAAAGGAATAAAATATAAAAAAAAATGTCAATCAAATAAATATGTGCGAGTGAAAAAATAAAGTTTTGTACAGATGTATAGTACTGTCATGTTAAAGAGTATGTCAGGGGTGTCAGTTTGATGTGTTATGGGCATATACAGTGACAGAAAATAATAATGCTAAGCTGACAGGCTCACATAGGGGATTTGGTTTTTGGCCATAAAGTTAGTTAAGTATGAATAACCATTGGTTTATTTTATATTGGTATACATTGAGTATGCATTTTTCATAGATATCAATCAAATCTACCTTCAAGTGCGCACACACTCACTCACACACACACACACACACACACACACACACACACACACACACACACACACACACACACACACACACACACACACACACACAAAATTAGGAAATGTTAGAGCAGACTTGTAAATGATGTATATGAAATAACCAGTGTCCTATCTAGTGTAATAAGTAAACAACAGGAGATTCTACAGATTTGTCTAGAGTCTCATGGGTCATCTGATGTGAAAGTTCAATCTGCTCATTGAGCTGTATGATGTAGTCTGGCTGGGTGTCATTATGAACAAGCGGCAAGCCAGAAACTCAGTTGGCATGTCATATTTTGTCCACAGAGCATTTTGTTAGGCTAGTACAGCTGTGGTTGGTTGCACAATAAGTCATGACTTTTATGACATCCCATTCTCAGTGACACCTCTCAGTAGTGACTGATCTGCCACTGTTATGTCTTTCAATTTCCTAACAGTTATATTCTTCCATTTCATTTAATGGTCCAATGAGATCAATTGCAATTCTGTGTTCTACCCATAGCTGCCTATAGGTGCTCTCTTGGGGAAAGCTTGTGGTCGTCACAAGTTTAGCATCAGAGGCTGACATTTTCCAAATTATACCAATAGTATCTATTCTTGAGACAAGCAAGGGTCCACTCCAAAGGGTCCACCCACTGCAGTATCACGCATTTGTTTCAACAAAGAAGTGTGGCACATGCAAGACAACAGAATCTATGAGTGGAAGACATTTCCTTCAGGTCAAGGGAATTCCCCAATTGACCATGCAGGCTTTTGTAGCGAGACAAAAGGGTGCTATTTTAGCCCAGGAATGATTGGGTTTCTGCCTTCTTTCATCCATGTTATTACTGACACTAGTTTTGAATCAGTCATTTAGGTGAAGCTGATAACTGAATAAACTGGTGGGATGTGGTTTATAACTGAGTGGGACAGGAGATGTCTGCCACTATCACTGTGCCAATGTATTCCCAAACCTAGGCAGTTTTAATGGTATGGCTCATCAGTGCATTTGGAAGCATAATTGAACAACTTTGAAAGCATTGCTTGAAATAAATTTTGAACTATGGCAGCAAATATGGTATACAATCGCTGCTTGTACTCCATTGCACAAATGTCTTGTGTTTTAGAGCAGCTACACACTATAATAATGTCCGGCTGATTTCCTTTTCCCGGTCAAATGAGGAGCCAGTATATGGTAAGGGGCAAGAATTGGGGTGCCATACAGTATTGCAAGACGACAACCCAGCAGACGAGATTTTACTAGATCACTTTGGCATGAATGCCAACATGGCAATGGCCCAAATAGCACAATCTGAACTGAAAGGCATGCAGTTGAAGACAGTGTTGGAGAGTTCTTTTTCATCTGAAACTTTTTTTGAAAATCGTTCAGAAATGTGCAGTTAAATATTTGTTGAATTCACACAAGAAAGTTTAAGTAAGTTCCTAAAACGTTCATAAACATATGACACAATGCCACTCGTACTGTATGTTACCATGTCATATGAATTTGAATTAATGGTGTTAACTAAGGTGTAAAGAAATAAAAGTTATTTAACTGTGCAATCTTGTTATTTTTCATCCAGTTCCAGCTCCAGAAATTGGATTTACTCAAACAACACCATCACATCATGAAAAAGATTCCCTTAACAGAAGAATTATGTTGGTGGGGAAGACCAACAGCTCTACAGCAAACACTATCCTGGCAGAGGAGAGATTCAAATCTGAGCTCGGTTCATCCTCTGTTACATCAGAGTGCGAACTGCAACAAGCAGTGGTTTTCGGAAGGAATGTATCCGTCATCAAAATTCCATGTTTATTTGACACAACAATGTGCAATGAAATGTTAAGTGAAATGATTGTAAAGAGTATTTATCTGTTCAGTCCAGGACCTCATGCTTTTCTTTATGTTCAGCCTATTAATGTCAGATTCACTGAACAAGAGGAAAATGATTTTGAGAAATTAGAGAGGATTTTTGGAAGAGAGATAAAGAAATACACAATATTTCTCTTCACCTATGCAGACATGTTAGAGGGGAAGACTGTAGATATGGCGATTCAGGAGAACAGAACACTTAGTAGACTAGTTGATGAGTGTGGAGGTGGATACCACGTCTTCAACAATAAAGACCTGGGAAACAGAAATCAGGTCAGTGAGCTACTAGAGAAGATAGACCGAATGGTGGAGAAAAATGGAGGGACCTGCTACTCCAATCAAATGTATGAGGAAGCAGATCAAATTAGGCAAATGGGGGAGGAAACAGGGATGAGTAAGGAAAGGCAGAGGTGGGGAAGTATGAGTCTTGAGGGACAGGATGAGATAAGTAGGAGTGTAAAGGAAAGAATACAAAGCTTTGAAAGGAGGAACGAGAGAATGAGGGAGCAACCCAAAAGAAAAGAGCAAGCAAGGATGAAGATTAAAATACCAGATACATTCAGGACAGAGGAGACGAATAGGAGGAAGGAGTCAGAGGGTGTCGAGAGAGAGGAGGAGGAGATCAGAGGAAACAATGTGAGAGGAGAAGTAATAACAGAGCATTTCTTGATGCAGGGGGAAGAGGAAGAAAGTGAAGAGGCTTTTAAACATAGTGCTAGCGGTGTTGCAGATGAATATAGAAATCCAGATCTAAATACTCTGACAAAAATGGAAGAACCAGAGAAATTTAGGACAGAGGAGAAGAATAGGAGGGAGGATTCAGAGGGTGAAGAGAGAGAAGAGGAGGAAGAGGAGATAAGAAGAAACAATGGGGCAAATGGAAATTATGAAGATACAGTTCTAACAGTGCTAGGAGTTGTTCTTTCCAGTGTTCTTATAGTAGGTGCTGGTGCATTAATTGCTTTCAAAAGTAAATAAACTGCCATAATTTTAAAACGTATAGCAACAATTTGGACAGCTTTTTTTCATTTACACAACTTATAGAGAAATTTGCTGGCCAAACAAAAATATTTTACATTGTTATTTAGTTGACACAATATACCCAATACCCAGTTCAAACTTGTCCTCTAATTCAAATATTTAAGTCAGCTCAAGTAATATTGGTTGTGGGCTTAATTGATTATATTTCTCTAGGGTTGACTTGGCCTAACTTTTCATTTATTCAAAAAGTTGTTTCCTATTGTAGTCCACTGGTTTGAGTGATTGTTTTTCTATTTTAAAAAAACTAACAAAAAAACAAGTTGGCCTTAAAATACCCCAACAATTAAAACACACAAACATTACTTTTACTTTTACAAACTTTTATTTGTTCTTCCAAAACTAGTCAAAGTTAAAACAGTGATTTGCATAAAACAAAAGAATACAAAAAGTTCTATTTTGCTTAAAGGTCAGTAAAATACCTGGATAACACCACCGGTCTATGACTGATTCTTTTGTATTTAAATATCATAACAATTTCTAAAAACTATCAAAAATGAACAGTTTTTGTCTTTTTCTTAATGTGTCAGACACACACAAAAAAGTCTATGCTGTTACGATATTGGGTATATTTGTGTTCTGTGCTTTTGCATGTCTCTGCTGGTGGTGGGATGGGGGTGTGTCTTCCCTTGTTATTTCAGGTCCTGCCCACTTTAGTGTGCCCTTTCCTGAAATCGATTGGTTGCTCTCCTGCTCTCCCCGTGTTGATCATGACCCCTTCTAGATGATTGGTTATACAGGAGACACAGAGGCCTACATGAGCCCCTTCAAACCACAGTGCTGCAGGCCGTGTTTTTGCTTACTGTTTATTCTATGACTGATTGTAAAACTTATACTGTGTATGACCCCCTTGCTACATTTCTGACTATGCTTTGATGCCCCCTTTGTTTTCTCCTGGTTTGTGGTTAGTAAGGGAGTAAGGGTAGTGTATTGTATGTCTGTGTTTTTTCTTTTGGTGTAGGTTAGGTATCTCACTTCAGGACTAAGAAGATGGAATTTTGTTTATTGTTTTGGCCTTGTCGGCTTCCAAAGCTCACAGCCACCTTTTGGGGATTGCCAAACCCACTTCTGTAAATAAACACTAATCGAATGCACAGTTGGTCTCAACCTCTCCTTTTTTCACTCCTGTTACAGTATTAAAGGGCTTATTTACTGCACAGCAGAGATATACCACTTATGTGTACTCACTTCAACTGTAGGCATAAATAAAGCACCACAGTAAAGAACAGCATTAGGTTCAAGAAGTTCTGATACATCAATCTAATAATTCATAGAATTTTATTAGTCATTTTTTAGACTAGAGGCAAAATCATTACAAGTTGGATCAGGACAGTGTAAGAGAACTCTTATATTTTTGAATATAGTGTATATTAGAGAAAAGGAGGGAAAGAACGTGATGCTGATATTAAGCCCGAGCTTGCTGTTTCTGCTGGAACTCTGAGATCCTGCTATCCATAATGGTATGTAAATGACGGATCAAACCCTTCACACAAATTATTTCAGAAAACAACTAATCCAATAATAAAGTAGTTTATTTTAACGTTTTATCAAATACCTGTATGGGCCACGCAGCTCCATCTCCCAGAGCAAAAATGGTGTGACAATCTTCAATCTGTTTGCCGAGCTCCCAGATCATATCCATCTCTGCCACCCGTGTGTCTCCCTTTACGAAGCGCCACATCATCTTATTCATTTAATCCACAACATATTATATTATATATATATATATATGTGTGTGTGTGTGTGTGTGTGTGTGTGTGTGTGTGTGTGTGTGTGTAAGAACGTTAGAATTGCTCCATCTGCACATTGTTTCCTTCTCCACATTCTTCAAGATATTATATTCTTATTCTATAAAATGCTTACATCCTGTTCATCATATGGACTGTTTTCACACTGCTATTAAATCATGTCAGATTATTTTTCTATAACATCTACAGTATATTAACAACAATAACATAAATTAAGGACTTAAAGAGATACCTAGAAATTGTCTGATTAACTGAGAAAGTCAAAAAGACTTTCACAGCAGCTATGTTCACATCTACACAGAAATAGCATAAATGAACTGTATCAGTCAGGATTTAAGCCTCATCACAGCACAGAGACAGCACTTGTTAAAGTGGTAAATGGCCTCCTATTGGCCTCTAATCAGTGTTGCGTCACTATACTTGTGTTACTAGACCTCAGTGCAGCTTTTGACACCATTGATCATAGTATTCTCCTTCACAGATTAGAAAATGTAGTAGGAATTAAGGGAACCGTCCTCTTGTGGCTCAGATCCTATTTGACTGATCGTTATCAGTTTGTAGATTTAGATGGTGACCATTCCTCATGTTCTCAAGTGGAGTTTGGTGTTCCACAGGGTTCAGTTTTATGCCCACTGCCTTTTTCCCTTTACATGCTTCCTCTGGGCAACATAATACGTAACCATGGTATTCGTTTTCATTGTTATGCTGATGACACAGAATTATATGTCTCAGCAAAACCAGATGAAAAAAAACAGTTTGCTAAAATTGAGCAATGTGTGCAGAACATAAGAGATTGGATGTTAATTAATTTTCTTCTGCTTAATCCTGATAAGACAGAAGTTCTAGTCATAGGACCACAAGCAGCTAGATCACACTGTAAAATTAGATGGCCTTTATGTTCCATCAAGTGCAACAGTAAAAGACCTTGGTGTGATCATAGATTCCAGCCTTTCATTTGAAGCACATGTGAATAATATTACCAGGATAGCTTTCTTTCACCTTAGGAATATTGCAAAGATTAGAAACATATTGTCACTAAATGATGCAGAAAAACTAGTTCATGCATTTATCACCTCTAGGTTGGACTATTGTAACGCCTTACTGTCTGGTTGTTCAACTAGGCGTATAAACAAGCTTCATTTAGTACAGAATGCAGCAGAGAGAGTCCTCACTAAAACCAGAAGATACGAGCACATCACCCCTATCTTATCTACACTGCATTGGCTCCCTGTGAAATTTCGCATCCATTTTAAGATACTACTTTTGACGTATAAAGCAAAAGTAAATGGTCCGCGCCACAGTATTTGAGTGAACTGCTAGTGTCTTACGATCCGCCACGCCTATTTCGATCAAATAATGCAAACTGCTTGTCAGTACCACGTATTATTAAAACTACAGCAGGGGGCAGAGCTTTTTCTTACAAAGCCCCAAAGTTATGGAATAGTCTTCCTATTAATGTTCGGGACTCAGACACAGTCTCAGTGTTTAAGTCTAGGCTAAAAACATATTTATTTATCCAAGCATTTTTGTCAATAGATTAGCCTTAAGTAAAGGAGCAGATCTGGGGGACTCATGGACGTAGAGTATTCTGGTGAACTGGTATGTTTAGATGCTGTCTTCCCCACTCTCATTGATCACTCAGGTTTGTTGACGGTGAGATGATAGGTTGCTTTACATCTCAGGGAGCCCTCATGTCTGTGTTTCCTTCTGGCTCTCCCTTTTAGTTACAGTATGCTGTTATAGTTAGTCCTGCCGGAGTCCCTGCTTGCACTTTGCACTAAATATACATTCACCTTATACATGTTTGAATGTGACCATACCTAACTGTCATCTCTCCTTATCTTCTGCTCTCTCCTCTTCTGCTCTCTCCTCTCTCCTCTCTCTCTCTCTGGTGCATGCTGGAAGGTGGTGTGAGAGCAGCGTGTGGAGCGTGGTGTGAGAGCGTATGAGCATTTTCCAACTTGTTGGGATACTTTTTTTCTAACACCTTTGAGCTTTTTTTTCTTTTCAAAAAGCACAAAAACAAAATATATTAAACACATTAAACATCTATGAACAGCCGCGCACACGGCGTTACTAGTTTAACCAGCTGGTGTGTGGGGCTGTTGATCTCGTGACAGGGTGCAGGGATGGCGGCTCACCCGAGCGGTGCAGCCCGTCCTCTCTCACTCCGTCATGGGGTGCGCTGTGAGGCGAGCGCCGTGGTGTCGGTGGAGCAGGTGTTGTTGGCCGTTGGGGAGTGTATCGGGTGTGAGAACATCGTGTCCGCGTCGCGGATGAACAAGGCTGTGGTGGTGTTCGTAAAGGAGAGGGATCTCGTACATCAGCTGATTGAAAACGGAATAAAGGTAAGTAGAGAACTTTATTCCGTTACTTCGCTGGGTGCCACAACAATGAAGGTCACCATGTCTAACATTCCCCCTTTTATCTCCGATGAGGATATATAGAGGGAACTGTCTCGATTCAGTAAGATAGTGAGCAGTATGAGAGTGGTGTCTCTAAACTGTAAAAACCCCGCACTGAAGCACGTCGTCTCCTTCAGGCGTACAGTGCTCATGTTCCTGACTGAGTCCACTCTGGACATCTCATTCAGAGTAACTCATGAGGGAAAATCATGCATGCTGTACGCCAGCACTGGGAGCATGAGGTGCTTCGAATGTGGGGGACATCGGGCACAAAAAGTTCAGCTGCCCACATAGAGCACAGGTCAGGGAGGAGGCGGGGCAGGATGGTGCAGGATGAATGTGTAGTGGTGCAGTGGTGCGGGATGGAGGTGTAGTGGTGCAGGGTGGTGGCGTTATAGCGAGCTCCAGTGCGGAGCAGTCAGGTGCTGCAGAGGGGCAGGATGGGGGCCAACCCACGGCAGAAAGCAATATAATGACTGATGGTGAGCGGATAGAAACACCAACAGACAGTGAACAGGTAAGAGTGAGAGAAAAAAAACGCGGGAAGCTAAATGATGGGCCATACAAGGAAAAAAGAGCTAGTGAATGTGGAGAGGTGGAGAGGGCTGGAGAACCCAGAACAAAAAGAATCACGCGGAACACACAGAAAGAGCTAGTTTCAGGAGGGGGCTCAGATACTGTAAAAGAACCAGTCTTATTGGGGGGGGGGGGGGGCTAAATAGCATGGGTGGGGTAGGCAGTGCGGAAGAAACATCACTCATAGAGCAAGATGAAGACCTAATACTGTAGATGAAGATTATGAAGAAGACCGATATATCGGATATCAGTGTGTCGCGTTTTGGGGGAGATCAGCAGCTCTATACACTGGATGATATAAATATTTAAGGAAAACATATAAAAAATCTATCAACATTGAAGACCATTTCACAGAAGTAAAAAAATGTATAGCCTCAGTAGCACATTTACAGTGCAATACAAGCTATGATCTACTGAGTAAAAAAAAGAGATGGCGCTTAAAAGACCACATAACAAAATGGCGGAGGTCTCATGCAAAACACAAATAAACACATCCCACCGTGTCTTTTCTGTTCTCTTTAATGCACTTTACATCTGTTTTTCCTCCCTCTTTTTTATTTTTGTTTTACTTTTTCTGATGGATATTTTAAAAATAGGATCTTTAAACATGAATGGTGGCAGAGATAACGCAAAAGAGCAGTAGCAGGAGACTTTTTAGCACAAAAGATCATTAATGTGGTCTTCCTACAGGAGAGACACAGTGACCAAGCCAACGAGACTGAGTGGGCGATGTGGTGGGAAAGGAAACTTTTCCAAAGTCATGGTTCCAACGTCAGTGCTGGTGTGCCGATACTTTTTAATAAAGCAGTTTGCATGAGCAAGGTTGAAACCACAGAAATAGTGAAAGGTCGAGTTTTAATGGTGAAAGCAGAAATAAAAAAGAAAAATTTTACTTTTTTAAATGTGTACGCCCCTAACAATGGCTGTGAGAGAACTCTACTTTTCAACAGAATAAAAAACATAATACAACGAGATGGAAACAAATCCACAATAGTAATGGGAGGGGACTGGAACTGTACAGTAGATTTCACCTTAGACCGAAACGGTGAGGAACCACACACAAAGTCTGCCGAGGCGCTCAAAGAGCTCATTAAACAGAGCAGTCTGGTTGATGTGTGGAGGGAAAAAAATCCAAACACTAGAAAATACACATGGGTCAAGTCTAACAATACAACGATTACTGCAGCAAGACTGGACAGGTTTTGTATCACCAAATCCGAGAGAAACAATCTCTCCAAAGCAGTCATCTCCCCCACTGGGTTTTCTGATCATCACCTGATAAATATAAAGATAAGAATACCAAATACAAAAAGGCAGAGCTCATACTGGCATTTTAACACAAAACTTTTACAGGATGAGATTTTTTATAGAATTTTTTTAATTTTATGGAATGAATGGAAAGACAGAAAAGGGGATTTTAGCAGTTTGGTTTCTTGGTGGGAGGTGGGAAAAAATCAAATAAAAAACTTCTGCAAAAATTACACTGAGCACACATCAGACGCCTTCAAAACCACCATAAAATAACTTGAAGCAGAAATCATTCAAACACAAAGTAAAATGGTGAACAAGAACGACATCAGAATGGCCTGTGTCCTGGAGAAAAAAGGAAAAGCTCTGAGCTCCTTCCTCCACGAACAAGCTAAAACAGCCCTGATCAGACATTGTATCTCCTGCATCAAGGACATGGACGCTCCCAGTGCCTTCTTCTTCAACCTGTCCAGATCAACAAAACCCCAAAATCAGATGGTGTACCTGACAAGAGCAGATGGAACTACAACAACTGATCCAAGCGAGATGAGGAGAACAGCCACAGACTTATACACTCAGCTTTTCAGCGCAGAACCCTGTGATCCATCTTGCAGAGAGGAACTTTTCAGGGAACTACCAAAACTGTCCCTGGAGCAAAGCACTGCGCTAGACGCAGAACTCGAGCTGCAGAACCACAGTAACTGATGCTGTGCAGCAGCTCGCAACAGGACGCTCACCAGGAATAGACGGACTGCCGAGCGAATTTTATAAAAATTTCTGGAATATAATAGGAGCTGACTTTTATGATGTTTTTAAATGTGCTTTTAACAGCGGGAAGCTACCAGTGAGCTGCACAAGGGCGGTCCAATCACTGATCCCAAAAAAAGGAGACTTGGGGCAACTGAAAAACTGGAGACCAGTGTCATTACTATGCAGTGATTACAAGATACTTTCAAAGTGTCTTGCAAACAGATTGAAACAGTGCCTGCACTCAGTGGTTCATAACAGCCAGACCTACTGCATACCTCACCGGACAATAACGGACAATCTGTTTTTAATGAGAGACTTAATCGATCTTTGTAAAACTAATCGGAATGAACTAGGTCTCTTATCAATAGATCAAGAAAAAGCTTTTGACAGAGTTGACCATGAATATCTTTTCCAGACTCTTGAATCCTTTGGCATAGGAAACAACTTTTTATGGTGGATTAAACTTTTATACTCTGAAGCGGTTTTTACACTTAAGATTGGAGGTGGTCTTAGTTGCCCTTTTAAAATGAAATGGGGAATAAGACAGGGGTGCCCACTGTCTGGACAACTCTACAGTCTCGCAATAGAACCATTGCTGCACAAATTAAGAGCTGAGCTACAGGGCTTTCCTGTTAGTGGGTCACAAGAGAGACTTGTGCTGTCAGCATATGCCGACGACGTAACCGTTTTTATAAAAAATCAAGATGATGTTCAGGCCCTGATTAGGAACCTGAACATCTACGCGAGAGCCTCTTCAGCGCATGTGAACTGGGAAAAGTGTGAGAGTTTTTTAATTGGGCAATGGCAGGAAACAGGACCCCCAATCTTACCAGGTGGTCTCCAATGGGGCAAGATAGGCCTCAAGTACCTTGGGGTGTTTTTAGGGACACAAGACTTACAAAATAAAAACTGGGAGGGTGTAGTGGAAAAAGTGTGTGCCAAGTTGTCTCAATGGACCTGGGTCCTGCCGCAGCTGTCCTACAGGGGGAGAGTACAGGTCGTCAATAATCTGATCGCCTCCATGCTCTGGCACCGCCTCACTGTCCTTGAGCCCCCTGAGACACTCAGCAGAGGAAGTTGGGTCAAAGCCCTGGAGAGCATCAGCAGCCTCCCCTGCATTTATCTATACGCCCGGCAGCTGAATATCTACAGCAAGAAGAAGGAGCCATACTGTCTTTCAAGACAACGTTTTTAACAACGCTCGAGGCCGCCTCAAAAAAAGCGCTGTATGGGACATGTGTAAAGGTCATGCACAGAGGCTCATTGGCTGGAGTAAGGGACTCACGATGGTCAGAGTGGCTGACGCCAGGCTCTTCCCCACGAGGACGCTGGAGGTCCCTGTACAAACCGCCCATAGAAAAGCGCACAGCCGATCTACAGTGGCGGATAGTACACAGGGCTGTGGCCACGAACAGACACGTGGCGCATATGGACCCCACTAGGAGCACCGAGTGTCTCTTCTGTGGGAGGGAGGAAACGGTAGACCACCTGTTTTTAAAGTGCAAAAGATTGGGAAGGCTGTTCTCTCTGCTAAAAAGCTGGACAAATGAGCTAGGAGTGACATGGGCTGAAAACCTCTACTGTACATACACGGGCCAAAATATAAACCAAAAGACAAAACTGTCACCCTAGTAAATTACATTATAGGCCAGGCAAAACTCTCCATCTGGCTCACAAGAAAAAACAAAATGCAGGGGGGTGGGGGCACACACGATGCTGAGAGAATGCTGACAGCACTGGTCAGAGCGAGACTAAAAGTTGATTTCGCCTTCCTAAAGATGACCCACAGACTACCTAGAGTTTGACCAGATGTGGGCACATGGGGACGTTTTATGCTCCAGAGACAGGGAGGTTTTAATTCTCAATTTTTAAAGACAAGTGTGAAATCCCTTTTATCTCTTTTCTTTTTTACCTGTGTTTTATCTCTTTTTAGGTGCTGGTTTTATATACTATGTGTATTACTGTACCTATTCATATTTTTTAAATATTGCTTTAGTACACCAGTTCAGCACCATACACACTCGACCTTTTTTAGTTTTAACTTTTCTCATTGATATGTTTTACTGAATTCATTTCAAAGTCTCATTGCTAAGCTTGCGTTATTATTATTATTTTGACTTTTATCTACTTATTTATTTATTACTTTATTTTTTCCCCTTCCACTTACAAAAAAAACTAGTCAACCTCTCCATTTTTAAATAAATAAATAAATAGATTAATTAGTTTTTTAAATTCATTAACATATTTATTTATTTATTTTATTTGTATTTTTTCACGCAACCTCTTACCTTATCTATTTTTATCTTATTGACAGATTTTTGTCTTTGGAAAAAAAAAAAAGTGTGGATACAAATATTTTTGCAAAATAAAGGAACGTTAAAAGTAAAAAAAAAAAAGTCTCTCTCTCTCTCTCTCTCTCGTTCTCTCCCCTTCTCTCCTTTTCCCTCTCCCTGTCTCTCTGTCAAGCTATACATGTCGCTCCTGAGTTGCCAGTGATCCAGACCCCCTGGAGCTGTCTAACCCGTCCTGGAGTCCTGCTTCTGGTTGGAGATCTCGTCGCATGGAAGCCCTGTGTGGTCTGCCTGGGATGCGCGTGGTGGCTGGGGATGGTTTCGATGAAGACTATCCTGTCCTCGACTGATGCAGACAGCTGTTCTCTGGGGACCTGTGACAGTTGTTCGATAGCTCAGGACTGGAATTTCCTACAGTCTACCTGAGCCTCCAGGAACAAACTGGACTCCATTTAATTTTAACACATCTCCTGTTATACTGAACTTCCAGTCTTACACAGTATTATGCTGATCAATCCCTGCTATCCGTTATCACCCAGATGAGGATGGGTTCCCTGTTGAGTCTGGTTCCTCTCAAGGTTTCTTCCTATTACCATCGCAGGGAGTTTTTCCTTGCCACCGTCGCCCTCAGCTTGCTCATCTTATCATTTTGATTCATACACATTCACATTTCATACAAACTTACTTCTTTTGATTGTGTAAAGCTGCTTTGCGACAATGTCAATTGTTAAAAGCGCTATACAAATAAAATTGAATTGAATTGAAAAAGAGATGTTGATGCATAAACCACTGTTTATACCAACTATATTGTAAGTGATAACTGTGACTTACTTGTCCTGTGAAGCTTCCACAAAATTAAAAGTAATTACAAATGATTTTAAATCATAATATGTCAGTCAGTAATACATGATTAATTGTAATCATAGGTGTATCAGTGTGGTATAAAAGGAATAAAGCAGTTAAGAATGAGCTCTTAAAGGAAAATAATTGACTTTAGGGTGCTAAGATTAACTGCACTTCAAACTGGGCTATATCACACTGTCCTGGCACTGATTATTTTACCATAACAGCATGTGATTTATTCTTTTCATATTACAACATCCATTAAGTAAGCGACACCACTGATGTTCAGTTCCTTACCTTCCCTGCAGGGTGTGCACTGGCCACAGCTTTCATGCCTGTAGAATTCGATGCAGTGGTGCATAAGCTATGATTACATCCATCTGTAATGAAAGAAAACTTTTATTTAGGTGTTTTTTTTATTATAGGTGCCCTATAGTTATAGTGAACAGGTTTAAAAAGTTACCTGAAGGCACCAGTTATGCTCTAAATGCCTACAATGCTCTAAATGCCCGTAAACAACAATTTACATCCATTTTTAACACAAGTTGAAATTATTTTTGGAAAAACTGGAAGCTAAGCTCATCAACACCAACTGATATTAAATATATTATTGTTAAATCTTGGACTGGAAGAATAATGGATGATGCTGTAGAGCAATACCTCTCCAGATTCTGTGAAATCCTGGAGCCTGTCTTCAAACCCCTGGATCAATTTGGTTTATGGTATGGAGTTAACCGAGCTAAAAAAAAAAAAAAAAACATCTGAAAGATCTCTTATTTAAATACCAAACTCCATAGCGATGGAACCATACAATGGTAAAATTTCATACCCTGAACAAACACAATGCTGTTTTATCTGCAACAGCCACAAGAACCAGGCTAAAGACTACAAAGAAACCAAGTGCTGGAAATGTGGAATGCTTGGCCACAAAAGAAAAGAGTGTACCAACACAGAACTGTGCAATCTTTGTTTAACAAAAGGACATAACTATTTACAGTGTCCAATTTCTTACAATAACAAATTAAAAAAAAGAAACCAACAAGCAGAAGAAACTTGCTTCAAGAAACATATGAAATCACATAGGAGGACCCTTCACAGAGGCCACTGGATACAACAGGAAAGAAACCACAACAACATAAAGACAGTCACGCAGGAAAACATATACAAAGTACAAACAGATGGGAGGAAAACCCCCTAGAGAGTGGTGATAATGAAGAATCAACATCAGGAGTACCTCCAGTTCTAGCGGCAACACTAACAGAATTTCAGATTCAACGAAGAGAGACAGCAACACTCCACTCCCTTCCAGAAAACAGTGGGCCAAGCAACTAAGATGAGCAGCAAAGAAGAGCAGCATCCCATACAACACAGATTGATGACATCGCAGCTGGAGGGAACGCTCAAAAAGACAAAGATCTTGTGACCAGCCAGTTTAACGCAGCAAAGCCAACCAGATCAAGACATAGTACAGAACAAGAACACACAAGTGAGGCACTGCTATTTGATTCATCTAAACACATTATTGTTACTGTAACTGACAACACGATAAATAACAGACTGAAAAGAAACTCCCTACAGACAAGTGACAATTCAAAGAAGACGAGAGATGAAACTTAGAAATGATAGAGATTACTTATAACATAGATACATACTAATGCCCATTCATATCATATCTATAAATGTCCGTGGAATTTAATCATTAAAAAATAGAAATGTCAAACTGTCTATAATTTTAAACAAAAGATGAGATATAATATGTACAGTACTCAAGAAGTAAGATTAACAGGTAAACGAGACATTGACAATGTGATGGAAATGTGGACTGTGGACTTTGGTGAGGCAGTGATCTCTATTGGTGAAGATCATAATTTTTAGTTAGTGAAGGTGTGTGATATGTTCACATCAGAGACGGTTGCTTGAGGAAAGCAGCATGAAGTTGTGGTCCTGCTACTGATAGTGAAGTCCCCGATTGTCAGTCCTGAGTCCTGACCTTGGTTTTGCTCTGAGCTGAGTGTCGTTGTCTGCTTGACTTCGAGCACCTGTTGGTAGCAACGTTAGCTGCTGGCTGATCCAAGCCATATTCAGTCACATTTTCCTCACCCACATACATTAACACTTTAAATCTGTTCTAAAGATGAATAGGGGATGAAAAAATACCAGTGTTTGCGAGGATTTTGATAGCCATACCAGGGGAATAGGATGCTATCGCAGCAATCTGAGATACTTGTGACGATCTGATATCTCTAGTGCCTTTGGGTCTCGCTCCCTGTTTGTGCCATTGATTAATCTATACCCTAAAAAATGCTGGATAAATATTGGACCAACTACATGCTGAGTTAATTTAACCCAGCAAAATGGGTTATTTAATTAACCCAGCAATATGGGTAAAATATTCAATCCAAATGCAAGGTCATATTTAACTATAATTCTGGGTTAATTCTACCTCACAAATAGATTATTATTATTTTTATGTTTTACATGTCTATGGATAAAACAGTTTAAACAGTTAAATTACTTGGATATACTGGTCTATTACAAAAAAAAAACTCTAAGTTTTGCAAATCATACATATATGCAATAAACAACACGCAATTAATTGAGAAAGAAACAAAGTAAACGTTTATGGAAAAATCGAGAGGGTTGGCTAGTATGCATATTTGTAAGAAGATTAGTGTTTTGTAACACCTCAGCTTTTTATATGTGGTTGCTAATGCTAGCAACCTAGCTATATGCTATCGTCATGCTGGCACTACAGTTAACAGTTTAGCTTTCACCATCTTCATACACCCTGCAAGCATTCTACAAAGAAAGCTAAAAAGCTCAGATATTTTTGCAATTTCTTTCATACACAGGTGGTGTTTTTGGTTTGGCTAGCTAGCAGCCATTGTCAGATAAACTAGCATGCTATAGCACAGACCAGGCTGAAAGATTGAGTGTAATGTTAACACGGTAACAGTAATAACTGTTACATACAGTGAACAAATTCAGTCATACACCCTAAAAAATGCTGGGTTAAAAACAACACAAACTGGGTTGTTTTTAACCCAGCTGCTGGATAAATATTGGGCCAAATAAATGCTGGGTTAATTTAACCCAGCAAAATGGGTTATTTAGTTAACCCAGAAGATGGGTAAAATATTAAATCCAAATGCTAGGTCATATTTAACTATAATGCTGGTTTAATTCTACCTCACAAATAGGTTATTATTATTTTTATGTTTATGTTTATGTTTTTAAATATGGGTAAAACAGTTTAAACAGTTAAATTACTTTAATATACTGGTCTATTACAAAAAAAACACTTTAAGTTTTGCAAACCATACATATATGCAATAAACAACACCCAATTAATTGTACAAATCATAGACAAAATATTTATTTATATATTTAAAAAGCACAAGATCAGATAATACAAAACAAGTTCAACAGCGACATCATTACGATACTATTACTCAGAAGCACTAATGCCTGAGAGCAGTGCTGGTCATTATCTCCCAACATCAGGATGTAGGGGTACGGCCTGAACATTTCAGCCTGCTGGAGATATTCCATGGTGTTGGTTCCAACCTTAGAAAGAAAGAAATTAAAGAAAGTAAAAGTTTATGGAAAAATCAATAGGGTTGGCTAGAATGCATATTTGTAAGAAGATTAGTGTTTTATAACACCTCAACTTTTTATACGTGGTTGCTAACGCTAGCAACCTAGCTAAATGCTAGCGTCATGCTGGCACTACAGTTAACAGTTTAGCTTTCATTCATCACTTCACCATCTTCATACACCCTGCAAGCATTCTACAAAGAAAGCTAAAAAGCTCAGATATTTTTGCAGTTTCTTTCATACACAGGTGGGGTTTTTGGTTTGGCTAACTAGCAGCCATTGTCAGATAAACTAGCATGCTATAGCACAGACCAGGCTGAAAGTTTGAGTGTAACGTTAACACGGTAACAGTAATAAATGTTACATACAGTGAACAAATTCAGTCATAGGTGAGTGAAAGTGTGTATACACACTTTATATTTAACGTTTACATTTCCTCTTAAATGCGTGAGGAGGAAGTAAAAAAAAAAGACACAAAGCTGACCCAGCCACTGAATACACCGGTGAACTTCAGGGGAGGGGGCGGTCTTGTCTGTGATGTTAGCTGTCACTAGCTAACCCAACTCCAACCCAGCAAGCTGGGTTAAACAAAAAGTACCCAATTACCTGTAAATAACCCAGAAAAATGACCCAACAGAGGCAACCCAGCGTTTGGGTAGTAAAAATAACCCAGCATTTTTAATGTGTATAAATCAGTTTCGGCATATTCCTTTACACTTGTTATAAACTGCTGAGATTTGGTCGATTCAAGGGACTCACTGGCTGTATGGTGTCCATGATGATGATCTGCTGAGTATCCTGCCTGTTTTGGAAGTCCAGCAAGTAACTTTGTTTCAAGAACCGCAATCTTTGTAGAAGTGTATTGCAGGTCATGCAGCAAGTAGAAGATTTCCACAAGAGGCATTTTCTCTCTCGTCGGTTTAAATGTTGCCAGCTGTGTTTTCCCGGCTCTGGAATGTGAGCTGCTGGCAGTGGGAAGAAAAGTCCTATTTTCGTCCGTTCCCAAAAAGTTTTGGATTGTAGTATTTTGTTTTGTTTGAGCACTGTGGTAAGTAAAAGTTTTAGAGAAATCAGAGAAAAGTACAGATATAGGGAGTAAAGCGCAGGGCAGTAAGCAGGAACGTCTGAACAATAGTGAAGCCGGAACTCATAAACTTAAATTGGGTGAATACATCAAGTAAAGACATTAAAAAAGAATTACAAAGACAACAGAGGAATTGTTAAACACAAATATTTCATGACAAATGAAATAGAGTTGTAATGTTACATACAAAACATGCCCTGTTGAAAGCTGTTCTAATGAGGAAACAATTGAACACTTACTAATAGCGGTTACTGTCACCAGTTAGCTGAGATATGGCACAATAGGAATTCAATTAGTCTGACCTAACAGACATTAAGGAAAAAATAAATAATGTTTGGAGTTTTATAGGATACAAAAAAGTAAAAACAAAACCTTCTTCCACTCCCAGTGTTTATTTAGCAGGTTGTTGTTGAACAACTTCAAAGCGGCCGGTCAGCGCTTATAGTCTAAAACCTGCCTCTGATCTTCACAGTCCAGTGTGAGGGCAGTTGATAAGGACAGCTGAGCCAGATGTGGGTGTGTGCTTTCTGTAACTACAAAAGACAAGAGCATAATAAGACACTCTGGCCCCAACAGAGGGTCAAATCTCTCATACACACTGATATGACATACTATATACCATGGTACAGGTACTATGTTTGACAGTACCCTGGTACATATTTGCTGATATAGTATATGTACCACACTGTGGTAATCTGGTTCTACTATGGTACACATTTTGGCACAATGGTAGATGCACTATAGTGTGGTACACGGTTCATGTACAGGAGTGCGGTTTTGTGGAACACGTACCAGGTTACTGTGAAAAATATGGTACACACGTTTATGAACTATAAGGATAATATTTTATATACTAACCTCTGCAGTGCCATCTCACCTGTTACAATAACCTCCAAAGTTTAATATACAATATTCTGGATAATATCATGGTACTTATAGGGTACCACAGTGGCTACCAAATACAGTAAGTATCTAATTTGGCCTGTAACTATACCATACCGTGTGCTAGCATATCTAAAATGGTAAATTATGTACAAAGTATTGTGGTACATACTACAGAACTACCATGGTACCCACTTGTAGTCTATACAGTCCTATGATGATTCCATGGTAATAATATGGTATATACAATTATGGCATGTACTATAGTTTACCATAATAACATTTATTTAACAACACAGTAGAAGTGAATGTAAGAGGCTGAAATATAGCTTTTGTATCCTGTGTCCACTATCTCTAAATGACCTTTAATTAAATCTTTGTTATTTAACATAAGTGATTCCAGCGCAACCAGGAAACACAACATGTCTAGACGGAAACACAAGCACACAATTAATGAATGATGAAGGCTAACGGACGATAAACTCAGTAAAAATGTCTAAGTTTATATTGTCACGACGAGAAATCTTTACAAAAGAGCTAAGATAAAATCTAATTATCTGCTCGTCTCGTGTTACTTTGATTTTTATTAAAAACAACTTATCGATTAGCAGCGTCTGCACCTGGTTAATTTAATAATTGCTAAATATTTGGACATTGTGGACCTTCTGCAACCATCAGAAAGAATGTGTTCCTCATCTTATTTTCACCTGTGGAGTGAAACTTTGAAAATTTCGATTTTTAATTTAATTCAGGAATCTTACAATTTTACATTAAAGGACTTTTTATCTTTTTTTGTCACAGTAATATCAATAAAATCACTTGAATACAGTGTCGACGTTTATATTTTAATGGCTGAATTCTACATCCATAAATGTAAATTTTCTAAGTAATACCTCTTAATCTCCTTAAATATAATAATAATAATCATAATAATAATAATAATAATAATAATAATAATAAATCATAAATCTGCTTTGCTATTGTCTCAACATTCTGATTTAGTCGATGGAACACTGAATTGTTCCCCCTGTCTTTCTTTCTTTGTTAGTATTTTGTGCTATTTAATAATTTTATTTATTTATTTATTTTACCCCCCTTTATTTAGTTATTTGTCTGTTTATTAGTTGGTTTATCTATTTACCGTTATTACTTATTTGTATATTTTTAAGTTTGTTTATATTGTATGACTTCTATTTGCCTGTGTATAATTATTTGTGTAATTCAATATTTTATACCTGATTCTTGTACTTTTATATATTTCATATTGTACATATATTTTTGTGATTAAAGAACAAACAAACAAACAAAAAAAGATTATCAACGTCCACATTGCATAACTGCACAGTGGCAACCAGCAGCTAAAAGTATATCACAACCATAGTGATTTAGCACTCTACCACTGAAAGTGAACAGGAAACAGTTTAGGGAGTTTTTGCTGGACGTGGGCGTTGTTCTTCTCCACAGTGTGTCCACCGGCAGCCTGAGCTCATTTTATTTCATTATAAATCCACAATGATATGAATTTATGCAACTTTTATGGCACAGATTTTTATCATTGGTTTAGAATATGTAAGAAAAGAAAGGTTGAAGTGTCAATATCTTAGGTCAGGCAAAAATGGCCATATACATCAAGAGACAGAATAAAACGGTGAAAAGTTGAAAAGCACTCGGGGAAGCTGTGTGTGCAGTTTTGGATGATGAACTGCACACATTTTTTTTCTTGTTGTTTGTTTAAAGAGCTTGTTTTAACCAGTACATGTGGTCACAACCTATCAAGATACAAAAAAGTGCATGTAATAAAATGTGTTGCCTGTAATTGAAATTAAGTTAGAGAAATAGGCTAATTATTGTACAGTGACACTGTTTTGTTGTTCATTTTTTATTTATTACAAATTATGTAGTAAATTTGTAGTCAGTAGTCAATTTGTGTTTAGAAGATGTAAAAAAAAAAATCACCTTGCTTATATAATTGCTGGAGACATGGGAGAAGTTAATTTGCTACAATCCTAATTTCACTGTGAAAATATGACCTTACAGTAAGTTTATGATGACTTTGGCAAAGGTTCGCCACAGCTGTTTTACAAAACCTTAACATTTGTCCCTATGTGACAGAATATACCAGAGTATACTATGCTACTCGTTGTCACTCGCACTTTGGTAGGCACTGTAGGACCCAATAAGTACTATAGTATTGTATACTAAACTTTGGAGGTTACTATAACAGGTAAAATGCCAAGGTAACTATATAAATGTTACCGTTACAGTTTATAAAAGTGTGGAGCATTTTTTTTGACAGTATCCTGGTACATGTTCCACAGAACTGCACTGAGGTACATAATAGAACTGTATATACAGTACTATAAACCATACTATAGTGCATCTACCATTGTGGAAAGGTGTGTACTAGGTTGCCACAGTTTGGTACATGTACCAGAGCGGTGTTTCTCTGTAGAGCAGAGAGAATGTGTGTGTGCGCGCGTGTGTGTGCATGTGTGTGTCTTAAGGGGCACGGTGTCCAATGATGCGCACGCGCACACAAAGTGCAGGCTGATAGAGAGAGAGAAAATGGACCTTTAACATCTCTAATGAGACTTGCTTTTGCTTTACAAGCGCGCTGTACACACAAGCATACAGACACAAAATAAAATATGTTTTACGCACACACAAGTGGTCACAGTCATATAGTAAACAGTACAGGCATGCATGGATGTTGATTATACCAGTAAGAGAGACGCACTAAGACCCAGCAGTGGAGACAATTACCCACAATTACGCAGCACAATGTCCCATAGCAAAGAAACTCCAAGATGAGATCTCATGTTACTCTCTTCTTTGTCTCCTAGACAGAAATGAGCCATCTTTTAGACTTGAATGAGACTTAGGCATTTTCTGCATCTTCTCAAAGGTGTCTCAAATGTGGCTCATTATCATAACATTTCATAGATAGTTTACAACAATAAAATAACTGGTGGTTGGATTCTTTAAAAAAAAAGAAGCAAAATTTTGAAATAAAACATTTATCTACAGTATTACAAAGCAATTTTTTTATTGAAAGTCAATTAACACAGAGTCTGTGGTTAAAAAAGTATACTTAGCTGAAATTTACACGGGTTTATTACACCCTTACCAAATTTATACCCTAAATTGCAAAAAGAATTCAAATTCTTTTCTTTTTTTTTAAATTGAAAAAACCAGTCACCTTGTTACGGTATTATTATTAGGCATGCCCTAGGTTAACAAGTGTGGTTTGACATATTAAGTTACTCTTTTTTTTTAAATTTATAGTAAGCTAATGTTACTGCATGACAGGTTTTGAAATCCAGTAGTTTTATTATAGAGTGTTCAATGTTTAACAGTAGTGACCAGAACATGTAACTTTAGAGTCATCAGTTAATTATATTCTATAGATATACAGCAATATGTTTGTTTGTGGAAAGGTTATCTTGGTAATTATATGCATTTTACTTTAACTGGGTTCTTTTCAGAAGCATGCCACCTCAGGAGACCAAAAATCCCAACAAAGAAACTGCAGGAGAATGTTCCGGAGTCTCCATTAGCACCACCAGATCAGTCTGGTAAGCACAAGCCCATGAACAAGCTCAAGCCCACCTTTCATCGTTGGGAATGGAGTAGCTGAATGGTGTTTAGGTGTTCCATTAAATACTAGGCAATTCCAGGAGTTGCAGACTTTGGACAAACTTATTTGACATCCACCACAAGAGAAGACTGATGTAGCCGGTGAGAGAGAACTTTTGGCTGGCTTTGGCCTTTTCTTGTAGCCCTTACATACAGCAAGCAACCAATTTTTCATCTCCTTTTTGACCGATTCTTTTAATTGGAAGATTGTCACAATGCTGTGGCCTTTGTGTAACTCCTGTATAAATCATACTATGAGTTGAGCAGTGTGACACTTAATATTTTTGTCAGGTTGGGTGACATTTTGTATTATTTAGTGTCTTCATTTGCCAGATTTTGCTGGTGTCTGTTATTTTGTGTGGATTTCACATTTATTACACTGTATGCTGTTAACTGAGGATTTTTGATATGTTCAATAAAACTATAATATTTATCATGCATCTCATTTATCTTATCTATGGCTCATTTGCTTCTCCTTCAAATGCAGTTCTGTTTCACATGTACACCTCAGATTTCTTAAATGCCTCTCAAGTATGTCTCAGGTTGTGTCTCAGTTAGGTCTCTTTGTTTCTCCTAAGTGGGGTTTAGGAGAAATAGAAAAGACAAAGTCGAGCTTGTAATGAGACAGCTCAATTCAGTCTCGTGAGACATGAATAAGCTCATAATGAGCAACAGAATTTTGCTATGTGACAGCTGAGATGATTATAATTATTGTAACAGGGTTACTGGATGGATGATTCCTTCTATATGCCGGATATACAGCCGACATTCTTGTGCTATTTATTTAAGGTCGGGTTGCCAGCTCGACGGCCAATTGTATCTGAGCATAAGGTGTTGGACTGATGACCACCAAAATGTTGAGTGCAAACAAAAAAACTACAAAATAAAACCCTCTCAGAAAATATTAGATAAAGAGAGTTGCTTTGTTAAAATGACCAACTGACCTATGCCAGGATGTGAAGAGGTTGAAACACTTTAACATTTTCTTCTCAAATGTTATCGCTTCAAGTATGTGTGGAAAATAAGAATTAATTGGTGTTAAAATCAATATTAATATGAAATCAGTGATTTATGGCACATGTAATTGAAAATGTAATCGAACATGAACATGATCTTATCTGTTACATTATATGAGTAAGTACATCCAAACTTTGGAAAACATGCTCTAGGATGGTCATTAACCAAAACTTTGTGCGTAGTGAAACACTTTTTTAAATTACTGCATGAATAAATAAATTAATAAATTCAAAACGACAATGAACAAATCATTTAAAGACTCATTTAAAATGGGACACACTTTCCTTATAGATGTGGTCTTTTTAAAAGATAACAAATGTGAATGTTTATGTAAAACTTCACATGTCAACAATGACATTCTCTGAAAAATGTACATGGAACTTATTTCTTTACCTTTTCTTAATGAAATTATTATTTTTAGTTATTGAAAACATTTTTGTTTCCAAGTTTTATACTTTTATACTATTCGTAGCCTGCATCTTCCCCTTGTTTCATAGGACACAAAAAAGTAAATAAAAAAAAAAACCTTCTTCCACTCTCAGCGTTTATTTAGCAGATTGTTGTTGAACAACCTCACAGGGGCCGGTCAGCGCTTATAGTCCAAAACCTTGCCTCCAATCTTCACAGTCCAGTGAGAGGGCAGTTTATGAGGACAGCTGAGCCAGAGGTGGGTGTGTGCTTTCGGTAACTACAAAAGGCAAAAGCGCAATAAGTTATCTTATTCCCCCGATAGAGGGATTAATCTCTCATACACACCGATAGTACCTGTACCATGGTATATAGTATGTAATATGTTTAACAGTACCCTGGTACATATTTGCTGGTTCTACTATGGTACACATTTTGGCACAATGGTAGCTGCACTATAGTACAGTACAATTTAATTTCAATTACAGCCAGCACATTTCATTACATGCACTTAGATTTTGTTGCTCTTGATAGATTGTCAAGACACGGTTGTACAGTGACACTGTTTTGTTGTTCCTGTTTTATTTATTACAAATGATAAAGTCAATTTTTAGTCAGTAGTCAATTTGTGTTTAGAACTTGTAAAAAAACTCACCTTGCTGAAATGATTGCTGGAGACATGGGAGAAGTTAATTTGCTACAAATTTGCCAGAAATTATCCAGAAATTTACCAAGTTGGCATCAAACCCAATTTCAATGTGAAAATGACCTTACAGTAAATTTATGATGACTTTGGCAGAGGTTCGCCACAGCTGTTTGACAAAACCTTAACATTTGTCCCTATGTGACAGAATATACCAGAATATACTATGCTACTTGTTGTTAGCTGCAAGCTAGCTAAAGCGTCAGCTTTAACTTAACAGGGGCAGATGTGTGTTTACAAAGATACAGTTAATTTCACTATGAAGTGCCTGTGTTGTCCTCATCAAAATTATCCAGTTGTCATGAACATACTGCAAAAAAAAAAAAAAAAAAAATTCTGAGGTTTCATTATAAATGAGCAGAACAGTTATGAGGTATAACATTTTCTGTGTGTGCGTTAGTGATTTTTTACATTAATTTTTCATAAAAAATATTAAGCATTTTGTACATATGCCTGAAATCCGTGTCCACCCTGTTGTTTGGGAAAACTCTCAGTTTGAGAAAGTCGTCAGTGTTTACTGACCTCACCACCACCGTTTTGTCTTTCCTCACTGGAGATTGAAGAAACACTGTAAGTACATTACATATTAACACATACATTTGATAATTTTCATCATATTATGATTGTAGTGTGATGTCAAGCTTAATATGTCGACAAGAAATGCAAAATATGTGATAAACAATACACAGTCACCTGCAACAGTGCGTTACTTTTCTAACTGAATGTCCACCATGTGACCATAGGATGGAATAGTGTGGGACATTACTAAGACGGGTGCCAACAAACAAACAAGACACACCTCCCCCACACCTGACACACAGATACACACACACACGCGCGCGCGCTCTCTCTCTCTCTCTCTCTCTCTCTCTCTCTCTCTCTCAGCCTGTCTCACTAATCTGTGCTTTACACAGGCCGAAACAAGATCCGTTTAAAATTCTATGCACAACGTTCGGCCAGTGCTCATACATCGAGCTCACTGACAGGGCTCGCCTTCAGTTCGGACCAGAGTACTTACAACTGCGCGACCCGTTTTTGTCCGGTTTTTACACACAACACGCACGAAACGCGCAGCCCCCGGCTCGAGCTGCAGGCGCGCTGCGCACTTTTATGCCTACTGCGTGAAAGTGCAACTGTCTAGCAGGCCGTGCCGGGTCTCAGTAGAAAGGGGAAAGACCTTTTTCTCTAAAAGTGTGCTTGAACGCTTGAGATCTGCTGTCAGTACTCGGATTTTCGCCGAGAAAAATCCGGAGAAAACACAGTTGTGAGGGTGTAACGGAAGTGCAGTCATTCCGCGCCTGCCTGGTTGAGTCTACACGGTTCTCATGTTTGCTTTAAGACCAGTCCCCGGACGAAGGCAGGGATATTCCAGTGTTTACCAGCTCGCTCAGCGTTATACGCACTTATTCTACTTAGGTCCACAGAGATGGCAGAAGTGGCTCCCGCACCCGCCGCCGCACCGGCCAAAGCGCCCAAGAAGAAAGCAGCTTCGCGGCCAAAGAAAGCCGGCCCTAGCGTCGGCGAGCTGATCGTCAAAGCGGTTTCCTCGTCCAAGGAGAGGAGCGGCGTGTCTCTCCCTGCCCTGAAGAAAGCCCTGGCTGCCAGTGGATATGATGTGGAGAAGAACAACTCCCGCGTTAAGCTCGCCGTCAAGAAACTGGTGGAGAAGGAGATCTTACTTCACACCAAAGGCATCGGCGCGTCTGGCTCTTTCAAGATGAACAAGAAGCAGACCGAAGCCAAGAACACCGCGCCCAAAGCGAAGAAGGTGGCCGCTAAAAAGCCTGCCGCGGCGAAGAAGCCTAAAAAGGTGGCGGCCAAGAAAACCGCCGCCAAAAAGTCTCCTAAGAAGGCGAAGAAGCCCGCCGCCGCCAAGAAGTCTCCTAAGAAGGCGAAGAAGCCCGCTGCTGCCAAGAAAGCCGCCAAGAGCCCCAAGAAGGCGAAGAAGCCGACGACCCCTAAAAAGACAGTCAAGAGCCCCAAAAAGGCAAAGGCCGTTAAGCCCAGAGTGGCCAAGGCGAAAAAGGCAGCTCCTAAAAAGAAGTAAACATGTTACGCTCTTTCTTTTATCTTTATTCTCCCAAACGGCTCTTTTAAGAGCCACCCACATTGTCCGTTAAGGAGCAGTAATATTCCGTCTCAAGGGTCAGAATTCATTATCAAAGAAGCATGTACTTCACTGTGTTGCATTTTCAAACGATTTCATATTTTTAATGTTCTTTCTTGTTTTTGTTTACATTCCCATATGATGTTTCATGATTTTTTTAGCGGAAATTTCACTATATTTAACTGTGCATGTATGTATACATCACTATGAACATGCAGCTCCTAAAAATGCCACAATATTTATTTCAAATTTCTGCCCCTAAATGGGTAGACAAAAATGATCAAGGAGCAATCATTTTCCATCTCCTGTCATAACAATCATAAACAGGTGACGATTATTTGCAGTTGACTTTGTTAATTAACTCAAGCCAATTGTAATTTGTGAGTGTGGATCTGAAAGAGAGAAAGTGTGTGTGTGTGTGTGTGTGTGTGTAGTCTCAGACCTGCACTGCTTACCACAGTCTAATCAGAATCAGCAAAATCACTGATCAGATGAGGAGAGTGTATGTGGAGCATTGGGACAGTTATCTATTATGCTATCAGGTCCTAAAGAGAGTATATGAACTGGCAGAGTATTTCTTCACCGTCAGAGATGTAAAAGCAGAGACAGATCCTGACGAGGTAAGTGAGCACAGTTTGGCTGTGGAGATGGGCCGAAACAGGAGAACCTGGCTGCCCATAGAGCAGAGACTGTGTGTTCAGTGTATGAGCGGTAAGGTAAAGAGAGAGCTGCACTTCCTCCTCCACTGTCCCAAATTCTTCCAAAATTATCAGATGGTGAAAAATGAGAATACTTTTGGTAGAAGGTCGCCCTGCTACCCTCGCTGCAAAATATGTCAGAGTGTGAGAGCCTCAAGCACAATGAGACACAGCATGTATATACGCAGACGCTGTCTCTCAATATATAATTAATTTTGGGTTTTTTTGTGTGTGCCTAATATGATATTCCTTCATATCTAATATGTTACCTATATTTATAATGTTTATATATGTTCATAAATTCAGATGGATGTTATTTATAATGTAATTAATGCTTTATAATTGCTTTGAGAGAGAGAGCGAGCGAGAGAAAGCACGCGAGCGACAGTAGGGGAGGAGGTCAGAATTCGACGGCGTATTTGTGATTGGTTGCTTTTCCACAACAATTGTAACCAATGAGAATGCTGCAGTTGAACCTATATTAGAGCGCGCTCGGGACGTGGGTTAGTTTAATTTCTTCGCTGAGTATATCTTGGTATCTGTCATGTCTGGAAGAGGGAAAACTGGTGGAAAGGCTCGTGCTAAGGCCAAGACTCGCTCATCCAGAGCAGGGTTGCAGTTCCCCGTTGGCCGTGTCCACCGGCTTCTCCGTAAAGGGAATTACGCTGAGCGCGTTGGTGCTGGTGCTCCAGTCTATCTGGCCGCCGTGCTGGAGTACCTGACTGCTGAGATCTTAGAGCTGGCTGGTAACGCCGCTCGCGACAACAAGAAGACTCGTATTATTCCCCGACACCTGCAGCTCGCCGTGCGTAACGACGAGGAACTGAACAAACTGCTCGGCGGAGTGACCATTGCTCAAGGTGGTGTGCTGCCTAATATCCAGGCTGTGCTTCTGCCCAAGAAGACCGAGAAGGCGGCCAAGACCAAGTAATTTCCCCCCCTGCTGCGTTTGTCCGTACCCAAAGGCTCTTTTAAGAGCCACCCATATTTGCTTTAAAAGTGCGTCTTTTTCCATTTCATCTACGTTTTTGGCTCATAATCATAGAAACCGTAAATATTTTGCCACAATCTGATCTGGTCGGTGTCTTTCATATCCAAGTTGTGTAACAATTGGCTTCGGTTACACTACGTTTGTTTCAGTTTTAAGTGTATGAATATTGTGTTTTGTGACTTCTATTAGAATGCTTGTGTTAGATCACTTAAGAGTAATTTGTTTTCCTTATCTAGTTCTCACGGCATGTTGAAGTCATGAACGTGCAATAAATATCGAAAATAACGCCTTGTGTGCGTGATTTAAATAAGTGGGAGCTACAATATGACCGGTGATATGCCTCGCTGATATTTCGATTCTCTCTCTGCTTCACTCTTATATTTCCGCTGAGGAAAAATAAATCCGTTGGGACGATAAAAAAAGTAAGACTATGGTAAAATAGGAAATGTGCATAACATGTTACCATGTTTTGACGTTGATTTATAAATGTAATACTTTTGAGATGTATATATACAAAACAATGTACATACCCTTGTAAATAAACGATAATAAAAACGCAAGCGGTACGCTCGGTCGGTGGTGGAAGAGGAGCCAATAACAATGAGGTGACGTAACGAATTGAAACCAATGACAGGCCGCGCTTTCAAGACGCCCAATCAGCGCAGGCAAGCGTTATGCTGTAAATAAGCCACGGTCTCTGCCTCTGCTCATTCTATTTTTCTTCGAAGAAGTATAGAGCTCGTTAGCGATGGCAAGAACTAAGCAAGAACTTATGTTTCTTTTCATAAGACATTACAATATTGGGTTTGTACTTATTTGTCTACAAATTGACTCCAGTGAAAATGTACAGTCAGTTTGCAATAAATTTAAGTTCGTTTTGTGTTTATAACCATATGTAACAGAGTTAATAGTTACAGAAGACGCTTATAATAAACTCTCTGTCTTTTATCACGTAAAGCTCATGTCACCTCTAGTTAGCCAAAATATCAAAGTGATTTTGACACCAACAAAAGTGAGAAGCAAACATTAATTATATCTTAATGAACACAGTGGATATAGATTTTACTTACAACCTAACTTGTTTACTAGGTGCTGCCAAATATTTTGAATATAGAAAATACAAAATTGCTCTTTAACGGAACACATGGGTGGCTCTTAAAAGAGCCGTTGGGTTAATGAAAGTAGCGGTGACGCGCTTTACTTTGAGCTGGTGTATTTGGTTACAGCCTTGGTACCCTCAGACACGGCGTGCTTAGCCAACTCGCCGGGAAGCAACAGCCGCACAGCAGTCTGGATCTCCCTGGAAGTAATAGTGGAGCGTTTGTTGTAGTGAGCCAGACGCGAAGACTCGCCGGCAATGCGCTCGAATATGTCATTGACGAACGAATTCATAATTCCCATCGCCTTAGACGAAATGCCGGTGTAACCAAATACACCAGCTCAAAGTAAAGCGCGTCACCGCTACTTTCATTAACCCAACGGCTCTTTTAAGAGCCACCCATGTGTTCCGTTAAAGAGCAATTTTGTATTTTCTATATTCAAAATATTTGGCAGCACCTAGTAAACAAGTTAGGTTGTAAGTAAAATCTATATCCACTGTGTTCATTAAGATATAATTAATGTTTGCTTCTCACTTTTGTTGGTGTCAAAATCACTTTGATATTTTGGCTAACTAGAGGTGACATGAGCTTTACGTGATAAAAGACAGAGAGTTTATTATAAGCGTCTTCTGTAACTATTAACTCTGTTACATATGGTTATAAACACAAAACGAACTTAAATTTATTGCAAACTGACTGTACATTTTCACTGGAGTCAATTTGTAGACAAATAAGTACAAACCCAATATTGTAATGTCTTATGAAAAGAAACATAAGTTCTTGCTTAGTTCTTGCCATCGCTAACGAGCTCTATACTTCTTCGAAGAAAAATAGAATGAGCAGAGGCAGAGACCGTGGCTTATTTACAGCATAACGCTTGCCTGCGCTGATTGGGCGTCTTGAAAGCGCGGCCTGTCATTGGTTTCAATTCGTTACGTCACCTCATTGTTATTGGCTCCTCTTCCACCACCGACCGAGCGTACCGCTTGCGTTTTTATTATCGTTTATTTACAAGGGTATGTACATTGTTTTGTATATATACATCTCAAAAGTATTACATTTATAAATCAACGTCAAAACATGGTAACATGTTATGCACATTTCCTATTTTACCATAGTCTTACTTTTTTTATCGTCCCAACGGATTTATTTTTCCTCAGCGGAAATATAAGAGTGAAGCAGAGAGAGAATCGAAATATCAGCGAGGCATATCACCGGTCATATTGTAGCTCCCACTTATTTAAATCACGCACACAAGGCGTTATTTTCGATATTTATTGCACGTTCATGACTTCAACATGCCGTGAGAACTAGATAAGGAAAACAAATTACTCTTAAGTGATCTAACACAAGCATTCTAATAGAAGTCACAAAACACAATATTCATACACTTAAAACTGAAACAAACGTAGTGTAACCGAAGCCAATTGTTACACAACTTGGATATGAAAGACACCGACCAGATCAGATTGTGGCAAAATATTTACGGTTTCTATGATTATGAGCCAAAAACGTAGATGAAATGGAAAAAGACGCACTTTTAAAGCAAATATGGGTGGCTCTTAAAAGAGCCTTTGGGTACGGACAAACGCAGCAGGGGGGGAAATTACTTGGTCTTGGCCGCCTTCTCGGTCTTCTTGGGCAGAAGCACAGCCTGGATATTAGGCAGCACACCACCTTGAGCAATGGTCACTCCGCCGAGCAGTTTGTTCAGTTCCTCGTCGTTACGCACGGCGAGCTGCAGGTGTCGGGGAATAATACGAGTCTTCTTGTTGTCGCGAGCGGCGTTACCAGCCAGCTCTAAGATCTCAGCAGTCAGGTACTCCAGCACGGCGGCCAGATAGACTGGAGCACCAGCACCAACGCGCTCAGCGTAATTCCCTTTACGGAGAAGCCGGTGGACACGGCCAACGGGGAACTGCAACCCTGCTCTGGATGAGCGAGTCTTGGCCTTAGCACGAGCCTTTCCACCAGTTTTCCCTCTTCCAGACATGACAGATACCAAGATATACTCAGCGAAGAAATTAAACTAACCCACGTCCCGAGCGCGCTCTAATATAGGTTCAACTGCAGCATTCTCATTGGTTACAATTGTTGTGGAAAAGCAACCAATCACAAATACGCCGTCGAATTCTGACCTCCTCCCCTACTGTCGCTCGCGTGCTTTCTCTCGCTCGCTCTCTCTCTCAAAGCAATTATAAAGCATTAATTACATTATAAATAACATCCATCTGAATTTATGAACATATATAAACATTATAAATATAGGTAACATATTAGATATGAAGGAATATCATATTAGGCACACACAAAAAAACCCAAAATTAATTATATATTGAGAGACAGCGTCTGCGTATATACATGCTGTGTCTCATTGTGCTTGAGGCTCTCACACTCTGACATATTTTGCAGCGAGGGTAGCAGGGCGACCTTCTACCAAAAGTATTCTCATTTTTCACCATCTGATAATTTTGGAAGAATTTGGGACAGTGGAGGAGGAAGTGCAGCTCTCTCTTTACCTTACCGCTCATACACTGAACACACAGTCTCTGCTCTATGGGCAGCCAGGTTCTCCTGTTTCGGCCCATCTCCACAGCCAAACTGTGCTCACTTACCTCGTCAGGATCTGTCTCTGCTTTTACATCTCTGACGGTGAAGAAATACTCTGCCAGTTCATATACTCTCTTTAGGACCTGATAGCATAATAGATAACTGTCCCAATGCTCCACATACACTCTCCTCATCTGATCAGTGATTTTGCTGATTCTGATTAGACTGTGGTAAGCAGTGCAGGTCTGAGACTACACACACACACACACACACACACACTTTCTCTCTTTCAGATCCACACTCACAAATTACAATTGGCTTGAGTTAATTAACAAAGTCAACTGCAAATAATCGTCACCTGTTTATGATTGTTATGACAGGAGATGGAAAATGATTGCTCCTTGATCATTTTTGTCTACCCATTTAGGGGCAGAAATTTGAAATAAATATTGTGGCATTTTTAGGAGCTGCATGTTCATAGTGATGTATACATACATGCACAGTTAAATATAGTGAAATTTCCGCTAAAAAAATCATGAAACATCATATGGGAATGTAAACAAAAACAAGAAAGAACATTAAAAATATGAAATCGTTTGAAAATGCAACACAGTGAAGTACATGCTTCTTTGATAATGAATTCTGACCCTTGAGACGGAATATTACTGCTCCTTAACGGACAATGTGGGTGGCTCTTAAAAGAGCCGTTTGGGAGAATAAAGATAAAAGAAAGAGCGTAACATGTTTACTTCTTTTTAGGAGCTGCCTTTTTCGCCTTGGCCACTCTGGGCTTAACGGCCTTTGCCTTTTTGGGGCTCTTGACTGTCTTTTTAGGGGTCGTCGGCTTCTTCGCCTTCTTGGGGCTCTTGGCGGCTTTCTTGGCAGCAGCGGGCTTCTTCGCCTTCTTAGGAGACTTCTTGGCGGCGGCGGGCTTCTTCGCCTTCTTAGGAGACTTTTTGGCGGCGGTTTTCTTGGCCGCCACCTTTTTAGGCTTCTTCGCCGCGGCAGGCTTTTTAGCGGCCACCTTCTTCGCTTTGGGCGCGGTGTTCTTGGCTTCGGTCTGCTTCTTGTTCATCTTGAAAGAGCCAGACGCGCCGATGCCTTTGGTGTGAAGTAAGATCTCCTTCTCCACCAGTTTCTTGACGGCGAGCTTAACGCGGGAGTTGTTCTTCTCCACATCATATCCACTGGCAGCCAGGGCTTTCTTCAGGGCAGGGAGAGACACGCCGCTCCTCTCCTTGGACGAGGAAACCGCTTTGACGATCAGCTCGCCGACGCTAGGGCCGGCTTTCTTTGGCCGCGAAGCTGCTTTCTTCTTGGGCGCTTTGGCCGGTGCGGCGGCGGGTGCGGGAGCCACTTCTGCCATCTCTGTGGACCTAAGTAGAATAAGTGCGTATAACGCTGAGCGAGCTGGTAAACACTGGAATATCCCTGCCTTCGTCCGGGGACTGGTCTTAAAGCAAACATGAGAACCGTGTAGACTCAACCAGGCAGGCGCGGAATGACTGCACTTCCGTTACACCCTCACAACTGTGTTTTCTCCGGATTTTTCTCGGCGAAAATCCGAGTACTGACAGCAGATCTCAAGCGTTCAAGCACACTTTTAGAGAAAAAGGTCTTTCCCCTTTCTACTGAGACCCGGCACGGCCTGCTAGACAGTTGCACTTTCACGCAGTAGGCATAAAAGTGCGCAGCGCGCCTGCAGCTCGAGCCGGGGGCTGCGCGTTTCGTGCGTGTTGTGTGTAAAAACCGGACAAAAACGGGTCGCGCAGTTGTAAGTACTCTGGTCCGAACTGAAGGCGAGCCCTGTCAGTGAGCTCGATGTATGAGCACTGGCCGAACGTTGTGCATAGAATTTTAAACGGATCTTGTTTCGGCCTGTGTAAAGCACAGATTAGTGAGACAGGCTGAGAGAGAGAGAGAGAGAGAGAGAGAGAGAGAGAGAGAGCGCGCGCGCGTGTGTGTGTGTATCTGTGTGTCAGGTGTGGGGGAGGTGTGTCTTGTTTGTTTGTTGGCACCCGTCTTAGTAATGTCCCACACTATTCCATCCTATGGTCACATGGTGGACATTCAGTTAGAAAAGTAACGCACTGTTGCAGGTGACTGTGTATTGTTTATCACATATTTTGCATTTCTTGTCGACATATTAAGCTTGACATCACACTACAATCATAATATGATGAAAATTATCAAATGTATGTGTTAATATGTAATGTACTTACAGTGTTTCTTCAATCTCCAGTGAGGAAAGACAAAACGGTGGTGGTGAGGTCAGTAAACACTGACGACTTTCTCAAACTGAGAGTTTTCCCAAACAACAGGGTGGACACGGATTTCAGGCATATGTACAAAATGCTTAATATTTTTTATGAAAAATTAATGTAAAAAATCACTAACGCACACACAGAAAATGTTATACCTCATAACTGTTCTGCTCATTTATAATGAAACCTCAGAATTTTTTTTTTTTTTTTTTTTTGCAGTATGTTCATGACAACTGGATAATTTTGATGAGGACAACACAGGCACTTCATAGTGAAATTAACTGTATCTTTGTAAACACACATCTGCCCCTGTTAAGTTAAAGCTGACGCTTTAGCTAGCTTGCAGCTAACAACAAGTAGCATAGTATATTCTGGTATATTCTGTCACATAGGGACAAATGTTAAGGTTTTGTCAAACAGCTGTGGCGAACCTCTGCCAAAGTCATCATAAATTTACTGTAAGGTCATTTTCACATTGAAATTGGGTTTGATGCCAACTTGGTAAATTTCTGGATAATTTCTGGCAAATTTGTAGCAAATTAACTTCTCCCATGTCTCCAGCAATCATTTCAGCAAGGTGAGTTTTTTTACAAGTTCTAAACACAAATTGACTACTGACTAAAAATTGACTTTATCATTTGTAATAAATAAAACAGGAACAACAAAACAGTGTCACTGTACAACCGTGTCTTGACAATCTATCAAGAGCAACAAAATCTAAGTGCATGTAATGAAATGTGCTGGCTGTAATTGAAATTAAATTGTACTGTACTATAGTGCAGCTACCATTGTGCCAAAATGTGTACCATAGTAGAACCAGCAAATATGTACCAGGGTACTGTTAAACATATTACATACTATATACCATGGTACAGGTACTATCGGTGTGTATGAGAGATTAATCCCTCTATCGGGGGAATAAGATAACTTATTGCGCTTTTGCCTTTTGTAGTTACCGAAAGCACACACCCACCTCTGGCTCAGCTGTCCTCATAAACTGCCCTCTCACTGGACTGTGAAGATTGGAGGCAAGGTTTTGGACTATAAGCGCTGACCGGCCCCTGTGAGGTTGTTCAACAACAATCTGCTAAATAAACGCTGAGAGTGGAAGAAGGTTTTTTTTTTTATTTACTTTTTTGTGTCCTATGAAACAAGGGGAAGATGCAGGCTACGAATAGTATAAAAGTATAAAACTTGGAAACAAAAATGTTTTCAATAACTAAAAATAATAATTTCATTAAGAAAAGGTAAAGAAATAAGTTCCATGTACATTTTTCAGAGAATGTCATTGTTGACATGTGAAGTTTTACATAAACATTCACATTTGTTATCTTTTAAAAAGACCACATCTATAAGGAAAGTGTGTCCCATTTTAAATGAGTCTTTAAATGATTTGTTCATTGTCGTTTTGAATTTATTAATTTATTTATTCATGCAGTAATTTAAAAAAGTGTTTCACTACGCACAAAGTTTTGGTTAATGACCATCCTAGAGCATGTTTTCCAAAGTTTGGATGTACTTACTCATATAATGTAACAGATAAGATCATGTTCATGTTCGATTACATTTTCAATTACATGTGCCATAAATCACTGATTTCATATTAATATTGATTTTAACACCAATTAATTCTTATTTTCCACACATACTTGAAGCGATAACATTTGAGAAGAAAATGTTAAAGTGTTTCAACCTCTTCACATCCTGGCATAGGTCAGTTGGTCATTTTAACAAAGCAACTCTCTTTATCTAATATTTTCTGAGAGGGTTTTATTTTGTAGTTTTTTTGTTTGCACTCAACATTTTGGTGGTCATCAGTCCAACACCTTATGCTCAGATACAATTGGCCGTCGAGCTGGCAACCCGACCTTAAATAAATAGCACAAGAATGTCGGCTGTATATCCGGCATATAGAAGGAATCATCCATCCAGTAACCCTGTTACAATAATTATAATCATCTCAGCTGTCACATAGCAAAATTCTGTTGCTCATTATGAGCTTATTCATGTCTCACGAGACTGAATTGAGCTGTCTCATTACAAGCTCGACTTTGTCTTTTCTATTTCTCCTAAACCCCACTTAGGAGAAACAAAGAGACCTAACTGAGACACAACCTGAGACATACTTGAGAGGCATTTAAGAAATCTGAGGTGTACATGTGAAACAGAACTGCATTTGAAGGAGAAGCAAATGAGCCATAGATAAGATAAATGAGATGCATGATAAATATTATAGTTTTATTGAACATATCAAAAATCCTCAGTTAACAGCATACAGTGTAATAAATGTGAAATCCACACAAAATAACAGACACCAGCAAAATCTGGCAAATGAAGACACTAAATAATACAAAATGTCACCCAACCTGACAAAAATATTAAGTGTCACACTGCTCAACTCATAGTATGATTTATACAGGAGTTACACAAAGGCCACAGCATTGTGACAATCTTCCAATTAAAAGAATCGGTCAAAAAGGAGATGAAAAATTGGTTGCTTGCTGTATGTAAGGGCTACAAGAAAAGGCCAAAGCCAGCCAAAAGTTCTCTCTCACCGGCTACATCAGTCTTCTCTTGTGGTGGATGTCAAATAAGTTTGTCCAAAGTCTGCAACTCCTGGAATTGCCTAGTATTTAATGGAACACCTAAACACCATTCAGCTACTCCATTCCCAACGATGAAAGGTGGGCTTGAGCTTGTTCATGGGCTTGTGCTTACCAGACTGATCTGGTGGTGCTAATGGAGACTCCGGAACATTCTCCTGCAGTTTCTTTGTTGGGATTTTTGGTCTCCTGAGGTGGCATGCTTCTGAAAAGAACCCAGTTAAAGTAAAATGCATATAATTACCAAGATAACCTTTCCACAAACAAACATATTGCTGTATATCTATAGAATATAATTAACTGATGACTCTAAAGTTACATGTTCTGGTCACTACTGTTAAACATTGAACACTCTATAATAAAACTACTGGATTTCAAAACCTGTCATGCAGTAACATTAGCTTACTATAAATTTAAAAAAAAAGAGTAACTTAATATGTCAAACCACACTTGTTAACCTAGGGCATGCCTAATAATAATACCGTAACAAGGTGACTGGTTTTTTCAATTTAAAAAAAAAGAAAAGAATTTGAATTCTTTTTGCAATTTAGGGTATAAATTTGGTAAGGGTGTAATAAACCCGTGTAAATTTCAGCTAAGTATACTTTTTTAACCACAGACTCTGTGTTAATTGACTTTCAATAAAAAAATTGCTTTGTAATACTGTAGATAAATGTTTTATTTCAAAATTTTGCTTCTTTTTTTTTAAAGAATCCAACCACCAGTTATTTTATTGTTGTAAACTATCTATGAAATGTTATGATAATGAGCCACATTTGAGACACCTTTGAGAAGATGCAGAAAATGCCTAAGTCTCATTCAAGTCTAAAAGATGGCTCATTTCTGTCTAGGAGACAAAGAAGAGAGTAACATGAGATCTCATCTTGGAGTTTCTTTGCTATGGGACATTGTGCTGCGTAATTGTGGGTAATTGTCTCCACTGCTGGGTCTTAGTGCGTCTCTCTTACTGGTATAATCAACATCCATGCATGCCTGTACTGTTTACTATATGACTGTGACCACTTGTGTGTGCGTAAAACATATTTTATTTTGTGTCTGTATGCTTCTGTGTACAGCGTGCTTGTAAAGCAAAAGCAAGTCTCATTAGAGATGTTAAAGGTCCATTTTCTCTCTCTGTATCAGCCTGCACTTTGTGTGCGCGTGCGCATCATTGGACACCGTGCCCCTTAAGACACATTCTCTGTGCTCTACAGAGAAACACCGCTCTGGTACATGTACCAAACTGTGGCAACCTAGTATAGGCAACCAGGATACTGTCAAAAAAAATGCTCCACACTTTTATAAACTGTAACGGTAACATTTATATAGTTACCTTGGCATTTTACCTGTTATAGTAACCTCCAAAGTTTAGTATACAATACTATAGTACATATTGGGTCCTACAGTGCCTACCAAAGTGCAGTAGGTATCTATTATGTTCTATGCTGTAACTATATCATACTAGTACTGTGCAACATATCTAAAATGGTACAGTATATACAAAGTATTGTGGTACACACCAAAGCAAAAAGCAAGAACTACCACGGCGCACACTGAAGTGCCACAGTACCTACCCTGGTACTCCTATGGTGCCTTCCATGGTAATACTATGGTACAGTATATATGGTTATGGCATGTACTATAGTTTACCATGATAACATTTATTTAATAACACAGTAGAAGTAAAGGTAGCAGGGTGAAATTTAGCTTTTGCATCCTGTATCCACAATCTCTAAATGACATCAACTCTCAAATCTTCATGTTATTTCACATAAGTGATTTTTACACAACCCAGAAACACAACATGTTTAGATGGAAACACGAGCACACAGTGAATGAATAATAAAGCCGAATGGGCGATAAATAAAGTAAAAACGACTATGTTTATATCGGTCACGATGAGAAATCTTGAGATAAAATCGAATTACCTGCTCGTCCCTTGTTTATGATTGAATTAATTAAAAACAACTTACCGATTAGCAGCGTCACTCCGTCGCTCCAACTATCAGCACACCGAAAGGCGGGCCACCAGCGGCTCTGCAATCGGTTCAGTTATTCGTTCCTGAGCGCGGAACAATTTGGATCGATTGCATTCTCACAGACAAAATTAACTGGTCCCGGGGCCAAGTGTGCTCAGAAACGGATCCAGGACCCTGTGTGAAAAAAAGACTACCACTGAAAGCCAATGCGAAACGGTTTAGGAGGTTTTCGCCGAGGCGGAGTTGTTCTCCACATCATGTCCACCAGCCGCCAGAGCTCATTTTGTTTCATTATAAATCTACAATAATACATATATTATTATTATATTATTATTATATTATATTATTTCATTATAAATCTACAATAATACATTGTATTAGATCTTTTTATAAACTTTAGCTCTTATAAACATTACATGTTTTGAACTTGTATTTGCTGTGTATGTCCTGGTCTTATTTACCTGAGCTCATACCTCTAAAAACATAATAAAGATATTATTTTGACTTGAACAAATACTGAGATGAAACTTATTATACAATTTATCACCTCCCCACCCCCTGCATGTTCCAGGCAAAACATGTCTTCGCATCACATGCTGCCCATTTCTTTATACCATACTTAGATGGTTTGTTTGACATATATTTCCTATATACTTCCTAATTGAACTAAAAACTTTTTTATAACTTTAAAAGGAGATGGGAAAAGTGTATGACATTCTACTGGCACCTAAAGGAATTCAGCTCTCATCGATGGTCCTTGGGCCAAATACTGATGTAAAACCAGAGTGGCAAACACTGTGTGAACCACTATTAAGTTTTATGAGCTTTTTAGGCTATTAATCTCCTCACTTGAGACTGAAAAAAATGTAAGCAGATTACATATTTACACATATTTCATGATTTTCATCATATTGTGACTGTAGTTCGATGCTTAACATATCCACAAGAAATCCAAAATATGCGATAAAAAGCATACAGTCACCTGCAATAGTGAATCATTCTGCTAACTGAAGGTCCACCATGTGATCATAAGATGGAATAGTGAGGGACATTTCTTAGATGGGTGTCAACGAACAAACAAACCAATAAAACACCTCAGACACATATACAGAAACACACACGCGCTCTCTCAACCTGTCTCGCTACGCTGTGCTTTACACAGGCCAAAACATGCTCCGTTTCAAATCCTACACACAACGCACGGCCAAGGCTCATATATCAAGCTCACTGACAGAGCTCGCCTTCAGTTCGGACCTGAGTATTCACAACGGTGCGATCTATTTTTGTCCGTTTTTTCACATGACACGCACGAAATGCGCAGTCCGCCGGTTCGAGTTGCAGGCACGCAGCGCACTTTTATGGCTACTGCGCGAGAATGCGGTTGTCTAGCAGGGTCTCGGGTCTCGGAAGAAAGTGCAAAGGCCATTCTCGCTAAACGGGTGATTGAACGCTTGAGATCTGGTATCAGGAATCGGATCGTCGCCGAGAAATGTCCGAAAAAAAAACACACTTGCTATCGTGCGACGGAAGCGCAGACATTCATCGGTTGCCGGGTTGAGTCTACACCGTTCTCATGCAAGCTTTAAGACCAGCCTATGACCGAAGGAAAGGAGATTCTAGTGTTTTACAGCGCTCCCAGCGTCACACTCATTTATTCAAAACAGCTCCCTGAGAGATGGCAGAAGTGGCTCCTGCACCCGCCGAAGAAAGCACCCAAGAAGAAAGCAGCTTCGCGGCGAGCTGATCGTCAAAGCGGTTTCTTCGACCAAGGACAGGAACGGCATGTCTCTCGCCGCCTTGAAGAATGCTCTGGCTGCCAGTGGACACGATGTGGAGAAGAACAACTCTCGGCGGTCACCAAAAAGCCCGCTGCCGCCAAGAAACCCACCAAGAGCTCCAGGAAGTCGGCGACTCCTAAAAAGGTAGCCAAAAGCCCCAAGAAGGCAAAGGCCGTTAAGCCCAAAACTGCCAAGCCCAAGGCTAAAAAGGCAACTACTAAAAAGAAGTAAAGGTCTTATTAAAAATCGTTCAGGTTTCTTCTCCTCCACGGCTCTTTTAAGAGCCACTTACATTGTCATTTAAGGAGCAAAATATTCAACGTTTAGGAGTCAAACTACAGTGCCAAAAACTTAACATTGTAAGATTGCAGTTGAGTGTTTTTTTTTTTATCTTATCTTGCCTTTAAGGAAGCATTACTGTTCCATTCTAAATCAAATCTCACAATTTTAGCAATCTTCCATTTTCAATTACATATCAAAGTTATTCAGTTATGCACTTTTAATATATTCAAATGAAGATTTAATTGAGATGCATGCGTGTAAAATTAAAACAAGTCTTTAACACCTACAAATGTGTTGCAAAATATTAAATTGGTGATTTATTTTTTTAGTTAATTTATGATTTGTTTCGCGACCGTTTCAGCAGAACCTGCACTTTATGAGATCTACACAAAGGCTCTTTTAAGAGCCACCTCATTGTTTCAGAAAAGTCAGCACGTTTTCATATTTTGTTAGTTATTGAAGGGTTGGGTTTGTATGTATTTTTATACAGTATGACTGCAGTGAAATTCAATGCTTACACAACTGAAAAAAAGTAATGGTAAAAAAAAAAAATCACATGAGCAACAGAAAAAACATGTAAATGTATTGTATACAATGTAAATGTATATTTTTTTGCCCAAAACATATTTACATAGTGATTATGTACGAATTTTGGCAGAATGCATATGTATGTTATTGGTGCACAATCCGTATTTGTTTATTATTTTTTAAATATAAATAAAATAATGCAAACCATTCATCTTGAACAATCATATAATTTAGTACAAAACCAAAACATAACATCCTTTGAATAGATACAAAATCTTTCCATCATTAAAACATAAAATATGATTTTAACATTTTCCACTGCCATCATTTGCAAATAAAAAGCAATGTTACAGAAGAAAAGATTTGTATGAACAATTATAAAGTTTATAATAATATTCTATAATATAGTGTTACGCCCCGGTCTAGGTCGGGCCGTAACAGGAATGAAAAAGAAAAGAAAAAAAAAAAGGGAAAAGGGGGTGAGACCAAAAGTGCGTTTGCTTAGTGTTTATTTACAACCAGTGAACAAGCAAATCCCCAAAAGGTGGCTGTGAGATTCAGAAGCCGACAAGGCCAAAACAATAAACAAAATGCCCTCTACCTAGTACCAAAGTGAAATAACTAACCTGCACCAAAACTAAAGAAAAAGAAATACAAAGTTCTTCCCTTACTCCCTTGCTAACCACAAACCAAGAGAAAACGGGGTGTAAACAAAATGGCGTCGACTCCCTACTAAGCCACTAATTACACAACTATGTACAAATATATACAAATTGTATTTACAATCGGGCAACCAGAACCAAAGAAGGGCAAACACAAAAACGAAGTCAGAAACGTAGCACGAGGTCATACACAATATAATTTTACAAATGATCAACAGAAAAACAGTAAGCAAAGACATGGTCTAAAGCATGGTAGTCTGAAGGCCTTAAGTAGGCCTCTGAGTCTCCTGGACACCCAATCATCTGGCAGGAGGCGGGACCAACAAAGGATAGGCAGGGCAGCAACCAATAGATTGCAGGCACACTGAAGGTGGGACCTGCAACACACAAGGGAAGATACACCCCCATCCCTCCACCAGCAGAGACAAAGCAAACAAAAAAACAAATAAACTCAGTATCGTAACACCCCCTCCCTTAAGAGTGAACATCGTGTTCACAATTTGAGTCATAGCATCGAGATAAAGAGTCGGCCACTACATTTTCAGATCCTTTCTTGTGCCGAATATTTAGGTTAAAACCTTGCACAATTAGACACCATCGCATGAGACGTTGGTTGCTGTTTGACATACGATGCAGAAACACGAGAGGGTTATGATCTGTAAAAACTGTAATGGGGTCAGTGCTGGAACCAATGTAAACTTCAAAGTGTTGAAGTGCAAGCAAAAGCGCAAGGGCTTCCTTCTCGATAGTGCTGTAATTTAACTGGTGACGGCTAAACTTATGAGAAAAGTAACTTACAGGATGATCTATACCATCTGCATCCTCCTGAATCAAGACAGCACCAGCACCCGTACCACTGGCATCCACCTCAAGTTTGAAAGGTCTGGAAAAATCAGGAGCAAAAAGGACAGGTGCACTACACAAAAGCGATTTAGCAGACTCAAACGCTGCTTCACAACTAGGAGACCACACAAAAGGGACAGAGTTACGGAGGAGAGATGTAAGAGGCAAAACCACATCAGAGAAATTTCTGCAAAAGCTTCTGTAATAGCCTGCCATACCGAGAAAACGTCGAAGCTCTCTTCTCGTTTTTGGTGCCGGAAATGCAGCAATTGCCTTAACTTTGGCATCTAGTGGGCGAACTGTACCTTGTCCCACCTGTTTACCAAGGTACGTAACGGTGGCATGACCAAACTCACATTTTGCTAGGTTTAATGTTAAAGAAGCTTTCTGAAGGCGTGAAAATACACCGTTTAAGGTACGAATATGTGCATCCCAAGTATCAGAGAATACTACCACATCATCAAGGTAGGCTTCACAATCATCCACGTCACCTAGAAGCTGAGACATCAAACGCTGAAATGTGGCAGGTGCATTTTTAAGGCCAAATGCCATCACGGTATACTGAAGGAACCTGTCCGGGGTGACGAATGCAGAGATTTCAGATGCACGTGGTGTTAGAGGAACTTGCCAGTAACCTTTTAACAGATCTAACTTTGTAACAAATTTTGCACTTCCTATACGATCAATACAATCTTCCATTCTAGGAAGTGGAAACGAATCTGCTTTAGTTAAAGCATTAACTTTTCGATAATCTGTACAAAAACGATAGCTTTTGTCAGGTTTTGGAACTAGGAGACAAGGGGAACTCCAAGGACTGCAGCTAGGAACAGCAAGACCATTCTTAAGTAAATAATCAGTCTCTTGTTTCATAAGGGCACGTTTTGTGGGATTAACTCTAGGTATTCTGCTTCACAGGAGAGTGCTCACCAACATCAATGTCATGTTGAAGGACAGTAGTACGAGAAGGCGTATCAGAAAAAAGATGAGGGTAACTCTTGATGAGACTAACTATGTCATTTTGAGCGGACACAGACAAGTGGCAAAGTTTAGATTGAATATCTGATAGCCATTCTGAGTTTGGCAAGCTAGCGCAGGGAAAACAAGCTCGACCTAAGCTGAGACCATCAAACTCAGGAGAATACTCATAGGGTGATGCTTCCACAGATGCAGCAGTTGCTGAAATGGCAACAGGGACAGAGACATCTGGGGTGGAGCGAGTGATATAGGGTTTAAGCATATTGATATGGCATACACGAGATTTCCTCTTTCGGTCAGGCGTTTTTACAACATAATCTGTATCACTCAACTTTGAATCAATAACATATGGGCCAGAAAATCTAGCCTGGAGAGCAGAACCCGGCACTGGTAGCAGGACCAACACTTTGTCACCTGCTTGGAAATGACGCACAACAGCCTTTTTATCAAAACGATTCTTCATACGAGTTTGTGAGGAAGCAAGAGAACGTTTTGCTACCTCACATGCCGCATGTAGGCGTTCGCGAAAGGAACTCACGTAATCTAAAACATTCATAGGTGGATTTGTCACAGAACTCGGAGACAGTAACTCTTCCTGCAGCACTTTCAGGGGACCACAAACAGAATGACCGAAAACTAATTCTGCAGGACTGAATCCAAGCGACTCCTGCACAGCATCACGAATAGCAAATAGAACTAATGGGATCCCTTCATCCCAATCTCTTCCATGGTTCAAACAGTATGTTCGGAGCATAGACTTTAAGGTTTGGTGGAAACGCTCTAATGCACCTTGGGACTCTGGATGATAGGCACTAGAAACCTGGTGACGAATGTTAACCTGGTTCATAACCTTCTTGAACAAAGTAGACATAAAATTGGAACCTTGGTCTGACTGAATGTATTTGGGCAAACCAAAAGTGGTGCAAAATTTAATAAGTGCTCGAATGATGGCACGTGATTTGATGCTACGCAGAGGTATGGCTTCAGGATATCTAGTGGCAGCACACATCAGGGTTAGCAGATACACATTACCAGATTTAGTTCGAGGAAGGGGACCAACACAATCTAACAAAATCCTCTCAAAAGGCTCTCCCATAACAGGTATAGGTTGGAGAGGCGCAGGAGGAATAATCTGGTTAGGCTTCCCTGCAATTTGACAAACATGACAAGATCGACAGTACTTGGCAACATCAGACTTCATGGCAGGCCAAAAGAAGTGATTTAAAATGCGGAGGTGGGTCTTCCTTACACCAAGGTGACCAGCGAGATCATGGTCATGGGCAATACGCAAAACTTGTGTTCTATATGGTTTTGGAACCACAACTTGAAAAACAGCCCTTGACTCATCCTTAACATCCGAGGGTGACCACTTTCGCATTAAAACACCATCATCATAGAAATATGCCATTGAGTGTTGAGGTAACTCGGCACTATCTACAGCCGCAGCAATACAACGAGAAAGAGACACATCAGATTTTTGAGCAGCAACGAACTGCTCTCGTCCAACGCCCCATGTAGCGAAATCATCTTCCTGTATGCAGGAGGCCTTATCCTCAATTGAAACATGTGGACTGGAGGACAACTTATCTTCTTCAAATACTGGATTGTCACTACATATGAAAGAATCTGAAATATCATCAGCATCCTTCATTTTACGAGCCTGAGCGCGTGTCACCACACAGGTACTAAAAACAGAAGGAAACTCACGTGACAGCGCGTCACTTTCATTCACCTCAGGAGCGTCCGTTACAACAGGCAAGTGAAAAACCTTACCACCAGCTAAATCATTACCCAAAATAAGAGAAACTCCTTTAACTGGCAACTGAGGACGAACTGCAACCTTAACAAAGCCAGACACAATATCACAGTTAAGATAAATCGTATGTAACGGAGCTTTCACCACACCAAGTTTAATTCCTTGAACTAAAACATCTGCACCACAACTAGACTGGTCAGATAAAGGCAAGACACCTTCCAAAATAAACGACTGAGCAGCACCGGTGTCTCTCAGAATACGTAGTGGCTTAGGCTCAGAATCTGTGTCTGAAAGCGAAACCATTCCATTCAAGATAAAAGGGTCAAAAGCAGCGTCCACTGACGAAAGTGAATCTGAACTTTCAGCTGGCTGCGGTGGTACATGAACTAAAGCCACACTCTTAGTGTTCTGTGCTTTACGACGGTTCTTACGAGCTAATGCAGGACAGTTAGCGATGAGATGACCAGATTCATGACAATAGAAACATTCACGGGACTCACTACCATTCTTAGACGGGCTAGCGGAAACTTTAGGGCTACGATAAATATCACGACGAGGAGGCGAAAACACAGTTTTGTGAGTGAGCACGAACTCATCAGCCAAAACGGCAGCATCAGCGAGCGACGAGACTTTTTGTTCATTCAAATAAACAACGATTTTGTCTGAAATACAATCTTTAAACTCTAATAGTAACAGTTCTTTTAACTGATCAAAGGTGGTGACTTTACTGGCTGCACACCACTTGTCGAACAAAACGCCTTTTTCACGAGCGAATTCTACAAATGTTTGGCTGACGGATTTGGCATGTTTACGAAATTTCTGCCGGTAGGCCTCAGGGACAAGCTCATAAGCACGTAAAACAGCACTTTTAACAGTATCATAGTCCAAACTCTGCTCTAAACTTAAAGCAGAACACACTTCCTGTGCCTTCCCAACAAACTTGCATTGCAAAAGAAGAGACCAGATGCTTCTAGGCCACTGTAAAGTGGCTGCGATACGTTCAAACACAGGGAAATAAGTATCCACCTCACTTTCCCTGAACATAGGCACCAAAGCAATGTGCTTACTAACATCAAAGCCAGTTGAACTTACAGATGAAGATCCCCTAGGTGCAGGTGACGGTTCACTGGCCTGTACAGGGGTTGCAGGTGCAGGATGCGGTACAGGGGATGAGGCACGAACAGGAGACAGAGGGCCACGAACAAGAGAATCTGAAGGAGGCTTACTCCTTAGCGCCAACTCCAATTCCCTTAATTTAATTTCCCTCTGAGACTCGAGTTCCACCATACGAAACTGAAGCAGTTGAGCTTCATAATGCTGACGGGCTAACTCAAGGTCCAATTGCTTCAATTGCAGCGCAAGCTTTGGGTCATTCAGTGGTGAACCTACTACCGCGGGATCTATGCGTGCGGGGTCCTTGGGTTCGACCACAGCCTCCGCTGTAGCTGAATCCTCAGACTTACCGGACTGGTTTGCAACACCCACCTCGGTAGGATCGATGAGAATGCCCTGTTTCATCAGCTCCGTCTGAAGCATTCGTTTGATATCACGCTTATTTGCGCTCCGTGGGACCGAGATGCTGTAAAAGTCAGCAAGCAGCAACAAGTCATCCTTCCTGCACCTTTCAAAATGCTCCACTGAAGGACAAATAACAAAGTGGTCAAAATTAAATTTTGTAGCCATCTCAAAGAAAAAACAACTAAACACTCCCCTACCACAAAGACAAATGCCACCAGCCAAACACAAGTGCCCTGAAACAAACGGTACAGAGCGAGAAAAAGCAACGGATGAGCCCCCAATTCTGTTACGCCCCGGTCTAGGTCGGGCCGTAACAGGAATGAAAAAGAAAAGAAAAAAAAAAAGGGAAAAGGGGGTGAGACCAAAAGTGCGTTTGCTTAGTGTTTATTTACAACCAGTGAACAAGCAAATCCGCAAAAGGTGGCTGTGAGATTCAGAAGCCGACAAGGCCAAAACAATAAACAAAATGCCCTCTACCTAGTACCAAAGTGAAATAACTAACCTGCACCAAAACTAAAGAAAAAGAAGTACAAAGTTCTTCCCTTACTCCCTTGCTAACCACAAACCAAGAGAAAACGGGGTGTAAACAAAATGGCATTGACTCCCTACTAAGCCACTAATTACACAACTATGTACAAATATATACAAATTGTATTTACAATCGGGCAACCAGAACCAAAGAAGGGCAAACACAAAAACGAAGTCAGAACCGTAGCACGAGGTCATACACAATATAATTTTACAAATTATCAACAGAAAAACAGTAAGCAAAAACATGGTCTAAAGCATGGTAGTCTGAAGGCCTTAAGTAGGCCTCTGAGTCTCCTGGACACCCAATCATCTGGCAGGAGGCGGGACCAACAAAGGATAGGCAGGGCAGCAACCAATAGATTGCAGGCACACTGAAGGTGGGACCTGCAACACACAAGGGAAGATACACCCCCATCCCTCCACCAGCAGAGACAAAGCAAACAAAAAAACAAATAAACTCAGTATCGTAACAATAGTCATTTAATATCACTTAAAGTTTGTGTATAGTTCCATCTGATGTCATAATAGAAGTAAAAAAAAGTATACATCAACATGAAAAGCAAACATGCGTTATATATTAAGATTGTCTTGTGTATTTTGGCATAAACCTCAATGAAATAATGTGAACTACACTTTTATAAGTGATTTTGGCACGGACATGGGCTGATATTTAATTTACAAATGTATATAATAAGCTTGAGATTATTTTTTAAGTAATAAATATGCTAAAGTAGTTACTATTATTATATTTTTCATAGCTTTTGCACAAGCGAATAGAGAATATTAAGAATTCTTCTAATAATACGATTGTTGTGGCATATAGTGAGGATTTGTTTTCATCACCAAACAGACTGATCTCACTTCAATTAAATCATTGAAATAGTAAGTTTTGAGGCATCCAGGGCTGTTGTACATGTATTGAGGCATTCTGTGTATGATTTGAATGTGTCTGACCTTGTAAATGGCGGCACGATGGCGTAGTGGTCTGTCACCTCGGACCACCAGGATCTGTGTTCTGCTGGATGGCATGTTGTTTGACAGACAGTCTAGGTAGGTTATCATGCAGCTATACCGATCCACACAACAATGCAACACCATTCTCCAGGTGATCAGCTTGTGGTTACCATCTATGTGCCTGTGAATAATGAAGACATGGTAAAATAGTGTGTTATTGAGGTTATAGCTAAAATGCCAATGAATATTTAAGGCCATTTAAACAGAATGGCTCAATTTGTCCACCTTCACATCATCCGTAACGCGTGCGTGCGTGTGTGTGTGTGTGTGTGTTTTGTATCTCGCTCTCTCTCTCCCTGTTACGTCCCTGACGTATTTATATATATATATATATATATATTTTTTATGCTTGGTGTTGCCTGCTGTTTTGGGTGTGTTTCTCTCCCTGTTTGTAAAGCAGGGTTAATTGGCCTCTACCTTGGAGAGGGGTGCTGATTGGAGGATCATTCAGTCATGTGTGCTTTACTCCAACCTCCTGCGTCTCCATTGGACAAGCTCCCCTGAACCTGTGCACCTTCCTCCCGCCTCCTGTGTTGTGATTGGACTAGCACTTTGTGCAGCTGTATTTAAACACCATCCTGCCTGCTGCTCGAGAGACAACTGCTTAGCTTGTTATGGTGTTTTCCTTGTGTATATTTGATTTACCGTGTACTGACCTTTTGCTGCCTTTTTCGACCTCGATTTTGTTATTGCCCTTTGTACATAAATTTGTACAGTTTGTAAATAGTATCCTGTAAATAGTGGTAAGTAGGGAGTCGACGCCCTTTTTGTTCTCTTCCCCCTGTTTCTCCTGGTTATGCTAGTTAGGGAGTTAGGTAAGACTTAATGTATCTTGGTTTGTTTTGTTGTTAGGTTAGGTAGTCTTTTGTGGCTTTAGTTAGCGGGATTTGTTTATTATTTTGGCATTGTCGGCTCCTGAAGAGATTACCAACTTTGTAAATATTTGTACATTAAACCGCAGTTGATCTCAGCCCCTGTTTATTTCCCCACTATTCTCTTTCCTGTTTCCACTTGTCATTGTCTTCATTCTCTGTTGCGGCCTGACCCTAGACCAGGACGTAACACTCCCACACACACATACACTTAGTATATTCAGACTATTAAAAACTACAGATTCAGCCAAAAAATGTTTAGAACTTTCAACTTCAGGAAAAAAAAATAATATGATGAACAGTATAATATTTAATTCATTTTAACTCAAAATTCTTAAATTAACCTTGAAAAGTCTTGAAATGCGAGCAGTATTGTGGGTTATCATCTAATTACATTAAATAATTTAATTATAAATCCACATTAATACATATATTATCACCTAATGTTGTATTAGATCTTTTTATCGAATTTAGCGCTTGTAACGCAAGTTTTTAACTTGTATTTGCTGTGTATGTCCTGCAGGCCTCATTTACCCAATATTCCTCAGTTTTGTCCTCTCATGAGCATGTTGGGTAATATACTGAGGTTGTTGCATGGTCTTTACCACATCTGTGGCACACACAAAAAAAAAAAAACAAGCTTTATCTCTTAGAGCACACCGTTGGCACCTAATCTTTTTGCCCTCCTTCCAGCATGGAGTGATCTCCCTCCAAACCATGAAGCCATTATAGGCCGACACATTTATGATATTGATATATCTGTGAAGAAAATTTTAATGGCAATTTGCTGGCATATCACTTTTGCCCTGGAGTCATACTGATGACATTTTCATGTGAAAACAGACCTCTTCTCTCAGGTGGGGAGTACCAGGATTTTATTTATTTTTTTGGCCAAAAGGAGACTACAACTTCAGCTGGGTCTTCTTTCTCATCAGTGTCAGAGTCTTCCAACTCTGGGTTGTATTCAGTCATCCTCAACCTCTGACTCTTCCTCCTCTAAAGCTTCCTCACTGTCAACCTGGCTTCTCTCCTCCCGATCACCGTCTCTGTCAAACACAATTCAACAGCTTCATGTGCAGTATATCTCTTAACAATCATGCTGCCATAGACTGAATTGTAAGACCTCAAAAAATATTTATATTCCAAAGCTGCATGATTGAAGCAATGTTTTGTTTTTTAACAGGAGGGCTTCCTGTTGGATAAAAATTACATTGTTGATAGGTACCTGTGCGTGTTGACATGAAAGCCAAAAAGGAGCATACATTGTGTGCTCAAGGACACTAGCATGTTTAAATGTGGAAAAGGAGTGTAGTGCTTGAACTCTGGATTAGACTACAAATTAGTTTATAAAACATTCCCTTCCAATGACCAGTCATTTTTGACCAATTTCATAAAACACAAATTTTCATTAAAAAATATGTACTGTACATTTTTGTGTTCAAATGCAATATGTAAACAAATTCATGGACACTCATGACAAACAAGTTATTAACTCCAATTTGTTAGGGAAAAAAAACATGTAAATCAGTCAGACTTGACCAGAAGACAATAGGAACATACATATGTCCAAGTTTAATACTGAAACCTGGACATGATTGATTCTGTATGGCTATAAACTACTTTGGAATTAGTGAAGCTACAAAGTTTTATTAACTAGGTGCTCCTGGCTCTGAATGTGTGATCAGCTAGTTTAGAATGGACCCATCTGCTATTAACTTTACCACACTCGCTCCTTGACTAAAAACATGGGTGGCTCTTAAAAGAGCCGTTGGGTTGATTGAGACGGAAGTAACACGCTTTACTTGGAGCTGGTGTATTTGGTTACAGCCTTGGTACCCTCAGACACGGCGTGCTTAGCCAGCTCGCCGGGCAGCAACAGCCTCACTGCGGTCTGGATCTCCCTAGAAGTGATAGTGGAGCGTTTGTTGTAGTGAGCCAGACGCGAGGACTCACCGGCAATGCGCTCGAAAATGTCGTTGACGAACGAGTTCATGATCCCCATCGCCTTGGACGAAATGCCGGTGTCGGGATGAACTTGCTTCAAAATTATGAACACGTAGCTCTCCTTCCTAGACTTTTTGCGTTTTTTGGCTCCTTTACCGGCCGTTTTGGTCACGGTTTTCTTCGAACCCTTCTTAGGCGCGGTCTTGGCTAGCTCAAGCATGACGAAATTGAAAACAAAATGACCAGCTTCCACTCGCGGGCCCTTTATGTACAGGCTACATTGTAATTAAGCGCAAGCCAATAACATATTTTGATTGGTCGATATTCCAAACTCCCCTTCTGTGGGACCGCCCTCCACTCTGCCTTCGTTACGCTTTGTGTCTCCTCCCGTCCGTTTAGAATCGCGACATTGGGCCAGTTGGAAAGGGGAAACTCCTCATTATTCGTTAATCTTATTTTTATTTATTTTTTTATGATATTTACAATAATAATTTCATTTAGAAAAGTATGAAATTAAGTATGTTCAACTATCAGGAAATTTAAGTAAAATAGATTAACATTTGTCATCTTTTAGAGAGTTCACATCTATAAGGATAGTGTGTCCCACATAAACATTAAATGCTTTGTGCAACCTGTACAGTGTACCTAACATTACCTAAGCTCACCTCAGTAATGTCAGGGTGCCTCAGTATAACGATAACAGGAAACACAAGTTGGTTGGAGAAAACAGTGTGAGAGAACACTTATATTTTTATAATATGAAAATATGAAAGAATGATATTAAACCCAAGCTTGTTGTTTCTGCTGAAGGATGGAAGTGACAGATCAAACCCTGCACACAAATTGTTTCATAAATGATCTATCAAATATTTTAAAGCACAATTAATGGAAGTATTAGTGTTTACTTTTCATAATGTACCTGTACAGGCCAGGCAGCCCATATCTCCCCGGCCATTTCCCAGACCACAAATGGTGTGACCAATCCGTTTGATGAGGTCTCTGCCTGTGCGTCTCCTTTACAAAGCACCACCTCATCTTATTCATCCAATTAATTCCTGAGGACGCATAATACTTTAATAATAATATTAATATAATAATAATATTTCTACTGTTTGATCTTGACAGCCTTCAAGGTATTATATTCTTATTCTATAAAATGCTTTCGGCCTGTTCCTTACTTACTCTTTCACACTGCTCTTAAGCCAAAAGACGTGGATTATTTTACTATAACATCACAACTCCTGCAGTATATTAACACCTATAACATACATGACCTGGGAGCATATGTAACAGAAGTAGATAACTTTAAAAAGCTTGCTTTTTGTGTCAAAGTTTCAACCCATTTAACAATTCTAAGGCTTTAATACACATCTTATATTTTATATTTAACCTGTTGTGACTGTTCTTCTTGAACAATTTAATGTAAAACAAAGAATATGTTGCTGTCACATATGTGTCTCATAGGGCCTTCAACCCTAAAATAAAAGGTTTACCTAATGAAGTGGCCAATGAGTGCATGTGCATTATAAGTGTATGTACATTATCATGCCTTATCAAGTACTACTCTTAATTTTTTTTATGTATAAACAATCTAAATTCCAATTCATATGAAATGGACTGAAATACATGAATCAATATTTTTGTTCCTATACACAGAACTTGATTTTTCTGTTATAAGGTTTAAATTTGCATAGAATTGCCCTTTTTTGTTTGATAGTGTAATGCAAGTGCTGCATGGTGCAATAAATTCCACAGTTTACGCCTCATTGCTTCATCCAGGACACACAAATTATACATCCTGATATTCAGTAAGGAGGGTGTGTCTTCTGTACTGCTTTTACAAGGGGTTTCACATAGAGGGCTAGCAAAAAATGGGGTAAGCAAGCAGGACATTAGGCACAACGCATATTTACTCAGCAATAAAATATAGAAGAGTAATGATTCCATACCAGTGGTCATATTATAAAATAGAAAACCCAGAATAGAAACCCAGAATAGAAAATTTGAGACTATTTAAAAACTTCACTGAGCATCCATGTTTCGTCAGTTATATTTAACATCGACAGAGCCCCTAATGCATTACCCTCCATTCCTGTTGAGCCTGACCCTGACATGTCCCTGTATCCACTTGTGACGTAAGACATGTTTAATTACTCTAAGCAGATGAATCACCTCACGTAATGCTCACCAATAAGCTCTCCAGAACAGCCAAAGCCATTTAAAACCAGCTGATACAGTACACAGTGAAATTAAACAATGTTCCCCTAGGATTATGGTGTTACATAAAACAACAGCAAACTACATGACACTACACAGCACTATGACTACACAGGACTATATAAAGTGCATATGTGCAAATGTACAAACAGCGCAAGAACATACAGAAATACTAAGGCAAAACAACAGGCACAGTAAGGAACAGTACAGTGCCTATGTAATAATAGTATTGTTAGAGTATGTTACATACATAGTTTAGAATGTGAGTAAACCTTTAAAATGGCTTCAATAGTGGCAATAGTTCAATTGTACTAATAGTGGAATAAGCAATAGTGCACTCATTCACTTGGTCACCTGCCAAGTGAATGAGTAGGCCAAGTGAATGAAAAGTGAACGAGCACTATTAAACTCCCAAGTAACGTTAGGAGTTTAAAATGTACTTGGTGTACACTCTGTGATCATTTGTAATCATAATGAAAGAATAAAGTGAAATTTTATTACTAAACACAGATAAATTCCATCCAAAACCATTAAGGTTGAGGATAGAAGTTTACATCAACCTTATGTAAACTTCAAGAACATGAAAGTCTTGGTGATATTGTGATTTCAATAATTTCTTAAAGCTTGTCTTTTTTCTGGGTCTTTAAAAGAAGAAGAGGAATTTAGAGTATAAGATCCAATGTCTTTTTTTAATCAACATAAGGTCAAAATCACACATACGTCCAATGAGATTATGAATTTATTGGGGCTGAAATTCCCATAATGTCTTTTTCTCATTTTCCAAGCTTAAAGCCTCTCAACTTTCTGTTTATCTGTGTCACCATAAAACGTGTTTGGGAAAATGGGAAAGTCCAAGGAGCTCAGTACAGACCTGAGAAATACGGTGGCATTTCTAAACAACTGCAGATTCGACCAACATTTTCAGTATTCAAATACTTAGACATACACACGTGGACAAAATTGTTGGTACCCTTCGGTCAATGAAAGAAAAACTCACAATGGTCACATAAATAACTTTAATCTGACAAAAGTAATAATTTAAAACAATTCTATGAATGTTAACCAATGAAAGTCAGACACTGCTTTTCAAGCATGCTTCAATAGAATAATTAAAAAAAAATAAACTCATGGAACAGGCCTGGACAAAAATGATGGTACCCCTAGAAAATACTGAAAATAATGTGACCAAAGGGACATGTTAATTCAAGGTGTGTCCACTAATTAGCATCACAAGTGTCTACAATCTTGTAATCAGTCAGTGGACCTATATATAGGGCTCCAGGTAGTCACTGTGTTGTTTGGTGACATGGTATGTACCACACTCAACATGGACCAGAGGAAGAGAAGGAAAGAGTTGTCTCAGGAGATTTGAAAGAAAATTATAGACAAGCATGTTAAAGGTAAAGGCTATAAGACCATTTCCAAGCAGCTAGATGTTCCTGTGACTACAGTTGCACATATTATTCAGAAATTTAAGGTCCATGGGACTGTAGCCAACATCCCTGGACATGGCCGCAGGAGGAAAATTGATGACAAATCAAAGAGACGGATAACAAAATGGTAAAAAAAAAAAAGAGCCCAGAAAGACTTCTAAAGAGATCCAAGGTGAACTTCATGCTCAAGGAACATCAGTGTCAGATCGCACCATCCGTCGTTGTTTGAGCCAAAGTGGACCACATGGGAGATGACCAAGGAGGACACCATTGTTGAAAACAAATCATAAAAAAGCCAGACTGGAATATGCCAAACTACATGTTGACAAGCCACAAAGCGTCTGGGAGAATTGAGAACAGATGAGACCAAAATGGAACTTTTTGCCAAGGCACATCAGCTCTATGTTCACAGACGGAAAAATGAAGCATACAGTATCAAGAAAAGAACACTGTCCCTACTGTGAAACATGGAGGAGGCTCTGTTATGTTCTGGGGCTGCTTTGCTGCATCTGGCACAGGGTGTCTTGAATCTGTGCAGGGTACAATGAAATCTCAAGACTATCAAGGGAGACTAGAGAGAAATGTGCTGGCCAGTGTCAGGAAGCTGGATCTCAGTCGCAGGTCATGGGTCTTGCAACAGGACAATGACCCAAAACACACAGCTAAAAACACCCAAGAATGGCTAAGAGGAAAACATTGGACTATTCTAAAGTGGCCTTCTATGAGCCCTGACCTCAATCCTATTGAGCATCTTTGGAAGGAGCTGAAACATGCTGTCTGGAAAAGGCACCCTTCAAACCGGAAACAACTGGAGCAGCTTGCTCATGAGGAGTGGGCCAAAATACCTGCAGAGAGGTCTCATTGACAGTTACAGGAATAATTTGATTGCAGTGATTGCCTCAAAAGGTTGTGCAACAAACTATTAAGTTAGGGGTACCATCATTTTTGTCCAGTCCTGTTCCATGAGTTCATTTTTTTTCATAATTCTGAGGAAGCATGGTTGAAAAGCAATGTCTGACTTTCATTGGTTAAAATTCTTAGAATTCTTATTATTACTTTTGTCAGATTAAAGTTATTTCTGTGACCATTGTGAGTTTTTCTTTCATTGACCGAAGGGTACCAACAATTTTGTCCACGTGTGTAAGTACAAATTATTGGGAGGTGTGGACACTTTACCAAGGACTTGAAGAAGAACCAGTCACACCTGAGAGAAAGTTGGTTTGGAGCAAACCAAGAACCACCATGAAACTGGAAGCTGCTGGAACATCAGTGTCTACAGTCAAGCCTCAGTCAAGTCAAGTTTTACATCACCATGGTTATGGAATATATAAAGCAGGCTAATTTGAAGCCTTTGGAACCTTAACCCTATTAAAAATTGGCGATATCTTCTATTTAAGATGTACTGTATACTACCTCATAAACACCAGTGGCCATGACATCACTTTAAATACCAGTAATACATACATCTCCTATCTGAATACTACATGCACATAATGTTTGTATCTTGAAATCAGAGTCAAAATAGGTTCCAATCAGCTAAACCCGCTGAGCGGATTAGCTGTTTCATTTTATTGTTTTCTGTGCCTTCTCACAACCATTTTAATAACAGCCAGTTAAATAGATAAATCTGGTATGATGGGAGCTGACAAATTGCTAAAATGTGCAGGGCAGATGGGCACTACAGAACCAGGATTGGGAACCCCTCAGGCCGGTAAAGCCTTTCAGGCAGCTCCGCCCTGGAACAAGTCCTCAAGATATACTGGTATATACTGGTGTCCAATGACTGTGACGACGCTCAACATGGTGGATGACAAATTGAACAATTAATCATATGTTATAAGGTGTCACTCTCTTTTTTCTCTTTTGTCGGTTCCTTTGTGTCTTCTCTCAAAGGCATGGCATATACAGTGTTGTCAAGGTGCCTTATAGCGGCACTCTCAAAGGCCCTCCTCATGATGGGGTGCTCTTCTAACACCTCGTTAAAGCTGTCCACGCTGAGAGAATAGAGTCTGCAGTAGGTGTCGGCTTGCACGCTGGCAGTACGACGCCCACTGGTCAGCAAACAAATCTCTGAGAAAAAAGAAAAGGAAACTTAAATAAGAAGTTTTTTTTTTTATAAAATAAGGGAAAAATAGGTGTCAAAGCATAAACCATGGAGAAGCTACAGTATAAGAGAAGAGTATGATCATAACTTAAGTCATGTACCTAAAACAAATCAGTAAAATAATTTCTTACCCCCAAAGTAGCAGCCATCGCTTAGCTTCTTTTCCTTCTTATCATGGGTGAGGACAGTGACACATCCATGCTGGATGAAGTACATTTTACGCCCCAGTGTACCCTCACGAATAATGGTATCACCTGGCAAAAAGACCTCGAACCGCAACTTAGTCAGGAGCACGGTGACAAAGTGAGGATCGCTGTTGCCAAAAAGTGGCATGTTCGCTACCAGTTCACGGCAATTGAAGCTCACTATATCCTGTTATGAAAACAGAGAATGTAAACTATAATTAGGTTGGTGTTAAGTAGGCTTTTGTAATGTACATTTAAGGATAATATTTATGCAAGCAGGCTGTTTCATTATTTATATTTAAAAGCATAAAACTAAACACAGTTTAAAATGACAAAATATCTAGCAATTCCTAATCCCAGGCCTGATGGCATGTTAACCCCATAGACTGCAATAATACCTCTCAGCACCAGGATCCCAGGCTCACCAGGATATAAAATCTCAATTCCAGCTTGGGGTAGTCCTGGACAACCAACCAACATTGCCAATACTCATCACGAAACTCGCTTGGTTATGCAGGTTCAAGAAACATCCAGCCTTTTGCTCTTTTTTTTCTCTTTTCAGGGTCCCCAGGTTCCTCCATAATTTAGTTTAGTTAATTTCCTCTCCATCTTAGATCTGATGACCATGCAAAGTTAGGGGGTAGGGAAAGACACCTTCCAGAAGGAAAGCACTATCCACAACCTTTTGCCTGAATGACCTCATAGACACCCTTGGGTGCCTGTTGTTGTTATTATTAGTGTTAAAGTGCAGGCATGTCATCCTAAGACCAGGGCAATTTTGATCTCTAGGACTCCATGCTGGCATCTTCAACAACAAACACTTCTTGTGTTCAGTTTGTTGCCATTTTGCACCAGGATTACTGCAGATTTGGCTCTTTATGGCGTTTGACCCTTGCAACTGAGCTCTCCCACACCACCATTTTGCTGGCTTCCTGTAGTTGTCTGCTTTGCACCACACTCCCTCTGGGCCCCTCTAGCAACCACTCAACTGATCTCACCATCTTTCAGGGTACAAGGAAGACATGCATCAAGTGTCTTCTGTCCTGCACTTGGAGGAATGAACTTCTCCTGACTGTCTGATCACCTGGATTAATGACTATTTTTAAATAAAAAGCAAAAAGAAAACCAAAATAAAAACCTACCTCTTACTAAAGTATTTAAATAACAGTATTTATGTGTTGTTACGTAATACGACAGTTAGTTCTAACTGAGTAATCTGATTGAGCGAGAGGTTTTCCACAAGTTTAGAAAACAGACGTTAACAGCACTGGGACGTACATGTATTACTCCCTGTCCCAGGTGCTCTACTGTCATTAATTACACTAACTGTCAGTTGCAACATGGGTGAAAGTAAGTTGGTACAGTCTGCCATACTGAGGAAAGAGCAGCTGCCTGCCAACCCTGAAACCCAGAAGTTATCAGAGCTGAAATTCTAAAGCAAAATAAGTGGAAATATAAAGACAGGACTGTCCATCACCTCAATAGTTTATTCTTCTCACCTTTTGGATACAAAGTACCATTAAGAATTTCAAGTAACTTCCAAGGGTGGTGTTCCATCCAAGGTGTATTTCCCTACTTCAGTAATAATTGCGCTTAAACTAGATAAGTACAACCAACAATACAGTGTAATATACTGTGTAATACATTACAGAAATAAAGACCTCTTTAAGCGGGTCACTAAGTTCTCCCAGAATGTTGTCCTCATCAAACATCTTCCCCTGGAAACGGTGCTCGTAATAGTCATGAATTCTTTGTCGCAATTCAGCAGGCAGCTTATGAAAAGACATGTATTGCTCCACTTGCTTGTACTGTAAAAGACAACAGTGAAAATAATAAAAGAAAAGAAATTTAACAGGTGATATGGGTAATAAAACATTGACATCAATATGAGTTTAAGTGAATGCATTAAGTGAAATCATATAAAACAGCATCTAATTTGGTGAATGTACATTGGGGATATGTAATTTTCTTAGCTACTTGCATTTTTCCATTTTCAACCAAGTAAATATGCACCAGTACCTTTTCCTGGTACTGGCGATGGGAGGCATCCAGAGATTGCACCAGGTTGGTCGCATGGCCAAGGAACATGGCATAACAAGTGGCACCTACAATCATACTCATCATGGTGAGCCAGACATCAGTCATTCTCTCTGGAGCTTGGGCACCGTATCCGATACACAGCATATGGCTCATGGACATAAAGAGAGCATAGGAGTACTGCTCCTCCCAGGTGGCATTCTGACAGCAAAAAGAAATAACAACAATGTAAAAGGATTTTAAAATTAAAGTGAAAATTTTGATTGATAATAAGCAACATAAATGCATATGATCAGATAGTAACTACAACATACTATGCAAAAAAAAAATTGCAACACAAATCTTGAAATTCAAGTTTAGATATTTAAATTTTGTTTTTATATAGTGATTTAAACAGTTTGTATTATCACTAAGCAGCTTTACAGAAATGGTGTCAAAGAAAAACTCCATGAAAGGATATGCACGTGAGTCAAAATAGAACTAATTGTCTTCTAAGTTACATCGGATACTAAGTATAAGTCAGTATTTTCCCAATACTGTATACCTTCTTTCAAGTCGATAGGCGCTCATAGTTTTAAAATAAAATTATATGCACCAAAACATTATGCTATTTTAATGACTACTCGTTGACTCCTTACTTCAAAAGTGTGTCTAGAAGTGCAAAATACAAAAGAAAAAATGTCAGTTTTTCAAAAAGACAGATTTTTGGTCAGTCAGAGAGTGGACTGAACCAGACATTAAATAGCTAGGAGTCCAGAAATCCCCCTTTTTAACAAGTAATATAATACATGTGGTTCAATGCCGTGAAGAGTGTTTGGAGCTCAACATTGGGGAGACAATATAGTATTGGGATAAGATGATGTACCAACACAGAAGGAGTAACACTTCAGGGCCTGAATCAGCAGTATACCTTCACCTAAAGGACAAAGGACACACGTTTGAGGATGATGATGTGGAAATTTTGGACAAAGAGGACAGATGGTTCAAGAGAGGGGTAAAAAAAAAAAAGCCATCTATGGATAAGTATCTCTTTCTCCCAACAGAGGTGGAGGTCTTAGACACAATCTTCTGTTTTTTATGCTGCCCTTTCATCCATCCCCAGGAAGAAAAAGACGTCTTCACAGGTCCACCGGGAAAGCCACACTTAAGAAGAGCACTGACTCACTGCAGGTCTTCAGAAAGGCCTTAAACCCCAGAGGGTTAAGAACTCCCCTCAATCTCTCTAGTCGTTACACATTAACAATTGTTCCTATCATGTGATAGGAAAAACTAGCTAACGAGTATAAATTAGTGAACAGTCTTCCTCACCACCATGTTGTTTTTGGAAACCCAGCAGTTTGGGGGGAAATCCTGAAGCAAGGGCACCATGAACTGAAGACAGCCGTCCCAGTGGCACAGTAGAAGCATCATCCCGATCAAGTTGACTATTCGAACAACTGCACTTGCCAGGTCATATGTCATGTGAAAGATCTAAATGAATGTAGACAACTGAGTGTTAATTAATGTAACCCCCCTTTTTTGTAATACCCTCAATTGTATTACAAAGTATTAATGTATGCTAAAATGGATCTTAATCTTGATATGCAGTTTTAATTTCAACCCCTGCTCTATGACCAGCTGTAACTATAATATTTTACATTTGCAAAAAAGGACTATGCCATTTTTTATCTTAATCTGATCAGCTGATCAGAACCTCTTTCTTTTGTCATTACAAAAATTGGTGCACTAATAGCTCTACACACTTTCGAGTACAATTTTCTCATTGCTTACCTCTTCCCACTGGTGAATATAGCGAATAAGCCTGGACAGACGAAGTAACCTGAGCAGGCTGAGGATCTTAGTGAAACGCACAATCCTTAATGCTCTAGCAGTGCGATACACTTCCGCCGACTCAAGCCGAGCCTCCAGGTCCACAGCAAGGAAAATATAATCCACCGGGATTGAAGAGATGAAATCCACAAGGAACCAGCCCTGCAGGTATCGGCGTCGGATCACCTGTGGATCCAGGATGATGTGGGAATTATCGTCCTCTAGGATTCCTGTGCGGAAGTTTAGGATTAAGTCAGTCAGAAACAGAGTATCTGAAGCCATGTTGAAAAGCATCCATGGCAGAGTGTTCTGATCCTCAAAGAAAGTGATGCACCATGGAAGGATGACCAGGTTGCTCATCATCAGAAAGAGCATTACCAAGTCCCAGTAGAACCTTGAAAAAAGAGAACATAACCAATTTAAAAATAGGACTAAGAAAAAAAAGAGAAAAAATGCACTCTGTTTCTAACTGTTTTATTAGATATCCATATAGATATATTATTTTTAGCATTTACATTTTTTTACGTTTATATCTATTTTATTTAAAATAGGTAGTAAAACTTTTTATAATGACTCATTTAGAAGTGACACATTTATTCCATAATGATACCTTTATTTCAATATACCATATTTGTTTCATAATGCTACATTCATTAAATTATAGCAGTCTAAATACAAAACAAATAAATAGAACATCTCTGATCTTTTACGTCAAACAACCTTAAAAAATCAATCTCCAAAAGAAAAAAAGAAAGAAAAACCAAAGAAAAAAAAGAAAGAAAAAATAAATCTTTTTAGAATCTCTTCCTGTGTTTCAGCACTTTGTAGGCACCAGTTTGGCTCCTTTTACAGATTTTTGCTTTTATTTATATTGTAACAAAATAATGTAAAGGAAAGGATCAACCAATCATGACCATATTTGTGTTGACTAACAGATTACAAAGGAATTACATAAATTACAATAACACATTTTATAATGAAAATGTGTTATGAAATTATTCTAAAAGGTAATTTTGTGATAAAAAAAAATTACCTTTTAAAAATTATGAAATAAAAAAATAAATCAAATTGTGAGAGTGTTATAAAAATGGGTATGGCTAAATAATACAGTACTGTGCTAAAACAAAATGCTAAAGCAAAGATGCCTTAGAAACTAAAACTAAATAAAAAATGTTTTTAAAAAAATAAAATAAAATAAAAAAGTATTTTAAAAAGCTGTCAAAAGCAATAAATAGTATTTAAAAAACATAAATCTTAATAATGAGTCTAACAATACTTTGTTGTTTAAAAATGAATCAGTGGTCTTAGATACATTTTTGCAAAGTTTCCTGATGAACTCTGACCGTTATACCTGTTTCTGTCATACAATGTTTTGTTTATTGCAGATAAAAACAGTCTGACTTCATTATGCTTTTTGTCTAAAAAGCTTTGTGTTATGTAATATGTTGCTTACTTTACTGCTGTTAGGAACCTCCACTAGAGGTCACTGTTCATGTCTGTCTGTCTGTGTAGTTCTTGTTGGTTGACTCAGTTTCCCAGAAGGCACCTCAGTCAGGTGATGAGTGCTCACCTGAACTGAGGTGCCTCATTAAAGTTTCTATAAATAGCAGTTTGTTCTGGGAAACTGGGTCGAGTATTGTTTGTCTGTTTTGTTATGTTTGTTTTTGTATATACCGTCATGGGGGCATTCCTTTTGTTTTGGTTCTTGTTTCTTTAAGTTTATATTTTGGTTTGTTTTGTAACCTGTGTTCTAGAGGGCTCTACTGTTTGTTTTCCTTATGTTCCTTGTGTTGATGGATTCATGGAGTTGTCCTGTTTCATGTTTAGTTAGGCTGTGTCTCCTCCTGTGTACAGTGTAAGTACATTTCTGTGTCTTCCCAGTGTTTGTCTTCCGGTCTAGTTCTTTGTCTGTTTAGTTTTGTGTAGCCACATGAGGGCCTAGCCGCTAGCAGGGTTAGCCGCTAGTAGGCCTTGATTGCTAGTAGGGTTAGCCCCTAGTAGGGTTAGCCTCCAGTAGGCTAGCCTCTAGTGGGATTGACTGCTAGTGGTTCTGGTCGCTAGTAGGTTAGCTGCTAGTTTGGAATAGCCTCATGTGTGCTTTGCCTTTTGTGTTCAGTTCCCCACTATTAGGTCAGTACTAACCCGGTTAGCCACTAACTCCTTTAGATACTAACCTGGTTAGGTCAGCATCCAGTGTCCCCAGCATTCCATGTAGCTACTAACCACTAACCCAGCCAGTCTAGTCCCGTCTCTAGTCCCGTCTCTAGTCCCGTCTCTAGTCCCGTCTCTAGCCTCTGTGTCCCTGGTCCCGTCTCTAGCCTCTGTGTTCTGTCCCATGTCTTGTCCTGTCTCTCCAGCCCTGTCTCTCCTGTCTAGCCTCGTCTCTCCAGCCCTGTCTCTCCTGTCTAGCCCTGTCTCATCTCTAGTTCCCCTATGTGTCTTAGTTAGCTCCAGCTCCATGTTTCCTCATCCCCAGTTCTCTGTCGGTTCCCTGTGTCAGCTCCTGGTTCCCTGTGTCAGCTCCTGGTTCCCTGTGTCAGCTCCTGGTTCCCTGTGTCAGCTCCTGGTTCCCTGTGTCCAGTTCTTGTCCCTGTGTTAGCGCGCCGTTCCCTGTGTTTTTCCTGAGCCCTAGTTTTAGTTTACGTTTGTTGTTTTGGTTCCTTTGTTTGTTAGTGTCTGTTTTTAGTTTGTTAATAAAAGGACTTTCTGTTTCAACAACCCCTCTGCCTTCATGCCTACCCATATGCCCACGGCAACAACATCAGCCGGGTCTAGCCAGCACCACCAGCTAGACCCATGACAACTGCCATGCAAACATCCAGTAACATTGATTGATTGATTGATTTAATGGCAAGTTTCTCGCCTGCCGAAACTGTGGAAGACCCAGATTTGATTCCCATCCAATGTTCAAACCTCAGTCACTGGATGCAGTGCTGGTCCCAAGCCTGAATAAAATAGGAAGTATTTATTTATTTTCAAAAAGTAATGCTTGATAATACAGAGACATGAAGAAATATATAAACAGTTTCATACAAATTTGTGTAAAAATTAGGGTTTGTAAGACTTTCGCACAAGTGAACTATAGCCTATGTCCAATTACTTTAGCACTGACATGTAACCTGAATTAAGTACACTGAACTAATGTGTTGATGCAGGAAGCGTACCTCACAGCTCCAGGCTCTGTGGTTCCAATTGTGCAGTAATGTATGTTTTATGCTGTATATAACAACATACTGTATACAAGTTAATGTTAAATATGACAAGGCTTTGCTGTTTAAAAATTCATCAGTGGTTTCAGATATACTTTGTGCAGGTTCTCTGTTACTCTATAGGGACTATAGTCTGTCATACCTGTTTTTGTTTTTGCAGGTAAAACCAATACGTCTTTATTATGATTTTTGTCTAAATTGTGGTATATTACATAATGTTGTTTACTCTACTGATATTTTCCAGTATATTATTATTATTATTATTATTATTATATATTTCACATATTTCCTTGTCTCCCACAGAAATGAATTCCTGTCTAACTAACTGACTAAGTACTTCATTATTCTAAAGTCACAGAATATTTGTAACAGCAAAAATGTTGATTTGTAGCTGATAAATAGTTGCTGATTTGGCATAAAATTGTCTGTCTTGACCACAGAACGTTCAATACCATGCCTGTCCAGGCAATCTTTTAAACCTATTAAACACATAAAAAAATAATAATAATAACTTACAAATGCAAATACTTCAAAGTACATTTTGCATTAAATATGTGATACTATATTATTGTAGAGGTAACCAGGTACACTTCTGTCTTACTTCAATCCCTTTATTCATTTATCTGTACTTCCTGCATACTAATACCTGACATTCACTGAGTCATGCACTGTAACTCCAGGATAGAAAGATGAAAAGGGTTGAGAGTGCATAGGTTCTGCCAATTCTTTGTTCTCGAAAGACAGTTGTTTGCAGTTCTTATTTAGACCTGTTTTCTTATTTTGACATTTTTCTTAAATAAATAAATAAAACACATACAGTGGTGTGAAAAAGTGTTTGACCTTTACTGATTTCTTTTTTTTTTCCATGTTTGACACACTTAAATGTTTCAGATCATCAAACAAATTTAAATATTATTCAACAAGTAAACACATGATGCAGTTTTTAAATAAAGGTTTTTTATTAAGTGAAAACTAAATCCAAAACTACATAGCCCTGTGTGGAAAAGTGTTTGCCCCCTAAACCTAGTAACTGGTTGGGCCACCCTTAGCAGCAACAACTGCAATTAAGCATTTTCGATGACTTGCAATGAGCGTGTTACAGCGCTGTGGAGGAATTTTGGACTACTCATCTTTGCAGAATTGTTGTAATTCAGCCACATTGGAGGGTTTTCAAACATGAACCGCCTTTTTAAGGTCATGCCACAGCATCTCAATTGCATTCAGATCAGGACTTTGACTAGGTCACTCCAAAGTCTTCAATTTGTTTTTCTTCAGCCATTCAGAAGTGGATTTGCTGGTTTGTTTTGGATCATTGTCCTGCTGCAGAACCCAATTTTGCTTCAGCTTGAGATCACAAACAGATGGCCAGACCACCACCATATTTTACTGCCATGAAAACTATTTTTGCTCAGTCTGTTTCTTATGGTGGAGTCATGAGCACTTGTCACAACTGAGGCAAGTGAGGCCTGCAGTTTTTTACATGCCTTGGCGAGCTTTTTCTGCGCTCTTGGGGTCATTTTTGTTGTCCACTATTCCATGTTTTTGCCATTTGTAGATAATGGCTTTTATTGTGGGTCGCTGCAGTCCCAAAGCTTTAGAAATGGCTTTATAACCTTCTCCAGACTGATAGATGTCAATTATTTTCTTTCTCATTTGTTTCTGAATTTCTTTGGATCTCGGCATGATATCTAGCTTTTGAGGATATTTTGGTCTACTTCACTTTGTCAAGGCAAGTCCTATTTAAGTGATTTCTTGATTGCAAACAGGGGTGGCAGTAATCAGGCAGTAATCATTTAAGGGGGGGGGGTATATTTGACATATTTAAATCTGTTTGATGATCTGAAACATTAAAGTGTGACAAACATCCAAAAAAAAAAAAAAAAGAAATCAGTAAGGGAGCAAACACTTTTTCACACCACTGTATATAGGACATTGAGGATGCAAAATTGCAGAGGGATTTTCAATATCTCAAACGGGGCAGCCGTGATAATGTCTTAAACATACACCAAAAAATGATTAATAACTTTCTGTGTGGCATTATATTGAGTGACATTATATTCATCACATTCAGGAACATCATAGAGTGATGCTTATTTTCCAGCATCTGCGGCCTATTGTACACACATAAACATCACAAATGTTAACACACACACACACACACACACACACACACACACACACACAAACACACACACTAATGCATTCAAACAAATATTTAGGGCCCAAACTGACATTAGCCCTGTATAGTGTGTGACGTGTGCAGGTTGTGGAGTGCAACCGAGTGACGATGGCTTTTTCGAGGTCTTAATACACTCGAATAGCACAGGCTGTGCGGTGCGCCTGGGTGGCGATGGCACAGGGTGCTTGGGCCCATCATCGTTGCTTGCAACTATATTTTTTGTTTGTTTTTCACACCATTCTAGGTAAAGTCTACAGACAGTTGTGTGTGACAATCCCAGTATCCCTAAAATAAAAAAACAAAAGAAAAGAAAGAAAGGAAAATTTTTAGAGTAGTGGATGGGACTATTTTCTCTTCAACTCCACACACAAACATAGTTCCAATATATATATATATATATATATATATATATATATATATAGTATATAATATATGGACAGAAATATTTGGCCAAACTCGCAATGACACTGTATCCAAATACATATACTTCAATATCTAGATTGTCCCCTATTTACAGCTTTAACAGCTTCCACTCTTCTTGGAAGTCTGTCCACAAGTGGGAATTTTTGCTCATTCATTCTGTAGAGCATTTTTGAGGTCAGATACTGATGTTGGATGAGAAGGCCTTGCACGCAATTTCCGTTCCAGTGCATCCCAAAGGTGCTCAATGGGGTTGAGGTCAGAGCTCTGTGTTTGGACCAGTCAATAGAGACATGGTTTGACGAGTTCGGTGTGGAAGAACTTGACTTTGTGCACTTGGGCACAGTCATGTTTCAATAGAAAAGGACCTTCCCCAAACTGTTGCCAAAAAGTTGGAAGCATAGAATTGTAGAAGATGTATTGGTATGATTAAGATTGCTCTTCACTGGGGATAAGGGGCCTGATTCAAAGATGTGAACAGAAACTCTTGACCTTGTGTATCATACCAGGAGCAAATTTATTCCCAATACAATACACACCAAAACAGAGTAATCTAAAACTCAGATTGTAAATATCCATGAACATTCTATCGCACCCCTGAGTCACTTACCTGAAGTTGCTGTAGGGATGTATAATCCAGACCCCAAAAGACCGGACTCTCTCTTGCTCAGCTTCGACTCCTTGGGTGCTGCCAAACATACGCAGAGAATGCTTGTTGACTCCCGGTTGTAACATGGAGCTCAGCTGCTTCTGGAGGTAAGTGGACTGGTCAGCGGTCTCGCAATCCTCCATATTAGGATTTCCCGAGGTCCCTGCAGATGGAACGGTTGAGGTCATGCCATCACTCCCCATTGTCACTTCAGTGGGTTTGATGTTAAAGTTGGCTGTAGAAACAGCTCTTTCGTGCTTACGGATGAGACTTTGTAGCCTCCGACTCAGATCACCTCCACCTCCAGCTCCATGTGTGGAGGACAAAGAGGAGGAACGCCAAGAAGAGAAAGATAACCTGCCTCGGAATTTGGAGGCTCCGTTTGGATGTACACAGCTCTCATTACCTGCTTGTCCACTTGAGCTATCCATTCTGATTGTAGGATGTAGCCTGGGCTAAGTGAAGCTATAGATTTGTAAGTTAGATTTATAAGAAAAACAAAAATCAAGTTGCTATTTCTTTAGAGTTGCAGAAGGGAGTTCTTGTGCAGAAATGAGCCACTCGACCACTTCATCCTGCCACTCGCCTAATGCGCGAAAGGGAAATCCACAGGTTGGAGTGTAATCTGCTTGTCAGTGGTTACTTTTATCTCTCTGTCTCTACTGACGCAAGGTTGATCATCCTTTGTGTGTGTGTGTGTGTGTGTGTGCGTGTGAGAGAGAGAGAAAAAGCCTGCTGCTCAGCTTGTGGACCACAGTGTAGAAAAAAGACAAAATAACACGCTGCACCTTATTTTTAAAAAAGCATTTAACCCTTCCATGTTTCTACATTATAACAATACTGGATTTTTTTCAAAATGGCATTATGTAATTAAGTAACAACAACAACAGTCAGTTGTTATTTTAAGACAAAGGTCAGGTGTTCTAAAGCAGTTCTCGCAAAAAAAACTATCAAGCACCATAATGAAACTGGCTCTCATGGAGACCATCCCAGGAAAGCAACACCAAAACTTACTTCTGCTGCAGAAGAGAAGTTCATTTAGAGTTACCAGCCTCAGAAATGACCAATTAACAAAAAGCACCCCAGATTAGAGTCATTATGAAGACTTTACAGAGCATACGTAGCAGATGCATCTCAATATCAACTGTTCAAAGGAGATTATTGCATATTTTAAACACTTTGAGTAATGTTGTACAGTGTAAAAAGAAATAAAAATCCTTTTACAAACTGTTCATCAAAACCATTTACTCTCACATCTGTAGTTCCTACATGTGTTTTTTTTTTTTTTTTTGGTACTTTGAAATGTTCACATGCCATCTGTTGATTGATACACCAAACCCTGGGTGGGGGGATATTAATCGTTTTGTGGCAGTTATTTAAGAGTAACTTATGTTGCCAGCTTGACCCCCAATTGTAAACACCAATTAGCCTAATCTGCATGTCTTTGGAATGTCGGAGGAAACTCGAGTACCCAAAGGAAACCCAGCAAACAGTAGGAGAACATGCAAACTCCATGCATACTGGCCCAAGATAGGAATTGAACCCAGACGTGCAAGCTGACAGAGCTAACCACTAAACCACCATGCTACCCTTACATGTATTCAGTCTCTATTAAGTATTTTTCCATTTTGGGCAATCAAATGCTGCTTAATAGGGATTAAATTCATGTAGGAACTATTGATGTGAGCGTAAATGGTTTTGGTGGACAACAGAAACAGGTTTTATTTTGAACACTTTATCAACATCTTTAGAATCCCCTAACTTATTAAAAAGAAAAAGAGTCCAATAATTGAGTGTTGGATACACCACAACCATGAATTCAAACGTAAAAAAAAAAAAAAAAAAGATTATCATTGAGGGTTGCAGCAGTTGCTCACTAACAACAGTATAGTGACAGTGCTCACTTTTCCTGATGCAGGAAACATCTCACATGTTCTGTTCTCCCTCTAGTGGAGGATGTGGAGCACAATGACAAAACATTATAGAAATCCTGTACAGTATGTCCATGAGCATGACACAGATTCTGGCGGCATGGTGGCATAGTGGGTAGTTGTTGCATTTAACAAAGTGTACATAAAGTATGCATGTTCTGCTTGTGCATAGTGGGTTCCTCCAGGTTCTTTATTATTCTCCCACAGTCCAAAGACATGTAGATTAGGTTAATTGGCGTTTCCAAGTTGCCCATATTCTGTGAATGTGTGTGTGTATCCTGTCTCATGCCCTAAGTTTCCTGGGATAGGCCCCAGGCCCCTTGCAAAACTGTATAAGCGATAAAGCGATATAGACGATATAAAGTGAGTGAGAAGATTAATTCTGTGGTAGAAATGTGCCTTAACATAGAGAGATTTCTGTAAAGCTGCTTTGCAAGAATGTCTATTGTTAAAAGTGCTATATAAATAAAATGTAATTTAATGTCATTTAATTTACTTTGAATAATTAGTTTAACATAAAGCAAGAGGGGGTACAAAAGTGCACAAATCCTGTACTTGAGTAAAGGCAGAGTAAAACATTGCCCAAATGTACTATAGGCTAATAGAATCTTGTCATATAATGCTAGTTTTGTGAGAATAGTGTCTTTTTTCCCCTAATGATGACTAAGTGTAAAATAAATGTATTTATATTTAGATGTAGCATATAATCATTTCATTTGGACATTCCATTTTATACCCCTTGGGACATACCTAAAGTGATCCAAGAAAGGAAAACTTGTGAACTCGTGACAGGGTCATGGGTGGCCAAGGCTCACTGATGCACAGTGGAGCGAACCCTTGCCCATGTAGTCCGAGTAGAAGTGCTAGTGTAGATCAGATTGAGGAAAAGGTTAATGCTGGTTCCAGTGCATCACTGTTTTGGTGGAAAAAAGGGACCTACTCAATATTAGGCAGGTTATAACAGCTCCCGAAGATTTTTTCCTGACCAGAAAAATCACTTTTCAACTGATGCCTTCAATACTTTCAAATTTTAATGACCTCTTCTCAAAGTGAGGACAGTCAAATCCACAAACAAAAAACTATAAACATGAAAATAAATAATATTACAATCACATAATATTAAAATTACAGCTTGTGAAGAGAATGCGCCATGACGCAGTTCAATTCGTCATATAACATATTTCAAAACTTTTCTCAAAACAAATGTTACCATATATTACAAAGGCATGATAACTAAAATATAAACAAACATACCGTGTGCCTTCCAATCAGGATTCAGGAGACATTAAGAGATATATATTTAAACAACACCTTTCTTTGTCTTGCACTCTCAACACACTTGCAACCTCATGTCTTTTTCTGTGTACACACAGCTAATAAAACCACATGACTGATCAGTGTAGCGCTACTCATTTTCTCCTGTAGGTGGCACAATTTCCATATTATAAATATAAATCAAATGAACAATTACAAATACAAAATTTAATATTATACACCATTTATAACAAACAAAACAAAGGTATTTCAAAATGTAACCAAAAATATTCAGAACAAATTGCACATCTTCTGTGACAGCTACACAGATGTTATAATGTTATGGCTAATCAGTGTATGTTAAGACAATTTTGAGCTAGAAATAATTAGAAAGAAACACATTGCCTAGCCAAAAAAATAAACTAAACTGGATTTAAACTGAATTTAACTAAACAAACAGGTAAAAGTCTTCCATTAGATAATTACTGCTGCTGGCAAGGTTTTTAACCCTAACTGATGCAACTTCTCATTTCTTAAACAACCATTTAAGAAGAAATCCTGTGGTCGTCTCAAAGAGGTTACTTTGGTTCAGAAGAATCGAATTATTGTCCTGCATCAAGCAAAAAAAAAAAAACAACTTGCTGAAATTACTATGTTTGTATTGTTGTAATGAGGTTAAGAACTATGAAACGCATTATTAAAACCTGGAAGGATAGTGGATAGATAGGATATCTTTGAAGATAAAATGTGGTTTGAAAAAATCACTTCAAACTTTATTTTGTGAGGGAGCATAAAGAATGGACTGTGAAGCGTTAGAAAAAAGTCATGTGGTCTGATGAGTCCAGACTGACCTTCTTCCAAAGTGATTGGCACATCAAGGTAAAAAGAAAGTGATGCACATGTCCAGTGTCTAGCATACAAGCCTGTGGGGGAAATGTTATGATCTGGGATTGCATCTGTTGGTCAGGTCTAGGTTCACTAACGTTATGTGCCCAAAAAACATGAGGCATCATTTTCACACTTATATTTGCCACCACAGTGGAGTCCAGTTCTTACCTCTACTGAGAATCTTTGGGATGTGCTGGAGAAGGCTTTCTGTAGCAGTCCAACTCTCCCATCATCAATACAAGATGTTGGAGATAAATTTATGTAACTCTGGATGGAAATAAATGTTGTGGCATTGCACAACATTTATCGAAATGATGCCGCGTCATAATCCAAGCAAAAGGCCGTCCAACAAATATTAGAGTGTGGGACTTTTTTGGCAGGGCAGTGTGATACAGTCAAAATAATCAAACAACATGGAAAATTACACGTTACTAAAGGTAACTTGGCAGCTGGTGCTGTAAATGGTGGTGGTTATCTTGCATGTGCAGATGATATAATGGGTGTGATGTAGTCTTACAGATTTCTGGCCTTACCGATTTACCCACTTTATGTACTGTACATGCAGTAGACCAAATCTATTTACAGTAATGATATGGACAAATCAGTGTAGTGGGATAGAATGCAACTTATTTGTAAGTTGTAAAAAAAAAAAAAAAAAACTTTGAGGAATCGTATTTAAATGTATTAATTTATTTATTTGATTGAGTCTAATAAGATGATTACACCGACAGACACAACAATGAAAAAAGAACAAGCTGAAAAACAAACTTAAACATTTATCTCTATTATGCACCACATTACGTTGTACCATAACATTCCCAGGATATGTGCTTTATTAATGATGCAAATTATTTAGTGCGTCCTTATTACATGACTTTACACTGCTCCACTCTCGGTGCTGTGTGTTTCAAAGACCGGATGCTATCCATATTGATGCTTAACCCTTGGAAGGCACCAAACAGCGAGTCATCTTTTTTTGGAGATGCTTTGGCTTTCAAGTGCTTCCTGTCCTGGGGTGTCTGAAAAGCAAAGGCAGAAAACAAAGGCTCTTTTTTGTCTATGACGGCTTCCTCAAAGATTAATCTCAGGATCAGAACATGGACGATGGGGCATTTATAGGCTACACTCCTACCTTTGTGTAGTGACGTGGGTTTCTGTAGTGGGATTTCAAATCTGTTCTCTGTGCCTTCTTCTGGGCTAATATGCCTTGTCTCAGTTTCCTGTATGACACAGGTTCATAACAGCTTGTCCAATCATTATAAAGTTAAGGGTTTAAAGGGTAAACCAAAAACAGACAAAAAAAGGGGGTAAAAAGCAGCAAATCCAAAAGCACAAATAAGTACATATAATAAAGAATACTCAAATTGTAAAAGGTAGGTACAAAATTGAAGCTGCCATTGCACGGTTGTCATTGTCTTTTACTTAAAAATTAAGTTTGAAAAGGTTTGCAAGTTGCACTGACATTCCAGCAAAACAATATCTTTCCAAGTGATCAGAACTGAAAAGATTTAATGAAGAGATATTAGCTGAATTTGCCTATATTTAATGTTTAATTAAACAATATTACAAGATCAGCATGGCTGTGATGCCTTGTGATATTAAGCACAACAGTGATATTGCTTTTATACAACAGTTCCACAAACATCATTTATTATCAACAGATTTTAATTTGTTGATTTATTTAACCAGTTATTTTTTAACATATATCCCTCCATGACTGGTGGAGCTTGCCACCAACAGTTAGTGTAATTAAAAGGTTTGATAGGAGTTTTCAATTCTTGCCGGTGCTATGTGGCCCAAAGTCGACAAGAATAAACCATGGAGGTAATGAACAGTCCTGAGAAACCTATGAGATTAACTTTATATTTCTATTTACTCCACTTTAGAATATTAGCCAACCTCCGTGTTTGGGGGTTAAATCCCGAATACTGTTAAATAGAAAATTTGTGCACTATGTAACCATGTTCCATACACCAAGTACTGCCCTTGATCAGGGGTTAGAGATGGATTTGTGATTCAGCATTTTGGTAAAAGCTAGTTAGCTTTGTAGCTCACATTAGCCCTGAACAGAACAGCACGGATGGTTCAGAGGCAATTCAGAACTAGAAGAAATTACTAAGGCGTCAATGTATTTTTTCAAGACAACATTATCAGATGTATTGGTTTGCATTTTATGCAAGCTTTAGTGAAGACTTTAGTGATAGCACCATTTCAAGAATGTTAGCAAAGATGGTAGCAAGAAGAAAAGGAAGTCACTTTCATTTTTTTTTTTTTAAAGCAGCCGGTGCCAAGACGAATCATAAATTAAGGTTTAATGTCTATTTATTTCATATTTTACTTCAATGACCTGTCTTCTCTAAATGTTTCGATTGTTTTATATGCAAAAATATTATTATAGTTTTGGAAATTGGTAATATTGGTAATATTTTTGGGTGACTGGAAACGGATTATCTGCATTTACATTATTTCCTATGGGAAAATGTAACTCACCTCCGAGACAGATTAAATTCGTATGCCAAGGTACAACTGTAGTTAAACATCCCAATGCTGCTAACATCTTTTATCATTTCCTTTGGGATTGCCTCACGTTCAATCTGATAACTCCGCATAACTGTATTTTTTTTCCCTTTGTGCTGGTGTAACATTGTCAATAATCAGAATAGTCCCAAAATGCAAATAACATCACTTCTGATGCATTAAGACAAAAGTTATCACTTTGGACATTGGCAATACCCAGACTGTAATAACGTGACATTTATTTCTCTCTAGAAAGCAGTGCAGCACTATCTGGATTATTTGTATTTTTGTATATATTTCATTCACACTTTCTGATTTTCCTATTATTTTGTCCTCTCTGAGTACTCACCTTTCTCTGTGGAGCTCAGCTTGGTAGGCTCTGATCCAGGACGAGTCGTAAGTGATGTGGGAATAACAGCAGGGTGCACTTCTCCTCCGAACAGCCTTCCCTTTTTTACCAATTCCATCCTTCACCCTTGATACACAGCTGGCCAGGGATTTCTTCACGATCACATTCATTGTTGTTGTTCTAATTCTATTTATTTTTATTGTTATGAAGGTGCAGGGTTGCAGCTGGAGAGTATTAGGTTCTTTGTCTTCTTTTCAAGACTCAACACTTCCAGAGATTTTCTGACTCCTGTCCATACAAATGACTTTCACTTTATTTAATATACGTGCTTCTGGTCAAATTAGCTGCTGAAAAAGCATGAGAACAAATTACAATTCAGTTTAAGACAAAACAGTGCATGGTCTACTGATGGACTGCTCCAACAAATACAAACATACACATTAATACAACATACTGGCAATCAATTTAAACTTTTATATAAAGTTATATTTTAAGTAAAAAGTTAACAAGCTGTTTAAGCAGTAAAACTGATAAAATTTGTTATAAAATTTAATCATTAATATCCATCCATCCAGGAACCTCTGTAGTTCAACTAGGGACCGTAGGGGCCAAAGGTGACCATTGTATTTATTCCCATTTTTACAACCATGGAAGGACCTTCAGACAACATTCACACACTACAGGTAATTTGGGAAGGCCAATTAACCTAATTTGCATGTCTTTGAACTGCGGGAGGAAACCCAACAAGCACTGGGAGAACATGCAAACTCGCACCCTGAAGTGGGAATCAAACCCAGACCCTTGAGGTTCAAGGCCACATTGCTAACCACTAAGCCACTTTGTCTCCAATAGTAAACTAAGTACTCTAAAAGTACTTTTGCACTGATTAATTATTGTTACATTAAATGTAACTTCTATTCACGATATGTTTTTAATTAAAATTATAAATTTGCCAACAAAAACCTCATGTATTGAAAGAGGACAAGTGCAGTGTTCGTTTTTTTTATTTTTTTATCTGCTCTTCAAAGTTTACCCATTATGGTCAAAGTTTTTTTTTTTTTTTTTTTTTTTAACTTAAACTTAAAAAACATAAATCAAGACAATAATTTGTTACATACCTTCTCCCTGATGTTTACGTTCATCAAAAGCAAACATTCATATCAGATCCATCCACAGTGCTGCTTTCTTCCTTTTAAGTCTGTGCCACTTTGAGACTCTCTGCTGCCTAATTCCAAGACAACATAATGCTCGGTAATCCCATTAGCAACAGCAAGGATGCGTAATCATGTCAGGACTGAAACGGTTTAACAATTTTAGTTTATAATAAATAGATTATTCACATTGCTTGATAAGGTCAATGCATTTAATTGGTAAATTTGTTAATTTAAAATAAACCTTGAGCTCTTCAAACCCTTCAGCTTGATAGACTAAAAAAGCTAAATCTTTCCAGCAGACAGCTGGAGAAGGGGATAAGGAAGACGTTTGAAGGATAAGTAGGTTGGGGAGGTGACATCCGGCAATGGCAGACAGCTGGTTAGAGCATTTTATCTGTTCTTACATGAAACATTATTTTGGTGACATCGGCTGAACTGTGATATAAAACTCATGAACACAAATTACAAATTTCAATTGAACCAATGTTAAAGTTATTGTGGAAAAGGGGCTTTTCAATCGAGTTGCTAAAATGTTATCGCAACAAAAAGGCCAATCAACAATTGGCAATTCAGGATTGATAAACCACAGAAATATACATATGTGATCCTCCACAAGGTCATAAGCCTCTGTAGTAGTCCGGGTCTAAGATGTAAAGTTATGGCCAGGTCCTTGAATAAATGACTCAGTGGTTAAGACATTGGCCTGGTATGACTCGACTCTGAAAGTTGAGAGTTCAAATCCCAAGTTGCCACTGCTGCATGCTTGTATAAGGTCCTAAACCAAGGCTACTGAATTAAAAATTTAAGAATGTCCGGCCAATAAAACTCTCTTTGAGCTGAGGTCCAAATTTCAGGGTTGTGTCAGGATTCGGATCTCTCTATGTGCAGTCATAAAAAAAGAAAAAAGCTATTTAAAATGTCCATAATTTCCATTGTTTTTCCAGTGGGTGTTTGGAACAACAATTTTTTTTGCTGGATCGTTTTGCAGCTGTGTGTGAAATGGCAGGGATGAGGATCAGCACCTTGAAATCTGTGGCCATGGTTCTCAGCTGGAAACCGTCGCTTTGGCTTATTTAAGTATCTTGGGGTCTTGTTTACGTGTGATGGAACATTGGAACTTGTGGTTGGTGTGGGAATCGGAGCAACGGGGGCGGTATTGCAGTCGCTTTACCGCACCGTTGTGATGAAAAGAGAGTTGAGACAAAAGGCAACGCTCTCAATATACCGGTAGAACTATGGTTATGATCGAAAGGACACGATCGCAAATACAAGCAGCCGAAATGGCTTTTCTCTTAAAGATAGAGTAGCGCCGCTTAGATCTCTTAGTAGAGCCGCTACTCCTTTGCTTGGAAAGGAGTCAGTTGAAGTGGTTCAGGCATCTAGTAAGGATGTCACCAGGGCGCCTCCCCAGGGAGGTGTTCTTGGCACAGCCAGCTGGAAGGTGACCACGGGGCAGACCAATGATTAGATGGAGAGATTACACACATGGACAAAATTGTTGGTACCCTTCGGTCAATGAAAGAAAAACTCACAATGGTCACATAAATAACTTTAATCTGACAAAAGTAAAAATTAAAAAAAATTCTATGAATGTTAACCAATGAAAGTCAGACAGTGCTTTTCAACCATGCTTCAACAGAATTATTTAAAAAAATAAACTCATGGAACAGGCCTGGACAAAAATGATGGCACCCTTAGAAAATACTGAAAATAATTTGTCCAAAGGGACATGTTAATTCAAGGTGTGTCCACTAATTAGCATCACAGGTGTCTACAATCTTGTAATCAGTCAGTGGGCCTATATAGGGCTCCAGGTAGTCACTGTGTTGTTTGGTGACATGGTATGTACCACACGCAACATGGGCCAGAAGAAGCGAAGGAAAGAGTTGTCTCAGGAGATTCGAAAGACAATTATAGACAAGCATGTTAAAGGTAAAGGCTATAAGACCATTTCCAAGCAGCTAGATGTTCCTGTGACTATGGTTGCACATATTATTCAGAAATTTAAGATCCATAGAACTGTAGCCAACCTCCCTGGACGTGGCCGCAGGAGGAAAATTGATGACAAATCAAAGAGACGGATAATCCGAATGGTAACAAAAGAGCCCAGAAAGACTTCTAAACAGATCCAAGGTGAACTTCATGCTCAAGGAACATCAGTGTCAGATCGCACCATCCGTCGTTGTTTGAGCCAAAGTGGACCACATGGGAGACGACCAAGGAGGACACCATTGTTGAAAACAAATCATACAAAAGCCAGACTGGAATATGCCAAACTACATGTTGACAAGCCACAAAGCTTCTGGGAGAATGTCCTATGGACAGATGAGACAAAAATGGAACTTTTTGCCAAGGCACATCAGCTCTATGTTCACAGACGGGAAAAATGAAGCATATCAAGAAAAGACCACTGTCCCTACTGTGAAACATGGAGGAGGCTCTGTTATGTTCTGGGGCTGCTTTGCTGCATCTGGCACAGGGTGTCTTGAATCTGTGCAGGGTACAATGAAATCTCAAGACTATCAAGGGATTCTAGAGAGAAATGTGCTGGCCAGTGTCAGGAAGCTGGGTCTCAGTCGCAGGTCATGAGTCTTGCAACAGGACAATGACCCAAAACACACAGCTAAAAACACCCAAGAATGGCTAAGAGGAAAACATTGGACTATTCTAAAGTGGCCTTCTATGAGCCCTGACCTCAATCCTATTGAGCATCTTTGGAAGGAGCTGAAACATGCTGTCTGAAAAAGGCACCCTTCAAACCGGAAACAACTGGAGCAGCTTGCTCATGAGGAGTGGGCCAAAATACCTGCAGAGAGGTGCAGAAGTCTCATTGACAGTTACAGGAATCGTTTGATTGCAGTGATTGCCTCAAAAGGTTGTGCAACAAACTATTAAGTTAGGGGTACCATCATTTTTGACCAGGCCTGTTCCATGAGTTCATTTTTTTTATAATTCCGTTGAAGCATGGTTGCAAAGCAATGTCAGACTTTCATTGGTTAACATTCATAGAATTCTTATTTATTATTACTTTTGTCAGATTAAAGTTATTTCTGTGACCATTGTGAGTTTTTCTTTCATTGACCGAAGGGTACCAACAATTTTGTCCACGTGTGTATATGTTCACACTGGCCTGGGAATCCCTCGGGATTCCCCAGTCAGAGTTGGCTGAGGTGGCTGGGGAAAGGCTAGTTTGGGGTTCCCTGCTGGAGCTGCTATCCCCGTAACCCGATTGGATTGGAAGTGGTTGAAGATGGATGGATGAATGGATGGATGGATGTTCTAAACAACAATCTTTAATCTACAAAGATACAATCTTTTATTACATTTTATCTCATAGTGGCATTCCACATTAAGGTTTTTTATTTTATTAGTGCCAGTTTCTGAACATATGAGACAAACTGGTTTTAAACTTCCTGTATGAAGAATAAACATATTGATCTGTCCATTCATCTTTGAAGGTTCAGTTTTCATAGCCTACTTCCCTTTTCTTGAAGTAAGCCATGCTGTGTCTATACACAGTAAACTATTGCATGGACTGGATATGTTAAGGGAGGCATATAGCCACGCACACCTCAAGGGGGAAAAAGCACTAGATTGCTGTTATATAAATTATATACAATGTTATATCAATTATCAGAAAAGCATCAAGATCTGAATATAACTGGCACTCAGTTGTCCTTTAGTGATGCCTGCTCACTTTTTACACTCTGAAAAACTCAATCTGGGCTCATTAGACCACATGATCTTTTTTATTGTTCCAATATTAACAGTCCCTAGCAAACTGGGGCCTTTTTTTTTTTTTTTTAAGAAATAAAAGGTTTTCTTATGTACACAGCGGTTAAGATCCAATCCTGAGAGATCTCATCACGTTGTGTTTGTGTTTACGGAAATGCTCTTACTGTCACTATTGAACATAGCTGATTTCTGCTGCGTGTTATTATTTATGCAGCCATAAAGATTTTATGTAACTTCTGTCAAAAAAAATATTGTGAGATAATGTGAACAATTCTCAACCCAATTCCGGTCATTTAAAATCCCCTCAGTTGTTTACGTTGCCTAATGCAGACTAATAATTTAACCTAATAATTAACCTAATAATGACATTGGCAAACTGCACTGACTGGAAAACATTGTAAAAGTCACATGTTCATCCGCAGATGATTAGTCGATATTTAGTTGATAGGTCATCCCTTCTGTGCAGCGACTCCTAATTTAACACAGGACAGGAACAGAGGCAGGAATGAGGTGTTGTGGAGATCAATCTTCCTGTGTCACAACCTTCCAGGTGGAGACTGGATAAAGCCACCTGCAGTTTATTGGATCAATCTGAAAAGGTCATCTAACAGAGAGCAACTCAACAGATCAGCAGTTTCATGGGAGGAGAACCCAGGGACAGAGGAAAGATGGAATACAGCACAACAATAGGACCTCAGAACAATAATACTGCCATGGTTTTCCTGCTATGGCTGTTCCCTTAATCTTACTGTAATACAATGAGATTTAGAGGGTTTAGAGAGGATTTACAACAATAACAGATTTCTAAGGAAATACACATTCTTCAAAAGGTCTTATCAGACAAAGATTATAAAATAAATTATCAGTGCATTTTTCTGATATCTTCTACACACCCTCTTTTTACTCTGGTGTAGTTTCAATGACACACAATGTGGTGTGATGTGTCAAGCAAGTAATCATGCTCCCAGAACCATTCTTTCACAATTTAAGTCCTTAAATATGGCATGCCATTAGGGTAGAAAAACTCCAGTTGAGATCTAGTAACCTGGTCATTCAATACATTCAGCTTCATACATCGGCTGACTTTCATTTTACTTCCATCTGAGCAACTGAAGCGACCCCAGATCATAATACTGCCTCCAGAGGCTTGTACAGTGGATCTGGACACAATAGACTACATGATCTTTTTTCTTTTGCATCAAAGTGGTTTTCTCCATTCATTATTTTTTGACAGTGCACATTTTGATAATGTGTAAAAGATTTAAAATCTCCTTAGTTGTTTTCTTTGCTTGATGCAGCTCAATAATTTGACCCTTCAGAAATGCCTTCTTTTTTTTTTTTTTGGACAGGAAGTGTACAAATAGTATACTGCGCTCAAGGGCTGAACCAAGGACCCTGGAGCTGTGACAACCCCAGCAGTAGACCATAATTATTCCCCAGGAAGGAGTAGTAATTAAAATAACTTTAAGCTGGTCTTCCAGACATTAATAATCCCTAAACAAAAACAGAAAATAACCAGAGATGGCATTGTTAGACTTCAGTAGACAGACACCCATTCAAACCTACCTGAAAATCTTCTTTCTCAAAATGTTGATATATTGTTTCCCTTGTGTTCTGACTTTATTAGGACATTACAGAGAAAGACGGTCCTAGCTTATGTCTTCATTAAGTAAATAAAACAGCACAGGCAATGCAATATATAAAAAATAAACCGGTTAGTTTCCTTTCTAAGGTATAAACAAAGTACAAGCACTTGACTGACCTCTGCCATTTGCTGCCACGACTTCAACAAACGCCAGGCAGACAGACAGAACCTTTATTCTATACAGTTATAGATACATATATATTTGTATATACAGATATACACCTTTAGCTTCATATAAAAACACACCAACAAAAATAATGCTGATTCAAATAAATACTGTAAACCTGTGCTGGCAAGAATGACACAGAGCACAAAAATAAATTCTGTGCTTGATTACATGAACAAAAGGCTTCAATAGAAAATACGAAAGAGAAAGTGTGTGTGTGTGTGTGTGTGTGTGTGTAGCAGTGAGCTACAGAGAACAGTAGCTGCTGTTGAATGAGACTAACAGGGCTAGGATCAAGGAGTGTGTCTATGCTGAAACAGCTCTTCAACTATTTCCTGTCCAGTAAAAACACTACTATATTGGAGTCCGTGATTCAGGCTCGGCATCCGAATGCAGCCAACTTCATGTTTACATTCATGTTTTTCCAAAGCTTCTCGAAAACAAACACCTTGTTTTGCCCATTTTACAATTAGAGATGGTTATATACGCAACAACACGTGAGATCTTATATGCTTTACCACATTTTTCAAGTCTGCAGTCCTTAATTTTAAGATGGTCAATAGTTCGTTCCATCATGTCCTTGATGTGTGGAAGACTCTGCGTCTAGGTTAACCTTTGAAATGATGCACTCCATAAATACAAAACTACTGTAAACGGGTCCTACTTCATCCTTACATGCCTTAAAGCTGACACGGCAGTGCAACCCAACAAATCTGTCCACCTTAAAACTACTTGGTCAGTGAGGGTGCCTGAAAATAAAAAAAAAATAAAAAAGTTTCACCAAGTAAACCCCAACTGTTGTTGCACACCCCCTTTGTTCACAGCCCCTCAAAAAACGTGAAGGTTTTTTTTTTTGGCGCAAAAAAAAAAATTCTACCGCAAATAGAGTCAAAGGTCACCGGCTAATATCACGATTGGACTCCCAGGGTTTTCCTGACGTCTGCTCGCCAGCACTAATGGGACTCTGGAAGAACGGGTGCCTGAGCGACGCGGCCAGAGTGATGCGTTTGGGTGGCTCGTACTCCAGCATGGCTTCGATCAGGTCGAACAGCTGGTGGTGCTCCTCCGCCTCGGACAGGATGTACCGCTGGAACAAGAGAAAACATGATAAAATGGACTCGAATACCACCTCATGTGGTCAGCTCTTGCCATACAGTAATAATGAGCACAGCTGTGAATCAACGCTATTTTGGACATTTAATGCAGGTTTTATTGAGTATTTTTTTAAAAATCTAATAAGCCCCGAAGTGCTGCATAACTTGTTTAAATGTTTAAATATAATCTCATACAATGTGTGTCTTTTCTGCCTAATAATCCCGCCCCCCCACCACCACCCCCACAATGTGTGTATCTTTTTCTGCCTAATGATCTACCGTTTAATCCGCTTCTTATTTGATTGGTTGGTTTTTCATCTGTTTAGGTTTTTTTTCTCCCGCACCAAGATTTCCAGTTCCATGTTTTTTTTTTTTTTCTTTAAATATGCCTTGTGTCTAGTCTTTCTTAGACATGCAAGATTGGCTTGGAGTTGGATGGTACTAATACAGATCGTACTAATGTGGCACGTACAGTATTTATAGTAATAATAATAGTAAATAATAATAATAAAGTAAACTGTGTCTCACTCGCAAGGGCTTGCAGTTCTCTCGGACGTATCTTCCTGCTGAGGAGTTTTCATCCCAGTCTAGACGTCCACGGTAAAAGTACTTCTGTTTCCTGTTAGGAAGAGAATTCCAGGTCTTATTCAATTCCAACAACATGATTAAGTGTAAGATGTGAGAGGCATCTGACAATAAGCTGTTTGTGCACCTTTAATGAGGCGGAGTAACACGTTCGCTATCAAAGCGCTATCCGCCCACTTCCGCCTGCTTGACCTCATAGACATTCATGATTGGCTGGACTGATACGAGAGAACCGATATGTTCCTGTACTACTTTCCTGAGAGCATGGGAGCAACTGGATGTAGCTTTTTATTCTTTCTGGATATGCATTAAATGAAGGATAGTGAGTGTGTGAATAATGCTGCTGCTTTAAAGGGAAGAGTCTGACTTATAGGAATCTAACATCATCTTTAGACTGGTTACAATGCAAACAAAATGTTTAAATCTATATTATAATTGTAAATCAGAGAAAGAAAGAAATGAGTACAACTCCAACAGCATAATACTTTACAGGTTGTCCCTGACTTACGAATGAGTTTTGTTCGCAAGTCTGATTTGTTCTGATGTGAATATGACCAAGTATTTGTATACTCTCTCCCAAAGCATATGTTCATGTAATAAGATAAGACGTCTTGGTCAAATAACCTAACGCAAGCCACTTTAATGTGAGCACACTCACTGTGCCTTACCTCGTTTTGCGGATCATCCTAGAAGGAACAGGACCCAGTATCCTCTCCATCATAGCTAAGTGCTCCCTGTTATCATGAGTCTGGAAAAAAAGAGACGATGAGTGAAAGGAGATATGATTTAATACTGGTTGCTGTTTTCATCATGGAGCCTGAATTAAATATCAGAGCATCAGTGTTTTAACAATATGCAGAAAACATATTCCTGAAGGGCAACTGAGAACGTCACACACACATGTGGACAAAATTGTTGGTACCCTTCGGTCAATGAAAGAAAAACTCACAATGGTCACATAACTTTAATCTGACAAAAGTAATAATTTAAAAAAAATTCTATGAATGTTAACCAATGAAAGTCAGACATTGCTTTTCAACGATGCTTCAACAGAATTATTTAAAAAAATAAACTCATGGAACAGGCCTGGACAAAAATGATGGTACCCCTAGAAAATACTGAAAATAATGTGACCAAAGGGACATGTTAATTCAAGGTGTGTCCACTAATTACAAGATTGTAGACACCTATGATGCTAATCAGTCAGTGGGCCTATATATAGGGCTCCAGGTAGTCACTGTGTTGTTTGGTGACATGGTATGTACCACATTCAACATGGACCAGAAGAAGCGAAGGAAAGAGTTGTCTCAGGAGATTCAAAAGAAAATTATAGACAAGCATATTAAAGGTAAAGGCTATAAGACAATTTCCAAGCAGCTAGATGTTCCTGTGACTACAGTTGCACATATTATTCAGAAATTTAAGATCCATGGGACTGTAGCCAACCTCCCTGGACGTGGCCGCAGGAGGAAAATTGATGACAAATCAAAGAGACGGATAATCCGAATGGTAACAAAAGAGCCCAGAAAGACTTCTAAACAGATCCAAGGTGAACTTCATGCTCAAGGAACATCAGTGTCAGATCGCACCATCCGTCGTTGTTTGAGCCAAAGTGGACTACATGGGAGACGACCAAGGAGGACACCATTTTTGAAAACAAATCATAAAAAAGCCAGGCTGGAATATGCCAAACTACATGTTGACAAGTCACAAAGCTTCTGGGAGAATGTCCTATGGACAGATGAGACAAAAATGGAACTTTTTGCCAAGGCACATCAGCTCTATGTTCACAGACAGAAAAATTAAGCATATCAAGAAAAGAACACTGTCCCTACTGTGAAACATGGAGGAGGCTCTGTTATGTTCTGGGGCTGCTTTGCTGCATCTGGCACAGGGTGTCTTGAATCTGTGCAGGGTACAATGAAATCTCAAGACTATCAAGGGATTCTAGAGAGAAATGTGCAGGCCACTGTCAGAAAGCTGGGTCTCAGTCGCAGGTCATGGGTCTTGCAACAGGACAATGACCCAAAACACAGCTAAAAACACCCAAGAATGGCTAAGAGGAAAACATTGGACTATTCTAAAGTGGCCTTCTATGAGCCCTGACCTCAATCCTATTGAGCATCTTTGGAAGGAGTTGAAACATGCTGTCTGGAAAAGGCACCCTTCAAACCGGAAACAACTGGAGCAGCTTGCTCATGAGGAGTGGGCCAAAATAACTGCAGAGAGGTGCAGAAGTCTCATTGACAGTTACAGGAATCGTTTGATTGCAGTGATTGCCTAAAAAGGTTGTGCAACAAACTATTAAGTTAGGGGTATCATCATTTTTGTCCAGGCCTGTTCCATGAGTTTATTTTTTTAAATAATTCTGTTGAAGCATGGTTGAAAAGCAATGTCTGACTTTCATTGGTTACCATTGATAGAATTTTTTTTAATTATTACTTTTGTCAGATTAAAGTTATTTATGTGACCATTGAGAGTTTTTCTTTCATTGACCGAAGGGTACCAACAATTTTGTCCACGTGTGTATTTACCAGCTACTAGCAAGAAAGAAAAAAAAAAAAACAGGAGCTCACCTGAAAAAGTGTGAAGCCGAGGTAATACTCAAAGAGGATGCAGCCGATGCTCCACACGTCACAAGGCTGACTCCAACCCAGTTCTGCACGGAAACAGAAGATTAACCGGACACACTGAGTATAGGTAACAAAACTGGAAGACTGTGTGTTAAAAAGGCAATTTAACAAAAAAAATAATAATAATTTTATTTGACAAGCATACACGCAGATTACATTACTGGGAATCTCAAAACTCCATCACTGTGGCTATCATCATGGCACACATGCCAGAAACCACGGTGTCTGGGTAACACTGGCCTCATGGGTAACTTTTTCTTTTATCCTGTTTTGTCTTTTATACAAACCTTACTGCATAATGTATAAAGCTACTACCCATCTTTAAAAGCATTATCTAGAGAGGAGGCTCCTGAGATAAAAAGTGTTGAAAAGAAAAGCGTTTCTATCATCCAGAGGAAGCATGTTAAGCACATTAATGATTCAAAACAGTTCTTAGAAATGCAGAGCCACCTAGTGGTACAGGAATACCATTACACCGTGGGTTTTAAACTTGCCATACTGTACGAAGGAGGCTGAAAAATAAATCTTTTTTTTGTTTCTTTCTACCATTTATAGCTTCAATAAACTTCAACTTCAAACTAAAACAATAAGTAGTTTGAAACGTGACTGTCAATCACATCTGATCAAGCCACATTTAAATTATTTTTACTATGCTGAAACACTGCACTAAGTATAGGAGTTCAGCAATAAGAATGAACAAACTTCACCGTGTTCTACAGTCAGTAAACAATCTAGCATTTTGTACTTATGCACTATTCATATTACAGACATGGTTAAGTTTGAAAAAAAAAAAAAAAAAAAAAACTGTCATTTTGCCCTTGAAGTTAAAACTGGTCAAGAGTTTGAATTTTTGATGACTGCATAAAAATTACGACAGAAACAGAATTTCTGTGTTCGATTTGGGCGTTATTACACCAATCCATCGACCCAGTGTCGATTTTTTTGCTGTACTGTTTGAAGCTAAATGTAAAAGCAATACACCCTTTCAAATGAAACTCCTGATAACCACATTTCTTTTGGGTCAAGAAAGCAAGCCTGACTAAAAACTAAGGTCCCTGTTAGTCTCATATGAGAGTTCAGCTTACACTGACGTATTATGTACGCTACTGTTGTCCCAAGTTATAAATTTTTAATAATGGAGTCTGGATTAAGGTGGTCAGGTGGTTTCTCACTTTTTAATCCCCATTTATACTTTTTGTCTTTTGATCCTGTACTTACCCAGAATAACCTCAGGTGCGCGATAGTGCCTGGTAGAGACGATGGTACTGTGGTGTTCGTGGTCAAACGTAGCACTGCCAAAATCCACTACCCTCACTGCAGTGCTTTTCACTGTACGCTCGTCTCTCTTCTAAACAAGGAAACAAGACACACCCTTGTAAATGATTTACTCTTATAGAAGGAAATTTTTTTAATAATGACTTAAAAAATAAAAATAAAAAAAGAACATGGGATGAATACGGAAAGGGAAAACTCCAAGTTCAAATTGAATGTCTTTAAATTTCTGACCAAGGTGAAAGTAACTTGTTAATTCTCTTCATGCCTGTTAAACAACACACGTGTAACTCTCATCCGAGTATTATCTTGCCCTTTACTACTTCTTCCTTTATTGTTTAGCATTCGTCAGCCAACTTTTAGTGGCATTACTGCCTCTCACTGGCCTGGATCAATAACACGCCCCTTCCCTGTCAAGGATCAAGTTCGGCATTACTGCCACCTGCTGAACTAAATCGGTAATGCTCTAGAGTGGTTTTTGCAAGATCTCGCAAAATGTTTGAAAATGTTTTTTCTTCTTCAAATAATTTTTTCTTTTCTATTTTTTTTTTATATTACCCCCCCCCCCCCCCCCCCCCCGGTCCATCCATGTCTGTTTACTCATTTAAAAAAAAAAAAAAAGCCCCCAATGTAAATAAGCTCACCTTCTCCGCGCTGTATGATATAGTGAAGTCTGAGTTAACGAAGAGAATATTCTCTGGTTTTAAATCCGTGTGAGTCAGCTTGTTGTCGTGCAGAACTGTAGATAAATGAACACTTGGTGAGAAACTCTCAACACTACATTCAAAGTTAACCGTTCATTACGTACAGCTTTATAAAGTGAAGGATTTATTTTTATTAGTGAACTCACATTTGACGGCTAGACAGAGCTGGTAGGCCATGTGTCGGACCTGGCTGATGGAATAGGGGAGGTAATTGTTCTCCTTCAGGAAGTCGAAGGTGCTGAGCGCTAACAGCTCGAAGCTGAGACACATGTGTCCGTGATAGTCAAACCAGTCAAACATCTGCACGCACAGACTGCAGAAGCAAAGAAAAACAAGTTTTTAAGTAGGTCATACAGGCCTGGAGGAAAATTAACGACATTATCTCCAAGCTTGAATTTTTGCTCATTAATTAAACAAAATCTGTTAGTTACTCAATACTTCGGTTTAAAGCAGAGGTTTCAAAACAAGTAGGTCAAAGCTTGGGGTTGTAGAATATTCATGAGGCCCATTTAGGGCTGTTTGCCCCAAAAGTCTTGCAGCCTCTGGTTTCAAGTTTTAGATGCACCGTATATAGACAATAAGTCTGTTGGTCTCAACTACTCACTTTTTGTTTTCAGGGTCTCGCTCGTTGATCCTCTCCAGAACGTTGATCTCCAGTCGTGCAGCCTCCCTGTACTTCTCAACATTTTTTATGATTTTCAGAGCCACGTGAGCTCCACCTCTTGAATATAAACAAAAAAACAACGCATTAGAAATAAACAGTCCAAACAACTAACTAATAACAACATAAGAGCACAATGACACAAATATCATTTTCAGTCGTTTCTTTACTACTGAGGTTTAAAATTAGTGCTGTTTTATCAATTTAACTCTCCACTTTTTTAATATGTGTATTGTAAACTGAATTCTTGGCAATACCGAATAATAAAAATGCTGCATTACGCAAGTAGCTGCTTCTTCTTCTTCTCCTCCTTTTATACACAGGATATTTCTACTACAAACAATTTCCATGTATCCATGAACGTTTCCATTTACGCATATATTTATATATATATATATGTATAAAAAAAATAATAACGACAAGTTGGTCAAAAGTCAAAATGCTTAAGCATTACAACTTGGACTTAAAAAATCTTTCACTTTAAAATTTCCAAATGTTTTAATTATTAATTTTTTTTTTATTTATGAAAAAGTTGAGCTCAATTGAGACAAAGTAACTTAGAAAAGCATCTGAAATACTGAATTACCTGCGATGGTCAATGCACTCCATCACCCTTCCGAACGTGCCCTCTCCCAGAGTACCAACAATTTCGTCTGAGAGAGAGAGATAGAGGTGGGGAGGAAAAAAAAAGCAGATAAAAAAAGGACAAGAAGTAAATGATATTAACAAAAAACAGACAAGAGAACCGAAAAAGGCAAAGCGATAAATGCTCTAGCACCCCCGTCAACGCGGTAATCCCTAAAATCTATCTAAAATGCACAAACGATTTGCACACCGACAACGTATGCAAACAAAGTTAGGGTAACGACCCTGGATGGGTATACTGTTAAAAACTACTGAAATGGAGCATCATCATCATCATCCTCCTTCTGAGGAATCACTGGAAGGATAAGAAAATAATAAGCAGGGAGCCACCCGATCCCACCCCAAACTAAATCATTAAAATGCTGAGAGGAGATCTAAACGAGACTAGTGCATGGGAGACAAAACTAAAACCTACTAATATGATGTTTTAGCAGGGGGGAAAATAAATAATAAATAAATAAATAAACGGCCCTGACATGACTATACAAAGAGAACAAGGATATCAAAAGCTTGTAAAAGCTTTTTAAACATCCCTGAAATGCACCAGAAAAAAAATGGTTACAAATTATAAATATGTATAATTGTATATAAATTTTTAAGCCGTCTATCTACGTACAGTATAACATTTCTGATCTATTCTATAAAATAAAATTTAAATAAATAAAATAAATAAATCAAAATGATCAAGACATCGTGAGCTCTTGCCCTCGCGTGTGAGTGTGTATGCTCTGTGCTGCTACTGATAGGGAGAAAGGTTACGATATAAGAGTAGAGGAGTAGTAGTAGTAGTGGCAGTGTGTACATCTCTCTTGCAGGACGTCGCCACTCCGACAGATCAGGTGACCCTCCTCGTCGTCCCTCACACAAAGCGGCCGCGTCCCGCTGGCACTCCGCTGCTTTTCAGCCCCACCGGCCAGGGTCACAGGATCAAAGCAGGAGGGGGTGGGCCGAGAGGGGAGGGTGGAAGGGGCAGCCGTGGCCGCGGCGATGGAGCGGAGCAGTGGTGGTGGTGTACGTAGGTTTGGTGATCATGGGAGCGGTTCGTATGACACCACGTGAGAAGATATATATAACGATAGGGATATAGTGCAAGGGAACAAGTCAAAGATCACATTTTGTCCCTTTTGCTTGCTCTCTACATGTACTCCCCCTCCCATCAACTTCCTGTCTACCATCCCTGACAAAATAAATGAATAAATAAAACAAATAAAAAAACCTGCATCATAAACATTTATGTATACAACAACACATTAGCAAAAGGAACAGGTAACCAGCACATTAAACAAGTTCATACGGACTGAAATTTGCTTCACATTAAAAAAAATTTAGATTTTTTTAAATCTATAATCTTTTCTCTGTTTATTACTAGGGTTATTTTTATATATTTTTCAGCTATGAGAGAGAGAGAGAGAAAGAAAGAAAGAAAGAAAGAAAGAAAGAAAAAGGAGGTATGTTTAGAGAGATAATATTTGCACTAAGTTATCTAACTACACAAACAACTTTATACTACAAGGTAATAACTTCCACTGAAACAGGATAAATAAAGAATAAAGAAAAAAAACTGCCTATTTTTCTAACAAATAAAAAGGGGAAAAAAATAACAGAGTTCATACTTACCAAGTCCTGGGGCTGTGGAGAGGAAATGTTAAAAAGAAGGAAAGAAAGACAGAGGGGCAGAAAGAGTGTGAAGGGGGGCGGAGAGAGAGAGAGAGAGAGAGAGCGAGAGAGGGCCTAGGAGCAAGGCCTGGGCTGGGAAGTACTCACCGAGGAGGATGGGCTATAGGACCTGGTTCTACGCCGCCTTCGTTTGTGCTTACGCCTGCTGCTCTTGTGGCGCTGGTGCGTGCGGCGGTAGTCATAACTGGTTGAAGCGTCGCGCGAGTGGAAGCCGTCCGGGGTCAGTCGCTCGCGTTCACGGTCGCGTTCTCGTTCGTGCTCCTGCCGCCGGTAGTTTTCACCGTAGCGTCCGACGTACGGCCTCCTGTCTACAGAACGGTTATCATAGCTGGAAACATAAAACCCAGCTACAGCTTAGCATCCGATTTATCGATAAAGAGAACAAGAATATTAAGTGCGTACATTACAGTAAAAAAATAATTAATTAATTAAAAAAGACTTAAATTATGTCATTAGGGCTGAAATGAAGTGTTTGAGAGCTCCTGAAGCAAATCATGAGTTCAGAGACTTTCAATAATTTAAAAAACTTGAATGAACATTAACGAAAGCATAAACTATTCATTAACCAACTTATTTCCTGCGTAAAAAAATCTCTCCAACAGAACTCTAGTGCGATTTAGATTTGACATATATTTGATTTGATATTTGAACATAGATTGTTCTGTACCTCCTGGAGCGTGCATAGGCGGCCACCTGCCTGTGTCCTCGTCCCCTCCGTTCCCGCTCACTACTCGAGGAGAAAGATCGCGAGCGCCGGTGTCGCGGCTTTCTCCCCCTCTCGCGGTCACGCTCGCGATAGCGGTCCTGATAGCTGCTGCGGCTGGCCCGCTCCGACGATGCGTACCGTCTTGAATAGGGCATCTGAACACATGCAGACATGAATCACAGAGTGTAACAATGCTAAAGAACAAAAAAATAATAAATCCGTGTGATAAATGGACCAGAAAATCCACATAGTTTCACTCTAGCTACAGTTTTTTGAACATGCAATAGTTAAATGTTTTTTTTTTCATACTTGTTTGCATAATCTGAAAGATCTAGTCTGTAAAGTGTGATCAGAAATACTGGTTTAAGCTGAAGCCTTGGCACAGATATATTATGTGGCTGTGAAAACCCGAACATGGAACATTTCTGTCCTCACTGATCAAAATGAAACAAATTTTGATCAGTTTGAATATCAAACTATCATGTAATGACAGGGTGCTCTGGTTGCATTAACTCACTTTGCTCAAGCTCGGTGTGTGATTTTTGTGATTTCTTAGTAAAAAGTTTTCTGAGAGTGTTTTCAGTCTTCCATTACTGTACACTCAGTTGATTTCTTTTTTTTTTTTTTTCCCCAATGTCATAGACTTTCCAAAAAGTGCTGGTCTGCAGGTCGACTCTGATTAAAAAAACATTATATATGTATATATATATAAATTTCAAATAAGCAATGTGTATATTACTCTATTTTGTATTTTTATAGCTAAATCAGAATCTTAAAACTAATTTTGGACTGGTTTATTCAGACTGCTTGGAAGGAAACAGGATTTCACCATCGTCACCACGTCATTTTTCTGTGAAAGGTTTTTTTTGTGATCCAACCCAAAATTAGACCATGCATCAATTTCTCTTGGTTTTAAAGCATGATTTAGTGTGGACCTTAAAAAATACAAGATAATGGTAATCATTCAATTACAAGGGCAGAATATAGGGACAGACCTGTTTTTGGTGACGGGGTGTAAAATAAATTTTATGAGAAGGGATTAAAAAGTTTTGAGATTCACACGCCACAGGTCCGTTCACCCTCAGATGCCTTATAGATGGTTTGGGACCTTTGAACAAATTCTCGATGCACAATGACACGAACGCTGAAAAAGGACGCAGACCCGCCTCGCTTTTTTTGGTTGCTTCATCTTAGGGTCGTACCCATACACCCAAGTTTCGGCACTGGTAATGATCCTCGTCATTAAGGACGGGTCATCCGCGGCATACTGACGAAGCTCTTAGCAGACTCTGGCGCGATGTTTCTTCTGCTCCTCGAAGCGAACTCTGCAGAAATTACACATGAGGATTGCCTAGACTGTTGTGGATTGATGATCATCATGCACAAGTTAAATCGTTTCAACAGTTTCATGTGGTGAGCTTGGCGAAAATCATCCTGAGCTCTCGTTGTCTTCCACTCTTGAACATCATGTGCGTGACATTTTCAAAACACCTCAGCATCGTCTTAAACTTAAAGAATCATATCAAACGTCTCTTTCATGGTCGCTCTATCATATAGTTCTAACTTGCTGTCCATAATGAAAACGCATCAGACGTGGTAACGCAGGTGGTCAGAATATCGCCATGAGCGACGAGGTCTTTCGGCACACTGACTTATGAAAGTCGGTGCTCCCCTGTGACTGTGCGTGCTGCCATCTGTTGACACGTTACAAAACTAGTCTTGAAACTTTGATAACAACTCATAATAATCAACAATAAGAAGATTTTAATTATCGATTAACGCATCTGTAAAAAGAATTTATTAGGATTAGTTAATTTCTTTTTAAAGCCTGATTAAGGAGGTGATCAAGAGCTTCCCTTATCCAGATATCTAAAGACATTAGACTGTATATATATATATATATATATATATATATATATATATATATAATGCGTCACTATTTCTGACTTTTGCGTACGGTTGAGTATTGCCTTATTATTATTTTCAGAGACAATCAGCTCCTCTACCTGTCCTGTGCTTCTCGAGGCCTCAATGAAACCTGAACTAGCCAACTTGCTAACGAAACTTTTACACCAACTCAGGCTGCTTTTTAAGCATAAAAACAACACTACTCTGCTAAACCACATTCATAACACTCTACTTTAAAAAAAATAAAATAATACTGTATACTAATTAAAGCTGCTTTTTATGCTAAAGTAGTGCTAGGTCTACTCTTGCCGCCATCTTGCGGAGGTTATTAGCTTAGCTTAGCCTAGCTTAACCTACTAAACTAAGCTAAATGTTAAATAACTCCGTATTTCTATCAGTTTTCTTCAATGTAAAATTAAATATTGCTTTATTACCGTTTTAGCAGCGAGGCCTGTGCGTTTATCCCAAAGAAAATCCGTGTTTGCGCTCAAACTTTAGATTTCTCTCTGCGCTGAATTATTTTGTTTTTGGACGACTAGCTCACCACCAGCACCAATAACACTGAGGAGGCTGTATTCCAAATCCACACATCCTACTGGTTATGTATTGCAACTACACAGGGTGTACACATTATTTCTGAGCACTTCACTTACTTTATTTTATGATTTTCTAGACTACTGAATAATGTCCAAAAGTATACAGACACCTGAGTATTATTACATCTGTATGGAAGTCACCCCTTATCTACACCTCATACCCTCCAGTGTTGGTTCCAATGCCGGTTAGGCTAATGGCAAATTTCTCACTCATCATCTACACTGCTTTATCCTGTACAAGGACACAAACACACTCGTTCACACACTACGTGCAATTTGGGAATGCCAATCAACCTGATCTACATGACTTTGGAGTGAAAACCTACCAAGCACTGGGAGAACATGCAAACTCCACGCGCACATACCGAGATGGGAATCGAACCCTCAACCCTGGTGGCGCAAGGCCACAGTGCTAAACACTAAGCCACAATGCTGCCCTACACTCATAATTTTACTCTATATAAATGTATATTTAAATATGATTATTTTAATGTGTGCCATGGATGTACCTCGTTTTTGGTTGATTTCATGCTGTGTGGTGGGGAAATGTATGCATCTGCGCATAATAAGTGGTGCCACGGTGTCCTTATAAAGTTTGGTTTATTATTTATGCCAAAGCCAAACCAAAATCTTCGCTGTTAATTAAAAAAAAATGAGTAGCAGTCACCTGTGAGGACAGCATACAGAATTTTCTTTAAGGGACCAGTTACATACCATACGTGTGTGTGTTTAAGTATTCCATATGTTTTATGACCTCTGAGTCACTCACTCCTCCATGCATCTCTGCCTGAACACCATTTCCTCACTACTCCTAACTAGTTAGAACACCTCTGGAGCTCTCCTCCATTTCCTATTTTAAGAATGATAAATTGCTCTTACTCTTACTCCTAGGTGAGGATTGCTACAAGATTTGACCATCCAATTCTTTTTTTTTTTTAAGGAATTTATGCCCAAGGTTTCCCTTTAACATGCCTACCTTCCTCTTTCAGCAATGTATACAGGATAACGCAGTATACACAATGAGTGAGTGAGTGCCTGAAGGTCTGGTGGTTACAAACTTTTGATGCGTGCTTGGTGGGTTTCTTGCAGATTTTCCTCCCACAGTCCACAGCTAAGCTAAGCGTTCCTAAGACTGTATGTATGTAGTGTGTGAATTAGCATGAGTGTGTGTGCCCTGTGATGGATCGGCCCTAGGTCTCCTGGGATAGGCTCCAAGTCCCCCCCACGACCCTGTATACAGGGTAAAGTGGAATAGTGGAATAGGTGATTAGTAGTGAGTGAGAATTTCTAGAAGATTTTAGAGAGCATTTTTTTCCAACATACATATCTTCCTCTTATTGCCTGGCATGTAATGAGATATTGCGGACAACCATAAAAAAGAGGATGGTTTCAGAACATAATATAAATATAGTTAATGATCAGGTGCACCACACGATCTGTGTACTTTTTGAGCATGTTAAGACCTCCAAAAAGCCGAACGCTATGATGTCACTCAGGAAGTTGTTGAGAACTTAATATTATAATAATAACAACATTATGGGTGAACCAGTGCCCAAACCCCAGTTCCACTGGTGTTGGTCAAGAAGGTTTGATGTAATTTAACCCAAAGGAAGTGGTTGATTGGAGTTGAGATTAGAGCTTCAGAGTTAGTGGAAGACAACGCCAGTTCTTTGGGTTCAAATGTCTCTATGAAGTTGGTTTTGTCCAAGATGGATAGATACATGAATAGATAGATACAAGGGTGAGTCAAGAATGATCCGCTCTCTTTATATTAAAACATCTTATTGTCAAACGTCCTGTTCTATATTAGCAAAAAAACTTTTGGCATAAAGATTGAGCATGTTTAAAAATAAATAAATAAAAAAGGTGTAGAAGGCATTCGTGATTAGAGCAAACTACAGGAAACTGTTTTCCAGTATTCAGAATTATTTGATAGCACGCAGTAACTGTGTTAGCAACTGAAAACAACCACAGGGAACATTTCATCCTTTTTTATTAACAAGTACAACATATCAAAATGGAATTAAAACCGTTAACACATGGTAAAAGTATGTTGTGAACATCCAGCCAACTTGAACATTTGTACTCAGCGCAGTCAATCTGTAAGTTTTATTGGTTGTACAACGGAGCCGTTCATAGTAGCCGTCCAGTACAGTTAGCCGAACCACAGCAGCAGAGCAGAAGCTTGCCCTCCACACTGCCCACTTCATAACTGTAGTCCCATGTCAGCTCTGTTCCAGCCCTGATACGCCTGACACACAGATGCGCACACACACAGGGAAATGATTGTTCACATGAAAGGATGTTACCTTTAAAAAAAAGGCCTGAACCTGTGATACACACATGAAGTGCATTCAGTATAAAACACTGTTTTTTTAAATATTTTTTTATTATTAAACACTTACTTGCTGGTAAAGAAGGCAACCCAGGGGAAGCGGAGATCATGCGTGTCCACAAAAACATTCTGGACAAACAAGTTAGGACTACAGCTATGCTGTGGAAATAGAGTGACAGAATAAGGCATGCGCAAATTGTTTTGGGGAATTTCTTCTTTCAACAATATTTTTATTGATTTTAAACAGGGATATAACAGGGGAAACATGTAATGTTTTAATACACATTTTATAGCCCCCTTATAAAACCCTATACCACCCACCCCACCCCTCCCAGCTATACATGTATGGGAAAGGCTAGACGCCAGGCATATTTAAAAAAGGAGAGAAATGAAAAATAAATAAATAAAAAACCTGTGAAGCTGGAAGTTTTTGGTTCTGCGTGCAAAAAAGATTAAATAAATAAATATTAAATAGGAAAGGAATCAAACTATAAATGTATATGAAAAAAGCGAAGAAAGGGCCCCCACACCTGTTGAAATTTCAAGTCCGAATAGCGGATTGAGTAGTGAATCTTCTCCAGGGATAAACAGGACATAATATCTCTGAGCCACTGGGAATGAGTGGGTGAGGTGGCATCCTTCCACTTAAGTAAAAGAGAATGCTTGGCCAGGTGTGTCGCAAAAGACAACAAACGCTGTTTAGCTGGAGTTAGATGCTTACCTTCCTCTCCAGTAATACCAAAAAGTTAAATCAGAGGGTCTGGTTCAAGATTGCATTTCAATATGTACGACAAGGTTTTAAAGACATCCCTCCAGAATTTTTCCAAATTCGGGCATGTCCAGTACATATGAATAAGAGACGCCTCTCCGCTTTTACATTTATCACAACGAGGATCGACGTTTGGGTAGAAACAGGAAAGCTTGAGTTTGGAGAAATGAGCCCTGTGTACAACCTTAAACTGTAATAAAGTGCCGGGCGCATAAGTAGGTTGAGTTGACAAGCTTGAGAATTGAATTCCAAGTATCATCTGACAGTGTCAAATTTAGGTCTTTCTCCCAAGCAATTTAGATTTTACCTAAAGAGGTGTGACTCAAACCCATCAGTCCACCATAAATAGTGGATATTAGGCCTTTACGCAGTGGGGACAAACAAAGGAGATTATATATAATATTTGCATCAGGAGCCTCAGGGAAATTTGATATTGATGAGCTAATGAAGTGTCTTACGTGCAGATATCTGAAAAAGTGAGAAGATAAACCTCTCAGAAAGCTGTTCGAATGATGCAAACCTATGATCAACAAACAGATCTTTGCAAAAATAATGCCCTTACTGTACCATTCCTGAAACACTGAATCATGTAAAGAAGGTTGGAAGAGATGGTTAGAGAAAAGCACAGAAGAATGCTGTGCTTTCTGAACTGAGCCCATACTCTCAAGTTATGCCTAATAACTGAATTATTGATTGATTTATTTGAGGGGATGGGGAGTGCAGATCCAAGGAGTGCAGAGACAGAGAGGTCTTTGTCAGAGTTTAGTTCCAATTCCACCCAGACAGGGCGATTAGGTTGGTTATGAAAATATGCCCAAAAGATGACACATCGAATGTTTGCTGCCCAGTAGTAAAAACGAAAATTAGGTAAAGCCATGCCACCATCTCTTTTAAATCTTTGAAGGAGTGACTTGTTCAATCGAGGATGTTTACTTTTCCAAATGTAAGATGATATAATTTAATCTAAAGCACCAAAGTAAGATTTGGGAATAAAAACAGGTACAGACTGAAACAGATAAAAATTTCGGAAGAATACTCATTTTAATGGCATTAATGCGGCCCACCAGGGACATGGACTTTTGGAGAATTTCTTTATGAAATAGTCAGTACATTTTGTTCGCCTTCTTTAAAGATCAATTATGATGCACAATGTGGTGTCCAGATCATGTGTAAAATTGATTCCTTATGCTCCCAAACCCACTGGATGGTCTGCTGCGGCGACCCCTTGATGGGAGCAGCCGAAAGACCCTGACAACTCCAACTGTGGCATTACTCGCTTTTCAGCACCCTCTGCTGTTGTTGAGCAGTCACACCATATATTGTATAGTACTAACCCTGGGTTCCGCAATCTTTTATTAGACCCTCACCCACTCGCACCCTCGCCCACTCATTCTCGCTCTTACAGCGGAACCATATCGTGAGTGATTACGAGTGTTTTGCAAAAATAGCTCATTAGTTTGCTAATATTGTGTGGTTTTCCGGTTTTGAATAATGAGGACGACATAATATAGGAATAATACCGGAGTTCGTATACTCTGTGTGCTTGCAAATTTAAAGGCAAAGCAGCGCAGGAAGGTTGAGCTAGAGTTTTTCATAATGCAGCTTTGATCTTGCTATTTAAATTAGATTAAAAAAGCAATACTCTCTCTCTATTTTATCCCCATGCATTTACTTACATTAATGTATCGTGCCAGGTTTGCTTCCTGCTTGGCGTCGATGAGATAGCAAGCCTTTTCTCCATCAAACAAGCTCCGAGTGCACTTAATGCCATGCTCGTGCTCCATTTGATTTTCCTGCATGCATTTCTCAGGCTCGGCTTGTGACTTAACTCGCCTGTGACTCGACTTGATGGCGAAAGAACGCGTAGACTTCTTGGCAAATCCCAACTTGCGCTCTCCTGGACCTGACAAGGCACACATTTCTATATTAAACAGAGAAACGAGCCATCTGGGAACCGTCACAACAACATGCATGAGAATTACTGTAAACGGACACAAACCTTCTTTTCTCATCTTCTTGGCCAAGGAGACGGACACCTCTGTTTGTTCCTCAGAAGATGTCTGGGTGTTATGACAATCTCCTTTTTGTGTAAACGTGAAGCGAAAATTAATTAAGCATCAGATGAGAGTGGTCAGGGGCTAAATGAGGTTTATTGTTTAGTTTAAAAAGCAGAACTTACTGCCTGGGTTCTTAGCGTTCCTCCGTGTAGTGTAGCTCCTCGTACAGTCACTGCTCAACTTCACTTCCATCTCGTCACCTGAGCTTATCTTAAAATCTTCATCATCCACATCATCATTGTCAGAATAGTCACAAGGTGTCTTTATCTCCATTTTATCAGGAGTTGTTTTCGGTTGGGTTGCCTCTTCCTTTTCTGAAAAAGGAGAAATAAAATCATCACTTACACCATCACACTCTTACACGCCCATTCACTCACATCCACCCCCTGACCCACCCACCCACTCATTCTCGCTCTTACAGCGGAACCTTATCGCGAGTGATTACGAGTGTTTTGCAAAAACTTTAGATAAATTATAATTGGGTAATCGTTTACCATGTTTTCAGTGCGCGTCACACGTGTAGTCATCCCTACTGTTAACTATAATACTGTGACCATGTGTGTGTAAGTGTAAAGCATTTTTGTGCCTGTGTTCGTGTGTGTGTTCGTGTGTGCGTGTGCGCGCGCGTGTGTGTGCGTGTGTGTGCGTGCGTGCGTGCGTGCTTGTATGAGTGAGAAACTGTTGGTAAACTGGTGTGTGTGTGTGAGAGAAAGTTGTCCTACACAGTAGCCCCCGTCCGCCTCCTGTCCTCTCTCTGGCTCTGTAGGGAGGGGATGGACGTGAGTTTCTGTGAGTGAGAGTCTCTATCGGGAAACTGTTTATATGAATATTTTTGGGTTGTTGAACGAACCATCAGAGTTTCCATTATTTCTTATAGCGGAATTTGCTTTGATTTACAAGTGTTTTTTATATACAAGGAACAAATTATACACGCAATCCAAGGTTTAACTGAACCCACTCATTCTCGCACTCACACTCACCCTCTTAGACTCACCCATTCACTCACCCTCAACTACTTACTCCGACTCAGGCATTCACCCTCTCATTTACCATCACTCCCTCCCGCACTCACACCTACCTTCACCACTGCTGGAACTCGAATCCAATTGGAACACGTCATGTTTCTTTAACGCCCCTGTTGTCATCCTGATGAGCGTCTTCTTGTCGATCTCTCCCTCTGTTTCGGAGCAGTACACTTCGCTTTCGTAACCCTCCTTCAGTTTCTCCACTCCTTCGATATAGTCCAGGTTCGCTAAATACTCGTTGCCGGTCATGGCACTTTCTGTGTTCACCATCTCGTCCTTGACTACTTTACCTGCATCAGAAAGTTCTAATAAATCACATCTGCACACTTGGTTAAACCGCTAATCGTCAACTTCTAGCTGCACACGCACCTGTGAAGACGCACACGAAGGTCCCCTTGGAGACGTCGTCCAGGCAGCGCAGGCCCCACCCTTTGTGCTGAGTCATGAAGACCTCCAGACGCAGCTGAAGGCCGTGCTGAACCAGTCGGTTACTGCACAGGCAGGGATCGCAGCGGCACAAAGGGTTACACTCATACACCCTGCAGAAGGAATAAAAGGATCGTATAAAAAAAATATTTTAAAAAACTCACTCATCGGGTCCTAATGTTACGTGTCGAGTAACTCACCCAGTGGGGACGTATCTGGGCAGGCGCTTATGCGTGTAACCGGCAGTGATATCCACAGGACCGCCGTTGAACAGTGACGTGGCCTCGACAGTCATCTGGTAACAGGCGCACTTTGACCTGTGACGCAAGCGAGTGCAATTCTAAACATAGTTCGCAACAAAACGTGGTCGGAACTGTTAAGGAATACGCCACACACACACCTGTCTCGGCAGCCATCAGTACAGTCGCAGCCCACCATAAAGTCAAGGTCAGTGTTGATAAAGACACCAGGTGCAGGAATCCTGTGACTGGTGTACGCCAGAGGGGGTGGAGTGACATCGTTAAGCTCGTTAACACAAGGCACAGGCACCACCTCTTTCCCTCCTGAAATGTCCGGCAAGGAAAGACGAGGACGGCTGGCCATGTAGGATGGCAGCATGGCCCTTTTCACCAGCACAAACGGGTCCAGGCAGAACATGTCCAGGAAGAGAAAATCACAGCGCGACTCGAACAGGAAGGCCTGCACCTCTTCCATCTCGCACAGGCCCCGCCCACACGGGGCACGATAGAAGACGTGGAAAGACATCTGAGGAAATCAGGGACGAAACAGTTGAACATTTGATTTGTGTTAAAAGTAGTACAAGTTTTTGAACTATAAAAAGTCTCACCTTCCCGTCTACACGCCTTCTTGCGGTCATGCGGCGAAAACCGTGCAGCAGCGGGATAAACAGCGGATTCTGGCCGCGGTGTCGATCCCTTCGCATCGGACGCACAGAGTTCAGACAAGCCGGGCAGCAGCGATGAGGTACGTACTTCAGCCGGGGCTCGACAACCGGAATGAGGGCGCTCGGCGATCTGGTGTCTTCCTCCTCAGAAGCATGGCGTTTAATTCTGTAAAGAAAGAAACAGAGCTAACGGTTATTTTATTTATTTTTATTATAATAGTTCTGATGCACTGTTAGATGAACTCAGTTCGAAAAAACAGGCAAGTCTTAGACTTGCTTCAGTAGATAATCTCACCTAGATATGGTAGATGTGTACCTCAAAACCATTGGTGGAATCATAAGGACTGATTAAATGAATAAAATGAATTAAATGACTGTTATAGGAAAGCAAGCAAAATGTTTTATTCCCCTTATACGAGGGTGAGTCATTCTGGTTATATTAAAGCTTCTGTTGGCCACACTCTCTTATTAGCACTTTCGGTTCAAGGCTTCAGTCACCCCAGTCACTGCTGTGCAGCGTGTAAACATGTTACATCAGTTCATTTCTATCTGCGGTGAGAGCAAAACCAGATACCCCACTTGTGATTTGCACAAAATATGGGCAGCGTGCAGTGATTCTTTATATTATTTGTGGTCCGAGGGTGTACCTGGTGTCACATAGTTCTCCTGCTAGCAGGCTGACTAGCTCTGCATACCACGACTCAGGATTAGGGACAGGCCCTGCTGGCGCACCCTCTCTGTTACAAGCAGAATCAGTTCTACTGGAGGAAAAGCATACAATAGAGCTGGGGGCCATAAGTGTGCTAGTGCATCGATCCCAAGAGGGGCCTTGTGATCTGTTATGGAGAAGAATAGTGGGAAGTGAGCATTTTCTTCGGGTGCCAAGAGATCTACTACTGCCCTGCCGAAGCGCTCCCAGATCTGAGCTATCACCAATGGGTGCAACCGCCATTCTCTTACAAGCGGGCCACCCCCGGGAGAGAAAGCCCACCCCCAGATTCAGATGCCCTGGAATTTATCTCCTCCCGGAGCACCGCTGCGGTGTTGTCCGACACCACAGTGGCTTTGCGCGAAACTGAAGTCGGTATCACATTGAGACATAGTGACTCAAGAAAGTGGGAAGGCAACCGGCTCACATTGAGCGTTCCGCCAGAGTGCAGCCTCATGGACGGCACTGGGCTTTTTTGTATTGCAATGTTGTAAACAGGAAAACTCTGTTTTAATAATTGAAAGTTCACAATTTACAAAAGGCACCATTTCTAGGACAATCGAAAACATCCGAGGGCACTTGCTGCAAGTCCCTGAGAATTTTTTAACACGCCCCAACTGGGGTTCATAACTTGAGAAGATACACTTGTGTGCAACGGGTGGGAAATTGTGCTTGGGAGACTGTGTTAGGTGAGTGCAACACCGTTTGGGAATGATTCCCTTAACATAACACAGCAGCCTCTTGGGCAACATCAAGAGAGGAGAAATAGTGTCTCCCTGCTGCCAGAGCTCCTCTCCTTTTGAAATCTGAGCTAGGAGGAGTGAGGATTCTTCCACCTAGTTGCTGAATCCTTTCAGAGGCCGGAAGGGGGTCCCATACTCCCGACCACCTGCCATGGGTTTTGCCCGGGAGGTTGTGGTTTTACCGGGCTAGCTTATGGCGGTGGTCTTTTGTGAGGGGGCCGCGGAGTGGTCATTTTTCGAGCCTGTTTGGGCTTCACCCCTCATCACGGAATGATGTCTCGCAACGTCTCTTTGCCTGAATGGCATCGAGTTACGGGCCTATCAAACCTTCAGCAGACAGCGATTTATCTAGGTAGACGGCGCTCGCCGTCCCCCTGCCAAAGGGTAAAATGTAGTCTGTCGCGGTTCTGACCTCGTTAAGCAGCGCACATATCTGGCTCTCATGAGGCACCAGTGAGCTGACCTCTGCCAAGTACATTGCCTGATATGTCTGAATTGAGCACACGAGTGGTGCCCGCTTGAGCGCGATAATTTTTCCCCAGTTGGGCAGAGGAGAATCTACAGTTTATAGAAGTATAAAATAAATAAATACAGTACTTTTTAAAAAATATATTAATTAAACCAATTCAGAATATCAATTTAAAAAATACCAAATCAATTCAGAATATCAGTTTAAAAAAAAAAAAAAAAAAAAAAAGACAACACTCACCCTTTGTCAGATGAAGCGGTGACCGTGGGCTCGGTTTGTGCGCTGGGTTTCTCACTGGTCGGAGCCGAAGGCAAGGTAACCCTGCTAAGGATGACGCGAGGTTGTGATAATTTATCTCCGAATGTCTTTGCCGTGCTTGAGATTGTTATGACTGGGGTGAGTGTCTGGGGAACACTTGGAGCACTAGAGCTTTTTGAGGATTCGCTATTTGCGGTTACTCTTGTAGAGGAGGTAGCATGGGCGGCGGTGGTGGTACTTGAGGTGGTTAAGGTGGGTTGTTTAGTGATCTTTTGAATTTGACTGAATCCAGCTGATGAAGCAGAGAAAGATTTGACAGAAAAGAGGGTTTAGGGGCACAATTTCTTTTCTTTTTTCAAGAAACACACTCCAACACCTTATACCTTTATTTCCAGTCTTTTCCTTCCTCTCCTCAGCCTTTCGCATTTTGATCCTTTGGACTTGCTCCAATCGATTAGAGCCCTTATAGATCCATTCTTTGTCCTTATTTTTCTGAAACACAACCCCAGACATGCATCACTTGAAAATGAATTTAAAAAATAAATAAATAAATAAAAGATATCCCACTACATCACTTACCAAAAGTATTACCATAAGTGTTCTTCTCCATAAAGATCTGGACAGTTTTGCAACTTTGCCATAACTATGAGCTTGGTTTACACAAGTCTGGGTCAGGTTCTCACCTTGTAGCAGACCTGGATCAAGCTCCCATCCAACTGAATGACGCTGCAGCCCTCAAGGTGGCCGTCACGTTCCACGTTGGTATCCTGCCCTGCACGCATCACCACAAAGATGGGGTTCGGATAAGCCTTCAGGTATTCCTCGACATCTGCACGCCACCCCTCATCTTCAATGTCTTCACACATGTTGGCCACTAAGAGGAGACAAGCAATTTTTATTTATAACGAGAGAAAGTTATTGGAAATGCTATGGGGGGACAAAACATAACACTCCGGTTTATTCCCTTACTTGGCTTACAGACCAGATGGAGGTCTGGCAGGGAAATGTAGGATGGACGACCATCATCGAAAAACACCAAGAACCTGAAACAACAGAGATGAGAGCCTGCATTAGAGTAGGAAATAGCTTCTAAGTGAGCAAAACAATTCTCAGAGTGACACATTGTTGGTCCTACTTTTAGGAGTAGGAGTAAGAGCTACTATCTCTCAACATTCTTTAAGTAGAAAATCTCTCCTATCTCCACCAAAATGCAGGAGAGCGTAAAATCCAACAAAAAAAACAAGCAGCATTCATGGAGTTGTGGGCACACATTAAAATAATCGTTTATATATTTATATTAAATCACGAGAGTGTCGACAACCCTAGGTTCACTTTCTTTTTGAAATTATTTTGATCAGATTATGACAGTCCTACACAGCTCTTAATTGGAGCAGGCTGATTGGGACAGGGTCCGGCAACCCGCTCTGCTGTAGCCACATGTGGCTCTTTCATCCCTGTGCTGCGGCTCCCTGTGGCTTTGGAAAATAAATAATGAGTATTTAATTAAAATTAATTTTATTTTAGTTTGTTATTTATTTTTTTAATGTAATCCTAAATCTGAAGATTATGGTGGTCTTGTAGCATTAAAATAAAACGTTGAATTTTTTGTTGTGAAAAATATGCATCACAACCACGAATGTTCTTTTTGAGCCCCGGTTTTATTCAGGTTGACCTCCAACTGCACGCTGCAGTACACACGATAAAAAATGACGGCACACAGAAACAGGCGGCATTTTTGTTTTGCTGCAGGTGGATGATTTAAGTTCGGCTTTTTATTTCATTAATACGAGGAGGCCTCAAATAGACATTTGAGTATTTTATTTGAAAGTAACCTTCAACCCAGCATCTGTTTGTTCCGAGTTCAAAATGTTTTTGTCGTGTGCAGAAATAAAATTTAGTTTTCTCTGTAGCAGTTCATTAATTTCATAATATATACTTAGCTCTCGGTATTGTAAAAAGTGAAATCACAGCTTTCCTTGGCGCAGTCCTACTCCTAAAAAAGGAACGTTTCCTAAAGAACTTTTACGTCCTACTCTGAGCTAGGAATATTTTTAGTCCTAAATGGACTTTGAGTGCAACTCCGAGATGCTTAGTTAATACGGGCCCTTTCGATCGTTGTCGTAGGTGAAGCCGAACAGAAAATGAATGCAGAGCGAGCGTGTACACCTCATACGGTTCCTGCGATCTGGCATCTCTGCTACTACTGCAGCGTGGAGCCAAGACTGGTTGTCTTCTTTATAGCAGGCTACAACTCGACATCCAACAAACAGGTCCTTCAGCAAAGGCGGATCAACGCAGGCCAAGTGATGAGCGGATAAAACACTCTTCCCTTTTCCTCCGTCAAACAGGATCTTGTACCTTTGACCGGACTCTGAGAGAATAAGCAAAAAGAAAAATAATTAATCAGAGTGTAATGCGACAAATTAAACCAAGAATAATGGGACAATAATTGGAAATTTCTTTCGGAATCAATAAAGTATGCTCCATCTTTCTAAGAAATCATTCCCATCAGCTTAAACGCTTACATGGACGCTGATCTGATGAGATGTGCGTTTTTACGTCAAAACGTTTAATCAGAATAAAACTTCCCTCTCAGAAAGTCGTCACATCACCTGAATTTTACCCTCACGTGAGGCAAACATGCACCGAAAGAAAACCTAAATAACAGGTCAACAAATCAAAGGTCATTCTATTTATACAGTACATCTTTTCCAAACAGACAGATCAAATCGGTCTGCTCAAAGTGCTTGCTTTTCCTTTTGTTTGTGTCTTTTTCCTCGCCTTTGTCTATTATTAGACTTTGTATGAGGATCTGAAACCATTTTGTGTGACAAATATGCAAAAATACAGGTTACAAGTTATTTTTTTTTATTATTATTATTTTGAATTGTACTGTTAAGTCGCAGATGTTACCGCGGTTAAAACAAAAATTATGAAGTTCATCACTATCAAGAACAAGATTAAATGGATAATATTAAATTTTACAATTAATCAATAAATCTTTCTTTTAATGACTCTAATGACCAGTTTCCACTGGTGCATCTGTAATACTCTGGATATTGTTACTCAACTAAATCATACACATTTTATTTCAAAAAGAAAATTATATTACTATAAAAAATATATATATATATTGTAAAAAAAATATATTATATTATTATAAAAAGAAAAAAAAAATGAAAAGAAAAGAAAAACCTCCCTTTTAGTTATATCCTGCTTGCAATCTGTACTTCATATACATTCACCTTATACATCATGTGGCTGTGATCACACCTAACTCTTCTCTCCCTCATTCTCTTTTCTTTCTGTCTCTCTCTGTTGAGCTACACATGCTGCTCTTGAGCTGCCAGACCCCCTCTGCCCTCTGGACCTGTCTGACTTGTCCTGGTGCCCAGCTTCTGGTTGGAGATCTCGTCGGCAGGAGTTTTTCCTTGCTACCTTACTCATCAGGGACAAACAGATAATTATGATTTATACATATGTCCTCACAAATTACGATAATTTTTTTCTGATTCTGTAACGCTGCTTTGCGACAATGAGCACTCTATATACACTATATTGTCAAAAGTATTCGCCCGTCTGCCTTCACATGCATATAAACTGGAGTAACATCCAATTCTTAGTTTGAGGTCAGGCCAGTCAAGTTCTTCCACACCAAACTCGCTCATCCATGTCTTTATTGCTATGATGTTGGAATTGGTGTGGGTTTGTTTTTCAGGAGTTGGGCTCGGCCTCCTACTTCAAGGATGGATGGATTTGGTGTGGAAGAACTTGACTTGAGTCCTGACCTCAACCAGATACAACACCTTTGGGATGAATTAGAGCGGAGCCAGGTCTTCTCGTCCAACATCAATGACTGACCTCACAAATGCGCTTCTGGAAGAAATTCCCATAAACACACTCCTAAACCTTACCGGTTGTTTTGACATCCAAAATGGTGCCTTGGTGCCATGTTTTAGTCCTCCGCCTTCCCAGAACGCTCATGTTGACCCTCAGCTCCACCTCTTTCTGAACACGAGCGGGCACCTCAGATGTGGCTGGTGTGACTAGAGTGACCGGAGCATTGTGGAATACTTCTTTAGAGTCTGGTGGCTTGAAAGGAATAGTTTGTTTGGAAGCCCTGTCTGAAGTCATGGTGTTCGTGGTACCAGGCTTAGTGTTGGAAGAAGTAGATTTAGTCTCAGGTTTGTCGCTTTGTTTAGGGACGGGACCTTTAGCTTTTTCTTCAGGTGCAGGTGCAGCTTTAACTTTTGCATTGGATGGTGTGGTGGTGCTTGGAGGCTTGTTGTTGGGTTTGGGACTGGCCTGTTTGGGCTTTTGCTTGCTTGTGGTTGTACGCGATGTGTCCAAGGTTGGTGTTGCTTTCGTGTTTTTGCTACTAGTGCCAGGTTTTGGGTTGGCCTGGGAGACTCTTTTTGAACATTTAGGTGCAGTCGGAGGATTCTCTGGGAGCGTGGATGTTGGTGGGGATGCCGGAGGTTGTCCTGGATTTTCAGCGCTCTCTTTTGAAGCTGACGATGATAAAGATGATGATGCAGATGATATGTCTGTATTATCTCTGGATGGGCAAAATGCATTTGAAATGGTAGTCAGTGGAGAGGTTTCGGCGGGCTCGTTCATGGCCGTGAAAGTGCCTGTCGAGGCAGGAGGAGAACTTTCGTTTTCAGGAAAATCACAGGGCGGTGGATCAGGAGCTGGTGCGAGGCTTTCTGAACTCTGCAAAGTTGATACAGGGTTGTCAGAAGGTATGGTTTCCTTGGGGGTCATTTGCGATGGTGGGTTGACTTCGAAAGCAGGGTCTACATCCTCAGATTTTTTCACCGTATGATCTAACGTCCTCATGGAACAATTCAACTCGGTGCCTTCTGACACCCGAATGTCCTGGAGGAACAAGAGTAAAAAGGCATTTTTTTTAAAAATTAAAGACAACTCTGATCTCAGATGTCCAAGATTGGTAGATCATCTCACCTTCGGTTCGTCCTTCAACGCTGCTTCGGGAAGAATGGCTTAAGCATAAAAAAAAAATTATAAAAAAGATATGGCAGTTTCATTCTGAAATTCTGACTGTTCTTTCCTTTTAAATATCTTAAGATATTTAAAAAAAACACATGAAAAGGACAAATTCTTTACCCCCCAAATCGAAGACGACATAGTCATCATCATCAGCACCGCAATCGTCATCTCCGTTGTCCAAATCATCTGTCAGCTGAATTACATTTTCCGTAGCTCTGGGCCCTTCTCCTTCTTCTTCCGAGTCCGTGTCCCGATACTCCAGTCCCAGCATTCCGTACAAGCCCTTCATCACAGACTCGCACTCAAGGACTGATCTGATCCAAAATAAAAAATCACCAATCACTTACAGATATTACAGAAATTGTAATATTTACATAGCAGACTTTTAAAGAATAGCTTAAACTTACTGGCAGGCACTATTGTATAGCAGCTGCGTGTATGCCATGTCCCTCTCTCTCCGCTTCAGCCAGTCTTCCACCTGTGCCAGCTGCGTCCGCCTGTGCGCCAATGGCCCATTCTTCGCCACCTGCTCCCGCACCCATTGCTGCAGCTCCTCCTGCGCCATGCCCACTTCCACCTCCTCTTCTTCGGTCTTCATCGCTCTCCTACATGAGCAAACATCATAAAAAAAACAGACATGTTAGAGACTAGCCACAAAATCTAAACTGACTTGGGGTTTTAAGTTCAAACAAATGTTTAAATGCATCCAGAAAAAAATGGTGAGATATTAGACTCATTAGTCTCTGAGTGATAGTGTAGTAGTACGATAATTCCCAGACCAACGAACAAGTAGGTCTTTCCGTTCCATCCCAGGAGCACGTTTATAAGTCGAATTTGTTCTTAAGTCCGACAAAGTGAATCTTATTCACCATTGACATGAACATACAATGTAAAGCATACCAATCCACTAAATCTGAGCAGTCCATCTGTCCCTTTTCCCCACACCACCACCATGTGTGGCAAGTTTTTTAAAACACATTCTTTTTTTTTTCCCCTGATTTTCTCCCTAATTTAGTCGTGTCCAATTCCTCCCCGTCACTAGGGGGCTCCCACATTAAGGCTACTACTACCACTCAGCCGGGTGGGCCGAAGACTATCACGTGTTTCCTCCGAACCACGTGACGCCAGCCGACCGCATCTTTTCGAACTGCTCGCTTGCGCACCGTTGGGGGCGGCGTAACACACTCAGAGGACAGCGCTATCCACTCCCTCCGTTGCGCGAGCTCACAGACGCCCCTGATTGGCTGTAGAGCCGTGATTAATGTAGGAGCACTATGTACCTCTGAGAGAGCACGGCCAATTAGCTCTCTCTAAACCTCCGGCTGCGAGAGGTTACAGCACCACCCGGGATTCGAACTGGCGATCTCCGGATGATAGGACGAGCGCTTTTAACCACTGCGCCACTCAGAGGCCCTAAAACACATTTCTAAAACCTCATTTTAATTCAACCCGTTAGGGAGGGACAATGCTACATCATGTTTACTAAAATTTAAGTAATGTGTCTGTCTTCAGGTGCTAGGATTCTAACTCATTATAGGTCTAGATGAACGATATAAACAGAAAAGTGTTTCCTACCGCATCATAGATGAGACGGAAATCTAATAATCGTTACTGGTGACGAGACACTGTGAGCCTGAGAGTATGGACTGGAAACATTCTCAAGAAAAAGTCACCTATCAGCTGGAAAATTAATCAACGCTTACAGTTTTCTGTTTCCCAAGCGGCAGTTTTGGAGCATCATCAGGAAAAAAGGTTCAACAATCAACAGTGCTCGTTACAGTGAGATGTTTATCAAAAGAACGCAGAGGACTGCTATACGAGGGCGTCATGATCTTGCACGATGACGCACGTCTGCACACTCCTGTCGTCTCTAACGACAATCTGCTATACATCTCTTCCTATTCATTATGGCCCAAGCACTAGAGACATCAGCCCTATGTCGTCATATGTACTATTCTCATGAGATAAGTATTATCTGGGGACCTCATGTGATTTAGAAATTGCACGGGATAAGCAAAGCCTGCAGATATACAGTATGTGTCTCTGTTAAGAGTGTGTAGTGATGAAAAGAGGAGGGGAGTGTGTGTGTGTGTGTGTGTGCATACGCCTGTGCATATTCAGACTGTGTCTGAGGCAGAGAGAGAATTTATGGATGTCCAGATAGATGGATTAAAAAAAAAAGAAGAAGAAACAAATATAGTTATAGTGCCCTGTGTTATTACATTTCACCGGGTTATAATCTAATAGCTCGAGCTGTACGCTTGATTTATCTGCAACACATTAACCTTGCATCATGACGTGAACCTCCTCGCTTAATTGTGCACTATTCTGGATAGGCTACTGTTCGGGGAAGACATTATAACTTTACGTAGCTGTATGATATAAACAGCAGTGTTTACCACATCCTGCTATACGGGTCATCCATCACTTTCTAATCATTCTTTTTGCTTTCGCTCTTCTGATGGTTTTCAGCATTCTCCTTCTGCACATTGTATTGTCGTATGGTGTATAGCGATATGATCCGGCACCCAAAGTACTTTCAAAGCACTCTGGCGCAGCCTCCATCCTTTATAGGAAGAGGGATAAAAAGGTGCACAGGAAACAAAAACATTTAAAGAAATGATACACAACCCCAGCAAAAAAAAAAAACAACAACGGCCAAATCAGACATACTGATTCATATGCGACTAATATCATCACAGGACCACAGTGTTCGGAGAAATACGGTACGTAATTTTTCCGGGGGAAGATTTTACTTTACATGTTACAGACATAGCCGAGTCGCCCACAGGATTAAGATAACAGAAAACGCAATTATTACAAGTGACTAGAGGTTCAAACAGAGCTTAACACTGGGTTGCTAGGTTACCAGTACAAGCTCCGTCACCTGCTTTGGTCGTCCAAGATTCACTTCTGATGAAGAAATGAAGACGGCGATGCATTTGTGGCTCGGAGCTCAGGCGTAAACGTGTCTTAAGGACGGAATATGAGAGCTTGTTGATGAAAAGGCTATCAAAAGGAGATTATGATGGATTTGAATTTTTTGAAAAAAGAAAAAAAAAAGTAATTTACAAAGTTCTACAACCAGAGTGTAAATAGAAAGAAAGCTTTAAAACAGTCTAACAGGATGAAATGTCTGTCTGTCTGTCTGTCTTTCTATCTATCTATCTGCTGACACAGATGACTTGAGATGCTCCACTAGGGAAGCCATGTTGCATCATCATCATCACAGATTTTTCCCGCCTGCTGACGGAGAAGGAAAGAAAGAAGAAGAAGAACAAACAAACACAGTCAGAGCAGTTCATCTCCAAAAGCTTATTTCAGACATGCAGACTTGTTTAAACACCTTCCGTTGTGCGTATTCAAGCAGCATTGGTGAAGGAGTGTTAAAAACATAAGTCAACAAAATCATGTGTGTGGTGAAACTCTTAAGCGGGTTGCTAAGGTGACGCGCGGACATGGCGGCTGGAGCTATGAAGTCCATGCTGTGTTTATCTCCTAGAAATCAATGCCATTTTAATATCAGAGGTTATACGAGGTGATTTTTAATAGGATTACGATTTCAGCTGTGTGACATGTTAGTGACACATCCTGCGAATGTGTGAGAATAGTTTATTAAACAGCCGTTCTGCTGGAGCTAAGCTGGGCTAGGTTAGACTAGGCTAGGCTAGGCTAGCACTGCCGGTAAGCTAGGTCAACACAACACACAGCTAGCAAGTACACAGCTATGTTTTTTTTCCCTCCTGGTGGTTCCTCGTGGTTCAGATCTCTGGGCAGATCAGGATCTTTAAGATGCTATAAAAACACACACACTCCCTGAAGCTCCATGTGTGTACAGTTTAGTAGAGCTGATGTAGACATCAGCGCTGAAGCTGGTCTCTGTGTTGTGCTGCAAACTGATCAGACTAACCTTAAATCAGGTGATTTTTACATCCTCTGGATCCTGCCAACTGGACACACGGTGATTTCAGGGATCAGCCACACCGTTTTTGTTACTGCACCTCTACCCACCCGTATTCCGTCAGTTCCAGCCTTCTGTGATTGGTTTGTAGTAAATCCGGGATCACTCACGCACGTGAGTGGCGCCCCTAGCGGCTAACGCGTTGCATTTTTTTTCCTAGGAAAAAAAATCAAAGGCCCTTAACCTTTGATTGCTTGGATGTACAGTATATACAGAAGAAGAATATATATATATATATATATATATATATATATATATATATATATGGATATGGATATACAGAAACTTGGTACATTAATGCACAATACAATAACTGTGATGTGATCACTACTATGCGTACAGTGGTGGCCAAATGTACTGTATTAAGACAACACATATGATATAATACATGCTGTTATAGGAAAATAATCCACCACAGGGTGGCATCGTAAGACCTGGCACAAAGCAGAGGCAATTCTAAATGTAATTATTATTATTATTATTATTAATAGTAAATATAATTGCAAGCAACGATGACGGGCCCAAGCACCCTGTGCCATCACCACCCCAGGCGCACCGCACAACCTGTGTTATACGAGTGTGTTAAGACCTCGAAAAAGCCATCGCCACTCGGTTGCACCGCACAACCTGCACACATTACACACTATACAGGGCTAATGTGTGTGTGTGTGTGAGAGAGAGAGAGAGAGAGAGAGGGGTGTGTGTGTGTGTGCATTGTGAGAGATGCGTGAGTGTAAACATTTGTAATATGGGTGTATGTGTGTGTGTGTTATTGTGTGAGGGTCAGTGTGTGTGTGAGAGTGAGGGAACAAGGTGTGTGACGTGTGGATGTGTCAGTCTGTGTGTGATGAGTAAATGTGCTTGTGTTTGTGCTTGTTTGTGTGTATGGTGTGTGAGTCTGTGTGTATTAACATTGGTGATGTGCGTGTTAGTGTGTGTGTGTGTGTGTGTTAACATTTGTGATGTGTATGTGTGTACAATAGGCCGCAGATGCTGGAAGAAAATCCTCACACTATGATGTTTCTGAATGTGATGTCACTGAACGTGATGTCACAGAAGGTGTCACGCAATATAATGCCACACAGAAAGTTAATAATAATTTTTCGGTGTACGTTTAAGACATTATCACAGCTGACCCGTTTGAGATATCTAAAATCTCCCCACAATTTTGCATCCTAAATGTCTTTAGAGCACATCGGCCTGGTTTGGTAGCGATTGTATCAATTACCTAGGAGGAGTATATCAAAATCCATCTGGTGCGTTTTTACGAACGACCCAAAAAAACTGGCCTCCTGTTGAGTTGAGCCCAGGACATGCAGTTCGAAAGTTGTTCGGCTCAATGAGCTATAAATGTGTACCGAGTTTCGTGTGCCTATGTGAAAGTGTGTATGAGCTGGGGAGCAAAATCTCTTGTGAGGGCCCCTGAGGCCCTCAAGCTACGCCCGTGGCCCAGACTCTCAGGCATCCGAATGGCAGCAGATTCCAACCTGTCTGCCAAGTTTCATGAGTTTTTGAGCATGCTAAGACCCCCGAAAAGTCCAAAAGGTTCGAAAAAAAGAATAATCCTTAGGAAAACAAGAGGGTCCTGTGCACCTTATAGTGCTTGGGCCCTAAATAATAAAGTGGTATAAGAAGAATAAAACCTATTGGACCTCACAGTTAAGAGTAAACAAGCAGCTCCGCTGTGATTTATTCCTCACTTAGGAGGCAGCTACACAACCACAATGTTACAGAGCAGAGCTTCTCAAACTTAATATGCAAAGATCAGGATCTGATTTCTATTCAAGGTCAAAGGTCCGAAACCATTGTTGATAAGCAAATGATTTTTATTAAACTCACTTTTAACTTACAAGCAATGTACATTTACATTTAAGAAGGACAATATATTTAAGCCTAGTGGGAAAAAATGCCACTGTTTGACTGCAATCAGATGCTTAAATAAAAGCAACTCTAACATTAAAGCAACATACATTCATGTGTCAGAAAGATGAAAAAGTGTGAGAAAGATTCATAATGAGCTCCAAGTGAGCAGCTCTAACTTTTAAAATTACAAATTTTACAGGTGTTCTAGAATAAAATTTTAACTACAAGAGGAAAATTTTAATTGAATGATTGAATAAACAGATTGAACAAACTGACCTTAAAGAACAACAAAATAAGACACTGTAACATTAAAATGATTTGGAAGTAAAAGGTAAAAACGAGTTGAAGTAAAAATGTGTGGAAAAACGCATTCTCCTTCCTTCCACAGCATCTGCCTTTGCAAAGCAACCATGGGCAGCGTGCTCCATGATGATGTTGCATGATATAAATGGATTTCCAGCAATGAAAATATCTCTGATATAATTTAATTGTGGACAAGAGGGTAAAAATGGAAAGAATGAAGCATGGACACACATGGAAAACTCACAAGCGTTCCAACAACGTCGCTCTCTATTGTGATCCAGTCAAAACTGTAACCCAGTCACAACACACAACAGCCTAGTGTGAGAAATCTGCATTCAATTAGCTACCTAAAGCTTGGCACAGAAAGGTATGATCGCTAGACAGAGACACTGATCTTTCCTTTGCATATTTTCATCGTGATGTCCTTACAGCACAGAGGAAGTAACGTACAAGTAACGTACAATGACAGAAGATGCCAAAGCACAGAAGATGAAAGGCTGAAACACTAATTCTGAGCTACAAATTTTGGGATTAAAAAGGTGATTATGCCATGCTACGCTATGCTGCTTGTCCATGCTCAGGCTCCACCTGAGCTGAGGCGGTTCTGTTCAGAGGATCCTTAAGTGACATCATTTCCTGTAGTTTCAGGAAGGCCTCACAATCTGGAGGAAAGCTGTTTCTCTATAAAAAAAAAAAAATCCAATTTCAATCCTATTTATTAATAATTGTAAATGGAACATACTGTATACAGAACCTCACATTAAGAGAAATACATTGAAGCCCTTGTTTCCCTTGACACTCCAGAGACGACAGGAACATCTGAAGTGACTGCTGTGTCAGTTTATTGCCTGTATAAATGGGAAGGAATGTTGTTAACATGAAAGCATCCATGGACATGTAAAGGGAAGAAATGTTAATTACTGACCTGACAAGTTCAAAAAGAGGAGTGTGGTGTTGCCTGGATAAATCACCTTCCCTCCAATGCTCTGTATATCAGGATTCAGCAAAGGGCTGTCTTCTGCCTTTCACCAAAACAAAAAACACAAATATTTATTTGAAAAGTAATTTTCGGTGTGAAAGGGAACATAGGAAATGAGCTGCACTGTTTTATTGCCATCAAGAGTCTGATTAGCAGTTACTAACTAAGAGCATCCATGAATTCCTAATAAACTGGTCAGTAGGTGTATATCAGGACAAAGGAACACACATTTTGCACAATGCTTCTCTTTTAGTGCATAAAAACATTTTGCATTAAAAGAGATGAAAAGACTGGCATTAATTAAAATAGTTTTAATCCCTGAGTAATGTTTTCCAACCTCTTACCTCGTGTTCTTTCATTGAAGAATGTGTGTCTTTTGCGTCTGATTTTGCACCTCGGGCTTGTGGGATCTTCATATCCGAGGCTGAGATTAACAGCAAATAATAATGTAAGATATTGTATTTTTCCAAAGCCTACTGTAAATGGCAACATATATTCATCCAGTGTTGGCTTTCATTTAGTTTCAAGTTCCGAGTAAATATTAAATTCCAAATATTTTCACGTGCTGTAGAAAAGATTTGCTCCTTCCTTTTGTGCATATTTGTTGCATTTAAATGATCGAGATCATCAAACTAATTTAAATATTACACAAAGATAACGCAAGTAAATACAAAATGCAGTTTTTAAATTATGATTTCCTTCATTAAGGACATAAAAACTGTCCAAACCTGCCTATGTGAAAAAGTAATTGCACCCTCTTGCTACATCATAAATGAACTACAATTTTTTTTTTCTAGAAAGCTGAGTTAAATTTTACTTGCAACATCCAGACCTGTTGAATCAAGAAATGACATAACAGAACCGGTCTGACAAATGAAGTTAAGCACACTAAAAGATAAAAAAAAGGCAACAAAATCAAGAAATTCAAGAACAGGAGAGAAACAAAGTAATTGACATGTATCAGTCTGGAAATGGATACTAAGCCATTTCTAAAGCTTTGGGACAATGTGCTCTACCAGTTATTAGGTTTAGGGGGCGATTACTTTTTCACATAGGGCCAGGCATATTTGGACTGCTCTTTTCTCCTTAATAAAAGTTGCAATTGCATTTTGCATTTACTCAGGTTATCTTTGTGTAATATTAAAATTACTGTAGTTTAATGATCCCAAATATGCCAATAAAAAAAAAAGTCAGAAAAGGGGAAAACACTTTTTTTTTTACGGTACTGTATTTATAGCAAAAATACACAGAGATGAAGGATAAGTGTTTACCTTTTTTCTTTTCCACTTTGGGGTCCTCTTTTTTTCCTGTTGTTATCACTATCTGAGGCTTCTCATCCTTCTTGGTAGCATCCTATGAATAAGCAAACATTCATATCCTCATGTGACATTTTCCCAGGGGTGGACAAAGTAAACAAATCCTGTACCTGAGTAAAAGTAAATATACCCCAGGTAGAATATTACTCAAGTAAAATTAGAAGTCCTCAATTTACTGTTCTACTTGAGAAAAAAGTAGTCACCTTCAAATCTGTAATGCCATGTACAAATATAGTGAAGTAGAACTTAAAGATATTTGTTTTTGTAAAAAGTATCTACTAATAATCCTACTCAAGTAATGTACAGATACATGAAATATGTAATTATGCACAGTAACAAAGTAAATGTAACTAGTTACCCTCCACCATTGCATTTCTCCAAACGTTTACCTTCCCTAAGTGCTTAAACTGATGCTATACTATAATCCTAAACCTGTAGGTTTTCTCATAAGCCTATTGCAGATGCATCTATTTAAAAAAAAATATATATATATATTTTTTTTTTTAAAAATATATATATAAAAAATATATATTTCACACCACTTAAATTCTGACCAGAGTAAAGAATTTTAACGTTCCTGAAACTTCACATATGAACTTCACCATTTTTTGGTAGCTTGTGTGTAATGTTGAAATACATTTTTTTTTTTTTTATTAAAAATAACTATGGACTGCTACTTTACACCATTACCTGAATCACATTTTAAATCTTCAGCTTAGCTAACTAAAAAAGAGTGGGATTGTGAGAATGAAATATGAGATGAAGAGCGATGTGAGGAAAAGCAACATTGAGAAAGACAAAAAAAAGCCATCTAATTTTGAATAATTAGAAACTAGAAACGGCATGTTTTTTTTTCTTACCAGTTGGTCCTTCCTTTTCAACTCCTTCCTTCTCACGACTACCTCTTCATGTGTCAGAGCAAATGGGCCAAGCACCTTCAGAGAACGACAAATAAGCTTACATGAAGGAAAATATTATGAACAAAATTTACCTTATTTGTTTCGAACAAGTTTTCAAAAGTCAAAATTTCACTTTACAGGATTCTGTTTTCATGTGTGCAATGCAATTTTAAGTCAACCGGCAACATCATGAGCTTATCTGGTCACATACTTGCCCATATACTACTGTATGTATATAACTGGAGTTCCAGTAAGGGAAACATCGGAGAATTCAATCAGACACAGTTGTATGAGGTAAACAAACGTGGGTGCAATAAAAGAGCAAGATATTTCTGTACTTATCTCCCACCAACTGTTCTGACATGTATACAGCGCCGTGAAAATGTATTTGCCCCTTCCCATCCCTTTTTTTTGTTGCATAGTTGCAAATCACACTTGAATGTTTCAGATCATCAAAAATGTTTAATATTAGACAAGTACTGTACATTTCCACCTTAAGACCTCTTAAGGAGTCTTGAGATTTTGAGGATCTTCTAAAGACGACCTGTGGGCTATTCTGCATGCGCACAGGGATAGCGTTCAGCTGCTACTTCTCCATCGACATGGGTAGAGAAATACACAAAGAGCACTTATTATGCTCTTAATAGTGTAAAAGTATAAGACGGTTCACCTGAGCCAGCTGGACTGCTCCTACGTCGCCTATGTGATTGTTGGCCAGGGAAAGATGCAACAAAGTGTGATTGAGACGCAACCCCTGCAAAAAAAAAAAAAAGATGATGGTTGACTATGAGGGTGCTAGGCAAGCAGTTAAATGATAGATATTACTGTACTTATCTCCCGCTAACTGTTTTGACATGCATACAGTGCTGTGAAAAGTTTTTTTTTTTTGCATGGTTTTCACACTTGAATGATTCAGATCATCAAACTAATTTTAATATTAGATGAAGATAACCAGAATAAATACAAAATGCAGTTTAACGCATAGTTAAAAGCAAGTACAGTATATTTCCCCCCTTTTGAGGTCCTTCTCTAGACGACCTGAGGGCTATTGCATAACAATTCACAGTTCAGCTGCTACATTTGAATCAACATGGATACATAAATTCACTAAAAGCAGTAATTATGTTTTTAATAATGTAAAAGTATAAGACGGTTCACCTGAGCCACCTGGGCTGCTCCTACATTGCCTATGTGATTGCTGGCCAGGGAAAGATTCAACAAAGTGTGATTGAGACGCAACCCCTGTGAAAAAATAAATAAATAAATAAAAGATGTGTGATATCATTTGACTATGAGGGTGTTAGGTAAGCAGCTGAAAGCTTGCAGGAGAGGACAACATAAAAATGTATTTGCTCCTAATCTTTACTATGCACTTTGTCAATTATTTAAAAAAACAATAATATAATAATAATATAATATATAAGTTCCAAAATCACCAAAATCTGTTATTTATCCAGGGGTGCCCAAACTTTTGCATACAACTATGTGTGTGTGTATATATATATATATATTTTTTTTTTTTTTTTAAATCTGTTGATTATTGTTACAATTACTATTACAATCAGTCTCACCTGTGCAAGATGAATAGCACCAGCATCACCAATAGCATTGAAGGCCAGGCTGAGTGACCGAAGATTCTTGGACAGAGCTAAACCAATCAGACGTGCTCCATCTTCTCCTATGCGATTGTTTCGCAGTGATAGATGGGATATCCTTGGACATATGAAAGAGAAAATAATCTCAAATATAAAATCACAGAAACAGAAATAAACTGCTCTGTGTTGTGATGGTACAGTACAAGCACAATTTCTTGGTGTTACAAATATAACCATATACAGTTAGCAATTTATTTACCTAATTTTAACAATATCATCATCAAATTTTAATATTACACAAAGATAACCAATTTAAATGACGATTTCATTTATTACGGGAAAAAGCTATCGAAACCTGCCTGGCCCTATGCGAAAATGTAATTGCCCCTAAACCTAATAAGTGGTTGTGCCACCCTTTGCATTTGAATTTGTGCACTAACTGGCAATGAGTCTTTCATATGTGGAGCAATTCTGACCCACTCAGCTTTGCAAAATTTTTTTAATTCTGCCACATGGGAGGATTTTCAAGCATGAATGGCATGTTTAAGGATCTCAATCAGATTTAAGTATGCAGCCACTGGATGCAGGGAGGGTTGAGTCAGGAAGGGTATCCTGTGCTAAACTTATTGTGTGGATCGGATGCTCTGTTGTAGCGACACCTCGATGGGCGCAGTCGAAAGACCAACAATTTTGCTTGTAATGTGGTAAACCATAACGTTCACATAACATTGTTCATATCAGCTTAAGAGGCTCACATCATGACTCATAAGAACTGATAAAAACACAAAATGAGAATTTGAAATAAACTATTGCATACAATTCACACACTTTTTTAAATAGCAAAGCTGATCTGATTGAAAGTCACAACATCTTTATACAGTACATAACAATACATAATATATTTATTTAAAGTGACACTAACATACTAAAAATAACCATGACCTCATGTCTTGTTCCAGTGCAAACTGCATCACATGTATTTAAAGCAGAGTAAGTCTCTAGGTCAAGTCTCAAGTGATTATACATGGGTGTAACAGAAAGACACTTACATACTGTCCTCTCCCATGAGAATATGGTAACTGTTTTCCGGAATAGGGGTTCCCTCTAAAATAACTCTCCTGCCACAGACAGAGCAAGAACATACAGGTTTAGTTATATGTGTAAAATATAAGGAAAATTACGATGTGAAAAATAAAAATATTTAATATAAATTTAAAGAAGAGATTATGCTCAGTTGACATTTCTCACAGCAACAGAAACAATCTACATTATTTCCTTAATAATTAGCATTGGTTAAATGTTCTTAAATACAAATAATTTGCAAGCAGTTTAATAAAAAGAATGAAATCTTCAGTAAGAGATGCATTTCTGTTTGCCTGAAACAAAAGACTTTAGTCTGAAATCCAAGACGATAAAAGTTTTACCCTCCAAAAGTACTGGAAAGGTATGACCAGTTCTATTGCTTGAAGACATTAATGATGACACAACAGATCATAATTTTAGATTTCATGTCCAGATATTTACGTCTCAATGTGTCAGAAATTTCAGAACATGGCACCTTTTTCATGAATCCATCCATTTTTCTAGTGATCATGTGACTGACTGGTTGGACGATGTTAGGGCCATTTTGAAGCAGACAAAAAAAATTAAAATAGATTAGTGCATAATGCATAAACACTCAACAACCATCCTGAAATAGAAATAAACTATTGGAATTAACTATAGGAGGCCAAATACAAGTCACAAAAGTCCTGGAACCAGTATCATTCATTCATCATCTATACTGTTTATTCCGTACAGGGCCGCGGCGGGCCTGGAGCCTGTCACTGGAGACTTTGGGTGCAGGACGGGGTACACCCTGGAGAGGGTGGCAATCCATCACAGGGTCCACATACACACTCGCACACCTCATTCACACACCACAGGTAACTTGGGAATGCCAAGTCATCCTAATATGCATGTCTTAGGACTGTGGGAGGAACCCGGAGGAAACCCACCAAGCACAAGGAGAAAATGCAAACTACATGCATATAGACCCAAGGCAGGAATTGAACCCTTAACCGTGGAGGTGCAAGGCCACATTGCTAACCACTGCACAACTATGCCACCAGAACCAAAGTTAACATCCACCAAAGTGATGGAGAAAGAACAGATCTGCGTATGATCTAGAACATACAAGCTGATGGTGAAAGTTCAGTGGAGGTAGTGTCATGGCTTGGGCATCTCTAGTTCTGGAACAGAATGACTGATCTTTATTGATGACAGAATTCATGATGAAGCAGCAGAATGCATCCTACAGAATTATTCTGTTTAAAGAGAAACATATTGTATTTGCAGAGAAAAGGTTTTCGAATGGCCAAGTCCATCAGCAGACCTTAACACAACTGAACATCCATTCACCTGTTTGGAGATGTCAGTGGGACACCAGTTTAATGCAGGTATGACAAGCTACAATTCTGATCTATAGCAATAACAATAAAAATTGTTTTACTGATCCATACTAATATGGATCCAAAAAATTTATATTTTAAGGCATTTATGAATTCAAACATTAAAGGATCCAAGAATAAGCTGAATTAAGCTTAACATCCAGCAGCGTCCAAACAGCAGTATGCTTTACTCACCTGAGCTTTGAGCACATAGAAATAGTGTTCTTCAAGGAGGTCAGAATAGAATCAGTCAATCCAACCTGCCACATTCTGTAACATGAATAGAGCATAATACTGTACTTAATGCAATTTATCACATGGCATTTCCCCTGACATTTTTAGGTATGGAAGTATAATAGTGCCAAAATTCCTCAAAGCAAAATAGCAGGTTTAATTACATGAACTGAAAAAAACTTGTTGCAATAAAAATGTTTGAATTTTTTTGCATTGCAATTTGATCTGAATTGAAAAAAATCCTTAGAGCATTTACAATGTTTGAAATTTTTACCACTACAATTTATTGTGGTTGCATATTTCAAATGAAAATGTAATTCAAGCATTTAAAATTCAAAGCAAAAATATTCAAGTTACTAAATTGCAGTTAATTTTTTTTTCAAGTGTTAAAAATACAATCTTCATTATTTTGCAGACTTACAAATTCAAGTCGCAAAAATTCAGGTCGACAAAATTCAGGTAATAAAATTCAGGTCGCTAAAATTCAGGTCCTCACATCCGGGATATCACAGAAAGAGCAGTGGCGTGCCAATTACTGCTGTCCATGTGCTTCCTGCTCCCTGTGCAGTGTACTTCTCACAAACTACTTACCGATCGGAACGCAGCACTAACTAACATGCTGGGTTGCCAGTTGCACAATAAATGGTTAAAATACCCCTCTGCCGTAAACGCTATATTCAAAGCGAAGCCAGCGCTCTTTCATTCACACGCGAGAGAGCGATGTGTTTCCTGCCCCTGCGCTCAGTAATGGACAGTCTGTGGAAAACTTCTGTACAGCAGCACTATTATACTTCCATATTTAGGGTTAAAAGTGATTTCATGAGTACACACAATTACAGATTGTCACATGACTGGACCAAAGTCTTCATTACATATCACTCAGGGTCTTTATGAGTTAAAGTCAAGGAGAAAGCTGAATAAGGAAATTTCCTAAACCTTCAAATGGTTTGTGACACCTGGGTCAACATGGGTTCTTAAGGTACTTGTGTGTTCAGTCAACCCAGTTCAGAAAAACATGGTTACTTCACTCAACATGATGCAACATGCATGGAAATTTCTACAAGCAATAAAAATGTATAAACCTTCTAAGAAAATTTTGACAAAAAAAAATTAAGCAAGTTCAGTCTTGATTTTTTAATCAGTTAATCTGTCTGAATGTTCTGTATGCCGTAATGACTTACTGTAGGGTCTGCAGATTACTGAGGGACGGTAACATCTTACTCAGCGCTTGAGCAATCACCTCATCCACCCTCCATCCTATGCAAGATTACATCAGAGATCACAGTATCTGCTTTTGTAAGATTCTCCTCACATACTATTTGCAGGATTCTTAATTTTAAGACTGAGGATAGAGCTGCCAAATTTTTGGTTGAATGTTATGGTCATGTTTCTTTTAATCAGGGTTAGGATTAGGATTAGGGTTATATGTGATTGATTTGGATTAACCCATAAGAAATTTTACTTTGGTATGTGCTATGGTTTTCTATGGTATAGTACATACCATTATATACCATAGTATTGATGTGGTTCTTTAGACATTACCAAAATATGTACTGTAGAACCCTGCATCATAGTGTAGTACATGTACTATATCAGCAAATAAGCAAACATACCATGTTACTACTGTACATACGTGTACCATGTTACAATTTCGTATGTGTCCAGTACAGAAATAATGATATAGAAAAATGTTTTTAGCATATTATTAGTACAATACAGTTCCTAGTACATTTACATTACATTATAATATCAGAATTAAATGAGGCATTGTCAGGTGATGCTATTTTATAACATCATTCTTGTTTAGTACAGAGTTTGGTGTAAATCTATAATATCCATTGCCTCACCAGATATTTTAACACTACGAGAGTCCTCGTTCTCCTTTTCTATTTGAAGGCAGGGTTTAGGAGACCACGTCACCGTACAGCTTTCAGACAGAACCTGCTCCTGGCTACTGTCTAAACAGAGACACATGAGTTGTCATTTTAACATACAAATTCAAAGTGTACACCTACAAAGTGTATAATTAAATTCCAAACCTAATATAATCCTCCTAATCAGTGCCAGGAGTAAAAAAAAGAGTACAAGTGGAGTAAATTAATATGTTGAAGTAGTGTTAATGTATCTCGAATTTGGTGATCAGAACTTCTTGTAAATGTGAACGAGGGAAATACATAAGGAAATATATTAGTATACATAAATATTAGTATTTTCTTGCAATGTGATTTAAGTTTCAAAACATCCAAGTTAAAGCCTAATTATATTTTTGCAGCATTATGGTTAATTATTTGTTTGTGGCTTATTCTGCCTTGCAAACTGTCTTTAATTCCAGGCTTTAATCTTAATCGTCCGGGTGCATCTCTTTGTACTTGAACCTTTGAGTTGTAATGTTTTTATTTCACAGAGAGATGAGGACTGATCGTATATACCCTTTGCTCTTTCTGCAGAATGTGTTATTAGTGGTCTCACATCAGGAATTTCCTTCAGGCCAAGTATAGCACACAGCTCTGGGAAATCCACTTCCACATTGCCTGTGCACTGGTAGTCATCTGTGAACAGAACATAACAGTTTAACAGCTGGTCCCAGAGCAATATATATTGAAATGCTGCAAATGGTCGTCCACTTACCAATGCTCTGGATAAGGCATTTTTCTTGGATATTTGGTACTAAATGATAAACAAGAGAGCATAATAAGACAGCACGTTGTGAGGAGAAACAACCTTGTTTATTGAAGTCAAAAAAAAATTTCAGGTTTATAACAAATCAAATCTATACACATCATAAAGTGTAGTAGTAAATCAGTAGTAAGTTCATTTTGCTGTTTTAACCATCCTGTTTTAAAGGAAAGACACTTCTGCTTCATGATATATTCTGTTTGTCAATTCATCTGTCATGTGACCTACGACAACATTCTTCCCGAAGTGGAAACACATGCAATCACAACATTTAAAAATGTATCTCCTTCCCATATCTTAGGTGGTCATGGCCACAACATACTATCTCGTTCTCACATCTTAGTAAGTCATGACCACAAAATAGTATCTTATTCCCCCACATCAGTAAGTCGTGGCCAAACATATTATCTCCTTTCCATACCTCAGAAAGTTGTGGCCACAACATAGTATCTCATTCCCTCACCATAGTAAATCGTGGCCACAACACATAATCTCATTCCTACACCTTAGGAAGTCATGGCCACAACATAATATCTCGTTCCCCCACATCAGTAAGTCGTGGCCACAACATAGTATCTCATTCCCACACCATAAATCTACATAAATAAAATAAAGGTTTTGTGTGTACATTGATCAGAACTCACTCTTTCAATTACATCTTTACGTTTCATACACTGAAGGACCCGAAACTAGTTTCTGCAAATTTTCTGTGTGTCCCGGTTAGAAAATGAGAGGGTTGCGTCAGAAAGGGCATCCAGTGTAAAACCTGTGCCAAGTTGTGTGCGGATCGGCGCGGATCTACATCAGACCCCTTGACAGGAGCAATTGATGTCTATGTACAGATATCTGTAGATATCTGCCACGTATAACCAGCACCATAAATTAAATCAAAATGTTGAGTAAAAGCAAAATTATAAACAGTTACGTGCCCAAATTAAAAATCTATTGCACCAAAAACACCTGCGGCAATAGATATTAATTAAAAAGCTCATTTTTACTCGGATTACAGCTGAAATAACAGCGTGGTATATGTGATTTTTAACATGTTGGAGTCATTTTAAAATCAAACTTCATCTTTATCCGATTCACTCTTACAGAACGGGGAGTGTATTTGACTGAAGACGAAAGAAGTACAATTTAGCGTAAGCAACACGAAAAACATTAACTTTTCTATATTATCCTCTCCTTCTCACTCACTCATCATCTATAGACCCTTAATCCTGTATTCAGGGTCACGGGGGCCAGGAGCCTATCCCAGGAGACTTAGGGCACAAGAGGGGTAACACCCTGGACAGGGTCCCAATCCATAGCAGGGCAAAGACACATACACACACTAACATACTCATTCACACACTACGGCCAATTTGGGAATGCCAGTTAACCTAACCTACATGTCTTTGGACTGTGGGAGGAAACCGGAGTACCAGAGGAAACCCACCAAGCATGGGGAGAACATGCAAACACCATGCACACAGAGAGGGGAATCGAACCCGGGCCCTGGCGGTGCAAGGCGACAGTGCTCCTCCACTTCTCATTGATTGTAATAAGTAAAATTACAGTAGATTCAAACTCTTGCTCATTTCTACAGCTTCCTAATATTTAGCCACCAATCCAGTGGAAAAATACCATGTGTGATGTCACACCATACAAAATGTTTTGGGAACTTACAGTTTAAAAAAAGAATAGGTTAATTTTTGTTGGAGAGAGAATATCACTGATCATGTTAAATCTGATCAGCTTATTTTTTAGCTTTAACCTTTGAACTATTTCTAGAAACACTTTTTACTCGTGAATGACCTACTGTATATATACAGTATGTAGGATATGCAGTGCCCTCCATAATTATTGGCACCCCTGGTTAAAATGTGTTCTTTAGCTTCTAAAAAAAAAAAACATTTTGTTCTAAATAACATAGGACCACAATGGAAAAAAGAGGAAATTCCAACCTTTAATTCTTTAATTCTTAGCACCCCTGATGTTTAACAATTTGTACAACCCCCTTTTGCCAAAAGTACGGATGAACGGACGCGAGGCATAATTGCAGAGGCGGATGTTCAGCAAAGTGTTTCTTTTTATTTTTTAAAGAATAACAAAAACCAGGGGACTCGAACAAACCGAATACTTTATGCAAAATAAACCAAAACATGAATAACATGCATCCTTTAGTTTAAACGTAACTAATGCTAGACAAGTAACTAAACTGAAAACACTCTATTTATAATAAAACTAATGATCAACTCGGTTCAGGTGAGCGCCCACGTCACCTGACCGAGATGTAAACTGGGAAATGAAGTAACAAAACGAAACTTAAGAAAACTACAAACAAAAAGTTCCTTGGGCGCTTTGGCGCCCTCTAGGGGTTATCCCTGACAGAACCCCCCCTCAAAGGGCGCAACTCCGGGGCACCATAGGAGGTCCAGGGCATCCCCCCCCAGGGTCCAATGTGTGCCCTCCTTACACCAAGGCTGACTACTTTGTCCTCTGGGCAGGATGGCACAATGCCGCCGTCGAAGCGGGGTGGCTGAGGCAGAGGACGCTCACCGTCCTCTTTGTTGTAGGGCGGTGGAGGCAGAGGAAGCTCGCCCTCATCACGGATGCTGGGCGGCGGAGGCAGAGGAAGCTCGCCATCCACGCTGATGCTGAACGGCGGAGGCCAAGGAAGCTCGCCGTCCACGCTGATGCTGAGCGGCGGAGGAAGAGGAAGCTCGTCGTCCTCCTCAATGCAGAGCCGCGTTGGCGACGGAGAAAGAGGAAGTTCGCTGTCCTCGCTGTAGCGTGGAGGAAGAGGAAGCTCGCTGTCCTCCTCAATGCAGAGCCGCGTTGGCGGCGGAGGAAGAGGAAGCTCGCTGTCCTCCCTGTAGCGTGGAGGCAGAGGAAGCTCGCTGTCCTCCTCGATGCAGAGCCGCGTTGGCGGCGGAGGAAGAGAAAGCTCGCTGTCCTCGCTGTAGCGTGGAGGAAGAGGAAGCTCGCTGTCCTCCTCGATGCAGAGCCGCGTTGGCGGCGGAGGAAGAGGAAGCTCGCTGTCCTCGCTGTAGCGTGGAGGAAGAGGAAGCTCGCTGTCCTCCTCTATGCAGAGCCGCCGCTGCGGCGGTAGAAGAGGAAGCTCGCAGTCTTCGCTGAAGTGTGGAGGCGGAGGAAGAGGAAGCTCGCTGTCCTCCTCTGCGCGGTGCAGCGGCGGCAGCTCGCTGTCCTCCTCTGCGCGGTGCAGCGGCGGCAGCTCGCTGTCCTCCTCTGCGCGGTGCAGCGGCGGCAGCTCGCTGCTCTCCTCCGCGCGGTGCAGCGGCGGCAGCTCGCTGTCCTCCTTGGCGCGGTGCAGCGGCAGCTCGCTGTCCTCCTCGCTGCGTGACAACGGCGGCGACGGAGGAAACTCACTGTTCTCCTCGCTGCTGGACAACGGCGGAAAGAGGAGCTCGCCGTCTTCGTCATCGCTGCAGAGCTCGCCTTCGTCGTCGACGCTATACAGAATATAGGAGAGCTCGCCGTTGTCGTCGGTGAACGGCATGTAGTAGAGCTCACTGTCGTCGCTGTCACAGGGGAAAGGAGCTGGCAGGGCTGAAAGTCTAGTTAGGCTGGCTGGCAGGTCTGGGCCTTCCCTGAGGCTTAGCTGAGTTATCAACCCTTGGAGCGTTGCTACCTGCTCCTGCAGGTTTCAAATGCGCACATCATTTCTTTGCTCCGCCCAAAGCTGCTCCATTCAAGCTGGGAGGCTGCTCCCTGCTGCACGTCCCACTCACACTCCGTTCTCCCCTGACGCTCGGTGTGGGGCGCCTCTGCACCCTGGTCCCCGCCAAACATAGACATCCTGGTCTTTACCCTCTGGTGGGTGCGGGGACTCACGTCACCCCGAGCTGTGCCATTTTGGAACGACGTGCGTGATATCGCCAGCCGGCAGCCATCCCAGTTTAGCTGCTCTCTCAGCTCCTCCTGCTCTGCCATTACCTGCGCTCCCCTGCCAGGTCTCCTTCTTCTCCTCTTGCCGCTACGCCGCTTGGAAATCCGTCCGCCCTCCGCGTCGGCTTCCCAAGGGGCAAACATCATAGCCCCCCCCCCAAAAGAATCTCCCGGGGAGGCTCCTCTGCTATGCCTCTGGTTAGGTCTTGCAATCTGTCACACTCTGTAAGTGCGGATGAACGGAGGCGAGGCATAATTGCAGAGGCGGATGTTCAGCAAAGTGTTTCTTTTTATTTTTTAAAGAATAACAAAAACCAGGGGACTCAAACAAACCGAATACTTTATGCAAAATAAACCAAAACACGAATAACATACATCCTTTAGTTTAAACGTAACAAATGCTAGACAAGTAACTAAACTGAAAACACTCTATTTATAATGAAACTAATAATCAACTCGGTTCAGGTGAGCGCCCACGTCACCTGACCGAGATGTAAACTGGGAAATGAAGTAACAAGACGAAACTTAAGAAAACTACAAACAAAAAGGTCCTTGGGCACTTTGGCGCCCTCTAGGGGTTATCCTTGACAGCACCCAATCTTCTCCTATAATGTTTCACAAGATTAGAGAACACAAAAGGAGGGATCTTCGACCAATCCTCTTTGCACAATGTCTCGAAATCATAAAGTGACCTGACTCCTCTCCTCTGCACTCTCCTCTACATGTTTTGGGTCATTATCTTGCTGAAAGACCCAGTGACAACCTATCTTCAGGTTTCGGTCAGAGGCCACCAGATTTTGCTTTAAAATGTCCTGTTATTTCAAAGCATTCATGATGCCATGCACCCTAACAAGGTTCCCAGGGCCTCTGGAAGAGAAAGAGCCCCACAGCATCACCGATCCTCCCCCATACTTCACAGTGGGCATGAGGAACTTTTCTGCATATTCATCTTTTGTGTTCCGCCATACCCACTTAGAGTGTTTGTTGCCAAAAAGCTCTATCTTGGTCTCATCTGACCAAAGAACACGGTCCCAGTTGAAGACCCAGTACCGCTTAACAAACTCCAAACGTTTATGATTGTGACTGACAAAAGGTTTTTTCCTTGCATGCCTCCCAAAGAGCTTGTTGGCATGTAGATAGCGTCTTATGGTTGTTTTGGAGACTTTGTGACCCCAAGATGCTATCATTTGTTGCAGTGCTTTAACAGTGAGCTTTGGAGAAATTTTTTTTTCTTACCATCCTCCTCACTGTGCGTGGCAAAATAAACTTGCTTCCTCGTCCAGGCTTGTTTACTACTGTTCCAGCTTTTTAAACTTCTTAATGATTCCTCTCACAGTAGATATGGGCAGGTGCAGGGGGGTGGCTATTTTCTTGTACCCATTGCCTGACTTGTGAAGGTCGACACACATCTGCCTTACTTGAATGGTGTGTTCCTTTGTCTTTCCCATGTTGAAGAGTGGATAAGAGAAATGGCCTCTGTGTCACATCATATTTATACCCCAGGGAAGCAGGAAGTGATAAATTACTAATTAAATATTCCTAGATACTCTGATCAACTTTGTAAACTACTGTTTTAACACTGTTTAATGACAGAAATACTTCAATTAACATTTATTTTCTAGGAATTGTTATGGGTGCCAATAATTGTGGAACAGGTTATTTTATGAAAAATAATTATTTGTTAGTCAGGGATGTTTATTTCCCCTTAAAATTCACTTTATATTCACGTTCCTATTATCTCGTATTAAGATATATACATAGGATATAGGATGATAAATTAAATATAAACTTTTCCAACCTGGGGGCTGTAAAGGCTCTTCTTCGACTACTTTCTCCTTGCTGGCTTTTTCCGGCTTTTTTTTCATTGCTTTATTTAAAAAAACAATTTTGCTTGTCTTTTAAATAAATCTCATTTTTTGACTTGCTTCTATTTATATAATTACATTGCAAGTTTGTTTATGAATACATTAACATTTCGATCGATTTCTCGCTATGTGTCTCGGTTGCCATAACAACCATCCTTCTGCGCACCACGAGCGGAATTGCGGAAGTGACGCGTCGAATAGCGACCTGTAGTGAGCAGAAAACATTACGCGATGCTAAAACTATCGCACGTATTCTTCGTTTTAAAATATACTATGAGAGCTGTAATAGCTAACCTGTCTGTTTTTTGTGTGTGTGCCAGGTTTATGAATTAATATTTGTATATGTGAGTGGCGACGCAGTGCAGAGGGGGTTAAGGGAACGCGCGCTGTGCGTAAACGTCTACGACGGTGCTGTGCGTCGAAAAAGGCGGGGCTTTGAGCTGAGCGCTGATTGGGAGACGGAGAGGCGTGTGCGTTTGCGTATTCGATAACGTTTAAATGTAGGTTTCTTATATAGTACTCTGATAATAAAAATGATATAATACTGGTGTAATTGATGGTCGTTGATGGTAAACGAGTTTGTAAAAGTAGATCAGAAATTTTTTTATTTAAACTAAAACTACTAACTTAAAATTCTCTTTCACTTTAGCTTTTTAATTAATTAATATTTTAAATATAAAATTAAAATAATTATTAAAATAATTAATGAATATCTATTGGCGTAGTAGTTAGCACTGTAGCCCTGCACCTCCAGGGTCCGAGTTCGATTCCTGCCTCAGGTCTGTGTGCATGGAGTTTGCATGTTCTCCGGGTTCTCCGGTTTCCTCCCACAGTCCAAAGACATGCAGATTAAACTAAACGGTGTTCCCAATTTACTGTGATGTGTGTGTGCATGCCCTGTGATGAATTGACACCCTGTCCAGGGTGTACCCCGCATCATGCCCTAAGCTTCCCGGGATAGGCTCTAGGCTCCCACGACCCTGTATACAGGATAAAGCGGTACAGATGATGAGTGAGTATAGGTGTTTGTTTACATTATTAGTAGCTTATTTTGAAGGAGATTATTAAATCCGGCACATCTGTTCATAACATCGCTTTTACTTAACATGTAGATTTCACTTCTGGTGCAGGTTCAAGCCCAGGCAGATATCTAAGTACTGCAAAAGATTCATTAAATTCTGTTCAGACAGTTTTGCGTGATGCTGTAACAGAAAATATTCCTGAGACTGGTTTCTGGTCCTCCAGTGTATGAAATGTTAAGATATCACTGAAAGAGTGAGTTCTGACAAATGTACAGACAAAACCTTTTTTTTTCCTATTTATATACAGTAGAAGAAATGCATCCTCGCTAGATGGCGCTCTAGACCAGATCAGGGCGACTGAAATACATTCAGGCCAATCCAACTGGCTCATAACCTTCACTTCTATTCAACATTTTGAGTTCTCCTTTGAACAGTGAGATGCATCTGCTATTCATGATCTTTACCTTCATCTCTGGTGCTGTTTGTTAATAGGTGATTTCTGAGGTAACTGGTAAGTCTAAATGAACTACTTCTCTACAGCAGAGATAAGTTTTGGTCTTGCCTTCCTGGGAAAGTCTTCATGAGAGCCAGTTTCATCATGGTGCTTGTTGGGTTTTGCAAATGCACTCGACACAATACTGTTCTTCCAAAAACTGTTCCAGAACAGCTGATCTCTGTGTCTTAAAATAACAATCAACTGTTGTTGTTACTGAATTGCCTAATGCCATATGTGTTGTTTCATAGTTTTGAAATCTCCAGTATTGTAGAATATAGAAAATAAATCACTAAACAAAAAACACTGAATTAGAAGGGTGACGGGTACTGTAGGAAATAGGATAAATGGATAAATAAAAGTAATCTTAGTTGTCAAAAAAAGGGTTCCAAGCATTGAATAAATCTAGTAATATATATTAAGGGTGGAAAACCTTTACAAGAGATGTGGGGAACGTCGATTCAGTTAGAATTTATTTCGTGGTAATTAATGCATCGATTGTTTTAAACCAATTTTTTATTTATACCCGAAGTGGATTTGAAGTGGTAAAATGTCTTGTTGTTCCTCTATGATCCTGCAGGCTCTGAACTCTTCATGCAGCAGAGCAACCAGTGGTAGATACAACTTTTTTGCCAAGTTTGTTTAGAATTGTAACAATCACAAAACAGACTGAAAAATCGGCTCCTGGGTATCTATGAGGGCGTCCTCCTATTTCTTGGGGTACATTGTACAGTTAAATGTCTTTAGGACAGCCTTTCTAATGGCATTCCAGCATCACAACTCGTTTCTTTTTGGTCACGGAACACTGAAAACTCAAATAACGGTCGACAATGTAAAAGCTCTATGCAATAGTTAAAATTCACTTTATTGGCAGATGTATTAATTGACTATCCATACAATTAAAATATGTTTTGACTGTATACCTTGAGTATCAATAGTTATGACCTAGTAAAGAATTATCACATGATTCTTGGCTAAATGTAAGAGCAACAGGCAGGTATATTCACAACAATGTAGTGCTTTTTATTAAAAAACAAACAAAAAACAGAATATAAAACAAACAAACAAACAAACAAACAAAAAAAAGTAAAAACCAACAGCATTTTCATGACTTTAGAATCATAATTACAAACTTTTAACCAGAGTGGAAAAAGTTTTCGACAAACTGTACACAACACAAAATGTCTTGTCAGTCTGTCCATATACAATGCTTGCATGTTATTTTTGTGATTGTCTAAAAGAACTAAACAAATCACACAAAAACACACAAATACAAGAAATACGAGCATATGACCGTTATCACAAAAGGAAAAAAGAAAAGGAGCCGTTTAATTTTCCCCCCTAAAAAAAAACTGAATAAGGGGGGAAAAAATAGATTAAGAACATGATAGTCAGCTGATATATTTTTTTCCTTGTTTAGTTTTGTTTGTTTTCTGCTATTTCCCAAAATAGCATCTTTACATTTTTATGTTGGTTTGTTTTTTTAGTGTTCAACACTTTGCAGCAACGTAACGAGGAGGACTTTTTCCCTCCCCTTCAAACGTAATAATAATAATAATTAGAATAGCATTAAAATTAATAATTACAACGACAGTTGTCAGGTCTGGGGTCGCCGAGTCCATCTCACCTTCCTCCTATGTCGACAGAAAATTTCAGACTCACAAAGTTGCTCACAAAATCCGATCAACGTTCAGCCACGTCCTGCTCTCAAGCCCCAAGCTTAAATGAACAACGATGCCAATACAAACGGCGTAATAATAATAATAATTAATAATAATAATACATATAGGGTTGAGTCCTGTACAATACAATACACAAAAAAAGAAAAAAAAATCCATTATCAAGATATTGCTTTTTGGAGACATCTCTCTCACATATTCCCGTCTGCATATATACATAGCTTGGCACATCATATACACATCTTCCTCTTTTGTCAGTTTAGCCCCTCCCCCACACACCTTACTGCGCTTTTTTTCTCTTACTCTCTCTCTCTTTCATTTGTCAGTTTATCCAAAAACATCTGTTTGCTTGGGGCCAAAAAATAAAAAAGAATTGTCTATTTGTGAGCTAAAAACAACACACACACAAAAAAATCAAATAAAATCCAAAGCCCCTCTCCTTTCTTCTGCCTCTCGTCCAATCGTATCATCCAGGGACGTCCTCTATTTTATTTTATTTATTTATTTATTTTAATCAATTTGCAAATCTTATTTATAAATTTTTTAAAAACCTTTTCCTAAAACTGATGACTAAAACAGGCTACATACATTCAGGGCAGAGCTCTCCTTATCTCGCGCTCTCTCTCTCTCTCTCACACACACACACACACACACACACACACACACACACACACACACACACACTCACTCTCCTCGAGATCATTCTAAGGCGTTATACAGTTAAAGTCAGTGCACCCTCACTGGTTAAGCATCTTGTTAAGCTGGTAAATCGAGCACAAAAAAAGACAAAAAAAAAAACAGGGCAAGCGTCTTCAGACCAAAATCTGTGCTTTTCTTTTTTTCTTTCTTTCTTTTTTTTTTTATAGTCACGGGATAACACTCTGCCACCTCCTCGCGGCACTATTCCAAGTTTACAAAGTAGAGAAACCCTTTCCATCCATCCTGCCCTTTCCAATCCTAATATCATTACAGTATGACAAAACAAACAAAACAAACAAAAACAGATAATGTACTCATTTGTTTTGCACTTTTTTTAACCCCCCCCCTCCCCCACACCACCGCACAGCATCTTTCTTTCCAATACTGTGACGAGTGTCATGTTAGTGTACACCTCTGGGACTGAATTGAAGTCCGTGTTTGGGAAAAAAGTGCAGCTCGCTTTTTCTTTCTTTTGTTCTTTCTTTCTTCTGTTCTCTTCAGCGTGTACGTGCGCTACACGCCGCACCTCCTATGCGTCCCGCGTACTCCCTCTCACGTCTCGGTAAATATTTCGATTTATCCACTAAGAGGTGCTGGTCTCCTTCCTTTCGCCTGCTCGCTCTCTTTCTCGGAGGCCGCGTTCTTTCTCTATGTAGTACCACCTTGGGGGAAAAAAAAAACAAAAAAAAAACGCTGGCCTCCGTTGTGTAACGGAAAAAAAGACTGTTAAGGTGACAGTTTATACTCATATCGATAGGCTTAAATAGTACATATTCCTATGTTCATCTGTCATTGCAACATTTATTTTTGTTTGTTTTAAAAATGCATCAAGGCAATAATTCTCTTGTTGCTGGCAAAAAAAAAGGAAAAAACACTCATGTCCTGTGCACAGACACCAGTCGTAGTTCATTTAGGAAAAATAGAGCAAAATGGAGGACTGACATTTGGAAAAGGGAGGGCCTTTAAGGTTCCGAGCTCATATCTTCATCCCTCTTTTCCGGTTCCTGCATATTGTTGATGTTTGTTTATTTCTTTTTTTTTTATATTTAGCTCATCACCTGCACTCATGACATCACTTCCTGCTCACAAAGTCACTCAGTCCAAGTGTGCGTCTGCGCAGGCGGCGCCCGGAGCCCTCCTCGAGGAGATACGTCACGTCTATAACTGCAGGACAGACAAAAGGCAGAGTAAAGTCTGAGGGAAAAAAAAAAAAAAAAAAAAAAAACGTTCTCGTCAAGCATGTCGTCACTTACCATTCTTGCTGGGGGTCCGGTGCAGGAGGTCCAGCAGAATCTTGTTGAGTCGGTCCCTCTGCGCTTCCCTCCGACCCAAAACGGGCAGGTGCAGCGGTGACTCGGAGAGCGGGGACACCTCGGCTCCTCCTTTCTCGGGCGGACATTCCTCGGCCTCCCTCCTCTCCTCCTCTTCGCCCAGCTCCTCGTCCTCCTCCTCTTCCTCGTCGGGCCTCCTCTGCTCCTGTGGGGGCGCTAGGACGGGGAGCGCTGTCGAGGGCTCCTCCTGGTTACAGACCGCGTGTGCTCCCGCTACTCGGCTTTCGGCGTCACGTGGGAAGGGCAGCTGGTCACATGTCCCACTCGGGGAGGGGTCTTCGTCGCACGCCCCGGGCCCTTTGGAGCGCTCGGTCTTCCAGGCTGAACGCCCGCCGTTTCTTTTGTAGTTGTCGGGTACATGGTGAGGCTGCGAAGGATGGAAATAAAAAAATATATATACAGTGGAACCTTGGATTATGAGCATAATTCATTCCGGAAGCGGGCTCGTATTCCAAAATACTCGTAAACCAAATTTAATTTTGCCATAAGAAATAATGAAAACTCAAATTATTCGTTCTACAGCCCAAAACAATAAATACATAAAAATAATTAATACATATAAAGTAAAAATAAAACAAACCTGCACTTAACATTTAAAAAAAAGTAAAAATAAATCCAGGCAGTTAAGTGTTTCCTTTTGTGCGCGCAGGCGCAGTGTGTGTGTTTGTGTGTGGAATTAGCCCCTCACCTCATCTTAAACAGTAAAACTCCTTCTCCCTCCCACACCTCGCTTTTTAAGTTTCACAACTAACATACACAATGCAAACACTATTAACGGGAAAAAAAAAAGAAATCTCTCTAATGATACTCGCGTGAGCATACTAACGGAGTCACTGCTGTAAAGTAAAAAAAAACAAAAAAACAAATGAACCAGCACCTTACCTTAGAAAAGAATACAAACAAGCGACAGAGCTGAGTTTTCTGTGTAAGTAAAGCGCCAGGGAGATCTGTGTGTGTGTGTGTGTGTCGGTGTCAGTGTCAAATTACGCGCGCGCGTGTACACGCACACACCAAGTGTGTGTGTAAAAAGTGTGTGTGTGTGTCGGTGTGTGTGGGGCACAGTGTCAAATTACGCACGCGCAAACAGGAGAGAGAGGGAGATGTTGATTATAAGAGATGAGCACTAAGACGCAGCAGGGGACTCTTATTTTGACACAGGGGACACAGCAGGGGAGATGATTACCCATAATTCCCGCAGCGCAAGAGAGAGAAAAATCATTGGCTCAGCTGTGATCACTTGCCGCTCGGTGTCAAAATAAGAGTCGCATGCGTGATACATGATACTCGGCACTCGTAAACTAATACTTGATCGGTTTACAATTAAAAATGTATTAAAAATCTTTGCTCGGTTTGCGGAACACTCGTAAACCACATTACTCGCAATCCGAGGTTCCACTGTATATTAAACGGAATAAACACTAAACATATGTACAGTTATCTGACTAAGGACGTGTCTGTCTTCTGACACTTGCTTTGACCAAGATCCGTGTGTGTTATTTCTCCATTACGATAACCCTAGGTGAGATTTTCCCTCATTTTCGATGAGTAATCTCGGTGTGAATGACACTTGCCCACCACTGACAGCTGTCGACTTTCCCATCGAGTGTGTAAACGATATTTAGAAGCATTTACATAATCATTACGGAGGTCAAAATATCTGCTGTGGTTGCAACATCTAAACAAAAACATTTTTTTGAATCTTCTGGGTGACAGTAAAACACTTCAGTATTTGTAGGAAAGTAATAATAATGAAGGCTGAAACACATCCTCTACTCTCTACTCCACTAACATGAGGGCAAAAAAACGATGCGTTGTGGTGCCAGCATGTTTTGCGTTTTTCTCTCCATCAGAAGTGAAAATTCGTTCTCAAGGGACCAAACAGGTGAACGTCTGATGGAGCAAAATCAGTACTATATGGCGAATGCGAACGCTTTAACATCTCAAAATGAAGTTTTGGCCCTTTTGATGAATTTTCCAGCTGATGGTTGACATTTGAACTTTTTCTCAGTCTGCAATTGAGCATGTTTCCATTCTGTCTCTGCTGTTTAGTCTCAGGCTCATAGCAATGAATCCGTGTCTCGTCATCGTAATGATTCTCTCAGTGAAGAATACTTTCACCTTCCTCAGAGTATCGCTCTGAATTCTGTTTGCAGATATTCAAACACTTCTGTTTAGGCTAATTGGCATTTCCAACTTGCCAGTAGTGTGCAAGTAAGAGTAAATTTGAGTAAGTTTGCGTGCTTGTACCCTGGATGTCCAGGGTCTACCATACCTATTTCCCAGAGTTCCTTGGGATAGGCTCCAGGCCTTCCGCGACTCTGTACAGGTCAAGCGGTATAGAGAATTAGCGAGTGAGAAAATGAGCTCTTAGTTCGCTGCTCCAAAAGGAGTAAAAGAGTGCCACAAAAACAGATTTTTTTTCAGAATTTAGGCATCACGGCAGTAAGACCCCAGGTTTAAAGAGAAAAGGACTGACATTTTAATTGGATCAAGACCAAGGCGTTAGGCCTCACTGATGTTATCCTTGCACATCGTGAAGAACTATCTTTTTTTCCCTATCCTAGTTAAATACAATTAAAAGGTGTTGTAGTGAATTTTGAAATAATTATGAGAGTCACAAAAAAGAACAAAAAAAAAAAAAACACTTGGTTATTAGACAAAACCTATGTTTTCAAAGAAAGAAATATAATTTATAAATTATCTTTTAATCTTTTAATATTTGACTGTATTGACAAAAATCCGATTGTCATTTTTACCAAAAATGTTTTTTGTCCCTCAGTTCTCAAGAATAACTGACTTACTTGTGGTGAAATTTCTGGTGAAGGTATGAGGCAGAGCACACTGCAGTTGTTCCCGTAAACATTTATTGAGTGGAACGCCTGATCCCTGAAAATCGACAGTTAACTTGTCGGCAACTTTTTCAGACGTGACTGTACGATCAACAAGTAACTTTTCTACCTTGATGGTGTCCAAGCACTAGTGAAGCGCTGGTAAAAGTGCATCAGTGTAGCAGGGGATTATATAGAGCAGTAAAGGGAGTGTGTACTCTCATAACTGTGCAATCAAAAGTCCCAGGTTGACTTGCAAACGTACTGGTTAACATTTTTTGCCGTAACGACTAGACGGGACAATCAGAAACTTACTGAGAAGTCCCTTTTGGGCGTCAGCCTCTTGGGGAAGTGGTTGAAGGCGTAGGACTTGGTGCAGACTGGATAGCGGTTGCGGTGGATTTTGTAAAAAAGATGAGCAGATTTGTCCAACCGGTAGTCACAGATGTACACGTCCTGCTCCTTCACACCCTTCGGCCGACCTGCCACCGCGAAGGAGGAAGAAGAAAAGGAAAGAGAGAGAGTTTTTAGGTCAGATCGTGTATGAATATGCGTTTGGAAAGAGCTTCAGCATGCATGTCATGTGCTGAGGTTAGTACGTCTCACTCACCCTTGCAGTATGTGTAAAGGTCCAGGACGCAGCACGTCCCCACCACTGCCTCCAGAGGGATGATCTCATAGAGCGGCACTCGGAACAGCTCGTTGTGGTAGAAGCGCCGTGATGGCGAGTGGTGAGTCTCGTGAGGTCGGAAATAGTGATGACCAAAAGCAAACCGCTCACCCCTGAAGATGAAAAAAAAAACAGAGATGATTAAATGACTGTACTTTATAATTAATAATAATAATTTTTGAAAAAGTTTGTTGAAGTTTAACAGCAATGTTTTAGTATGATGTGTGCGAACACTTGAATAGAATCATATCCTAGAGGACACATGCATTATATGAGGATGCACTGACTGTAATGTTGTTTGGGGGAGAGAGATCATGTGTTTCATTATGAATAAAAAAACTTTGAAAAAGTATAATACCAATGACCCCTTCCCCGTATAATACGCATGCCCAGCCCTTTATCATACCCATGACCCCTCCCTGTAGAATACCCATAATCCCCCCGTATATACCCATGACCCCTCCCCGTATAATACCCATGACCCCCTCCCCGTATAATACCCATGATCCCCCTGTATAATACCCATAATTCCCCCTGTAGAATACCCATGACCCTCCTCCCTGTACAATACCCAGCACCCCCACCTCTGTATACCTGTGACCCCCCCCGCCCACCCGCTGTACAACACGCATGATCCCTTCCTGTATAATATCATGACCCTCCTCCTTGTACAGTATAATACCCAATACCCCCTCTGTACCATACCCATGATACCCCACCCCCGGTATAATACCCATGATCCCTCCCTGTTCTCCCTGTTTGCACAAACGCCATCCATAAATCCAGCCTACACAGTGAATGGAACATAACAGGGGGGAATCCTCCCTAATTACCCATAATCCCCCCGTATTCCTCCATAACAGGAGGATTCCCCCCTGTTATGTTCCAGCCTACACAGTGAATGGAACATAACAGGGGGGAATCCTCCCTAATTATATCGTTTCTGTGGTTTATCGCTGTGTAGCGTACTAAAATTGATCGGCAAATGCCTAGAAATAGCTCACTTTTCATTTTTCCAAAGTTTCTCGATGCGGAAGATGTCCAGTTTGTCCCTGTTCACATGGGACAAGAGGCGATAGGACTGACGCAGTGGCTGGCCCTCCGGCGTGCGTCTGCTATCCCTCATCAGGTACACACAGTTACCTGAAAACACACGCATACCAGGTGTGAAACGTACAGTTTGAAATCAAGACATACTGTAGGAATCCATGTTTTCACATCCAACAGATTATCTAGCCTCAAACACACACATACCCTGGTGTAGTAGCAGCTCGTCCCGGAGGAGACAGATATAGTAGATGGAACCTGACTGCGCGTAACTCGGCTGAGGCACCATCGGGACCTCCTATTGGTTAATAAAAATGAGCAGGAAGTTATGTAGCGTGAAAAGTTTTGCGGATTTAAAAGCAGTAGCGGGTTAAAAAAAAAAAAAAAAAAAGGCGACTTACACTGTCCACCGGGCGAGGGTCGCACTGCTCACAGAGATAATGCTCCACCTCAGCCTCCAGACGCATGCAGTCACAGTGCTGCCAGACCTTTAAGAGAGAGAAACAAGAGCACTTTAGCAACAAAACAAGTGCAGAATCCACATTAACACAACTTTAATGTTTAAACAACCTGAATTATCAATGCCGCATGATCTCTCAATACTTTACCAATCATTAGAAAACCATTTTGATTCATAGTCCATAATGTCACGGCGTGCGCCTGTGATGGGTGTGCGCCCAAATCTATTATCGCCCCTCGCTCACTCCGTAGGCTCCCTAAGTAGGCGGCACCCCTTCTGCAGGTGTGCAAAGGGACGAGGCCGCCTATGCGGGCCGGCTGGCAGTGATTAACATTAGTAGGATCTCGGGCTTGCTCCGCATTATAAAAGCAAGGCGCGGAGTTTAGTCCGGGGTCCGAGAAGAGCGTAACGCGGTGGAGCTCGAGAGTGGCATGGGAGTGGGGAAATGGAACCTGCCCCAGAGACTTTGAAAAAGGACATTGGATTTCCGCCCTTTGATCTCCGCGCTGAGGACAGCGCGGGAAAGAGCTGCACGAGCTCCCACGGCATCCTACGTTCCCGCGTCGAGCCCGCCATCGCGTCCCCGCCGCCGAAGAGGAAAAGGCCGCGAGGAGGACAGCGTTAAGGCCGCCGATCCCAATCGGGAAAGCCGCCCAGCCGATGGACGTCCGAGCGAGACTCCCGCCTGAGGCCGCGCCCACAGAGAGCTGGGAGGGGCCAGGCCGGCCATCGACAGCGGGGAGGAACCGAGAGGGAGCGTGCAGGAGCGCTGCCTCGCGTGCTCCATTCGGCCACTCCGCCCACCGCCGCCAGCCGCGTGCCCGCATGCCAGCTGGGCACTGCCTCGGACCATGCACGTGCACACTTTATCCCTTCCCTTTCTTTCCGTCCTACCTCCGTTTACCCTTTCCTTCCCTTATTTATTCCAAATAAATTATCCTTTTCCCCTAAGATCTCGCCTCATGTCTGTGTTTCATGGTGCCGCCCGTGCAACAATGGGTCGAACCCGTTACAATAATTTAATTTTAAGCAATAAAAAAAAAAAAATACTTTTGAATCTTGAATCTATGTTTGATCCTTAACAAGTTATTTGCTTCTGACACAAGGGACACAGAAGAAAACAGAATAATTAATAATGATCCCCAAAGCTTGCAAACATCAAGCAGCAGCTGGTGAACACATCTGATCGTGTTGTTTTATACACCATATAAAAATGCTGCTTTATCTTTAACAGAAGAAACAGAAGCAGCTCCTTCGGATAGTTTCTGGATGAATAAAATCTTTCTCTAAGTACCATGCATTTCTCGCACTGGATCATCAGGCCCTCGTCCTTGTACATGCCACAGATGCAGCGGATGATGTCGTCGTCTTTGTTGACGTGGTGAGCCTGGTCGCGGTCCATCGAATCGGAGCTGTCCGCCTCGCTGACTGTCTCGCCGACGATCTCGTCGATCTGCACGGCCGCCTCGTGCCGAGCCCCGTAATACGCCTTGCGCAGCCGGCACACGTCCCGGCCCACCGAAGACTTCCGTCCGTAGTATTTCTTTACGAGACGGGAAAGAAAATGAGGCAGGAAGTCTGACAATGATATCATTTATTACAGAAAAGAAACACCAGTTAGGAGAAAATGCTTTTGTTTTGAGTGTCTCTTCAGCACGGAGGTAAACAGTTGTTCATGCTGTAACAGAAACACTGACTTGACCTTTGCCTTGGAATGGAGTGCTGTAGCCAAAAATAAAGGCAACTTAAAAAGGAAAACAAAAAGAGAAACATTCCTCGATCTGGGCACGGATTCAGCGGGAGTTTATTTTTATTATTATTTTTTTTTACCATTACATTCCATGGGAGTCTGATTTGTTTTTACTTACAGCTGGAATTTAGATTAAAGCCAACTTTACTGAGAATTTTAACTGTTCCCCATTTATCCTATTACACCAAAAACATGTGAGTCGTGAATAGTCTAAGCTGTTAGCAGGCTTGCTTAAAGAGATAAGAAACATGTACAGGGTGTATTACGAATAAAGTTTGTGCACTTAGACTGACCTCGGCGTTGCGGAACACCTTCAGCATGTCTGTGTCGAAGGCCTCCACTGTTTTGTAATGTCCGGTGAGGATCTGCTTTTCTATGGTGCAGAGGTCCAGAGGATCTGACACCTTCTCATAGTACTGCATGTTCCTGTGTACACGCACAAGCAATGAGACGACATGCTCACAACTGCATTAAAAAAAAATCAATGTTAGGATTTTTTTGGAAATCTAATTTTACACTTTAAACTCAAACAACACGACCAACGATATCCTCAGCTGTCAGTGTACTACATAGGTACCTTTTGTTGTGCCGCCTAACCACCGTATCAATGCACTTCTAATAATTGTAGGCTAAAATAATTCCCACAGCTACATTAAAGCAAATTAAGACTATCTCTATAGTCTTCAGATCATAAAAAAAATCATCAGAGTTCATTACAGTGTGAGAAATCCTACCAATCCTACCAAAAATTCATCCTTGTTCGAAAATCTTCTAAAACTTATTCAGCATCTGAAAACAGCGTAAGGTGGACTGCACGGGTGTGGAGGTGGCTCATAGCCTTTGTACGTGACTCACGCCATTTCATGATGGATCACAGCGTCCAAAATATGCCTGATTACTCAAAATAATGTTTGCCGTTGAACAGATTTGACTGATCATGCATTAAACTTACTGAATAACACGGTCTAATAGTCAATTTTATCAAGTCAATTTTATTTATATAGCGCTTTTGACAATTGACATTGTTGCAAAGCAGCTTTACACAATCAAAAGAAGTAGACATTACACTCTGTAATGGTGAGGTTTATTACAGAAGTGTACGTCAGGTTCACAACTTCTATAGGGATCTAAAACACAGGAATCCAGATAAGACATTATAGCAGGTCGTAAGGAGTCGTAGGTACTTCATAAGCACAGTCGACCCCAAAAATATATATATTTTTTTTAATTCACAGGGAATTGTGAAAAACCGGAATTTTGGATGTGGTCAAAACAAATGCCTATTTTTATAGTTTAAACCCTAAACATGCTCCCGAAACACTTTAGGCTGAGAATGCTCTAATGCCCCTTTAGGGCATAAAACACAATTACTCTTCTCATTATTACTCATGGCACACTTTGGCACATGGCAGCTTTTCCAGACATGTGCTCTTACCTCTTTTTGGAAGGTAAGTTAAGCAGGGGAGCTGCAAGAGCTTGGCCCGAGGAATCTACAAAGATAAATGTTGTAGAGAGAAAGCAAAAGAGAAAGAAAGAGAGAGAGAGAGAAATTAAACAAGAGAGTCGTCACACACTGTACTACATAAGGCTGATGCCATAGTGCTTGGCCGTTAATAATACATTTAATAATTTCATATTACGTATAAAAAAAAAATAGTGCTGTCAATCAGTTAAAAAATTACTCTAGTTAGTCACAGTCATATTAGACTAATCAGAATTTTTAAATTATATTATAATATCTCAAACATTAACATTTAACAAATAATGAATTAAAAAAAATCTCCATGCAGCAGCAACCATATTGTGAGTCATCTGTTGCTTTAGTGGTGAGCGAGTCTGTTATCTCCTTTACAGCTTTCTTTCTTCTGTTTTTAACACATAAAGCGTTAACATTCGTCATCTATTAGGTGTCCTGTTACACCGAGGTAGTTATGGTTACTTACTGATGTTTAGCGGTCACCAGTAAGTGCGATAAAACTTCTTGCTTCTGCCAACTGCCTCACTTTGACAGCCAACATTCAGTTCATGTACTCTTGTAAAAATAGTTTCCCCTCGTGGGTAAACTAAACTTTCACCTGTAATCTTTTTATAACTAAACTTGACATCTGGTGAGGTGTTTCCTCGGTCGTCTTCTGATCAGCGTTATCTCACACAACCATTCTTGCCATTACGGGAAGCCATTAGGGTCAAACTTGTTCGTATGATATTTAGGGCTGCAACAACTAATCCATTAAATTCGATAATAATCGATAATGAAATTCGTTGTCAACGATTGCCGTTATCGATTAGTTAGGATCGATAACGATTAGGACTAACGATTAGATTAGGACTGTTCACGTTACTGAGGAGCGCGACCACAAGATGCACAAATACACAAAGATACACAGCTGCTCGCGCAATGGAGGTTACAGAAGCGGCTGCAGGAAAAGGCGTTCGTCTATGGCGTTATATTCCTGCCACAATTCTGAGCGCGCAGTTTGACATTTTGAGAGCAGACAAGCACTCTATGCGCAGACAGTGTCTCCACTGCGCGCTCAACAGCTCGATTCTGCGCATGCAATGTCTCCCCTGCTCGCACAACATGTTCTCTGCGCACGCACGACTTCTCGATTCTGTGCACGCTCGACTCTGCCTTCACGCGCAAGCAACATTTATTTTCTGTGCGCCTGTACGCTTGTTCAACTTTGTCCAGGGTTACAAAACTGCCCCAAAACCAGCCAATCACAGACTTTCACACACGGCTTCTGATTGGCTGTTCCTTTTCTATCAGCTGGCAATATCTGCAATTATTGTTAAAATGCTGTATTTTGCATACTCAAATTATGTTATTTATGTATTTGTTTTGTTTTTTCGAAAGAGACAAGTCAGCATAAGTGAGTTAATTCAAAAAAGAAATCCCCCATGTACTCCTCAACAAGCAGCCACTATAAAAGATGCCATCCAATATAATTAGAGTACAACAATTGTTTTGCTTTTTTATTTATTTATTTATATTTTGGATATTTAGAGGAGTTTTACTGTTCAATAGCAAACTTTGTCTTAAATTTAAGGTTTAAAATGTCAAAATTAAAGATCATTAAACTCTATGTGGCTTTTGCATTTTTTAAAGTTTAGTTTTATAGATAAATAATACCCTAATTTATGGTTTTATATAGTTATAAGCAAAACATCAAATTAAAGAAGCCTTTAGTTTTTATCCGATTAATTGAAAAAATAATCGCCCAACTAATCGATTATCAAAATAATGGTTAGTTGCAGCCCCAATGATATTAATAATTTGCGTTTAAAAAATTTGTAAGGCGTTAACATTTATCAATGTCCCACATCCCATCAACAGTCAGATGAACCTGGATGAAAGAATATTAAGTCCCCCCTACATACGGACGAGTTCCGTTCCGAGCGCCAGTCCGACTTGTGCATAAATGTTTATTTTTTATTTTTTTTTCTTCTTGAAATTTCCGGTTTTAATGTCTCACCTCTTACTGATGTGTTAGCGTGAACGTGTGTATGTGTGTGTGTGTGTGTGTGTGTGTGTGTGTGTGTGTGTATATATATATATACACATATACACACACAAACGTGCTGACCTTTGTAGCTGGTGATCATGTCGCAGATCTCTTTGAAGATGTGCGCGAGACGAGCCGTGCGAGTGACCTCGGTGTTTTCTTCGGCGGCGGCGAGTCTGCGTGTGCGCACCGAGCGAGACGTCTGTAACGCTGAGAACTGTGTTAGGAACACGTCTGCAACACACACACAGGGAGAGTTAAGTTGTTAAGACACATTCCCACATGTGAACAGATGTGACCCGGGAGTGTATACACACAGGAACACACGCGCACACACACCTGATTTGATGTTGCCGTCATCACGGATGACTCCTCCCCAGCGGGCGTACTGCGACAGGCTGCCGTCCTTATCCCTCTCCCGCTCTCCTTCTCTCTTCAGCAGCTCTCGCTTGTCCCTCATCTTCTCCCAATTGCGAACCAGGAACACTCGGTGCTTCAGCACAAAGTTCCTGCAATCAGCAGCACAGTGTTGTCTACGTTATGAGACAACGTTCCCGATCCGTCGTCCAAAAAAACAAAACAAAACAAAAAAATTTAAAAACGAGATCGGATTCTACCTCTCTCTGTTAGACATCGGCTTCATCAGGAGGTGCTGGAAGAACTTGCTGCTGTCGCTGGACTCCTCTTCCTGGGGACAAAAACAGGTGTGTGTGTGTTACTACAAAAAAAAAAGAAAGAAAAGAAACAGAAAAGAAAGAAAAGCTCTGTGTTGGTTGATTCAGTAACGTTTAGTCGTTGTGTTCGGTCACCGTCTTACCCGTTTTTTGAGCTGATGCTTGGATTTGCGCTTCTCCTTCAGCCTCCCGAGCCTCCTTGCCCCACCTCCTGATCCTCCCGCTTTGCCCGGCAGCCCATTGATCCGTTGACTCTTTCCTCCGATTATGCCGCGGCAGCCTTCTGAGCCACACTTACACACTTGCTGTTGGAGAATAAAGACAATACAATGTCTTATTTGTCTAATAAATGATAGCAAATGCTTTACACATTAAAGAACAAGCTTCGGATTATTTGCTTTTCTACATCACCTTAATATCCCTTTAAAAAAAAAATCCTCTGTACTAGTGTTAATTTTGTCAGATATTTTCAATTTTAGTCTTAGTCCCAGGAAAAACTTCCCTGTTATTTTTTATCATATTTAGTCAATCTTATCCTATCTTTGTTTTAGTCAAGTTTTAGTCGAATAAAAGTCTGGACATTTTAGTCTAGTTTTAGTCAAAGGAACGTTTAAGTATTTTAGTCTAGTTTTAGTCAATGAAAACGTAACATTTTAGCAATAAGATTACTACTAATTAACCCTACAGCATTTTTTGAGGTTTTTCCCAAAATAATTTTCCTAACATTTAAAATTTATCTTTTCATCTGATGTTTTCAGCTAATAATTTTTATTTCTATCCATCATTTTTATTATTATATTTACACACTTTTAGGAATACTGTACTGTAGCTTCTATGCGTCACCACTATTTGCTAACCTATTAGCTTAATGTGTTTGGCGACAGTTTAACTATAAAATAAAATACATCACAACAAAATGATGTTAACATGTGGGTGATTAATTCCTAAAAACTGGGTGATTATTATGGTATGCCTTGATGCATCTCTTCAGGTTTGTGGTATCTTTCCCAGCGATTGTGTGCCCCCACTTTTTCCCCTCCGATATTATTACGTACAGCTTTTATTCTCCGGTTCAATATGAAGAAAATGGGCCCAAATATCGGCTTTTCTCTTTGGCCCGAGTAATGCTGCCGTAATGACGAAGAGTTCATCTCTAACATCCTGTCACTGCGCGTGCAAACTACTCCTGATACACTGAGCGCCGTGACCCGGGAAATACTGCTGCTCACGTCATAATGAATGAACACCGTATTGTTTTTTTAAACCACATTTTAGTCTTGTTTTTTTTTAAATTGTAAACAATATTGCATGCTGATTTCGTCACTGTTACTGTTCATTAATATCGTCTCGTCATCGTCTTGTCTTAGTCACAGAAAAAAAGGTCGTTGATTAATATTTTTCGTCATTATTTTAGCTGACACTACTTTCATACAACTTTTTATAGAAGGCTTGTTTTACAATGACGCTTTATTAGTGGCTTATGGCAACTGAATGAGTGACTGGATCCGATGCCTTTAAACTAAAGTGAGATCTAGTGAGAAACACATTTTTTCCCTTCACTACATGACCTCGAAGCTCTATTCCCACGTAACACGACCCTTAAGTGATGTAAATGAATAGTGCGTCTCATGACTTCATGTCGTGTTTCAGACCATGTGTGTATCTGGAATGCAGGACATAACCCGGAGACTTGCGTACACAACACACCTGCTCTTCTGTGTTGAAGGAGTGGAAATTGTAGTCGTAAGTGAGTTCCGTGCCACTGTCCATGTCTTTCAGGGCAAACAATCCGATCCTGTACACCCCGTTCACCGACCTGGACAGGACAGAAGAAACATGTTGGTTTGTATAATAAGGACTTTGACCATTTGGACATGCACAGGGAGCAAATAGTATTATTTAACAATTCAAAGTTAATTTTAATTGAAGTAATTTTTAAAATCTCTGAATCTGATATAAACCATGAAAAAAAAATTCATAACAGTAAGGAAATAACTATTCTAAACAGCAGTGCATAATTTTCTAAACAGCAGTGCATAACAGCAGTGCATAATTAATAAAGAAATCTGAGAAAGTATCATGACTTTTAAACATTCATTTATTGAAAGGTAACACATTCTCTTATTATTTCATGCAGATTATAAAGAAACTGAAACCAATATGGTAGAATGGGGGGGGGGGACAATTTGGGAGCCCTATCATGGCTGCTCATGAGTCAGCAGGAGGCGCAGGCGCTTCTTTATTCTATATGTCTGCATTTTTAAGAGACTGTTCCTCATTCTTATCATCCAGAATGTGTGCTCACCGTCAGCCCACATGCATGGAGCGGTAAGGCTTTTCGGGAACTTTTTCTGCAGGTGGTTGAGTGAGAGTCAACCCAACAGCATTCCGCTGCTGGCTTTGCGGCTAGCTTTTCATACTCGGATTATTTGTGCTGCGTTGAACAAGGTTTCTTGTGTTAAAGCTTTTGGTAGACGTTCTCAAACACGGTTTCACTTTAGAAAAAAAACTTTGCATATGGCAAATTTGGTGACTTTTAAAGAGACCGACTGCAGACTGGCAACGGCATTTTGATGTATTTTGCATCATCGCGATCGTATCGGTTCATGAGAGACTACTGATCTGCAGAAACTAGGTAATTAATTGTTAGCCGATCGATTGGAGCACCCTTACTTATCCTTCCCATTTTTCTTTTAGGTCATGTTTGTTTTACCTGCGACCCGATCAGTCACTACTGCTACATCCGATTACAACTCAGATCTCAGAACACACACCCAAACTACCAGTTCCTTCCCTGTTGACTGAAAGATCGACATGGTTGCTCATGCTGTTTTAGATGAGGTGTGCGTGTTTCTTTGTCTCGTTTTTTTTTTCATCACGTAGTCTTAGTCGTATACGCGCTATGCTACAAATCGTAAAGATAAAAAAAAAAAAAACTGGTAGAAACTCGAGTTCCATCGAGGCCCTGTAAGACGGAGCGGTTTGAAGTCGTGTTCACACATGGCTTTGGGTGTGTGAGAAAGCATGCGCGGGAGAAGGAATGCACATTTGTGGGTATCGGTGTCTAGTGGGCAGCACAGCTGTGTCCTCCACCCTCTCTTACTAAACAATCGTTCTTCCATGACAAGATGGACGACCCACCAGCTCCTAATCTGGAAGCACTCTTTCAGTGGTGTGCGTGTGTGTAAATCATTTGGTACTAAGCACATGTTGCTCTGTAACCTAGATCTTGAGTTCCAGAGGATGTTTACGCATGGCTAATCATGCCATTTATTATCATCAACATCTGTGAGCTTAATTTGTAGAAAACGTTTAATCGTTTATAACGACGGCCACGGTAACAGACGCTACGTCACTAGAGGACGACCGGGTTCCAGTTATATACGAACTGTATAATCGCTTGATATTTAATCGACACGTCAGTTCTCGGTAGTGTTGATTTAGTTAACCGCGAACTCTGAGCGAATTTCTGCTTTCTCGTACTCAAATGGAAATTCATCAGGTGGTTATTTGTGTTTCTTACCACTTCTGCATCTCGCAGTTAGGCTCACAGCTATGGTTGATGAAGCGTGCCTCGTTGCCCATGCGGTAGCTGTCGATCACCATGCCGCTGTCCAGATTTAGACAGTACTGCCCGCTGTGAGAGAAGTACTGCTCCATCATTCGACTCCTACAAACAGAACAGTTTAGTTACAGACGTGAAAAACCGTCAAAGTTTTTATCTGATCTGATCAAAGGAACATCTGCTCGACAACTGCAGAGATGACATGTCATGCCCTTCTGCTTTGGCAGGCTTATTAGCTTAGATACTCTCAAAAGTTAGGGTTGTGCCTGGACAAGTGGCAAGCTTCGTCTACTTTACAGTGTAGGGATTTATACCACCTGTTACATACAGCACCTGTTTCAGCAAGGCAAAACCTTACTGCTTGTTTGGTGCAGGACCTTCTGTTAGTCGACATTTTTATCTTTTTATTCATGTGACAGAAAATGCCGGACGTTTCTTTCTTGACGTGACCTCATGGCAGATCTCATCTGTGGTCTGACGGCTGCAAATCGCATCCCAAGATCGAGATTAATCTCGTACATACTAGTAACAGTTTATTTCACTTCGTATTGTACAGGTAGTTAAGTGAACAAGTTCCGGGAGCATGTTCGTAAGTCGGATTTGTTCTTAAGTCTGACAAAGTGAGTTTTATACGCCTTTTCCCGGATATACATTCCAATAAAGCATACAATCCATTTGACTAAATTTCTATGATGTGGCTTTATAGTTCAAACACTAAACATTCTCCCAAAACACTTGCATTTCATTTTCATTTCAAACTCTGCTTAATACATTTAAAAAAACAGAATGTAAAGGTAAACCCGTGTACTGCTGTTTCCGGCAGCGATGTTAAGAACAAGTTCCGGGAGCATGTTCGTAAGTCGGATTTGTTCTTAAGTCTGACAAAGTGAGTTTTATACGCCTTTTCCCGGATATACATTCCAATAAAGCATACAATCCATTTGACTAAATTTCTATCCCCTTTCCCCACACTGCCATCATGTGGCCAAAAACCATAATCGCAAAATGTAACAGTGTTGTCTCTGTTCCTTTAAATCGTGAGGGGAATCCATGACGCCATTTTTTCTCAAAGCTGTTTTCCAATGTATTGGGCTGTGAACTCTGTCTCATTGAGGATTTACTGAAAATAGGATTATTCACTATCAGGACAGCTTTACAGGACAGACATTTTCTATCATCGTGCTCCCGAACTGACTGGTGAGGCCGACTCATTACTTCCGTACCCCAACACGCACATGTGGACATCTGGTGCACTTCAGTGTATATGTTTTGCACAATACATGTGAGCTACTTCCATGATTGTAGAACCGCAGTCCGTTCGTATCTGTGGGAAATTCGTAACTCGAATGTTCGTAAGTCTGGGACTACCTGTAATTAAAAATCATGACAGCACTTCATTTGTGCGAAGGAAAGAGGCATGTGTTTGCAGAGATGTGAAATAATATTCACTGGGTTTGCATGGATGGGATCCTTGATGATGTCACTGTTTTATTTTTTTAAACACATTATATGGTGTCCACAATCCAGGAACCAATGAAAGCAAAACTAGTAGCTTAGTATCTGACTTGTCAGACACCATGTAATTTGATGACGCTGAATCAGCAGGAATTTTCTCCATAATGCCAGGCTGAACAAAGCCCAGGGCACAGATTGTGTTTACACCTGCCTCAGATCTGATATCGGCGCGGACCAGACTACCTTCGGGTTGTGGTCTATGAGCTGATTACTTTATCAGACATCGAGGACATGATGAAAACTTACGAGTTCCCATAGATGTGCCTTAAAAACCAGGCCAGACTGGATGCATACCACAGGGACACACTAAAGAGGACAGAGCTGACACTACATTCTCGGGAAGCTCTGATCGTTTTATTTATGAGGAGGCCATATTGGAATTGACGGAAGGATGCTATGAACTAACTGTTCCTCAGGCCTCGATGAGTTGAAGCGTGAAGCAGTTTTAACAGAAAGCTGAAAATGAGCTCTTTTTTTGTTGTGTAGATATTAGCAAGATCGCTCACAGTGACATAAAACTTTTGTTTCTAGCCAAACACCTGTTGACCGAGCAGGTTAGTCAACCTCCTGAAATTTTTTTTTAATGCTTTAAATGTTCCTTCCCTCAAAGGTCCTTCCACCACAGGTATGTGAAAGTTAACTTGAATACTAGAATCATGACAAACAGGTATAACCTGAACACTAGCTGCTTGGTTAATTGGTTTGCGATGTCAATGAGGAAACAAATAACCAGTATGAGAAAAAAAAAAGTTATAAGTTACATTCTTCCCCATCGACTAGAGGTGGAACAAAGTGAATTTTTTTTTATTTTTGGAATACTCCAAGCCAACCTATTTGTGATTTTTAAACTAGTTTTCTTGCACTTTGAAGCTAGTACATGGCTAACCTGAACTCCTGCTCGCTGACCACTTCTCCGAGGTACTCGATGATGAACTGGCCAGAACGCAGCGGCTCTTTAGTGCGGATGCCCCAGCCCTTCCCTTCTGTCCTGAAACGCTCCAGACACTGGACCCACTCATGCCGCTGGATTCTCTGATTATCGCAGTGCTCTCCACATGGACACGTGCTGGGGGAACACTCGGCAAAAATCATCCTGAGAGAGAGAGAGACAGAAAAAATAAGAGTGGACTTAGAATCCTGTATTAAGAATTTTTTTTTTTTGGGGTGTTGTGTCTGACTGGCTTGTACACATACACTAAGGGAAGGGAAGAATTTTCATATCAAGCTAAAAGAGTTTTCCGAAATTAAACCATTATATACCATATACAGTCGACCTCCAAAATTGGCAGGGGTTACGCGTTCCTAACTCTGCTTAATACATTTAAAAAAACAGAATGTAAAGGTAAACCCGTGTACTGCTGTGTTTCCCGCAGCGATAGAATGTAAAACACAGATGTTACCGCTCTATATGTACTGCAATTCATGCAGGCGCATTTTCTTTTGATATGTGCTCTGGTTTTCTTTGATATAAAGTACTGTAGGGTAAATAAGGTAATAATTCATAATCACAAGCCGCGTTTTTTTCCTCTACAGATACTTTGCGTTCTCTCTTCAGTAATAAAAGAAATATATACAGTATTAAATTTTATATGGAGATATGGCTGAATGTATGTTAATATTTACGTTGGGAAATTAGTTAATTATATTGTTCTTAATAGTTTAGCGTGAAAAATTACTAGGGGTGCTCCGATCAGGATTTTTGAGGCCGATCACCGATTTCCGATCACTAGAAGCTGTATCAGCCGATACCGATAACCGATTACAGGGTCTACTTGAAGCCTTATCGTGTAGCATTATTTATTAAACTATATGTAACAACATTGTAAATTAATTATTGAAATTACAAGAAGATGAATATCATGAATTGACAACTGTATTTATTGGCAAGCAACATGGGCAACACGTCATCTTAAAATATAGCAGCCTGTGCTTGGTTAGTAATTGGTAACAGCTTAGAGCTTGACAAATACAACTTTCCTGTGGATTGTATAAAAGTAAATAAAATATCAGACAGGTGGGACGTGAGTCACCGGAAGTTCTGCAAGGTCCGCAAGCATCCGTGAGGACCGGCAAAAAAATGTAACATTAACATGTTAAACATGCGGAAGGATGGAAATGTAATCACAGCGCCAAAACTCGCGGTGAATCATGATGAACCGTACTTACGGCCACCGAGCGAAACCGCGTAGGTGAGATAGGGGTATTACCGACAGCTTAGTGAGTGGCGGCGCGCAAGTTGCTGAAAAACTGCTCCTGTTCTTTGACGTAACTAAACTTCAAATGCCTGATGAAGTTCACGTTAAAATGCTTTGGGTGCTTAACGCCTCGTGGAACTGACTTGTTACACAGGTTGCAGATTGCCCATGTACTGTCATTTTCACACAACACGTAGAATTGCCAGACCGGTGAAGCCATTTTAGCAGCGCGCAAAAAAAAAAAAAAAAAAAAAACCTGCGAGTTTTGCGTCACCAGATCAGCTTTTCTATATCGGCTATTATAGAGACTGCCGATCAAACTTCCCAAAGCTATTATCGGGCGATTATGATCGGCGACCGATCAATCGGATTACCCCTAAAAATTACGCACAAAAAAAAAAAAAATTATGTAGGGCGTAAATTAACGGGGCATGCAAACTCCATGCACACAGTGCTGACCACTAAGCCGCCATGTATATCCGGTCATATCCATAAATATTTGTTCATTGACAAACGTTGATGTTAGGGCTTCTATATAGAAGAAGTGAATTATTTAAGCACATATTTCAAGGTTTCTAACAACATCCGTGGACAGATGAGACATCCTGAAAGAGTGTAGCAGAGCGACCCGGATAAAATTTGTTTTAAAAAGTATGGAAAAGGAAAAGGACCTGCTTGTGATCTTTTAGCAGGGGACTGTCCCTCAGTGTGTGTGGAGTTTCCCTGCTCTTCCTGTGGGTTTCCTTCTACGATCCAAAGACCTTGCAGTGTAGTTTGATTTCCAAACTGCCCCTATTTGGTGTGTGCCCTGGGATGTATTGGCACCCCATCCAGGTTGGACTCCACCTTGTGCCTTAAATCTCCCTGGACAGGATAAGCGCTATAGATAATAGACGAATGTTCAAACACTTGTGAAATACGTGTGTGTGTGTGTGTGTGTGTGTGTGTGTGTGTGTGTGTGTGTGTGTGTGTGTGTGTGAGAAATATGTGTGTATTGGAGAGAGAATAGCTGCAACAACACTGCACATTTAAATCATATTCATGATTTAAATTCAGCCCCGGTGTACTGTAATAGACAGCTGAAATAACAACATTGACAATGTGTTTCAATATTGATGTAGCTGACTGTTCAAACATTATGAATAATAGTTCAAAAATCAAGGGGAAAAAAAAAACCTGTTAAGGCAGTCGTCCATGCAGCCCTTGGCAATGTGGTCCTCGGGGGACCTGCAGTTACAGGTAGTGGCTTCGTAGCCTGAGAGCGGCTTTACATCGAAATAAACGTCTAAAAGGGAGGAAAGACAGGACCGGTTATTGATGAGCCACACACTTGAGAACACGACCTTATGTAACCCAAAATGCAAGAGGCGTATGTAGGCAAACTGTAGAAAGCTTACTTGATCTTATTTTCTTGTAGAGAGGGACATCCGGTCTCTTATGCAGCTGAAACAAATAATACGTTGTTAACAGTTTGTTAGACTGTTGTGTACAAAAATAAAGCAAAGTTGCATGGGGAGGCTACCTGGTCATGCTTCCAAAGCCACAGGATGTCATAAGGCAACTGAAAATCTATTCGCTTCTGTCTCAAGTACTTCCCTGGAGAGAAAAGGAGGCAAAAAGGTTGTTGATAATAGACAGGCAGAGAGAGAGAGAGAGAAGGGGGGGGGGGGGGGGGGGGGGTTGATATATCGGACCACTACGCTTAACCTTGCAGAATGCAGTTTTTGCACAAAAGCCGACATTACTGAATATCTCGCTGAAATTAATTTATAACCCGCTAGCCGGGAAAATGTGTAACTAACGATCGGCACTGACCCTCTGCGATCCTCAAATGAATCAATGCTCTGAATAGAGATTGAAATGAAAGCCACCTGCGCAATTTGTTCAATCTCAGCATCGGAGATAACTGATCAAAATTTTAACGGGTCTGTTAGTGTTTTAAGCTTTACGAAATAAAAAGGGACATAGAAGGAAGCTAACAAGATGATGAGCAGGATTGAACCACACATTTGAAACTAAAGCTCTAACAAACATTTTATGCTTTTTAGGGCCCAAGCACTATAGGTGCGCAGGACCCTCTTGTTTTTCTAAGGATTATTTTATACATTATATGATATTATATCCAACACGAGATCTTGTTGGATAACTCATACACACTTTCACGTAGGCACACGAAAGTCGGTACACATTTAGAGCTCATTGAGGCAAACAACTTTCGCACTGCATGTCCTGGGCTTAACTCAACAGGAGGCAGGTTATTTTGGGTCGTTCCCAAAAACGCACCAGATGGATTTTGCTATACTCTATTTATATGATCGCCACCAAACCGGGCCTGATCTAAAGACATTGAGGATACAAAATTGCGGAGGGATTTTTGATATCTCAAATGGGTCAGCCATGATAATGCCTTAAACTTACACAGAAAAATGATAACTTTCTGTGTGGCATTATATTGAGTGACATTATATTTAGTGACATGTTCAGTGGCATCACGTTCAGTGACATCACGTTCAGTAACATCATAGTGTGATGCGTTTTTTCCAGCATCTGTGACCTATTGTACACACATACACATCACAAATGTTAACAATCACACACACACACTCATACATCACACATGCACACATACATACGCACACATTACAAATGTTAACACACACACACACACAAGCATACACGCACAGGCACACATGCACACACACATACATATACACACATTACACGCATTAACACTCTCACATTTAACACACACACTAACACACTCAACAAATATTTAGGGCCTAAACTGACATCAGCCCTATATAGTGTCTGGAATGTGCAAGTTGTATGGTGCACCTGGGCAACGATGGCTTTTTGTAGGTCTTAACACGCTCAAATAACACACAGGTTGTGCAGTGCCCCCAGTATGGAAGTGGCGTAGGTGCTTGGGCCCGTCATCGTTGCTTACAACTGTATTTTTATTTGTTTTCCATGTGATATAATCATCATTTGGCTCTTGATAATCGGACTCACCAACATGAATCGGAGCAGGAAGCAGGCCGTACTCGTGTTCGCCTGGAATGTACTCCAACTTCTCCTTCTTTAGCTGTAGCAGTTGACCACGAGGACTGATCATGAGACAGAAAGGTAAGACATCGTGAGAAGACATCTTATGAGGGTATCTACAAACGTTTGAAAAGATTTCTGCTTTACATACTCATCTGTCTTGTAGACGTCAGAATAAAGACCAGCCTTCTGAAATTTCTTCTTCGGTGGCCTAGCAGCTTTTTTCTCCCGTTGGGCCGTCACTGGTGCGGGCAAGGCTTGTACCATGGGGGACTGACCTGTGCGTTTAGGGGAGGAGTGGCCATCAGATTTCCCTTCCACAGCACTAAAAGGTAAATACAACCATGTTAGGAGTATTCCCTAGGGTTGAATGATTTGGTCCAATTTTTTACACGCAGATTTGCCTCAAATTCAAAAACTTAGCTGTACATGAAATATAAAAAAAAAATAGAAACCTTTGAAAGCTTTGCATCTCCTCATGTGAGAGCCATTCTTTCCCTGCTGCCGGTTGTCCCCGTGTCACTGTCTCCTCCTCCCTGACCTCAGGCCGTGCTTCCACCTCCTCCTCCTCTTCTTCCTCCCTCTCGTGCATGGTCTCATCCTCGTCCTCAATGTTTTCATCCCTGTCCCTGTCCCAGTGCTTCCTCTTCCTTCCCTTCCGCTTTTGTCTCTGTATAACAGACTCTATGGCGTCTGTGACTGTGTCTTCCTCCCATTCTTTGCTATGCTTCTCCGGTTCAGGCTCTGGTGGCGGAGGCGAGACGGGAGGCAATGTCGACGGGGAGGGTAGAGGATTCTTCCGGGGTCGTCCCGGTCCTCTTTTCTTGACCATGTTATTTCCTGTGCGTGCCTGCCTCTGCAGCTTCTTGGCCCGGAGAATCTTGTTGACATGATGCAGGTTGTTTTTGGGAGGAGGCGGGGCCAAACGTTGGGAAGGACGAGACGGGGAGGAGTCCAAGCAGCATGCGGGCTGTGAGGAGCGAGGGGATGGACTCGCCTCAGGCTGCTCCAGGCCACAGGTGGTGATGCAGGAGGACGAGTGGGAGACAGACAGAGGAGTATGATGATGGTGTCGGTGTTGGGGCGTGTCAGAAAAATCGGGTGGGCTGAATTGACCGTATCGTGTTTGTATACCACAGGTTCCTTTGAAGATAAATTGAGAAGACAAATTATTAGTTATATTTTAGCTGTTTTAGACTTCAGTGTTTCATAAACCTCTTGTATAATGTAATTCAATAAATTTTTACATCATATTGACGACAAATAATAGCGTCAAAAGAACCTGTCTGATTAGAACCGATGTGGACATGCCTTACAGCCCTTATACGAGGGTGAGTCAAAAATTATTCACACTTCTGTTGGCTGCACAACGTCTTATCGGCGCTTTTCATTCAAGGCTACTGTCTCCCAGGTTTGAACACTTTACATCAGTTCATTTGTAACTGCAGTGCGATCAAAAATGGACCCCCTACTTGTGATTTGAACGAAAGAAAGAAAAAAAGCAGCGTGTAATAATTAATTTATTTGTGGTCTGAGGGTGTACCTGGTGCTGTTATTTATCTGAAACTTTGCACGCAGTATGGAGAAAGTGTTCCATTGCGAAGAAATGTGTATGGATGGGTAGAGAAGTTCAAAGACAACACGTGTTAGAAATCAAAAAAGTAGCCAGACGTCCACCCACGTCCACGACATGTCATGACAATGGCAGTCTGCACACTTCTGCCCACTCTGACGACACTCTGCAAAAACTTTTTTTCTTGAGGTGTTAAAGAATCCTCCATATAGTCCTGATCTTGCTTATCAGACTTTCACCTGAAAGCAGCCCTACGAGGATAAGATTAACTTCTGATAAAGAAGTGAAGACAGCGGTGCATTCATGGCGCGCATTTCAGCTTAAAACCTAAAAAGCTTTTTAATGAGGGAATACGAAAGCTTGTTGACATACACACGTGGACAAAATTGTTGGTACCCTTCGGTCAATGAAAGAAAAACTCACAATGGTCACATAAATAACTTTAATCTGACAAAATTAATAATGTAAAAAAATTCTATGAATGTTAACCAATGAATGTCAGACATTGCTTTTCAACCATGCTTCAACAGAATTATTTAAAAAAATAAACTCATGGAACAGGCCTGGACAAAAATGATGGTACCCCTAGAAAATACTGAAAATAATGTGACCAAAGGGACATATTAATTCAAGGTGTGTCCACTAATTAGCATCACAGGTGTCTACAATCTTGTAATCAGTCAGTGGGCCTATATATAGGGCTCCAGGTAGTCACTGTGTTGTTTGGTGACATGGTATGTACCACACTCAACATGGACCAGAGGAAGCGAAGGAAAGAGTTGTCTCAGGAGATTCGAAAGAAAATTATAGACAAGCATGTTAAAGGTAAAGGCTATAAGACCATTTCCAAGCAGCTAGATGTTCCTGTGACTACAGTTGCACATATTATTCAGAAATTTAAGATCCATGGGACTGTAGCCAACTTCCCTGGACGTGGCCGCAAGAGGAAAATTGATGACAAATCAAAAAGACAGATAATCCGAATGGTAACAAAAGAGCCCAGAAAGACTTCTAAACAGATCCAAGGTGAACTTCATGCTCAAGGAACATCAGTGTCAGATGTGTCAGTGTCAGTGTCAGTGTCAGCACCATCCGTCGCTGTTTGAGCCAAAGTAGACTACATGGGAGACGACCAAGGAGGACACCATTGTTGAAAACAAATCATAAAAAAGCCAGGCTGGAATATGCCAAACTACATGTTGACAAGCCACAAAGCTTCTGGGAGAATGTCCTATGGACAGATGAGACCAAAATGGAACTTTTTGCCAAGGCACATCAGCTCTATGTTCACAGATGGAAAAATGAAGCATATCAAGGAATGAACACTGTCCCTACTGTGAAACATGGAGGAGGCTCTGTTATGTTCTGGGGCTGCTTTGCTGCATCTGGCACAGGGTGGCTTGAATCTGTGCAGGGTACAATGAAATCTCAAGACTATCAAGGGATTCTAGAGAGAAATGTGCTGGCCAGTGTCAGAAAGCTGGGTCTCAGTCGCAGGTCATGGGTCTTGCAACAGGACAATGACCCAAAACACAGCTAAAAACACCCAAGAATGGCTAAGAGGAAAACATTGAACTATTCTAAAGTGGCCTTCTATTAGCCCTGACCTCAATCCTATTGAGCATCTTTGGAAGGAGCTGAAACATGCTGTATGGAAAAGGCACCCTTCAAACCGGAAACAACTGGAGCAGCTTGCTCATGAGGAGTGGGCCAAAATACCTGCAGAGAGGTGCAGAAGTCTCATTGACAGTTACAGGAATCGTTTGATTGCAGTGATTGCCTCAAAAGGTTGTGCAACAAACTATTAAGTTAGGGGTACCATCATTTTTGTCCAGGCCTGTTCCATGAGTTCATTTTTTTTAATATTTCCGTTGAAGCATGGTTGAAAAGCAATGTCTGACTTTCATTAGTTAACATTCAGAGAATTCTTATTTATTATTACTTTTGTCAGATTAAAGTTATTTCTGTGACCATTGTGAGTTTTTCTTTCATTGACCGAAGGGTACCAACAATTTTGTCCACGTGTGTATGTGTATTGAAAAGCAAAGGGATTATACCAAAAAAAAAAAGTGTTTGTCTTTTCTACAAGTTAATGAAAATAAATAGTACAGCCAGAGTGCAGATAATTTTTGACTCACCCTCATGATTATACACAAGCTGCAATTCACAAACAGTTCATGGTCTAGGTTGAACATATGAAAATTAAGGCGGACAGTGGTTTTGGGCACACTTGACTGCTAATTTGCATCTTCCAGCTATTTCGGTTTAAAGTGCTATGCTGAACTTTGGTTAATTGCATTTGGTTTAAAATGGCTTAAAATTTGCTTCATTTTCTTCTCATCTAACTAAGTCATTAGCGTCACGGGCTCTGCCTAATAAAGTTCAGCGAAAAACAGATCAACTTTGTCGTATCTGATTAACTTCTAACTCCAGGGTGGCTTTTTCAAAGTGTCCTCCAGATGCGGATCAAGTTTGGTCATGATTACCCAGACAGAAAGAAGCTTGAGCGAGCATTACAGAAGTGGTAAAGAGTAAATTTCAAATTTTAACAAGTTTTAAAATGTATAACATTATAACCCATTCTGTCCTGTTCCATTCCATAAACTTCCTTTAATCAGTGTAGCTCATATATGCAGTCAATGAACACCTATTATACAGCCAATTATCACTGACTTAGTCTGACTGGATTCCTGCTACTCTACTGTAGATCGCATAGGGTGATCTACATATGCATGTACACATATGTATGAACTAATACTTGCTAACTCTTGTTGCTATTTCAAACATGTTGTATAGATAATGTGACAGACATTTAATACTGTTGAACTGTAGTTTAAGGGCATGTTCATGGAGCGCTTCCTCGCTTTCATCAACTATAGGTTATGCCTGATCTCCATGTCGTTAAACTCAGGGGGAAAAATGCCTAAGCTGCACACTGACCCATGGTTGTATTACCCTGTTTTACAATTACAGTTTCCCAGCTTCACTTGTTCCCCTCCCCAATGTTTCACAGACTATGGTGTGTATTTGAGCATGAAATTTCTTAATGAAAATGAACTGTGCTACTGTGCAAAATGTGTGTAAAACATACAACCACTACACTATGCTCCTGTGATTCAGTCTGGTTTGAATTCAGGCTAAGACAATTGAAAGCTAACAGCTATGTGAACCTGACATGAGTGTAGCCAATAAAAGTCTTCTCTTCTAGAAGAATTCCTCAATACATTGTAATAACAGAAAGAGTTTCTGAAGGACATATGATTAACAACTATAAGAGTACGCTTTGCTGCATTTATTGTACATTCACAGTGTTAAGCTAGAGTCACTTTTGAGAGGATCAGATTTTTATTTAGTCACTTGTCAAGACTGGCTAAGTAAACCCTAAAAACTGCAGAACAGTCTGTTTCATTGTTATTAAAAACTTGATAACATCACTTACCTGGCTCTCTCCTCTCAGATGTGGAGAGGTCTTTCCTCAGTGATCGGTCCAGACGCGTCAGACTTGAGCCCTCTGAGCTCCCACCTTTCTTGCCCTGATTACATCTAAGAGAAGTCCGAGTGAGGGCTGAAGCAAAAAGGTTAGTGTGGTGGGAGCCTGAGTCCTGTTCCTCATTTGGTGAAGCATGATCTTCATCCTCACTGTCCGAGCAACCCACAGAGCTGTGCACATGCCCATCAGAGAACGGCCCCTGTCCAAGAGTCTGATTGTGGGAGAGTTTGGAGTAATCAACATCGTAGCTGCCGATCCGGAACCAGGAGTCTGCAGGATGGTGTCCCCGATTCCCCTGGCCCAAGGACAATCTTGAAGGCAACAAACAGGACATAGAGGCTTCTTTCTGCTTGTACCTTTCTGCTGAGGATGACGAGGAGGAAGACGGGGAGTTGCCAGAAGTGGCGGCTGTTTGTTTGTTTGCACTGGAGTCAGCTGAGCTATCTGGACCATACCCACAATGCTTGAGCGATTCCATGCTTCCTCCTCTCCTCGTTCTCTCCACTCTTCCTGCTCCTATACCATCGCCTCCATTTCTTCCTCCTCCACCACCACCACCAACTCCTCCACCGTCATCATCCTCTTCCTCTCCACAGCGATCACGATGTTTATGTCTGTGCTTGTGTTTGTGGTGCCAACTGAATGACAATTCTGAAGACATAGGAGGGTACAGCACCCCCGAACGCCCCCCACTGAGATACTCTTGTCGTAGAAGCTTATGTTTTTTCTTGTGGAATTTAGAAGGGTTGAGAAGCAGGTGGGGAGGGTGATGGTGGTGATGAACATATGAAGGAGGAGGCGGTGGAGGGAAGGACGGACTATGGTGGCCATGGTGAGATGAGGCAGAATGTGGAACCTGGTGGTGAGGGTGAGGGTACAGTGCACTGGCTGGGGGATAACCCCGATAATAACCAAGTCCAAGAGGAGCTGATGAATATGGAACACCATAGGAAGGATGATAGAACCCTCCACTTGTTAGAGGGAACCCTAGCCCAGGAACAAAAGGCACCTCTGACATTGACTCTCGAAGCTTAGGGGGCCTTCCACGCTTTTTCTTAAGATCAGGCTTACGGACATAGTGCAGAGAATCGCATGGGTAGGCTGGGTGGGGTGAGTAGTACCCACTAAAGTTAATCCTGAAGATTGTGGGTAAAAGGTCTCTATGCAAATAATGATGAGTTGCGGGGTTGGTGCCACCACCAATGCTACTGCCGGCTCTGGTACTACCCAAACCAGCCTCATGACTTGTGCCAGATGTTCCAGCACTGAGACCCAAGCTGCTGCCCAGACGAAGAACAGGTGTGCGGTGTGAAATCCGTATTCCACAAAGCCGCACGCATATCTCATCAAGCTCAGCCAGGAAGTCAGGATCTTGTCTGCGTGACCGCAGCTGCAAGTACTTCTTCTTGCGCTTGCGTTTCTGCCTTTTCAACTTATCATAACCTGGGCATCCATGACCACGCCGTTTGCACTTATGTTTATGCTTCTCCTTGTGGCCCACTAGTGCAGAAGCAGGAGCCAATGGATGTGGTCGTCGTGGATCAGCTGATGACCTCTCTCCAAGTGGAGATGGTGTGGGTGAAGGGCAATCAAGAAGAACAGTAGACGAATGTCTCCTACTGCCTCTTGGGTTATGCCCTACCCCGATACCCACTGATGACCCCATTATTCCAGGCATTAGTAGCCCATTGGTCATACTCTGTGAGATACCCAACCCAGGTAACCCACTAGCACTCCCAGCCTTCTCCCCACGATCTGATGTACTGTTGTTGTCTGTTCCAATACCACTGTCGCTAGGCACGGTCTCCTCACTGTGAGACTCACTGACTGGGGAAGGCGTGGCCTCTTTCAGCTCACTAAGAGGAGCAGGGGACGTAGGCAATAGGGGCCTGGGAGGCGAGAGCTTGCGGCAGTGGTAGTGTTGTCGGTAGTGGTGGTGGTGGTGATGGTGACCTCTGCAAGAAGGCTTTTTCTGCGAGGAGTGTGAAGACGCCGAACCTCCCAAAGAACGTGGGGAGGGTGCTGAAAGAGTCGGTGGGGTAAAGGGAAATGAGTGGTGGCTACAGTGTGAGTGGGGCATCAAGTGGACTGACCCGGGCTCCACAAAACTAGCGTCGCTGATGGGGCTTTGCCCCCCACTAGATTGGGAAAGTGAGGGAGAAGGAAATATGTCAGAGGGGGGAATCTGGTTTTGCTGGTTTTGTGAAACCAAGGACTGATGTGAGTGATGTGGGGAGGAAGTGTTTGGGGTCAAAAAGGGTTCAGGTGGGGGTGTAGGGGCACCCGGTGAATTGTTGGCTGGTGCTTTTGGTTTGCGGCCCCTTCTTTTACCCATGTATATTGTCCCTTTTTTGCTTACATTGATTTGAGGTCCCAGTTTGCCACCAAATGTTGCAGCAAGGGTTGAGAGAGACTGTGAAGCAGAAGCTACTGTCCCCGACATACTTGTAGTTTTGGGGACCTCTGGCTCAGTTCCTGATCCTGAGCCCAACAGTATCTGACTGAGAAGCCTCTTACGCTTCACAGTCTTCATCTTGTTGATCTTGCCTATAATCGTCTTCATAATGAGCTGCCCATTGCCTTTGTTGTGAAAACCCTTATCACCTGCAGCAGTATCACCAGGCTCTGGAGCAAGTGTTGGAGGCTGGGTCTCCTGTGGCAGGGTTGGAGGTAAGCGTTTTGGTCTTCCTCTTTTGCGTGGCATGGGTTTAGGAGGATTCAGATCCACCTCTGGGTGCAAAACAGGGGGATCCTGCTCCTCTTTGGACACGGAGTAAACTTTTTGGGGAGTAACTTTGAGAGGCAAACGACCACGTGCAGGTGCATCCAGTGTTGGCATTTTGGATTTGGGCCGCCCCCTTTTCTTGGGTGGTGGTGAATAGAATCCAGGGAGCACGCGATTAGCATTGGGGGGCCTTCCTACAGGTCGACGAATAGGTGGGGAAGATGAACGGTCTGTAGGCAGTATGGTGCATTTGGTTTGACTAGGAGTGGCGTCTTCTATCGCTCTTTGCGTGCGACTGACTGCTTTCGTCCAGCGAGGTCTTCGACCCCGCCGTTTCTTAAGAGGCTTAGACTCCTGTTCCGTCGGAGATCCAGGGGATGCAGGGTCATGGTCATCACAAAGCGGTGAAAAACTGCTGCTAGAACTGGTAGGGATAGGAGGAGAAGCAGTGTGTTTGGTGCACTCAGCAGGGCTATGATCCCCACTTGTTCGACTTTCTTGTGCAGGACTTCGTTTAGATGGACTTAAGCTTTTTCCCCTCTCTCCTCGAGGTGCAGAGAACAGCCCCTTCTCTTTAGTGTCCTGCTTCCCTGACAATGCCGGGGAAGAGCCTTTTCTTATTTCTCTGGGACTGAAAATGTCCTTGTCCCTCTCTTTCTCTCTATCAACTGATTCATCTGTTCGTGAGGGGCTTGCAGTAATCCTTGACCCAAGGGAGACAGGCATCACCTGGTGGCTGATCCCACTCCCTATTCTCTCTAAGGAAGAGGAGAAGAGAGAAGGTGTGGATGAATGTGGCCCAAGGCGAGACTGCGATTTTATTCCATTGCTATTATCGTCATCGTTGCTATCAATATTGGTTGTTAAGCGGCAGTTGCTATAAGACACTACAGGAATGTTGTTGCTGCTGGTACTGTTGCTACTTGTAATGTCCTTTGAAAGTCCACCAGCTTCCTCTTTTCTAGGTATGCCAGATAACTTCTCCAGGATACTGTCTTTGTTTCGTGAGCCATATGGACGTCCTGGGGGCCGTGACACGGGTGGAGGAGGGGCAAGGTGAGCTACTCGGGAATATGTGTTCCTGTTGGCCATGGCCCGCTCAGGCCGTTGCAAATTGGAGATCAGGGGAGGCGAGCTGCTGTGTGGTGGAGCTGGGGTTACTTTCCGAACTTTAGGCTTAGGACACTTAGTAGGTGGGCAGGTGGCTATAAGCTGCGCGAGTTTCTCAGTGACTGTAGGAGCACCCCAGTTTGGAGCTCCTCTTTCTTGCTCCCTCTGGTTATCTGTGTAAATGTATTGAGGGGGCTTTGTGACTCCATCGGTTTTGGGGTCATGTGGAGACGCACTGGGGGGAGGAGTTGGTAGTGAATGAGCTGGTGGGTTGTTTTGGGGTACCAGGCTCTTCTTTCCAGAGGAGTGTGATTTGCCGTCCGATACAGGGCAGTGACTGTTAAGGGATTTTTCTGAAGATGCAAGGGTTTTCACATCAGCCTTTCCTTCTGACTTGCAAGTCATCTTCGGGGGACCCTATTGAGAGAGGTAAAACAACAATTAAAGTATTTCCAAAACTAAACAAGTGGGATGGATTTAACATGATCCATAAAAAAAATCATCTTTTTTTACTGAGAAATCAATATTACAGACATATGGAAAGAAGAAAATGAGACTTCCAGGGACAATACGCTGACAGAAAAAAACATAATCAAAGAAAAGAAAGAAATGAGAACAAGAAAGCATGTAGATCTCAGGGCCTGATTTTCATCTTGGGATTGAAGGTATTTGGCATGATTTTAATCATTCCCATATTACAAACCAAGCCCATAAAATTCCTCCACAGGTTTATCAGCTATACAGATACCCAGATATAAAACGACTAAATTAAATGAAGAGGAAAAAAAAAAAAAAAAAACTGATAAAACAATTTAGTGTATTTGTAGGCTGTGGTTATCCATCCAACCTTTCATTCTCTCTCTCTCAATTTTGCATGTAGCACAGGCATCTTATTTGAGGGGGAAAAAAAACAAACCACACTAAAAGTTTGCATAATCTGTCTTATAACTATAGGCTTAAACATGACAATAACACGGTACATCGGCAAAAGTATATGGACACCTGGCCATCCCACCCACATTTCCCTTCACTGTAAGGCACTAATGTCCTTCCCAGAAGAGTGGAGATTCCAAAAATAAACCCTTTGTTGTTTTAGTAATGGGGCACAAGCACATGTGGGTGTGACTGTCAAGTGTCCACAAACTTTTGGGCATAAAATGTAAATTCTTACATGTCTTAAGCATTGGAATAAACAAGAAAAATGGTTCAATTGGTTGAACAAAAATTTAAAAAACCTACCAAAAATTTTAGCTTCCCCCCTTTAATCAATATTTTGGCAGAATGATTATGAATATAATGAAATTTTACCATTTTTATGAAAATAATGAATTTTAATTAAATTTCAAAAACGCCACTTTGACAACCTTACCCTCTTAGCAGGGGTATTCCCATTCACAGAAGTTTCAGGGCTGGTGGTTGTGGAAAGCGGAAGAGAAGGGGTAGTTGGTGCAGTGTTTGACGGATGGACTGATGACTGAGGCACTCCCGGGTTAACAGCGGAGTCCTTTTCTACTTCTTTACTGTGTGGTACACCAGGAGTGCTGCCACTGCCGTCGGAAGGTCCCACTCGGCGACTGCCTCGTCCGCCGCCTCGGCTCCCAGGTCTGACCGTTGCTCTGAAGGCTGGCCGGCACACGTAGTTCTCAAGGATTTTAGGCGGCTTTTTCATCCGCTTGGCCTGGACGCCTATCTTAAGCTTGACGTTGCCTTCTGAGTAGCTCGTCTCTTTGACAGAGAACTGCTGAGACTGCTGTTGCTGGTCGTCGGCACCGCTCTCCGGGTTGCACGGGACGGCGGCCGACGGCGCATCTCTTTCCTTCTCTCGCTTCTTTTTGTCATCTTCGTCGTCCTTCTTCCCACCTCCTCCTTCCTTCTCACACTCAACTGGTAGGGCATTTGCGGGGAGAGGAGGTGGTGTGGTGGGTCCTCCTTGTGTCCTCTGATCCATTGATGTTAGGAGAAACAGAGAGGGGCTGAGCAGTTTGTGCTCGCAAAAAGTACAGAACTGGGGGGTGCAGGATCCAGTTGGAGGTGGATAACGAGGGGGGGATATAGTGATAGATGCTGGGTTGAAGCAGGGTTGTCCTTTCCTGGCTGCCCAGCCCTCGTCACCTTCAAACTGGCGAGAAAGACATGAAGCAATCGGTTAAGATATATGTATGGCTAAAAGTAATTCTAAAAGTAGACTAAAACTATAAAACTGTAAGCAATAAGGAAAAGTCTGACTGCTGTGGATCCTTAAATTTTGTCTTAACAACTCAAATAATCATCCAGATTTCCTTTAGCATCAAAATTTCAGTTCGAGTCAAGGCGTTCATACTCCAGCCTGACAAATTGCTCTGCTTTGTCTTCCGACGTTTATGAACAAAGCCAGAGTGTTGGCAAATCATTAACCTACATCACAGTCACTGGAACAACTGGCCTGGTAACAAATGCATGTTGGGTAATACAAACAGTGATCATAAATCAATCATATTAACACTCCCACCCCCCCCCACCCCCCCCCCCCCCCCCCCCCCCCGCTTCATTTCATATTTCATATAGTTATCGATTTGTCTATTGCTGGAAACGCTGGTTTATTTTGCAGCATCAGAGTGCAAGATGAATACACAAAACATTATGCAAAACCACCAACGTCAAAAAAATTTCTTTGACATGTTCCAGGTGAAAATGTAAATTATTAGTTCTTGAGTTACACAGTGCATTTCGTTACTGTGTGTTAGTGTCAGAAAAAGACGGAAATCACCTGTTCATTATCGCAGCTATCTATTTGCAAGCAAAACAGCACCGCTCTATGTATGTATATCAGCCAAGTCATTCTGTCTGGTTCAGCTCTCACGGCTAGGCAAAAAAACATCTGAAACCTAAACTGGGGGTTGTGGTTCAGGAGGCCCGAATCACCATCCTTCACTTCCTTCACTTCAATTCCTGTGCACACCTGACAAAACCGATTCCGTACCTGGAGTACACAAGCTTCCGAGTGCTGCAACAGACATATTTGTATTATAAGTTGCTCGCGTTAAAAATCCTTCAATCTGCGTTTTTTTGCAAGCAAATTTCCCGCGTGCTTGCAACTGCTCAACGCACGCTCAAGACTCTGCATCAAAGCTCAGCTGAGATGGTACTGGCATCCCGTGTGGTACTATCACAAGTTTTTTTTTAAATAATAATGATAGCGGATGATGGAGCCGCATGCTGCTTAGTAACAATGTAGTTTTTTGTAATTTAATTTGAAGTTTAAATGTTAAACTCTTGTACAGTATTTGAAGTTTGTAGTGTTTAAATGTTGCGCTCGGTTTTTAAGTGAGAAAAGATTATAAATGTTGTAAGGAACTAATTATGTTCCATTCAGATGTGAAGCTGTTGAATAAAGTGAAGATATAAAACTTTCTGATTTATCACTTTTGTAAAACAAATTGTAAAACAAAAAAAAAAATCTGAAAAAAAATGTAAGTCACAGTTCACATCCTGAGTCGTAGGCGGATTTTTCTAATAATAGTAACAATGAACAATATTTTATGTTCCAATGATAAACTATAAAAAACAATATAATTTACTAATTCTGTCGCACAGATGTTAACTAAAAATTTGGCTAAATTTCCATATAATATATAATACTATATAATTTTTTAGTACTGTAGAAAGAACACAAAGCGACTGTAGAAAAAAAAAACACGGCTTGTGATAGTGAATTATTACCGTATTTACCCTACAGTACTTCATACCAAAGAAAACGCGTTGCATGAATTATAGTACATATAGAGGGGTAACATCTGTATTTCACATTCTACACTGCGGGAGACACAGCAGTACAGTATACAGGTTTACCTTTCTATTCTGTTTTTTTTGGAAGGGTAATGTATTAAGCAGAGTCTGAAATAAAACTAAAGTGTTTTAGAAGCATATTTAGGGTTTAAACTATAAAAATAGAGATTTTTTTTTACTACATCAAACATGTCTGCAATTCACAGGTGCTCTAGAATGTAGAATGTCTTCATCAGTGTCCCATCACTAGACCCAGTCGTGTCCTGTCCAAGCATGCCTGTCCACGACACGGGCTTAATGAAGACATGTTGTGTTACGGTTGAAGTCGAAATCTCTCACTGCTTTGATTGAAATCTACGATTCTCCTCTTCCTTAATGATGAGAGAAGCTCAAAAACAAACACCTAGAGGGGCTACACATTCCCAGCTACCATGACCGAACCCTTTTGTCTGTCAGTGACGCCGCGACGCACACGAGTCCAAGCATCCTGAGAAACTCGTCTAATCACGTCTAATAGTGCTGTCGCTGATTTAAATGTCAGAATCACATGACGCGACAGTATCCTACTCCCTTTAAGATTTCAAAGCAGCTCCAGATGAAGGTCTGCGCAGGAACAGGTGGTTTCTGTTGTTGAAATCATCGAGAGGCAAGTCAGAGCTGTGACCTCGGCGCGCACACGGGCCCCTCCCACCGGGAGTCACGGGACCTGGCTGGCTTCTGCGGTCCTGCTGTGTGATCGCCAATCAAAACAGCGGTGACGGAGGAAGAGAAAGAGGCAGAATACCAAAGTACGGGCATGCGTACGGCTCTCCTAATGCCCCGCTAAGGGCAAAGCAAAGCCTTGACAACGGACCAGAGACGCATTCTGGTCTGCGGAGGGATTACTGCCAGCGCTACATGATTTCTCGTCTCGCATGTTTATTACGATTACTCAGACACGTATCGCTTTAAAAAAAAAAAAAAAAAAAACAATAATGTAATTTCTGTCGAATGACATCAGGCTCCTTTCTGCTGTACTACGAGTACACCAACCCCATGTTTAATATCCATCGCCTTTTCCCTCTTACTCACTTGTACTCGCTTCTTACTCACTTGGAAAGCTCACAGTACAGCGGTCAAAGCTGCTGTGTTCTCGGTAATCGAAAACACATTTTCTCCCGTGCACCCTCCCTTCTTCTCTTTCCTCTGTCTATCCCTCCCTTAGTGACAATCATTTTCTTATTTCCTAAGTGTTCTTGGCTCTACAAACTTATTCACTACATAGTTATTAAGTCACGTTCTCTCTCCCTCACTCTGTCTCTCTCTCTCTCTCACACACACACACTGCTCGTTTCTAAGGAGTGAAACCTTTCTCTAAAAAATTGCTGTGGACAAAACAAACGCTGTGTGCTTTTTTGGCTTCTCTTTTGATAATCTAAGAAGAAGAAGAAGAATCTTAAACTCACACTTTCTGTGGCACTTGAAAGTTTGTGTATCGTGAGTTTTCATTCACGGCTTTCCAGACATACGCGCTGAAACGTATTCTTTGTTCCTGTAACCGCGCACGTAACAAAAGAACGCCGCAAAGCCTCTTCTTTCTCTTATCCTGACTTTCACTTTAAAGCCTGAGGTTTTAGCGCCGCCGCCACCGATCCCTCATGCCTCAGACAAGACCATCAGACGGTTCCGGCCCTGACGTCCTGAACGAAACCATAAATCACATCATTCTCGAAACCGCGCGCCTGACATCGATGACGTCATTCTCAACGCTTATCTCTCGCTTGGATAGTTTCTGACATTAAACAGAAGGACAATGTCCGGCAGCATAAAGATCACCACGCAGGATGTAAAACCCACGAGAGAAACTTTTCGGACGACTGTGGAACAATGCACAACTCAAGCCTTTAAGGTATAACTATTACTCAATAACTTAAACTCAAATTTATGTTATTTGTTAACACATTGACCCCTTTTTTTACTCTCTAGGACAACCTTACGTTGCGTTTAAGTCAAACCAGGACTCGTGATGGAATTTCTGGTGAATGAAGGTTAAATGTTTACCCGTAAGACGTTTCCACAAGAAGTTTAAAGAAGTTCCTGGGAGGCCGGGACGTGGTTTCAGACGTGAATCAGACAGGCAGTCTGATCACGACTAAGGAGAAAACTTTCTACCTTGATGGTATCCAAGCACTAGAGAAACACTGGGATAAGTGCATTAGTGTAGCAGGGGATTATATACAGACTTTCATAACTGCATTATTAGACTGCTCAATCAAAAGTCCTGGTTTGACTTGAACACCTTTCGCATTAAATAAAAAAGAACAAGCGCTTTCATTCTACTGATTGTGGTTACTTTTAAGATTTCATCCTCATTAGGTCTCAGGGCGTTTTATCTTGCTGGTGTCGCCTCTGACTATATATTACATTTATTATCATGTTATTAATATATTATAACATTTCTGTAAAGCTGTTTTGTGAGAGTTCTAAACAAATAAAATCAATGTGAAGTAGATCAAAGCAAGGTCATGTAGAAGGTTTACCAATATACTATATTAAAAACAAAACTTAAAAAATAAATAAACACTAAATTAAAAAAAACATACAAATGTTGATTCGACTGAATTCCTCTGACCGGGAACAAAAGCAACAAACAAAACAGGCAGTATCGATTTAGCCTACGACACCTCAGATTTAGAAGCCGGTCAGTTACAGTGTCATGTCACGCTTGGATCACGCTGATAGCTATGTACCGTAGCAAGATAAACAAAGCACGCGTAATCAGCGCAAAATTAGTCCTGCGCTGTTGGTCAAAAACACAAAGTGGATCAAGTTTATAGCATCTCACAGCGTCTCATGATCACGTGATTCCTAGCGCAAAATTTTTTTATTTTTATAACTATAGATTTTTTCATTCATTAATACTATTAATACATTTGTATAATGTTAATGAAATGATTACTATCTCTATAATATCATGGTTTGACTTCTAATAAAAAAACTACATGTTTTTCCATGACCATAATACTTCTTCTCTTCTTTCTCACGACTGATCAGACCAGATGTGAAATTTCATAGTCACATTTCTATCAGTAATTTTATATCTTATAAACTCAACTGCTACAACTTTTCCCTGCGACAACTTATTTATTTGTCTTTTAAAAGGAGAGTTTATTTATACGGTGCCAATTCGAAAGCTTCGGTGACCTTTTAATCCTGCTAATACCATCCACATTTCCGTCTCATGTTTCAAAAGACATGAGAGAGAGAAAGAGTGAGCGAGAGAGCGAGAGAGAGACACACGGGACGGAGTTTTACAGAGTTTAACAGCTGAGTATTGTCAACACGTTTTGTCCGTGTTGCATATATATAGGATTGTGTGGAAGTGACGTGGGAGTTGCTTGTTAACGTATGCATTTAATATATCACATTAAAGGACTGAAGGAGGTTACGGTTCATTAAAACAAGCTCGTAAAAAAGAAGAAAAAAAAAGACTCCTGTGTATATAAGACACTAGTGCAGAACAGAGCTGAGCTGCTCCGGGCAGCTACAATGATTCATCTTTTCATAGATTTATTTTAATAACAATGACAAAAACTATTGATCACTTTCAGAGAAAGGTTTTAAAGTCTGTGTTCAGTTGAATAGATTCCCTCAGGAGCAATTTCACACGCACTGGATCTCATTTACTAATCGTTAAGTAAAGTTGTTTGGTGAAATAAAAAAAAATTAAGCCTGATACAGATGATAATTACCAATTGTAACAGTTTGAAACAGATCATTTTTGCTTGTAGCGACGCCCACAAAACTCCATAAAAGGGCATGTGCCCAGACAACTGGGAGCTTGAAATGAACCGTCAAGGGTAAAAATCTAAATAAGATTTTTTTATTCACGTCCATGCCAAAAAGTTATAATAATAATATTGCATAATTTCTTTTACTTTAATTAAAAACTTGTTTTATTTTCCTTTAACATATACATTTGTCTAATCTTTCTTTTATTTTACCAGCATAAGGATGCGTGTTGTTTTCAGGGGGGAAAAAAACAAAGCTCTTCTTTTGATATGATAAGTTGCATTTGATAGAGGCGTCGGTGAAACATAACTGAAAACAAACATTTTAACCATAACAGTGTTTTCTAGATTAGATTTTTTTATTTAAAAACACTTAAGTAACCCGTGCAAACATGTGATTTGACATCGATCAAGTCAACCTTGAGATTAATTTAAATGAGGAAAAAATTAAATTTGTAAAACTCATCAGAACAGGTTTTTTCTTTTCTCCAAGGATTTTCAAGAATTTCTGTGACAAAATCGTACACAGATTCGTTCACATCCGATCCATTTTTATAAAAATGAGCGATTTTCAAAGTTGAATGGTTTAGATATTTTTAACTGACTGTCATTTCACCGTCAGATGTTTTTACGACATGCTTTTAAACTCCAACCGAAAGTATGCAGCGGAGGAAGAAAAGGCCCAGGCGAGCCGTGAGTTGCCTTGACAGCCGCTGACATTGCTAGGGCAGTGAGGAGAGGGGTAGGGGGTTCAAGGGTCAAAGGTGAACGAAAGGTTCCAGACGTCATTTAGCATGTCGCTTTTACTTAACATTAGTGACGGGGTCAAAACATTAGGTCACTTTGAACACTAACACACACACACAGAGTTATTAATACCTTTTCAACCCAAACAGACCGGAGAAAATGTTTCGTTTTTTTTTTTTACAAAAACACAAACACCCAACCCCCCCCCTCACACACACACACACACACACACAAACACAGCAGACTTTTATTTAATCAGATTCCAGCTGAACATCAAAATTACAGATGCCTAATAAATAAAAAGCTTTCATAATAATAATAAATACACCAGCATGTATGCGTGTGTGCTTTTATTATTTCCCCTGCAGATGTTTTGCAGGAATGACCTACACACACCTCCTTAACAGTCAACACACACACACACACAAACTCTTCCTCCTGCTGTACACCCATGCTGAACGAATCGCAAGGAAAGTTGGAAACGACTTACCCTGGTTTGTTTTTAAAGGTCAAAGACGAGCTTTCACATCATTCAGATTCATTCCTCTTGAGTGGCAGCATGTTTCCTTTAGTAAACTGCTGAGCTGATGTCCCAAACAAACACGCAAACAAACACAAAAACAGAGAGGGGTGAGAAAATAAATAAATAAAAAGATGAAAATCCTGGAGGGACCTTAGGGAATAATCCGAATTGTAGAAATGGTTTTAATAGATCTGGAACTGGATTTTTCTTCTCAAACACAAAATCACAACAGTGACCCCTCAAATCTTAAACGTGCAGCAATAACATTAACACTAAAGTGTTATTAGATTGTAATAATAATGATAATAACATACGCAGTAATATGGATCTTAGAATGGTTCACTACTCGACACGCAGTATATATATATTAGTAGTCATGATGCTACTTTTCTCTCCAGCTACAGTAGCTACTTACACTGGGGCTAGCTATCATTTTTCAGGGTTTGCCTGCAAGGTGGCCTTCCTTCCTACCTACCAACGTGGCAGTAACCCACATGACTTAATCGTGTCATTTTCATGATTGAATTCAGTAAACAAATCAGATCTATTCTCGTGGAAAAACACGCCGACTGAATGCTGCTGGAGGAGGAATCATCAATCCTGTCAGTGGCACATTGCTGACACGGCTAGCTTGGCTAACTCTTGCAGCGCGAGCAAGCAACGTAGCGTAGCGTAGCTTAGCTTAACCCGACCACCTGGCTACAACTAGCTTAGCAAACTATCATTCCTGAGTAAATGACAGTGATTCGAATTTAAAAAGCTCGCCCAAAAACGCCGAGCTAAAATCGAGCGCGGGGCTTAGAAACCCGAGTGTATAGGGTTATTAAAAATAACACGAACTGTCAACAAAATGGCGGCCGCGTTGAATCAACAGAAACCCGAAATGGATCTCTCTCTCTCTCCCTCTCTCTCTCTCGCTGCCTCGAATTTCTTCTGCAAATTTCTCGTCTTCGGAGTTGTTGTTGTTGTTATTTTTTTACCCGTAATATCCTGAAATGTCTCCAGGCTTTCCTTCGTCCAAGGGTGATGTGTTTAAAGGCGTGAGAAAGGGCCTGTGCCCGTTAATCGGCGGGCCTCCATGTCTGATGAGCCCGTAGCATTTCTGTCAGTACAACACGGGCATTCTCCCAGTGAGAGAGGAGGGAGGGGAGGAGAGGGGAGGGAGGCATAGGGACACACACACACACACACTCGAGCACACGAGCACATACACACACTGTGCTTGTATATGTGTGTGTGTGTGAGAGAGAGAAAGAGAGAGAATACGCAGAATGTTTCCACTTTCTCCCAGATAAACGTTTTAATTCTGCGTCTCTCCCAAAATGGCGGCCGTTTCCTAGCAACACGAAAGTCTACGCGACTATACTACGTATAAAATATGTATTGTGTTGATTATATTCTTTTTTTTCACGCGACCACTTGTAACACAATAATATATTATTAATAACAATTTTATTATTATTATTATTAATAGCGTATATGATGGTTGTTATGACAAGTTTACGAAGAGCAATGAACGTGTCTGCGACTCCCACAGGATTGAATTTGAAGTCGCGCGAGGAGGTGTTGGGGGGGGGGGGGGGGGGGGGGGGGGTTGGAGCGCGCGCGCGCACACATTTGTATGGGCTCGTGCGCGTGTGACCGTTTTTACTCGATGTTTTTCCACGCTCGCGCCTATTCCAGCTCGCCCATTGGCTGAAAGTAAAAAAAAAGAAAAAGAAAGTGGGCGTGGCTTTATCGTTGCTCAATCCTCATGCCTAGTTACATGTCCTCCACACACACATGCACACAGATACACAGACTGTCCTAGCTGAGTTATTTATTTTATTTAGATAGAAGCCAGATTACAGGGTTTAGCAAGTTGTTGCGCTAAATCTTTTAAAGCGTTATGCATCAGATAACATCAGTCCACGTGTAATACCCATAGAATAATGAGCTTATAACTGAAAATCTATATAAATAAGAAATCTGAGAAAGATTTTGTCCGGTCATTGGGCAGAACTCAGTCTTTCAATGATATCTTTACGTTTCATACATTGGAGGACCCGAAACAGAAGCATTTCTGTCTGGATGTCTGTATATCTGTATGTCTGTCCAGCCAGCTTTTGACACACTCTCATGCAAAACTGGTTTTACGGCATTTAATGAAACTTTGCCAGTACTTTGGGTTTTGCCTGAAGTTAAACCTGTACCATAAATGAGATCAAAATGTTAAGTGGAAGTGAAGCAGTTTTGTGTCAGATTACGCCACAGCACCTTGCGTTTTTTGCACCCCTAATTTAGCGCTTTTCCCCTCAAGGTGCGCGTAGGTATACACGTCACTCAAAGGGGGCCAATCAACGCAATAATTTGCTGTGTATAGACATATGCGGAAGACACAGGAATGACCGGAATGCCGCTACAAGCTGCAATCCTCACAAAACAGAAACAAAAGCGTGGCACAGCATGGCTTACACCAAAAAAAAAAAGGAAAATAGACTATGAAAACTGCATCTTCAAAGATGTATGGACAGATCAATGTATGGGTAACACCAATGAAAGTTTAATGTTTGTCTAATATGTTCGAAACCGTGGTGCTTATAACAAGCAGTTATGTGAAGCGCCACTGTGAAATAAAATACAGGTCATTATAGCAAACAAATCCGCAGCAGTCCAAGGTGAGGGCGTGTAAATACCCGAACAGAGAGTCCAGTGTTATGCATTAAAATTGCCCCCCCCGCGCAGATTGCCCCCCTACATAATTGCTATAAAGATATCCAATTACAACATAATTTTATCACGCAAAACTGTCTGAACAAAATTGAATGAGTGAAATCACAATGTTTGATAAAGCAATGAACAGTTATGTCCCGGACTTAATAATCTACTTTAAAATTAGCTACTACAACCAATAATAACTAATAATTCATTAGTATGTTGTAGGGCCCCCTTTTGCGTTAAACAGCATCAGTTTGTCTTGGGAATGAGAGATGCATGTCTGCACAGTGGCCAGAGGGATTTTGAGCCATTCTTCTTGCAGAATCGTGGCTAGGTCACTATGTGATGCTGGTGGAGGAAAACCTTTCCTGACTCGCTCTTCCAAAACACCCCAAAGTGGCACAATGATATTTAGATCTGGTGACTGTGCAGGCCATGGGAGATATTCAACTTCACTTTCATGTTCATCAAACCACTCTGTCATCACTCTTGCTGTGTGTATTGGTGCATTATCATCCTGATAAACGGCACCGCCTTTAGGATACAATGTTTCACCCACTGGGTGCACATGGTCCTCCAGAATGTTTCGGTAGTCCTTGGCAGTAACGCACCCATCTAGCACAAGTATTGGGGCTAGGGAATGCCATGATATTGCTGCCCAAACCATCACTGATCCATCCAAACCATCACTGATCCACTCTGGGCATGCAACAGTCAGGGTGGTACGCTTCTTTGGGGCTTCTCCACACCGTAACTGTCCCAGATGTGGAAAAGACAGTGAAGGTCGACTCATCAAAGAACAATACACATTCACAAGAATTTTGGTCTTTATTATTACCCTACTCTACATGTCCAAAAATACAAGGACACACAGGAGCCACAAATCAAAGTCCATTTTATTGTCCATTCTGCTACGTGCATGTGACTTACTTTATCTGTCCTGCAAAAACGGCTGCACCATTGTTGTCAGGTCTTCATCAGAAGTGGTATCAAAACATATATCCTCAAGGTATCAAAACATGTGGAAGTCCAACAGAGCAAGATCAGGACTATAGGGAGGATGCTTAGACACCTCAAAACACGGAGTAGATATTTACAAAGTACTTCATTGCAGATACTGTACAAATTGAAAGATCATGGCGCATTTGGATAGCAGTTCACTGTGTTTTATCTGAAGTTTAGGCTTTTATCTGAAGTGATATGCTCCTCAATAAGCATATCACTGTAATGAGAACTGTTGATTGTTTTTCCTGATAATGTTCCAATACTGGCACTTGAGAATCCAGAAAAAAAAGGTAAGCATTGTTGAATTTTCCAGCTGAAGGTTGACTTTTTAATTTATACTTGGTCAGCGATTGAGGATGTTTCCATTCCAAAATTGTAGTGATGAAACCATGACTTGTCACCAGTAATGATTTCCTTAGAGTATCATCCAAATTTTGTTTGCAGTATCGAAAGCACTGATAGGACTGCGACCAACATACAATACGGTTTAATATAACCGTTAGTTGGTCAGCAGTTACTGTATGTTGTTCATTGATGGTGGTGCAGGTTGTTCCAGGTTTCTACAACTCTTTTCCTGAAAAAGCAGCTAATGCAGTCCATGAAAGGTGTTGAATTTGCCAGATATATACTCATTTGCACATTCATTCAATCGTTATGATAATTTGCATATCAAACTGTATTACATGAAAGGGAAAGATTAAGAATAGAAGAGAGCAGAATAGAAGCTTTTCTTTGTCAGAATAAAAGATACATTTTAAAAAATACATTTTAACTTATTCATTTTTGAGAAAAATACTTTGGCAACAGCATAACAAACTAGATATTTGCATGTTTATAATCAGTGAGTAAGCAGTTTGGTAATAGAAATGACAGAAACGGTTATGGTTGGAAAAATCTCAGTGTTATTACTTGTAAATATAACCAAAAAAAAAAAGAGTTTAAAACAAAGAACCATTGAAATGTTTTATTGTCTGCTTGTATGCACTTAAATTGTGGTTTATGCAAAGTCTGTTTTTAGGTCAACAGACAGTCATGAAAAGCATTTTACTGCATGATGTCCCATATGTGTGTGTGTGTGTGTGTGTGTGTGTGTGTGTGTGTGTGTGTGTGTGTGTGTGTGTGTGTGTGTGTGTGTGTGTGTGTGTGTGTGTGTGTGTGCGTGTGTGTGTGTGTGTGTGCGACACCCATAAAGCCTTGATTTGAATTTGAGTTCAAAGACATGCATAGCTGGGGCAAATGATGGTGATCAGAGATTAGACATTGGGAACAATGATCATCAGTGTTTAGTGTTTGAGAATTAGTGATGATTAGTGACGATTAGTGATCAGCAGGGAAAAAAACTGAGTAGTCCTTGGGAACAATGGAAATAATTGATCAGTCATTTCAAACAGTGGTAATCAGTGAGTACAAAGGTGGAACAAATGATGCTGAGCAGTGATTAAACTTTGGGAACAATGGTGATTAGTAATTAGTTTTTGGAAACAGATGATCAGTGATTAGTCTGAATCATTAATTGGTCATTGGGAACAATAGTGATTAGTCATTTTGAACGGTGATTGATCACTGTAAAACATTGTGATCCATGATTAGTCCTTTGACATGATGGAAATTGTTGATTGGTCATTGGGAACAATGGTGACCAGTGATTAGTCTTTGTGTAAACAACAGTGATCAGTAATTAGTATTAGATTAGTGATTTGTGATTGGTCATTGAAAACAATATAATTTATTGATTGGTCATTGGGAATCATGTTGATCAGTGATTAGTCACTGGAAAATATAGGGACCCATGATTAGTTCTTGGGAACAATGGTGATAGCCGATTAGATTTGGGATTATCAATGGAACTCATTGTTTGGTCTTTGCCAATTTTGATTGATATGTGATTAATCTTTGGGAACAATGGTGATCCGTGATTAATCTTCAGGAACAATGGTGATTAGTAATTAGTCTATGGGAACAACAATGATCAAAGATAATCTAACAAAACATAATCTGTGATTAATCTTTAAGAACAACAGTGATCTGTGATTAATCTTTGAGAACAATGGTGATCTGTGTTTAATCTTTGGGAACAGTAGCTATTATTGACCGGCTATTAGGAAACACCTGTGATTAGTAAATAGTCTTTGGGAACAACAGTGATGTGTGATTAATGTTTGGGAACAATGGAGATTATTGACTGGCTGTTAGGAACAACGGTGATTAGTAGCACCATATTATCATGATTAGTCTTTGTATGAAAAATGGAAATCATTGATTGGCCATTAGGAACAACAGAGATCAGTGATTAGTCATTGGGAACAATGAAAATAATAGACTTATGATTAGGAGGAATGGTGATCAGTGATTAGTATTTTAAAACACTCACTGGTGTTACAGTGGTATTTGGTTGTACAGTTAATACTGAATATGATGTGATTGACACAAGTTTATTACAATGTATAAATTAGTATTTGACATGATCTATTCATGTTTTTAAAGGAAGATGTTGACATCTGTCAAATGTATTGCATCTGCTAAAACTTTTTAAAGATTTACAGTATATAAGGTGACACTGCACACAGTGACAATTTTAATTCAGTTATATTTCTACTAATTAGTTACCTTGCCAGCAATTCTGTTTTTTTTTTTTTTTTACTTTTTCAATGAAATGTATTATCAGGGACATAACAGGTTCATTGATGCCCTTATAAAAAGCACCCCAAAGATATAATTCCAAACCAGATAAATAAATCTGAGGTGTGAATGTGCAGAGTAGAGTCTAACCCGGTATGCATGCGTTATGTGATAACAGAAATCTAGAGGAGCTCTGGATTGTAAGCTTCTCTGAACATCTCTGTGTTTTGGTTGAGGAAGTAAGGCATTTATGAGGTGTCACAGAACAGGCTATAAACATCTGGTAATCAAACAGCTGTTTAATCTGCTTATAAATACATCTTTTGCATCTATTCCTGATGCAGCCACCACTCTATCTCTGAGCCCCTCCACAACCCTGGGTCTTTTTCCTTTCTACTATTTGGATCAGTCTCCCATACATTCCTCTTTTTCATTTCTCTATCTATTGACTCCTTTTCTCCCCTCTGTCTTCCACATCATGAAAAACTTTTGGGTTAACCTCTTGTGGATCAGTTAAATAATGCTTATTTATATTTTTTATAGCATTTGACAGACAACTTTTTCCAAAGAAACATACATTTTATCTAATTATTCATCTGATCAGTTAAGGGCCTTGCTCAGAGGCCCAACGGTGGCAACTTGTTGGTGCTGGGTTTGAATCTGGGACTTTCTGATCAGCGGCCCAACACCTTAACCACTAATCTATCCCTGGCCTTATTAGTAACATTATAAATAATTATGTTTAAATGTATTTTAAATTAAACTAGACTAAGCTTAGACTAAGATGGTGTGTTATGTTTATTCCAAATGTCAGAATTAAATCAACTGTTTAATTCAAAGTAAGGACTTAAAGGTCTGTTAGTAAGTCTAAAATGAACACACTTCTTTGATCTAATCTACGTTTCTGTTCAATCTCTAGTCAGTTAAAATGTCTTTGATATGCAGAACTTTAGATGCAAGCTGGCTAATAATTAGTGTTACAAGCTTCAGGTCAAAGATATTTATCACCAGGGAGCACCCGATATGATATTATAACAATACCTAGGTGCCGATTTGATTTGTACTGTGATTCTGTCAAAATCATGACTTTATAAATGAATATTTGATATTATTTTTTTATTTTAAAACCTTGTCATCCAGCATAACTCTTATTTTTAAATAAACTTGGCCAATAATTCGTTCCGAGTCTGGGTGCTGCCTGCCAATGTGCGAACAGTTTAGAGCACCACCTGTACGATTATAGAGTATCATAGCTGTTTCACAGCTCAAATGCAAACATACAGTACATGCACAAAATGCAATAGAGTCCCACCATCCCAAAGGTTCTCGATGGGGTTGAGGTCAGGGCTCTGTGTTAGGGCCGGTCAACTTCCACACTGAACTCATCAAACCATGTCTTTATAGTCCTTGCTTTGTGCACTGGGACACAGTCATGTTGGAATAGAAAAGGGCCTTCACCAAACTGTGGCCTCAGAGTTTAGTGAAGCATAGCATTGTCCAAGATGTCTTGGTATGATGAAGGATAAAGATTGTCTTTCACTGGGGATAAGGGCCTGATTGAAACACCTGAATTCAATAAATAACAGGTTTGGACAAATACATTTGCCCATGTAATGTATTACAACTTACAAGTCGCACTAAGACTTAAAATGCTAATCCAGGAAATACTAATGAAGCTTGAGGATGGTAGGGCAGAGAGAAGTGTCAGTGTATTGTAGTACCAGATAAAGCACTGTGAGGCATCAGATGACTGTGTCCATTTTGTCATCGCTCACCAATTGTATCCAAAGCAATATGTGGCCGGGGTGAAAATAGCATAGACAGGGCAGCTGTCGGACCAAATGCTCTCCTTTTGCTAGTGGGTAGTAGTACTCCTCCTTATACAGTAAATGGCGTGTAAATAAAAGAATGAGAGAGAGAGAGAGAGAATGAGAGAGAGAGAAGGTAGAAAGATAGACATGCAGGGATTAGGTACATGTTAAATTGCAAATATTATTAATTTAAAGAGTGTATTAAATGTAAATATGGCAACCAAAAAAGTGCAAGGATTTAATCATGTTGTATAAAAACTCCCAGATTTTTAAAAACTAAAATTCCATCCCTTTACTTGCATTTTATATAATACCTGTATTTTTTTTTCTTCCCCCTATTAAACTCTCAGCGAGTACAGATTTAACACTCACACTTTTTATGATTAGTTTCACTGCATATCAAGCTTATAGTAATTATCTGCTACTATATTATTTTCTGACACTACATATATATAAACCTATAATATACAGTAATACATACTGCCAAAAGAGGGATTTTTTTTTTCATCAGATGACAGCAAAAGCTGGAAATTCCCTTCTTGTAATCTGTCCAGAAATATGTGGGTGGACTTTTTTACACAGCAACACACGAAGGATGGTGGTCTGTGCGATGACTCAGTGGATGATGGGAACTCACCAGCTCCTTCCGAGGAGACGTGGATGGCAGGAATGGTTGAGGTCACTTTTTTGTCGGCTGGCCGAGAGCCAGAGCTCGCTGACGACCGCCGGAACGAGCGTTTGGCATCGAAGGACGGGGGTAAAAAATCAACACGAGGGTTTAAATAAAGTGCTGGAGATCATTTTCATACAAATGTGGTCACCACCACCCACCTGTGTGATAAGCGCATGGTAAACTCCCTGTCTCTGAGGGTTGAGTGCAATGTTCCAGATATATAGCATGAGATAATTATTAGTACGGTCCCTCAGTCACATTGGTAGAGTATTATAAAGGGAGTACATACAGTAGTAACACAATGCAAATGACTCACAAAGCATTTACTACAAATGTTTTCATGTACGCTGATGATGCCTGAGAACTTGTATCTCTACCAGGCCAAACCAGTGTCTCTTCTTCATGAGACACAAGGTGTGAAGAAACATAATCTAGGGCTGGAACCAATACACACGTGGACAAAATTGTTGGTACCCTTCAGTCAATGAAAGAAAAACTCACAATGGAACTCATGGAACAGGCCTGGACAAAATTGATGGTACCCCTAACTTAATAGTTTGTTGCACAACCTTTTGAGGCAATCACTGCAATCAAACGATTCCTGTAACTGTCAATGAGACTTCTGCACCTCTCTGCAGGTATTTTGGCCCACTCCTCATGAGCAAGCTGCTCCAGTTGTTTCCGGTTTAAAGGGTACCTTTTCCAGACAGCATGTTTCAGCTCCTTCCAAAGATGCTCAATAGGATTGAGGTCAGGGCTAATAGAAGGCCACTTTAGAATAGTCCAATGTTTTCCTCTTAGCCATTCTTGGGTGTTTTTAGCTGTGTGTTTTGGGTCATTGTCCTGTTGCAAGACCCATGACCTGCGACTGAAACCCAGCTTTCTGACACTGGCCTGCACATTTCTCTCTAGAATCCCTTGATAGTCTTGAGATTTCATTGTACCCTGCACAGATTCAAGACACCCTGTGCCAGATGCAGCAAAGCAGCCCCAGAACATAACAGAGCCTCCTCCATGTTTCACAGTAGGGACAGTGTTCATTCCTTGATATGCTTCATTTTTCCATCTGTGAACATAGAGCTGATGTGCCTTGGCAAAAAGTTCCATTTTTGTCTCATCTGTCCATAGGACATTCTCCCAGAAGCTTTGTGGCTTGTCAACATGTAGTTTGGCATATTCCAGTCTGGCTTTTTTATGATTTGCTTTCAACAATGGTGTCCTCCTTGGTCGTCTCCCATGTAGTCCACTTTGGCTCAAACAACGACGGATGGTGCGATCTGACACTGATGTTCCTTGAGCATGAAGTTCACCTTGGATCTCTTTAGAAGTCTTTCTGGGCTCTTTTGTTACCATTCAGATTATCTGTCTCTTTGATTTGTCATCAAGTTTCCTCCTGCGGCCACGTCCAGGGAGGTTGGCTGCAGTCCCATGGATCTTAAATTTCTGAATAATATGTGCAACTGTAGTCACAGGGACATCTAGCTGCTTGGAAATGGTCTTATAGCCTTTAACTTTAACATGCTTGTCTATAATTTTCTTTCGAATCTCCTGAGACAACTTTTTCCTTCGCTTCCTCTGGTCCATGTTGAGTGTGGTACATACCATGTCACCAAACAACACAGTGACTACCTGGAGCCCTATATATAGGCCCACTGACTGATTACAAGATTGTAGACACCTGTGATGCTAATTAGTGGACACACCTTGAATTAACATGTTCCTTTGGTCACATTATTTTCAGTATTTTCTAGGGGTACCATCATTTTTGTCCAGGTCTGTTCCATGAGTTTATTTTTTTTTTAATTATTCTGTTGAAGCATGATTGAAAAGCACTGTCTGACTTTCATTGGTTAACATTCATAGAATTTTTTTACATTATTAATTTTGTCAGATTAAAGTTATTTATGTGACCATTGTGAGTTTTTCTTTCATTGACCGAAGGGTACCAACAATTTTGTTTACTTGTGTAATTAGTGTAGTTTAATGTCCTACACTAGGATACACTCAATCAAAACAAAGCACTGGTGCCAGGGTTAAGGTTTCGATTTCCACCTGGAGTTTGCAAGTTCTCCCCGTGCTTGGAGGGTTTCCCCTGGGTACTCTGGTTTCCTCCACAGTTCAAATATATGCATTTTAGGCTTATTGGTGTTCCCAAATTGCCCATAGTGTGTGACTGACAATCGGGTATCAAGCCAGCAACCCAACACCTTAAGTACCTGCCACAGAAACGACAGATATACAGTGTCTTGCCAAAGTATTCATACCCCTTGAACATTTTGTCACATTACAACCACAAACGTGAATGTATTTAATTGGGATTTTATGTGATAGACCAACACAAAGACCTTCCACTTCACTATGATGTGCCACTTTGTGTTGGTCTATGACAAAATCCCAATTAAATCCATTTACTTTGTGGTTGTAACGTGACGAAATGTGGAAAATTTCAAGGGCTATGAATACCTTGGCAAGCCACTTAGAAAGGTGAGACTACTGTGGGACTCTGAAATCATCATGGACCGAGCTGTTGAAACCAACAGACCAGCCATTGTTCTGATCCACAGAGCAGGCCATAATCATCAACACCGCCGTCCCATCAGACAAAAAAAATTAGCTGCGACAGTTACTGAGAAAAAGAGAAATTATCAACCTCTGGCAGTAGAGTTGAAAGACATTTAGCAGCCAAAGCGAGCTGAGATTGAACCTGTTGTAGTCTCAGCAAATGGAATAGTCACCTGTGTGTGGATGATCGGCAAAGGAGAGACCGCATTTACATTTCTGTAATATTTGTCCGTTCCAGCCTGAAACTTGGCCTAGAGGCTAAGGCCGGCAAGAGAGAGTCATCAAAATCGGCTGAGCGACAATAATTATAATTATAATTACTTACAAAAATGTTTTTTTTTTTGTAGCCAGATTATAGTGTTTCGAGTGGACTCTAGTCCAAAAAAAAGAGAAAAAACAGCAAAACCTGCACCTGTAATGTCATTTATTAATATAAGAATACCACTATGCCTATGATATTATATTATTGTACCAGTACATACTGTAAATGACAGGAGGTGACCTGATGGAAATGCCAATGTATTTTTTAAAACCTAAGTTATAGGCCATGTTTTATAATTAAAAGTCTATTTGTCTTAAAACATATGCAAAGTGAATACCAAGTAGAAAATCCTCCAGTCAAGTCAAGTCAAGTCAATTTTATTTATATAGCGCTTTTAACAATTGACATTGTCGCAAAGCAGCTTTACACAATAAAAAGAAGTAAGTTTTTATGCAATGTATATGAATCAAAATGACAAGATTGTCCCCGATGAGCAAGCCGAGGGCGACGGTGGCAAGGAAAAACTCCCTGAGATGGTAATAGGAAGAAACCTTGAGAGGAACCAGACTCAACAGGGAACCCATCCTCATCTGGGTGATAACGGATAGCAGGAATTGCTCAGCATAATAATGTGTAAGACTGGAAGTTCAGTATAACAAGAGATGTTTTAAAATTAAAAGGAGTCCAGTTTGTTCCCGGAGGCTCAGGTAGACTGTAGGGGATTCCGGTCCTGAGTTATCGAACAACTGAAGTCACAGGTCCCCAGAGCATCACTCGATGACAGGAGAGTCTTCATGGAAACCATCCCCAGCCACCATACGAATCCAGGCAGACCACACGGGGCATCCATGCGACGAGATCTCCAACCAGAAGCAGGACTCCAGGATGGGTTAGACGGCTCCAGAGGGCAGAGGGGTCTGGATCACTGGCAACTCAGGAGCGAAACATGTATAGCTCGACAGAGAAACAGAGAGAGGGAAAGAAGAGGGGGAGAGAGAGAGAGAAGAGAGCAGAAAAGGAGAGAACAGAAAATAAGGAGAGATGGCAGTTAGGTATGGTCACAGTCAGCATGTATAGGTGAATGTATATTTAGTGCAAAGTGCAAGCAGAGACTCCGGCAGGACTAACTATAACAGCATAACTAAAAGGGAGAGCCAGAAGGAAACACAAACATGAGGGCTCCCTGAGATGTAAAGCAACCAATCACCTCACCGTCAACAAACCTGAGTGAACAATGAGAGTGGGGAGGACAGCATCTAAACATACCAGTTCACCAGAATACTCTACGTCTATGAGTCCCCCAGATCTGCTCCTTTACCTAAGGTTAATCTATTTACAAAAATGCTTGGCTAAATAAATAGGTTTTTAGCCTAGACTTAAACACTGAGACTGTGTCTGAGTCCCGAACATTACTAGGAAGACTATTCCATAACTTTGGGGCTTTGTAAGAAAAAGCTCTGCCCCCTGCTGTAGTTTTAATAATACGTGGTACTGACAGGCAGCCTGCATTCTTTGATCGAAGTAGGCGTGGCGGATCGTAAGACACTAACAGTTCACTCAAATACTGTGGCGCGAGACCATTTAGTGCTTTAAATGTCAAAAGTAGTATCTTAAAATCGATGCGAAATTTCACAGGGAGCCAATGCAGTGTAGATAAGATAGGGGTGATGTGCTCGTATTTTCTGGTTCTAGTGAGGACTCTCGCTGCTGCATTCTGTACTAACTGAAGCTTGTTTATATACCTAATTGAACAACCAGACAGTAAGGCGTTACAATAGTCCAACCTAGACGTGATAAAAGCATGAACTAGTTTTTCTGCATCATTTAGTGACAATATGTTTCTTATCTTGGCAATATTTCTAAGGTGAAAGAAAGCTATCCTGGTGATATTATCTACATGAGCTTCAAACGAAAGGCTGGAATCTATAATCACACCGAGGTCTTTTACTGTTGCACTTGATGGAACAGAAAGGCCATCTAAAGTTACAGTGTGATCAGAAAGCTTAGTTCTAGCTACTTGTGGTCCTATGACCAGAACTTCTGTCTTATCAGGATTAAGCAGAAGAAAATTAATTAACATCCAATCTCGTATATCCTGCACACACTGCTCGATTTTAGCAAACTGGTTTTTCTCATCTGGTTTTGCTGAGACATATAATTGTGTGTCATCAGCATAACAATGAAAACTAATACCATGTTTACGAATTATGTTGCCCAGAGGAAGCATGTAAAGGGAAAAAAGCAGTGGGCCTAAAACTGAGCCCTGTGGAACACCAAACTCCACTTGAGAACATGAGGAATGGTCACCATCTAAATCTACAAACTGATAACGATCAGTCAAATAGGATCTGAGCCACAAGAGGGCAGTTCCCTTAATTCCTACTACCTTTTCTAATCTGTGAAGGAGAATACTATGATCAATGGTGTCAAAAGCTGCACTGAGGTCCAGTAACACAAGTATAGTGACGCAACCCTGATCAGAGGCCCATAGGAGGTCGTTTACTACTTTAACAAGTGCTGTCTCTGTGCTGTGATGAGGCCTAAATCCTGACTGATACAGTTCATTTATGCTATTTCTGTGTAGATGTGAACATAGCTGCTGTGATACTACCTTTTCCAAAATCTTGGAGATAAAGGGAAGGTTTGATATCGGCCTGTAATTAGAAAGCAGACAGGGGTCAAGGTCAGGTTTCTTGATTAGCGGTTTAATAACGGCTAATTTAAAGGATTTGGGGACATACCCACTACTGAGTGAACAGTTAATTACTTTCAACAGGGGTTCTATTATTGCTGGTACTATCTGTTTGAGAAAATGTGTCGGTATAGGATCTAATATACAGGTTGACGATTTTGAAGAAGAGATGAGTGAAATTAGTTCCCTCGCTTCAAGGGGAGTAAAGTGTTCTAAGTTCTGATGTGATGTGGTTAGATCATCTGAATTATTTAAATTGTCTGTTTTCAAAGCCTGAATTTTTTGCCTAATATTTATGATTTTATTATTGAAAAAGTTCATGAAATCCTCACTACTGCATGATGTTGTTGTGGAGATTTCTGCAGTGGTCTTGTTTTTAGTTAAGTTAGCTACGGTATTAAATAAAAATCTCGGGTTGTTTTTGTTATTTTCTATAAGAGTGGAGAGATACGTTGATCTAGCATCACTGAGAGCTTTTTTATAGTTCAGGATGCTCTCCTTCCAAGCTATTTTGAATACTATCAATTTAGTTTGGCGCCATTTACGTTCGAATTTTCGAGTGGTTTGTTTTAAAGCACGTGTGTGGTCATTATACCAAGGAGCGAGTTTCTTATCTCTAATCATTTTCCTTTTAACTGGAGCTACATTATCTAAGCTATAACGAAGTGCTGACTCTAGATATTCATTCGCCTGTTCGAGTTCTGTGAAGTCAGATGGCGATCCAATCAAAGTTGATAATTCTGGAAGATTATTGATAAAGCTCTGTGCGGTATTTGATGTAAATGTACGTTTAAGGTGGAAGCGCGGTGCTGTGCTGCATACATTATTACTATAACACGCTTTAATCGAGACAAGGTAGTGATCTGAGATAACTTCAGACTGTGGAATTGTGGTTATATTTCCTATACTTAATCCGAAGGATAATATTAAATCTAAAGTGTGACCTGCTTTATGAGTGGGTCTTACTACACACTGATTTACTCCTACTGAGTCCAGTAAGGACATAAATGCTGTTCTCAGAGGGTCTTCTGGATTCTCAAAATGAATATTAAAGTCTCCAGCAATTAACGCTTTGTCTACAGAAACAACAAGGTTTGAGAGGAAATCTGCAAATTCACAGAGAAACTCCGAGTACGGCCCTGGGGGTCTGTAAATGATGATTAGCGGGATCGACTGAGCTGACTTTATGTTACTATAGAGAACTTCAAATGCATTAGATTTAAAACTGTGTTTTTGTACGAGAGACAGATTATCGTTATAAATAACTGCGACTCCTCCTCCTCTACCAGTTAGCCGAGGCTGGTGTATGTAGCTGTATCCAGGAGGACTAGCTGCATTTAGAGCTACATACTCGTCCTGTTTAATCCAGGTTTCTGTTAAACATAAGATATCAAACTCCTGATCTGTGATAATTTCATTAACAATAACTGCTTTAGATGCGAGAGATCTAATATTTAACAGTCCTAGCTTCAGATCAGAGTTGCCGGCTGCGCATTCAGTGTACTCTGAGTTTGTGGTATCTATGTTAATTAAATTACTAAAACAGACTTTGTGAGTCTTTCTAAATTTATGTTTAGCTCGGGGAACAGACACAGTCTCAATATGATGTACCCTGAGTGACGACTCTCTGCAGCTAGCAGACGGTTGGTTTAGCCTGTCTGTCTGCTCCCTGGCCTGGGCTCTGGATTGTCACCGATCACTCCAGTAGTTAGCTTAGTTCAACATAGTTGGTCAGTGTTGCTTCAACCTTTTGAATATTTTGTTTAAATATTTGTACTAGAACCTGAACTCATACACACAGTAGTGTTGTGTTTCTTTGATGACATGATGAGACAGACACTTTTTTGAGTGTGTATTGATGCTAATATGATGCTAATGCTATACATACATACATACAGCAAAACCTTTTTTAAGTAAGCTTTATTAAAAGCTGAGACTGAAACAATTCTTAGTTAACTTTAACAAAAAAATAAGTTTAGACATTATACAAGTCAAAGCAAGAGTTTTGATTGTACAGAATAACAGAACACAGTTATGAGAGTAAAGACTTCCTTTATTTCTCTATATAATCCCCTGCTGCACTAATGCACTTATCCCAGTGTTTCACTAGTGCTTGGTGCTTGGACACCATCAATGTAGAGAGCCATGATTGGACTGCCTTCTTCACGTCTGAAACGCTGGCCTCCCAGGAACTCCTTTAATGGCCTAAACATATGAAAATGGCTAGGAGCGAGGTCAGGACTGTACAGGGGACGTGGCAATAACTCCCAGCCGAGTTCCTGTAATGTGCAAGTGGTGCTGATGAATAATTGTTATTGCTATGGTTTTTATCTTTTTTTTTTACCATGCAACTTTGCCTAGTGTTTAAGTGATCTCTATTCATGAATTCTTCCAACCACATTTCTTACAAGAAGTTGATGGTTTTAGCACTATCCTTCCAGGTTTTGATGATGTGTTGAAGGGTTCTTAACCCAGTTCCAGTCATTTCAAACCTCCTTAGTTGTTTTCTTTGCTTGATGCAGTCCAATAATTTGACCCTTCTGATTTTTCTTTCTTTTTTTTTTGCACTAACATTTAAAATTAGTATTGGCATTATGTTGATTTATTGCTTCCGTTAGACCTCCAGGTAAAATTGAGTTAATTATGACATACAGTATACATGTAATTTAGAAGCTAATTAAACAAAATAGAGAGATAATTTTGCTCATGCCCTTTATGTGAGTTAAGATTGTTTTTTATATTAAACATTTCTAATGCTACATGAGATTTACATGAAGAACCAATCTGCCACTGTTATGCCTCAACAAGTGTCATAACCTTCACAACTTGAATGCCAGTATACCCCAGCCTTTCCAGTATGTCAAAAATACTGTCCTGGGCATAGTGATACAAAACATTTGAAATGATCTGGCTGTACTCACAGTATATAAATCATACTAATCCTGCATGGTGCATACCGGAAGCACTTCTCCCTGACAGATTTAGCTCTTACACACACACACCCCCGGGTCTGGTTGTGCACGTTGCTGTTGATCGTGCTGTCGATAAGGCTGCTGTGGATTGCTTAAACTCCTTGGGAAAACCTCAGGATTCAGATTAGTGCAATGTAACATGAAGCTGTAATGTCACTGTGTGTACCCAGCGATAGGCAATACTCAAGAAATTGTACTGCATCAGTATCGTTGATTAGTATTATAAAAAGTACTTTTAAGTAATTCCAGTACATGTTCACGAATAAAACTTGCTTTTTAACCCTTTTCGCAAAAGTCTGAGCGACTCATGAGCGACTCATTTCTTCATATTAAATGTCCTTCCTGAGCTGCCATTGATCCAGACTCTCTCTGCCCTCTGGACCTGTCCTGTCCTGGTGCCCCACTTCTGGTTGTAGATCTCGTCACATGGATGCCCCGTGTGTCTCTGCCCCGTGATGACTTTAACAATTGTGAATGGGCCGAGGAACCTGGGGGACAGTTTGCGAGAGATGGTCTTGAGGGGGATATTACGAGCGGACAACATGACCCTTTGGCCCACTCGATACAGCGGAGCCCTGGAACGACGCCGGTCAGCTTGTCGTTTGAAGGCTGAGACGGTCTGGCGAATCTTCGACCTTGCATTTAACCAAGTTCTCCGGCATCGACGAACAAAAGCTTGAGCAGAAGGGACCGAGACCTCCTCCTCCTGAGAGGGGAACAGGGGAGGCTGGTACCCGAGACAACACTGAAAAGGTGAGAGGCCGGTGGCCGACGTGGGCAAGGAGTTGTGAGCGTATTCGATCCATGGGAGCATCCGACTCCAGGAATGGGGCTCCTTCGAGGTCATACACCGGATGGCTGTTTCTAGATCCTGGTTGGCTCGCTCCGTCTGGCCGTTAGTCTGTGGGTGATATCCCGAAGATAGACTAGGCGTAGCACCAATTAATTTACAGAAGGCAGACCAGAACTGTGCAGCAAACTGGGGCCCACGGTCTGACACAATGTCCGTCAGGAGTCCATGTAGCCGGAAAACATGAGTGATTAGCAGTTCAGCAGTCTCTTTAGCGGTAGGGAGACTAGACAGGGGAACAAAGTGAGCCGCCTTGGAAAAACGGTCCACAACCATGAGGACGCAGGTGTGACCTTCTGAGTCTGGAAGTCCGGTGACAAAATCTAAACCTATGTGAGACCAGGGTCGGTGCGGGATAGGGAGAGGTCTGAGATAACCAGCAGGTGGCTTATTGCTGGTTTTATTTCTAGTGCAGACATCACAGGCACTCACAAAACGGCGGGTGTCGTCCCTCATGGTGGACCACCAGAATCGTTGCTGGATAAGGGCTAGTGTGCGTGCCGCCCCTGGGTGACACGCCAGCCTTGAGCCATGCTCCCATTCCAGGACACAAGGTCGTTCTGCCTCCGGGACAAAGAGTTTGCCTGTAGGTGTTTCTGGAGGACCAGGTTCCTGGTTGAGCGCCGTCCTGACCCGTGACTCGATGTCCAGTAGTGCTGCTCCTACCAGACATTGAGGGGGCAAAATGGTGGCCTTGGATGCTTGATCATGAGCTGGGGAAAACTGGCGGGAGAGTGCATCCGGTTTGGCATTCTTTGAACCCGGGCGATAGGACAGGGAGAAATTAAAACGAGAAAAGAATACGGACCACCTCGCTTGTCGGGAGTTGAGGCGTTTGGCTGTCCTGAGATACTCTAGGTTCTTGTGGTCCGTCCAGACCAGGAACGGGATCTCTGTCCCCTCTAGCCAATGCCTCCACTCCTCTAACGCCAGTTTTACTGCCAGTAGTTCTCGATCCCCTATGCTGTAGTTCCTTTCCGTGGGCGAGAGTCGGTGAGAGAAAAAACAGCAAGGGTGCAGCTTGTTATCCTTAGGTGACCTTTGTGATAATACTGCTCCTACTCCAGAATCTGAGGCATCTACCTCAACAATGAACTGAAGCGAAGGATTAGGCTGTTGTAGAATAGGGGCCGAGGTAAATCGTGTCTTTAGTTCCCGAAATGCCCTGGCTGCTTGTTCCGTCCATGCGAATGGGCTTTTTATCGAGGTCATGGAGGTGAGTGGCATGGCTACCAAACTATAGTCACAGATAAATCGCATGTAAAAATTGGCGAAGCCCAAGAAACGCTGGAGGTCCTTACGCGTGGTTGGAACGGCCCAATCAGTAACTGCTTGAAGCTTGGCGGGGTCCATCTGGATCTTCGAAGGAGCAATAATGAAACCCAAAAATGAGACTGTGTTGTGATGAAATTTGCACTTCTCAGCTTTGACAAAGAGCTGGTTCTCAAGAAGCCTCTGAAGTACCTGGCGAACATGTTTTGTGTGTTCCTCTAAGGAACGTGAGAAAATGAGAATGTCATCTAGATAGACAAAGGCAAATACATTGATGAAGTCCCTAAGAACGTCGTTGACCAGAGCTTGGAAGACTGCCGGTGCGTTAGCCAACCCGAAAGGCATGACCAAATACTCGTAATGACCGGACGGGGTGTTGAAGGCGGTTTTCCACTCGTCTCCTTCCCTGATCCTAACTAGGTGGTAAGCACTGCGGAGATCCAACTTGGTGAAGACTTGGGCTCCCTGCAGGAGGTCGAATGCTGTGGACATCAGGGGCAATGGATAGCGATTCTTGATGGTGATGTCGTTAAGTCCTCTGTAATCAATGCAAGGGCGTAGGGACCCGTCCTTCTTGGCCACGAAGAAGAAGCCTGCCCCAGCAGGAGATGATGAAGGCCTGATGATTCCAGCGGCTAACGATTCGGATATGTATTTGTCCATGGCTCCCCGTTCGTGTTGGGAGAGTGAGTAAAGACGCCCCCTGGGTCGAGTAGTGTCTGGAAGGAGGTCGATTGCACAGTCATAGGGTCGGTGGGGGGGGAGAGAGATAGCCCAAGACTTGCTGAACACTGCCTTGAGATCAGCATAGTCCTGCGGGACCGCGGAGAGGTCAGGAAATTCCACTGAGGAGGTTGCTACTGGAGAGGGACAGAGCGCCGACTTAAGGCATGAGGCTAGGCAGAGGGGGCTCCATCCAAGGATGACGTTGTTCAGCCAGTCTATCTGTGGGTTATGGCGGATGAGCCAGGGGTGTCCAAGAACCAGCTGGGATTAAGCTCTTTGCATGACGAGGAACGAAATTTCTTCCGAATGATTTCCCGATGTCCTCAGCGTGACTGGAACGGTTCGCCGGGTAATCGGAGGAAGGAGCGTACCATCGAGAGCACGGACTGACAGCGGTGGTTCCAAGGGAAGGGTTGGCACATGCAGTTCCTTGACCTTATTGGCATCAATTAAATTCTGATCAGAGCCAGAATCAACGAGGGCATGAAGAATATAGGGCTGGTTATCCCAGAGGAGCACGACAGGGAGAAGTGAGCGGTCTCTAGGCAGATGCGCTTGGGATGCCCCCTCCAGTGTGCCTAGGTTAACTGGGAGGGTGCTTGTCTTTAACGGGCACTGGAGACGTAGATGACCGACCTTGCCACAATAGAAGCATGCCCCAGCCAGAGCTCGACGTTGCCGTTCCTCTGGCGAGATCCGGGACCGACCAATCTGTATGGGTTAAGCTGGGGAGCTGGCTGAAACAGTTGGAGTGGGGGAGGTGCTGGCTATGAGTCGTGGTTGATTATGGGTGCGATGCCTTTGCCTGAGGCGTGAATCCACATGTCCTACTAGATCCATCAAGTCGCTTAAATTTTCGGGGAGCTGCTGAGAAACTAGCTGGTCCTTGAGTGACTCTGAAAGGCCGTTCAGAAAGGTGTCATACAAGGCCTGGGTGTCCCACTGAGTGGCGGCCGCCAAAGTCCTGAACTCGATGGCATAATCATAAGCTGATCTGGAACCCTGACACAGCTGACACGGCCTGCGTGGGAGCGATCGAATACTCTCCCCATCTCTTCAGTGAAGGCGTTAAAGGTGACACAGCAAGGGTCCTTGGCGTCCCAGACGGCAGTCCCCCACTCACGGGCTCTCCCTGTAAGGAGAGTGATGATATACGCCACCTTGGAGCGTTCAGTGGGGAAGGTTGATGGCTGGAGTTCAAGTAACAAGGAACACTGAGACAGAAAGGAACGACATGTATCAGGGTCACCGTTGTATGGTTGAGGATTAGGCAGACGAGGTTCGTGCCAAACCGGTGGTGTCAGAGTGGAAGGAAGAGTAGAGCACACTTGTTGAAATTGCATTGATAACTTGGCTACTGTCTGGGAGATCTTTTGGAGGTTTAGCTGATGATAGTTTACGAGAGCCCCCTGCTGGGAAATGATCTGGCGTAGCTGGGCACCAAAATGGGCACTAGGTCTGGGCTGGGATCTAGTTCGAAGAATGGGCGTTGGGCGAGATGCGTCTGCTGGGTTCGTCATGGCCGCAGTGTACTGTCACGGCTGGCTGAGAGAGTGAACCCAATAGCAGAAAAACAGGCACCTTTTAATTTTAATTTTATTTACACACGGGCACCTTGGTAAGCAGGTGCAGCAGGTGCAGAGGAGAGAAGCAGTGCGTGTGTGTGGGAAACAGAGAATGCCTGGAGTGAATTGGGAGGCCCCTAGTGGTGACGCTGGAGGCGGGGCTATGACGCGAGGGAATCTCCACTATCCCGGAAGTGAACACGGGCGAATCTGACTGGCGTCTCTTGCTGTAAATCCGCTTCGCATGCAGAGGATGTTAATAGTAGCGACTTAATCTTCGCGGAGAGAATGGAGGTCAGCGCGCACTTGAGCTTTCTCTCTGAAGTCCGCGAATGCGGAAGTGCTCGACGCGGAAATCCTTATGCACAGAAACGACAGTCGCGTTACGGGGAATGGGGCAGTGAAGGATTACTGTATTGTTTTATCCTGCGTGATCGGTAACCAGGAATCCGGAAGCGAAGACAAACGAATCCAGAAACGTGAGTACCAATTCGATATCCAGTAAGTATGCAAGGTCATACACATTAGTCAGTCCGATAGTAGCTGAGGTACTCAGGGGCAAAGACGAGAGAGAAATCCGAGAAACAGGCAGGGTCGAGAACGAGACTAGAACATACGAAAAAACACTGGGCAAAGAAAAACACGAGGCACACGAGTAAGACACTGCGGCACTGAATGGTTCTCTCTGTGTGCTTAAAAAGCCGAGAGATGATTGACTGATCACGTTCAGGTGTGCGTGAGCAACAGGTGAGCTTGCAGGGAAAAAAAAACCTGGAGTGGAGTCTAGGCTCTGGAAGTGCTGGGTTGATCTGGCTGGCTTGTGACATACACATTCACATTCCATACAAACTTAAATAATTCTTTTGATTGTGTAAAGCTGCTTTGCGATGATGACAACTGTTAAAAGAGATATACAAATAAAACTTAATTGAATTGAATTAAATGAAATTCAGTGATTAACGATAGGCTGCAAAGTGCCTAAAGAAACAATTTTAAAATTTGCTTGTTTATGTTACAATGTCAGCAGCAACCTCATTTCCCCTCTCGTCTGTTCCGACCACTCAGCATTATTCAGTCATCACCTATAGATCTGTCATCACCTGTTGCTCACTGGTTCATACCTTAAGTTTGATGTTTTTCTTTTTTTATGCATGAATGATTCATAGGTAAAAAAAAAAAAATCCTCTGAATTTGCTCTTTAATACAGGGACTGGATTAAAAATGAAAGGTAAAAAAGTCTTTCAGGAAGTCGGGAGAGCTATTTCTCAAGACTACAGAAGAATACCAGAAAATCTGTCTCTTTGGAGGCAAAATAAAAACAGATGGGGCGGAGGTGGTTAAGACCTTTGCACAGTACTGTTAACAAAAAAAAGACAAAATTCCCAGTGCATCATCAAGTAGTGCACTATACAACACTATACCTATTTATGTGTCTGAGAACGGATGAGCCAACAGACAGCAGGGCTGGACATGAGTAATAGTTCTCCTGGCCTGACCTCAGTAAAATGTTTCAATATTCTGGACGAACCAAAGGCTTATATAAAATTAAATGAGAGGTTTCAATCAGAGAGGGACTGCCTTCCAATAATGCATGAAGTACATCTTCTAATTTAATCTATAAATAAATAAATAAATAAATAAAACCAAAACACGGTATGATAGTCAGAGCCCCTATAGGGGAAAAACTGAGCAGCTTGTTTCCTTATAAAACTGCGCAAAGCATACCTGAGTCTTCTGATGCATTAATAAACGGCAAAGACTTGTTACACTTACTACTGACCATGCTTCCTTTACTACAGATTATTTCTGTGAATTAAAAAAGAATGTTTAGTTTTATTATTATGAAATTAACAAGTTATTTTATTTGTGATTTGTTCATAAGAGTGTAGTGTCAGTCATGGTTATGACTAGCAAACTGACAAAGGCTGAATGGTATTTTAGAAAAAAGTAGCATTCCAACAGCATAACTAAAAAAAAAAAAAAAAATTTACATAAAAGCATGGTATTGACTTTCACTGAGTCTTTAGCTTGTTTTTGTCCGTTAATGAGTGGCCTGGTAACATCGTTCATATGGCGGTCTGGAAAACAGCTTATGTGCTGAGTCAATGAAGTTTGGTGTGACCATGTGAGCCTTCCCTAGCTACCATGATGGGTAAATGTCTTCTGGGACATCTGGGAGTCTGTTGCCTGTGATCGGTTCTGCAGCCCTTGACCCCTCTGTCTGGGAAACACTTAAAAATAAATTATAAAATTCCTTTATCTGTGACATGTTCTTTACAGCACAGTGAAATTATTTTCTTCACATAACCTAGCTTATTAGGAAGCTGGGGTGGGAGCACAGGGTCAGAGCCATGATATGACACCCCTGGAGCAGCAAGGGTAAAGGGCCTTGCTCAAGGGTCCAACAGTTGCAGCTTAATGGACCTGGGGCTTGAACTGCTGACCTTCTGATCAGTAACCCAGAGCCTTAACCTGCAGTCCCCCACTGTCATAAACTATGTAGTCCAGATTCCTACATTTGGGGAATTCTTAAGGGTCAGCACTGCCCCAGTGGAATGGCTGAGCCTCACCTTGGGTGAAACATATTCTTGATCATAGCATTGCCCCTGCCAGATATTTGCATACCATACTTAGTTTTGTTTCATTGTTAATTGTTGAAGATATTGGCCAATTTTTGAGCGTCATTAGCAAATGAGGGTCTCTGGCTGGCATCCCTAATGATCATTCCCAAATGTATAAACCCCAGCACCATGCAGTACTCAAATTAACATTGTTTTAAAATTACCATGGCTTCAAAATAACAAAATCTCATATTCAGAGTACAAACTCACAGCCTGGTCTCTCCACTGCCATATCACCTGTACATCTTGTCCATTCATCACTATAGCATCCAGTTGAAAGTCCTGGATCAGTAGATCACAAACTCAGACTCTTATGTCAAATATTCTGTCTTTTTTTAAATTTAAGCCAAAGTATGTACCTTACCCCCTTGACAGACCCCTTGACTGTGCTATTGACCTACAGTCTGCTACCCTTCCTAGGCCACAAAACCTTTATCTCCAACTGAAAGTAAAGCTTTGTATGAACATACTGTGTTTCTGAAGCCCTGATCAGTTCACCATCACCGTCACCTATGGTGACATTTGGTGTCTCTGATTTCCCCTGTACCTTCTGCCCTAGAGCAAACCATATCAGCCACTGTCTTCAATAAGTTTGACCATTGCACTTCTAAGAATTCTTAAAAATTTTCAATTTAAATCTTTTTTTGGAGCCAGTTGGAACTCATTGCCTGCTAGCTCGAGTTGAGTTGGGTTCCCTTGTTTGCTTGGGGTTCCTCCCACAATCCAAAGACAAGGAGGGTAGGTTAAGTGATGTTTCCAAATTGTCTGTAGGGTGTGAATGAGTGAGAGTGTGTGTTTTTGTCCTAAACCCGGTTAAGGAGGAGGGCTAAATGGGGACGGTGCAGATACCTCCATCTGTAAAAAGCAAAAGACGAAAGGTGATGGATATCAGTCGAAGGTGAGCAACCAATCGACACCAAATAAATAAATAACAATAAAAGCAGTTTTTACACATTTAAAAAAAAATCTTATTATCCTGTCACTTGGCAGACATAATCACACTCACCAAATAGTGTCAGGCAAGGGTCTATGCTTAGCTGGGAATGCTGTTAAACAGTAGTCCTCTTGAGCCTGTTCTGGTGGAGACACAGGTTTTCTTACAAAATGAGTCCACTTGAGAATAGAGCCCAATGGGACAGAGTTAGCCACCATGAACATACCCATCACTGGTTGGGGATAGTGTGGTGTTACAGAGAAAGTCCCAGGAGGCCTCTGCGACAGCTGTGTGGAAATAAAACATACCAACCAGCTGGAGCTTGTCGCTGTAAAACACTCACCCCTTGGTCTATATTTTAAGACACCACTATGGATTGGTCCATTTGGATAAGGTTGTGATGGCCTGCTGTATTACTCACCAGAGTGCCACAAGCTGACTCCTGACCCAAGGCTAACATCACTGATCAAATTAATTACTGTTCATTGATAATTTGTTCATTAATTCATCTTTTATTTCGCTTATCATGTACAGGGTTGCTACGGGCCTGGAGCATATTCCAAGAGATTTTGGGCCCAAGGTGAGATGCACACTGGACAGGGACCCAATCCATTGCAGGGCACACACATAAACACATAAACAACAGGCATTTTGGGAAGGCCAATTGTCTCATTGTCGAGCTATATATGTATATATGTAGCCCATGAGCTGCCAGTGTTCCAGACCCCCTCTGGACCTGTCTGACTCGTCCGAGTGTCCCGCTTCTGGTTGGAGATCTTGTCGCATGGATGCCCTGTGTGGTCTGCCTGGGATGCATGTAGTGACTGGGGACGGTTCCACTTTTCCACAAAGACGGTCCTGGCCTCGGCTGACATTGACAGCTGTTCTCTGAGGACTTGTGACTTCAGTGACTTCCAGTCTCACACAGTATGATGCAGATAAATCCCTACAGTTTTTACCCAAATGAGGATGGGTTCCCTGTTGAGTCTTGTTCCTCTCAAAGTTTCTTCCTACTGCCATCTCAGGAAGTTTTTCCTTGCGACTGTCGCCGTCGTTCTCTGCTTGCTCATCTAACCCTTGACTCTGGGCCAGTAAAGGAGCGAGGAGCTGGAAAGTTCTGTAAGTCAGGCTGCATTGGCCTCCCACTGTACAGTACACATTGCTTCCTTTACTGGTGGGTTTGGCTTGGGGCCCCGTAGTGGGCCATGTGCCAGCTTGAATAGATTTAGGATTTTAAGCAGGTTAAAAGGTTTAGTACCTTTGCCTGTTGGTTAGGTCTGTTGGATTGAGGTCTAGGGCCTTGAGACCTATACAGACAATCATTATGTGAAAACAGAGTGGTCCCAATGCACTTCATGTTTGATTTATGATAGTGGACCAGATTAGACCACATCACCTCACCCGAAGGCCAGTCACCAAAATATTATTAGTGGTTGGAAGCATCAGCGTTTATTACCGCATTCTCCACAGTCTCTTAACATATGAGACACACACATTTCTCATCTCTGTCAATGAAAATATATTAGTTTCCAGCTCTTTAAATCATCCCTTCTCACTCTCATATCATTTACTAAATTAATTTGCGGGTGTAATCAGAGAAATAATAAGTGTGCTAATTGCAAAAATTGCAACGTGTCGGGATTCTAAGAGAGATGCCATGTGACAATTAACATCTTTGGCTTTGAACATCCCAACTCCTTTATGAATAAATGACTTCGCTGAAATTTCTTTCATCTCGACTTTACTGGTGAGTAATGGTTAGTCCCTTCTTATTACCAAGGTAACATACATTATTTAATGTACTGTATGCATGCATTATATCTACGACATCCAGTTATACAAGTCACAAGTAGGTCAATGACATGAGCCATGAAATGTTCTTTGCTACAAAATTCCTTTTCCTGATTGGCTTCTGTAATCCCGACGATTCCAATATTCCAATATTTCCCTTCAATTATATCTCTAAATCATTTTTAATGACATTCTCCATAATTTACTGTCAAACAGCAGGGCTCAGAGACAAATCAGTTGGTTGTAACTTGAATATTAGTTGAATATGAGAAGTTTGCACATTAACGCCTAAGCCATCACATCTTGTACAACACATTCAACCCATTTTTATACTCAGACGTATAAGGACAAAAAGAATTTGGGCTCTGCTTCAGCTTTACTGCAGGGACAGAAATAGCTATAGTGTGGTTGAACTACTGAGTCATTGGCAATTTCATGTAATTTCATTCATTCATTTCCAGCAACCGCTTAATCATGGTGGAGCCAAAGCCTATTTTGAGGTTCTTTGGGCTCGGGGGGGATACAGCCAGGCTGGAACGCTAATCCATTGCAAGCATCCATCCACACACCTTCGTATAGACCAACACACTTAGGGGCAATAGAGTCTATTTAGCTAGCAGCTAATCAGCCTAATGACATGTTCTTTGGAACCGTACACAGAAAATAAACATAGGTACAGCACTCAGAATCTAACTATGGGCAATACTACTTGTTGCACCACCATGATTTTCCTAGTAACAGGAGACAAACCCTCATGACGTAAAAACAACAATGTCCAAAAACTCAAATCGCTATGCCTACTGTAATACAGAAATGTCTAGTGTAGATCACACGCAAAAGCCTTGTGTCTAAAAGTCCACAACATTCCAATATGGCCATGTTGAGTGAATTTGTACATTTGTTGGGATGCCAAGGACCCAAGAAACAAACATTGCCTAAGGAAAGAGGTAAAGTCATGGTGCCTTAGTGGTATGCAGTCACCTCATATACCCAATGTTGGAGATTCAAATCTCACCTCTGGTCTATGTGTATGGAGTGTATGATGTTCTCACCATGAGTGATTGGTGGGTATTATGGTTTACTCTAACAGTCCATAGACCTACACCGTAGAAAGATGATTGGCGTTTCCAAATTGCCCGTAGCGCGTAGTGACTGGGTTCCCCTACAGAAGTGACTGCTGGCATGAAGTCATAGATCATTGCGGTTAACCGTCAGCTTAAACGAACAGATGACAGAAGTTCAGCTGTCAAAATCTGACGTGTTTGCCGTGCCTGCCTATTACCACTCACTCTATTTCTTTCTTTTCTGTCACCAGTATAAACTTGGACTTTATTAGGTTAACTTAACAGCCACTACAGTAAAGTATTTCCTGTATGAATGTTATGTTGGAATGTAGAACACCAAATTGGAGCTTAGAAAACAATAAAACAACAAAAAACAAACTACTAGTAATAATTATAATAATTAATATAATTATTAATACAGTATGATTATTACAGTATTATTATTCTTATTACAAAAAACCTCCAGAGAGATTAGAAAAAGCAGATTTCACAATCTGTAAAGACGTGATCAGTGACAGATGTCTGTGCTCACCTCTCAAACATGCAAGGAATTATATTTTTATGACAGAAAACAATTTTATGTAATTACATCATGTAGCAACTTGTCAAAATTGTGGTCCTTCAATGGTGACTGCATATGATTACACTAGTAGTTACTATAAAATAATAATAATAATAATAATAATAATAATAGGGGGTAGGGTGGTGTAGTGGTTAACCTTGCACCTCCGGGGACGGGTTTCGGTTCCTGCTTTGGCTCTGCGTACGTGGAGTTTGCATGTTCTCCCCATGCTTGGTGGGTTTCTTCCCACAGTCCAAAGACATGCAAATTAGGCTGATTGGCGTTCCCAAATTGTCTGGAGTGTGTGAATGAGCGTGTGTGTGCACCCTGCAAAGGATTGGCACCTAGTCAAAGACCCTGTACAGAGTAAGTGGTATAAATATATACATAAATATGAATATATTTTACTATTATGGGATGCTGAGAACTGTTCTTGGTGAGCTTTCTGAGAAAGGTGGAGGGAAAAAAAAAAACAACCAATCGAAGCATCATGTGCAAGGAAATCCTATAAATGAGTTAATTAGACAGATAGACAGATAGATAGACAGTGAGAGAGAGAGAGAGAGAGAGATACAATGAATAGCACTTCGATGAACAGCACTTTGTTCAAGGAAATAGCCTAATAATAATCTTATAATCCTTATGGAAAAGTCCTACAGAGAAAAAAAAAAACTCCAATTCTTTGAGGCAAATGTATTAATTTTTATTAAAACAAAGAAACAACACAGACAAACATGACAAGCAGCACATTTTTAGTGTTCACCTGATCTCACAACATACATATATCAAAAACAGACCGGCTTAAATCAAGTGCATTGGAGAAAGTGTACATACATGTATATATATATACTGTATATTAAAAAAATCTGAACCAAAAAAAAAAAAAGAATTACACATACTTGAATAAATACATTTGGCAATGTGCAAAAAATAAAAAACTTGAGATCACAGGAAAACAATGGAAGAGCACAGAACGTTTAGACTGTTAGGTAGCATTTACACATTTCCATACAAAAAAACAACAACAAAAAATTACAGTATCATTATAGTAATGATGATGGGTGCCGACAGGATGCTTCACTCTTAACAGTCTGGAAGTGTTTCACTCAAACGACACAGAGGGAAAGCTAGACGGTTAATTCAGAATTGGCGATATGTACATTTTACAGTTGTATGTCGGTAAGTAATGAACAGTCTCGTGAGGGCAGAGATGGTTTAAGACTCGGCTATTAACGTCAAGGCAGACTGGGGTTAAAAAAAAAATCTGGCATGCAGAGCAAACACAAAATCTTGAAAGCGTAAGGCTCCGCGCCGAGTGCAGGAGTGAGCGCAGCGTCACACTCGAATGAAGCGACTAATCTTTTACAAATAACCCTGTTTGTAGACAGAGCTTCAAATAATTCATCTTTCTCCTTACAGATTTGTACACAGAGCCTAGGGAAGTTTGGCACACGGTATTAAATTACACAGCGAGACCATGAAGCAACTTTTATATGATCTAATATCAGTTTTTCAAGGCATACACTATTCATTGGTTTCCTACAGGGAGCACCAGTACTGTAGGTTTTTATTTATTTATTTTGAAATGGTGCATACGAAGAAGCTGACGAAGATATGACTGGAATATGACTCGTATGCCGTTTCTGATGATTCTGAAGTGAAAAGAGATAACTGTCTTATTTTATCATCATGTGTGTTTTTGGACTTGCTTTTGGAGCGGTCAGATCAGATTTTTTTTTTTTTTGGCCATATACACAGCATTTACATTCTAAAGAGAACGAGAGACAAAGAGAGAGAGAGAGAGAGAGAGAGAGAGAGAGAGAGAGAGAGATGCCTGTGTGGTGCAGCTGAATCTATTTGGCAGTGCATTCAGTCACAATATCAATAAAAAACAAAAACTCCCACTGACTCTTAGACTATCTATCAGAAATGACAGCGAAGAAGTCAAGAATATGATAAACAAGCCTAATTATAAAGAAAAAAAAAAGTTTTTAAATTTTTCCTTGATCTCTCGTATCACCCAAGCGTCTGGTTTGTAACAGTGTCGGACTGCAAGTAGCAAAATATACAGACATCTCTCTATACCTGTAGAATCATTCTTTTTCTTTGTTTTTTTGTTTTATAACGGGGTGCTCGTACTCATCCTCCCCATTCTTCATTTCGCTCTAACGTGGCTCGGTGAAGGCTCCTTGTGCTGCCGTGGCGGTGGCGTTCACGGCCGCTTGGCGCACGGCGTCGTTTGAAAGCACTCCCGTGGCGAACTCGGCCTGGGCCTTCTGGAAACTGGCGCCGGTCTGCCTGTAGAGGTAGTGAACCTGGGCGAGGGACATAAAAGAGCGCAGTGATGGAGTGACCGTTCAAGCAAAGACGGCATGCAAATGAGAGGGCTTGAGTCTTTACTCTGGCCGATTAAGGCAGATAGGGAAATGAGACAAGCTGGCTGAATGTTACTCTACTTTGCATGAGTCGAGGCTGCGCAGGCTAATCGCTCGGGAGCTGCTTTTCCTAACTGAAGAGGACATTAAAAAAGGCGCACTGCTTTAGGGCTCAACTCATGGCATGCCTAGAACCGTTACAACATCCTGGATGTTTACTCAGTATTGGTGCTGATTTTATTTTTATTTTTTTTAATGTTCAGATGTTTTTAAAGATATGATTTTAAATGTGCCCTAAAAATAATCAATAATCATTTAAAATGTAAATGATTCATATTTCTTCATGAGTATTGATGCTAAAATTGGTGTAAGCTTCTAGAAGCATATGACCTGTAAAGATTGTTGCTTTAATTGTTTTAATTCTTTCTGTAAAAAAAATCTGTAGTATGCATAACCATGTCAAATTCACGTTGCAATATCTTAACAATTTTGCTTTTTGGAATAAAATACTTTTTCACGTTTATGTCCTTTTCATTTGAAATCTAAATCAGCCAAGTTTCATCTGAAGGACAGTTAAGACCGTTGAAAGATTTGAATTCAAAAAAGTTCCGGACACTACGGACATAAAAGGGCAGGAAACTGTATTTAGCAAATGTGTTTCTTTTGATCTGATAAAAATATAAATGTGTATGCATATTTACAAAAAAAGAAGCATGGCTCCAGAGATAAGAAGCTTTTAGTATTATGAAAAATGTGAATCTCAAAATTCACTTTTTCACCTAGGGGAGACACTTTTTAAGCACGAATGATTATTGTCACAGACAAAAAAAATCTTGTCACTATACGTTGCTTTCTTGATACAATATGTTAACACTGAACATGTGCCTCGAGCTTCTGTCAAGGTTATAAAAGTTTTACCCCAAGTTATGCAAAAGAAAGTTTTTTTACTAACTGACAAAGGTGTTTCAATTCCCATGTGTTGGTAAAGTAAATCTTTCTCTATACAAATGTACGACTCGATAACTCATGCCTCTGTGAGATTTTGAACTCAACTCTCGAATCCTCTTTTATTAAAATCCCCTTTGTCACAGATTATGGCCTCGCGTGCTGTGCTTTGTCTTGAATGCTGGTTTCTTCTCCATTGAACTTCTTTTACCATCTGTGCACACCGCTCTTGTCAATGGTGTCAACATCCTGTAACCCAGTGGGAGACCATCGACTGCGACAAAGTGAAATCTTCAAAGTATTCCCAAGATCTTTATATTTGCACGCAGTTGTTTGCACAGATGCTCGATGGTACTGTTGGTTGTTTGGAAATTGCTTCTGTAAGAACCAGACTGAGATTTTCATATGGTTATAAGGACATAAATAGAGCAGGGTTTCATGGGGGGCCAAGGCTCATTGATGCACATGGGGTGTCCTGAGGATGTTAATTTTGAAAGGTGTTTGACCACACAGCGCATCGCAAATTATTGAACAGGGAGAGAAAAATATAATAAAAGAGAGAGAGAGAGAGAGAGAGAGAGAAAGACAGGATTCTGAGACTACCTTCTTGAGCAGAACCACTCCCATGGCAGCCTGAGCAGTGAAGACCAAAGCGTTCAAGAGCATGATCACCCCGACTCCGGTGCTCTTCTTCAGCGCAGCGAGACTCACTATCCACCCGCTGCGGAAGCACAAAGAAAGATGGCAGGTGAGATGGGAGGGACGGACGCAGGAATGTTCGGGACTTTTAATGAGTTATCCGTGTCACCTGAAACCCCAGCCGGGAATGCCGATGGTCATGAGGATGTACAGCACTACTTGGACGAAGAAGATGAAGAAGAAGACGAAGAAGTTGAAGGAACTATCGGTCCTGTGGAGAAACAGAGAGATCCACACCTCGTCTTAAATAAATTCTAGTAAATGGTAAACAATAAATTTTTTTTCTTCCCTAGCTCTGCTCCCTATCAATCTCTGTGACTTTCTGGGAACAATAGTACGAGAGGCGTTCAAGTCAAACCGGGACTTGTGACGACATTTCTGGTGAATGAAGTTGATTGACATTTAGAGGAGACTTCAAGCACGGCGATGCGACTCTTACTCATAGTGAGACATTTGAATGGTGCAAATGTTTTAAAGATGTCACAGGGACGTTACAGGAACTTGGATGGGAGTTATCGCCACATCCCCTTTGGACAGTCCTGACATCGCTGGAAGCCATTTCCAAAGGAGTTCCTGGGAGGCCAGTGTTTCGTACATGAAGCAGGAATTTCTTATTAATGGCTCCGGCATAATGAGAAAACTTTCTACCTTGGTGGGATCCAAGCACTGTGATAAGTGCATTAGTGTAGCAGGGGATTATATAAAGAAATTTACCGAAAAGTACCGGTTTGAGTTGAACGCCCTTGTATAGTGCTTTAACTGCACAAAAGTCGACAGAAACTTCTCATTTTGCAAATTAGTTTGCACTAGAACTAATTTAATGGCTCTAGTAATAGTAATGGGATTGTACACTTATTCACACTTAAATTATTTTAGGTATATATTACCCAACGTATTTGTACAACACTACAAAATGTGCAAGGCACTCTCTCTGCTACTGTATTCACTGTCTGAGATGCAGACGGCTCATGACTGAAAACCAAAATGTCATGCAGACTGATTATGTTATATACAGTACCTGAACGCTTTATAAACAGGCCTGTACCAACAGACGAAGGAGCAGGGCGTGAAGAGCAGAATCCAGAGGATGGCCAGGCCGAAGTCTACGCCTTTATCAGTGTCCACACAAAACAGAGCAAGGCAGGAGAGGACATTGAAGGCCAGAGTGCAAGCTGTACCTTTATGGAAGTAGCAAAAAAAAAAAAAAGTCATAGCAAGGCAAACTTGTAAATAAAGCTAGTCTAAAGCAATCAGATCCTAACCATTAATCATGAATCCTGAATTTCAGGCATTCATCTTAAGGTAGGAGTAAAACTGATTATACAGAATATTTAAAATATCAAGACTGAATATGACATTTTGACCTCTAGTGGTGAAAAGAGGTTACTGCAAGCGTGGACCTTTATTTCACGCTTCCTGTATTTTAGTGCAAAAACATAAATACTGTACATTTAATTAAAAAATTTAATTAAATTAAAAAAACACAGAATGATGCATTTTATTTGAAATTTTTTTTTTAAACTCTAGTCAACGGCACGTTATTAACAAAAGATATTTGAAATAATTTCAATTAGAGATTACAGCTTAACTGTTCACATGGACGCTGATCCACGATCCAAAGATGTGCAGCTACATTCTCAAAACGTTTAATCAGACTATAACATTTGTGATGCATGCAAAGTGGTTTGACTCGCTGTCAAACCGCGACTTGTAATTAATGACCATGTAATTAATTTCCAGAGGACTCAGTGATGAGACTCTTAGTCGCAGTAAAACATTTGAATGGTGAAAACGTTTTAAAGAAGGCCGTTTGTCACAGGGACGTTACAGGATTATCGTCACATCCCCTTCGTACGTTTGTGAATGATCATTCTGCAACTGGAACGTCTAATTCTTGAAAATCAACTGATAACTTGTCGCGAAAGAGACACATCTGAACAGATGAATGTATGTACACTTATATTCTAATTAACTAATCTAATTACAAAACAGTAATATCAAATCAAGATGAAAACTCAGCAAATTCCCATAAATAATAAAGAGACAGAGTACGTCCCCGACTTATGGACAAGTTCCGTTCCGAGAGCATGTTCTCAAGTCCATTCTGTTCTTAAGTCCGACAAAGGGAGTCTTATACGCCTTTGACACGAGTATACAACAAAGCAAACCAATCCACTAGACTAAATCTCTGTCCCCTTTCCCCACACTGCCATCATGTGGCCAAAAAACGTAATCGTGCCTAAGGAAATTAATCTCACACGTGAAACGCCAGACGCCATTTTGTCTCAGAGCTGTTTTCCACTGTGTTGGACTGTTAACTCTGTTTTTTTTAGGATTTTCCTGAAATTAGTATTATTCACCACAGCTTAGGACAGCTTTACCTGACAGACATCGTGCTCCCGGACTGATTCATTGAAACCGATCATTTCTCCCACACCCCCACAAAACACAATATACTGTACTTTGGACATTCCCCTACACACTGAGAATATTGTATAGAATTGTAAATATTGGTACTGCATTGTCTATTTTCTATACAATAAAACTCGAATGTTAGTAAGTTGTATTAAACTACCTATTAATACTACCTGTATTAAACCTTTACATCAGACACATTAGTCTGTACGTCAACAAACAGGATGATACGTACCCATCCAGAAGTAGTACATGTTGGTGACGATGCGCTGAAAGCCCTGGCTGATCTCCACGTTAATGTCATGATAGAAGCACGGGCCCACCGGACAGAACGATGGCAACGGAGGCCAATTCTTCTGAGAGGCTAAGACGAAAAACACAGAGTTACCGAATGTCATTCAATGACATAGAGCAAAACATCAAGGTATTATACTTTTATCCAAAGAGACTATCAATTCATGGTCTGTTAAAGCTGTGGTTCCTGACTTCAGCAGGATCATCGGACACAAATATACACTTTGGGATGGCTTGCAAATTTGGTCCTCATGAAGACCGTTCCAGGAAAGCAAGTCCAAAACTTACCTCAGCTGGAGAGCAGAAGTTCAATTAGAGTTACCAGCCTCAGAAATCACCTCAGATTAGAACTGTTATGAAGGCTTTACATATTTTAAGTAGCAGATACATCTGAATATCAACTGTTTAAAGGAGATGCGTATTTTGGATTATTTTGGAACGACCATAGTTAGAAAGTGAGCCTAAACTTTTGAGCGGTAGTGTACGTATATTATAGTGTTTTCCATGCTCTATCACTTTCGCTGTTAGTGAATCGGACAACTAAATCAGGTGAAAAAGACTAAAATGTGATAGGGGTCGTCCAAGAGCACTGTTGAGGAAAAACCTGAAAACCTAACTTAAAGACAAAGCTACAGGAAGAATAAACAATTTTTCTGTACTTTCCCTATGATGCCTCGATGTGAGGCTGAAAGTCACATGACTACACAATTATTCCAATCTGCTTGACTAAAAAAAATTAACCACAAGTGAAAGCAGTGCACAAGCACTGTATTTAACGAATCTACCCGTCCGTCTGACTCGTGTAGTTCACTCACAAGCTCCGCTGCTGCGGCTCTGGGAGTCGAGCTCTCTCTCCCGCCTCTCCAGCTCCTTCGCTTTCCTCTCCAGCTCCTCCTGCTTCTTCAGCAAGTCGGCGGTCGTGGCGTTCACTGCGGATTGCTTCGAGAGAATGAAATTAAACAAGCCACTTAACTGATTGCACTGTGTTGTAAACAATGCTGCTTAATACACCGCTGCTGTTCTGTACTGTACATGACCACAGAACTGAGTGCTAGGATGCTTATTTATCTGTTAAACTCGATGCGTCCACAAGCCTGGAAAAGTATGCATTAAAGAGAAGACTTACAAATATAAAGCTCTTCTCTGATTATGCACAAACTTAAAGGGCAGCTTTTTACACAAAATTTACTTTTCAGACATTTTTTAAAATTTTTGTATTAGCCAGGGGCTTAAACAAGCACATTTTTATTTTCTCCTAATGTGACATCATACAAGAACTTTATTATATTAATATATTACTTATATGTTTCTCAGTTCTGCAGTTTTCTGGAGGGGCGGGGCTCAGGAGTAGCTCATTTACATAGACAATAAAACAGCATATTCGGACGAGGAGTGAAATAAAGGGGATTTAGGCTATAAAAATGTCATTATCTGATTACACTTCAGCTGGAGCGTTAAACACACTTTGGAGGAGCTCTGAGACCTGCGCTAACTTGTTACAGAAATACTAAAATATGGGACCTTTAAAAACCACAGTTTTTTTCCCATCTTGATGGCACTACAAGAACAGGCAACTGTTGTCGTTGTTGGACTTCCTCGGTTTCCCCACGTCCCCTCGCACGACTTGCACTCCAACAATGACAACACTTATGTAGCAAGCATGGTAGTGTAGTGGTTAGCACTGTCGCCTTGCACCTCCAGGGTCTTGGTTTGATTCCCGGCTAGGCTTGAAAAAAGAACAATTAAAATCCGTAAAATATGCAGCAAAATGAGTGCGATCCCGTAGAACCAAAAACATTGCTACCGTATTTTTTTTACAGTAAACTTCTGGCAACCACAGCTGCCAGGTTTTTACCGTAAAATTTACGGTTTGTTTTTTTACAGTGCAATAACGGTGCTACCGTATTTTTTACGGTAAAATTCTGGTAACCACAGCTGCCAGTTTTTTTTACTGTAAAATTTACCGTTTTTTTTTTTTTACAGTGTAGGGTATGTTATTAGGGGGCAATTACTTTTTCACATATTATTATTTTTTTATTGAATTTTGTATTTACTTTGTGTAATATAAAAAAAATCAATAAGGGGATAAATACTTTTTCACGTGTAACTTATTCCAAAGTAAAAAGTACCACTGTACTGTTCATGCTGTAGGTGGCCATGTTGAATTCATGACAAGTTCTATGATGCAAGTATCAAAGTAAGGTAGCAAATGAACACACCTGTGTGCTGTAGGATCCATAATTCCTGGGTTCCGTGGGTGTAGTCCTGGTAGGCAGGGTCTGAGGCGGGAGGGTCGGGGGTGCGGTCGGTGTTGATGTTGGAGGCGTGGCCTGATAAGGAGGCGGAGGCTATAATATTAAAATAAATAATTATTATTATTATATAAAATCAACATGATTACAAAGTGAGTCAACATCATCAGGGATTCACTGTATATACACTGAGTCATGAGAGGATGTGTTTCTAATATACTGGCCAGCGGTCATCAGAGTATAAATGACATGTTTAAGAGAAATGATGTCATGTAATAAATAGCACGCATGCTGTAACAACCTGTTAAGTCTGGATCTGAAACACTACAATGATTAATGATACCACACGGATTGTACCAAAGCTACTCAGTGAGCCTACACGCTGTGAGACGCGTCACGCTCGGCCTGAAACGTTAACCGAATGATACAAATGAGCCAAAAGAAGTGTCTAATGGGAACGCTGATAATACTGCTTTTATTCTCTCATTCCCCTCGTACACATCGCTGCTTATGATGTAGCTCGTGTACAACTCTGACATGATTCATGTTGAGCATGGACGTGGTGCGTCATCTCTATTAGCATGATCAAATTAGACACGATCGGAGCTTGAATCTAGAACATTAACCTTTACTGGACTCCATAATGAGGTCAGCCTCGCAATAATACTCTGTCCTGTGTTAAACACGGCCCTGGATTATTAAAACTAACCACTGTATTAAAACTCGTCCCTGCATTAAAACTAAGCTCTGTATTTAAACTCTGCCCGGCATTAAAACTAAGCTCTGTACTAAAACACAGCCCTGTATTAATACTAAGGTCTGTATTAAAACTCAGCCCTGTATTTAATCTAGGCTCTGTACTAAAACTCGACCCTGCATTAAAACTCTCGGCCTGAGGTAACTGAGTACATTTATTTACTTAGTTACAGTTCTTATTTCATATTTCATCATATTCAGTATTTCCTCTGTACTTTACTTGAGTACTTTTATTAGAGGATACTTTTTCTTTTACTCCGCTCAAAAGCATAGCAAACATCTGTACTTTTACCTCACTACATTTCTGCATGGCGCTGTGTTACCTGACCACAGTGGTGTGTAGTATTTGAAGTGAGACACCTGCTGACTATTATGTGTAACTGCATGACTTTCCCTTTCCTTTGAGACACACTTTGTGTGAGGGTAAGTACTGTTTTTGTTTAAGCAGACTTGTAAAGAGAGGACTTCTGTTTTCACTGTTTTTGTACTTTTACTCAAGTAAAAGTATATGATTTGTGTACTTTGCCCAACACTGATTAAGACTCGGGTCTGTACTAAAACCAAGACCAGGATTAAAAAACAAGCTCTCTACAGCACCAAATTCTGACATGTCAGTGTCTGTGTGTATCAAATCCATTCAGACCAGTTTTTAAATCACTGCACAGAAGACCTTTAAATTTTTTGTTGTCATTATCATACAGTAACAGCATTTAAGCACTGCATTGTTGCATCCAGTGACTCAATGCCATAAATAATTATTATGGCAATTCTGCAGTAATTATAGCCTCCTCATGAAGATGTTTATCAGCATTTTTCTTGAGAACACCCAAGTTTTTAGGCAGCATCTTTTAAAACAAGATAACGTCTCCGTCACTCAAATGTACTTTGTTCAGGATCGCTGCAGTATCCATGATGGATAATAATTAGGAGATTGTCCGCGACGAATAGGTCGAGGACAACGGAAACCCAGTCTCATTTGGGTGATAGCAGGGATTGTTTTGCAGTCATACTGTGTGTACATTTGTGCGGACGCAGACATCAATCTGGAAACTGTCTAGCACTGACAAACATAGGGCTAGCTAAACAGATAGTTTCACTTTTTTAAATGCTGAGAAGAGAAATTTGAGAAAGAACACTGTCACCACCCAGACGAGTTCCTCTTGTGTCAATCGCTGAATACAGTAAAAAAATAAAAAAAATAAAAAGAACTTTTATTATTCCAAGAAAACAATATATGCCATCTTGAGATATGGTGTGATATTAAGATAACCACAAAGAAATGAAAATGGTTTGAGATCCGCACAAAATAATCTGCATCAGATCGGTTATTATGGATGAGCATCCAGGAGGTGTCCAGGTTTCTCGCCTTCACGCCCTTCCTGACAGAGCCCTTTCAATTTAGCCAGGCTTGGGGTATGTATGGCGTATGAGGAGATGTGCGATTTCTCCTCTTTACCTTACTCACCTTGTTATCAAAGGGATTGTAGAGGTCCAATGTGGGGTAGTCTGTGCTGCTGTGTTGGGTCACTGAAGGATCCTGTAAACACACACACACATATAAAGATAGAGAGCGAGAGATCAAAGATCAAGCTTATAAAAAGAAAGAATCTAAACTATATAATAATAATAATAATAATAGTCACCTGAAATGGGTTGTGGTCCTCACTGGGTTCAGGGAAACTTGTGTACTTGGACATGTCGGATCAGCTCCTAGCTCTCGAGCTCAGAGAAAACGTGTTTTTACGTGCTTCAACAGAGATTCCTCCGTGTCAAAAATAAAACTCACTCGTCTTGTCTGCGTCTGAGACGTGTTTAATTATCCTCGCTATCCCTTTCACGCTGAGTGTATTACAGTGTTGTTCTGTCGTATCGGAGGAAAGACCGGAACACGGAAGTGCACAGTCATGTGACTGCAGCTACGGAGCACGTGAGCAGCGAGTGAGGGTGTGTCTCTCGGAAGGAGCAGCAGCAGCCGCAGGAGCAGGAACAGCGGTAGTCCTGACGTAATCCGTAGGCTCGGATCATGATTGGTCGGAAGAACTGGAGCTGGAGCACACGCGAGCGGAGTCGCTTCTGAGAATCTGGAGGAAGAAGCGTAGCGCGCCTACAGTGTGTCTCAATGGTTCACGTCCTAAAATGGACGCCTGGTGAAGGCTTATTCTAGGAATGAAATGTCAATTCAAACTAACCTGCAGCTAGATTATTTATAATACCTTTTTTTTTTTTTGAGAAAGCAACAAGGACAGTAAAAGTACTTTTATTCATTCATTAATTCATCTTCTATACTACTCATCCTGCATACATGGCTACACCGTGGATAGGGTGCCAATCCATCACAGGGCACACACTCACTTTGGAATTTTGGAAACGGCTATCAGCATAATCCTAATGGATTGGCACCAAGTCCAGGGAGTACCTGCATGATTTATATTAAAAATAAAAATAAATAAATAAACTTTTTAGCTTGTCCCAGACCCCATGTGTTGGTGCTGTGAAAATGGCAAACACTTGGACAGTTACATTATCAGTGATGGTGACTTGACGTGAGCATTCAGCAAAGTAAAACTCATTAAAAAATATATGTGCTTCACAATGGGACTCAAAAAGCTCAATGGACCCAATCCACTGAGAGAAAACTGGTTTAAGGACTAGACTTTAGGACACTTCCAGAGACTTTGTCTCTGACATCAGATTCTGAATTGCCTGGGAGAGACAACCAGGTTATGGGCTGATAAAGTCCCCTCCAAAAAAAAAAAAAACCCTGGAACAACAAGGCCAATTCAGTCCCCCCCCCCCCCCCCCCCCTATATACAGTGAGAAATGTGATGTTCGTAAATCCAATCTGTTTTTAAGTCAGACGAAATTAATATTATAAGCCTTGGACACAAATATACAATGTAAAGCATACCAATCCAGCTGTTTTCCACTGTATTGGACTGTGAACTCTGTTTTGTTGGGGATTTTCCGAAATTATTACCCATCAGGACAGCTTTACAGGATAGACATTTTCTATCACTGTGCTCCCAGACTGATTCATTGAAACTGGTGAGGCTGACTCATTTCGCGCCCCCACGCGGACACATACAATATACTGGACATTTTATACATTTACATACACACTGAAAATATTGTATATCATTGTAAATATTGGTATTGGGTGCACTGAAGTGTCTATTTTATGTACAATAGACGTGAGCTACTTCCGTGATTGAACCAGAAGTAGAACCGCGGTCGGTTCATATCTGCAGAAAGTTGTAACTCGAATGTTCGTAAGTCAGGGAATACCTGTATAAGAAGATAGAGCCTATTGTCAGCTTTAAATTTTTTTCCCATCTGATCAGAATGATTGTAGATGATTATTCAGGTTTTCAGTTGATTGTTTAAACAATTAAAAAACTTTGCTCTTTATTTGAGTATTGAGTTTTACTTGTGTTTAAAAAAAGGATAAACCAACATGATGACCAGAGACTTGCCTCTTGGGGAAAACAAGCCAATTTAATGATACCAAAAGAGAGAAAATCCATCATAGCTTTTGCACAAGCAATGGGTATAGCTCAACAACAATTCAGAATGTCCTGAAAAAGAAAGGAACCAATGGTGTACCAACAACCAGACACTGAACAGGTCAAGCAAGACAAAAACAGCAGTTGATGATAGAAACATTGTGAAAGCCGTGAAGAAGAAAAAAACCAAAAGAGCAGTCGGTGACATCTCAAATAACCTGCACAGGGCAGGGATGAAGGTCCCACAATCCAGTTCCCAAAGAAGACTTTCAGAGCTGAAATAAAGAGACCTAACCACAAGATGTAAACCTCTCATCAACAGTAAGAATCAAGGGCCAGGCTGGAATTCACAAAGACTAGCCACAAATGTTCTGAAACGACCTAATGCCTGTAATGTAAATGTAAATGTAAACTGAAACCAACCTGTACCAAAGTGATGGAAAGGCCACATTGTTTAGAAAGAAAGGATCCTCTGATAATCCAGAACATACGAGCTGATGGGTGAAGTTCGGTTTATGTAGAGTCATGACTTGGGCTTGCATATCTGCTTCTGGAACAGACTCACTGATTTTTTCTGGTGATGGAACTCATGATGGAGCGGCAGAATGAATTCAGAGGTCTACAGAAACATTCTGTGTGATAATTTACAGGGATTTGCAACCAGATAGTGTTATTCATTTTAATTTACATTATGCCAACTTGTTCCTATAGTTTCATTCACCTAAAAATGGTGTGTTTTAACAAACAATCTAGAAGCAAATATTTGCATATTCTGGTTTTCAGTTGGTGTGCATGACCAAATCGTCAAATTTCCCTTTTTTCTCTGGTCATGCCATGATGTCAGTTGAAAATTTAATAACTCTTGGAATATTTGAGGTGATACATTAGTCTTACAGGACCGTCTCAGGATAGTCTTCTTCCTTTCAGTGTTTCCTGAGCAGCTGAAAGATGGGTTTAACAATTGACATTGAAACATGACAACCACAAGAATCAATCATATCAGACATGCTGATATAAAAAAATGCACTTTATTAAGTCGCTTTGGATAAGGGTGTCTGCCAAATATCTTAAAGTAAATGCATCTTTTAAAATACTGTCTGCTTTTAAAGAATAAAATGATTAGCTAAATGTAACTTAATATTTAAGAAGTTATTAAAATATGTGCCAATATTCCAATAATCCATGGTCCTAGGAAGAGGTTGGAGCTTAGCAGCTAAGCTCGTACTCGCACAGGAATCACACACAATCTTTTCAAGTTCAAGAAAATGTTATTTTTATAGTGCTTTTCACAGGCAGCACGGTGATCTAGTGGCTATCACTGTCTCCTTGCAACTCTGGGGTCCGGGTTCGATTCCTGCCTCGGGGTCTGTGTACATGGAGTTTGCATGTTCTCCCTGTGCTTGGTGGGTTTACTCCAGTACTACTCCATAGTGTGTGCGTGTGCTCTGGGTTGGATTGGCACCCCGTGCAGGGTTTAACCCACCTTGAGCCCTAAGTCTCCTGGGTCATACATATATACAGGATAAAGCGTTATAAATGCTGAGTGAGTAAGTTTTTCCCTGTTGAGCAAGTTGGGGGTGACAATGGCAGTGATACCAGACAGACACCATAAATCAACCCCTGCTATATTTTTGCTCTATATGGTTGAAAGTTTAATTATACTGTAAAAACTACTATATGTTTGCTATATACTACTATGTTTGCTATGTATACTATATATATATACTTTGTATTTATGGGTCATGTATTTGCATCATGGTGCTAAGTACAGTAGCAACTTTAGTCTTCTGGTTAGGGTCACAGTAGATTCAAATTCTATCCTGGGAAAACTGGGTGTAAAGCAGGAATAAAGGTCAGTTCATCAAACGACAGCATTTACACTCCTGCCCATCTATACATGTTCAGAAATACAATCATAGTCACAGCTAGAGGCAATTTATTGCAGCCAATCCACTTACTGGAATGTTTTTGAGAGGTTTTGGAGAATTATGGTGTTAAGAGCACGGTACCGTAGTGGTTAGCACTGTCGCCTTGCACCTCTAGGGTCTGGGTTCGATTCCCTCCTCGGGGTCTGTGTGCATGGAGGTTGCATGTTCTTCTTTTGCTTAGTGGATTTCCTCCAGGTGCTCTGTTTTATACCCAGAAACATGCACATTAGGCTGATTGGTGTTCCCAATATGCCTGTAGTGTGTGAATGTTGAATGGAGGTCCTACCATGGTTGTAAAAAAATACATTGACAATCACCATGGACCACAGAGGTTCCTGTATGGTGTATAGAAACAGCCCAAACATGCAAATGTGCTGTATATATCTTCCTATATTTTTCATGATTCATCTATATTAATGGGTGTGGCTACAGAAACACATGTCTTAGACTCATATAAAATTGTGTCTTGACTTGTCCTATGTAATGGGACTTGCAACTCTTGACATGTTCAATTAATCAGCAAAATTGTGTTAAATATTGGATATAGAGTTTTTCTATATTTTGCATTATCGACCTATGAAAACATAATACGCAGTATGTAAGAAAGAAAAAAGAAAAAAATTGTAATTCTTTGCTTGTTTTCTTTTTATTTTGCGGCTCAGCCTACCCTTCTTTGCCATCAGCTCTAAAAAAAAGAAACAAAAGAAACAAAAAATCCTCAGCTAATGGAGCGGTATGCAGCCTTATGACATCACCGTCTCTGGAATGAGCCGAGTTGCTATGACAACAGGCAGGGGTTGGAAGCAGACTCTCGATGGCTTGTGGGTTTTGTACCCCGTTTCCAGTCAGTATGGTTTCGATTAGCGGGGTTGGGGAGAAAACAGGGCCCCCATTCAAACCAAACCAACAGAGAGCGTTTCCACACAGAAAGAAGTCAGTGACCCGCTGTAAGATGACATGATGATTAACATTGCGCCTGTTTGAATTTCTGAGAACCACATGTTTTGTTTTAAATATATGTCCAAGGAAAGTGCCAAGTAGTCAGATGGATCTTACATTAGTCATGTGCGTTTCTGTTTTTTCTCCCTCCAGTTTTTCTGCTTTTTATTCTTTTTTATTTATTTATTTTTTTACATTTGTGTGGTCTTGTTTGTTTTATTAAGATTAAATTAGACACACCTGGATTTAATTTAGTCTCCCTTATATTAATGAGTCAGTAAGTATGTGCTGTTGGAGAGGGGCATTTGGTCTCTCACTCATTTATCCTGTATACAGCGTCACAGGGGTGTCTGGAGCCTATACTGTACAAAGAGACTTAGAGCATGAGACAGGGTACACCCTGGACGAAACATTTGAGACTTGCTCAGATCAGTGAGCAGTCAGATCAAATGATGAGTGAAAAAGTTTGGACTTTATTTCACTAAAGTCACTTGCATCCAAAAATTTCCAAACCACACTTCTCAAACGTTTAAATAAATGTGGGGTGTATTAAAAGCAAACACATAATGTATTCTTTTCGCCTGACAGTCTATTATGAAAGAGTACTTGACTTAAAAATTGGCATAAGTATGTTTTTGAATCAACTTCATCCTTTTGTATTACTTTCTTTCAGCTGCTCTCATCACGGGGTCCACAGCAAACCATCCAATCCACACACAACTCAATACAGGTTTTTACACTAGATGTCCTTCCTGACGAAACCCTCCCTTCTTTTCTACCTGGGCATGGGGTGTGGCAACCCACCAATGGCAGAGCTCGAGCCTGGATCCTCAGATCCTCAAATCAACTAAACCTAAAGCTTTAGTCACCTGAGGCGCCACTCCCTGTAACTTCATCCTTTTAGATTAACATTTTTTATTCACATTTAGACACTTTGGGGCATTAATGATACAGTGGTAGGTTTCTCACCTACCCATGCGGAAGACCCGGTTTCGATTCCCAGCTAGTGCCCAAACCCCAGCCACCGGATAAAATGGAAAGATAGCACCAGGAAGGGCATCCGGTGTAAAAACCTATGTTAAGTTGTTCTGCGGATTGGGTGGTGACCTCCCTCGACGGGAGCAACCGAAAGACTAACAACATTCACATTTACACACTTATCACAATAAAAAGTTGAGTCAAATAGGATGAGCCTCTACATATTTGCAATTTTTATTTTTAAAAAAATTATTGTTTATAAAACATGCAGATTTTCTGTCATGAACTGGCCAAAATACTGGGCTTAAACATAAACATACAAACATACACTTTCATCTTATACTGTACATGCTGTATAAGTCCTCTCACATAGAGCGCATTTCAATGTATTTTTGCATATTCGTCACACTGACATATTGGCTTCTCATTTAGAATGTACTATAATATAAGACAAAAAAGAAGGAGATGAGGAAGCACAAATACACAGCTTATAAAGGAAAGAAAAGCATTGTGCAACACCTCTATCGCACAATTGAAAAAGCGATTGTCCCGCCAAAGTTAATAACTTCTTGTTACAATAATTGCAACCCAGTGCTACAGATAACTGGAGGTCATTCTTTTGCATCGCCGTGGAGGAATCATTTGAATTCAGCCACAATGGAGGGCTTTCTCGCATAACCTCCATCTCCACAAGGTGGGAAACTTTAAGTAGACCCACCTTGACCAAACTTTCATGTTGTTTTCTTTTAAGCCACTCAAAAGCCTTCAACTTTCTTGAAACTTGGGCTTATAATCGCTGACTTTTTTGTAGATGGAAGAATTCCTGGATCTACCAATTATCAATCAATTAGTTTCAAGCCTGCAAAGTATCCGCACACTATTATGCTACCACCACCATGTTTCACGGCAGGGATGAATTTTTTCATGTGGAATGTAGGGTTATTTTTATGCCATTTCTCATTCTCCAAAGACATGCAGATTAGGTTAATTGGTGCTCCCAAAGTGAGTGGAGTGTGTATGTGTGAATATTGTCCAGAGAATGTCCTCCCATGGTCTTTATAATAGTAATAAAGACAGTGGTCACCTTTGGCCTCCATGCTCCCAAGTTGGAATACAGAGGTTTCTAGTTGGATGGATGAAAGGATCTTTATGCCATTATCATTATTGCAAAAGATTTTGGGCATTATCCAGGTCTTCTTTATGTCCCCAAATGTACAACAAACCCCTTAAAGGGATAGCTCAAGTTTAAATTTAAAAAATGAGGACGACCAAAACCTGTTTTAATGTACTTAATGTATATGATTTAAGGAAGACTTGGAAAAAAACAAACAAACAAACAAACAAACTCTTATACATGGATATAAACAACTCTTTCATTTGATACTTATTTTGCCTCTTGTCTCTTTGTAATATTAACATCATGGATACTGACCCTATCTGGGATGAACAAAGCCTAAAAAAAGTGTTTATCAGGCTTCTGTTATGACTTTCTTAATGAATCTTGATCCTCCACGTTTGGAGGAATTTTAGTACACAAACTGGGAAGATCCACTGTGGTTCGAAGAAGCACCAGAGCCATAGCAATGGCATCCATACTGAGATATTTCAATAACCTTCTTTCTCATCTCTCATACTTCACATTGCTGATCAGGATCTATTTCAGTCATTTTTAGATTCTGTTTAAATTAAGATCTAGAACAATTAAGTGTGACAAATATGCAAAGACAGCAGGAATCTGTAAGGGGCGAATACTTTTTCATGGTGCTGTAGCTGGAGAGCGGTCGATAGTAGATAGAAGACATTACAAGATAAACACTTGTACCACAGCATTCATGATTAAATGATTACAGTTTTTAACCAAAAATTGTGAGATCCCTCACTCTCGCTCGTAGACACGGGTACAGACAACATCTCCAGCACTCATAGTCTGAAAGAAAGAATAAAAAAAATGTAATTGTCAAAACAATCAATGGATTTATTAAATTATTGAGCAAGTGAGATTAATTCAGGTAACAGGTTCATGGGTTCAGGATTTCACTATGGACCAGGCTTCAGGCACCATATACACTGCATACACTACATATACATTGCTTATTTGTACATGCATTAAACTTCAGTTCGTCTGCTCCCATCAAGGGGTCACCACAGTGGACCATCAGATCTGGCACAGGTTTTAAACTACATGCTCTTCCTGACGCCACCCTCCCATTTTTCTAACCAGGCTTGGGACCGGCACTGCACACAGAGGCTGGGGAGTGGGTGGGGGGATGTGGTTACACACCAACGGATGGGCTCGAACTCGGATCCTCAGGTCCTCAAATCAACAACCTAGTGCCTTATTTGCTTGCTTGTGCATGTAGTACTTATTTAATTACTATTTTTCCCATAGACAACTCTCTTATCCTTTTTCAAGAATCCAGTACTCAAATCAACAGCAAACATTTAGTGCTATAAATTGTTTAAACATTCACCTTGGGAACCAGAAACACCTGTCATCTGTTGTTTTTTTTCTGTACAAACTACTGTATTTAACTAACTGAGACTTGGATGACCAGCCCAACCTATTGGATTTAAAAGCTTAGTTCTGACTAATAAACCTTGTGTCAGGGATATTTTTTTTAAGTTGCAACACTGTCTTAAAAAATGCACAGAATTATACACTATGGCAAAAAGTATGTGCACCCCTGATTTGTCATTGTTAAACTGTCCACATACTTTTGCTAATGTAGTTTATATATTATGGTTAGTTCAAAGTTCTGTTCACTTGACATGAAATCTATAGTCCATTCAGAATGGGACAAAACCCACCAAGCTCCACACACACAGACCAGATGTGCGATTTGTACCCCAATGTGAATCACCAAAATAACCATTTTTACTCATTTTGTAGAAACACTATAAGAATGTTCAGCTGAGCTGGTAACTTAAAAAAATGAGGAACCTTCTAAATGCACTATAAATAAAAGAGTGCCATATGCAGGGTGGCATGTATAGCCTGTTCAGCGACTAAGGCTGATTCACGAATTCCATGACTGCCTTACTAGAATGAGCTCCCCGTTATCAGTCAGCTCACGAGTCCAGGATGTCCTAGGTCCCTCGCCTTTCAGCAGTGTCTGCTCACAGGTGATCTTTCTGTCAGAGTCCCATTTCGGAAAACTCTAAATTGAAGGAACGACAAAGACAAGCTGAGTATGGAGAAAGGCCAGTGAGTTTCACTTCACGGCGTGGATATATACTAATAATTAATAAATAGACTGAATTTACTGTGCATGGTTGTCCATCTACAGTGGTCTCGTTGAACATCTGGCCCACAGTGAAGATCACGTGAGTAGTGCGGACACTGGTGGATGTCTGTATCGACAGAGTCTCTCCTTGCTGCTCGATCTGAACCGAGGGCCTGGACGCTGCCGCTACTGCGATTTTCCTCAAGAAGACATTTACGCCTTAGAGAAAACACACACACAGGAAAAGGAATAAGAATGTAGCTGGATCAAAAGACTGCTTCTTGTGGTTACCTGATTTCCTGCCCGAGGGCATTCAATGTAATGGAATGTGTTTCCTATATAAATTCCTGGAAGTAATTAAAACCAGATTCACCAAACCTCATTTCTCGCAGCTCGGTCAAGGAAATATCGAGTCATGAATAAATATTTGGCCATGAGAGATATTGTGTTAGGAGCTTTATTTCACTTAAGGAAAGAGCAATGGCAAAGGAATTCGCTAGTATGAAGAAATAGGAATGTTACTTTTATTAGAGTCAAAAAGCTGCAATGTCAAAAACATTAATGCATACAGAACTGTTGCTGAAGAAAGAACAACTGGTGAACCAGTGAAGGTTGTGGCCATCCAAAACTCATTGACAGAGACATTAGAGAGCCTATTCTCAGAGACTTCAGGGAGCCTATCTCCAGATACCTCTGGAAGCGTATCCCCAGAGCCTATCCTCAGAGACTTCTGGAAGCCTATCCCTGGAGACTTCGGGGAGCCTATCCCCAGAGCCTATCCCAGGAGACTTCGGGGAGCTTATCCCCAGAGTCTTCGTGGAGCCTGTCCCTGGAGACTTCGGGAAGCCTGTCCCCAGAGACTACAGGCACTAGGTGGAGTACACCCTGGACATCGCAGCGCACAAACACACGCACACAATCACACACTATGGGCAATTTGGGGAAACCAATTAGGCTAACCTGCATGACTTTGGACTGTTGGAGAAAACCCAGCAAGCAACCTCCCCGCACACTGACCCGAGGCGGAAATTGAACCCTTGAACATGGAGGTGTAAGGGATAACCACTAAACCACTGTAACTCCCAATGTAGCACAAATTGCTGAAAAGGTTAACACTGGCTGTGATAGAAAGAAGTCAGCTTTGCTGCAGTGCCCATGCTGACCCGTGTCCTCAACCAAAAGCTACTACAATAGGAATTTGAACATCATAACCGTGAAGCAATGGGAAAAACAGGCCTGGGTCTGATGAAAGACACTTTATTTTACTTAGTGTGTGTATCTTGCATGTGGGGAAAAGATGGCACCAAGATGCATGAAGAAAGTGTCATGCTCTGGGCAACATTTTGCTGAGAAACCCTGGGTTTCTTGAGTATTCCTCTGGATGTTACTTAAACACCTAAGCACTGTTGCAGACCAACAGTGCATCTCTTCATGAGTATAGTATTCTCTTAATACCAGTGACATCTTTCAGCGGGTTAAAGCACAATGACATCCTGAAAACATTGGTCGGGAATAGTTTTTAGATCATGATAAAGAGTTCAAGGTGTTGACTTGGCCTCCAGATTCACCAGATCTTAATCTGTAGGACGTGCTGGACAAACAAGTCCAGTCTATGGAGCTCAGAGCATTTTAGCCATTATTTGTTTTGCTGATTTTTATTTTTTTTATAAAGTTATATAGGGCTCAGGATTGTGCAGTGTAGAGTGACATATCCTTTTTTCAGAACAAAATAGGCAATATGATGAACTAAATTTTAGTTCATTTTAACCAACTATACAGGCATGGTCACATAGGCAAAGAAATGGCACAGATACACATAATCATGTGTTTTAATAATAATAATGTTCTCATTTTGAGAGTTCTATATTTTTGCGACATCATTCCCATATTTTGGTAGTGGTAAAATTTACAAGTCATAAAAGTATGGTAACTTTCATTATCTAATCCCTGACATATTTGAAAACACAAATACACAGTTTGAAGTCTGAAGCTGCCCCATTAACCCACACTGGCAAGGCTTCCATATAAGCACTTATATATTTTCTGTAATAGTCAATGACCATCTGTGCCACTTGAGTTTTAAGGGTTTTAAAGTATTTGCTACTAACCTATTGGCTACACGGTGACTTAGTGGTTAGCACTGTCACCTTGCACCTCCAGGGTCTGGGTTCGATTCCCGCCTTGGGGTATGTGTGGATAGAGTTGGCATGGTCTCCCTGTAATTGGTAGGTTTCATGCTGATTAGGCTAATTGGCATGAATGCGCAAGAATGCTCGGGTGAATGTTGACCAGAGGTCCCACATGGTTGTAATTTGGGAATAAATTCAACAGTAATCACATCCTAGTTGGAATACAGAGGTTCCAAGATGCATGGATGCTAACGTCTTGGCGCCAAATACCACAGCACGCCTACAGCGGTCCTGTAGCGTCCATGCTTTGAAGGACCAGAGCTGTTTTGATGACACAAGAGGGACCTACTTAATATTAGTCAAATGTGGTGTGTTTATGGCTGCTCAGCGCATTGCATTTACACACAGTATAAATGCAAGAGTTACATAGTGTGAATTACAGACTTTAATCATAAATGTCATAATATACCTTTTTTTTTTAAATAATCTTTTATTGCAGGACATTTTAATTCCTCTCTTTGTGACCAAAGTTTTGAAAGAATAAAAAAGTTTCCCCCGCTCGCGCACAACAAAAGAGAAACAGGGTTGCAGGATTCGTCACAGAACAAAGGGATGATGATGATGATGATGATTAAAGTTACAAATCCGGAATAATTTGATCCTGTACGACGTGTTTAATTCTCTTACACGTGTACAGCGTAGAGACTACAGACTCATAACACACAGCGTTATTAAATAACATCTAATAAACTCCGCAAGACGTGAGCACTGCACGCGCGCATGCGCTTTCATGAATTAAATAAACAAGTAAGTAAGTAAGTAAATAAATAACTACATCCTCACCCAGCGTTTTAAGCAGCTCCTCAAAGTTCTCTGAGCTTCTCATCCTCCAGCTGCCGGAGAAATTCACCACCGAGTCGCTCATGTTCATTTACCCCTCTAAAGAGCCTCTGTGCACGAGCTCACACACTCACAGTTAGACTTACAGCTCTAAAACCTCACGCGTCTCTCTGTCTCTCTCTCTCTCTCTCTCTCTCCCTCTCTCAGTTCAGTTCAGAAGAGCTTTATTATAATATATACAGTATATATACAAAGCAATTATAAAATATTGCCAAGGATTACATTATACATAACATCAAGCTGCATTTATAACCATATATAAACATTATAAACTTATTAAATATGAAAGAATAACATATTAGATAAACAATAACAAACAAATAACATCAAAACCATCAATATTAACAACTTTCCCTCTGTCCAACTCTCTCTGTCTGTCTGTCTCTCCCTCCTCCCCTCTGTCTGCCTGTCTGCCTCTCTGTCTCTCTCTCTCTTTCTCCATTCTCTCTCTCAGTACAATTCAGAAGGGATTTATTGGCATGAATATAAGGTAATTCATCTTTTTATTTTAATTGCTTTGCACAGTACAGACCAAAAGTTTGGGCACACCTTCTCATTCAAAAAGTTTTCTTTATTTTCATGACTATGAAAATTGTAGATTCACACTGAAGGCATCAAGTGGAATTATATACATAACAAAAAAGTGTGAAACAACTGAAAATATGTCATATTCTAGGTTCTTCAAAGTAGCCACCTTTTGCTTTGATTACTGCTTTGCACACTCTTGGCATTCTCTTGATGAGCTTCAAGAGGTAGTCACCTGAAATGGTCTGCCAACAGTCTTGAAGGAGTTCCCAGAGATGCTTAGCACTTGTTGGCCCTTTTGCCTTCACTTTGCGGTCCAGCTCACCTCAAACAATCTCGATTGGGTTCAGGTCCGGTGACTGTGGAGGCCAGGTCATCTGGCGCAGCACCCCATCACTCTCCTTCTTGGTCAAATAGCCCTTACACAGCCTGGAGGTGTGTTTGGGGTCATTGTCCTCCTGTTTCACACAGTACAGACCAAAAGTACAAACCTTTGGTCTGTACTGTATGTCTATATATATATATATATATATATATATATATATATATATATATATATATATATATATAAATTACATTATACATAACATCTATCTGTATTTCTAAACATATATAAACATATAAAAATGTAAAATAACAGTAGATAAACAATAAACAACAACAACAACAACAAAACCACCAATATTAACAACTCTCTCTCTCTCTCTCTCTCTCTCTCTCAGTTCAGTACAGTTCAGAAGGGATTTATTGGCATGGATATAACGTAATCCATCTTTAATAATTGCTTTGTAACAAAAAAAATTACAAAGCAATTCTAAAAGATGGATTACATTATACATAACATCAATCTGCATTTATAAACATATATTAACATTATAAACATATTAAATAAGAAATAATAACATAGTAAATAAACAATAAAAACAAACAAACAAACAACAACTCTTGGTGGGTTTCCTCCGGGTAGGCCAGTTTCCTCCCACAGTCACACGCACAACACATTAGGAGGATTAGAATAATTGTCTTTCCCAAATTGCCCGTAGTGTGTGTGTGTGCCCTATGATGGATTGGGCCCTATGATTGATTGGCACCCCATCCAGGGTTTACCCCGCTTTGTGCCCATAGTCTACTGGGATACCCTCTAGTCCCCTGTGACCCTGTACAGATTAATATTATAGAAGATGAATTAATAAATGAATGAATCTCTAAATTAATTCAGATGTTTTTCAGATAAAATAGTTTTTCAGGAACTTTTTGATTTTATGATCTGAAGATAAACCTTTTTTTTTTAGATAATGAATTTTTTTTATAACTTGTGTTTGTTGTGAATTTGACGACATAAAAACGGGGTTTTCTGAAACGTATGCAAAGACTCCTAGTGGTTCCCTGCCATTCAGAAACCACATGGTCTCATCTGCCTGGTGGTGTGGATAGAGATGAAAAATGCCTTTCATAACTAAATTTCATAACATTTAAGCCTCAGTACACTTGACTGAACGATACACAAATGCTTCATTATGTTCGTTATAACCAATTTTTAAGTCAAGTTTACAAAGAACTTCATTTTTTCATATATACAGTATATACTAGAGATAATGAATGTTACATGCTCCAGTTCCATATTTTAGAAGATCTGTCCGGCTTAGTTCTCAAGAGCTGCACGTTGTAGGTAATGGAAACAACACATGGCTGGTTCTGCTAGATTTAACATCCTCTCATGAGGCCTGAAAAAAAAAAAAACATTTCGTGTGCTACAGTACATGAGCTATCACAACTTCAGCCAGTGAAAATAATTTCTCATCACGACTGTACACTAAGCTGCTGTGATTATTTGATGAAAGAAGTCTCTGACCCTCTGTAGCCTACACCACACTGCGATTGATGCACTGCACAGAAGTGTGCTAATGAGACAGATGAAAGAGGATTCAGCAGTCCCATGAGAAGCGAGGACAACAGACAATCCTAAACGTAATCCCTGAAATCTCTGATGCCACCATGTGCCCTGTTTCAACACATTATTAACTTAAGTTAAGTTTATTATGCAACGCTTTTTGATTTCCTTAAAGTTTTAATTATTTCCAAACTTTTTTCCTAAGTCTTAATTTTTTCTATACTTAAGCTTAATTTTCGCCTCCTGATCTTCATTATCAACATTCTCCCCATCAGTCCCCCTTATTGTGAAGAAAAAAACAAAAAAATCAGTTAGCATGATTGTCTCAACAACAAAAAAAATCTTTACTGAGAGCTTAAAAGCTCACTTATCATTTTATCAGATAAGATTTTTAGACAAATGTGTCTAAATGCTCCAGCAATTCTAGGCTGATGTCCAACATATTATAGAAGGAAGGTGAATTGCTGCTGCTAAATTGCCTGACGTTGTTTTTCAGTTTGATAAAAATAATAAAAATGTAACTACATTTTAATATTAAATATTTAACAATACTGTATTAAAAAGCAATACTGTATTAAATATTTAATACAATACTGTATTAAAACTTTTGTCTTTTAAATAATAACTCCAGAAACTGTGAAAAGTGATGAAGTTATGAAATGTTTCTCTTAGTAAGACAGAAAATTATATTTATAAGGCACATTAAAAACAACAATTGACATATGCTGATTAGGGAAGGGTGGAGAAGAGACAGAAGGCTATAACAGGTTAACACCGCGCATTAAAATTACAGCAAGTCACGGTTAGCCCCACCCATTTACCTTACAGCAGGTTAGCTCCACCGATTTACTTTACAGTCGGTTAGCTCCACCCATTTACTTTACATAAGGTTATCCCCACCTTTTTCCATTTCCTTTAAACCAGGTTAGTCACACACATTTACTTTACAGCAGGTTAGCCACACCTGTGTACTTTACAAAATGTTAGCCCTACCAGTTTCCATTTATGTTACACCAGGTTAGCTACACCCATTTTCTTTACACCTAGTTAGCCACACCCATTTCCTTTACACCTAATGGGTTAGTCACACCCATTTACTTTACACCGGGTTAGCCACACCTATTTACTTTACACCTGGTTAGCCACACCCATTTCCTTTACATCAGGTTAGTCACACCCATTTATTTTACACCAGGTTAGCCACACCCATTTACTTTACACCTGGTTAGCCACACCCATTTACTTTACACCAGGTTAGTCACACCCATTTACTTTACACTAGGTTAGCCACACCCATTTACTTTACACCTGGTTAGCCACACTTATTTACTTTACAGCAGGTTAGTCACACCCATTTTCTTTACACCAGGTTAGCCACACCTATTTACTTTACAGCATGTTAGCCGCACCCATTCACTTTAAAGCAGGTTAGCCCCTCCAATTTACAGGAGGTTAGCCACCTCCATTATCTTTACAGCAGGTTAGCCAGTCCCATTTACTTTACAGCAGGTTAGCTCCACCCATTTACTTTACAACAGGTTAGCCCCACCAATTTCAATTTACTTTACATCGGGTTAGCCACACCCATTTCCTTTACACCAGGTTAGTCACACCCATTTATTTTACACCAGGTTAGCCACACTCATTTACCTTATGACATATTACCCGCACCCATTCACTTTAAAGCAGGTTAGCCCCTCCCATTTACATTACACAAGGCTAACCACACCCATTTACTTTAAACCATGTTCCCCACACCCATCCATTTTAAAGCAGGTTAGTCACCTCCATTTACTTTACAGCATGTTAGCCACACCCATTTACTTTAAAACAGGTTAGCCATACCCATTTACTTTACAGCAGATTAAAGCAGGTTAGTCCCTCCCATTTACTTTACGTCAGGTTAGCCACACCCATTTATTTAAATCACATTATCCCCTCCCATTCACTTTACACCAGGTTAAAGAAGGTTAGCCCCTCCTATTTTTTTACCCAGGTTAGCTTCAAACATTCAATATACAGCAAAGAAATTTTTTTTTTTGTATGTATTGGAAAGAAATTGTAAAAGATACCCGTTACAACTGCTGTGTATGTACTTGACAGACTGTAATTTAAAGCAAACAAAGAGATTGAGAGAGAAAAGGGCTTGAGCAAAGAGAGAATTTGTAGATAAGGGAGGTCATATAAACTGAAACGGGATCCTTTTGCTCCAAATGTTCTGAGATAATTACCAAGTCCTCCTTTTCCCACTCGTCCCATTCTCACCTGGTTTTCTCTTTCTGGGTTTCCCCCTCCCTCAGAGCCATTTCAAAAGCTCCATTTCAGCATGGCTGCATAAATGATACCCCTGGAAAAACGAACAGAGAGAAACAAGGACGAGAGAGTGAATGAGAAAGGGAGATGGAAAAAAGGGGGCTGGGCGGTTGCATTCTTATTCTTTATTCTACATTGAGTCAGTGGCAGAAGTCAGTTCTAGCATGCTTTCTCTACTTTTTTTCTGTGGATTCTTTTAAAAGTATAACAATAATCTGAACTGGAATAAAGATAAATGCCATTTGATTGAAACACCTGAATTCAATAATTAACAGGTTTGTCCAAAACTACCCTCCATACCTCCATTTAGTACATATGTCCTGTGCATCAAAAGAACAAGTCATTAACATGTACGTCATATGGAGACTCAGAAACAGAGAGACAATATCAAATTCAAAATTCAAATTCAAATTTTATTTGTCACATACACAATCATACACAGTACGCAGTATGCAGTGAAATGCTTAGGCAACTGCCCTGACCTTAGAACAAGGAAGAAACAACAACAACAAAAAAAGTTACTTATCTAAGAAGGAATAAGAAAGAATATCTATAAAGGAAATAAATATTTGAACAAAAGTAAATTTGAGAAAAATATATATAAGTAAAATTTGACTAGAAGAGAATAAAATAAAATAAAATATAAAATGTATGTATGGTACAAATATACATTAAAGGAAGATATAAGGAAATTATAAGAAAGTGAGAAGAACTGTACAAATAGAAAATATTGGAATGAAAATTTGTAACTGTACAAATAGAAAATATTGGAATGGAGTGAACATAAGGAACGGAATGTCCAGGGGTGTGCAAATATGTAGTAAAGTGACATGTTAAAGTGTCTTGTGTGCATATTTAAAGTGTCTTATGTGCATAATGTCCATGAGTGAGCAGGTGTGCAGTGAGGACTAGTGAGCGAATGACCTGAATGCCCTGAATGTCCAGAGTGAGTGCAGAAGCATGTGTGGATGTGCAAAATGGATCAGTACTGTGTGGTGTACTGATTAAGAGACCTTATCGTCTGCGGGAAGAAGCTCCTCCTCAGTCTCTCTGTGTTGGCCTTCAGGGAGCGGAAGCGCTTTCCTGACCTCAACAGAGAGAACAGTCCATTGCTGGGGTGGCTGGGGTCCTTCATGATCTTCCTGGCCTTGGTCCAGCACCGCTTGCTGTAGATCGAGTGCAGGTCAGGGAGCTCGGTGTGGATGATGCGCTCAGCTGATCGCACCACCCTCTGAAGAGTTCGCCTGTCCTGCATGGTGCTGTTCCCGAACCAGGTCGTTATGTTTCCCGTCAGGATGCTCTCTATGGTGCAAGAGTAGAAGTTCCTAAGCACCTTGGAGGGCAGTCTAAAGTCCCTCAGGCGTCTGAGGTGGTAGAGACGCTGTCGGGCCTTCTTCACCACGGTGTTGATGTGACAGGACCAAGACAGGTCCTGCGTGATGTGTACACCGAGGTAACGGAAGTTGTCCACTCTCTCCACTGGGCTCTTGTTGATGACGGGGGTCTGGTAGTTCCTCTTCTGCTTTGTGCTGAAGTCCACTATCAACTCCTTTGTCTTGCTGACGTTGAGAAGGAGGTTGTTCGTCTGACACCAGTTCTCCAGATTTCCAATCTCCTTCAGGTAGGCCGTCTCATCGTTGTCAGTGATCAGGCCGACCACGACGGTGTCATCAGCAAACTTGATGATAGTGGATGGAGTTGGTAGTGGCTATGCAGTCGTGTGTGTACAAAGAGTACAGTAGAGGGCTCAGAACACAACCCTGTGGGGCTCCAGTGCTGAGAGTGATGGAGGCTGAGACATGGCCGCCCATCCTTACTGCCTGTGGTCTCCCAGTTAGGAAATTGGAGATCCACTGACACAAAGATGAGCTAAGTCCCAGGTGCTCCAGCTTGGTGGTGAGTGTAGAGGGAATTATGGTGTTAAATGTTGAGCTGTAGTCGATGAAAAGCATTTTCACATAATTCCCCCTTCTAGTGTCCAGATGAGTGAGAGCAGTATGGAGTAGATGAGCGATGGCGTCATCTGTAGAGCGGTTAGAACGGTAGGCAAACTGTAGTGGGTCCAGTGTGTCTGGTAGTGAGGAGATGATGAAGTCTCTGACCAGCCGTTCAAAGCACTTCATCACCACTGATGTGAGGGCTACAGGTCGATAGTCATTGAGGGAAGCAGGATGTGGTTTCTTCGGAACAGGACCAATGATGGACTCTTTGAAGCATGTAGGGATCACCGACTGAGATAAGGAGAGGTTGAATATCACTGTGAACACTGGTGCTAGCTGGTGCAATAGAAAGCGCATTAGCAATTAGAAAAAATGGGTTCCAACCATTTATATGTACATTTGTCTGGACACAGGCTATAGGAAGTATTACCCAAGAATAAGGAATGAGGAAGTGCAGTGAGGGGGAAAGAGACATGGGAAATTTCACACAATATCAGAAAACCTTATACAGTGTCTAAAAGAGAAGCCCTGTAAAGGGTAGTGAAAACCATCCAACTAATGATTGGTGCCCATCTCCCAGCCACTGACCATTTTTATCACAGGAGATTGGGCAGGGACAGGGAACAGTACGGTGGTGTAATGGTTAGCACTGTGGCCTTGCACCTCCAGGGTTGAGGGTTTGATTCCCGGTTCAGGGTCTGTGGGCTTGGTGGGTTTCCCCTCCACGGTCCAAAGACATTAGCCTAAATAATAGGATAAGAGCGTCTGCCAAATGCCTAAATGTAAATGGCAGTCTGGTAGGTTACTATGAGAACACTGCCTACTGGTATACTGCATAGAGCCAACAATAATGTCTGGTGGAGGATGAATAATGGTCTGGAGGCATTTTTCAGGTGTTTCAGACAACAGTATGCTTGAACCTTTGTTTATCCAGCATGATGAGCTTAGTGTGGAGGAAAGTCAGTGACCGACACAGAGCACTGACCTCAACCCCCTTTGAACACATTTGGGATAAACTAGAGCATTCTGCTCCCTGTGCAGGGAATGTCAGGTAAGGGAACATCCCTCAACAAAATTCCACCATTTGGAACACCCTGCAATGTCATCAAGGTAGAAGTCACTTCCTCCATGTGTTACACTGGTAACGTAAGCACTTCGGATACCTGCTGCAGCTACTGTGAAAATTTCATAAGGATGAAATGAAATATAAAATATTTATTGAAACAAAAACTAATACCACTGTAAAACATACACTACTGAAATGTGTTCAGCTTGTGAAAAAATTATTTGATTCATTTACAAGATGTAGGGAGAAATTATTACTGTGCTTTTTTTTATTTTAATTACAGATTAATAGCCTATGCAATAGTAAGGATTTAAATAAATTTTTTAAGTAACTAATTAATTCATTCATTTTCTATACCACTTATCCTGTGTGCAGGTTCATGGTGGGGCCTCCTGGAGGCTATCCCAGGAGACCCAGGGCACGAGACAGGGTACGCCCTGGGCAGGGTGTCAATCCTTCTAACCCATTATATTTATATTTTATTACAAATTCCTGTTGTGTCATATTAATATTATGGGATTAATATTATGGGGAATTATGTAATAATTCCTTATTTAGCAAGAAATTGCAAGTTATATAGACAATGACCTCAATTCTGACCAACAGTGTTTGACTGATGGTACTTAGTTAGTAAAAAAATAGTAACCCAGTGTAAGGGTCTATCTAATGATGGAAATTACAAAGCACTTTTGTAAGTCGCTCTGGATAAGAGCATCTGCCAAATGCCTAAATGTAAATGTATTATGTTGTCCTCAATAATAATGATAATATATAAATCCCAGTTTTAAGCTCAATTTTTCGTACTTTCCAGCAGCGCACAATGACTGGTTGGGAAATTTTGCATGTAGACTAAGCAGCAAAGTCATGAAATGTTGTTCACTAGTTCCCTATACCATTCACAGTTCCCTTTGAACCAAGCTATTCTGCAAAGGACCCATAGTTTGGAATCATACTTTGTGTGGCATAATACACTGTGCAGTCCACTTCGCAGGGAACTATTTGCAGATTGGAACTCTGCTATTGATTGCAAGCCAGACCTTGACCCCTGACATTAACACCTGACCTCAGTAATGCGCTCTGGGCACAAATTCCCTTTCTCTTCTAAATCTTATAGAATGGTATGGAAGCAAAAAGCATGAAACTTCATATTAATGCCTATAAAAATATTTAGGTGTGATGGTGAGGTGTACACATAGTTTTGGCTATGTATGAGGGAGAGTCTGCACTCTGGCTGTAGAATTTATTTTACATTTAGGCATTTGGCAGACACTCTTATCCAGAATGACTTACAAAAGTTTAAGGAATTAGATAGTTCCTTATACTGGGTTACTAGGTTACTTACTACCATCAGTCAAAAAATGCTTTAGATTGAGCTGCGAGCCACGAATGCACCGTTGTCTTCACTTCTTCATCAGAGGTGAATCTTCATCCTTGTAGGGCTGATTTTAGGGGACCAAACAGGTAAGAGTCTGATGAAGCGATATCAGGACTTTAGGGAGGATGCCTTAACACTTCAAAACCAAGTTTCTACTGTGAATATCTACAGTGTGGGCAGACGTGTGTGGACGTACATTATCATCCAAGATTATGGCACACTCGGATAGCAGTCCTCTGCATTTAAGCTTCGGTTCTTCAATAAGCATGTCACTGTAACGAGCACTGTTGATTGTTGAACCTTTTTCCTGATAATGTTCCAATACTGGCCCCTGAGAATCCCAGAAAACTTTAAGCATTAAAGAATTTTCCAGCAAATGGTTGACTTTTGGATTTTTCCCTGAAACATGTTTCCATTCCATACACTCCAGTTTACTGTCAGGCATGTAATGATGAATCCATGTCTTGTCACCAGTAACTCTGAGTTGTTGGTCTTTCGGCTGATTCAGTACCAAGTACACCTCAGACCACAAAAATATTAAAATGTATAAAAAGGTTGGGCATTCATTTTTGCTCAATCGATTTGTCACATTCACACCCGCACAGCAGTGACTGGGGAGACGGAAAGCGCTGATAAGACAGACGTTTTAATATAACTGTGCGGAGTGCGGAATTTAAATTTTTTTGACTCACCCTCAAATTATTTGTTTATAAAGAAACCCTGACTCACATTCACAGTAGAACTAGTTACTAAGCGGTTGTAGTTTCCGCCCGGACAGTATTTAATGGTGCACCAGAACAAAATGTCGAACCACCTTCGCTTCGTTGCCCGGACAGTGATGGTTCAGGATGGAAACGTCGACGCTGCATATAAAGCTCTTAATAGGTATTTAATCTTCATGTTCATGTCTATGAATATCAGAGAGTTGATTCCGGTGCAGTTTTATTTTTCTGCGGTTAGCATGTCTTCTGTGCTAACATTCTGTGTATGTAAGGTAGTAAATTAACATGTAAGTCTGTAATGCTAGTTATAATAAAGATCAGTATATACATATAATATTACAAACATTTAAGAGAAACAAATATATTATTAAAGATTTAAAAAAGATTTCTATTAAAATGGTTTGATAATATACAAATGACAAATGGTGGAACTTTTATTTTGTAATTGTCAATTATTTTCTACTTCCGGTTCCGGAAACCGTTAAGTTGATAAAAGCCCTGGTGCAGTCTGATATTGTGTGATGAGTCACGATCAATGCTGGAGTCACACTCCATAAACATCACATATCCATTTTATGTTGAGTAAAACGATGTTAAAAAGTTATTCATAAATCCTGGATTTATAATCTACTTTAAAGTGAGCTAATAATAAGCTACTTGCTCAATGTAAACAAACACTTGCACCAATAGATATTAATTATTAAAAACTAAATATTTTGGTGGGCTTATTTCATATTTTTACAGCTGAAGTGGTATGAGTGAAATGTTAATGCGTCATTTTAAGACAAAAAAAAAAAACGTAATTTTTATCCAATCTACTTTTTTTTCGATTTCTCATGTGATTCACTCAACAATTTGGCATAAAGAAACTGTATGATACTCAACCTTATAAAATTGTATTTCTTCATATTAATTAATAAGTTAGACACAGAGTTCTGCCATGCTTAAAGACACAGACGTACGTGGGCTTCAACCTGAAATATCATCACTGATTACATTAAAGCTGATCAGATTATTTTTAGCTTTTAACTCTTTCTATAAAAATTTTTCCCCCGTCAACGATGTGTTTTTAAACTAGGTTATTGTAAACACAGACCTAAACAGTCTGTGACACGGTTTGATTTCTGTCTCGGGGTCTGTGTGCATGTCTGACCCCACTGTGCTTGGTGGGTTTCTTCTGGGTTCTCTAGTTTCCCCCCACAATCCCAAAACATGCAGATTAGGCTAATTGGCCCTCCGAAATTGCACATGGTGCATGAGTGTTTGTGTGTGTATGTGTTTATATATTTATATATTTATATATTTATATATATATATATATATATATATATAATTTTTTTTTTTTTACAATATTAAACAATTTTAGCAAATAATTATCTTGTACCACACATGATGCTGTTTTTTATATATGATGCATGCCAATGTGTTGAGCAGTTTTGAGAGCACCACCTGTAGGATCAACGATGAACTAGGACATTTTACTACCTCAAATGTGAACGTTCAGTACTGGTCAAAAGTTTTGACTCAAGTTTGTTTTTATTTTCTACGTTCTATACCAGGGGTACTGAATTAAAATTTGTGAAGATCTGGTCTGATCTGATCTAATTTTCTTTGGACTGAAATTCATGTTTGCTTATATAGAGAGATCTGAATCCTGACAATCATTTTAAGTCAATAAAAAAAAGCTATTTAAATTTTCCATAGCATTTTAATAATATTTGTCAATCGTCAGTAGCTCCGTTAAACATGTGGACAGTTTGATCTTTGACGCCCGTTTACATTTCTCTGTATTTGTCCGGAATATGAACATCAATAGATGTGAAATAATTCTGGTTGCTCTGTCATACTGGGCTCTCAGTTCAGTTATTTTACATGCCCTCACCTCGGAGTGCTCAAATGCAAACATAGAGTACCAAACAAAAGTTTGGACGCAAGCTCAGATTTATTTTCTACAGTCTAGAGCAATACCAGAGAGTGTATGAATTTGTTAAGCAAGTGTGTGTGTGTGTGTGTGGTGACTGGGTCTGACCTTATATCATCTAATCACGTTTAATTCTATATTTATATAGTTTAAATGTGTATATCCAGGAAATCCTGGATCTGTTTTAGTGGAAAAATGTAGACTTCACCAATGAGTAATCATGCACTATATGGCCAAAAAGTATGCACCACTGGCTATGGAGTGTTAATGGCTATTGTATATCATTGAAGAATGGGCTGTTCAAAAAGGACACAGCAGTGTGATGATCACTGGTGCACAAGCTTTTGCACAAGAAATGCACCTTGTTCCTAGAAGACAAGAAACTCGCTATTATGAGATCTTTTTGTGTTTGGAATTAAGATGGGATTTGAAAATCCTTCGTAATCTGTGTACACCGATGACAACATCGGGACATCCCGGTCTCATGGTGGTTCCATCACATCATCTGGATTTGTCCATTAATATGTCATATATCTACTTCTCAGTGCTCTAAGTAAATGTCGATTCATCGCTTATCCTACATGACTATGTGATAGATATCCTACTCGATTTTCATTTATGTGATTTTTTTTTTTTTTTTTTCTGTTTTCTCAGTCTAGCTCATTCCCATTCTTGAATCTCATCCTCTGTCTGGTTTCAGAGTGTTATCGCTGGACGGGATCATCGAAACCGTAAAGCGAAGGCGTTATTTTGAGAAGCCGTGCAGGCAGAGACAGAGGGAGAACTATGAGAACTGCAAGAGGATGTACAACATGGAGATGGCGCGCAAGATCTCGTTCGTCTCCAGGACAAACCGGCAGGACCCGTGGCTGGGGTGTTGATCGGCGCCGAAGTCTGTGGACAGTACCTGTCGAGTGAAAAATGATTGTGATACATGTACATGATGATCACATGAGAGTTCCCTTCCATCGTGTTCCTGTTGAGTCTGGACTTTCCTCATATGCTTTTTCATAATTATTAAAAGTCTCTGTGAAACAATGGTGTTTGTTTGTGTGTGTGTGTGTGTGTGTTTGTTTGAGAGAGAGAGTCAAGACCTTTTGTCATTTAATGATGCATTTGACTTGCACTTAAATCAGGATTTTTTTTTTTTTCTTTTCCCCCCTGAGTTCGAGCTACACAATATCAGCAAAAAGATCAAAATCACATCAGTAATATCTTTATTTAGCAACAAGCTTGCTGGCTAACTATGATGGTGGGTTTTCTGAGTTGCCTTCTCAAATCAGTGAACTGTAGAGACATTGAAAGATTTAAACATTTCTTAAAGGGTTTATACCAATATTTTTATATTAATACTAACGTACAACTGAAAAAAAAAAGGATGACGCTTTGAAATATTTATTCCTAGATGTCCCCAGCTGTTGACTTTTGGAGTGAAGTGCGCGGAATGAATTATGTTGATTTCAATTGCACACTCATAAGTGTGTATTTAAAAATGTACAGCGGCATTTTGAGATGAACTAATGTTTATTTTTCTAATTACATTTTTTTTTAATGTAAGGGTATAATATATTTTCTTACCAAGGGCTGATTGCGATGAAACAAAGCCTATCCATTACCTCACGCTCAGCCAGATACACCAGTGAAAACCCCATTAAAATTTATATAGTAGTTTTTACATTATGCATGCACAAACACAGTAAAAAAAAACATCATTTTGATATGTTCTATTACTCATCTTGCGTCCCCCTTAAATTATTATTAATAAGAATGGTTAATTGTTTAGATATAAATATCTTCAATCTACAGGAACAACTTTACAGTTTTATTAAATGTATCGATTAGCAGAACAAAACCAGTCATTGTGCAAATTTGCTTGGTTTTTGCAAGATAATTGATTAAAGGACTATTTATTATACAACATTCACTTTATAGTTATTTGTAGACATTCAGATAAATCTCCGGGTGTGTATTCCCTGTTATCCACCTTTCAGTTTAAATCCTCTTCTCTAATCCCATCGCCGTTAAGAAACCCTTTAATCACTTTCTTCCCTGTCCTCTTCTCCATTTTCTAAAATTCTTTTCACAATGCACTCAATCTTTTGGAAATTCCCATCACTCCTCCTTTTAGATTCCACCATTGTCTTTTTCTTCATTGTTTTTTTACAGTGGTGGGAATCCGGTGGGTTGCATTACCTCCAACTGTAGGTCTCATCCTCCCTCCTCTAGCCGTCCTCTTAAAGCTGATCTTCCAGTCCAGCCTTAGTTTAAAAGTGCCGAATGGAATGCAAAGGTTCAAATTTGTTGTCTGATAGCGTATTAGACTGCCATCCCATTATGACCTCATGTAGGAAGAGCCCCCACCCAGCTTGTAGCTCTAGGGCGTGCCTCAGCATTAGCCTATTTATATAGCCTTGGTTTCCTGTTCTTAGCTGACAAGTGAACCAAGGTGTGGTCTTCTAGCCCATCTGATTCACGGTTTGACATGATGTGCATTCAAAGATGCTCTTCAGTATACCTCGGTTGTAATAATTTATTATTGGTTATTTGAGTTACTGTCATCAACAAGGCATTGCCACCCAGAGAACTGCCCTTACTGGATATTTTCTCCTTTTCAGACTGTTCTCTGTAAACCCTAGAGACAATTATGTGTGAAAATCCCAGCAGATCAGCTGATTTTGTAATACTCAGACCAGCCCATCTGGTGCCAGCGACCATGCCACATTCAAAGTCACTTAAATCACCTATCACCCATTACACCCTACACCCATCAGGTGTACCTAATGAAGTGGCCTAATAAATAATCAGATTTATTTGAATCCCCAAAAATTCATATATTATTTATATAATATTTATAAAATTTATATTTTGTTTATTTGACAGGCTGGCAGTCTGTATGTTTGTACATCAATAAAATAATTAATACCTAAAATATTAATAATATCCATCCATCTAGGAACCACTGTAGTCCAACTAGTGACTGTAGAGGCCAGTGGTGACCAATGTATTTATTCCCATTTTGTATGACTGTGGTAGGACCTCCGGCCAACATTTACACACTCCAAAACTGCGGGCAATGTGGGAACACCAATTTAGCCTAATATGTATGTCTTTGGAAGGAAACCCATCAGACACAGGAAGAACATGCAAACTCCATGCACACAGACCCCGAAGTGGGAATCAAACCCGGATCCTGGAGGTGCAAGGTGATAGTGCTAACCACTACACCACCATGCCGCCATTAATAATGTAAGAGTACAAAATAAAGGAAAGTTTTGTCTTGAAATGACTCCAACATGTTTAAATCCACTTATACCACTTCAGTGCTGTTATTTCAGCCAAAGTGAAAATATGATTTAATCCCAGTAAAATTATTCAGTTTAGCTTTTCTAATTAATATGGCAACATCTTTACCAATTAATGCCGTCCTACTGCAACCAGGGACACAATGTCACCGTCGGACCAATGTTATTTTAAGTAGATTTCTAAATTCAGCACAAAACTGTTCATGATATCGCTTTGGCTTAACAATTTGATTTTCTTTATGGTGCATTTTAAACTTCAGTACTGTAAAAGTTTCATTAAATTCTGTCCAGTTGTCGACACATTTTGACGCATGCGCACTACGCTGTCAAAACCTTTTTCATGGTTTCATAACTTCACTTCTACTCAACATTTTGATTTATTTTATGGTGCAGGTTTAACTTGAGGCAAATACCTAAGGACTGGTAAAGTCCTATTAAATTCTGTCCAGACAGTTTTGCGCGATGCTGTGAATCTGGTTGGACAGACATATAGACATACAGATAGACAGAAACATTTCTGAGACTGGCTTCGGGTCTTCCAATGTATGAAACGTAAAGTTGTCACTCAAAGAGCGATGTACAGATGTACAGACAAAAGCTTTCGTTTATTTATACAGAATATAAATATTAGAATATTAAGGGGTAATACTTATAGTGTGAGATATGTTGAGGTGGTCAAAGGAATGATATTTCACCCTCAAACAAACAAACAAACAAACAAACAAGCAAATGGGTTAATTAATAACTAAAATTACAACCTTCATATTGAAAGAATAAAAGTATAACATACAAGATTCAGGTATGAAAATGTAATCATGCAATTAACTATCCACAGTCAACAGAACAAAGAATAAATAGAAGCTATACAGTGTAAGCAAACTCAACAAACAGTATGTAAATAAATAACAATAGAGAAACATCAACAAACAAACAAACAAACTCGAAAAAACCTAATTAAATAGCAGGGCAAAATAATCAGTGTTTCATTGATTAGATCTGAAGGTGAATTTGAGTTAAGCAGTAGTAACTTCTAGAAATATTCCCCTGTGACGTCAGAGAGGAACATAGCACGTGAATCAGTGAATGTAGTAGATATTATATATATATATATATATATATATATATATATATATATATATATATATATATATATATAATATCATTATTAAAAGATTGAGTGTGTTTCGGAGCGGTGTTTGGGTATCCCGACAGCATCGCCTACTTGCTGTGTGTGAGGTAAACAGTAGAGACAGTGAGGAGACAGACTGAGCCTCACACACTTTCTCTCTCTCTCACACACACACACACACTGAGGCTTTGCTGCTGTTGTAAAATGGCGGCCGGCGGTGAAGCTGTTAGCGGGAATAGCCGCGGCTCTAGCGCGGTCCTCGAGTCCACCTTAGACCGGCGATTTCAGGGCGTTTCAAACACCATGGAGTCCATTCAGGGATTATCCACCTGGTGCATCGAGAACAAGAAATACCACAGCTTAATCGTACGCTCCTGGCTCAAGTGGATGCGAAAATGTGAGTAGCAGTTTGGCTAATTGAGTGCAGAGCAACGGCTTAACCGTCAGCTAGCTTAGCTATCGTGTGACCTGTTAGCATGTTAGGAAAACAGTTCTGTCAGGGATATGGTTATATTTAAAATTAAACATGGTTGTAAATTTATATTATCTGCAGTTTCTGAAAACTTTTAATTTTCTGGAATTAATTATTATTTTATTTATTTTTATATAGCACTCCTCTCGGCGAATGCTAAGCTTCGTTAGTTGGCTAATCCTACAAGCTATAGCGTTAGCGTCCTGGTAACTGGAGTACGTTTCATTTTTGTGCTGCTCTGATAAACATGCTAGTGCTAGTTATCAAATTACACACACACACACTTGAGTGTTAACTTTTAGTAGATATTAAACAGTTTTAGAAGTATATAAAGTATTTATTTTTGTTTCTCTTTATTTGACTGATTTCTGTCTGTTTTTGTGTCTTCATGCCAGTTAATCCAGTCAACTCATGTATATATTCCTTAAATAAATTTTTTGTCTTATAGTTAACGATTAAATATCTGAATCATTGAGTAAATAAACCCCCCGAATATTCTGTAAGCACTGTGTGATTCAGTGACGGTTATTTTTCTCCTATTTATGTATTGCCACGTTAAAATAAATAAATAAATAAACAAACATAATGTAAAAGCATACAGGGTCAGCCAAAAACATATACACACTTCAGGTCAAGGAAATAGTAAGAATATAATCTATACATATAATAAAACTGTAAAGTTGGCATGGCTATACATTGAAGATATTTGCAAAAAAGTATTTGGAGTTGATGTAAGATGAGTAATAGGAGTAAAAAAGGAATTTGTGTTTATCTGCTTGTGCACGCATCACGTAAAAACTTGAGGCCACATATAGGCTTTGTTTCATCGCAACCGACCCATGGGAAAAGAAAATATGCTAATTTGACTGGAAAACACCTTATATATATTTAAAAAATTCAACTTTGGAAAAAAACTCACTAGTTCATCTCAAAATTCAACAGATGGCGTGGTACAATTTTTAAAACGCGCTTTTGAATGTGCAGTTAAATTCTACTCGAACAAAGTTGTGGGCACATGTAGTATTAAAAATATTGTAATATTATCATTATATATAATGTATAGCAGTAAATTTAGTATTAAAGATATTTATTTTGATTTTTCTTTTCCTGAAGTGTCTATTTTTTTTTTTTTTTTTTTTTGACTGACTCTGCTCATCAAAACACACGTTACTGATGGGAATCACCAGTCACTTCCTGTTAAGATATCACTGGTACCTAGATGCTGATGTGATTAAAATTGTGATTTTATAATTGTCCTGATTTGCTATTACATTTCCCAGATATTGCTACAATTTTAAAAGTTTAAAATGATTAATTAAACATAACCCATTCCTTAGAATATTATGAGGAATAATGCACTCCTACCATACGGGATGGAAATGTGTAAATAGTTCAAAGTGCGCCACCTGTAGGATTATAAAGAAATGGCTACGTTTTAACCCATCAAAGGCCGAAATGTTCAATCGTCCGTTTCATCTCTATTGTAAATGTAAAAAAAATATATATATATATATATATAAATTTTTTTTTTTGTGAGTCAGTTTGGTGATAGGTGAATCACCAGACAAAAGAATTGCTGTTCATACTGATTTTTTTTCTTACTCCCCTCATCTCTTTTTGTTTTCATTATATATGCATAAATTTTAAGTGGTAATATGTTGCAGTTCCTCCATAATCCTACAAGTTTAATCCTCTAAACACATACTGTCAGGCAACAGAGCATACTGCGTGGTAGGAGTGAATTATTTATTAAGTTTGTTTTGAAATTATAACCAAATCTAAATGAATCTCACATCAGGATTTTTATATAATCATGATACCAAAAGAATCGCAATACAGATCGAATCGGCACTTGGGTATTTTTTATTTTTTTATATCGAGGTGTCCCTGGTGATTTTAGTCAATGTGTAATTTTAATGTCTGAATAATTAAAATATTTACTCAGGTGAAGCAGGGTGTATAATGTGATAAACACTTCCTGAATTAACTGCATTAAGATATAAAGACTGGAAGGTTTTTAATGTGCAGATTTCTCCCAAATGTCAGATTTAGTCATGTGACTAGTTTTTGTTGTAATGTTTGAGGAAGGACGCGAACGTAAGCACCTTCAACAGCCGAAAATAATACACTGGTGTGAAATAGTGATCCTGTGTCAAGAGTTTAACTCTGCGGCGACTGTCAGAAGTTGAGACGATATGAAAAACAAGTCAGGATCAGCTGCGGATTATATAATCTGCAGTTATTGAATTAATCTTGTTCCGGTCTATTAAATTCACAGATTCATACTTTAAACCTTATTTATTTAGATACACATGAATGGTTAATGGTTTAAAGTTGGAATAAGTTCCTTAAAAATATACCGCAGCTTTTGGAAATGATAAAAACAGCTTCCATCTGCTGCTGCTTTTTCTTCTTATGCGTTTAGCAGCGCTTGGCAACAGTGCCACTTACTGGACTGGAGAGGGAAGTGGCACAGAAGAAATGGTGTGGGGAGGGATATTATCGCTGGGCACAAGACGAGCCGTTAAAACAAGACGTTTTAGTAGATAGATGTAGTTTTTAATACGTGTAAGAAATATATCTTCTTAAGACACATCGGACTTGATACCTGAACGGCCTTAGCCGTTCTGTAAATATAAACTGGTTAATCGGGCATTGTTTGAAATTGGTTTTTCAAACAGTGTGCAATAATCAGTTGTTTACTTAGTGTTTTTTAATTAATTAATTAATTATTAAAAAAAAACCGGCATAGATAATTGAGGCATCTGTCAGATTTTGTGTCGTCTCTGGTTGTCAACAAATGCTGTTGATTGTCTTCATGGAGATTTTTTTTAAAACAAGCATTAAACTTTGTTCATTTCTGTCATTTGTAATTGCGGCATCGCAACGATTGCATTGTGGTGGTGGAAATTAGGACTCCATCAAATTTATTTGTTAGTTTTCATGGTTTTATCTAGAGAATTTTCTTGTTGGATGATTAATCTTTTTAGTAACTTGCTAGTGATGATAAATAAAAGCATTTTTGTTTATTCTTATTTTTTTATTCAAGCATGTTTTCATGAAAAAATTTTTACAGATACAAATTCACACATTAAAAAAAAGGTCATGCATGAAAAAAATTCGTTGTGCATGTGGAGCAAATATAGAGTGAAGCAATTTATATAGCAAAAATATTTGTTGAGGGGGGGGGACCACAAAATAAAATGATTGACGTTTTACTGTATGAAACCTGTGGAGGAAGCAAACTTCAACTGTTTAGTGTTTAAAAATCTAACGCGCGTTAACTAACTGTTCAAAACTCACCAATGCGATTGGAAGTGGCGTCTCCAGGTTAGACGTTTACATCTGCTCTGGAAAAATCTTTGAATCTTCGAGTTCTTGTCTGAAAAGCAGTAATAAGTGCACAGCTCACCAAGACTCAGACTAAACACACTCTAATACACACTTAGGCTGCTATCTCGTTGTTTTGAGGTCAGACTAAGAAAACAGAGAAATGTTTTCTCCTGAGATGCTTGTGTGTGCATCCTGTGGTGAGCCTTTTAATTTCAGCGCAGAGCACCATTTTATTTGGGTTTCTTGAAAAAATTAGAACACGTCGTTCAATCATGTTCAGATTTTTAGGGATTAAAGCACTCTTCATGAAAGCCGACGTATTTATGTAATCAATATTACGTCAACCTGTCACAACCATACACAGGATCTCAGGAAGCCTCAGAGTAGATTGTAGTGTTCATATATAAGAGGTGAAGGCGTTCCTGCTGACATTATTGGAGTATTCCGGTTATGATAAATCTGAATACAGCTGCTTTTTGATTAATAATGAGTTTGAAAACTGCAGGTCTCACAGTTCTGTGCTTTATTAAAGATGACAGGAAAGAGAAATCTCAGCATGTTTATCTGACTCGAGTGTCAAGGCTTTTTCGCATGCGCCTTTTTTTGCTTGTTTTTTTTGTGCATGAATAGTTAGTCTTTATATAATTTAGTTAAGGTGAATTAAGGGGGAATTCACACTTTTAATATCATTGTCTTTGAAGTCATTGTTTGGTACCTTTTTGGCTGGCATTCTTTTTCTTGCTCTCTTTCTTTCCTTTAATTTGTATGAACTTGTAAACAGGCAAACTGGCCAAAATTGTCATAACACATCAGGGTTTCATATAAAGACACATACTTACATTTAGGTATCTAAGTGATGAGAATGTTAACACCGCAATCTATAGCAACAATGGATTTTAAATAAGAGCGATTTAAATAATATTTTTAACGCATTATTTGCAATCTTTGCTTCTGTTAATTTAACCGGGTTTGGGTGATTTTATTTTTAAATTTGTCCATCACCTGTCGCATATGTCTACTACAAATAATAAATAAAATACATTTTTTATTCCATGAAAATCCTGTGATAGTCTCATTTCCCATCTATCTGCCACAGTATGAGCGCCTCTGATGGTACAGCGGGCCAGCGATTAATTACAACCTGGTTTTTCAGATCATTCAACTGACCTGTAAATCCTTAAACACTCTCGTTATTGAATGCTGCATTTCTGCGCCATCACTGTACCCTCGCACTCCGTTCACAGTGTAATTTGATCCTGACAAGCAGTTCATTAAATGAGTTGCTAAACAACGGAAGAGACTAAAAATTACAGTTCAGGTAGTCACTGACTTACGAACATTTGAGGATTTACAAACATTCGTAGACGCGAACAAATCACGAGTCCACCATCACGTAGTTCACGTGTATTGTACAAAAGAATTGCCACTGCAGTGCACCAGATACCAATATTTACAACTATATACAATATTCTCAGTGTGATTAAAAGGCACATAGACAACAGTTATATTTCACATTTCACGATGAGTGTCATTTCCTTAGGCGCTACATGACTATTTTGTAAAGCTGCTTTGCAACAATGTCAATTGTTAAAAGCGCTATATAAATAAAATTGACTTGACTTGACATGACCGCAGTGTGGGGAAATGGGACAAATTTAGTCTAGTGGATTGGTATGTTTTACATATATTTGTGTCAACGGCTTACACGACTCACTTTGTTGGACTTACGAACAAATTCAATTTATGAATGTGCTCCCGGAACGAAACTAGTGTACCTGTATTTTTTAAAATTTATTCATTTATTTTTTCTTCTTCATCATCTTGTCAGCTTCTGAAAATCGCTCAATGATGATCTAAGTAACGAGCGCAATGTCACTTAATTGGCTGTTAGTGATTTAAACCAGGCGCCATCCGATACAATATTGTCATGATAACTACAGTATATTTGCCTATGATTTTTATATTGCGATTCGCTAAATACATAAGGATTTAATTTTTCTTATTTTCATTACAATTTTACTAAGTTTTTCCCCCCCTCACTCCCTGCACATCCATAATGTGAAAACTCTCTAAATCACATGCCATCATTATAGAGACTGAGGCAACCAGAGTCATCGTTCAGTCATCATGATCAGATTTGCCAGCAAAGTGCAGATTAGTCTTTGACCTTTAACAGAAATAGTACAGACACAGCGGGCTGCCATGTCAATGAGACCCCCGCCATGCATACAGAATTATTTTTTTTCCTCTCTTTTATCATACGGTAACAATCCGAAGTCTAATAATGTGACTACACGGTAATACCAAATAACTAAAAGCACTTTCATTTTGTTGTTGTAGGCTAGAGTTGAACGTGTGTTCGTCAGAAGTAGTTTGGTTACTGTGCCGCTGTGATTAGCTACCTCGCTATTCTCTGGCCATATTGTACAGTTCTAATGAATAGTATAACTAATGAATGTAGTGTCATGGAGACCCCACTGATGGACTTTTCTGCATTAACAAACTCAAAATATTATTTTTCCTGTGACAGAAACCAAGAGAGCTTTGTGCGTGAACATGGGGCTTCTGTTCCCCCAAGAAATCCACCACCTGATCACAGATCAGTATTTTTTTAAGTGATTAAAAAATGCAGTGTGCATTTTCCCACTTGGGGAATTTAAAAATATTTAAAAATATGTCTCTTGGTAGAGAATAGTGAATACACATGGTGTGTCACTATCGGCTAATGTCTTGGACGTTAAAAGAAATGTTTGTTTGCAAATATTGCTGTTGATGAGGGGAACGTACATTTTGTATTTTTAGTGCAAGTTGTTTTTGTAACAAGTTGAAGACATTGTAAAGAAAATAAAAAGATATTGATCTAATTTTAATGATTTTTCTTTTTCTTTTTTCTTTTTTTTGTTTGTAAAATTGGGTGTAAATGTTTAAGTCAAACCAAAATGATATTGTCTTGCTGATGATGTTTGTACTTGTGGGAGTAGTTTGTAAAGTGCCCATGATAATGATTTATAATAATTATAAAAAATATAAAATATGGGTAAAATAAATTAGTCTCAGAATAAATTAGGTTAAAGAAATTTGTCAGTAATTAAAGCAGGAATCTAAAATAGTTTTAACATAACATTAAAAGTCAGCTGACAGTTACTGATGTACATATGGACCGATCCTGTGGTGTGGGGCAACAAGCAAGACTGCGTTCATACTGCTGGGCCGAAGTGCCCCGAATCTGATAAAAAAAAATAAAAATAAAAAATTCTCTCATATGTCGTTCAGATAGCCGCCTTTTTTTTCCAAATAAGGACAAATAATATTCACACAATCCATTTGAAACTTATATAGAGCACCTGAAGATCCAGTCATTAACCTTTTAAAGTTCATGACATGCAAGAGAAGCAATAAAAAAAAACCCTTTTGCTTAAACTTTTTAAAGAACTGGAGCTGCTTCTGGTGTGCTACGTCCGCTGTGTAGAGCCTCTCTCTTACCCGGCGTTGCTCCTCCACCTAAGATGGTTTTAATCAACGCTCGTTCAGCAGTAAACAAGACATTTTTGTTGAACGACTTTTTCTCCATGCAAAAACTGGATTTTATGTTAATTACCGAATCATGGATTAAGCCGGACGATTTAATTCCTCTCTGAACTGGTCCCAGTTGACTGTACATTTTTTTAACTCCCCCCGTCAAAATAGACGTGGGGGTGGACTAGTGACTGTCATGAAAAACTCTTATCGTGCGCAGTGTTCCTCTATGTCCCCGGATACTTATTCCAGCTTTGAAGCTCAACTTATCCACCTTGACTGGAACCTAGGACGGTATTTGCCTAGGGCTGATTTACCGTCCTCCACATTCAGATAAGGACTTTCTTCAGCAATTTACCGACTTCATTGGTAATATCGTCACTAAATTTGATCGTTTCTTATTGCTGGGTGATTTTAACGTCCATGTTTGCTGTCAGTCAAACCCTCTTTCGAGGGATTTTCTGGATTTAATGGAGGCTTTTAACCTGACACAATGGGTTAAAGGTCCCACTCATCTTCATGGACATACTCTGGACCTTATCCTTTCCTAAGGTGTTGATATCACTGATGTTATTGTTTCTGATTATATGCTCTCTGATCATAAGCCTGTTTTATTTTCCATGTCTTCCGAGCCTTCCTCTTGCCTCTGCTAAAGTGACATCTCTGTCTAGGGTTTATTCCCCGCAGTTTAACATAAATTTTAGTCAGTGTTTTAAAAAGTCTTCTTCTCATCTACTTTTGGACTCCCCACTATCAGACCTGGATGCGGACGAACACCTCAGTCTGTTACATAACGCCTGGCTTGTTGTTATGGATGAAATTGCCCCTCTGAAGCCTCTTAAGCTCAAACCTAAATCTGAAGTGTGGCATACCGCTGAGACCCGGCGACTGAGACAGTCTTGTAGAAAGGCTGAGCGAAAATGGAAAAAAGACAACTTGCACATCTCTTTACAGTTGTTTAAAGACGGTTTATCAGCTTATCAGAGAGCCGCTAAATCAGCCAAGGCAACCTATTTTTCGAATTTAATCTCGCCTCATCAATCTAGACCTAAGGTGCTGTTTTCTGTTATTAACTCTGTTGTCAATCCCCCTATAAACACTGTGTCAGTTGCTTCTGTCGTCCTCTGCGAAAGCTTCTCAAGGTTTTTTTAAAGACAAAGTAAGCAAACCTGGTCTTGGAGCTTATGCTTTTGCTATGAAGCAGCCTGTTCCCCTGCCGTTGTCTGCATTTTGGAATGTTTTTGAACCAGTCTCTATTCAATCACTCAAAGACACTATTGCTAAATTGAAACCATCCTTTTCTCCATATGATGCCATTCATCCTAGATTTCTAAGACAAATTATTGATTCGGTTGGACCGGGCCTAGTGTCCTTTTTCTTAATAAGTGCCTCTCAACAGGTGTCGTTCCTACTAATTTGAAAGTAGCTACTATTACTCCTCTCCTCAAGAAGCCTTCACTTGATCCGTCTGTCCTAAATAATTATCGCCCTATCTCTGTTTTACCATTTGTGTCTAAGGTTTTGGAAAAGATTGTGTTTTCTCAACTCAACTCAGTCTTTTCTTGCTTTAAACAGGTTGTTTGAGCATTTTCAATCTGGTTTTAAGGCGGCCCACAGTACCGAATCAGCTCTCCTGAGAGTGTTAAACGACATCTTTTTAGCTACTGATATGTGGGATTCTGTGGTCCTTGTTCTTCTAGATTTATCAGCTGCCTTCGACACTATTGATCATTCAATATTATTAAATAGACTAGAGTCTTGGGTGGGTCTCTCTGGCATTGTCTTAAAATGGTTTCAGTCATTTTTATCTGACAGAAAATATGTGGTTAGGATAGGAGATTTCTCCTCGTCGACTTCTTCTTTTTCCTGTGTTCTTCCACAAGGCTCGGTGCTGCCTCCCACTTTATTTTCATTGTACATGCTGCCACTGGGCTCCATTTTTAGGAAGCATGGGGTATCCTTCCACTTTTACGCTGATGACACACACATTTATTTACCTTTTAAGAAAAATGATGGCTTGGCCATGGCTGCTTTGTTAGCATGTTTAGATGAAGTTAAATCTTGGTTATCTCAAAACTTCCTATCCCTTAATGAAAAGAAAACTGAGGTGATAGTCTTTGGCTCTTCGGAACACATTAAGGCCCCTGATTTTGATCTTTGTTCTCTAACAGCCTTTAGGTCCTCACAGGTTCGGAACTTAGGTTTCCTGCTAGATGACAAATTAAAATTTGATGAACAAATCTCTACCGTGATCGGATCTAGTTTTTATCAGCTCCGTACACTTGCAAAAATCAAACCTTTTCTCACTTATAAGACTCTGGAGATGGCGATTCATGGTTTCATTACATCTCGCCTTGACTATTGTAATTCTCTTTACTCTGGTATCTCTAAATCCCAAATCGCCCGTCTTCAACTGGTACAGAACGCCGCTGCAAAATTTCTCTTGAAAAAGAAAAAAAGGGATCATGTGACTCCGCTTTTGAAGGCCCTTCACTTTAAAATTTTACTATTTGTTTTTAAATCGCTACACCAGCAAGCGCCCAACTACTTAATTGAATTGCTGCACCAACACCCCCCCCCTGAGAAGTTTAAGATCCTGTGACCAGAACCTCCTTTTAATTCCACACTCCAGACTTAAGCGTAGAGGTGACTGTGCTTTTTCAGTAATTGGGCCTCGTCTTTGGAATGGCTTGCCAATTAATATCTGAATGGCTCCTAGTCTGACTTCTTTTAAATCCCTTTTAAAAACCCATTTGTTTTCACTGGCCTACTAGGCTTTACTGTCATTTTAAGCTTTTGTGTTTGTTTATTTTATTTTTTATTTATTTTTTATTTATTTTTTATTTTTCTTAGGCTGAAGTTGTGTACTTTTTATTATTATTTTTTTTGACGTTTATGTGGATGTACAGCACTTTGGTCAGCTGTAGTAAATGTGCTATATAAATAAACTAAACTAAACTTTTTAAAGCCTTTGGATTAATTCAACATCCTGTTCCACCTATACTTGTAGGATTTCTGTAGCACAGTTGTCGGTAGCTAACGTTAAATAACAAAAATAGGGCAGCAAAACAACCTTCAGTTTTATTCGGAATAATAGGGAGATCAAATGCTTTGATGTAACGATTAAGTAAAGAGACCTGCCCTTGTTGTGCTTGCCGCTAACATCTTTTTTTTATTTCTTCATTTTATTTTTTTGTTTTAGTGTTCTGCTAGCATTAGTGGAAAAGTAGAGTTGTTCACGAACGTACACAGTGATGTAATGACAGAACAAAGCCAGTTCTCAGGTGTTTTGCTATTGACCCGGTGCCAATATGGCACCGGTACGTATATAACCTATGTATGTACCGGACCGAAACAGAATGCGAATTTCAGTGCCTCATTTCGGTGCCACTTAAATGCCCGAACTGTCGATTAATATATTTGTTCTCTGGGGCTATGGCTATGGTGACAGCTGTAATAAGCATTAGATTCATCAACATGATCGCTAGTAAACATTTAAATACTGCATTTATGGAGTGTCAGAAATGATCGGAAAAAAATATATTTCTTTAATAAGAAAAATCTTGAGGACTTCAGAAAGCTTTAATAATACAAATCCAACCCATTGTTGCAATAATGTTACTGTCCATTTTATTTTTTCAGATTAATTGTTTAGTAGATTAGATAAAAAAAATGAAAAGTGCAAATCATCAAGAAATGAGACTGTCCGACGTGCGCGTGAATGCATCTTGCGTCACACTTGCCCTGATGGCAGCAGGTGACCTACCGCTATCTTAACTTGCTAAATTAACTTTCGCTAAAATGCCTAAAACTAAACGGTCGAAAGTGTGTCTATATTTCACAAGAAAGGGTTCCGATACCGCAACGTACAGTAAATGTTTTACAGCAGTTGTGTGTAAAGGGGGAAAGATGTCAAATCTAATGAAACATTTGAGGGCAGACAGAAGAAAGTTAAAAGCAGTGGGATGCGAAGTGTTTGACAGCTTAGAGACAACAGCTGGCACTATTGGTGTGGATGAGCCCAGCCCCAGTCATACCAACCGTAGCAAAAAGGAGTCCACCGATTATCATGACGACAGCAGCCTTTCCACAGGTTAGTAGTAGGCTAATGTAATATTAACTGCAAAATGCAAATCTTGCATTTATGCTTACAAATTGTCAAACGATTTGTAAAATACTACTATAACAAGGATTCTGTTGATAATTATGGCTTTCCAGCTAGTACTTAAACTTTTAATATATTGTTCAATTTTAAGCATAAAGTTTTTTGTTCAATAAAAGTGTATTCTTGAGTCATCATTTTGTGGCTTTTGCGAAGTATCAGTTCAGGCACCGTTTTGGCACCGGTCTCGATTTGGCACCGGTATCGAAAAAAAAAAAAAAAACGATACCCAACCCTAGTAACAATACGGTGGAGTCGTCTGCCTTTGATAACAGCCATAACCGCGACCTATATGATGGCTAAGTTGTTTGTTGATTTGTTTTGGTGTGTGGTATAATGGGTCAAGCATACCGATTATAGTGGGGACGGACTGAACGGAATACATTTCCAAATTCCCTGTAGTGCAATGTACTGGCCCCTCGTCCATGGTGTACCCCACGTTGTGCACTAAGTCTCCTGGTATAGCCTCTAGGTTCTCACAACCCTGTAAACAAGATAAAGCTGTATAGACAAAGTTTATTCCAGATATGAATCACCAGTCACTTTCCATTACGATATCATGATTCCTGGGTGCCAATTTGATTCAAATCACGATTCTACAAACGGCTTCTAATGCAAGGTTTCTAACACACTGGATTTTTTACTATTTAGCGCTCGCAATATTTAGAGACTCGTGTAAGCATGTGTAATGAGTAGGTCACGTCCTTTTCCTTTGTCAGTAGTAGAGCTGGGCGATTTTTAAAAAGTTTATTAATTCGAATTTACGACGATTTTTTAAGAATTTGTAAGACGATTAAATTTTTTTCTTAAATCGAGGTATCGCAATTTTTCATTAAAATATTAGATAAATTGTAATTGCACCAATGGCAGAATAATTAAGAGGCAAGATTGTCCGACCACATGATGTCGCGCCTAATTAACCGCTCACTTCTGAGAGTTTTAAATCGATTTTACAGTTTCACCTTGGTACGGCACTGCGAGCTTCTGCAGTTCTGCGACGCCCCTCTGTGACTCACACGTGGGAAATACGAGATTCAGCATGGCAGTGCACTCTGATGAAACCAAAGAGCTCGTGTCCAACAGAGGCGCGGTTTCTTCAGTCGTATGGAAATTATTCGGGTTCGCAACTTTACACATTGAACAAGCCAAAGCCCGGTGTAAAATTTGTCTGAAGTTTGTGGCAACTAAAGGAAGCTAATTTCCTCGCGCACCTCAAACAGAGCCACACTGTTGAATCGGTGTCGTGTTTGGCGCTGTGAGCTAAACAAGACAAGCGGCAGCGCGAAAAAAACGGCTAAAAACCAGGAGAAAACATTTCCCGACTATATCCCATATAATAAGAGGGGCCTCGATGGAAAGAGATTACTGATGTTGTGTCGTGTTATATCGCTAAAGACATTATGCCCATATACAGAGTTAAAAAAATAAAAAATAAAAACATGTAAAATGCTGTCAGGCACCTGTTTGATTTTATTCAGCATGCAAGTTTCACGTGGTTTGCAAAATTGTTTAAGTGATTTAATATATATACTTTTAATCCAAATAAGCAGTTCATGTTTGGCTTGGTTATATCGTTTTGCTTAAGTAAATAAAAAAAAAAACCTATACTGTCTTTTTTTTTTTTCATTTTTATTTATTTTAAGCAAAAAAAATCGTTTTAAGATCAAAAATCGATATTCAATTTATAGGGCATATCGCCCAGCTCTAGTCCGTAGTCTTTCACCCCTCACTAAACTCACTCTCACCCAGGCTGTGGTAACTATCCTGCCGTTGTAGTTATTCGCCCATGTATTAATTATGAACATATTTATGTCATTTTCCATTAAAGAACAGTTAGAAAAATATTTGTCTGCTGTAACCAAATTTCAGTAACAATTTTGATTTCTAAGATTGATGAAAGCAAGATCATTGAGATTAAATGATTGTGCTGCGTTTCATTTTTGCAGTGATGTTCTAATTTTGTGTTAGAAAATGAGCTCTAGCTCATTTTAGTTTACATCAGCACGCTTTCACCCATCACTAAAGTCGCTCTCACCCAGGCTGTGGTAGTTATAATTAGTTAGTTGTAGTTATCCTGCCGTAGTTATCTCCAACTATACACCTGAAGTTTATTCTTCATGTCCAGTCTACTACTGTAATTTCATTTTTGTTTTGAGTCACTCCAGACAAAACCTCCAGGGTTTTTAGATAGTTTGGAGATTCCGCCTTGATTTTAATCCAGAACATCAAACACACTTAATGCCACGCGTTGCGATGTGCAGACCGAAACGAATGCAGGATAATTTTTCAAAATAAAACACTCTGCAGGCTCTCTTATGGTCAATAAAATGGAAATGTCATATGTAAAATTCTTTGTGCGGTAGTGTTAATTTCGTCAACAAAAATAATGACGGAAAATGTTAATCAACGAACTTTTCCTCTTGACTCAAACGAGACGATGACGGGATGTCACGGGTATCAGTGAATCGTAATCGTGACGAAATCAGCATGCAATATTGTTGACGGAAAAAGAGGAGACTAAAATGTGGTTTAACAAAGTAAAAACTAATAAAACATCTGTCTTTATTTTAGTCAACATTTAATTTTTCTTCATATTGAATCGTAGAAAAAACGCTAATGTGTAGTAATATCGGAGGGGAAACAGTGAGGGCAAAATACCACTGAAAAATACTTCAGGGTTCCCCTGACTAAAATGCCCAGACTTTTAGTGGGCTCAAACTTGACTAAACCAAAAATAGGATAAGATTGACTAAATATAAAAAAAAAATAAAAAAAAAATAACAATGACATTTATCCCTGGACTAAGACTAAAATTGAAAATGGCTGACAAGATTAACACTACTGTGCGGCCCGGTACTGAATCATCCACAGCCCGGTGGTTGCTTCAGAGGAAAGTCTTGTCTTTGGTTTGTAAAAGTAGATGAGAACATTTCCCCAGCGCAAAACAAACAAATGTAGTAGTTACAGTGGTAGTCGGGTCATCCATCTAGCCGTCTCTGATACGTTTAATTAAACACTGGTTTAAACTGCGTCCAAGTTTTTGAAAACACCTCTCTACCCTGTGAAGATTTTCTGTATGGGGATTTAAACCTGTGTTTAACTGAAACGGGGCAAAATCTTAACATATCAATAGTTATTATACTGATTATCAGTATAATAGAGTAATTTTTCTTTTTTTTTATTTCTTTTTTTCTGAATAAGAGTCAAAATGCAATACTCGTGAACGTGTGTACTTTTTTAATGTGCCTTATTTAGACGAATGGACAAAGTTTGTATTTCTTTTTTTCTGTCTCCTTTGCTTGCAAAGTAACAAATGCAATTTTTAAAAATTTCGTAGTGAATTAAATTGTTTTGCAAAATACTAACCCTGCATACACAAGTACATTTGCAGTTATTGTAGTAATTTTGACCAAGGTAGGATTATGAACACAAAAATCCTTTACACACTTAGTCAAGTCAGCTTTTATCGCTTTTCACCCTCATCCAGTTCAGCACACAGTGAAACAAACCAGCATTCCTTCAGACATAGATTTAACAAAACAAACAAGCTAACTAGGACGCCTAATGAGCTGACCAGCTGAGACTAAACAAATTAACACCATAAATTAACAAAACTATCCAGGTAAAGAAGAGTTCTTGTGCAAATAACAGCTAATAAAAAAATATTTTAAAAAAATTGCAACTTGGTGTGTGAAATCACTGGGTGGTTGTAGATCAGTGTTTTTGCGCAGGTTTGAATTTTTCTGATAAAGCATGTGGGCTTATCTGATAATTAACTACAGTTTAAATGAACACACATCACTCAGCCTTAACATCCTCGGGGGTGATGTGGTGTCTGGCACTGGGACGTTATCAGTGGATCCGTTAGCCATGTTTGCTGTTGGATTGGGATTTAGATTGGATTTTGCATGGGAGACCGGTGTGCACTTTTCATTATGGCCGGTGTTTGGCTTTTTCTGTGGTTTGTGTTGCATTGGCTTTTCTGAGAGATCAGACCGGGTGGGCTGGCCTTAGGTCCCCATGGGGGTAGATGGGCCATGGTATATTCCACTTTGTGCCCAAAGTTTCCTGGGATTGGACCCTGTGCAGGATAAGCAGTGTAGAAGATGAATGAATGATCGAATGAATATCCAGGACCCTTCTTCATTGTCGCTAAAGGAGGACCCTGTTCTTGTGCCTTGCAGCTCAGTTTAGTATCGAGGACTTGTCTGCAAATAATTGACAGTTTTTAGGGGTCAAAAATTATTATAAACAAAGAAATACATATAGAGCTACTGAATGGGCTGCCACTTAATGACGCATCTTATTCCCCAAATGCATAAACTCTTACATGCATAAGCTATACATGCAGAAGTTGGACAATGAAACTGAAACGCCTGGTTTTTAGACCACAATAATTCATTAGTATGCTGTAGGGCCTCCTTTTGCAGTCAATACAGCATCAATTTGTCTTGGGAATGACGGATACAAGTCCTGCACAGTGGCCAGAGGGATTTTGAGCCATTCTTCTTATAGTGGCCAGGTCAGTACGTGATGCTGGTGGAGAAAAATGTTTCCTGACTCGCTGCTCTAAAACACCACAAAGTGGTTTACTTTCTTGTTCATCAAACCAGTCTTGCTGCGTGTATTGGTGCATTATCATCCTGATGCACGACACCGCCTTCAGGATACAATGTTTGAACCACTGGGTGCACATGGTCCTCCAGAATGGTTCGGTAGTCCTCGGCAGTGACACGCCCATCTAGCACAAGTTTTGGGCCTACGGAATGCCATAATATCGCAGCCCAAACCATCACTGATCCACCCCCATGCTTCACTTCGGGTATGCAACAGTCTGGGTGGGACTTCTCCACACCGTTGAAACCGATGTTTGGCATTGGCACGAGTGACCAAAGGTTTGGCTATAGCAGTGTACATTGACCCTGTGGAGCTCCCGATGAACAGTTTTTGTGGAATCAGGAGAGTTGGGTTAGCACCTGGACATCCCTTTCAGACAGGTTCCTCTTGCATCTACAGTTACTCCTGTTGGATGTGGATTGTCCTTCTTGGAGGTATGCTAACATTACCCTGGATACCGTGGCTCTTGATACATCACATTGATGCGCCAGCGAGACTCGCACCAACAATTTGTCCTCTTTTGAACTCCAATACGTCACACATAATGTTGTGTGCATTGCAATGTTTTATGCAAAACTGTTCTATTACTCTGCTAATTAAACCTTCACACTCCGCTCTTACTGGTGGAATGTGCAATCAATGACGATTGGACACCAGGCTGGTCAGATTTAGCCATGAGACCTTCAACACTAAATTGGACAATGTTTCAGTTTCATTGTCAAACTATTGTGTATTACCTGTAAGAAATTGCAGCCTTTTGGGGTTAAATAATTTCACAGGTCCATAGTGCGATTTAGATTTTTAGGTGATTAATTGTGCAGCACTGAAACATTAAGCATACGTTAATATCGAGTGCACTCCTGTAGTGAGTAGGAACACTGTACTAATTTTGGGTAAGGTCTCCAGTATTTTGGGTAAGGTCTCCATTGCCCCCCCCCCCCCCCCCCCCCCCCAGTCCTCAAAACAGCCTCCGTTCTTTATGATCTAAATTCTCCAAGATATACTGTATATATTCTCCTTTATGATTCTGGTCCACGTGAATCTCTTGCTGTAACACACATCCCAAACGTGTAGTGTTGGATCCAGGCCTGCTCCTTTGTTTCATTTTCTTTTTGGTCTCTGCCGTCAAACCTGTTTCACAAAGATAAGTAGTTGGAAATGGAAGCAGGATATTCTGCTTTGGTTTTAATCCAAAACTTTAGCAGATTTGAAGTTATCTTAGTTATCTATAGTGGTCTAGAGGTGTGTACGAGTACATGATATGAGACAGGACGCTAGTTTGTTGGTTGGTGAAGCATGCTGAGGTGTCAGGTTAATATTTATTAACTAAGTGTCTCAGAGGGGGAAAATCACTCCAAAGTGGCTAAAAATTCTCAGAATTATGCCATTTTAGTCCTACTTTCAAGAGTAGGAGTAAGAGCTATTTATCACTCCTATGTATTTCCACCAAAATGTAGGAGAACTCCAGAGGTGTCCTAACTTTTTAAAAGTAGCGAGGAAATGGCATTCAGGCAGAGAGGAACGCAGAAGAGGGACTTTTTACGAACACTGAGTGACCCAGAACTCCAGTTATGTTTCGACAAAATATTTTTTTAAATGATATACAGTGGAACCTTGGATTACGAGCACAATGTTCCAAAACACTCATAAACCAAATCTAATTTTCCCATAAGAAATAATGAAAACTCAAATTATTCATTCCACAGCCCAAAAAATAAATTCATAAAAATAATTAATACAATATATAAAGTAAAAATAAAACAAATTAACCTGCACTTTATCTTTAAAAAAGAGTAAAAATAAATCCTGACGAAGTATTTTTCGTCTGTTCGCGCAGGTGCCGTGTATTTGTGTGTGTGTGGAATTAGCCCCTTCCCTCGCCTCGTCTTACACAGTAAAACTCCTCCTGCCTCCCCCACCTCGCTTTAAGTGGGCGAGAGCACGCGCACGCACATAGGAGACACGCTGAAACAGAGAGGGAGATGTTGATTACACCAGTAAGAGACGAGCACTAAGACCCAGCAGGGGAGACGTTTACCCACAATTCCGCAGCGCAAGAGAGAGAAAAATCATTGGCTCAGTTGTGATCACGTGACGCTCCATCAGGCTTTATTCCATCATTTTATGTCAAAACGAGCGCATGCGTGATACATGATACTCGGCACTCATAAACCAAGACTTGCTCGTTTTTCAAGTCAGAATTGATTAAAAATCTTTCAGATAATACCGCGTTACTCGCAATCCGAGGTTCCACATTTATATATAAACATTAAATGTATGTAACTGGTATAATAACGAACATTTCGTTTGGTGTTTGAAATCAGGCCTAAAGAACTCGTATCTAACCCTGAGTTAGGAATATTTTCAGTCCTAAATGAACTTTGAGCCAAATTCCTACGAGTGATCCTGATTCAGCCGGGCCAAACCGGACAGTCAGAAATGATGTAAATAAATTGAATCAGTAGATCTCGCTCCTGCCATGTATAATTTATTCCCCTTTTTGCTCTAAAAGGTCGGGTGCCGATGATGCGCGTTTCCTTCTTGCATCCACCTGAGTCTGTTAAGAACTTGCGCTTGTTTGTTATTTATAGCCGTTTCTCGTCTGTACTGAGTTTCCTGGCCGACAGACTTCAGAATTAGCAGCTGCAAAGTTTCCATAGATAGCATGGTTACCGTACATGTGCTGTTTGTTACAAATGTACTCTGGTTGTGATCGTCTTTGTGTATGTTTAGGCATCTGTTAGTATTTATTTTCAAAGTGAAATTATTTGTTATGAATGAAGGATATTTTAAATAGCACAAGATAAATCACTTATAAATCACAGATAAAAAAATTCCCGCTTTGTTTTTCCATGTGCTAGAGATTCACGTCATTAAACTTGAGGTTGTACACACTGATGCTCCAAACAGTAACCGTATTTGTATACGAAAATATAATTTTATGATCTATAAGACTTTAAAAACTTTTTTTTAATATCGATTCTGCTTCACCGTAGACAACCAGAAAACCACATAGTGAAACAAAAACAACACTCCTTGAGGACCTTGGTGCTAAATAAAACAACACTGAACTACACATAGCTACATACAGAATATCTAAGAGTAATGAAAAAGAAGGGAAAAAAGCCCTAATATCATCAAAGCAGATTATTTCAAAGGATTGAATGGTGTATCAGATCTGCGGCAACAAATCATTCATATTTATTGTACAGCTGAGCAGTGAAGGGCTAAGAAGAGTCACTGTCGAGTAACAAACAGCTGCTGATATGATTGGTTTGATTACAGATGTTTTTTTTTTCTTTTAGATTTTTGTAGTATGATGAAATACACTGTAAGAAAAGAAAAAAAGTGAAATGAACCCTATGTTTCTTATGAAATGTGTCTTATGTTTCCTCCGTCATTAAAACACCAGAATGTCTCTGATAATAACTAGGGGATTACAATAATTTAAACAACAGACTAACCCTTTAAACATTTGAAAGTAAGCTTGTACAATATAGAAAGCATTTTCCCCCCCATTTTCTCCTGATTTTTTTTTTAATTTACCACAAGAGGGCATTTCATTCCATATTTAAGCAACTTCTCTAAAGAAAAAAATATAGCTTGTGCGGGAAAACGGTCTTAAAACAAGAATTTTATTTTAAGTGCTGTGACTATGGTATCGTATAATATTCATAATCAAAATGTAAATTCCTGAATCTCATGGAAGTGTCCTCAAATCTGAAACATAAATAAGTGTGAATTTTTGTGAATCTGCATTTCCCCTTCTTTTTCCGTTTTCAGCCGATCCTTCTCACAGGCTCAATCTCTTCTACCTGGCCAATGACGTCATTCAGAACTGCAAGAGGAGAAACGCCATCGTCTACCGCACCACCTTCACGGACGTTTTGCCCGAGGCTGTGAAGCTCGTCAGGTGAGAATTATTCCGTACCCTCAAACAAAGCATTGAAAAATGTTTTTAAAAAATGTAAAAATTAATATCTCTCTCTCTCTCTCTCTCACCCTTTCGGTCTCTACATCTTGTTCTCTCTGCAGTACTGGGAAAGATTCCAAGGTACGTAAATCAGTGGACAGGATTCTATCCATCTGGGAAGAGAGAAACGTTTACTCAGAGGATCTTATTAATCAGCTTAAAGACGGTCTCGTCCAGCGAGAAGAACCTCCAGGTATGTCTTTCTCCATAGATTCCACAGAGGTAAGGTCCTTTACTAGTGGACACCCTGAATGTGGTCATACAGTGTCCTTAAGTTTAAACAGAAGTGAAACCAAAATGTCTCAGGCCCTCTAGTGGCTGGATGGAGTACAGTTTTTAACCCTTGACCCATTCCCATATTTGTGAATAAATAACATTAGTTAATAACATTAATAACATTTACTATTCATTAGTAAATGAATAACAAGCCTAACTTTATTACTTTTTAGGAATCTGTCTGTTATTTTTACAATACAGTAAAACCTTGAATTGTGAATATTGTGCAAGAGAAGCAAACCTTTTCAAATGATTTTTAACTCGATAAATGAGCGAGGTCTTAAAATATGAGTAGTACATATACGCTTCGTCTGCCGAGCGCTTCGTGATCACAACTGTCTCTCCCTCACACTAGTCATGATTCTTTGCATAGGTAAAGTTTAATTTGTTTTATTTTTACTTTTTATTTTGTATTAATTATTTTTATATGAATATTTTTGGGTTGTGAAACGAATCATCTGAGTTTTCATTATTCCTTACGGGAAAATTCGCTCTGATATGAGTTATTTGATATACAAGCACATTTCCCAAACAAACTCGCAATCCAAGGTTTAACTCTATTCCCCTGGTATTTTTTTCCATTTGATAACTGTGTTTTATATAGTATTTGGTGATTTAATAAAAGGGTGTGGTTGATGAGGTAATGATGCTTCAGGACAGTCAAGTCTCATGTACAAAGCTGCATCTTGTTTGATCACAACTCATGGTTCTAATTGTATCTCAGATTTAAATCATGGATCAGATCGTTTTTTCTTTTAATTTATTTTTGTTTTTTGGATCAGAATAAAAATTACATGATTATTTTCTTTTATTACTTTCAGAATTTAAAGCATGGATTTCTTAACCATGGTCGTAAAATGATTAACGATGCACTTGGAGGTAGCGTTCGATTTTTAACAGCTGTCTTAAGGTACAGCCTAAAGCAAACTGCTAAAATTTTTTGCTAACACAATGGGCCGGGCGGGAGGTGGACCCAGTGTGTCCTATTGCGCATCCTTTGGGTTCAAAACTGCGCAATGGTCGTAGATGGCACCGTGTTCTTCACTTAAGTTGCATGGCAAAACTCGTTAAACTTCTGTACGATAATCCTTCCAGGTTTTATTACGAGTCTTGATGTATTCAGATGAGTAACACGTATCTACATTTTAGTTGCAGCTCCTTCCAACCCGAAGGCTGCGCTAAGATCCAAGATAGTTGCTGAGTTTGTGGTGAGTATCTTTTACTAGATGTTGCAAATAAACATGTAATTAAAATACCATATTTCGTGTAGCGCTGTACTGTACGCACAGCCTGACTTTTTATTTTGATGCAGCCCTCAGCGTTTATCGAGCACCTCAACAAGTACAGGAGCTCTATGGATGAGGTTGAGCTCAGGGAGAAGCAGCTAGCTGCGATGAGAGTGGACGTCTGCAGCACAGTCGCTCTGAAGAAACTCAAAGGTCGGTCCTGTGTGCACATGAGCGTTGATGCAGTTGTACATTTTTAATGTCATCATGTTCACTCTGTAGTAAATTTGTGATGCTTGTACCTTTAATGTTCATCATGCTTTAATATGGAATTTAATAATAATCTTTTGCTTTCCCTCATTTGTTTATTTAGATAAAGCAGGTGGCAAACGATTTTCTAAAGATTTTGAAGACGGCAGTGCAAAACTGCAGGACTTTGTGGCCTTTCTAGACAGAGAGGTAAAAAAGGGACCTGCACTGATCGAGGCTCTGGAGAACGCTGACATTTTCTATGAGATGCAGTACAAAGAGGTCAAGATTGTTACCAATGTAAGTCCCACTGTTCGTATAGTTTGTACAGGTAGTCCCCGACTTACAAACATTCGAGTTACTGGTTTTCCGCAGATACAAATGGACTGCGGTTCTACTTCTGGTCCAATCGTGGAAATGGCTCACATTCATTGTCCAAGAAAGTAAAAAAAAGACCAGATACCAATATTTATAACTGTATACAATATTTTCAGTGTGTAAGTGAATGTATAAAATGTCTAAAGTCTGGTATATGTGTGTGCCTGTGGGGGTGAGGAAGAAATGAGTCGGCCTCACCAGTTTCAATGAATCAGTCCAGGAGCACAATAATAGAAAAATGTCTGTTCTGTAAAGCTGTCCTGATGGAGAATAATTCTAATTTTCAGAAAATCAGAACATAAAACAGAGTTCACTGTTCAGTAACAGTACAGTGTTGGACAAATTGCTGTCCAGGATTCCCCTCGTTTGATGCGTGAGATTAATTTCCTTAGGTGCGGTTACGGTTTTTGTGTTTGGAAACGGGACATAGATTTAGTCAAGTGGATTGGTATTCTTTACATCGTATATTCGTGTTAAAGGCGTATAAACTCACTTTGTCGGACTTGAGAACAAATGCGACTTATGAACGTGCTCGCTGAACAGGAGCTCGTAAGTTTGTAAGCCGGGGACGTACTGTAGAGTAATTTGGACTGGTGATTTAAGTGTCAATAAGTGTCAGCACGTCGCCCTCTAAAGGAAAACTTTTTCTTTAGGCCTATCAGACCTTCGCCAACCGAGTCTTGCATCTCAAGAAGAAACTGGACGCAATCAAAGCTTCCTTACCTGATCCAGACGACTCACCGATCCCTTCTCCTTCGGAGGACGCTCCATCTCCCACGGGTTCCGAGTCGCCTTTCCGCGGCTTAACGCAGACCAATTCCCCAGACCCAGAGCTGGACGGGCAGGCACTGGATGACGACATGATCGCGATTTGTGATGCCCCTAGTCCACTCTCCTCCCCTGGGGACAAAGACAATCGGGATGTAGAGGACATGGACCTCTCAGACGTTGAGGAGTTAGTGGAACCAGCCATTATAGGTAAGAGGAAAAGTATTGTATTGCATCTTGTGCAATTTATTGCGAAAGAAATATGACAAGCTTTTTTTTTTTGGCTATTTTTTAATTGCACAGTCGAAGAAAGAAAAGAGCAGCCCGGTCCAGCCAGTGTGTCCAATCAGACTCTGGCTCCTAGTGTCACCGAACCCCCTCAAACCAGTCAGGCTGCCCTGGAGAACGGAACTACAACCCCAGCGCCGGTCACGACCCCGACAACAGGGTCGCTTCCCATTAATCTGGCTGGTGTGGATTTGGGCAAAATCAGTTCTATTATTAGCACACTCACAAATGCTATGAAGAACACCGGTAAGACCATCATCACATGTGCATCCTATAGTTCAGGTGGAAATACTGACTCCCTCAAACCATGACTCAAACTGTCTCTGCAGTTACGTATATCATCTATTTTTTTTTTCTTCCCCTCCCTGCATTTAAGGTACAGGAGTCAACCCAACAAGTCGGCCCTCCACCAGTACTTTGAATACTCTTCCTTCAACAAGTTCAACAATGAAGAGCCCACCGGTGTCTTCCTCACCATCAGCTCCTGCATCTAATTCCCTGGCTAAAATACTATCCAGGGTGGACATTAACCCTGGCACCCTACTTAACGTCCTGTCTAAAACCCAAGCACAAGGGATTGGCTTTCAGGGTATGAGAATGAGTCTTTTGTGAAACTTGCGAAAAACCTTGTGGTTACTGTAACTGGTACAGTAGTAGGCCCTTTTAAACAGCCGGCCGGTCCATGACGGGTTCCTGCCCAATTCGTGGTTGGGACGTGATTCCCTGCGATGACTGAGGGAATGAGGCCCTGTCTTGTTAACGCCCTCTTGCGCTGTTCTAATAAGCTGGTTGCAATACCAAATCAGTGCACTTAACAAACATTTCTAACTGCACTAACAAACATCCCAAAACATTTCTCATTTTTTAATTGAAACATGATAAAGTTTTACAAATAAACTGATTCATTTTTAAAGGAACATGTACAAAAGAATTCTGTATCACTTTTAACAATCAATAATAAGGTCTTGAAGTTGGGTTTATCTCATGAGGTACAAGAGAACACTTCACAATAGAGAATCATGAGCTTTTTTGACTTTGTTATAATACAGTCTCTCTGTTTCCTCCCATTTAGGACTGTCTTCCTTCCTGTCAAGTCAGAACTCAACTCCTTCAGGCTTGAGTTTGGACACAGCCCCAGACCCAACTCGCAAAACTCATGCATCTCCCAATCCCCCTGCTCCCGAAGTGGTTCGAGGCTCTACCCCTCAAACGACCGACTCTCTCCAGTCTTCTCAGTCTCCCAGCACTATGCAGTCCAGGGATCCTCAAAAGGATGCAGCGGAACGTAAAGATGAGCCCGTCAACTCTACATTGGACTCTAAAATCGATGGGTTACTTCTGGGGAATAGCGGGTTGCGAGGCTTCAATATGAGTTTCCCACCTGTTCTTCCCTGGGCTGCTAAAGCTGTTGATAGTCCCTCAGTGAGCGCAGAAAACCTAGGGGGAACTCCTGTGAGAGATGAATCCGGCGCAACACCGACACAAGACGAGGTCATGGATGAGCCCGCAGCACAACCATTCCCGTATCAAGGAAGACCAGCGCAAACAACTTCTGCGCCAGCTGCTCCTGCCCCTAGAGCGGGCGGTGGACTGCCCATGTCCACATATTCTAACAATTCCTGGCAAGAGCAGAACAGGCATGCTTTGCAGTATGGTCCAGGGTCGCAGCAAATTGGAAATCGCTACCAGAGGGACTTTACATTAAAACAGGACTTCCCGAGTTCGGGGGTGACAGGGCGGTCACAGCTTGTTGAATCTTTGTTGCCGTCGTCAATGGAAGACAATAACCTACAAACTACTAAGAACAATGAGATCCCGGAGCGAGTAAGCCTGGCGACACCGTTCACCGTTGGTGGAGCAGATGGTGTAAGTTTGGCAAACGATGGCTGGTATCGTGATCCGCGCGGACACAATCAGAACCAGCACGCTGGTGCCAACTCGGAACCATATAAAGAAAACCAGCACCAAGCTGAAGAACGTAGACACGACACCAACCCGACAAATTTCTTCAACAACCCACTACCTCCCCCTCCACCGATCCCCCAGCTTCCACCTCCTCCTCAAGACTTTCTCCCCTCAGTGGTAGGCGGAGTCAAAGAGCCTACCGAACTGGCAAACATGGGTGACAACATACAGACCGGTGGGGATATCCCGCCGTATTGCTCATCGAATCCCGTCTCTCACGACGATTATGACGAGCGTCCTCTCAACCGGATCCCGCCGAAAGAGACTTTCCATCCCCATCTGAACGCCTCAGGGCCACGGCATTGCGGCACAGTCGCGCCACGTCCTGTTCTTCCGGGTCCCCAGAACGGCCCTGTGGATTTCAACCATCGTCCCAGAGTCCCTGTGCATAATCAGCACCACCCTGGTATGCCCCGTCCAAGCCCCCCGGGGCATGTCCGAGGGTACCACGAGGCACCAAGTTCTGAGGATGGCTATTTGGATCCACACGGTGATGCGCCCCCAAACAGCTCTTCTTCTTCTTCTCCTCCTCCTTACAACGTCGAGCACCCCGTCTCACCTCATACGCGCACGTTTTTTCCTGAAGAGCGAGCTTTACCGCTGCATCATCCGGAACCTAGATTACGCCCCCGACTCGAGCACAGGACTCCTCATCCTCCGCATCACTATCGTCCTCCGCGTCCTGGTCCCTTCCCACCGCAGGGACTGCTCCGTCGTCCTCCACCGCCACACGTCCCTCATCCCGGCGAGCCACCGTTCCAGAGAGGGAAGCGACACAGCGCTCCTTTCGGGGGTCCTTCAAGACCCGCGGGTCCGTTCTTCCCACCAAAAAGACCTTTCCTGCCACCACGGTACTGAACTGGTAGCACATAGAAGTACAGGGTTTACCTGCCGAAGAAATGCGCAATGCCGACCTTCCTCTAGGCTTTGTTAGATTCCACCCCGTACCATCTACCGTCCACATGTGACAGTAACACGCTGTGGTCTCGTTCATCTTGAGGATCTGCACTCTATATTTTTATTTTGTTTTTTGAATGATGGGAAGAGCTGCGGTCTCGATACGGGCTGCGAAGAGGAGCAGTTGTGGCGTTGTGTAACGAGAGCCAAATCATCGAAAGACGAAAAAATGATGACACGAGTAAGAAGAGTGAAGAGAAATCACTACAGGAATCCTGCAGGGGAGATGGATCAGCCACGAAATTGCAAGATAAAGAGAAAATGAGGTGGTTATACTTTTATTTGATTTGTTCTTCGCCATTTATTTTATTTTTATTCACAGTTTTCTAAGGCAACACTCAGTGATTTGGATCTAGTCATCCATTCTTCCTTTCAAGAGCGTGTGTGTGTGTGTGTGTGTGTGTGTGTGCATGAGAAAGTATGCCAGTTTATGTGTCTTGTGTCTGAACAGGTCTGTCTGTCTGAACCAGATGTGCACAGAGTCCTAGTTCTGGAGGGCAGTTTCCCTACACAGACACACAGTTTTCGTAGGTTATTAGAGAGAGAAAACGAAGTAGGCAGGAGAATTGTTAAACTAATTAGTGTTAAGATTTCCAGGTTGATCTTTAACTTTATTTGCATTTAAAAAAAACAAACAAAAACAGTGTAGATTATATGATTTTTCAGCTCAAATTCGCTTCACATTTGTACGTTGGTTGCCCAAAGTCGACTACTTCCTGCTTGCGTATCTGGGCATCTGTAATCCAGTTTAGTATCAAGCTAAACATCTTGAAATTTTATGTTTCCCGAGGTTTTTTTTTTTTTGCCTTGGCATTAATGGGGAGTTCTGGGAATGCTAGCAGAACCAGGAATATCGTGTGTGTGTGTGTGTGTGTGTGTGTTGGGTGGGTTTTTCAACACTGACTGAAGATGCTGAAGAGAAGATGTCATTCTGCGCCATACCCCCCCCCCCCCCCCCCCCCCCCCCCCCCCCCGCTCCAGTTCTGCAGGAGTCCTCCACTGTATTGACTTAATAAAAGTGTTTGGAAAAATAAAAAATAAAACTCCATGGGAGAGTGCAGTGTTTCTCAACCATGGTGTGTCTGAGTCATTTCCTCTTCTCTGTAACGTCAGAGACGTTTCTCAGGTTTTCATAAATAGTTTTTAGGACAATACATCCAGGTTCGTAAATGTGAGTAAGAGACCAGGCAGGGCAGAATTCTGAAAGAGAAATGAGATTAAGTTTAATTGTGGATGGAGAGGGGGAAAAAAGAGCAAAACTAAGGGGGAAAAAAACTTTTTGTAATAAGAGTTAAATGTAATGAAATATATATATATATAAGGGAACAAGGCGTTATAAAGGAAAGGAAACAGGTTGTGCTAAAATTAATGTAATGTTTATTTTAAACCTTGAAAAGCATATTTAATTAAGATGGCATGGTAAAAAAAAACAAAAAAACATTTATAACATGACAGCGTCTGGCAGTCTGCACTTCATAAAACATGTAATATTCCAAAGCTTTAACAAAATATATATATTTTTATTTTTATAGTTTCTAAATGTAAATGGCAATTCCAAAAGAAATAGATTTTCAGGTGAAAAATGTCCCACTCTAGAGTCCTAGGGAGGTAACTGGTGATCACAAAAAGCAGCAAGCATCAGTCATGCAAAGGAGTTTAAAGTCTAAATTTGTCAAAGCAAATGGTTTATACATGTTACTAAATGTCCAAATACTGCGCGACTTTATACAGCATACCTCAGCGCTCTGCCTTTTATTTTCTCTGCAAACAAACATTTCAAAGCCCTTAAGAGCCTTTTTTTTTTTATACCAAGAGTGTGTTAAAGTTGACTAAAATCAAATGGAATATTCAAACCCAGTGAGTTTTTCTAGCTCTAAATGTTGCCTTTAATTTGACCTCAATCCTAACGAATCTTGATGAAAAACACTTGAGCTGGCTTTAAAAAAACGTACCAAAAGAAATATGGTGAGCTGTAAAATAACACAAATTGGTAAACTGGTGTTAAATCTATGTTGGTGATTTATCCTTCCTATTATTATTCTTTGTCTTTAGATGACTTTAATTTGTCACCGCTCAATATCAAATACTACTTCGAGTGAGAATGTTCGCTAGGTCCTATGTAAAACATCATGTTTGGGAACCCAACTAATCCCGATAATTTGTTAGTTGAGGAGATCCATCTTAATGTCAGTAATTATTGTTGACGCTTTTAATACAACAACCAGAAGTCTGATCTCCACTGCTGACGTCTTAAAATGTTACCAGTAAAATCATTTCAAAAAACCTAAATGTTTAGGTACCCACAAACTATATGTGTACTGCGTAAAGGTGAACACGTAGTGTGTATATTATTATTATAAAAGTACAAAATTAAGAACTTAATAAAAAAAATTATAATGAAATTAAAATTAAGTGTAAAAAAATTATCAGCTTCTCTGTGTGAAACATTGTTGTGTACGCTCAAACTATAATAGTAATGCAGTTTTTTTCCCTCCTAGTTATTGGTTTGTGACTATTCAGGCTATTGCTAAAAAAAATTTTTTTTTTTTAATGTGACCAGTTGTTAGGATATATTTGTTCAGTGAGATGCTTAGCCAAACAAAAAACTTATTTGAACTTAAAACTCATCAGCTTAAGTTTTAAAATGTATAAAAATTATTAGGTTTTACTAACTTTTTTAAAGAATTTGGCTGGGTACGTTTCCATTTATGTTATTTACAGATGATGTTGCATTTAGTTGTACCTGTAACTTTGCAGTCTATATTTACACCTTAATGAAAGCAGCCGTGTACTTGTGGAAAAATCAAGGATGGAAATTTTCCAGTTGTGAAAACAATCCTGTCCAGAACCTGTCCCGTCTATCCCTCTAAAAAAAAAAAAAAAAAAAAAGCAGCCATGGCATGTTTTTTTTTTAGTTATCTACTTGCTTTCCAAAACAAGGAATTCAAGACGCTTTACAAAAGCAATCATTAGAGAAACTCGCAATCGCGTTTGCTTTAATTGTTGATTCCGTGAGAAAACAATGCTCCGATTTTCAGAGTTGAATATTTTGAAACGCAGCTTCAAAATCAGCCCTGCTAATATAAAAGTGTGCGCTATTTTGCACACTAGTCTGGTTCGCGATCCTCTCGCGATCTTCAGCAATTAAAAAAAAGAAAAACAGCAAGAAAATTGATATGTTTATTCAACATTTTTTGTTTACGGTTCTGATGATAAACCAGAAAGTCAAGGCTCATGTTTATTTTGCTCAAGCTTTGTCAGAACGCCAAACTTCAAGCGCTCAGGCTGAAGTCGAGTTGTAAGCATTTTCCTCTTCGCCTCGTGGTTATTAAAAAAACAAACCCTGAATCTGACCGAGTATTAATTGTGGTTTATTTTTTTCTAAAAGTGTTACGGAGCAGCGCAGGGACTTTTTTTGAGTTGTAATAGATTGAGGCAGAGAAACAATCTAATGTATCGTGGGTGCCTGGTTTAGCAGAGCCTCAGTGTTTATCTCGGCTGTTGTTCTAACAGAAATTAGATTTGTTAAAGTAATGGAAAATAAAGTGCAGCAGCTAAAAACGAAAGCGCTCGACACTGAGGATGCCTGAGTGTTGGTCGAAAGGCACAAAAGGCTGTGATGGACAAGATGTAAGATTTGTACGTGATATTTTTAAATATTAACAAAAAAAAACTTAAGGAATTATAAGAAGTGAGGCACAAACCTTAAAGCAGAAACTGCATCTTAGCTAGTAAAAACAAACAAACTAGTATTTATCTTTATTAGGTTGTCTTTTGTAGGCAATTTTTGCATGTTTCAAACATTTCTTTATAGCTTAAGTTTAAGCTTGGAGTTAGTAAATACAGCTCTGGGGGGGAAAAAAATAGAAACCCTGCAAAAATAATCAGTTTGTTTTTTTCCCTACAGGTTCATATATTGGTTAGATAAACAGTTTTGTTTCATTTTTTTTTAAATTGCTGACAATATTTCTCCTAAATTAGACATTCAAAATATAACTGTTGTTATTTAGCATGTATATTTAAATGGAAAGACATCCTCACATCAACATAACCCGAGATCATGCAGAGCTTTTTTAATAAATAAAATGAAATGCAAATAATTTGTAAACAAATTATGTCAGTGCTTTGGCTAAATAACATGTAAAAAAAAATCAGTACTTAGTGGAAAAACTCAGATTTGCCGTTACAGCTTGCATGTGTTTTGGCTCTCCAGGAGTTTTTCACATTGCTGTTGGGTAACTTTATACCACCCTTTTTTGCAAAAAAGCGAACAGCTCAGCTTTGCTTGATGGTTTCTGACCCACCATTTTCCTCTTGATGAAGTTTTCTGGAGTAAATCGCAGTGCTCTTTTTTTTCCAGAGCTGTATGTCCAGAAATGGGTTTAATCATCTTATATAGTTTATATACAATGTAGTTTGCATAATGAAATATTACATATTTTCTCTTTATTCAGGAAAACCTTCCTCCGCTGGTGCTATGCTGACAGACACCAGTTATCTAAACGGTCTGATAACAAGCTTGTCTGTTTAGTTATACGTTGACGTAATGTTAGGAACAATCTGATCATTTTAAGCGAGTCTAGCAGCGTTAAATCTTACGTCAGTAACCTCCTTCTTGATATCTCAAACATTTTACTAGTGCAGTTATTCGTAATTCAACTAGATTACAGTACACCATGTGGTCAAAAAGTATGTGTACTCCTCTCCGTCACACTTGTATGTCCTTGCTGAACATAGGTCTAGTCCTGGGATGTCAAGGTCCCGTTTATCTCAAAGGTGACTTGAGAGTTCAGTGTGCATGACAGGCACGTTCTTCCGTTACAACCTTTTTACACACCATGTCTTCATGGAGCTGGCTATGTGAACAGTTTGGGCATCTCGGTTCCAGTGAAGGGAAATCGTAACTTTGCAGCAGATGAATGAATACAGAGCAGTCTGGGCGAGAACTGTGTGACGGGTGTGTAAATACTCAGGGGTGTACATACTTTTGTCTGTGTCTGTATAATGTATTCAACAAGCCGATCATGAAAAGTAATGACACTATTGTTAATAGCAAGATTCTGCATAGGCAAACAATAATTGTGCGGCTACGAACACAGTTCGTTTTTCTTTAAATCTGTAATGTACCCATCTGTTTATTTATTATTATTATTGTTGTTATTTTATATACAGCTTATTTTTCCCCCCTGGATTTTAAACGTAAAAATAGAAAATATCTTCCCTCTGGGGGAAACCTTTTGTGTAAAAACTAGAAGACTAAACCAGACTAAAAGCTTGTCTAGAAATTTGTTAAGCAAATCCCTCCCCCCACTCACACACGCGCAAAATATTTTTCTAGGCCGTGAAAAGTGTTTAAAGGTTATCGATGTTGATTCTTCTGGAGCTCAAAATGACAACCAAATTTGAGAAGCTTAAAGCTAGTAAAAAAAAAAAAGCAGCTAACATGCGTAAGCTTTTGTTGATTTGGCTGCCCCCTCTGGTAGAAAAATGCCACTACAAGCATCTCACTGAGCTTTAGCTCTGGTCGCCAAAATACTACGTTTGCGTTGTATTAAATTCATTGATGGGCTGATTGCAAGTTTTTTTTTTTTTTGTAACTAAGAGAATCTCATTATATGAAAAATAAATAAAAGTGACCTCAGCTCATGTAATGTTTTAGATCACGACTAAAACTCTGGGTCAAAACGTGGGAAGGGTTTGGATCTCAGGAAAATAAATTGGTAGGAATTTTGTAAATCTGAAGACTAAAGTCAATATTTTACAAACTTCACAATATCAATAAAGTTTAAGTGACATAATGCTATTGAAGTAGCGTTGTAAATATTATGCCGCTTTAGAATCGCGAAACATTAAAGTCTTTACGGGACAATAATAATAATAAAGCTTATCTTTAAACATGTAATTTTGGTAAAGTTTTATGAGCCATGAAGTTGCCCGTGCTCCTTTAGTGAGAGTGGTGTTGTAATTTTTTCCTCTCCTGTCAATCACAGAGGCGCTAGGCAGTTATGAGTTTATTTAAGCTCGTGTATGCAGAAGAGGGCGGATAGCACAAGAGCAGTAGTTCAAAAAGATGTGAACGGATCATGTTGGGATTCATCATCCTTGGTGTGCCTGTGTGAGGTGGAGAGATGGGTGGTGTGAGGGGTCTTTTTAAATTTAGAGTAATTTGATAACCTGGCAAACTGAAGTGATCTATTTGTCCTCTGAGCAAATGTATATTAAAAATCTTGTTTGTAGCTATTATAACGAATTAAATTATTTTATTTTTTTTGTCCAGAATGACCTGTTGCCTTAGTAACACGTTACCTCTGGGACATGAGAGCGATTTATCCTTCTGTCCATGCATGTGAAGACCCTGGACGTAACCAGCTGAGAGGACGGCGAACTCCTCGGTTGCAGTTTTACGCGCTGATGGAACACCAGCACGGTGATGACCGCTCATGCAAACAGCATGGAAATTTCCCTGCCATCTGTGGAAACATGGTGATGTAATGACCAGGGTTTCGTGTTGCAGTACTACTGGAAACAAACAAAGAACTATCAATGGGACACAGTGTCGTGTAAACGCAGAGATGTTTTTTCCAGACCATCCTCTCTGTTACACCGAACACTCGGGCATAGACACTGGGCCTGAGAGTACATTTTGGTCTCTTGTGCTAGTTCTTAATGCTTGGTTTTATAGCTAGTGCACTATTTGCTTCAAAGATGAGACAAAAAAATTACAGATTGATTTATGTTTTGGGACAATATTTTTTTTTATATAAAAAATATCTGCTGAAATAAAATGTATTTAAATCTATTACTGTGTCTGGTGAATTTTTTTAATCATTTTAATAATGTGTCTTATTTACTCTTGAAATTTGAAACATTTAGAGACTTTGGTTCCAACTGAGCCATACTGAATTAGCATGCGTTCACGATTAGCATAACTCTGAATGGTGTGTTGTAATGATCATTTGTGCCGGAGGTAGTTCGGTTTTAAACCACAGCGCTGTGGAAATCTCCAATCTGATTTTGTAAGAATGTATGAATTAAAGATAAAAATAAAAGGGACAAATAAAGGTTTGTTAAAAAAAAAAAACAATTATAAAAAAGATTGGTAAAACTCTAACCGTTTATAGCTGCTATATTTTACTGGGCTGTGAAAAGAGTTCAAAGGTTATCGATGTGATTCAGTTTGAGCTCAAAATGACAAAACTAAATTGAGAAGCTAGTTAAAAGCTAGCATATGCAAGATTTAGTTGATTTGGCTAACTGTTTATAGCTGCTATAGTGTAAGTGACTTGTATAGAGAAAGCTAACTACGTATGTAATAGTGTAACTTCTGATTAGAGATTCTAGCTTAAGTGTTTACACCAATGCTGATCTGATTACACACGCAACCTTTTCAATTAGCGTGTCACTATTTTGATTTGCGCAAAGTAACTCTGCATGCTGTTTACTCACTCATCATCTATACCACTTAATCCTGTATTCAGGGGGCCTGGAGCCTATCCCAGGAGACTTAGGGCACATGGCAGGGTACACCCTGGACAGGGTGCCAATCCATCGCAGGGCACAGACACATACACTCACTCATTCATTCACACACTACAGGCAATTTTGGGAACACCAATTAGCCTAACCTACGGAGGAAACCGGAGTACCCGGAGGAAACCCACCAAGGAGAACATGCAAACTCCATGCACACAGAGACGGGAATTGAGCCTGGCCGGGGATCGAACCCGGACCCTGACGGTGCAAGGCGACAGTGCTAACCACTACACCACCGTGCCGCCGCGTGCTGTTTAACTTGCTGGAAATATAACAAGTACAATTTTTTTTTTATTAGGTTAGGCTTCCCATCTTTTTGGATAAATCCCAGTGATTTATTACAAGGTTTCGGTCTCATCTCTGATTGGATCAAATTTCAGTAAAGGTAGTTGAGGATGTAATCAATCAGAGCTCAGAAACCAGCCAGAAACCCAGTGGATGAAAAGTCCAAAGCTAAGAATACTGCTGGGTGAGAGTTGTTTATTCTCTTGGAGTTTAAAACATCAGGAATGGAAACAATTGATGAAATGATTAATGAATAGATTATCAAATGTTTTCACCTCCTGCCGTTCCAAACAGGCCGGGTTGTTCCGATTGAGGGGTTTACACGGTGCATTTTGGGGCTGTTATTCAGATATGGATGTGAACACAAGAGGAATGTGGCATTACACCACCACATCTTGGAGACTTTTTAGTTAAAATTTATACATTTCCTTAGTTTTGTAGTAGATGGTCTGTGGTCGAACCAGAGCTTAAATCTTGGCTTTTAGTCTCCATAGTCTGTTTCTTCACCTGTGCAGGATGAGAGTTGGTGCAGACACCTGACCATGTGGTTCTCCCTCATACCATGACATCAAAGTTGGGAGCACACCATAAGCTGTAGTTGTTACAATGTCAAGCATGACAATGCATCTGTGCACAAAGCCAGCTCCATAAACACATGATATGTTAAGGTTGGACTGAAAGAACTTGTGGTTAACACTTATACCTCCAGGGTCCGCGTTCGATTCCCGGCCAGACTCAATTCCCGTCTCTGTGTGCATGGAGGGTGCATGTTCTCCCAGTGCTTGATGAGTTTCCTCCAGGAACTCCGGTTTCCTTCCACAGTCCAAAGACCTGCTGATTGGCGTTCTCCAAATTGCTCCTGGGATAGGCTCCAGGCCCCCAATGACCCTATATACAGGGTAAAGCGGTATAGACGATGAGTGAGTAAGCGAAAGTACTCGAGTGCTTTGCACTGACCTCGTCTGGAGGCTCTTTGACATCAGTGTCTGAGAACTAATGCTGTTTTAGTCCAACAGCCTCGCAATTAGCCATAAAGTGTGTGTTTGACCAAATTCAAATCCTGAGCCACATACAGTACATATAAATACAAGTTTGACACATTTTTCACAACACCAGTTATCACTGGATAATATACAGCTAGCTGCAAACAATACAATCACACATCATACAGTATTTTATAGGATTTTAATCAAGTCAAACTGTATGTGTTTAAAAGGTGTCCTGCTATTCAATGGGGTCCAGATTTTGAACAAACTAACTAAAGCTCTCTTTTCTTTAACACACAGTATATTCGGGTTGTTTCATCAGGGCAAAAGGTTATGAAACCTGAAAAAACATTCTTAAAACCAAATAGGTTTCAGAGCATTGTGTTTAGATATGTACTCATCCCGAACCCCCCCCCCCCCCCCCCCTTTTCCTTTTCTCAATAATTTCCAGCTGTTCCCATGGACACTCCCTATCCAGACGAACCTGGTCTGCCTGGCAACAGAGCGGCTTCCTGAGCGCTCAGTCTTCACCTGCTAATGCAAGGTACCCTGGATGTTTATTAAGCATGATTTATAAATGTATAAAAGTTGTAGCTTTAGCAGAGGATGAATGTAAATGTCCATTAAGAGGCATTAACACAACACATGCATCAGGTTTGTCTTTTTTTTTTTTTGTACCAGAGGTTGATGATTGTGTATAAATAAAGACCCTGATGAGAAATGTAGTACATTTTACATTTGACATGTTATTTGTTCCAATCTTTGTGTATGTGTGTGTGGTGTCTATACACACTGTTGTTTTCACCTCATAGGAATCAAATGTTCCTCCTCTGATGGGAAACATGCAAATTCTGATGTTTTTGAGAAGCAGTGTTTGTTTCCTCAAGAACAATTTTTTTACTTGACAAATAGAATTTTGGATTGTTCACTTAATATTCAATTTCAATTCAATTCAATTTTATTTGTGTAGCGCTTTTAACAATTTTCATCATCCCAAAGCAGCTTTACACAATCAAAAGAATTACGTTTGTATGAAATGTGAATATGTATGAATCAAAAAATTGTCAGATAGTCCCTGATGAGCATTCCTGAGGATTGTAATACAGTTGTAATGTAAATGATTGTCTTTTGAGGAATTGGGCAGATCACATCCTGAGTCGATTGGGTCAATCATCAATGTTTCGTGTGTGTGTTGGATTTTATCGCATCTAATTTTCCAAATTGGTGTGTTGCTTTGATGACAAACACCTCTCCATCCATTTATTCGTCTAGGAAACTCTGTAGTCCAACTAGTGACCAGTGGAGTCTAGTGATGATTAATATTGTATTTACTTCCATTTTACAACCGTTGTGGGACCTCATTCTCTCACACAGATACACACTCACTCATTCACACACTATGGGCACGTCAGTCATCCTAATCTTCCAGTGGGAGGAAACCTGAGTACCCGGAGGAAACCCACCAAGTACTGGGAGAACCATACACACAGACCCCGAGGCGGTAATCGAACCCATACCCTGAAGGTGCAAGGGTTCACCTTTTAAAAAAAAATAAGTATTTTTGTTTTGTTTTTTCCTGTATTGATTGTATTGTAATGTTCATCTGTCTTGTGAGCTCAATGTGTGTTTGGGTACATCTAAGCAATGAGTGGCATTATTTGTTTAGCTCTAGTCTGTGATTACCTGAAAAGCCACCAGGTGTCGTTAGACATGACTCCAGGCTCATTTCTGTGCTCTAAACCAGGCCTAATAAAGCTTCCTTTCATTGTGTATTGATCCTGGGCTTTTTTAAGTTCAGGTCAGGAGGTGAGTGACCCTAATGTAAGCATGAATGATGACCAGATGGTCAGATGAAGAAATGTCTCTGAAATAATTTCTAAGAAGGAGAATTAACACAAACAGCACAGGTTTAAGCATGTTGTCATGATATGTCGGGTTTGTTATCGGTAGTTTTTCTTTCTGTCCTGGTTGATGGCTAAGCTGAGAATCCAAAATACTTGGTGGTGATAAAGCTCCAGAGGGTCTATCTCTCTCTCTTTGACACTCACACATAGACACACATGGAGGAGGGTGTTTCGAATCACGGAAATCGTGAGCTTCAGCACCGCGGCCAGAGCCTTGCGAGAACAAAAGGCGGATTAGAGCCGTGGAGTCAGGGACCGTATCTAAATTACCCTCCCACACACAAAACGAACGAAACTCCACTGTTCATTCCAAATAAACCAGCTAGAAAATTAATCAAACACTGCCCTGATGTCAATTTAATTTTTAACGCTTTCTATATGTATATATATATATATATATATATATATGTATATTTTACTTCAAAGAATCACTATAATAGTAAATCAATTTATATAACAACACAAATCACAACTTGTTTTTTGTTTGTTTGTTTGTTTTAAAGAAGTCTTTTTGAACATACAAATTTTTCATGAACATTTTTGAAAGGTGTAAATAATAACTTATAAAAAACTTAATAGCTTATTATGCAGTAAGTTACCTACATTCGAGTGATGAACTTTCACATGATCACATGTCTGGTGTACATCGTCACAATCGTGCAGCGTGCAACCCAGGACGTCCCGGAGGCAAGTGAAAAAGCGGAGACGATGAAGCAGGAACTGCTGGTACTACTAAGAAATGGTGAAAAGATAGCACATTTTGTCCAACCATCGATTCTAAAGAACACTGTACTGTAATTCGTATCCTAGTACCCAGATAATATTTGTTGGACTTACAAACAAATTTGACTTATGAACGAGATCTCCTATCGGAACTCGTTCATATGTAGTGGACTTACTGTAATTGGGTTAATTATCTCCCTCCCCAAATAAATAAATTAAATTAAATTAATAAATAAAAATCCTTCAAACTGATGGAACTTATAGTTGGTAATCTAGGATATTTTATAAATCTAACATGATTTAAAATATATATTAAATATAAAACATAACACCCGGTACTCTCACTATAAGTTCAGCTCAAACTGCCGCTTTATTGTTCTGCATGACCTAACAACGTTAATTTAATACTGTAATTATTTCTTCCTGTTGGTGCCAACATTCTTGTGAGATTTGGTAACGTAGCTGGATTAAGTTGATGCTAGATCGCGCTCACTCTATCTGATTCCCTCAAGTACTTAGAAATTTGTTTAAATTCAATTTAGGGTAAACAGTGAAACAGTTTGGTCGTTTTTGTAGGTATATGTTTTGTTAAATCCAACTTCTGCGGAGCTCCTGAAGGGACATGGTATAAGTAAAAAAAATTATACAAATTTTTGCCTAAATTTTCCCAAAACAACTCGGTCTGGATATAAGTGTAAAGAAGTTTCATTACTCCACAATTTCACATAAATTGGTTGTTTTAAGAGGTCTTCTTTTATACCTTTGTAAATCTCATGTCAATCATTTAGCAAACTTAGATTAGATTAGGTTATGTTAGTTATACTTCTTTATACTTTTCTCAACAAATCAGGCCTTCTACGTTATGATTGGTTACAAGAATCCAGTCTCATCTATGATTGGTTAGATCTACACTGAGAGTAAAATGCGAGCCAATCCTAGAAAACAAAGGCAGGATGTAAGCTTATAGTTTAGCTAACATTGCATCATGACTATTATTCATACAATAGAATTCTTAGTATCAGTATAATTTTTTTATTTTATTTTAATGTTTTCAGTGTGTCATTTTTTAAATAAGATTTTTAATAAGATTGTTGGTTAATGATAAGGATTATTTTGCTACTATCTTATTAGAAATGAAAGAATGAGGCTGGAAGTGTGTGAGTGACTTATAGGTTTTTTGGCATAATTTCATTACAATTTGGCCCTTCTCACAGTAGCTTCATTTTCAATATCTTGTTACAGTGGTGGATTGAAGTGGGTGGGATATATTAGACAGCAAGTAAACCTTATTTTTCTGAAGTTGATTGGTTGAAAGCAAAAAAAAAAAATGGCCAAGCGTAAGGATTTGTGCGACTTTGACAAGGACCAGATTGTGATTGCTAGAGGACTGGATCAGAGCAACTCCAAAACTGCAACTCTTGTGAGATATTCCTGGTCTGCAGTGGTCAAGACATACCAAAAGTAATCCAAAGAAGGAAAACCGGTGAACTGGTGATCATGGGTGGCCAAGGCTCATTGATGCACATGGGGAGTGAAGGCTGGCCAGTGTAGTCTGATCCAAAAGAAGCGATAGGGTAGAGCAAATTGATGAAAAGGTTAATGCTGGTTGTGATAGAAATGGATCAGAACACAGAGCATTGCTGTTTTGGTGGTTACTTAATATTAGTCAGGTGGTCATAATGTTATGGCTGATCGGTGTATCTATCTAAATAAAAGAAAGGTTTGTCTGTACATTGGTAAGAACTTGCCCTTTCAATGATATCTTTACGTTTCATACATTGGAGAACCCAAAACTCTAAAACTTATTTAGTCTTGAAATAACTGGCGATGAAAAATGAGTACACCCTAAGTGAACATATCACAACTGTATCCAGAATGTCAATTTAATTTTTTATTTGTGAGTACAATTGATATCTAGTACGCCCTTAGTCCTCCTGGGCATGGAGCCCTCCAGAGCTGCACATGTAGTTGCTGGGATCCTCCAAAATGACATCACAGAGCTGCTGGATGTTAGACACATGGCACTTCATCTCCTTCCAAGGACGCCCCACAGGTGCTCAATAGGGTTCGGGTCTGGAGACATAAACACATGAACATGACGAATAGGACGTGTGATTTTGCATGGTTAAAGATGTACAGCTGTTATCACTTAGGGTGAGCCCACGTTTTTGCTGCCAAAGAACAATTTTGACAATAATGGCTGATAATAATGTTGAGGGGTATTGTCTTCTGTTGTATTGTCCTTTGAGAAGATATACTAACATGTTTGCTGAAAATTATTTTTCTTTCTCTTTCCATGTTCCTTTAGGTGATCTGTAATGTTAATATAAAGGTATTGGCCTTATTAATTTGTTTTAAACGCTAGCGTTTAAGCATGTGACGTGTCATGTGCGTAGTGGGTTTTTTCTTCTTCTTTTTTTTTCGGCTTGGTAAAATATCTACGCTCCCTTGCTCAGTCATCTCTACACCCACGGACAGGGGTGACACCGGCTTACGACGTCAAAGCAAAGCGAAGCAAAGCAAAGCAAAGGGCTACACAGGTTCAGAGCCCAGACACGACACTGGGTAGAGCATCCAGCCTGTCCAACTTCTCCACTGGATTTTTTTTTTTTTTTTTTACATTTCATTTCATTTCATTTTTTTTTTATTTAACTCTTTTTTTTTCTAGGCGTCTGGATTTGATGTGTGGGTGGATTATCAGCCTGCCAGAGCCCTTTTCTCTTCTCTTCTCTCAGGAGTGAAAGTGTAGGAAGAAGACGCGATCAGGACGGAATAGAGGTGACTGATGCACAGATTTAATGTTTGTCTGGGTTGTTTTTTTTTTCTTTTCTTTCAAATGTCTAGGCTTATGGTGAAAGAGACTCACAGACAGAGAAAGAGAATGAAAGCAAGCTAGTAAACAAACAAACAAACAACCAGGATAAACAGAAAGAGAGATAAAGGGGTGCGATTGCACTTTTCCCTAAAGATGAGTGCTGAAACGGACAGCGCCTTTTCATACCCTTTGATCTCGATTGATCTTCAAAGCGTTCTTTTTTTTTTATTAGAAACATGTTGCGTTTTTTGATCACGCACATCGGATGCGTGTGCTCGCGCTCATGACAAAGAACCACGCACGGACGCACGCACGCGCATACACGCTCATTCACACACACCCCTATATGCATCTATGGCGGATGAAACAAAGAAGCGTCTCTCTCTCCCTCTCTCTCTCTCTCTCTCTCTCTCTCACACACACACACACAGCTTGTGCCCTACATTTCAAACCCCACTGATGTTCAACAGAGGGAAACAGATTTCCACGTGAAAACAGCACATTGGAGGATTGAAAAATAAAAACATGAATAATAATAATAATAACAACAATAATAAAAAGAGATAGATTGCATTTGTCACTGTGTGTGTGTGTGTGTTCATCTGGGATTGTTTTTATTGTCACCTTCTCTGATCAGCTGCGATGCAATGAGCCCCCCCCCCCCCCCCCCCACCCCCTTCACCCAATCACTTTTGTCTAATCTAATACCTGTATTCCTTCCACAACACTTTTAGGAACGCTTTTAGGAAGCGGCAGACAGTTGTAAAAGAACAATAATAAGAAGGAGACGAAGAAGACGACGAAGGAGGAGAGTCCCAGCCGTCCCCAATGAAGGAGCCGGACGCCATCAAGCTCTTCATCGGCCAGATCCCTCGCAATCTGGAGGAGAAGGACCTCAAGCCCATATTTGAGCAGTTCGGCAAGATCTACGAGCTGACCGTGATCAAGGACAAGTACACGGGCATGCACAAAGGTAATTCATCCCCGACGTGACACAGACGTATCCGTATCGAGCGGACGCGCACACGAGATAAGCAGGACCTCGGGAGTGAGCGGGGAAATCTGGAAAAAAAAAATCAAAAGGAATTTTTTGCTTAATCAGTTCTCTAGTGCTTTTTTATTATTATTATTATTATTATTATTATTATTATTATTATTGTGATGATCGTGATGTTCAAGATGGAAGTAAACACAGGAAAATGTAAGATTTTTAGATTTGTAAAGCGCTCGGGCGCTCTGTTGTTCCCCAGGTCCCTGCTCTATTTATCGTCCCATTCCAGTTAATGGCCGTAATGATGTGCGATCAATTCAGCGTCTCCCCCCCTCTTCTCTTCTCTTCTCTCTCCTGTCTCTCTAACAGGATGCGCGTTCTTGACGTACTGTGCCAGAGAGTCCGCACTCAAAGCCCAAAATGCGTTACACGAACAGAAGACGTTACCAGGGGTGAGTATCTATCTTTTTAACGTTGTTACGGCTTTGGACGGCGACTTTCTGATTACAATCCCAAAAAAATCATTACGACTCCTCTTTGTCGAACTCCACTACTGTACAAGCTTTTTTTTGTTATATGGTTGAATATTAGAGCTGTGGATGATGGTGCTTTGTGCCGTGGGGCCCTGGAAGTCTCTGCCAACTGAGCAGACCCTAATTAAGAGATGTAGGAGGGGCGTAATCCTTGAGAAGCATCCACGATTGTGGTGCTCTCTCTGAAGTTGTTGATTAGCTAACTTGCTCGGGCCATCTGCTCGATCTTGCGCAATAATGAGCAACCTGCGAAGGCAAAAGGAAAAAAAAAACCCTTCAACCTGTTTCCCCCCGAAGAATTCAATTCAATCTTCCCAGGCTTTGTTCCGCCTTGGATGAACACTTGCTCGCTTCTGGTTTCTTGCATCCGAGTCTGGATGAGCACGGCCTTTTCCTAAGAGTCCCGACGAGAAAGGTCATCGAGGGTTCATTACATTAATAACAAGGCTTTGTTAGGTCTTAGGCTCTCGTCTCTCTACCGTCAGCTGGCCAGTCTAGTCAGCTATCAGGCAGGATGTAAAGACCAAGACGCCTCGTCGTCTTCCTTTCAAATTGGATTTGGGGCAAAATGTAATTGTCACACGAAGGAGGGAAAAAACAAACAAACAGAATGTCAGAATGTCAGGACCGAGACGTAAAAGGGAGCACGGCATGCATGATTTAGTTACAGTGTGAGATTTACACACATGGTACTAGCAGATGCTGTCAGCCTGGTTTGATTCAGAGTGTGTGTGTGCGTGTGTATGTGTATGTGTGTGTGGTCAGGGAAGCAGAACAGAAGAAGCTGCAGGGGGATTACAGATGAATCCCAACTGTTCGTGCAGTTGGGATGTAGGCGAGCGCTGTGATTCATGGCTCCTTAATGAGAATGATAACGATTGGGATTTTGTTCCAGGAGAAGGATAGTTTTTCTGGATCGATCCAGCACTATTTGGAAATAAGGCATCTCTGGTTTATGTTCCTAGGTATTATTTTTAGCACATTAGCAAATGTGTGTGTGCGTGTGTGTGATTGTGCGAGTGCGTGCAGGGTTTTACGCACGCACCCCTGTAGAGTCCCATTCCAAATCCTGTTATTAGCATGACAGTAGACTGACCTCTGTGACCTTTCAAAGACGACCCCGGAGGGTGCCGCACCCCCTTCCCCTCCCCCTCCCCTTTTAATTCTCCTCGATCCCTCCGTGCTACCATTCGGCCCTCGTCACCTAAGCCTCCAAACCTGAACCCCCTTCCCCCTCTTTTCTTTCAGGACCACAATGAAAAGCGAATTAAACAACAGCAGCCTCGCTCGCTCTCTCTCACACACACACACACACACACACACACACACACACACACACACAGCACCTGCCTTATAAGCAGGAAAGCCACGCCCCCTCTGCCTTCCGTCAGTCATATAGAATTGCCACAACGACAATGCGCCTCTATTAATGTCTGTGTGTGACTCAGATAAGGACAGGATGCAAAGAAAAGAGAGAGAGAGAGAGAGAGAGAGAGAGAGAGAGAATGAGTCATCTTTTTTAACCTTCAGCCATTTCTTTTCTCTCTAGTAAACCTGTGATGTTTTTCCTCAGCCTCGTATACATCGAATGGTTTAGCTGAGCGCCAAGGGACCATTTAGTGAAGAGCCCTCAGAACAGAGCAGAGAGAGAGAGAGGAAAGAAAAGGAGGGAGGTATGGAGGGAGGGTTTATGGGCAGCACAGGGTGGAACAGATGGTATAGTCTCAGTGGCACCTGGCCCTATGTTTAATTTCAGGTGAGAGGCACACGCAGTATGGACAGACAAAGAAAGAGGAAACGTTTGTGTATGTGTGTGTTTCATTTCCCTCACCAGTCTTCTGCTATCTCGGTATCCAGTTGCCATCCCAACCAGTTGTTTGCTCACGTCACATCAACAAAGCTCCAGGCGCACGCGCACACGTGACCCCGTACTCGATTCGGCCCTCGTGCAGGCCCCGTGAAATTTATTAGACATTTTAGACTATTTGTTCGTTTTTTAATTAACATATACCAGCCTCAGGATTGTACAGTATTGACGTAGGTTTGTTTTTTTTGTTTGTTTGATTATGATGAACAGAATTTTAGTTCATTGTAACCAATTAAACAAATATGAATGAGCTAAAAATTTGTAAAAAAAAAAAAAAAAAAAGCTCACACAAGGTGAAGAACTAGTTCAGATACTGATATAGACAATCATGTTTCTTCTGGTTGTTTTCGTTCCAAAAATTAATAATAATAATAATAATAATAGTATGCTCATTCTGAGAGTTTGGAATGTAGCGATGTCATTCCTACAGTACAGTATATTCCTTTAGTGGTAAAATTTACACGTTATAAAAGTAATAATAAGTTTCGCTTAAAATTAATTAATTGCATTTAACCAGAAAAGACATCGTTGAGATCAAAGATCCCGACAAACAAAACAAAATTCTAAGCGACGCAAATGTAACCACAAATCAAAGTCCACTTAAAAACATACAAAATGTTAAAATCACAGAATGAGATCAAAGAATTTACAACTTATAAACAATCACTCATGATTAGATAATTAGAATAATAAAGGCAGATAATTGATGATGCTTTTGTATTTTTTTTTGTTGTTGTTGTTTTTAACCTAGGATGAACAGGTTAGTGCAGGCTGGGCGATATGATCGGACAGTATGGATATCGCGATCATTTGTGCTACGATACCTTGTTTGAAGATGATATTAATAATATTGTTTTTAATTAAAAAAAATATATATATATATCATCAAATATATATATATATATATATATATATATATATATATATATATAAATTTGATGATTACAAACTAAATGTGTCTCAGCAGGAGCTTTCGAAATGTTTTACCTTAGAGTTTAAAGTTGAATTTTTGAAACTGTACAGTGCACGACAATGATATTTATTTATTATGAAAAAGTGCCATTTTGTCCCTAGTCTCAGGAGCGTCTCACACAGTTTAAAATGAATCGAGAGCCAGAGACACAAACACAAACCCACTCGCTCGTGCTCCGTCCATAATCAGAGACATTATGTTGCTCCCTCGGATCAGTTACCTCTCCTGTGTTTTTTATTTATTTATTTTTTTTACCAGAGGTGAATGTCCGTTTGAGGTGGGATAGCCGGATACACAGACAGACAGACGGACAGACAGGCGGACGGACGGGGCCTTGCTTCGTCTGTAGCTCCGAATCAGATTTGTGCGCTCATGGTTCTCGTCAGCCGTGTGGAGAATTAACCCTGACTTAATTAACATTTAACAGCATTAGCATGCTTCGTATTCGGTCTGCCCGAGGATGGGCCCTGCTTGGAAAAACAAATATGGCAGGGAAGGTCAGTTTAAATGCAGTGTGTGTGTGTGTAGGAGGGTGTGTATGTGTATGTGTGTGTGTGTAGGAGGGTGTGTATGTGGTTTGGGGAGAATGTGATGTACTGGGATGTGTGGTGGGTGAGGGGCAGGCAGGTGTTGTGACTCAGTGTGAGTGAGGGGGTTTGCTCTCTGTGTGTGTGTGTGTGTGTGTGTGTTTGGTTTAGATATTCAAAGCACTATGTGTAGTGCTTAGGCAAGTATTTCTTTCAATATCATTTTTATTTATAAAATGATTTCTATTGTCAGTGTTTGTATTTTGAGTGAACGAGTATTTTAAGAGTGTGTGTGTGAGGGTTGTTGTTTTTTTTTTCCCTCTCAGTGTTGGAATAACAGTAAAATGAAGCACAGGTTAGTGTCAGTTTTTTTGTTGTTGTTTTTTTGGTACGCTACGGTGAGATAAGATGGATTCATTGTGGGAGTGAGTGAGGGGGTGAAGTGCCGGAGCGACGGGAGCAAAGGAGCGAGGCAGCGAGGTGAAAAGAGGGGTAATTAAAAAGAAATCGGAGGCAGAAATGAAGCGGAGGGGGGTGGGGGGGGATGAATGAATGAAAATTTGACATAATGAGCTACGAGTGGTAACGGAAAGGGGAGGGTGTGTGTGTGTGTGTGTGTGTAGGTGGGTGTGTGTGTTTGTGTGTGGGTGCTGGGGGACAGCATCTATCAGCTTAAACTCAGACATCTGTTAGGGTTTGTGTGCGTAGCCTTTGGTGATTAAATTCAGATCAGATAGACGTGATTCTTTCACGTGTGTCTTTTTACACACGGCCTCTAATAAATAATAAGAATTAATTTTTTTTTAAAACATAAAATTTCTTACATTTTTGGTAAATTCCTAAAATTGTGTCTTCTATTACCGTTTGTGTTCTTTGCATTTTTTACTGCGTACAGACTTACATGAACATGAACAAGGCCTTGTGTCGAGCAAATAAATCAGACGTGAAGCGCTCGTTATTCATGGCCCGCTGTTTGATTGATACTTTAGTCTCTGTGTATTTATTTTCTCTAGCAGATCAGCAGCGCCAACATGCCGTGCCGATCTAATTCTTCAAATGAGGTTCATCATCGATAACACACACACACACACACATAGTATAGGATAAGGGATGATTGATTTGATTTTGACGACTTGATTTGATGTATTTGGTAAAAAAATAAAAAATAAATAAACATTGTCCAGATTTTAACAAAAGACAAAAGGGTTTAAAGGTGCGATTTATTGTACCCAAAAAAGATTTGTGGAACATTAAAAAAAAATCAGTGCATTAAACTAAAATAAATCAAATAAATACATAAAATCATAAATGAATAAATGAATGAATGAATCAATCAATCAATCAAAGCTAAAGTGTTAATAAATAAATAAATAAATAAATCAAAGTTAAAGTGTTTAAAAATAAATAAATAAAAGCTAAGGTGTTTAAGAAAAATAAATAAATCAAAGCTAAAGTGATCAAGAAAAAAAATGGGAAACTTATTTACAGTTTGGATGTTTGTTCAAATTTGTGTTTAAAGATGCTCCACTCTATAGGGTAATACTATATATATACTATATATATATATATATAGTGTGTGTGTGTGTGTGTGTGTGTGTGTGTGTGTGTGTGTGTGTGTGTGTGTGTGTGTAAAAATAAATTTTATCTAACCAGAAAAGACATCATTGAGATCAAAGTTCCCGACAAACAAGAGTCGCAAATATAACCACAAATCAAAGCCCACTTAAAACCATACTAAGTGTTGAGATCAAAGAACGAGATCAAGGAATTTACAACTTATAAACAATCACTAACTGTTTTTTTTAATATATTTTTTATTTTATTTGTTCTAATTTTAAACGATATAGTGTCGATCTTAGGGGCGGAGCTTTGTGAACGTGGGTGGGAACCATTCAAATATCAAAACACAAATTTTACTTACTGCACCTTTAATCACTCAAGGCATCGACGTGTTAATGTAGTGAAGTTTAGACACAAAATGTAAATTGCATTTTTGAAGCTTGCAGACGTTTGTCTCACATTTGTGTTTATTTATTTATTTATTTATTTTTGTGCTGTACAAATAAAGCCTGTGATCCGACTCATTAACGGCTTCTTTGACTGAACTGTTAACTCCAGGTTATTCTGGAGTTATCTCAGAGTAACCATGTTTTCGCTATTTAAGCTCATCGATAATCGGTGACGAGGATCCTCTGGAGAGCGGATTATTGACTCTGCGCTGAGAGATTGAAGGTTTGCCCGCTCGTGGAAACAGATTGTATAATTTTAGGTGTTTTAGCTATAGGTGTATAGATCGGATACGTTCGGGCTAACGTCTGGAACGATCCGAAGCCGGCGCCGTAATTACTCGGGACTAGTCATACGTGTACACAAGCGGCACGGCTGATTACACCAGTGTAACTTATTATAGATTTTAACATTGTAGATGCGACAAATAGATGGGATTCAACATTTCTTTACTGGCTATGTGTGTGTGTGTGTGTTTATGGTTTTAACCTAGTGTCCATTTTGTATTCATTAGATTCATTCACATCTAGAAAAATTCGATTCGTACCACTTTGATGAAAATGTTTTTTGACTCCACGTTTCACGACAGTCAATTTATACAATTTATACATAACCATAAGTGATTAAAGGTATGTTTGGTATTTAATTTTTTTCCAAGATTACTTAACTTACTTAGATAGATAAATAGATAGATAGAAAGATAGATAGACATACTGGGATCAATAAAGTATCTATCTATCTGACGTTTAAATGATTCCCATCCATATTGATGAAGCTCCGCCCCCAGGACATACATTTCATTGTACGGTGGCGCATCTTGGAGCCGCACAAAAAAAAAAAGAAAAAAAAAAACATAAACGCTAACAAGCTCATTGACTCGAAGTCCGTTTTCTGAACATTACGTTTCCTAAACACTTTTGCTACAGCTTCGATTTAACATATTTTTTTTTTCATCTTCCGCAATGTTAGTACAAAAAACACTTATTGCACCTTTAATCACAGTCGTGCAGCTTCTAAAAGCAGTCTGTATGCGAGACTCTAATATTAAACCTGGCGTCCATTTTGGATTCGTGAGATATCATTTTGCATGATTTTTTTTCCCCGTGTGTTTGTTCACGACTGGGTTTTAATCTGTTTGTCCAATAGTGTGCTTGGCACCGAGGTGGTGTGGGGGAGATGAGTGTGTATGTTTACAGCAGGGACCAAAAAAAGGGGCTTGTTTCACACCATTTGATTATCCTGGATTGTTTGAAGAATTTACGATGAATGAAAGCCGCTCCCGCTCCGAAGCGGCTGGATTTTTCTTTTCCCATCTTTGTTTGAAAAGCAGCAGGAGAACCGAGCACACGAGAAAGAAAATAATAAAGGACTGGAGAAAGGGGGAAAAGAGCGTGTGTCACTGGGGGTGGGGGAGCAGGTTGATTACGGTGGCAGGGCCTGTTGCCGGGAGACGGCTGGGATGAGGGATGCTGGGTTGCTAGGGAACGGGAGTGATGCGATGACCAGCGCTGCGTGATGATTGGATGGAGGGGGAATTAAGCTTTTGTGTAGCGGGGCACACATGTGCACACTCACGCACACACACACACACACACACACACACACACACACACAGATATTGCATTCATAGATATATATATATGCACACACAGGCCATGAGAACAAGTGTGGACTTGCAATTGTGTGTGTGTGCGTGTGTGCGTGTGTGTGTGTGCGTGTGTGTGTGTGAGAGAGAGAGAGAGAGAGAGAGAGAGACCGTTTTCTGAGTCATTGCTCTTTTGAGTGTTCATGCTCATTGCACATCCAGAATGACAGGAACAAGATGCCACAAAGTTTCCATTGCATTGTGTATGTGTGTGTGTGTGTGTGTGTGTGTGTGTGTGTGTGTGTGTGTGTGTGTGTGTGTGTGTGAGTGCAGATAAAGCTTAGGGCAGAGTAATGCGATTTGATTGAATCATCTATGGATTTAATATCCTAAATCCCAGGAAAATCTTCAGCCATGGGACATAAGAGAGATTATGTGCGTGCGTGTGCACTCTCAAGATAAGAGCACGGGAGCTTGTTTAATACAACAAACAAATATTTTGTGCTTCTATTTCTTGTGTGTGTGTGTGTGTGTGTGTTTAGACCAACAGGTGTCTCTAAGTTTGTTAGCTTGTCTTGCCGTGAGCGATCAGTAATTCAGCTTTTCCTAACATCTGTTTTTCCCATCTCATCTCCACTGCTTTTCACTTTCCTTATCTCTTTCATTCATTCTTTCTCTCTTTCTCTCTCTCTCTTTCCCTCCCCCCGTTGTCCACGGCAACCCTGTTTACCTGCTGGTGAGTGAGCCTGGATCCTTGTTGTCATGGCGACAGTCTTCTGGTTGCCGGGCCGACCTGAAGTGGCAGTTTGATGACGCTCGTTTGCGCTCTCTCTCTCTCTCTCTCTCCCTCTTGTTGCTCTCTCATTCTCTCCTCCTCAGGATCTTTTTCCGTCTCTCTATCTCCCGCTTGGTTCATATACGTGAAGTGAAAATGTCAATACTCCAATGCGGGATGAGGATCATATGATGTAGATTGACTTTTTAAAATATCACAATGTCACGATCACCGTGTCAGATTGAGGAGAAGAGAATATAAGGAAACACATGTCCATGCTGGAATTGATACTCCAGCTGTTCATTTATAGTTCTGTGTTTGTCTCACACTTAATGTACACACCCCATCACTCACTGTACACACTCCATCACTCACTGTACACACCCCATCACTCACTGTACACACTCCATCACTCACTGTACACACCCTAATCACTCACCGTACACACCCCAATCACTGACCGTACACACCCCCATCACTCGACGTACACACCCCCATCACTCGACGTACACACCCCGATCACTCACCGTACACACCCCCATCACTCACCGTACACACCCCGATCACTCACCGTACACACCCCGATCACTCACCGTACACACCCCCATTACTCATCGTACACACCCTAATCACTCACCGTACACACCCCAATCACTCACCGTACACACCCCCATCACTCACCGTACACACCCCCATCACTCACCGTACACACCCCCATCACTCACCGTACACACCCCCATCACTCGACGTACACACCCCCATCACTCGACGTACACACCCCCATCACTCGACGTACACACCCCCATCACTCACCGTACACACCCCGATCACTCACCGTACACACCCCATCACTCACTGAATGATAAAAATCACATTGTTTCCCAACTTGACATCCGTTCTCTCCTCTCATCTCGCCTATCTCTTATGTATCTCTTTCTGTCTCTCCTCCATCTCTACTCTTTCCCTCTTCCTTCTTTTTTACTCCTCCGTCTCTCCTCTCCTCTTCTTTTCTTTTCTCTCCTCTGTCTCTCCTTCATCTCGCATCTTTTTCTCCTTTTCCCATTCTCTACTCTTTCTTCTTCTCCTCTTTTGTAAGATGATGAACAGAGAAGCGTACAGGCATGTGGGTTAAACCCCGTGATCATGAGCTGTAATTACAACAATGTCACGAGACCATGGAGCAGTGGTGTGTGTGTGTGTGCGTGCGTGTGTGTGTGTGTGTGTGTGTGCGCGTGTGTGATCAGTGAAGGTTGTGGTCGAGCGATCAAGTGACTTATTCAAAAATAGATTCAAGACTCCTACATGATTGGGACGTCTTCCTTTCTTGTCCTTTCTCCTCATTCTTCTTCTCTTCTTTTTTTCTTCTTTTTTCATCACATCTCTTCTCTTCTCTTTTCTTCTCTTCTTGTCTCTTTTTGTCTCATGATTGGGACGTCTTCCTTTCTTTTTTCTCCTCCCTTCTCTTCTTTTCTCATTACATCTCTTTTATATTCTCTTTTCCCTTTTTTTGTTTATTACAATCTCATTTCTTGTCTTTTCTTCTTCTTCATTCTTGTTCTAGTTTTTTTCTAGTTCTCTTTTTTTGTCTTTGCTTTTCTCCTCCTTCTCCTTTCCTCTTCACTTTTCCTTATCTGTTCATTACCCCGTCTTCATCTTTGTTCTTTTCTGGTCTTTTGATCTTTTTCTCATTCATTTATCTCTGCACATGTTGTTTATTCTCCTTGTGTCTTTTTTTATTTTCTTCTATTCTAATCGTCCTCCTCCTCCTCTCATCTCTCTTCTCCTCTTCTCTTTTTTATTCTTTTCCTCTCCTCTCATTCTCTTTTCCTCTCCTCATCTCTACTCGTTTTTCCTTTCCTCTTGTCCCCCTCTTCCCGTCTCTTCTTCCTCTCTCCTTATTTCCTCTGTCCTTCTCTCCTCTCTTCCTTTTCCGGTGGAACCCTGCCTCACCCCTCCTGCTCTTGTTATTCTCTTAATTTTTCCCCCCCTCTGGATGGTCTGTGTCATTTTTCTTCAGCTCTCTTTTCCAGCACTCTCGTCCCTCGTGACTTTTCTCCTCCGTGCTGTAAATCTCTCAGCAGTTTAATCTGGTGAAGGGCTCTAATCCAGATTAGTCAGAGAGTGCGCTTAATCCCATCGCTCCTCTAAATCTAACCGGGACCCGGGCTTTTAACAACATGGAGGGGAGGGGGGGGGGGGGGTGACAGTAGCAAGGACAAGTGGAGCGCTGTGGTGTGGAAGACATGAGAAGATGTAAGGTGTACAAAATCTCTGTCTCTCTCTCTCTCTCTCTCTCTCTCTCTCTCTCTCTCTCTCTCTCACACACACACACACACACACACACACACACACACACACACACACACTTATGGAACAAGATTTAAATTGAGGATTACAACATTAATTTTGCGTGTGTGTGTGTGTGTTCCAGATGAACCGACCCATTCAGGTGAAACCAGCAGACAGCGAAGGCCGTGGAGGTGACACACACTTACACACACACACACACACACACACAAACACACACGCACACGTTTAACTGACTGTGCATATGAGAATGGGTCCATTGTTCCCTCTCTTTTCATCTCTTTTCATTCCTCTGATTTTCCTCTCAATTCTTTTATTCTCTTCTCCTTCCTCCTTCTCTCTTCTCTTCTGTTCTTTTCTCTCTCTTTCTCTCTACCTTCTTTCCTTCTTCTCTTCTCCTTTCCTCTCTTCTCCTTTCCTCTCTTCTCCTTACTTCTCTCACGATTTTCTTTGCATTGTCTCTTTTTTTCTAATTTTTTTTCTTCGCTTCTTATCTCGTTTATTTTTCACTTTTTACTCACCTTTATTCTTTTCCTCATTTTGTCTCCCTCCTTCTCTGCACTCATCTTGCTTTTTATTCTTTATCCTCCATGCTCAGCAAGTCAAACTCTGACAGGACGATACGGAAATGTATTTTAACTGGATTTTATTGTACTAATGAAATCTGTGTCTGAAATAAAAAGCTGGAGTTTTTTTTTCTTTCCCCTCATGGGGTCCAACCACAAGGTCAGAACTGTCAGATAGTCCTAGCGTCATGGGGATGTGACCACACACACACGCTTAATTAAATCACTGCTTTTACCTGAATGTTCGTTTAATATTTAACTAGCGTCATATGTGAATGAAAATTAAAATTATGTTTACGTGAGCTTGCAAAAAAAAAAAAAAAAAATGACACGCCGGTGTGAAGTCCCTGAGCAATCGCTAATTATTGTTGTTGCACTTGTTCTATGTGACATCATGGAAAACCTAATGCTTTCCTCTTGCTCAACAGATTCATGGACCAGGTTTCCATGTGCACACATCCACAGATTATAATAGATCAAGGTGCAAGGTCTGCCCTCTAGTGGACAAAACAAGCACAGCGGTTTAAAAGCAATATTTCTGAGCTTGAACGTAAATGCATTTTTGCATTTTAAGACTCGTCTCCGTGGTCATGACCTCTCCTTTTGACCTCCATCACTCATCCAAACATTTAGTGTTCAGTACTGGATAACAACCACAGACAGAGTAATAATAATAATTATTATGGTTCTTAACTATAAGGTAATGATGTCCCTCCAGACAGGAAGCTGTTTGTGGGAATGCTGGGGAAGCAGCAGTCAGACACTGACGTGAGGAAGATGTTCGAGCCGTTCGGCAGTATAGAGGAGTGCACCGTGCTCAGAGGACCCGACGGAGCCAGCAAAGGTGAGACGCCAGCCAAGAACCACAAATCATCAAGGTTCACCAGTATTCATGCACCACCCACATAAATGGAAGGAGAAATATTAAAGTGTATTTAAAGAAAGAAAATATCTCAAAACTTATGGAAAACAGTTAAATAAATAGAAAAAAAAAACACCAGTTGGCATTCAAGCCCCAGGCCAGTAGGGGGCACCTGAGAGCTTGACAACCATGTTGTTTTAGCCTATTTGTGGCTTTGTGTGTTTGTGCAAGTAGTTCTGTCTCAGGTAGAAGAGGACGGCGTCCTTCCTGAATGTAACAGTAGGAGGTGTCCTCACCGAATATAACAGTAGGAGGTGTCCTCAGCGAATATAACAGTAGGAGGTGTCCTCAGCGAATTATAACAGTGGTCAGCATCCTTCCTGAATGTAACAGTAGGAGGTGTCCTCAGTGAATGTAACAGTGGTTGGTGTCCTCTCTGAATGTAGCAGTTGGATGTGTCCTCAGCAATTTTAACAGTAGGATGTGTCCTCCCTGAATGTAACAGTGGTCAGCGTCCTCCCTGAATGTACCAGTTGGATGTGTCCTCAGTCAATGTAACAGTAGGAGGTGTCCTCAGCGAATGTAACGGTGGTTGGCGTCCTCCCTGAATGTAACAGTTAGCAGCGTCGTCCTAATGTAAAAGTAACAGTAGGCACAGTAACAGGAACAACAAGTAACGTCCACACCGGATGTAACAGCAAGCAGCGTCTTCACCGCATATTTCAGTAGAGATTGTCCTCGCTGAATGTTGCAGGAGGCAGCGTCCTCACGGAATGCGAGTTGACCGCACACTACTTTCGCAGGTAATAGTAGTGCACAGATTTCAGGATCTGTGAGAGGACGGAGCTGCGGGTAATCTCTATTTACTGTATGTATAAGGTAATGGTGAATTAATGCTTTTGTTTTAGATTAAATAAGTTCACAGATCTAAAATAAACACTTTTAATTATACACAATGTAACTCACCTTAAGGAACAAAGTGCTGCTGTGTTTTACTCTTCATGTTGTTTATTCTCCCTGAGCTCAGGGTTTAAGAACACGAGTGTATAAACCAGTGTGTTTTCTGCTAAGAACCGTGGAATTGTATTTAAATGTCATGATCATCTCGATGGCCACAGTGCAGTGTGTGTGTGTGTGTGTGTGTGTGTGTCTCTGTTAGAGTGTTAGTCTGTTTCTTATGTGAGTGTGTGTGTGATTTATTTTTGTCTTTTGCTGTTTGCAGGTTGTGCGTTTGTGAAATATCAGAGCAACGCAGAGGCTCAGGCTGCAATTAATGCTCTTCACGGCAGCCGAACTCTACCGGTCAGTGTCTGTCTCTCTCTCTCCCCCCATGTCTGTCTGTCTGTCTGCGTCTCTGTCTAACTGTCTTTTTGCCTCTCTCTCTCTATGTCTGTCTCTATTTCTGTGTCCTATCTCTGTCTGTCTCTCTCGCTGTGACTGTTTTATCTGTCTGTCTATTTTTCTATCTGTCTCTTTCTATCTATGTCTGTCTGTCTGACTCTCCCTGTGTCTATCTGTCTCTCTTTTCTCTGCCTCTTTGTTTCTCTCAGTCTGTCTGTCTTTCTTGCTGTGTCTGTCTGTCTCACTCTCCCAGTGTTTGCCCGGCTGTCTCTCAATCTCTGCCTGCCTGTCTGTTTGTCTCTCTGTCTGTCTCTCTCTCTCTGTCTATCTATTAGTCTGTCTTTCTGCCTCCGTGTCTGTCTCTGTTTGCCTCTCTCACTGTGTCTGTCTGTCTGTCTCTCTGTCTGTCTGTCTCTCTGTCTGTCTCTTCTTTGCCTCTTTGTTTCTCTCAGTCTGTTTGTCTCTCTCTTGCTGTGTCTCTCTTGACTCTAAATCTCTGCCTGTCTGTCTGTTTGTCTCACTGCCTGTCTATGTCTGCCTGTCTCCCTCCCTCTCTTCTCTTCCTCTTTGTTTTTTTTTAATCCTGTCCCCCCCATGCCCCCCTCCTTCACTCTGTCTGTTTTTGAACGATGAAAAAATTCCACAAATATGGATCTCTCTATCTCTCTCTCTCTCTGTACCACTTTTTATTTTGTCTTTTTGCTTCACTCTCTCTTTGTTTTTTCTCTCTTTGTCCCTCTTTTTACTCTGTCTTCCTCTCTCTCTCTCTGCTGCCCCCCCCTTTTCTGTCATCCTCTATTTATCTTCCATTCTCTCTCACTCTCTCTCTCTCTCTGTTTATCAAGTTCAAAGAGCTTTATAGGCATGATGGCTGTCAACAACATCGCCAAAGCAAATTATAATAACAAGCAGTTCAGACAATAAGACAAACAAAGGAAAAAGTAAAACAATTATGTGGACATACATTAACAGACGTACTACAGAAATACACAGTATTGATTATTGATATAGATTACATAGCAGTACAAAATATTAGACTAGACAGTGTTAGGATCAGATCAGATCATCTCTCTCTCTCTCTACACACACACATGCGCACGTAGATACACTGCTCTGCAAGGGCGGTCGTTAAATCTACTTTATTTTCCTCTATAAATACAGCAACTAAATGTTACACACACAAGCGGAACAATGTGGAACAATAAAACAGAACGGTAAAAACACTCAGGGGGGAAATGAAACCATAAAACCAGACGCAACATACATCCACATCATACTGAGAAAAGAAACAAAAAATCAGAAATCACCAAAAATGTGTGTGTTTCATGTGTGTTGATTCAGTGTCTCTCTCTCTCTCTCTCACACACACACACACACACACACACACACACACACACACACACACACACACACACACACACACACACATACAGCCTCAGGACTCCACCCACACTCAAGCCCATTGTGAGAGTCTGCGTTTATACTCTGCAGAATGAAAGCTTTGTATCGTGTCTCAGCATTCTCCTGAGCTCAGCTGTAATGATGAGTTGTCCCTTTGTAGTGTTTATAATGCTTCATAGGCGTGATAAATTACACTGTACAGTACATACAGTAAACACATGCGCAATATGGATTAATTAATAGCAAAGTGTCTCACTTATTTATTCTATATTTAGACTGTAGAGATGATTTCCTTTCCCTGTCCTGTCTCTCTAGGGTGCATCTTCAAGTCTGGTGGTGAAGTTTGCAGATACGGAGAAGGAGCGAGGCATCCGGCGCATGCAGCAGGTCGCCTCCCAGCTGGGCGTCATCAGCCCCATGAGCCTCCACCTGGGGGCCTACAACGCTTACACACAGGCTGTGAGTACTAAAGTGAGGGGTAGATCATTAACACACACAGTTTGGAAAAGCTATGAGACATACAGAAATTCTAAGATATGAGACCTTTAACTATATCATGACCCAAATCGTAAGTTTTCAGTACTTTTTCATTAACTTATAACGTTACCTTGTGTTGTTGTTTATCTTCTCCTTTAGCTGGTCCAGCAGCAGGCTCTGGTAGCTCAGTCCGCTTATCTGTCTCCCGTGGCGACGGTCGCCGCGGTGCAGATGCAGCAGTTGGCCGCTCTTAACCCGAGCAGCATCATAGCCACACCTATCGCGTCAATCACTCCATCCTCAGGTGAGCCCCTTCTCATTAAAACAATGACTGTTATATTGTGTCACGACCAGTGTTGGGTGTAGAGTACTTGGATTTCTTTTCTGATGCATGAGGAATCACAAAGGAGTTTTCATTTTCTGCAATGGAAAAGTACTAGTTACTTTTATCAGAAGGTAACGATGTAATGTAACTGATTACTTTGACAAGTGACAGTAATTTTGTAATGTAATTAGTTACTTTAAAAAGTAATGTCCCCCTGATTTTGTAACGGAAAAGGTGCGAGCACTCCTCCAGCAATTGCCGCCACACCAGTGCCTACTCTCCCTCCACCAATCGCAGTCAACAGTTACCCGGCAGTGCCCGCGCCACCCAGTGGGCAGTCAGCCTCTGAAACGCTCTACACCAACGGCGTCCACCAGTACCAAGGTGAAGCTCAGGCCACTGCTTTGACCTGATCTCTAATCAGCATTTTTGTTTTTGTTGTTGTTGCTGTATGTTACTACATCTCTCTCTTTAACCTTTTCTTCCCTGTCTTTCTTCTTGCAGCTCAGAGTCCTGCTTTGGATCCTCTCCAACAGGCGTACACTGGAATGCAGCACTACACTGGTGAGTACCAGGCGCTTTTTCTGCATTCTGTATACTTATGGGCAATCGTGGTAGATCAGCCCACTTAACCTTGAGGCTCTACCCACAATATACCAACTAACATTGGAGAACATCAATCAATTATACACCAGGAAACAGGTAACAGGATCGTGGCGCACCCCAGGCTCATTTACACCCGTGGGGACCAAAGGACTATCCCATCTGGTCTGATCCCACAGAAAAGCCAATGCGGTACTTGTTGTTAATCTTTCAGCTGCTCCTGTCAAGGGGTTGCCATAGCGGACCATCTGATCCAAACAACAACTTGACTCAGGTTTTTAAAAATTTTTTTAAAACCAGATGCCCTTCCAGATGCAACCCCTTCCATTGTATCTGGGCTTGGGACTGGCAGTGCATCCGATGGCTGGGGTTTGGGTATTGGGTGGGAATCGAACCTGGGCCTTCCGCATGGCAGGTGAGAAACCTACCACTGAGCCAGAGAAGCTAATGCCGTACATATTGCTAAAAAGCATCAAGGCTGGCTATGATAGGATGGTATCAGAATACCAACTGCATGACAGCCTGCCACATATGGGCCAAGAGTTCAAGGCTTACAAAGCCCAAGTTGCATTTACATTTAGGCATTTGGCAGACAGGATCGTGGGGCACCCAAGGCTCATTTACACCTGTGGGGACCAAAGGGCTATCCCGTCTGGTCCGATACCACAGAAAAGCCAATGCGGTACTTGTTGTTAGTCTTTCGGGTGCTCCCGTCAAGGGGTCGCTATAGCGGACCATCTGATCCACACAACAACTTGGCACAGGTTTTTTTTTTTTTTTAAACCAGATGCCCTTCCAGATGCAACCCCTTCTATTGTATCTGGGCTTGGGACTGGCAGTGCATCCTGTGGCTGGGGTTTGGGTATTGGGTTGGAATCAAACCTGGGCCTTCCGCATAGCAGGTGAGAAATCTACCACTGAGCCAAAGAAGCCAATGCCGTACATATTGCTAAAAAGCATTAAGGCTGGCTACAATAGGAAGATATCAGAATACCAACTGCATGACAGCCTGCCACATATGGGCCAAGAGTTCAAGGCTTACAAAGCCCAAGTTGCATTTACATTTAGGCATTTGGCAGACAGGATCGTGGGGCACCCAAGGCTCATTTACACCTGTGGGGACCAAAGGGCTATTCCATCTGGTCCGATCATACAGAAAAGCCAATGCGGTACTTGTTGTTAGTCTTTCAGGGGTTGCCATAACGGACCATCTGATCCACACAACAGTTTGACACAGTTTTTTTTTTTTTTTTTACCCCAAATACCCTTCCAGATGCAATCCCTTCTATTTTATCTGGGCTTTGGACTGGCAGTGCATCCAGTGGCTGGGGTTTGGGGTTTGGGAATCAAACCTGGGCCTTCCGCATGGCAGGTGAGAAACCTACTGTACCACTGAGCCAGAGAAGCCAATGTACATATTGCTAGAAAACATCAAGACTGGCCACGATAGGAAGGTATCAGAATACCAACTGCAATACAGTATGCCACATATGGGCCAAGAGTTCAAGGCTTACAAAGCCTGAATTACATTTACATTTAGGCATTTGGCAGACAGGATTGTGGGACACCCAAGGCTCATTTACAAGGCTCATTGTTAGTCTTTCAGGGGTTGCTATAACGGACCATCTGATCCACACAACAGTTTGACACAGGCTTTTTTTTTTATTTTTTACCCCAAATACCCTTCCAGATGCAACCCCTCCCATTGAATCTGGGCTTGGGACTGGCAGTGCATCCAGTGGCTGGGGTTTGGGTATTGGGTGGGAATCGAACCTGGGCCTTTCTCATGGCAGGTGAGAAACCTACCACTGAGCCAAAGAAGCCAATGCCGTACATATTGCTAAAAAGCATCAAGGCTGGCCACGATAGGAAGGTATTAGAATACCAACTGCATGACAACCTGCCACATATGGGCCAAGAGTTCAAGGCTTACAAAGCTATAAGCAGGTCGCTATAGCGGACCATCTGATCCACACAACAACTTGGCACAGGTTTTTTTTTTGCCCTTCCAGATGCAACCCCTCTCATTAGAAATTCCCGACTTACATTTACATTTAGGCATTTGGCAGACACCCTTATCCAGAGCGACTTACATTTGATCTCTTTAGAGAGATGGGCGGTTGAGAGTTATGGGCCTTGCTCAAGGGCCCAACAGGGACAACTTGGTGGTTGTGGGATTTGAACCTAGGATCTTACAAACTGTAGTCCAATACCTTAACCACTGAGCTACCCCTGAAATTAAAGGGATTACAGGATCCGCTGGTAACGTCTTGGTGCCGGACAACGCAGCACATCTTCAATGGTCTTGTGGAGACATGTCCTGAGTAGTCCAAGCTGTTTTATTGGCACTAAACAATATCGGGCTTAATTTTTAAAATTTGTTTGGGTGTTCGGTATAAAATTTGATGGAAATTTTGATTTGATACGTGCTCATATTTAACATTTCCTGCCCACAGCCACGTATCCTGCTGCCTATGGTTTGGTTGGTCAGCCATTCCCTCATCAGCCCACGCTAGTTGCTCAGCAAACCCAACAGCCTCAGCAGCTCCAGCAACGAGAAGGTAACGATCGCTCACTTCCCGTTCCATTAAGCTACCGAGACCACAAATGTTTCTCATATATATTAAACATTATTGATAATCATTCCAGTATCATTTGTTTTTCTCTTTTTTTCAGGTCCTGAGGGATGTAATATCTTCATCTATCACCTGCCGCAGGAGTTCACCGACTCGGAGATGCTCCAGATGTTTCTGCCGTTCGGCAACGTCATCTCAGCTAAGGTTTTCGTCGACCGCGCAACCAATCAGAGCAAATGCTTCGGTGGGTTGAACTTTAATGGATTGTTCGAAAGCATTGAACAGGATTTGCGTCCCCTGCCTCATGCTTGTTTTTTTTTCTTTTTCTCTCTGTTAAGGTTTTGTAAGCTTCGACAACCCAGCCAGTGCTCAGACTGCCATCCAGGCCATGAATGGCTTTCAGATTGGCATGAAAAGACTGAAAGTGCAGCTGAAGAGGCCCAAAGATGCCAACCGTCCCTACTGATATGGCCAGGTGAGAGAGACCATGTAAGTGTGAGTGAGAGAGAGAAAGAGAGAGAGGGGGAAAGGGGTATGGAGAGCAGACATGACACGCTGATATTAAACCAGAAGTAATGTGTTTTAAAACATGTGTAAAGATTGGCTTAAATTTAATTTAATTTAATTTTATAATGATGATCAGGTTCTTATATCTTGTATTCGATCTACAGTAGTGTCATGATTATCTATATTTCTATATTTCTATACAGTATATGTATATATTTAGAGAATGTCTGAATATAAACTGAATATAATGTGTTTGAAAAGAAAAGAATGCTTTAAAGTGAATAAGACAATAATGAGTTAATTAATTTTTACTTTTCATTTATTTTTTTATTTGTTTATTTGTTTTTTCTTTGTTTTTGTGCTGTGTCATCGCTCATTCTCCTGAAATCAATCAATCAATCAAACAAACAAAAAACCCTCATCCCTACCACCACAAGGCTGCCCCGGCCAATCATAGCTCGTGCGGAGACTACGTCGCTATGGCTGCGGTGGCCATAGCAACCAATAAAGCTTCCCCCTTCCAGTCACAGCGTTTGTTGTAAGTTGATTGGCCTGTGTTGGTTGCTGTGGCGATATTCCTGCCTGTGATGGTTGCCGTTAGCAGTTTTTTTTTGTTCTTGTTTATTATAATTTTTTTATTTCCTCTTTTTCTTTTCTTTTGATTTCTTTTTCTTTCGGCCCTCTTGTCTTCTATCCTCCATGCTGAGAGTGCATGGCGGGTTACTGTGGTGACAATGGAGTGTGTTTGGTGCGTTGTGCCTTTTTCTCTCTCTCTCTCTCTCTCTCTCTCTCTCTTTAAAATGTTTTTTTTTTTTTTTTTTTGTATATACTGATCAATGACACTACACTTTTGAGTTAACTGGAATTAGCGAAATCAAAGCGATCCAAAGCTATTTAAGTACTCCTATGGGACATTTGGAATGCCCGAGTGTTTGGCTGGATTTTGTTTTTGATCAGTCTCCTCCGTGTTTTGTTTGGTCATGATTATCTCTTTACAGCTCCTCTCATATGTAGTCTGGTGGTGTTTTAGTTTTTTTTTGTGACTGTGGGGGATTCAGTGTGTATTCGATGACAGGAAAGTTTGTGCTAGTGGGTATGGTGTTGTGTCCAGTGACTGAGAGAATGAATTAAGTGTGCGTGTGTTTGTGTGTGTGTTCAGAGAGAGAGATAAAAATAATTAAAAGAAAAAAAAAAACACAAGAGAATGCTGGACCAATTCATTCACTATCTCTCAAACCTCTTGCGTGAGGCTTGAGGTGAGAGCATTGTGCTGATTGATGAGCAGCGTTTCCCTGTAGGAATTCTGGGTTTTGTAGTACACCTAATAAATGCTTTTAGTGATGAATGGTTCATATTTATACATATTTAGAGGTCACTCATGACATGTTAATGTTGACCGGATGTTCTACCACGGTCATTAAAATGGGAATAAGTCCAATGGACACCATTGTCCTTCACGGCCCCTGGACTCCGGAGTTCTAGTTCCTGCCTTCACTCTTCACCGTTCACTGTTCAGGCTTGACAATGACAACGGAGTCCTGGAATATGGACGTGCCATCAGGGAAGAAGAACTCCATATATGGTCATTCAGTACATTCAGGTCGTCAGCTGACTTCACTTTTTGCCCACATACTGTAAGGTCCTGAGCAGCTGAAGCAATACCAGATCATAACACTGCCTCCAGTGGACGCTATGCATGATGGGTGCATTGCTTCATGTGCTTACATTCCGCTCAACCTGAACTCATGACCTTTTTCCATCACTCCAAGGTCCAATCTTTTTGCCCTCTAGTAAAACTGACGCGAGTCTCACTGACAGTGGGTTTCTTATTGCGACACGTAGGTTTAGACCCAATCCTTAGTTTGAGTTCTTTCTTTCTTTGTTAAACACAGCTGTGGTTTTGGCTGCGCACCTTCGCCATGCAACTTCAACCTATCGTTTTAGTAAATTGCCTGTAACTTCAGTAATTTCACTAACCATGAGCGACCTCCAAATATTGTCCATAACAACAAAGCTGAACTTTTTCATTTGGGCACTATTAAATTACATAAAATTCACGTAACCCATTAGTGAGTCGTAGTATACTGTAAAGACGGTATGGTACAGCCCAGAATTCCTACGGTGCATGTTGGAAATTTGTATGCCTGCTAGAAGCCTTTTCCACTAAGACACTAACACTGAACACACATTTGAGCATACACCCATTTACTGCCTTACTACGTTAATTGCATGGAAGTATGGTAAGCATAAGATCACTGCTAAATGCACCAGCACACACGTCTCATTTGTTACCTGTGTCCTCGGATCACAAGTCATTTCCAGTCATCTAACTCTTTTCATTTCTCTCTCCTTTATTCCCCCCTTTTTTATTGTAGGTTAAAAAAAAAAGAAGACTGAAGAAGTCGGTTTGGAGAAAACAAAACAAAACAAAAAAAAAATTCATTCATCTGCTGTAAATTAATTACGGGACCAACGGCTCATTTTAAATACCTGATACAAAGAACTACTGGAGCGAATATATACGTTTAACAGATTAACACTAACCCGCTGCACAAGACTTGGGTTATTAATTATACATTTACAGCCTCGTCAGTATACAGCGTATGACCAATAACTGTTTATAGGCACATTCTTGTACAGCTAATAACCAGCTCAACACTATTCCTGCAATGTCACGCTCGTTTCACTTCACACACAAGTGTGTGTGTGTGTGTGTGTGTGTGTTCGGGGGTTCGAAGCGAAGGCTTTCAGTGCTCCATCTGGCCTTGAACTGAAACTGCACATAAAATGGGACCAACATCATTGTGTAACAGCTGCACAGCAAGGCCTTTTGGGAATTTTTTCTTGTCATTTCTTTGCTGGTTCGTGCACTTACTGCACACTGTGGGGATTTACTCAGCAGTTATGTGTATATAGAAATTTATTTGGCTACGTGAAAGGCATATCAGTGGGCTAGGAAGTGAGGTGAGGTGAGGTGAGGGGAGAGGAGGGGATGGGGGGGGGGGGGGTGTTGGGGTAACTCGGGCGGGTTTTTCAAGTTATTTAAGCTCAAAAGTGCGGAGTATCATGGGTACGTTAGTTAGGGAAGAAGGACTGAAAAAAAAAAGAAGAAAAAAAAAAGACGGATTAAATATTGTCCATCATGGTCAGGCTGTAGTTAGATTTACATTTCAAGATACGTTTAGGATGATTTGATGGGGGGGGGGGGGGGACAAGGTAATGAGGAAATAGAGTGGAAAGCATTTTAAAAATTTATTTGTATTTCACTGTATATATCATGCTTTGAAAATTCGAGGTTAAGATTATTATTATTATTATTATTATTATTATGTCCTTATTTAATTTTCTTTTCTAATCTTTTTTCCCCAACAATTAATTAACTTGTTGATTTTCTGTTTTTTTTTCTTTTTTAAAATATTATTATTATTATTAATTTTATTATTTATGAAGCTTTTATGAAGGTTCACTGGCACATCTTTTATTTACAGAATTACAATTGAGGAACAATCATTCATATTTATTTATTTTCTTCAGCTATTGTTTCCTAACCTGTCAATTACAAGGAAAAAAAAACATAATAAAAGTTTTAAATAACTGGTTGTGTCTTTCATTTTGACAGATTTTGGTTGTACTGTGTGCACATACTGTAGAAGCTATGAGATCTTCCCTCGGGGCGTTCTTAATAATTGAGTGCATTTGTGGTATGCTTTAACACGCGTTATTGCCGCTGTAAAGGCAGAAAAGGTTAAAAAAGATATACGGATATCTTGTGTTCATGGATCGTGCAGGCTGAAGCATGTCTCTGTCTCTCTCTCGGATCCCATAAGAACCGTGCTAACCGCTTACCTTGTGCCACACACCATCCAGGAGGTTTGGTAAAGATTACTGAACTTGGACTTTAACTACAAACATTTTGCATTTGCTGTGTTGCTCATTTAATGAATTCTATTAAAAATCGATTTAACTGATTTTCAGTTTAATTTAATTATATTTTATTTGTATACCGCTTTAAACAATAATCATTTAATTATGGAAATGATTATGAAATGTGTGAGACAATGTGTATAAATCAGAATGATCAAATAGTCCCTGATGAGCGAACCGAGGGCAACGATAGCGAGGAAAACCCACTGAGATGACAATAGGAAGAAACCTCAAGAGGAACCATACACAACAGGGAACTCATCCTCATTTGGGTGATAACGGATAGCAGGGATTGATCTGCAGTCATACTGTGTGTGGAAGTTCAATAAATGTGTTTAAGTTAATATGGAGTCCAGTTTCGTTATTGGAGGCTGTAGTAAAAATAAAACTGTACAGCGACTGCAGTCACAAGTCCTCAGAGAACAGCTGTCTGGATCAGCCATGGTAAAGTGGAACCGTCCTCAGTCACCACGCTTATCCCAAGGAGACCACACGGGGCCTCCATGTGACAAGATCTCCAACCAGGAGTTCGACACCAGGACAAGTCAGTCAGGTCCAGAGGGCAGAGGGAGTTGATCTACACACAGAATCACAAAGCTGAAAAATATCACATGTTCAAGTCTTTGTGATTTCATCTTTACATCATGATTTCTCTCATTTCCATCAGAGAGCCATTCTTTTACATAAAGGCCTGAATGATCTCAGAGATGGTTTTCCTTTCAGCATCTCTGTGAAGGACTTCTGAAGCTCTGTCAGAGTGGCCGTTGGGTTCACTTGAACCTCTAGGAAAGCTCTTAGTCCTTGTGCTTCCAAACTCTCTTCCGTTAGATGGTAATGGAGTTCGCTGTGCTCCTGGAAACATTCAAAGCTTTAAAACAACAATCTGACACAATCGAGTTCTTTAGACTTCCTGGTTTGATTTTTGGTTCGTGAACACACACAGATGGTAGCCTTTCTAAAGCACGTCCAATCTGCCTCAGATGGACTTCAGAACTCCAGGTCTAGGGATGTATAATCAATAAATCTACTGCAGAGTAAGAAATATAGAGTTGGAAACTTGCCTTCAACCTTGAGGCTATTAAATAATTTGAAACATGAGTGAAAGAAATGAGAAAATGAAAAATGTGATATAAAAAGTGTACTTTGGGCAGAAATGCAATGTTCTATACTATACTCCTACATAATACTAATAATAATAATAACAAGATCTATTGTCAAAACTGCTGTCATTGAAAATTAATCAGATTAATTAAAATGAATAAAAAGGCATCAAAGGAAAATAATCACCTACAGGGTGGTGTGATGTGGCCTGGTGCAGTATCACATTAAATACTTTATTTTCCTCTTACAGCAATTTGCAGATAATTAAAATGTTTTATTTATTAATACAAGACATATAATATGTACAGTTTATAGTTATATTTAACATAAGACAAGCAAGTTTCTTTTATATCCATATTGAACACCCTTCGATAAGAAAACTGTTAAAAAACTGTTAAAAAACTGTTAAAAAACTTAAAAAAGTTTTCTAACTGTTAGAAAACTAACCCTAACCCTAACCCTAACCCTAACACTGGAGACTCCTTCTATAAATGTTACATAAACATCTATTAGATTGTTAAATTAAGTTTCTTATTCATATTTAATTATGCGGACTGCCTATTGCACCACTCCAATAGAGTATAAACTCCATCCATCCATCTAGGAACCTCTGTAGTACAACTAGGGACCATGGAGGCCAATAGTGACCTTTTTGAATTCCCATTTTCATAACTGTGGTAGGACCTGAGGTCAACATTCACACGCTCATTCACACACTATGGGTAATTTGGGAACGCAAATTATTCTGATCTGCATTTCTTGGGACTGTGGGAGGAAACCTAGATTAGGCTGGATTAGGCTAACTGGCATTCCCAAATTGCCCATAGTGAATGTGACTGTGAATGCCTGTGTGAATGTTGACCGGAGGTCCTACCATGGTTGTGAAAATGGGAATAAATCAGTCGTCACCATTTTTGGGGGTCTTAATTCACCTAAAAAGGGATGAAAATCATCACACAGGTTGGAATCTCCTGCAATTAGGAGGCCTGAGTCGCTGGGCCCTTAGTGTGGCACAGGGACTTCACAGGAGATTTTGTTGCATTGTTCATAAATACTTGCATGTATACATGCAAAACCCATTAAATTTAGATATCATTAATTTGAACAACTTTTAGCTTTGCATGTCATGAGCTCTACTCAATATGAAGTCAGATATTTTGGGTCGTTTGCAAAATACCTTTATAATCTCAATTTTGTAATTGTACTGTGAAGGTCCTGAGCCATGCCCAGGGCCCAGCCGCTCATGCATCTTAATGGCAGCAGATTCCTACCTGTGTGCTGATTTCGTGAGTTTTCTGATTAATCAACATGCATCCATGTTGTAGTTTGAATGCATTAATTGGAAATTACAAAAAATGGTGGCAGCTGAAGGTCTAGTGAGAGCTGATTGGCCGACCTCTCTCAGAGGGGAGGGATGAGAGGTACTTAGTGCTCCCACATTAATCATGGCTCTACACCCAATCAAGGGCGTCTGTGAGCTCACGGAAGCGGAAGGGGCAGATAGCGCTGTCCTCCGAGTGTGTTATGCCACGGACGCACAGTTTAGCGAGCAATTCGAAAAGATTCGAAGGAAACACGTGATAGTCTTCGGCCCTCTCGACTGAGTGGTAGTAGTAGCCTTAATGTGGGAGCCACTTAGTGACAGGGAGGAAGCGGATAAACTGAATTTGGGAGAAAATCTGGGAAAAATCCCCCCCCCCCAAAAAAAAAAACACCATGTGCTGTTAGCTCTGCCCACGTCTTCATAGTGTTTGCTTAAACAGCCGCCATTTTTTCTGTCTCTGATTAGCGCGTTTAAACTGAACACACATGGTTTATTTACCCACATGTAACCATAGTTATAGTTAACTATAAAGTCAGTTTTATAGATTTAACACCCGAACATGGATGTAATGTATTTCGCTTAATCTAAAGCAAAAGACCCTGGATGCTGAAAAAAATAAATCTTAGAAGAACAATAGAGTCCGTCACATGACATCAGCACTATCAGAGCATCAGCTCTACCATAGCTCTGACGTCATAGTGCTGACGTCAGAGCTTTCCCCTAAAAAAAAAAGTAAACACAGTTATACTGGTATTTACCTTAATCAACATACATACATGTTCGGGTGTAAAATCTATAACTATAACTAACTGACTGTATAATTGATTATATCGTTCCTGTAGCTCGAACGCGCTAATCGGAAATTCCGAAAAATGGCGGCTGTTTAAGAAAACGTCATGCGCTGTCAGTAGCTCCGCCCACTTCTTGTTTAACCCTCCTGTTGTGTTTCTGTTCAGTCCGGGCTGAGCGAGTGTGTGTATGAGTGTAAGAGAGAGAGATAGAAAGAGAGGGCTGATGGGCTTCTGTGTCTCAACTTCAGATTAATCAACGCGTAAACCCTGGAAAGGACTAAACCCTGTATCATATATTAACACCCGGAAGTGTTTTTCTTTCTTTCTATTTTTTTAAGAAGTACTGTCGCGTAGTAACGCCGCCGAATGAAGCCGACCTGGAGGAGGAGCCGTAAACACTGCCTCCGCCGCTGCTTTTAAAGTTTTTCTTAAGAAACTTTCAGAGGAAATGGCTCAGGATTCCGGAGCGCGGAGTGTCACACTCGAGTGGCCCTGAACACCTCCAGAGTTTGGTGTTTTAAAAAAAATATATAAGTGTGCCTTTGTGCTTGTTTTTGGGAGGAAAGTACTTTGCTGTCGAGTTCACACCCTGTTTTTGCGCTTCGTACCTGCGTTTGGCGGAAGTGAGTACCGTTATATGCCATACACACACACTCTCTCTCTTTCTCACACACACACACACACACACACACACAGGGCCTGTTTAAAGGGACAGAGTCCAGTTTTGATTGTCCTTTTCTTCTACTTCCGGGTTAACGGGGTTAAGGTTCAACTAACCCCAGACTGTAAGCGCATAGGAAAAAAACTAACCGCTAGCTCCGTTACCATGGCAACTCGCAACAACTTCAGGTTAGCTTGCCTGGAGCATTATGTTGTCAGTAAGGGTGTGTCACTTAAGAGCTCTGAGTCTAAGTGCTTCATCCTGCACGTGTGGTCAATCTGGAGGAACATTAAGACGTACACACAGGCACACGCATGCACACATTATCTGGATAAATGAAAGAGAGGTTTTGTCTGTGCAACTGTTGATGATCTCGATGATAACTTTACCTTTCATAGGTCACATTTTTAATTTCATAGGTCCAGACAGATTTGAATGAAATCTTAAATAAAAAAAATAAAAAAATAGCCACATCTGCCATCTATTCACCTCGGTACGTTCTCTCAATTATTTTCACTTTTGTCTCCATTGTTATGGCTTGGCGTGTCTCAGTACCAGCTTCGTCGGCGCTCCTTTTACTCTTGCTTCTGGACATCCTGAGATGGAACGCTGCACACACATGTCGATGAACACCGGACAGGTGATCTAACCGGATGCTTGATTTTGTCTTCGAAAGTTTGTAACTCGAATGTTCATATATAGGGGACTTGCGGTACGAGGGATCTGATTGAAGTTAAACCTGCGCCATGAATGAAATCAAAATGTTGAATAGAAGAGAATTATGATCAGTTATGTAGCGGATTACTTAACGGCATCACGCAAAACTGTCCAGACAGAATTTAATGAAACATTTGCAGTCCTTAGATAAACGTTTGAATTCCTGAAGTTTAACCTGCATCAAAATGTTGATGTTATGAACAGTTATGTGCCGGATTTAAAAATCTACTTTAAAATTAGTTACTAATGTGCTATTTGCTCAATGTAAAAAAATATGAATTATATTAAAGTTAAGCTGAGTATTTTTACTGTGATTAGTTCAGATTTTCACTCTGGCTGAAATAACAGCGCTGAAGTGGTATAAGTGAATTTTAACATGCTGGAGTCGTTTTAAGACAAAACTTCTTTGTCCGATCTACTTTTTCCATTTCTCATGTGATTCACTCTCTGTCTATGGAGTAAAGGTGTGTATTTGGCTGACGGCGAAAGAAGTACGACAAGAAGTAATAGACTCAACCTTACAGAATTTGATTTCTTTGTATTAATAAGTTCAGAAAGACAGACAAACATGTACGTGGGCTTCAACCTGAAATAATAATATCACTGATTGCATTAAACCAGATAATTTTTAGCTTTAACCTTTATATATTTCTACAAACTCTTTTCCCGTCAACGACAAGTACTTCAGCCGGTCATATTTATTATAGCCGGCACGCATATCGTAGTGCTTATTAGAAAGCAGGAGATCAACGAACATGGAGCAAACCTGTTTTTCCTGGGGAGATACTTGAATCACGATTCATAACTGAATAGATTTTTTTCCCGGTCTCTAGTATATACAAACTTCAGCGGAACGCAGTATGTCTGTATATTAAATTATCTAACGCAGGGGTTCTCAACTTTTTCGACTTTAAGGCCATGAACAAAAAAGCATGAGAGTGGTTTCATTAAAACGAAAGAAAAAAAAAGTATTTTTACTTGTCACATGTACCTTGTAGCACAGTGACCTTATTTATTTTTTTTCCAGTTCCAGTTAAGTCAACATTGGCAAATTGGCGGTGCTGGGGATTGACCCCCTGACCTTCTAACCGTTTGAGGCGACCACTGTCCCTCTCAAAGAATTGGACTCATGACCGAGGCATGATGACCTGAGAAGAAACTTAAAAAAAAATAAAATAAAAATAAAACTGATAAAAGTACAACAGTTTACATTAGGCAACTCCAACAAGGACAGTTTTGTGTGTGTGTGTGGTACAACTCCTTTAAAGCTGTGAGCCGCCATGTCTCTCTGACATCACTTTTTGAACTTTTGAATAGACTGAACAAACATCTCGTTTTGTATGTCTGTAGAGTAAAGTACACATCAAAGGGCCTTGTTCTCTGAGACAGAGCTCTTTGTGCTTTCTCACCTTCCCTGGAGCGCGAACCTGCATACAGACACCCTCATGGGTCCAGGTTCACCTGAGTAAGAGCATGTGATAGTACTGTGTCATACTGACGCGCAGCAGAACGAGCGAGACAGCAGTAAATCATCCGGGGGGAAAAACTAGTAAGGACTTAAAAACCCCCTTAATTTTATATTAAGATTTTATTCAAATGACAAAATATTTGCTTGTTCGTTATTCACCTTTAGGAACAGCCACAGAATCCCGATCTCATTCTCCACATTTGTACATTAAATCAATCTGTCTAAAGATCACACCTTTTATTGTTGCTTTTCTAATACACTTTTATTGTTGCTAATATAATACACTGAACCCTTGGATTGTGAGTAACTTGGTCTACAAGTGTTTTGCAAGACGAGCAAAATTAAAAAATTAATTTTAACTTGTTAAACAAGCAAGGACTTGACTGTAGTATGTATATGCTTTGTCTGCTGAGAGTCACGTGATCACAGCTGAGCCAAAGGTTCTTCTCTCTCTACATCGTGCTACAGGATTGTGGGTAATTATCTCCCATGCTAACCTCAGATTCTCAGGTCTTGCAATGAAAAGTCATAACTGTCGACATAACTGTAATAATGTGTCACAATGTGTTCCAGCTGTGTTTTACAAACAGCTTCCGGGGTATAAACGCAACCCCACAATTTTCACAATATCACAATTTTATAAATATCCTGATTATTTACACACTATAAACACAGTTTTATGACCTTGAACGTAAAAAAAAAAAGATATGACTTTCGAGTCATAACTTGAAAGCTTTATACCTTACCTTTATATAATGGCTTTATAACTGAATTGGACACGTGTAATAAAGTGTAGCAGATTTTCTCACTTAAAAACCAAGTGCAGCATTTAAACCTCACAATATTATCATCTAGGATGTATTACTCATATAAAAACTTATTCTGCATCTTGTATAAATGGCTTGATGAAGTAAGACCGAATCAGGAGAAAATTCACCACAGAGTTCATCATGTTAAAATCCTTCTGTACATCAAACATATTCCTTTACTCCTGTGAGGAACATAAACAAGTTAATCTGAATTTAATTTGTTTAATTGTAAGTGGATTTTAAGGCTAATTTGCTAATTTTTACTAAATGGCAGATCAGGGGCCTTTGAACGCGCGCACCTTTTGCTAATTCAATAAAAATAAATTTCTGTTGGACCACACGGAAACTCGTACAATCTGTTATATCCAAGGCTGATCGGATCAGTGCATCTTTATTATAAATGTAATAAATAATAAAAAAAAAAGCATTCTTGTAGTCAGTGTGACGAATCATCAAAGTTGACTCTCCTAAAGTGTGTGTTTCAGTGCTAGTTCAGACAGTTAATGCATTTTTCATTCCATAGACTGTTTCACTCCTCCTTCTTCAAACGTGACGTTTCGGTGTTTATGTAAATGAGCTGCTGCCGAAACCACGCCCCCCTTCCGAGAACTGCAGCGCCGAGCAAAAAGTCAGGGAATTTTTCTACATAAGGTCACATCATAAGGGGAAAAAATTCTAAATGGCTAATACTAAAATGGAAAATCAGACTGCAGAGCCAACCAAGTGACAAAAAAAATGACAAAAAGTGCTCTTTGTACACTTTATCTACATCCACATAGAAACAGATGCTTTCCCAGAAGTCCTTGCAAGCATTCGCAGAGAAAGGTCAGTGAACAACAGAGTGATATGAGCCAGAGATAAAGATTGAGTGAAGTACAATCATGTAAGTTATAACCTAATTGATAATGTTTATAGTGTACACATGGAGTTGGCGCAAGCTGATTTCACCACAAAGGTGTGTTATATGGCTTTGTGAAGCATTTCCTGTGGCATGGTCACAGTCTGGAGAAAGAAACTTTGCTAAAAGTGAAGGCCGTGTGTCCATTCCTAAAAAAAAAGTAAACTCTATATAGTGTGAGTGATCACCTCAGAGACTCATTCAGCTGGACTTTACAACGTAGCAGCAGATATAAGGAGATAGGAAAGAAAGCACAGCGAAGTAGAAACCCGGTGATGCGGCGTCACGCACAGCTTTCTGATGAACCTTGAAGTGTAAAGTCCGCTCAGCTGATGATTAAAAATCTTAAAGGACCAGCTCGATTGTTTAAAGCTCTTGTTTATTGCCACTTACAGTCCTGCTCAAGATCATTGGCACCCGTGGCACCAGTCCATAATGTGGAATAGCATGAATCAAGTAAAAATGCTTTTTCCTATCAAGAACTTGATACAAACGAGCAAATCTACATCTAGGCATTTGGCAGATGCCCTCATCCAGATCGACTTACATTTTTATCTCATTATACATCTGAGCAGGTTAAGGGTCTTGCTCAAGGGCCCAACAGTGGAAACTTGGTTGTTGTTGGGTTTGAACATGGGATCTTATGGACTGTAGTCCAATGCCTTAACCAGTGAGCTAACCCTGACCTTTAAAACTATGAGAAAAAAATAGAAAAACTTAAAAGTTGCTCTGACACTGGTATTGGGACTGGTATTACCCTTTTTAGTCATATAAATTAGCCACTGGATGACAACGTCAGCCACATGTTACTCCCTGTTTCTTTATCATAATAGTGAAGACAAATGTCCCGTCTAAGGACATCAGACGTGCTATTATTATAATAATATTATTAGCAAAACACAAGGTTATAAGGCCATCTCCAAAGATCTCTGTATCGCCCAACAGTGCGCAATTTTGTTAAGACGTTTGCCAAGCATGGAACTGTCAAGAGCCTCCCAGGACATGGGGGAACATTAAAGAGTGAACTCTTCAAAGATTGGAAATGCGAATGGGGGGGGGTTGGGGGCTGGAAACATTATCTAACATCCAAAGATCTGAAGGCCAACCTGGAACTCTCTGGGGTCACGGTTTCAACAAGCACTATATGCCGTACACTAAACCAAGCAGGGCTTCATGGGCGAAGGCCAAGATCTTTGCCAAAGAGTATCTGGACAAACCACAATCCTTCTCGGAAAATGTTCTGTGGACAGATGAAACAAAAATAGAGCTTTTTTTTGGCAGTGAACACCAAAAGTTTGTTTGCAGGTGGCACAATGAAGCTTATAAGGAGAAGAACACCATACCAACAGCTAAGCATAAAGGAGGACCCGTAATGCCTTGGGGCTGCTTCGCTGCTGCGTCTGGTACTGGAGGCCTCGGCCATAGCACAGGAATCATGCTACTCTGAGAATGACCAAGAGATTTTGGATCGAAATGTTCTACCTGGTGTAAGAAAATTTGAGTCAAAGATCATGGGTCCCAAAGGACAAATCAAAAAGTACCCAGGAATGGTTGACAGGAAGAAATGGCCTGTTTTAAGATCAGGACTCCTGATCTTAATCCTATTAAAAATCTTTGGGGTGAGCTGAAATCTGCCATTGGTGTTATTTAATATTTTGAACAAGAGCTTGAACAAATTGCAAAGGAAGAGTGGGAGAAAATGCAAGGCTTATAAATGGCTACAAGAAGTGTTCTGAGGATGTCTTTGCCGTTAAAGGGTGTGCAACCAAATATTAAGAAATGGTGCCTTTATTGCTGCCCATGCTGTTTTTTTTTCTTTAAAATTACCACATGCAAGTTGAAAAACTATTTTATTTATTCCTGAAAATAGAGTACAGGTCATGCAAAAAAAAAAAAAAAGGGGTCAATAATGGTGAGCAGTACTGTATAAGCATTAAGGCTGAGAGCTTTAAAAGCATATCCAGGACCATTGACCAAAAACTCTATCTTGTTCAACTGATCTTTTCATTCTAATCTCTAAGTAACTGTTTACACAATCCTAGATTATTTCATCACCCTGACTGACTTCTCCATTGGACTCTGTATCTGTGTCTGAGTGACGGGGGGGGGGGGGGTGTGTGTGGGGGCTTCCTGCTCGTTTTACAGCAAGTAATGATTGCACCACATTGCAAAATGTGGTCGTTGGTTTTGCTTCCTTCTCTCGGGTCAAAACCTGCACGCTGGTGTAAAAGCCTGTAATGAACCACAGTGCGGTTTGACGCTCGAATCCGATTGGTCAGAACGATGGCGTGCATTAGTCTAACAGCACGGCTCAGAAATTACGAGCGGTGTTTGCGTCAAAGCGGGGCTTGCGAGGAAATTTCTGGTGAATAAAGGTGTCAAAGGGATTGACATTTACAGAAAACTATACGTTCCCATGAACATAATAATCTAACACTTATAATAAATAGATTTAAATAACATGTCAAGACAAGATGTATTAAATGAGTCTCCAGTGTTGGCGGATTTTTACCCGTGTTTTCCAGCTCAGGAAGTCTTTGCGACAAAGGACGCCTTCTAAACTCTCACTAAAACAGCAGGTGGTGGATGAGGTTTTGCTTAAAAGATAGTTGAGCATATTGAAAACTAATTATCAATTAGTGATTACTAGTAACAAGGTGCAAATATTTTCACAATTATTAAAGTTTTGCGTTAATTGTTCGACTGGCACACTCCGAATTAACGAATTAGTTATGTAAGACACACAAAAAGGTAATAAAAAAAGGAAAGACTGTAACATACTGCTCACGCTCAAAAACAAGGCTGCTTAAAATACAATACATTGCACATTACTCGATTTGCACATGCGCCCTCTTGTGGTGCACAAGTTAATAGAGATGCGAGCTACGGAGAAATATTATGCAACACAACATTATCAGTTAAATCCTTAACAGTAATTAATTAATAATATCATATGACCTCAGATTAAATTAGGATTTGTAAGATTCATCACCAAGATTTGATTTTGATTTAAATGTGCTTGAATTTGTAGGTACAATAAGTTTTTCAAATGAAACTAAATCGTTTCCTGAGCCTATCATTCCATATATATTGAAGATTTCCTGAAATATAATAAAGTGAGTTGTTGCATCATAGTCAGACGTCTGGTGAAAATAATCCAATGCTATTTTTTTTTTGTTATATAGATGTACAAAAGGAGATACTGCAATATTGTTAAATATTAATTATATTATATATAATTTTTTTTCTAGCTACATTACCATGGAAATGACTAATGCTAATATGCATGTACATGTACAGTACTGTGCGAAAGTCTTGAATCTCCCCCCGCCTTCATTCCTCATATTACATTAAATATTGTACGTTAAATTAAAGCGCGACAGGCTGCATAGATACAATTTTAAAATAAATAGTTGTTTATGTAACAACCTCAGCAGCAACCTCATTTCCTGCCTTGTCTTTTCCAAGCACTCAGCATTATTCAGCTGTATTCCTGATCATCTGCACCTGTTTCTCACTGGGTCATGCATTATGTTAGAGGTTTTTTTAAATTTTATATATAATGCTTGAATGCTTCATAGGTCATTGTGTGGCGTAACAAACAAAAACATTCCTCTGAAACTGCTCAGGTACAGGGGCTGGACTGAAAATGAAAACCAAAAAAAAAAAAGACCTTCAGGAAGCCTGAAGAACTTCCTCAAGAATCAAGACATTAAAAATACAAGAAAGTCGGCCTCAATACTTTTGCACAGTACTGTAGTGCAAAGTGAGAGCAGAACAAGAAAAGAAAATAGATAATAGATAGACATAGTGCACAAAATCTATTAAAGGTACAGTAGTTTATTTTTTTTAAGAATCTGATTATGTAGAAAACAGTTGATTGACTTTTATTTCCATTTCGATGCGATTCCTGTCAGACACACGGTTGGCCAAGAGGGCTAGGAGGCAGAGCTTCATGGACATGTGCAGGAAGAGATATAATCTTTAAAAATAAACAAACAAACACACAAGCAAAATGACCTACTGCACCTTTAAAGAGATCAAAGGTGTCATGTGGGTGCAGACTTTGATTCAAACCAAACAAGAGCCAAACCTGCTCAATTAGTTGTTCTTGGCTTTGACTAGGTGCGGCTTGCGCTTGGTTGGAATGAAAACCTGCACGCACAGGCACGCACACACACTTGTGCTTGGAGACCCACACACATTAGTTTGAATAAATACAAATCAAGTATCCTAAATGAGAGAAAATTTGAAAAACTGTCCATACTAAAATGTTCTTTCATATTATTTAGTCGTGCCACTGCGACCACATTTGCTTCCTTGTTTCACACCTGGACCTCATCGAGGATGCTGCGTCATCATTGCTGGATCACTGTCTTTCTCTTTCTCTCTCTCTCTCTCTCTCTCTCTCTCTCGCTCTCTAATGCAGAAGTTTTTTTTTGCCTGCCCAGGTTAACAAAATAAAAGTTCTCGTAGAGGAAATGGTGCCAGGTTGCAACACACTCGCGACCACAATCAAGCATGGCCTCCCGTCACACCCACTCGTACCAGAATCTCATTTGCTGAGCATGCACATCCTGTTTACATAATTATCTGATTGGGAAGGTGTCTAACGTCATGAACAACAACAAAATAAAAATGGGGAAGTGCGCTTTAGATATCGGATCGGCTCGTTCATCTTTTTTTGTGACTGCTACAAATGCTTGATATGGAAACTTCTAGTAGATTAGATTAGATGATCTCGTGCAGAGTCAGAGCCATCTTCTTTTGATGTTTTTTTTTTTTTTTTTTCTGTAGTGGTGTCCAGGGCAGAGTGTGTGTTTAATTGAAAAGTCTTTCAGGTAGTGTTAATTTTGTAACCGAAAATAGTGACGAGAAATATTTTCCCTGCGACTAAGACGAGACAATGACGGGACGTCACGGATATCAGTGAACAGCGGCCGTGGTGAAATCAGCATGCATAACCATAATAATCGCCCAGTTTTACAGCCTTTGTGGTAATTGTTACCACATGTTAACATAATTATGTTGTGATGTATTTTATTTTATAGTTAAACCGTTGCCAAACACATTAGGCTAATAGGTTAGCAAATGTCCTATTGATTTGTAGTAAAAAAAATATGTTAAGATAATTATTTTGCGAAAAAGCCCTTAAAAAATTATTTTGTCTAGACTAGATTGACTGTAGGGTTAATTAATAATAAGCTAAAATGTTACGTTTTCATTGACTAAAACTCAACTAAAATGCCCAGACTTTAAGTCGACTGAAACTTGACTACACACAAATAATATTGACTAAATATGATTTAAAAAACTATCAGGGACGTTAATCCTGGGACTAAGACTAAAATTTAAAATAGCTGACAAAATTAACACTACTTTCAGGTCTACTTGGGGGTTAAAATTAAGAACAGAAGATAGAGATGTGGGGAAAAACATTGATGAACCACGATTCCTGGCTTTGTGTGTCGATTCATGCATCACAAAATAAAAACTTTAAATAATTTAATACATTTATAACAGAGCTGCACCAGTCAGTCAGAAATTGGCTGGAACTGGCTTAAAAATAAAATAAAAAAATTATTTATTTATTTATTTATTTTTTAAACTTGATCAGCCATGACTGGTCTTAACCGATTTTGTGCAGAGTCAGTAAAATGTCACGGTTTCTTTATATTCCTACAGGTACAAATAGTACTTTCTGAACTATTCACATATTAGCATCCCTTTTTTTTTGTAGATGACCGATATGACAGAGTGCTTCTTAGTAAAAATGTAATAAGCTACTAGGCTTTAGATGATGATCTCAGGAATCACTGACCGGTTCCTCATATGTGGCGTCCGCTCCAGAGCCAGTCTCACTTGTTGATGATTAACTAATCTTCAACATTTCATTACTAACAGCTGGCTTCTAGTTACTCTCTTAATGATTGATGGTGTATAAAGGCTGTATGGGGGGGAACAAAAAGCATGACAGCTCAGACAACTCAGGCAAAAGGCATGAGATACCAACGGGGTGCCAACCAAACACACTGTACAGACACTCATACACCCTTCATAGACTGTGGGCAATCAGGAAACATCAATCAGGCTACAAAGCATGTTTTTGTGCAGTGTGAGGAAACCAGCATACCCTGAGGAAACCCACCAAGCACAGCGAGAACATGGGAAGTCTAATCACACAGAGCGGAGAGTGAGATTCAATTCCAACACCCAACCTTGGAGTTGTGAGACGACAGCGCTGAAAACTAAGCCTTGAAATTCAACCTCCAAAAAAAAGACACACATTCCTCACTCCTTGAGGGGGAAAAAACGTTGTTTAAGATGAAACATTTTGCCTTAGCAAAGACCTGGTTGTCTTACAGTTAGCTCTTATCTGTAAATTATTGATTTTCTTTTTTTTGTGTGTGTAAACGAGCCCTTCATCCATATACCATCAGTCAGACTAAAGGAAAGCCGTGAACTTCATAACAGAAGATCGGTTAAGACGGTTCTGTTTTCAGCTAATGCAGACAGCTGTTCTCTGAGGACTTAGAGTTCAGGACTGGAGTTTCCTACAGCCTACCTGAGCCTCCAATAATGAACTGGACTCAATTTTAATTTAAACACATCTCCCATTATACTGAACTTCCAGTCTCACACAATATGATGCAGATCAATCCCTGCTATCCGTTTTACCCAAATGAGAATGGGTTCCCTGTTGAGTCTGGTTCCTCTCAAGGTTTCTTTCTATTACCATCTCAGGGAGTTTTTCCACTGTCGCCATCGTCCTCGGCTTGTTCTTATCATTTTGATTCATACACGTTAACATCTCATATAAACTTAAATAATTCTTTTGATTTGTGTAAAGCTGCTTTGCGACAATGTCAATTGTTAAAAGCGCTATACAAATGAAATTGAATTGACTTTAAATAATACCATAATAAAGCGCTCAGGTCTTTCTGGATAAGAGTCTACCAGCTTAGCATGTTTTTATCTGGCAGTTTGATTCCACCGTTTTGCTTACAAAACTACTCCAGATAGTGTTTGAATCAGACAGTGAGCTGATTTCCTGCACTTCTGTTTTCTTCAGGTTGTTCCATAGGGAGGTGATTTGAGTTCGATTCAGGCTCTGACTGGGCCATTCTTAAATTTTTACCATCATTTTATTCATTTTCTTACTGTTCTTGTGATCTTCAGAGGTCTGCAAGATTTGTGCCAGAATATATGGGGATTTGAAGCTATCCATGATTCCCTTTATCTTGACTTTTTGTATAGCGCTTTTAACAAAGGCCATTATCGCAAAGCAGCTTTGCAGAATCAAAAGAAAATTAGTATTGAGTATGAAATGTGAGAAAATGTGTATGAATCAAAATGATCAGACTATAGAGCTCCATGGCATGTTGGTTTGTGTGGAATGTTTGGGAATGTTGATTGCGTTCTTGATACATGATAAGCGGCTGCATCTTAACAAATGAGACATACAGAAAGTGACCAGTGCTCCCCAGATATCACTGAAGCTTCTTTAAAGTTGCTGTAGGTTTCCTGACTTCTTGTTCTTTCATAATTTCTGGAGAGACGTCCAATTCTTGTTAATGCACACAGGATGATGATGATGGTGACCTTTTCATGGAAGAGTTCTGTACATACGTTTTTGTCGTTTCCTCATATTTTGCTTCCAAAGAACCAGGCATTCTTTCTTGTATGATTAATGTAGTCATGAGAAACAGTTCTCCAGGCTTTCTGAAGCAACTTCTTTGCCTTTCATTTTCGGTCCTGTCCCTGTACCTGAGCCACTTCAGAGGAATGTTTGTTATGCCATGCAGGTTTGTTACGCCATGCAGTGAGCTTATGAATCATTTAACCATAAAAACACATCTAACTTAACTTAAGGCATGAACTAGTGAGGAACGGGTACAGATGAGGAAAGACGATCAGGCCGGTGATTAGTATACAGTTGATGCTGAATAATGCAGAGTGATTGGAACAGACGAAACGAGAAATGAGGTTGCTGCTGAGGTTGTTACAGAAATAACCGATTTTTAAATCGTATATTTAGGCACTTTGCAGCCTGTCACAGTAAAACACATGTTCTCATTTCTTTAATTTTATCCAACATCAATTAGTTTAATTTAATATGAAGAAATCAGGGAGGGCTCATCAGAGTAGAGAAGAGAACTTTTAAGAGGCTTAAGAGTTTCTATAGCAGAGGACAAAATGGCGGAAAAACTAAATATTCTCCAAACACTAATCGTAAAACACTGCTCTTCTGTCCAATTTGGATTTCTTGTTCTTTTACTTCCTTCCATCTCTCTTAGATTGTTGGCTACATACCATCCAAAAGTGGTATAGACTGTCCTGCAATCATGTAAATTGGTAAAAAACTGTGACATTTTGTTCCCATCAGTCTGAAATGGATTACAAGTAATAAAATCAGTATGGTAAATAAATGTAAGAATTTAAATATAGTAACAACTGCGTTTTTAAGACACATTTTCAACATTTGGCTGTTTAATTAACTTTAAGATATTTAGCCTATAACAGAAACTTTATAAAGTAGCCTGTGGTCATGATTATACAATTTCTTTATATAATTTAAAGACCTTTACAGGGGTCAGAGGTTATTTTTCATCAACCAATCACAGTCTTTGAATTGCTGCCACATCCCTAGCAATGAGGTCAACCACACCTCCTCACTATGATAAAGGATTTTGTACTTTCCTTACTCTGAGTTGCTCTGAGAAGTTTCCTAAATCACTTTTCGTCTAGGACTCCATGTTAGGTGTTTTTAAGATAAGATAGGAGCTCTCTGAGAAAATTCTAAAAAGCTTTGTGAATACGGGCCCTGATCTATTTACATCTCCTGAGCGATCCGCTTCGATTAATAAATCCTACAGAAGCAGCTAATAAGAATTTATTATATTAATGCCAGTAGTATAGTAATTACTTTTCAGTGCGCTCTTATCTCGTGTTATTATTATTTTTACGTTACGCAACCTTTTCATTCTCTATAGGGGTGTGTAAACTTTTTACCTACGTTCCAATTTGAAACCGATCCATCACGGCTGACATTAATGAGTGCATTATGTGTAAATTTACACAAACTCAGGACTTATCTACAATATGAAGTGGATTTTTATGAATATTACATTTCTTGGGTAAATACACCCGTGAAGGAATGATTTAAAAAATAAACAACCCGGCAGTAGCGACGTCGGTGTTAATCGGTTCGTTCTGATTGTCCTTATCGCCTGAGCATGATGCATTGCGCGTAATGATCCGTCTCTGTGTCCACGCGAAAGCGTGTGCAGGATTTGGCCCGTGGAACACACAGAGATCCAGCTAGTGTGCTATCTGTTACCTGAACTAGTTTGCACAAGCAAAAGCATCTGTACCACCGATCAAAGTCCGCTTTGCCAGACTGTAAAAGAGCCGTAGCTCGCTTATCTTTAGAGATTAACAGAAGAAGAAGGAAAAAAAAGAAACAGCGTTGTAAGGGTGAGTACGGTATGTGGCGTGTCACCGCGCTGTAGAAGAAATTAGCGAACGCTAAACACACATTTAATTTAACCTGTCCGAGCACTCCAGCAGGAGGAGACTCGCCACATGTGTTTGACTGTTTATTTAATTAATAACCCTGAAAAACGTGTCTTAGACGTGGATGAAATCAGAATCCGTCGCTCCTGAAGCTGAACTCTGAGGCGTCTCTGAGGAGGAACCGAGTTCCTGTAGAGAGTTTAAGGAGTAAAGTATTTCCACATGTGTGTTTGGTTTACGGCGTGTACGTGCTCCTGACGGGACAGTGTGTCCTCGGTGTGCTCCTGCCCCCTTCACCTCTGTGTTCATCACACACTGCTCACGTCCACACTCGCCGTACACACGGCTTTGTCCTTCTCATTACAGATCATCTGTCTGTCTACCTTCTGTGTCTCTTTTGCTTTCTTTCTTTTTGCCACTCTTTCTCTCACTGTCTTGCTCTTGCTCCGTCCCTCTCGTTGTCCCTCCCTTTGCCGTGATCTCTCTGTCTCTCTTTGTCTTTTTTGCTCTCAGTTTCTCAGTTTGTCTCTGTCTCTCTGTGTCTGTCTTCTTTCTGCCAATCCCTCATTGGTCATTTGTGTCTCTTCCCTGTCTTTGTCCTTCTCTCTCTCTTTCACCCCAGTCTGTCTCTCTCTGCTTCTCTGCCCCTCTCTCTCTGTCCATCTTTTTTTCATCTGTCTCATTTAGTCCTCTCTGCCTCTTTCATTCAGCCTGTCTGTCTCTTTCCCTTACTTTCATTCAGCTTGTCTCTGTCTCTCTCTGTCTCTCTCTCCCCCCTCCCCCTGATGGTAGCAGGTAACACTGGGCCTATTGTACTGCTTCGTATTGTGCAGTACTCAGTGTCAGTGTCCACGCTGTCATGGCGACACACAGAATGACCGCATTGAGAGTTGAGGCGTGTAACAGCGCCGGCGTCCTGTCGGCTCGGTTTGCGCTGCTGCTGCCGCTGCCGCCGGTGTCATCAGGTGATCATCTGGTGTGCCTCGTAATAGGGGGCAGGACCAAACCTAACTTCAGATCAGTGACGTCTTTAAAAAAAGAAAAAAAAAACAGTAATCAACTCCCACGTGCTCCCTGTGGAGCGCCAAAGGACACTTAGAAATGAAAAGGCCGCTGTCGAGGCAGAGGCGTCTCCGCTGTAATGCTGAGAGCTGCGCCGTGCTCGTTTCCCTCCAGATCACTTTTCACTCTGATGTTCGATATGAACATGAACTGAAGAGTTTTTACACACGGGAAGTTTTCAGTGATTAGTCACAACTATCAGTTTTCTTAAAAAAAAAATTTAGGTATAAAAAACAATCGAGTCGTGTAAATGATTGCTGTTCAGGGAATGAATGAACGCGGTTTCCGCATTACACTTTATAACACTTTTTTTTATGTTGCACGTGTGTGAGACTTTGTTGAGTATTTTATTGTGCTGTGTAAGTAATTCCCAGTTCTGTAAACGTAATTATAGCTCTGCAGTATGTGTATATGGTTTTCAGGACCTGTGTTGCACATGCTCGTTTATACACGAGTGTATTTATTAAAACATCATGCTTATTATGTTGTGTCATGAACCGTGCCACCAAGGCGGTTCTGGAGCTGTGACTTATCAAGACCAACTAAAAGTTTCTGACTTTTACCATCTTAAAAAACAAAAAAAAGCATTTTTACTCGATATACACTGGGCGGCTCAAACTCTTTCTAGTAACGATAAATCCAGGAGCAAAACCATTTTGAAATTCGCCGCTAGCATTGCCGTTATATCAGAGATGTACAAGGACATATACAGTGACGTAATGACGTGACTCTCAAGCCCATAGAAAAAACAAAGCCAGGTTTTTTTATTTTTTTGGATTTTTCCCCGATTTTCTCCCTAATTTAGTCCTGTCCAATTCCTCCCCATCACTAGGGGGTTCCCACATTAAGGCTACTACCACTCAGCCGGGAGGGCCAAAGGCTATCACGTGTTTCCTCCGAACCACGTGACGCCAGCCGACTGCATCTTTTCGAACTGTTCGCTCGCGCACCGTTGGGGGCGGCATAACACACTCGGAGGACAGCGCTATTCGCCCCCTCCGTTGCGCGAGCTCACAGACGCCCCTGACTGGCTGTAGAGCCGTGATTAATGTGGGAGCACTATGTACCACTATCTCATCCCTCCCCTCTGAGAGAGCTCGGCCAATCAGCTCTCTCTAGACCTCCGGCTGCGAGAGGTTACAGCATCACCTGGGATTCGAACTGGCGATCTCCGAATGATAGGGCGAGTGCTTTTACCACTGCGCCACTCGGAGGCCACAAAGCCAGTTTTTAAGAGGTTGAACCTATTGAACTGGCTCTGAACCGGTACTCTACCAGACGTGAACTAGCACCTGGTTCACTTTGGTGGAAAATGGCTATCTGATATTTTTCAGATCGGATCTGAGGCACTTTCGTATGCGATTCTAGATGTCATGTGACAGATCAGAATTCCTGGGACTTTTTGTGTCTGATGTCATCAATCAGCACCGGCAGCACAGGGATTTCACCAGCTAAAGCGAGCAGCATCTGACTTTCTTCCTTCATCTGGACCTAAAAAAAAAAAAAAAAAAACAGTCGACGTCTTGGCATCGTCCCAAGCAAAAATCACATGCATTGTTTGAAATTAATCAGCAGTCGAACAAATATGACGTGTTTAAACCCAGAAGTGCACATTTGTGCCAGGGCAGGGGTAGATCAGTGGTTAAAGTGTTGAATTATTAATCCGAAGATACCAGGTTCACACCCCAGCACTGTCAAGCTGCGAGATCAAAATGTAAGTCACTGTGGATAAGGGCATCCGCCAAGTGCTATAAATGTAAATGTTTAAGAAGATGAACGCATATTAGCACATTAGTCATGATTAGTCTGATTAAAGTCATTTATAATCATGAGTGTGAACGGTCATGACATGTGATTTGACCCAAAAAAATTACGCAGCTAATAAATAATTGAGTAATAAATAATTGCTTACATTTTAGTGAAAATAAAATCCTTGCACTTTTTTCACGCTATTTTTAGAGTGATAAGGTATCAGCACTGTCTGAGGGGGATTTGTCAGTCTGATCTGGCAACCCTGGTGAGCACAGGAAAGTTCAAGAGACAATTTGAGCAAGTGAAAATATGATTTTATTTTTTTGCCCCCCACAGTAATCATGACTAAATATAATGGCAAATATACGGAGGCAGAACAAAAACTGTACGCTCAATATAATGGTTAAACTTTTTTTTGACCCGCGGTTTATTTACGCTCCGAAGCGTTCCGTACGGATCAACTCGCACCTCTCACCACGAGGCTTATTTTTAAAGAATATTTTTAAAGGAATATTTTTACAGCGACAACATTTTCTAATTCTGCTCATGTCATCTCAAATGCTAAAGATAAAATATACTGTGTATGCTCAGGTAAGGAGATAAGAATCATGAACACTAATGAAGAAGAATCCTGGAATGTAAGGTTTCACTCGTGTCTTGTTCGGACACTTTGTTACTCCACACTGGCGATATGACACGATCATATTTCTATACTGATAAATTATCACAGAGCTTCTACAGAGATATTGTGTTTATTTGTTTCAAGTCGTAAATCCATCAGAACATGCATCCACCTGAGATCTTCATTTTTGCAATATCTCAAGAACGAGTGTTTTTAGAGTTTGTAGGATATGTAAGGAATTATCATAATCAGCTAATTATTTAACTCTTAGTAACTTAACAAAAACTTAATGAGACGTTCTCTGGAATTTCCTTCGGAATCTATAAAGTATCTATCTATCTCATTCCCATTCTCAAGAGCTCAACATGTCCATGTCTAGAGCCATTTGTCCGTCATGAGTAGGAAACCTTAGCAATGATTTATACAGAATTATCACACGAACTCGAGTCGATTGAGATTTTGGAGTTGTTCCAGATAGGCCAAAGGTTACTGCAAGTTTTTTTTTTCTTCAGTAGCTTCCTTCCCGTTTCAGGAGTGTACTGGACCTGAGGGAGGAGGAGGACAACATCCCTGTCATGTTCTACTCATCATTTTATTCAGGAAAATATTTTCGAATGCGTGGAGGATGCGAACGCGAACACATCCTCGTTCAAAATATGAAATAAAACAAATAAATGGCTCAGCGTTCGTAAAGCAATCACAGCGATTGAGCAGCGAGCACTCTGCTAAGCTCGATTTACACTTCCAGTACACCTCCATCCCTACGAGGAACAGAAAGATATTGTATTATAAGGAACTCGTAACCTTTTAATGTCAGGAGTCTCACGTTCAGGTTCTTTGTTGGAGGCCTTTCTTAAAGTTGTTTGCTTATGATAAGCTCGCTTTGGGTGAAGGATTAAAGGAAAAGATTTGCTACTGCTAAAATTAGCCGCTTCGCTGAAGAGTTAGGAAGCACACTCTGGTGTTAATCAGTCTGTTTGTCTCTCTTGTCTCTTTCCAGATGATGTCCAGGCTGAGCGAGTGGTTCTGGAACGAGCGCCTGTGGTTCCCAGTGGGTTTGGGATGGGCTGACCTGCAGGACCGCGACGGTCTCGTCTACGCCAAAGGCTCTGATCTCTGGGTTACGCTTCCCATAGCCGTGGTCTTCCTCATCATACGCCAGATATTCGAGAGGTTCGTCAAGACCGGCATCTTCAGCCCAAATGCATCGTTTTTTTCCTCATGAGTTTGATTAATAATTGAAGCCATGATGATGCCCAGCTTTTAGTGATACTGAATAAAGGAACGGCATAAAAATCGGAAGCTTCAGCACTCAGTACAGAATCGTTTATATTGTTTATCGGGCGATCACCGGCCACGCCCAGTCAAACTGAAAACCAGCCCATTCTGTTTACAGAACCATGGACTGGTTCATCTCTATTATAAACGTAATAGGTTTTTTTTTTTTAATTGATTTTGGATTCAGTGCTCCCATACGCAAATGACCGAATCGAGTTTTACTCCCCACCATGTCTAGATAATTGGTAGAGAAAATATATTTTGTCAGGATTCTTTTGTGCGGCAATTCAGGTAGCGGTGTACTCACTCGACAAATGTTTTTTTGTAAAATTATTTAAAAATGTATACATGTTCACATTTGAGGTTAATTATTCAGTAAATTAGCTTAGAATTGTAACAAAAAAAATAAGAATAATATCAAATTTAGAGTATTTATAGAATCTTGATACTTATAGAATCGCTTTACAAATCGCATAGGTATCGTAATACGTTGTATGTGTTACTCCCTGGTGATGCCCTAGAAATTTTATGCTAAAGTACATTGAAAAGGACATGAAGGAAACCTTCACCTTCACATTATAAGCATGTGCAGATACTTGGTTGGTAATCAGTAATATTCAAGAGGCATCATATTATCATGTCAAATCCCACTGTTTTTAAAGTCTCGTTCTTGAAGGTCTTTCCAGTCTGCCTTGCGCTAGGATAATGCGAAAGCAAATGCAGCGCTACCTCGGCATACAAACGCCCCGGGTAACAAATTGTCGACTTAAGAACTTAAATTTTACAAGGAATTCGCCTCTATATACGAAGAACTTTCATGATGCGCGCGAACGAACCGAATGCCGGCTAAATTGTGCGTACATCCGCGAGCCGTTCACAACCGGTTTGCATCAGTTGAAAGCTACGTTTAAATTTTTCTTTGCGGGTTTTTTGTATTTTGTACAAGATCTACGTAGTGAAGACATAGCACTGTGCGTTTTAAGAACGTTAGCAAGGACGGTATCAAGAAGAAAACAGATGCTTTCAGTTTGGTTTTTAAAGCAGCCGGTGCCAAGAGGAATCATAAATTAAGGTTAAGTGAGGTTTAATGTCTATTTATCAGGTTTCTTAATTTTTTAAAATGTTTTTTTATATGCGAAAATCTGATTTTGTGTTGGAAATTGGTAATATTTGTGGGCGTCGCTCAATATAAAATTTCGCCTCACGAACTCGCCCCTTTGGAGCAGATTAAGTTTGTCCGCCGACGTACAGCTCTAAGTGTTGGTGCTTAACCTTTTTTGATAATTTTTTTTCTTTTTTTTATACACCATGAGTGTGTCTGACGTGGAAACTATACAAGTTGTAGTAATCGTTGTGAACTTGCAGCACTGTGGCAGTCCGTCTCGCCTCAATGATGGGCGTGAAGGAGAAGGTGAGAGTCCGGGCAGCGCCCAATCCAACACTGGAGTCGTACTTCTGTACCACGAGTAAACATCCAGGACAGGTATTTCACACATCATTCTGCATAATTGTTGATAAAGCAAAAGCAGAAATTGTCTTTACCATTTATGGAAGAAGTCTCCAGTTTCAGGGCTTTATACAGACATAAACTTTTAAACCTGTTCCTGTAAGTTTTCTATTAAAGCAAAGTTTTTGTTCACCTTGACAAACTGTTTATATATCATATTATAATTATTTTTTATATAAAATATTTATGTTCTCTTGATCAAACATGCCATGATGCATCACACAACATTAACATTGTTGGTTAGTTTCCTGTATCATTATGTTTTATTCCTTATATATACTGTAGCAAAAGGCTGTGTTTAGATTTTGAAAAAGATGAGCTTGACGTTATCTTTTTCTGTTGTCAGATAATATTTAGCTAAATTCATTTATTTATTACATAAAGAAGCATTAAGAACATTTATATTGTGCAATTAGTAAACGTTTGTGTAAACAGGTTTAATAACCTTGTATTCTGTTTATATTTGATGAGATGATAATTGCAAATTTAAAGATTGAGTCTGACTTTTTTTTTTCTTTTTTCTTTTTTAACTCTTTCCTGCATCTGTCCAGAGTGTGGTGGAGAGTTTAAGTAAACAGACAGGCTATTCCCAGCAACAGGTGCAGAGGTGGTTCAAGCGACGGCGCAACCAGGAGCGACCCAACCAGCTCAAGAAGTTCAGGGAAGCGAGGTACATGCAAAACATACTCACAAACTTAACACAGGATTTACATACAGGTGATAATAGTAGGCCATTAAAACCTTTAAGAACTCTGTGACTCAGACTACAGAATATTAGGGCTTTAACTTTTCATATAAAGAACAGGACAATAAAATTTTAAGAAAGAGTAGACATTTCTTAGAGAAGACATTTAGTGCAGAATGGACTAGTAAAAAAAACAAGCTAATTAATTCAAAATAGATATGACATGACCACTTCAGGTATCTGAATTAACCACCATTTACAAATAAAACTTTTTTTCTGCTTCTTTTTTTTTTAATAAGACGACTGAATAGCAAGAATGGTTCCCTTTTAATGCTTAACTAATAGCAACATGTTTATTAATTATATAAAATAAGGTACCAAATATAAAATAAGGTGGATATTCACTGGCAGTAACAGTAATACAGGACAATAATACTTACCTGTATTAATATGATAATTGCAATATTACATCTCAATACAATATTACATACAATATTACATACATATATTAGATTGCTGTGCAATATTTACAAATGCTCTTGGGTCATATTTAGTGTGCAATAATGGCATATTTGGTGTATTCATTTCAAGTAATCAAAAGTTTAGTGTGCAATATGTTTTAGGACTCTTTATATTTTATTCAATTTTCTTTTAATTTTTTCCTTTCTACTCGATAACAAGAGTGAGCAAATGTAACCAAGAATAAGCAATTTCTCTCTGGGATTAAAAAATCCCAGAATCTGAATCACATACAGTAGAATTTATATCTATTTTATGCTGGTCTAAATGTTATGTCCAGGTCATGTGTGAAACTCATCTCTTTTATAATCTGAGTCCTGGAATATGGCACATGCCATCAGGAAGAGAAACTCCATAGATGTCGTCACCTGGTGATTCAGTACATTCAGGTGGTCAGCTGACTTCATTTTATTGCCACATAACGTTGCTGAGTCTAGACCTGAGCGATTGAAGCAACACCAGATCATAACACTGTCTCAAGAGGCTTGTACAGTGGACACCGTCTTATTTTCTTGTGGCCAAACACAGATGTTTAGTCGCACACGTATGAGAGCGTGTGGACATGCTCTTACTTTCATTAAACATAGCTCAGCTTTCTGCTGTCATTTTCTACGACTCAAATGGTTAAATGATCTCCATTCATGAGCTTCGACACAGGTTATCCTTCCAGGTTTAAATAATGTATACGACAGTTCTTAACCCAACTCCAGTCATTTCAGCTGTTCTTATTCCCTGATGTAGGCGGTATTTTGACCTTCTGTTAATTTCAGTTGATGGACAAATCCACAATTTAATATTGCAGGGCTTATAATTAGTGTAAAACATAACATTTATAAATATTATATTATATATTAGATATTATTAAGGTACATTGTAGACATGTTTTTCTCCTTTAATGTGTGTGTGTGTGTGTGTGTGTGTGTGTGTGTGTGCTTTCAGTTGGAGATTTACCTTTTACCTTCTTGCGTTTTTCGCTGGCCTGGGTGCTCTCATTGATGTGAGTACATCTGAATTTGTCTCGAGGTCAGAGGATCATCATCATTATGTCTTGGTTTAAATATATAAACGTGCATGTGTGCGTGTGTGTGTGTGTGCAGAAACCCTGGCTCTACGAAATGGAAGAGATGTGGAAGGGCTTCCCAGTACTGGTAATATCCTCTAAGACGAATGATAATCAATTATTTCTTTGTGATATTTATCAATGAGTCGCATCATGGGGCAACTACAACTGCCGTTATTCACAGACATGCGCTAAGGTGCCATCTTTCCAACAAACGAACAGAACCAGTTATGCTTTCCTTCACACTGGGACACACAGCAAGAAAACACTTGAAATATTCTGGGGTAAGCTCTTAAACTACGCGTCGTAAGTAGCAGTCGTGGAGGGCCGAAGTCCGGCGCAGTTTGATGATTACATCACCGAGGCTTAGGCGGTCTGGCAGAGCAGAGGAATGACCCTTGTCTCCAGGAGAAATCAATTATTCCAACAACTAAACAGCACACATTTACAGAAGTCTCTTGAGAACTTCTGTGGTGACACATTTTCAGACCTGCAAAATTTAGATGTTTTTTAATTTTTTTTACTTTTTAAAATATTTTTTTATTTTATTTAATCTGATCCAGAGCCGAATTCTTATTGTGAAATATATTTCCTTATAGGAAATAATATAAATGCAGATAACCCCAAAATATCACCAAACTATCAAAATATTTTGTAAAGACGTAAATAACGTCAAATATGAAATAAATAGAAACTAAACTGCTCTGTCTTTTATTATTATTATTTTTTTGTTTCTTGTTGCCATGCTCTTCTAGCTGACATTCAAATCTTTCACAAAATGCAAAAAAACGAAGAAAAAAAAAGTAAACTTGTTTCGCTCGGCTTTCCACTGATGCAAACAAGTTTTGAGCGGCTCCTGGACGTACACGCGTTCGGCTCGGTCACCCGTATGCCAAAATGCTTCATATCCTGAGGCAAATTATTTCTGTTCATAAGGTGAAAATTTTTATATGTGTATTACTGTATCTACAGTAATAATATATATCTATTCATCTTTTTTCAGTGTTTAATATGACCGAAATAGGTACATAAATTTATGTGCACCCCTGACCAACACACCCATTTAAGGTCTTCCTTTGACAAAGTTTGAATCACAGAATTGTACAGAATGTCTTTGTAAGCTGTAGCTTTATAATTTCCCAAGAACTAAGAGGTGCAAGCCTGTTCCAGCATGACGATACTCCTGTGCACAAAGCCAACTCCATGGAGACACGGTGCGTTAAGGTTGGAGTGAAAGAACCCGAGCGTCCCGCACTGACTGAACTCGACTAACCGAAAAATCGACAATCTGACATGAGATGCTAAATAAGCACGTATGGGTGATGTGATGGTCTGGGGCTGCACATACGTTTAGCTCTTTTTTTATAGCAGTTTTTTCGAAGAAGCGTGTCAGAGGTAGAATTTCTCAGAATGGGATTAAATTATCAGGTTGTTGCAGAGTGGGTTAAGAAGAAAATATTTTGCGTGCTAATAAAATCACCAAAATGCCCCAGGTCCTAATGTAAATCTAATCCTTTTCTCTTTGTCTCTTCTCCTCAGACTCTGCTCCCGTCTCAATACTGGTATTACATGATCGAGCTGGGTTTTTACATTTCACTCCTCTTCAGTGTCGCATCAGATGTGAAGAGAAAAGTGGGTATAGTTTTGATTAATTACAGTGTGGATTAATGTACCGTATAATAACCATTATGATTCACAAATGTTACCAGCACTTATTTTACTATCGATGACATCCTTTAAAGCTCACACATTAAACAAGGTCATAATTGTGTGTTAATGTTCCGCAGCTCAGATCATACTGCCTGATATTCTTTTTTTGTTTCATTCCTTTTCCAAACGCGTCGTTTCAGGGTCTGTCGCTTTAAACAGAACGTCCCCTGAACAGCCCTTTGAAGAAGTGCACCTTCCTAGCCAATCAGAACGCAGAGAGCGGGAAACGCCTGGAGGAAAAACAACACGTCGAAGTAAACAAAAGGAACAATTTGTCAGAGATTTTGCAAAGATGCAAAATTCTAGCTTACCGATCATCAGTGTTTAAAGAAGATTTAAACAAGAGGGCCCTTTACACATTATGACATCGGTACTTTCATGTCTGTGATGATGACGCAATAACCAAAGACATTACAGCGTCTTTGGTTATTGCCTCATCGTTATAGACATGAAAGTACCGATGTCATAATGTGTAAAGGGCCCTCTTGTTCATCTAAGGATTGGACTCTGCTGCCTTTAGGGTGTCTGAATGTGTGTGAGCGGCTGGGCGCCGGGCGTGACCTTTAAACTTAACCGAAAAATGGTTAATAATTTTCTGTGAGAAATGAAATTTTTTGATGTCATGTTGAGTATCAAGTGACATCACATTTGGTGCTTTTTTTTTTTCATCTTAACATAAATTTGCACCAATCCTAAAAAATTGTCATAATTGTGTTGGCATGTCTCCGGGAGACGACAGCACAAGGTGCTTGGGCCCGCTCATCGTTGCTTGCAATTATATTTATTCCTTGAAATTATCTTAATGAAGATTTATCCTGCTACAGCATATAATACAGGCTACGGTTAGCATTAACATTAGCTAAAATGTTACAACTTCCACACTATTCAACTTTACTAGTTTATAGTGTTAAGCCTGTTTAACCAGGCATCTTTAACTCATTTAAAAGCACACCACACCACGCCAGACTTATCTCTTAACTAATACCTCCTAAATAAATTCTAAATATAATTTCAACATCACATTACATTACATTGGTATGTGCAGTATGACTTTTGACGGACTTTCCGATCCCCAGCGGCTTTTCTTTATACTTTACTGAGTCCTAGAAGTGACAGTGAGTTACTATTGCCCCATATATATCAAACGCTCTGTATCGAATTACGCCTTTAATCATATATTCTAAAAACTGAATGTGATTGGGAATAATACATGCTCTTTGTGCATGAGCAAACACAAGGAAAAGCGATTTGGTTATCAAATTAGCTGAAGAAATACCCTGTGGGCCCGAACGATAGACCACAAGAGGCTGGAAATTCTTCACATAATTGGCTTCATAGAAATTTTCTAATGATTTTTCTTGATGATTTAGATCATGATAATTGTACGATTGTTGGATGCTGTAAGTCCTGACCCTTTACATTAGCTGCAATATTAAAGATATTTGTTCGTTTCGATGTCGCTCAGAGCTGTAATTGGTTGTCGTGTAGAGTCACCGTGCATTATTTTATCGATCTAGCTTCATCGTTCGTTTCGAGCAAAGTTCAAGGTTTAAAGTAAAACTGACCGCTCCGCTCACGAAATGAACTCCAGCCGCATCATCAGTTGAGCCACAACTCTTTCTTGCGTCATCTCTCCCATGAAATCTCTCGACATTTTTTTTTTCTCTCTGACTTTTTGTTGTTTAACGAAGCAGCTTTCAATTCGACATTTTATTCGAATTTAAACGAAAAGTCGACTAACGCTTGCTTGACAGGAGAGGATGATGAAAATGCAAAACAAGTGGAGCAGTTCAGTCCTGTGAGGTTTTCCGTTTTATTGGCACACAGATGTAGACGAGGCGACGGAGCAGGAGAAACGTTCATGTTTTAGGCAACTAACTTCATGTTTCTGGCGACTGGGCAGTATTAAAATTTTTTTTTTTTTTTTTTTTTTTTTTTTTTTTTTTGGGACAAGGTTATGTAAATTGATGCAGTAAAGCAACAGATGCAAATGATTAGCCTGAGCAAATTCACATAACATGGGATGTCCGACATGCACCAGTTGTCTAACGTCTGTTCCTGAAACAGCTTCAGCTGGATTCATCTTCATGTTTTTTTCCTAAACAGTAGTAAAGTACAATCAAGAAAATATGTAAAACATCTACCATACATCTCTCTCTCTCTCTCTCTCTCTCTCTCTCTCTCTCTCTCTCTCAGGACTTTAAGGAGCAGATCGTCCACCATGTCGCCACCATCCTTTTAATCAGTTTCTCCTGGTGCGTGAACTACATCCGAGCAGGAACTCTGATCATGCTGGTGCACGATGCTGCAGATTATCTGCTTGAGGTACAGCTCTCAGCATCAGGGTTTAAGAAGTCAGGGGTCGACTTGGTCGCAGGAATTTTTTTTTCCCACCTGGACGGGATTGCCGGTTTATTTGCAGGTCAACACTTGATGCTCAATTTAGCATTGCGAATAACAACTCCCAGGTGGGAGGAAGTTGGGGAATCTGGCAGAAACCCAACACACACACACACACACACACACACACACACAAATTTACACCAAACACACGAGGGAGAACATGCAAAAACTGCACAGACGGTAGTAACCTGAGCTCTTAGGAGCTGTGAGGCTGCAAAACAACCTGCTGTGCTACAGGCTTTAAACTAGAGCGGTGTTTCTCACTGTGTGGGCTTCCCCCTAGTGGGCTGTAACGGTAGTGCAGGTTATTTATAACAAATAAATAAGACACTATTAATTTGTTTAAAAAGTAACCAGATCTAAGAAAAACAAAGCCATGGGAGTTAAACATAGTTCGTCTTAGACTTGTGCGACTTTTTGTGGCCTAAAAGGGAATAATAATGTAGGAAGAAGCAAATTGCACTAGAAAAAGTTTAAATAAAATATCTAATGAAAAAAAATTCAAATGTGTGAATTATATGGGACATGCAGCAGCTGAAATGAGTGGAATCAGCAGTGGTATTGTCCATGTTTTAAAGCGCAAAGTTAAACCTTATTTATGTGTAAATGAGAAGCAGCAATGTGCAACATGCGTGTCGATGTTGTGCTGATAACAGTTGTGATTAAAGGTCCGGGGCGGCAGTATGGTTAGGTTTGGGAATGACTGATTTTTTGTTTTTTACCGTTGTGTATCGTTGTGTCTAACAGTGTTTGGTTAGTACAATAACCAACATGTCATATAAAAACAATTAATTAATTAATTACAAATTGACTACCAGTATCGGCGTTGTCAGTGGCTAAGAGGGAAGGGATGGCTCCATGACTTCTTCCTCATGATAAATCTGTCTCTTCAGGCTTATTATGCTCTTGTGTTGCTGTAAAATATTCCAAATATAACTTTGGTTTAAAATAAAAAAATTTAAAAAAGCCATCCACTCTTTAAAGAGTTCTAATGCTGTAAAGTAAAATGCCACCTCATCTGCCCCCTGGTGGAATCTCAAAGACATGACACTGAAAAAAACCCTCTTCTCTCTCTCTCTCTCTCCTGCCCTATTACAGTCTGCCAAAATGTTTAACTACGCCGGCTGGAGAAAGACATGCAACTACATCTTCATCGTCTTCGCCGCCGTCTTCTTCATCACAAGACTCGTCATCCTTCCGTTCTGGTGAGAGACTCTTTCCTCCTGATGAGTGTCGTGATCTATGTTTTTTTGGTTATTTGATGATTTTTACATATTTTTTTTTTAATCAGATTTAATTCCTTAATTAAATTAGTATTTTAATGCACTAAATTCAGTTTAGCTGTATCCCCTTTTGTGTGTTTCTCTTTCAGGATCATGCACTGTACCTGGGTCTATCCAGTGACCATCTATCCTCCATTCTTCGGTTATTACTTCTTCAACGGGCTTCTGCTGGTGCTCCAGTGTCTGCACATCTTCTGGTTTTTGCTCATCCTGCGCATGGCCATCAAGTTCCTCCCGGGCAATGTGAGCCTCTCTTACGTTTTATCCCCTCTCTCTCTCTCTCATTCACATGTGCTCTTTTTCTCTTTGTATGTTTTTATCCATGTTCTAAGCCCATGCAGGTTTACTTGACCATCACCTGAACTTGTCTCCAGAGCTAATGCTGAGGGCTCGTCCTAATATTTGCTGATCATAAATTCAGCATGGAAGGAGCGCAGCATACCGTATACACTGCTTGTCCAAAAACAAAGGCGCTCACACTCTTAAGATTTCAGTCAATCACTTTTAGCTTTGATTACAGCATCCATCGTGGTGTCCAGGTCATGTGTGAAGATGATTCCTCATGCTCCCAGAAGCACTCGTTCACAATCTGGAGTCCTGTCCACATTTCTTCCACAGAGTTGACAGTTCAGCACTGTCCTAACAGATTTTGAGAAGGAGTCTTAACCCAAGACTTAACCTTATAATTTCAAATCTCCTTGGTTGTTTTCTTTGCTTCATCAGCCCAGTAATTTGGCTAATTACTATTATTATAATTTTTTGCGCAGGTAGTATAGTCCCCTTTTCCAGAGCAAGACGCTGCCAGATAAGTAACTTAACAAACTTAAAAATAAACAAACTCAAGAGACACTATGACTAAAAGCATATAAATCTATTCAATAACATTTCCAATTTGTCATTGAGAGAATTTTTTGCCTGATAGATTTTATTAATAATTGATTTAACACTCCCATTTCACTGGTATAAAATGAACAGGGGCAGCTCTGATGGAGTTGGACTGCAGAGAAGGTCACTGGTTCAAACCACTACACCACTTAAGTGCAAGACTCTGAACCCTCAACTGCTCAATTCCCATGCCAATTAAATTACTAACAACAACCCCCCAAAAAAATGTTCATTGAGATTTTCAATTGCTTCTCAGTTTGTTTGTTTTTTTCCGTTCCTCTAACTTTACCTCACTGACTTCTTCGTTACGCAGCATATAGTGGAAGACGAGCGAAGTGACCGAGAAGAGACGGACGACTCGTCGGAGGAAGACGAGGCGCACGAGAGCAAGAGACACCCCAAGACGAAAAATGGGCCGCTGCAGAACGGCCACTCTGCCTGCAACAACAACCACCACCGCAAGACGGAGTGACGGGTACGAGGAGGAGGAGGAAGGAGAGAGAGGAAAGACAGGAGAGGATTAATAGAGATACCGTCCTCTCCAAACACACACGTACAAATAGATTGAGGCATGGTTAGAAGTTACAATTGACCAAGTATCCTTAACCACAACCGAACACTAATCTCGTAAAGAATTTAAGTAATAAGTCACGCCCTAGATGAAATGATCATAAAGGTCAATCTTTTTTTTTTTTTTTTTTGGTTGAAGAAAATGCACTAAAAAATTGTAGTAAAATTTCCAGAGCCAGTGAATCTGAATCGTCCCTGATCTGCTTTGTGTATGTCCTGCCTGTTTTGCCTGGTTAATGTGAAACACTCAGTCGCCGCTCGTCTCGTCTCGTCTTTCTCCTGTTGTTTCTCCTCACACCTGATCACTATGTAAATATCTGCTAAAGCTTTACCAGCCTTACGAGTTTACCTGAAATCAAAATCAAACACGGAACTGTTTGTGGCCTTCAGCTGCATCTCCGTATATACATTCCTAGTGTATGTATGAATACACACACACATGCACACACATTCTCTCATGCTGTCGTCAGCCCTCCTGTGTGTACTGCCCAGTTGCACTGTATCTGCACCACCCTACTGCCCTAGAGTTGATCTCGTGTTTTTTGAAGACTAGTAATGAACATCTCTGCCTAAACATACCTGATGTGAAGCCGCGCAGAACAATTAGTACTCTCTTAAGCCCGGCTCACACAGGAGGCCCCGCCCTGAAGCCAAATGGTTAAGTAGTCCGCCTTTAGTGCCTTATATTTTGTCTAGTCCATTCGTCCAGTTTTCGCTGTAATCGGAACTAATTATGTTCGTGCCAGCATTGAAAAACCAACAAACAAATAATAATAATCATATTAATAAACAAAATCATCTCAGTTAAAAGTTTGCTCATAGTCAAAGACGAGAGAAAAAAAAAACCTTGTGACATTTCAGTCTTGCTTATTTTTTTTATTGTAACTTCCCTGTTGTTTTGTCTTGCTCTTATTGTTAATACTGTACTCCTGAATATTACTCTGATTAATTTGATTTTACTGTTTTATTGTTTTTTTTTATGTTTGTTTCCATTTTGTTATTTTATATTCGTCATCCATGTTTTTTTCTTCTTTTTTTTCTCGTTAAGATTCCAAGAAGTTCCAGTTTTGTTGATAATATAATTCAAGAAAAACAAACAAACAAGCAAAACACCACAATATCTTCGTGATCAATTTAGGTGTTGAAAATTTTCAAGGTGAAATTGTACATTCTGGGAAAATGCATAAAGGCTTTGATAGGAGGAAAAGAAAAAAAAACATTTCCATTAAAAACAAACAACTTCTGTAGCAACATGTTAAGAAAATAAAAATGTTTTACCAAATAACGTCTCAGAAGGTAGCAGGTCGTCAAGCTTTCGTGTGTCAGTTGTAGTATTAATACGATGAAGAGTCAGTATTTATCGCTCGTTCCGCCACCGGATGCACTTTATAACACTTGATGTATAGAACTAAAGCCTCAAAGTAAAGGTTGAAGTGCTTGATAGTCGAGTCGATCTGTAACACTATGCGTCTGTAAAACTCGTACGCTTCAACGAGGCTGATCTAGAGCTTTATGGGTGTAAACAGGGCCGTTAACAGTCCCACTCAAGCGCCGTACCGCTCTGAACTCTAGATTTACATCCAGTGTTGGAATTAAAGATGAGAATATACCTGAGAATAGGAATAGGAAAAAAATATATGATTATGCATAAGGTTTACATGTTTAATTTTCTGCAGCTAACGAGTGTCGTCGTCTGGTTTTAGGTTTCCTTACCACTTTATTTCTTAAACGCGCATTTTAGTTACCTCGCATTCATGCCAGTCAGTTTAGCTTCTTCATCCTAAACACTGAAAAGCAGTCATGTTTGGTTTAACTGGAATGAAAAAAAAAAATTACTCCAAGGAGCAGATGAATCTGAAAAAAAGCAAACCATAGCAAAGCTGATGTAATGAGATTTAAAGTCTCAGACTGCGTTTACTCTGTTGTTTTTTTTTCCCTTTTTTTTAATTCTTGTTTTTTTTGTCATCGTTCTTGCCTTGCCTTTCTTTCTCATGTAAAATAATCACCCCTTATAATATAATGCCAAAAGCAATCCAACCAAATAAATCCTGCCATCTGTTGTCTACATCCATGATACACACAAAAACATGATCAGTGTCGCAACTGCCAGTGTTTTTATGTTGTACTTTGTATCATATGCAATTTAAGATAAAAGACTGTGGATAACCAAACCTTTCGCTTTTGTATCTTTGTTTTTGTTGTGGTTTGGGAAAGAGGGTTGGGGGGTGGAACGTGATTTGTAAGTCGTTCCTGATTGCTCCTGAACCATCCATGTTGTTCTGTTCACTTTACGAAGCTACCTTCTAACACAAGCACAAGGCTGAATCCCAAATCCTTCTTTAACCCTTGGTGTGTGGTACAAGTGATCGTACATGCTACATAATGCACTAGCTTTCTATTTAACCCTATTTAGGATTCAACCCCAGAGCCTGGACAGTATGTAGCAGTGCTGGTATTCCAAAGTGGAAGTTTAAAGTAAACCTTGTAAGTTTCTCAGGACTGTCCACCACCTGCATCGTTTGTTCTCAGCTTTTTGGCTAAGAATTTAAAACTACTTTCACCCCTGTGAATTCGCCGGCTCCACCAGTCGCTGGTAATTAGTTCCAGCCGTGAAAGGATTTGTGTTGGAGGAGCGAAATAACTGGTTAAATAAAGACAAATCAAAATCTCACACACTCATTCATCGTCTATAAGGCTTTATCCTGGATACAGGATTGCGGCGGTCCTGGAGCCTATCCCAGAAGACTGGGACTCGAACCCAGTCACTGGGTTAATTAATGGGTATCACAGTGGCTACCAAAGTTCAGCAGGTCTCGAATATCTCATGTTAATACATACTCCTGGGATGATATAGTACAGGCAGTTCCATATCATGTACTGTGTAACACATTTGCATGTTCCATAGCTAGAACCACCGCTGTACAAAAGTATGTACCATATTAGAACCATATAGTATAGTGTGGTATACTTATGAGTATATAAGTACCATGGTACCTTCAGCATAATAAAAAAAAAATTTTGGGGGGAAGAAATACAAATCAGTGTTAAGGGCGTCCGATCACCCATCGTCCCCCTGAAGCGAGGTGTTCCCCAGGGATCTGTTCTTGGCCCACTATTATTCACAATTTACATAATCCCAGTCTGATCCTTCAACGTCATGATCTTAACTATCACTTTTATGCCGACGATATTCAACTTTATTCTATCTGTACACCTAGTCCATCTGCCCAAATTGACAAAATCTCTGCTTGCATGAAGGACATTAGTGATTGGCTTAACTTAAATTTTCTGAAACTTAATATGGACAAAACTGAGATAATTTTCATTGGAACCCCAGCACTCACCAGCAACATTTCCGCCAATTTCACCTGCGAGATTGCTGGCTCTCACATCAAAACATCTACTTCGGTCAAAAATGTAGGAAGTCTCACATTAAATCTGTCCCTAAATCTGCATTCTACCATTTACGCTGTATTGCCTAACTGCGTCCCTTCATCAATACCAAAGACCTTTTCATTGGTCTATCTGCCAGTTCCATCTCCAGGTTACAATCATTTCAAAACTCTGCGGCTAGAATACTCACTCATACTAAACGCTCTGCTCATGTAACCCCAATCTTGTATGATCTCCATTGGCTCCCAGTTGCCTACCGTATTAAATTCAAAATTCTTCTGCTTGTTTTTAAATCTTTAAATGGCTTAGCTCCTCTAAATGCTCTCTACATCCTGACCCGCTCACTACATTCTTCCGATTCTGGCTTTTTGGCTGTCCCTCGGTACCGCCTCTCTTCAATGGGGGGCAGATCATTTAGTGTTGCTGCACCCAAACTTTGGAATTCTCTACCACACTCTCTCCGTTCTGTTAATAACATCTCAGTATTTAAATCTTTACTCAAAACTCACTTTTTTCCTGAATGTTACACCTTCGATTCGTTAAATTGAACTCCTCTGCTTGTCTGTCTCTCTCTCTCTTTTTTTTTTTTGTCAATGTCTGTTTGTATTATCTATTTTTGTTTACATTCATTGTAAAGTGTTCTTGAGCTCTGGAAAGGCGTTATATAAAAAATATATATTATAAAAAAAATTATTAGTGTATCTTTAATCTTCACGAAATCTTCGCGATGCATTATGAAAAGTTTTTTTTGTTTGTTGTTTGTGCGAGGACACAGTGCTAACCACTGCGCCAAACTGTGCCGCCTTGAATCGTAATCTGTTGAAAATAAATGCCGTTTGTGGAACTGTTGTATAAAAGCATCATGACACTCGAGGAAAGTCCACACTTCTTCTTGTCCAAGTTTTCATTTATCAGAATTTACGTAACACTTGAGAGGAAGAGTTAAAAAAATAAAATAAAAAAAGGAATACCCTTAAACCTGAAATTCTTTATCATGTTCTAAATAAAACACGTTTTGTAGTCTTATTTAAAACTTTTTTCAATTAGATGCTGATCAGTTAAATTACACATTGTAGCACAAAAGATAATTAAATCGATCCATCTACTTGTACACGACAAACCCAATTCCATGTTTCACACCAAATGCCGAGTTAATTTTATTCAAAGCACAAGCCATAGTCACACACTGAGGCATAAGCTTTTACTATAATTGACCTTGGACGCCTTTCAGCTCCTGCATTGATGTCTTCGGATCAGTTACCGTCATAGTATTGTTGAACTTTTGTGTGAGGATAGTGTGTATGTGTGTTGGTAAGGATGGAATCCTGGAACTATAATCAGTAGCAACACTTCCAGAGAACAAGCCTATCTGTCTGTCTGTCTGTTCCAGACGTCTGTGTTCCTGTTTCTCAGCTTCCTCAACACCTGAACTCCATGCGCTCCGGTGCATCCCTCTCACCCCCTGCTAGTGTAAACAGAGTACCTCTGCAAAGCCTTATTGAAAGAAGAGAAGCAGATTCTGATGTGATGTGTTTGTGTATGTGTGTGTGTGTGTGTGTGTGTGAGAGAGAGAGAGACAAGTGAGTTAGCATTAGTGTTGTTGAATCCCATTACAGGTTCAACTACAGTAACTTGCTTATAGGAAATTTCCAAAGACATGAACACAGAAAAAACATCATTTTTTTTCTTCTTTTAAATGTGCATTATGATGATGACGTGAAGGATTTTGCTTGTGATTCTTTCCAATTAAATACACAGTAAGTAGACAGAACTGTACTAATGAATGTTTGATATTTCTTAATCTTGAGGAAAGTACATTAAAAAAAATCTTTCTTTCTTTCTTTCGAATCACGTAGTTCATACTATAATTACTCATATGATATTTGATATGATATTACGATGACTTTACTATGGAAGTTGCTTAATGATTACAGACATACTGTATGTTATTATAGACAATAATGTTAATATATGTATTATGCATTGAATGCAAGATCATTGGTTTCTGAATTTCTCTTCATATTGCCGGCATGTTACTGGATTCAACTTTGTACTGGACCTACAGTATAAGAAATTTTACTATATGTGAATGTTTAATATAATACACCATAGTATTACAACCATTACTATGGTGGACTCAAAAGGACTTTTTAGGCACTTCAATGTAAATACTATGGTAATTAGTGGGTATCACAGTGGCTACCAAAGTTAATACATGACAGTACAGGCAGTTCCATACCATGTATAACATATTTTTGACCATGTTGCATAGGTAGAACCACCGCTGTACAATAGAATGTACCATATTAGAACCATATAGTATAGTGTGGTATTCTTATGCGTATATAAGTGTAGTATATATAGTATATAAGTACCATGCAGCATGATAAAAATGTATTTTATGGGAGGAAATACAAATCAGTGTATCTTTAATCTTCAGGAAATCTTCGTGATACATTATGAAAAGTTTTTTTTTTTTCAGCAAATTGCCAAGAATTGGCCCATGCGTTCATAGATATGGCTTGGATAATTACTGATAGAAGCCTTCTCTATTCTTTATTCTCCATAAGTGATGCAGACACACTAGCCTCGCTTTCTAGGTGATCGGGTTTCGTTACACATTACGTAGTTGGCACCTGCACCTCATTTCTGGAGTTGCTTTCATTAGGCATTTACTGAATTTGACTAGATTTCAAAATATTAGCCTAGTTTGTATGGTTTCATGTTTATTATAAATTATTACAATTAGATTCTTTTATTTTATTTTATGCAGCGCAAAGATGGGGTTTCAGTGATCTCTGCTCAGTGCATTGGTTTGGAAATGAGTCCACCTGGGTTGAACTTTCCTGTACACAGAACCTGATCCCAGGCAAAATGCTGAGAAGACAGAACCAGAACTTTCTACAGATTTCTTACTAAATAAAATGTAATAAAAGCTAATTCTGCAAAACATACCATATACACTTGATTTGTGCAAACGTTCATTAGATACCAATGAATTTGACAATATAAGACTCGTAAGACTGTGTTGGAGTGAAACATCTCCTAATTAGTCCGTGGATCAGTAGACATTTCAGCTAATTACCGAAGAGTAGGATCACATTCCTGCCCCCCCCCCCCCCCCCCCCCCAATGGCATCTAATTTTACATCTAGCCTCCAAATGGTACCAATGTTTAATCTGGAACAGTAGACTCTGTTTCCTTTGATGAGCGACATCATTTCCTCTGAGGTTCATGTTTCTTGGTGGCGCCTGGTCATTCCCTGCGCTGTTTCAGCACTTCTCCCTCCCTCTGGAGGTGTTGGGGTGTTGGGTGCCTTGTTTTGGTTGGCCTGGATGTTTGCCCTGCCTGAGAACAAAAGGCTAGGAACCTTTGAGCTAATTTGAGCTCTACACTCATCACTATCCAACCTCCTGTTAAACTATTGATAAGAACTTAAATGCCATTGGGAGGTCGGCCTTTCGTGCTATTACGGTGATGAGATAGAAGGAACAGGAGGAGAGGAGTGTTGTTAATATGTATTAAAGAGGATCTATTATCAGATTTCCCCTCTATTGTGACCTCATATATCACAAGGCTCGGTACTCCCCCTGGCTCGGTACTCAGCTCTGCCCAGTTCTGCCGTTCTTTGGGTGCCATTTTAAAGAGCTACAGTAAATAAGGTTAGCGGGTGGACGCTAACTTCTAATGCCTAACCTACATTAGCCTTCTATGGTCTGTTAGCAGTTAGTGTCTAATGGGTTACCTAGCCATATTCAGCTCTTGCTGTGTTTTAACTGTTGTATTGATAAATATTGAGGATGCCATCATACATTAAAGATCTGGACAACACTTTCCCTCTTATTTTATTATGCTGGTGGTAAAAACCTGATAAGAGATGAGAAATGCTTTATAAGATCCTGAAATTTTCCAACCCAACTAGCAGGGGAAATGCACGTACAGTACAGTAATAGGCAGAGCGAGGATCTCCAATGAAGTTGAATAGGTTTGTATGATCAACTCTTGGACCTTGGTGCAGGATTACATGAAGTGCAAATAGTGTAAAACCTGTTTTGTGAATCTCCAATATTTAACTTTTTCATAATATTGAAATTTTTTTTGAGATACTGAATTTTGGGTTTTTCATTAGCTGTAAGATGTTTCATAATTTAAAAAAAATTACTGAAATAAATAAACTAATTCTAATTTATTGAAATGTACCTGTATTTATTTCTCTCTCTCTCTCTCTCTCTCTGTCTCTGCGCATGCGCGGTGCGGCAGGGAAGCGAGTGTGGCGTGTAGAGCGCGTGAGAGCGATTGGCGTTTTGCCAATTTTCTTTTTGCTTTTTTTCTCGCCATTTATAACATCTTTTGGCTAAATCTATCTTTTTTTTGTGTGAGTGCCTGTGTGTGTGCGTGTGCGCGCGACTGTGCGTGTGTGTGCGTGAGTGTGTGTGTGTGTGCGTGTGTGTTGCTGGAGCATGGCGGCTCAGAACACACAGCGGTTTGAAAGTTTAACTCGCCGGCACGGTGTGCGCGTGGTGTGCGCGGCGAGTTTAGAGGAGTGTGTGTTAGCGGTTGGTGATGTGGTGGGACATGAGAACATCGTCTCTGCTTCCCGCATGAACAGCGCTGTTGTGACGTTTGTTAATAGTGTTGATAAAGCGGCTAAACTTGTACAGAATGGTATCAGTGTTAATAACGAGCACATCCTGGTTTCTCCCCTGAGCTCCCCAGCCAAGAAAATAGTTTTGTCCAATGTCCCTCCCTTCATACCTGATAGTGTAATCGCTGCAGAACTGTCCAGATATGGAAGACTGGTCTCCCCTATAAAGAAAATCCCCCTGGGCTGTAAATCCCCTCTGATCAAACACCTGGTGTCTTTTAGGAGAGTCGTTTTTATGATTTTTAAAGAGGGTGTAAAAGAGCTAAATGCTGTTTTTAAATTCAGAATTGAAAACTTTGATTACAGTATATTCGCCTCCTCAGACACTGACATTAAATGTTTTAAATGTGGTGCGATGGGACATCTGATCCGTGCTTGTCCCGAAAGACAGAGCGATCCTGGTGCTTCTGAGCGACCGGGTCACGACGCGACCGTGCCGGGCGAGGCCGCTCCCCCTGCGACTACAGCTCGGCCGTCTGCTGAGGGACCCGGCAATGCTGCCGACCCAGAGCCTATAGAGACCGAACCCCAAGCCCAGCCTGCAGTCCAAGAGTCTACTGGAGCTACATCAACACCAGAAACAACGAGCTCGGCCAAACCGGACCGAGAGGAACTCAACGTGACCCAGCCGGCGCCGGAGAGGCCGAGTACAGCTGATAAGGTCACAGAGGGTTCGGGTGCAGCGCTGGAGCTACCTGGGCTCTCGGCGATGGGTACAAGGGCGAAGAGCCGCCAACTGGAAGCAGCAGCCGCACTGTCACAAGGGGACGAGGCGGACATAGAGATGGAAGAAGAGCCCTCCTTCAAGGCACCAAAAAGGAAAAAGGACCGGAAAGGAGGAGGAAAAAAACTCCCCAAAAAAGACCCCGAAACGGAGTCAGACAGCGATGGGTACATCTCAGACTCTGTGCTGCTTCTCACCGCAGAGGAAGAAAGAATGCCAGTCGTACACAGCGAGGAATCTATACATGTTTTTCTAGAGAAGACAAAAAGGGGCTCAAAAATTAAAATAGAAGACCACTTCTCAAGCAAGAAACAGTTCATTCATGACGTCAAATATTACAGAAAACAAAAAGTTTTCGCTGAACTTGAAATCTTTAGACTAAAAAAATGGATTACCAAAATAAACAAGGAACTCGCTGAAGAGGAATTTTAAGAATGATTTTTACTCCGTGCTGGACACTGGTATGTCTTCTTTTATATAAAACTGTCTTTTTATCTATATACTTTTTAATGAGTGAAGTAAATATTGCGAGCTTAAATATAAATGGGGCAAGAACATGTGAAAAAAGAGCCAAACTATATGAACTACTAAAACAGAAACATGTTGATGTGGCTCTACTTCAAGAAACGCACAGCGACTCCAAGAACGCTGTGGACTGGTCCAAAGAGTGGGATGGGCTCGCGATCCTGAGCCACAATACACCACTGAGTGGTGGAGTCGCACTGCTCTTTGCTCGCAATTTTATACCGAACTCTTACACAGTAGAAGAATTTTTAAATGGGAGGCTTTTAAAAGTGAGAACGTTTTATGAAAATGAAGTTTTTGTTTTTATTTGTGTGTACACTCCCACCAAGGCAGTAGAGAGGATGATGTTTTTAGACAAATTAAGCAGCATAATTAATGACTGTAACTCTGCTGACATTTTAATTCTGGGTGGAGATTTTAACTGCACAACTGACAACCTGGACAGAAACCATAGAGAACCTCACATGGCCTCCCGTAAACGCATGTGGGAGATGATGGAGGCCCAGGACTTGAGTGACATATGGAGAGACTTAAATAAGAAACAAAGACAGTACACCTGGGCCCATTCCATAGAGAACACGCTCTCACTGGCAAGACTTGATCGATTTTATGGTTTTAAACATCAGCTGTCTTATTTTACTAAATGTTTTATTGTCCCAGTAGGCATCTCCGACCATAGCATGGTGCAGTGCACTGTCAGTAGGAAAAACCTCAAGCCTAAGAGCGCCTACTGGCATTTTAACACTGTGCTTTTAGAAGATGCCAATTTTATTGAGTCTTTTACCTTTTTATGGACCAGTCTTAAATCACAAAAAGCAGATTTTAGCTCTCTACAGCAATGGTGGGATCTAGCTAAAGCACAAATAAAAGTCTTTTGTCAACAGTACACACTCAATGTCACAAAAGACATTGTTAAATCAATGAGAGCGCTAGAGACTGAAATAGCAGAACTCCAGTGTCTAGAGACCGAAGAAAATAGAAGAAACACTGAAAACCTGAAAAACAAAAAAGCCCTAATGAACGACCTACTGGGCACTGCAGCACAGGGGGCGCTGGTCCGCTCACGGTTTAAACACGCAACGGAAATGGATGCTCCTTCTAAGTTCTTTTTTGGTCTGGAACAAAAAAATGGACAGAAAAGAATCATACATGCTGTGCGATCAGAGTCAGGGGATCTCGTATCAGAGCCCACTGAGATACGCAAGCAGACACACGGCTTCTACTCAAAGCTGTACAGTAGTGAGTGGTCAGAAGCACATGCAATGGAGGAAACCTTCTTGAAAAATCTGCCCAAGCTGTCAGAACAAGCTGCCACTGACATGGCGGCAGAACTGACACTGGCAGAGATTCAGAAGGCTCTCCAAGGCCTGAAGAACGGGCGGGCGCCGGGTATAGACGGTCTCCCTGTAGAGTTCTACAAGGCATTTTGGTCAGTAATAGGACAGGATGTACTAGAGGTGTTGCAAGACAGCGTGAAAGGAGGAAAGCTCCCGGTGAGCTGCAGGAGGGCTGTCCTGACCTTACTGCCAAAAAAGGGAGACCTGACGCACCTGGGGAACTGGCGCCCGGTATCACTGCTGTGCACTGACTACAAACTACTCTCAAAAGCATTAGCCTCAAGACTGACAAAGGTACTGGAGCAGGTCATTCATCACGACCAAACGTACTGCGTGCCTGGTAGGTCTATCTTTGACAATATACATTTCATTCGTGATATTTTGGATGTCTCTAGACTCTTGGATCTAAAGACCGGTCTCATTTTACTGGACCAAGAAAAGGCTTTCGACCGGGTTGAACACAAATACTTGTGGAAGGTGCTGGAAAGTTTTGGGTTCAACCCAGGATTCACCACAATGATCAAGACATTGTACAGTGACATTGAGAGTGTACTGAAGGTTAATGGTGGTTTATGTGTCCCTTTTAAAGTACACAGAGGTATTAGACAAGGCTGCTCTCTGTCAGGCATGTTATATTCTTTAGCGATCGAACCTCTTTTATGTAAACTAAGAGAGCAGCTTTCTGGTTTTAATATACCTCATTTTAATATTTTAACCTGTCTTTCAGCTTATGCCGATGATCTAGCTGTAATGGTGAACACACAGGCAGATGTGAATCTTTTAACTGATGTTTTACAAGATTTTAAGGTTTTATCATCTGCTAAAATAAACTGGACTAAAAGTGAAGCCATTTTAGTAGGAGAATGGGGAGGCGACCAGCCCACACTACCAGGGGGGTTAATGTGGAAAAAGACTGGTTTTAAATACTTGGGTGTCTACCTGGGCAGTGCTGAGTTTTTAAACAAAAACTGGGATGGAGTTGTAGAAAGCATAAAAGGCAGACTAAGCAGATGGAAGTGGCTGGTCCCAAAAATGTCTTACAGAGGACGAGTGCTGGTCATCAACAACCTAGCAGCATCGTCCCTGTGGCACAAACTGGCATGTATGGACCCACCACCAAACCTGCTAGCAAGCATACAGGCCCTACTGGTAGACTTTTTTTGGGACAAACTGCACTGGCTACCGCAAAGCCTTCTTCACCTGCCGAAAGAGGAAGGAGGACAGGGCCTGGTGCAGCTAGCCAGCAGAACTGCAGCCTTCCGTCTGCAGTTCATCCAGAGACTTCTCACCGGAGCGAGTGATGAAGGATGGAGAGCGGCAGCCTACACACTCCTACGCACGGTGGGAGGACTTGGGCTGGACAGAACTCTGTTTTTAATGGACCCCACAGCACTGGACACTACTGGATTACCTGTATTTTATCAAAGACTTTTTAAAATCTGGACCTTTTTTAAAAAACAAAACAAAGGAAACAAAACATTACACTGGCTGCTGGAGGAGCCCCTAGTCTGTGGAGGGCAGCTGGACATTTCTAGTCCAACCACCCCAGCACTATCCAAGACCCTGATCTCCGCAGGGATCGTGACACTCCGGCAGCTGGTTAACATCACCGGACCAGACCTGTCTCGAGCAGAGAACTTGGCAGCACAGCTGGGACTTCGGTCTCAACGGGTCGCCAACCAACTCCTGCATCGCTGGAGAACCACCTTAACGTCGGAGGAACGCGTTCAGCTGATGGAACACACAAGCAGCGAGACCAGTCCTACAGAAGAGGAACCTTTTCCACAGCTGACGATAACTCCAGACCTAGATGATTATGGCGGCCCCCTCCTGGAGCTCGAGGGTGAGGAAGACATGAACTTTGAGACAGTGTCTGGTAAGGTTTTATACAAAGCTTGTGTAAAGGTCTTAAACAAGAAAAAACTGAACGGGAGGGTAGACACCCCATGGCGCACTGAACTGGGTTTTAATAATGATTTTAAACCAGAGTGGAGGGCACTGTACAAACCACCATTAACCAAAAAGTCTGCTGACCTCCAGTGGAGGATTTTACATGGAATTGTCTCTGTGAACTCTTTTATCTCCATTTTAAATCCTGAAGTCACACAGGAATGCCCCTTTTGTTCACAGAGAGAAACTGTTTTCCATGCTTTTATACATTGCTCCAGGTTGTCACCTTTGTTTACCCTTTTAAAACACATCTTTTTATCACTGAATGTAGTTTTTACTCATCAGCTTTTTATTCTTGGTTTTAAATACGTCCGGAGAAACAGGTTCAAATGCCAGCTTATTAATTTTACCATTGGTCAAGCCAAGATGGCAATTTACATAAGCAGAAAAAATAAGCTGGCACAAAGTACAGATTGCAACCCCAAAAAGATCTTCTCCAGACTTGTTAAATCAAGAATTTTAATTGATTTTAACTTTTACAAGAGTATGAAGGACATAAATATGTTTAAAACCATATGGTGCTGTGAGGAGACCTTGTGCTCGGTAGAAGATGACGAAATCATCTTTGCTACATATTTTAACTGAAAAAAAGCACAATAACTATATGTGTTTTTAAAGAAGGACTATAATGTAAAAAATGTCTTATTTATTTATTTATTTATCTATTTTAAATCAATTATTTATAAACGCAATCCTTTTTCTAGCTTATAAAACAAAACTTGTAAAATAAAGGATTGTAAAAAGTCAAAAAAGTCTCTCTCTCTCTCTCTCTCTCTCTCTCTCTCTATATATATATATATATATATATATATATACAAAGTATACAGTACTGTATGTAATAAAACCTGTTGTCCCTTTTCACACAGGAGATGTTAACCAGTGTGCCTTTCTTCACCTTAAGTAACCCAGACACCAAGTATAACTGAAGGCTGGACTCTAACTGGACTTTGTAAGTTTTCTATATCAGCACAACTTCCGCTTCATCTCTGACACACCTCGTTAAAGCAACAAACACATCACGCTGGTGTACTGGGTCATGAAGAGATTAAGTTAACCCGGGAACCAGTAACGCTACTACAGCTGATACGACTTCACCGAGATCCTGAGCGTCATTTCTACAACATGGACCATCCATCAAAAACACAATCTTCTTTAGAGATCGATGTGGATTTAGGATTTGCGCTCTTTTTCCTCTTCCTCCTCTGCCTCTTCCTGGTCATCACAGTCGTCCGCTGTGCACAAACGGTGGTCGACCCTTACGGCTCCATCCCCACCTCCACTTATCAGGAGGAGCAGATCACTAACTGACGGTTGCTGTGGCCCATCCCACGTAGTGAACTCACTGCAGGTGTTGGGCCTGAGATTTTGTGAGGACCAGACGTGCAAGTTTGGAGGAGTTTCGATTAGTTACATAAATTCTTACTCTCAGATTTGTTAAAAATCTTACTCTCAGAGTTTTAATTTAAAAAAAAAAATCCTCTTTTGTTAGTCGTTTCAAGTCTTATAAAATTTTTAATATTCATGAGTTAATGTTTTACATTAAGGATTAAAGAATTTTAAGATTCTTGACCTTGTTTTTGTGGAATCGAGAGAATGAATGGCACTGTAAAGGAAATGATGCTCATGCCAAATCAGTGTCTAAGACTTTTGCACAGTCATCGACTGATTATACTCAGACCAACTCATCATGCCGTGCTTGAAGTCACACACACACCTTTTTTCTCATTTGATGTTAAAAATTGGCATCGCATCGTGCTACTCTCATATTGTATGATAACATAAAAGACAGACTGAGTTCATGAATGAGCAGGTGTTCCTATTAAAGTGGACAGTATGTTTATTCAATATATTTAAAAGATAACTCTTTTTATTTCTCAGAATATTGTATGCCTTTTTAATTATTCATGTCACTGTACATAACGTTGGTGGTGTGTCATGGTGACATTGTCAGCTTCATGAAAATTATTTTCAGTACCAATAAGATCTCAGATTTCTTCTCTATTCACAAATAGTTGTGAAATGAAATGTATAAAACACGTCAAAGTACGTATAGCATTTCTAATATGTAGTCCAGCTTCAGTACACACAACTCTAACATTCATTCCAGGAGTTAAAAATTTGTGAAGCTTCCAATTATGGTCGACTTTTTCATTTGAAGACTTTTTGAAACTATGAACCTCTGTCATAACATGACATACTGGGAGTGGATGTTATTAATGATGATTATTGGGTTCAGACTTTGTGGATTCTTAAAAGTTCACTTAAAGAATTTAAAAACTGACCACGTCTTCTTTCAGGTGAGATGTTGCCTGTACACATGTCCTGGAAGTGTAGCCTACTTTTAACCACACACAACTCCTGAAAACAAGGAACGGTGAAATTGAGAACTAAGGTGTAAATCGATCTGTTCGTGTGGTGCACCGCTGTCCTTCAGTGATCTGTCCTGCTGATGTGGACATTAGTACATCACACACCTCACAGTGACAGCCTAAACATGGATAAAATACAGAAACGGTTTTTTTTTCTGAGATTACACCTGCAGACTAATTTATTAAATGATATTTAATCATGGCTACTGACAAAAGGTTCATGGTTGACATTCAAATGGGTGAATTCCACTGAACTGGAAACCACAAAGCATGGAAAAAGTTTTCGTGGATTTTTGAAAAGTATATTTATATTAGACTAAACATTAAATAAATAAATAAACATGCTTGTTTTCCATAATTGTGATTTGTGGTCATTCCTATGAAAATATTTAATCATTTATTTAATTACTCACACAATTGAAAACTAAGTGCACTCAGAGTTTCTAATTCAATCTGTACAGTCTTTAATTTATCCTGCATAATTTATACACTTCATACACTTTTATTTAAATTCTCTTCTATTTAGCAACATTGTAAATATTGCAATTTACTCATCTTTTTTTAATGTATGTTTTTGAAGTTCATATCCTTAATAACTGTATTGGAATATTCTATTTTTAATTTAACTGTACTCTCCAGTGGCGGCACGGTGGTGTAGTGGTTAGCACTGTCGCCTTGCACCGCCAGGGTGCGGGTTCGATCCCCGGCCAGGCTCGATTCCCGTCTCTGTGTGCATGGAGTTTGCATGTTCTCCCCGTGCTTGTTGGGTTCCCTCCGGGTAATCCGGTTTCCTCCCACAGTCCAAAGACATGCAGGTTAGGCTAATTGGCGTTCCCAAATTGCCCGTAGTGTGTGAATGAGTGAGTTATGTGTGTTTGTGTGTGCCCTGCGATGGATTGGCACCCTGTCCAGGGTGTACCCTGCCATGTGCTCTAAGTCTCCTGGGATAGGCTCCAGGCCCCCTGTGACCCTGAATACAGGATTAAGCGGTACAGATGATGAGTGAGTGAGTGAGTGAATGTACTCTCCAGTGCAATTCAATTCAATTCAATTTTATTTGTGTAGCATTATAGTCATTGTCGCAAAGCAGCTTTACACAATCAAAAGAATTATGGAAGTTTATATGAAATGTGAATGTGTATGAATTCAAAATAATAGGATTTATTTCCTTGTTTTTATGTCAAGGGCAGGTGTATAAGCATTTTCCTGCATATAATACTCTGTATGGCTGTGTATGTGAGTTCCACAAACTACATGCTTATAGTGCCCTCTTCTGGTTGTGAAATTGCATTACACATGACAAAAATCACAAATGCACAAATGAAAACAAACAAACAAAAAATGCAATTGATCCCCCCACCCCCAGAATATTTCATTTATTTATTTTACGCATTAAACAAACAAACAAAAAAATAAATGATATAAATTATGCTTATTTCCCATAATTCTACTTTGTGGTCATACTTATTATTATTAAATGATAATAATAATAATAATAATAATAATAATAACTACTTATGAAATAATGATAACCAAAGGAGACAAGTCTGTACAACACTGAATTATCATAATATACATATTTGATTCTACATACTCCAAACCTAAAAAAAATACTAAATAATTCATTAGTTAACACACCAACATAATAATAATGAAGTAAATTAAATAAAAACTTTAATGATACAGATTTGTTGGCTTCAGCAGTGTTGCGCATGTCTTCTTTTAAAAGGTAAGAAAATGTTCCAAAAAACTGTCCGCGAGCGTACGTCGTGCTCTGCGCATGCGCTGAGAGTAAGCCCGCGCGCGCGCGCACGTGGGTGTAACTGTGCGAGAGAGAGGAAGCGGGTGGGGGCGGGGGTCGACGTCACAATCGGGGTCACGTGTGAGCGACTTCCCAGTTTAAACAGTTGTATAGAAGGAATCAGAAGCATCACTGATATGTGACTCTGAGACAAAGACAGCGATGGAGATCTGCAGAAGATTTAAATGTATTTTTTGCTGTTGGGGGAATGAGAAGGATCTGGAAATGCAGACTCAAGTGGAGGAGATGCAGGCAGCGTTGGAGAAAGCAGCGAGAGAGATAAAGGAATGTAAGATGAGGGAGAAAAGGATAATGGAAGATAGAGACTCGTTGGGGAGGAAGCTGACGGAGCTGGAGTCCGTTATAGCATCTAAGCAGAAGCAGTGGGAGCGGGACCTAAAGCACTGGGAAACCAGACTCGAGCTGAAAAGCTTTGAGTATAATGCTTTAAAGATACTATGGGACGAGCAGAGGATGGTCGCAGAGAAGGAGCGAGAGAGTTTTGACAAGGAGCGAAACGAACTAAAGAATAAATTTCTACACTTCGAGGCCTCTTGGGTTTGTGAGCAGACCTACGTGGAGCAGGTTCAACCGGAGGCAATCTCCAAAGTGGTCCAGCAGTGTGACGACAAGTTCGAGGCATTTCTGGAAGGTCTGCAGAGCCGTAGATAGAGTGAATCGAAGGGATAGATTGGGGAGGGTGGGTTTACTTAACATTACCATATTTGGAAGGTGCCCTTTTCCAGAGTGGTCTCTCAATGGTTAAAGGGTCCAGAGACTAACAATGACCGAGCTCAATGGTTAAGGCATTGGAATATCCATAGGAAGATCCCAGGTTCAAGACCCAGTGCCACCAATTTGCCACTTTTGTGTTCTTGAGCAAGGATCTTAACCATCAAATACTCTGCTGTAGAATGAGATAAAATGTAAATCAGTCTGGCCTCTATATATCTTGTCATCAGCTTCTTTCAGATATCTTGCTGGATAACTGGTGACCGATCGTCCATGTGAATAGAGAAGAAATCTGAGATCTTACTGGTACTGAAAACAAGATTTGGACATCGCTGCTATATGAAGAACAGTGCAGAGAAAAAGGATAGCTTAGCTAAATAAGGATTGAAAAACTGGAGATCAAGGGACGTGGAGGGCACCATTTCTGTGTTCATCTTGGGTCCCCAAACTGCTAAATCCAAAACTAATTAAAAGTGGACCTTGCATGCCATTGATGGGTTTCTTGAGGTCAAGGGGGCTAGAAAGGAGGAAGGTAGATGAGGGAGATCAAGACCAGAAGGTGGCGTTGGTGCAACATAGTGGATGCCAACCACTGGGAAACACCAAGAAGACAAGACAAATCTGATTTGCTTGTTCAAGCCTTTGGACAAAACATAAATGGAAAAAATGCAGGCAATGTTGTTCCTTTTTTTTTGTCTTTTTTGTGTTCACGTCTACACACCGGAGATCCATGTGAATGTCTAAACATGGCTAAGGTTTTGTAATATGTTGTGAACTTTCCCATGCCTCTAGAGGCCCATTAAACAAGCCCCTCATCGCGCTTCCTGACTTCTTACATGCCTGTGTCCAGGCGAATATACATGCAAACAGCCTGTGTCTGCTCGAACCCTTATGTTCATCCGGAAAAAATAATAATGTATTTTCTATTATCTGTCTGTCTGCGGGTCTCTCTATGACTTACACTGATCAGCCATAACATTATGACCACCTGCCTAATATTGAGTAGGTCCCCCCTTTTAGCACCTTTCTATCCCAACAAGCATTAACCTTTTTATCACTCCCTATGTGCATCAGTGAGCCTTGGTTGCCCATGACCTTGTTGCCAGTTCACTGGTTTTCCTTCCTTCGATCACTTTTGTTATGTCCTGACCACTGCAGACCGGGAACATCCTACAAGAGCTGCAGTTTTGGACTTGCTCTGACCCCTTCCTCTAGCCATCACAATTTGGCCCTTTTCAAAATCACTCAAATACTTCCACTTTCTTCCACTTCCAACACTTCATCTTTAGGAAATAAAAGACAGCAAGTGAACCTTATATCCCACCCACTTCCAGCCACCATTGTGACAAGATATTGGAAATGTAGCTACTGTGAGAAAGACCATATTGTGATGGCTAGACAACTGGGTCAGAGCAACTCCAAAACATTTAGGGCATTTGGAAAGAAAAAAACAAACTACTAATGCTTCTGCCTTTATGTGTGTGCATATTAATATACTTCGTAGATCTATGGATGGATATTAAATTTTATTACAGATGGGAATCACCAGGGATTTCCCAATATGATATTATACATATAATATGTACATATACATATTACATACATATAAATTTGATTTGTATCATGATGCTGTAACTATTACAATTTTGTAAATATTGAAATGTTAAATTGTTATGAACCATGTTTAATAAAAAATAGGTACTGTACATCTCTAATGCTTTATTCACAACAGCTGCACAACTGAGTAAAATCTGAGAAATTAATAGCCTATGAGTTATACCATATTCCCCCCTAAAACAAAACAATGGCATGATTTAAACAATAAAGAAAATCTTTAAATTTAACAGTATACCATTTAACCTAAAATTAAATGAAACAAAAGTGCTATATTTTCTATAGAAATTGCATTGGCTACATACTGTACATCAAAGTAGTGTTTAGAGATGACTAAAGTTTTATGCAAAACCAAGAGCTGGTTAATATGCTTGACCATGAACTCCTCTACTCTCCACGATGATGTGAGAGACTGATAAAGTCATACAGGAAATAATTACTTCAAGTTGTTGCTGCTAAAGGTGGATCTACAAGCTCTTATGGAGTATGGAATTATGGCCAACATTATGGCCAACATGCGTCCACTACGTATTCGTGTAAAACCATCATCGTGGCCGAGCCAATATTAGTCAAATACAACCTCAGACAAATAACAACACATTTTTTTTCACTGTGCTATTATTTACTTATTATTTACTGTGATATTTGTCTGAGGCTGTATTTGCCTAATATTGGCTCTGTGGTAATTATGTTTTTACACTAAAACACATTAAAAAAAGGGGGGGGGGGTACTAATTTTTGAACATGTTTGTATGTATCTCATGTAACCACGACAACATGTATAAATAAGCATTAGTCTGTTTTTTTTTCCACTTCGCTTTTAGCATTATTATAAAAATAAATAAACCTGGCTTTATCATTTAAAAAAATAGATAAATACACACTAGTCAGACTTTTCTTTCCATATAAACATTCAGATATTTAAAAAATTACTTTATTAATTCTTTTATTTCTTATATTTCCTGAGGACCTGAAAGCACACAGTGTATATTTCGGGTATTTACCCTGTGCATGCTTGTGCGTGAGTATTGCGTGTTGTCATGCCGTGTGCCTGTGATGGGCGTGCACCCAAATCTAATATCGCCCAGCCGCCGGATGTCATGGAGGACTCCTGTCTGAGGCAGCTGGGACTCCCACAGAGAGAGCTGGGAGGGGCAGGTCTGGCCATCGCCCGAAAAGAGAGTCAGCGCGAGCGAACTATGCAGGAGCTGCTGTCCACACGGGCCACGCTGCCACTTTGCCCGTCGCCACAGCTCACCAGCCTGTGCCTGCATGCCAGCGGGGCACTGCCCACCAGACCTGCACGTGCACATTTTTCTTTCCATCCTATATCCTTTAACCTTTTACTTCCCCATTTTTCCTAATAAAATTACCCTTTTTCCCATAAGACCTCACCTCGTGTCCGTGCTTTATGGTGCCGTCTGTGCAAAAAGGGTCGAACCTGTTACAGTGTGCACTACTTATGGTAATAGTGCATGCCATTGACTCGTGTTCACAACTTTTTGTGTGCATGCCACTGACCAGCATGTGTCTCCTACCTATCCTGTGCAAGACACTATCTATCATGCGTGCACTACTTATTCCCTGCATACCACTGAGTATCGTGTGTCCACTTGTGCCTATCTCTGAGTAGCACTAAGTACTACTTTTCTCATGCATGCCACTGATTAGTATGTCCACTGCTCATGTCATAGGTGCCACTGCACAGCATGTGTCCCCTATTTATCTCATGCATGCCATTGTCTATGTTTTGTCAATAATTATCCCCTGCATGACACTGATTAATGTGTCCACTACTTATTTCATGCCTGCCCTGTCTATCATGTGTTCACTTCTTAATCTGTGCATAGCACTGAGTAGCACGTGTTTCACTTGCTTATGTAATGCATGCCATCCTGTGCATTGTGTGCCCACTAAATAGTGTTCGTCCACTACTTATGCCATGCATGTCACTGATTATCATATCTACACTACTTATCTAATAAATGCCACTGAGGTTTGTGTCCACTACTTGTGTCATGCATGCCACTAATTATCATATATCTATTACTTATCTAATACATGTCACTAATTATCATATATTTATTACTTATCTAATACATGTCACTAATTATCATATATTTATTACTCATCTAATACATGCCACTAATGATCATATATTTATTACTAATCTAATACATGCCACTAATGATCTAATATTCACTACTTATCTAATGCATGCCACTGATTAGTGTGTAACCACTATTAATCTCAAGCATGCCACTGAGTAGTGTACACTACTTATCTAATACATGACACTAATTATCAAATATCTATTACTTATCTAATGCATACCACTGATTATCATATATCCAATACTTATCCCATGCATGCCACTGATTATTATATATCGACTATTTATCTCACGCATGCTATTGATTATCATATATCCACTACTCATCTAATGCATGCCATTGTTTACTACTTAACTCACAAGGCATACCACTGATAATCATATATTCACTACGTTTATAATGCATGCCACTAAGTATAGTGTTAACTACTTTTGTCATGAATGCCACTGATTATTATACTGTATATTCACCACTTTTCTCATACATTCCACTTGATGATCATGTGTCCAATATCTCAATATCTCTGACTTATGTCTCTCTCAGATTTCCTTAAGAAACATTCTGTGAGATCCTCATTTCTCTTTTGTCACTGGTCCCTTATGGTCCGTAATTCATTTTTAACTGGGGAGGAATCGGCCGAGTCGGTGCATCAGCAGTGCCTCAGTGTCCTGCAGGTCTATGGGTGGCTTCTGCTCCGGTGTTTGGACGTGCTTCCCGTGATACTCACACATCTTCCCAGTCGTCGGGAAATCGTTCTCCCAAAAGCCCTCGTACACCTGACACTTGTCCTTATAGATGAAGCGTCCGTGTCCGTGTTTCTTCCCGTCCTTCATGTAGCCCTCGTACCTGTTCCCGCTCCTGAGCACCAGCACGCCCTGGCCGTGAGGTTTATCCCTGAACCACTCTCCTTCATAAACGTCTCCGTTCTCATACGCCATCTTCCCGAATTCGCTCCTCTCGTTCTGCGCCCACATGCCCTCATACCGCGCCGTGTCGCTGTAGAAGTAAGTCCCGAATCCGTCCTTCTTGTCGTTCTTCCATCCCCCGAAATAAACTTTGGAATACATCTGAGTCGACGGCTGGCGTCTGTACAGAGTCCCAAATCCGTCCCGCCCGTCCCGCTTCCACTCGCCCTCGTACCTCACTCCGTCCCTCTTCCACACCTGAGTCCCATAGCCGTGTCTCAGGTCATTCAGCCACTCTCCGGTGTAACTGTCCCCGTTAGGGCTGTAGATGGCGTGGTAGAGACCGTTCTTCTGCGCCTTATCCTCCAAACGTTTAAAACGGGACTCTTTGGTTTTTAATTTTCCGATCAAAGCCATTACACATCAAATAGACTTCGAAAATCAAACAGGCGTCTCTTTTGTTTTTTCGTTGTTTCTTTAACGTTCCTAAGCTTTGTATTTGATTTTATTTCTTGTTCTTGTTTTACGGCGGTTGGGATCCAGTAAGTTGAATTACCGCCAAATTCTGCTCTTTATCACGCGCTCTGTTTCGGAAGCGTCTGCCCTACAGCGTTCTTTATTACGTCATGGGGTTTCATTTAGTCTGAGGCGTCGTGCGCATTTTTTATTTATTATAGAGACTTATTTATTTTTATTTATTATTTTGGCTCAGCTCAGCTCCTTTGGCTCTTAATTTAGCACCAGTTACTATGTCTGGCTTTTATAATTCAGCCAAATCTAGTGAAATGTTCTTACCTATGATCTTTGACCTTTCAATTGGTATGTCCACCCACTCACTCACTTATCGTCTATACCGCTTTTTATCCTGTATACAGGGTCACAGAGGGCCTGGAGCCTATCCCAGAAAACTTAGGGCACGAGGCAACATTATTTGCTCCTGGTGATGGCCCTGTTACTATTTTTGCACAACTCAGTGAACGCTCCTTAAGTGGCAGAGTAAATGGGAGCATGTCTTTCATGATAAAATACCCCAATGCCAGAAGTCCCAAATCTGAGTTCAACCTTCTCCAGAATGACATCAAATAAACATGGCTGATCAAATCATCAGACATAAAAAAAGTAAACCTCCCTCACTCATCATCTATACCCATATCCCAGGAGACTTCTATCATAGGGCACACACACATCAATTTGTGGGAATGCCAGTTAGACTAATGTGCATATCTTTGGACTGTGGGAGGAAACCTAGAAAGCAGAGGGAGAACATGCCTACATGCACACAGTCCGAGTCGTGAATCGAACCCGGACCCTGGAAGTGCAAGGCGACCAGTGCTAACCACTATGCCATGTTGCCGCCATGTGTACACCTAGATCACTTAAATTATTCAATGTAACAATTATACTAAACCTTTGAAATTTCATAATACCATTAATGTAAAAATATCCAACACTATTACATATGTGTTGTGAATGATTTATTTATACTGAGCTTCATAAATTAGTGTTTTGCAACACACTCTAAAACAAAGTGCATCTGGCCCTTGTGCAGAATTATAATCCTACTGAGATGTCCAGATTCCAGATCAGATCAAAAGAAATATGTAAAATAAAATAGACTAATAAAACAAATGAATCAAGTCGCTTGTTGGCACATCAACTATGACGACAAGCCACTTCGCGTTTGATACCTAGTATTAAAACCACTTATGACACTATTACTACTGATCCCTTGGAAATTAATTCTACCTTTAAAACATTTTACTCTTTGTTATACAAGTCTGAATCTCCTGCGGACAAAGCTAAAATGAACGAATTTATTGATAATCTTTCAAATCCTGTTATTGATATTAATATTGCCGGGCAATTGGACTCCCCATTTTCCGTTGAAGAAGTATTAAATGCTATTACAGCTATGCAGTCTAATAAAGCCCCAGGCCCTGATGGGTTTCCAATTGAATTTTATAAAAATATTATTAGTAAATTGGCTCCATTGCTTTTATCTGTGTTTAATGAATCTTTGGAAAGGGGTTCATTACCAACAACTTTCACACAAGCCACTATAGCGCTACTTCTCAAAAGTGACAAAGATCCAAGTTCCTGTGGTTCCTACAGACCATTATCTCTGCTTAATGCCGATACAAAGGTGTTGGCAAAAGTAATTGCATCTCGCCTAGAGGATGTGCTTCCTCATATTATATCTGAAGAGCAGAATGGCTTTATAAAGGGACATCAATTGTTTTTTAATACCCATACACTCTTTAATGTTATTTACTCAAAACATTCATCTAAATTTCCTGAACTTGTGATTTCTTTAGATGCTGAAAAGGCTTTCGATAGGGTGGAGTGGGAGTACTTGTTTGCAGTCTTAAAGAAATTTGGATTTGGTGATACATTTATTTCTTGGATTCGGCTTCTTTATTCGTCCCCTAAAGCCAGTGTTCATACTAATGATGTTTATTCGAATTATTTTTCTCCGGGTCGTGGATGTCGTCAAGGTTGCCGTCTGTCACCTTTACTCTTTGCCATCTCCATCGAGCCTCTGTCTATCACATTGAGATCTTCCTCTGTATTCAAGGGAATCATCCGTAATGAAACTGAATATAAATTATCATTGTATGCGGATGATTTGTTATTATACATAACTGATCCTGCACTCTCCATCCCTGCTGTTTTAGGTATTCTGGAGAACTTCAGCTCGTTTTCAGGTTATAGATTAAATTTGGGGAAAAGTGAGTGTTTTCCCGTTAATTCGGCTGCATGTCATCTTCAACAGTTCGATCTACCCTTTCGGTTTAGTCCATCGGGGTTTAAATACTTGGGGATTAACGTGACTCGTTCTTTATCTGGCCTTAAATCAGCTAATTTTACTCCCCTTATATCTAGGATTAAATCTGATATTCAAAGATGGGGTAATCTCCCCCTTTCATTAATCGGTAAGATTAATTATTATAATGTTGTTAAAATGAATATCTTACCAAAATTTTTATTTTTATTTCAGTCCATTCCCTTATTTTTGCCAAAACATTTTTTTGGCTCACTGGATAAGATCATTGGTTCTTTCATTTGGGGAGGGAAGTCACCTAGGGTTCGTAAAGCTGTACTGCAGAGATGTAGATTTAGTGGAGGACTTGCATTACCTAATTTTCTAGCTTACAATTGGGCTGCTCACATCCATAAACTTTGCTATTGGCTAAAATCTTCTCCCTCCTCTTGGTGTAAATTGGAGCTATCATCCTGTAAGGGATCTTCTATACCGGCTCTGCTCTGTTCCTCTTTACCCATAAAACCCTCTCTGTATACTGATAATCAGGTGGTTCTTAACACACTTAGGATCTGGTTTCAGTTTAGAAGGCACTTTAAATTCGTAATGCCATCTTCTTCGGGTCCTCTAAACAACAATCATCTGTTTCCCCCATCCCTCCTGGACTCGACATTCTCAGTGTGGTGTGACAAGGGTATAAACAATTTAAACATTTATATGTGGATGGTGTCTTTGATAGTTTTGCCAATCTGTCATCACGTTATGGTCTCCCAATTACTCATCTGTTTCACTATTTTCAAATTCGAAATTTTGTTGCCAAGTGTTTCCCTAATTTCCCCTCTTTACCTCCAGAGCAGCAGTGGGAAACTATGCTATCACTTATCCCTCATCATAGAGGAACCATTTCAAAACTCTATGATACTATCCTGTCTTTTAGTAACCACTCAAATGTTAAGCTTAAGCGTACATGGGAGGGGGAACTAGGAATTCAAATACAGGAGGAGTCCTGGGAACAGGCTATAGAAAGGGTACGGTCTTCCACCTCTTGTGCTCGTCTTGGACTTATTCAGTTTAAGGTCATACACAGGGCACATTTTTCTAAGTCAAGACTTTCAGAATTGTATTCGGCAGTGGAAAACAAATGTGATAAATGCAATGGCTCTCCCTGTCACCTTAGTCACATGTTTTTTCTGTGTCCTAAGCTGGAGGATTTCTGGACAGGTTATTTTGACATTATGTCAACTGTTCTTGGGGTAACTCTTCAACCATGTCCTCTCATTGCTATATTTGGGATTCCTGATTGCTCACTATCACTTAATTCTATACAAAAGGATATTATAGCTTTCACGTCCTTATTAGCAAGGCGTCTGTTACTGTTGCATTGGAAGTCTGCTAAATATCCTCCTAACTCCCAATGGCTTACGGATGTGATGTTTTTTTTAAAACTTGAAAAAATTAAGTACACATTGAGAGGATGTACAGCCAAATTTTTCCACAATTGGCAACCCTTCATTACCTACTTTACTAGTTTAGAGGTATTGCCTGATTAAGTGTATACCTGTTGTTGTTATATTTATGTAATATGTTGGTTGGTTGTGTTGAGCCGAGTGGGACCGGGGGTGTGGGGTCTTTTGGTTGTTTTTTGTTTTTGTTGAGTGTGTTATATATATTTATTTAGGAAAATTAAGAAATGTAAATTGTATTTTTATAAGTGCAAGTACTGTATTGTTTTCTTTCTTCAATAAAAATATTTTGAAATAAATAAATAAATAAATAAAACAAATGAATTATCACACACAAGTGGCATACGATAATGATACTTTATTTATTTCACTTTCCACAGCTTCTCCAATGAGTTTTTGTTCCTGCTAGTTATTATTTTTCCTTATTGTGAATTAAAATATTAAAGCTCTATTATATAGATACAGAATTTCTGATCTCAGTTACTCATCATCTATACCACTTTATCCTGTATTTAGGGCCTGGAGTAAACTCCATGCACACAGAGACAGGACTCAAACTTGGCCAGGAATCAAACCCGGACCCTGGAAGTACAAGGCGACAGTGCTAACCACTACACCACCGTGCCGCCAATGTCTGAGCTGCTTATGTTTAATTATGTAACATACTTTATGGGTATAAATGAGGTATACATTTAAGGGTATAAAGTACAAGCTGTCCATTTTTATGAATAACACATATTTAATCCACCAATCATGTGCCAATAGCACAAAAAAATCATGCAAGTACAGATCAAGAACCTTGGTATATCATATAATATTCACATCAAACATCAGAATGTGAAAAAAGTGATGTCTGACCTCTGCGGTTGTGGTGCCAGGTCAGTTAAGTTTTCAGAAACTGATGTACTGGATTCTGGTCAGCTAACTGAGACTGTGTCTGTTCCACAACTGTGGGGTTTTGTAAGAAAATTACAAAAGAGAAGTTACAGAAAACGTATTAAGAAAACTTCAAATGTTAGGTAACATTAGGCAACATAGGCAAAGTTGAATGTACAATAGGCTCATAATGAATATACTGGCACTCCAGGAGCTTTTACCGTGGCATCTATAACCTATGGAAGTTTTCATAACTTGTTCCTCAAACCTAATTCATTTACATTTACATTTCAGCATTTGGCAGACATGCTTATTCCCTTAAAAAGTGCTTTGAAGTTTCCATCAATGGAATAGATTCTTACACTGATTACTAGGTTACTAACTATAAGTACCATCAGACGTCAGTCAGGAGGATTAACCCAAATATCTAAGAATTCAGACAGTTTTCCCATTTTAGTATCATGCTTTAATGTAAACTCTCTGCAAACTACATACAGTATATTTAAAACATTCCATAGGATAATTCCTGCATTGATTAATATCTTTCAGCTACAACATTTTATTTAACTGATGCAGTGAGGAGCTTCTAATTTCTTAAACATATACAGTCTTATGCAAAACTTTAGGCACCCCTTGATAAATAACAGATTTTGGTGGTGGTTTTAATTGAAAAGATGATACACAGTCTCTCTTGGAATTGGAAAAAATGCACTATACTTTCAGCAAACATTGATGCATAGTTTCTTCTTATGCAATAAATTGAACAAAAATAAAAACATTATTATGGCACTGTGCAAAAACTTTTGGGCACCCTAAGAGTTCCAGAGTCTCAGATTATTTTTATAGAATCTTTCAGACCTTCTAGATTCGTTTCAGACCTTAATCAGCTCGTTAGATCTGATGCATGGCAACAGCCATCATTAGTAAAATGGCAATTCCAAAGATTTACAAATACTTTGACTCTTCAAAGCTTGTGCACACACTTGCGGAAACCTGCAGGAAGATTTAGCAGACTCAGTGGTGCACTGTTTCCTCTGTGCAGTGATACTTGCACAGACAAGACCTTCATGGAGGAGTCAGCGGAAGAAAACCTTACCTGTGGCCCCATCATAAAATCCAAAGTCAGAAGTATGCAACAGAACATCTACTGAAGCCAGAATTTAAAATAGAACTCTTTGTCCACAATCAGCAATGGTAAAAGGAAAAAAAAGGAGCAGCATTTCATGAAAAGAACACCTTGCCAACTATTAAGCATGGGGGTGGATCTATCATGCTTTGGGGTTGTGTTGCAGCCATTGGCACCTTAAACATTGCAATGGTGGAGGGAAGAACGGATTCCACTAAATACCAGCAAATTCTGGAAGTAAACATCACACCATCTGCAACATCACACCTTCTACAACAGGACAATGATCCTAAACATACCTCAAAATCCACTGAATACCTCAAGAGACGCAAGCTGAAGGTTTTGGAACGGTCATCACAGTCCCCCGATTTAAACATCATTGAACATTTGTGGGTAGATCTTAAAAGAGGTCTGCATGCAAGATGACCCAAGAATATTACAGAACTAGACGCCTTTTGTAAGGAAGAACAGTATAAAATCCCAAGTACAAGAATTGAAAGACTTTTCGCGGCTATAAAAAGCGTTTGCAAGCTGTGATATCTGCCAGAGGAGGTGTTACTACTGTAAGTACTGCTTATGTAGGGTGCCCAAACGTTTGCACAGTGCCACAGATAAAATATTTTATTATTTATCTTTGTTCAATTTATGACATAAAAAGTAACTATCCATCAATGTTTGCTGAAAATATTGTGCATTCTTTCCATTTCCAAGAGAGACCATGCTAACATCTTTTCAATTAAAAAAATCGCCCAAATCTGTTATTTATCAAGGGGGTGCCTAAAATTTTGCATGACTGTATGTCAGAAGTCATATCTTGTGGTGGTGGCAAAGATTTTACTCTGTTTCAGAAGCGTACAAATATTGTCCTACATCAAGCAAAGAAAACAACTAAGGAGATCTGAACCTACTAAACTTGGGTTTAGAACTGAACAATGCATTATTAAAACCTGGAAGGATAGTGTTAACCATCCCTAACCAAATGTGGTCAGTGAAAAAAAAGATTAATGAAATCAATAAAAACAACAACAGAAGAACTTACAGCTATGTTTAATAGTGAGAGCAAAGTAAGCGCATTTCCACACACACAAGGTGAATAGAATTTATAGAATTAGGACTAAACAGCTGTGTAGCCTGAAGAAAACCACGCATCAGTGACGCTAATAGGAAAAAAGGCTATAAAGAAAAACGTCAAGTGGTCGGATGAGTCCAGATTGTCCCTGAAGAAGAAGAGATGAATATTGTACAAGCCTGTGGGGGCAGCGTTATGATCTGAGGTAGTTGTCTAGGTTCAGCAAAATTACATAACATACGACCTGGATGTTATAAAATGAACAGCTTTTTCTATCATTTAATCTTTCCACCCTGATGCCATGAGCATATTCCAAGGTGACAATGCCAGGATTCAACGGTCTCAAAGGGATTGTTCAGGGAGTGTGGAACATCATTTTCAGACATGCAAACGCTAAAATTACAGTTCAAATAGGTTGTTGCTGCATCTGAAGGAAGTCATCAGAAGATCATTAGTCTGAGAAAACAAAACAAACCTTGATGAATGTAAATAAATTGGATTTACCTCAAGATGTAAACCAGTGGAAACACTCAAAAAATACCAGGATGATGGGAAGAGCAGAATTTAAATAATGAAAGTTTGTGTGCCAAGGGCAGTGTTATTGGATGGGCATGGATGGTAGCCAATGGAATTGGCTCACTGGTAACCTTTCTTGTACCTACAATAATGTAAATAAGTGCCGCAATACTAAGTATCAGGCAATGACCCCACCATTCAATAGCTTGTAGATCCACCTTTAGCATTAGTAACTTGAAGTAATTGTTTCCTGTATGACGTCATCAGTCCCTCACATCATTTTGGTCCATTCTTCTTCTTTACAGTTCCTTGAGGTTTTTGAGGATTTATTTATACAGACCTCTCTTAAAGGTCTGCCACAGCATTTCAGTTGGGTTGAAGTAAATTTACTCTTCTTTTTTTCTGCTGGAATTGGGACCTTGAACCTGCTTCGAGTGGATTTGCTCACGAAACAAAGAGGCCTTAAACCGTAGAAATAGTTTTTGGAGTTCGTTTCGTTCTGCGTTAAACATCAATCTCTCCTCCTCCACAGTCCTACCCTGTTCCTCAAGTAACGTCTGATAAATATTACACTCAAAGCTTTTCATAATGACTTTGTCTTCCCAATTTCTTATGTCCTCCCTCCATTTCTTTTCCTCACAAGCTATAACAGACTCCAGCTCTGTCACCTTCTTCACCAACGAGTCTCTCTCGTCCGCTGCCTTCTTCTCTCTCATCCTATATTCCTCCACCTCTACTGTTGCTTTCTCCAGCTCAGACTGCAGCTCCTCCACCTGAGATTCTGTTTCAACATTCTTCTCATTCCCCCAACAAAATAACAGACCTATAAACCTTCTACAGATCTCCATCATTGTCTTTGTCTCAGATAAAAGAGAAAAGTAACAAAGTCACGTCTAAAAGGGATGGTCCGGCCCCCCATCTTAAAAAAAAAAAAAAAAGTTTAATTGGGAGGCCGCTATCTCACATGCGTCCCCGATTGTGACATCATAACATCTAATATTATAATGCAAGAGTCACTGTTGCTAGGCGACTCTGTTGAAACCAACAGGCCTGTATGGTTAACCTTATTATTATTATTATTATTATTATGGGCTAATGCATCAGTTTGTATTTTTTAGGCTTTTCTTTAGACTCTATTTTATAATTTCTAAAATATATTTAATAATGTTAAATGTTATTTTATTATATATTATATATTATATTTTATTATATATTATATTATACATAATATATTATTTATAATATATTATTTAATATTATTTAATAATATATTATACAATATATTTAATAATGTTTAATAAAATATATGTAATAATATTTAACAACATTTTGTAGATATATTATGTATATTGTGATAGTGCAGCATTTCACAGGCTTTTCTCCTTTAATTATCATAATTTCATTAGTAGGTATTATTATTATTATTATTATTATTATTATTATTATTATTATTATTATTATTATTATAATACTTTAATTAAATATTTAAAAAATAAAACCACAAATCAGAATTATGGAAAATAAGCATGATTTATTTATTGGTTATTCTGATATATTTTTGTATTTCTTTTTTCTATGAGATTTACAGTAGAATGTGTGCTTGTAATTTTTGTTATATGTAATACAGCGGTGCAACCAGTAAATGGCACATGAACATGTTGTTTGTGGAACTTGTCTCTTACCAAAAAGGAGTTTCATGCATGCTGGTAAACTACACACACACACACACACACACACACACACACACACACACACACACACACACACACACACACACACACACACACACACACACACACACTTCCCAATTATAAAATAAAACAATTATAAAATACATTTTTATTTGGTCCCCCATTAAAAAAAAAAACTCTTCAACTTACTTTGCCCTTATCTTTACTTTATTACTATGCTTACTATACTAACAAGTATAAAAAGTGTTTTTTTTTAAATATTTTAGATCAAAGTTAATTTATTAAATTTTATACTTAATTGTGCAGCAAATAAACAGCCTCAACAAGGAGCACCTCTATCGTAAATTACACATTTATCACTTCTGTTTTCTGGTTCGGGTTCGATTCCCGCCTCGGGGTCTGTGTGCATGGAGTTTGCATGTTCTCCCCCTGTTAGGTGGGATACCTCCGACAGTCCAAAGACATGCAGATTAGACTAACTGGTTTTCCCAAATTGCCCGTAGTGTGTGATTGAGCGTGTGAGCAGAGGTGGGTAGAGTAGCCAAAAATTTACTCAGGTAGGAGTAGCTGAACGTCAAAATAATATTACTCAAGTAAAAGTAAAAACTAGATATCCAAAAGACTACTCAAGTACTGAGCAACTGAGTAAATGTCAGATTTTTTTTTTGTGGAAATTATATAATTATATATTAGTGTGTGTGTGTGTGTGTGTGTGTACAGTTCACAGTATATATTGCAAGTGAAACATGCTTTGTATATGAAGCCAATGATGCCGGCTGAAGATTTTTCCCCCCCACAATGCCGCCTGACTACGTATGGTTATTGTTATTGCGGCTGATTGGTCAAACGGAGTCATGTGATTATTATTGCTGCGTCTGAATTGTGAAACAATCATGCGGTAGATCCACCTGCGGCACGTGAAGAATAAACAGTAGAAAATAGTGATGGGAAGTTTGAATGACTTTAGTGACTCAGTTCTTTGAATCTCGTTCATCAAAATTAACGAATCTTTTTTTGAGTCATTTAGTTAATTTCGTTCTTTTGAATAAAAATAAAATAAAATGAAAACAGACCCCCAACACGTCTACATATACACATTTTGGCTACTGTTCCAGTAATGAAAATATTACAATGCAGCTAAGGCTATATTATTATAAACAGAATGAGCAGCTCACCACCATACCTTCTAGTCTGAGTCGTTCGTTCTTTTGAATCTTTTGCACTGCATAGCGTTTATGGGAGTCACGTGACAAAATAACGAACCACTCGGACTAGAAGAGTCATTGAGAAAGAATCGCTCAATTCTGTTTCCTGTGTACTGTACTGCATAGAGTCTATGGGAGTCACGTAATAAAAGAACGACTTGGACTTCAAGATTCGTTGAGGACCGTTCAATTATGTTTCCTGTACCTAAGGAGGTTTTGCAATGATTTGCGCATGCACGCCCAGTAGAAAATGAACGAATCACTCTCCAGGACTAGTCTATCTTCTGAGTCACGTTAAAGATTCGTTCAAAAAGAACGAATTGGCTCCAGGTTTCTTCCTATTGCAATCACAGGGAGTTTTTCCTTGCCACCGTCGCATTTGGCTTGCCCATCAGGGACAATCTAATCATTATGATCTACAGTATACACATTTCCATAATCATTAAATTTTGTAAAGCTGTTTTGAGACAATGACCATTAAATAAAATTGAATTGAATTAAAGCTATTGTTCACGAGGACCCTGTGAGTATTTTCCACTCTGATCCATTTTAAGCTGCCCCTTCAATACCTTCACCATCCTCCAGACCAGAATGCAGCTGCGTTGTTTGTCGTGTTAACTTGATCAGTCGTTAATGTCATGATGATGCTGCCTGAGATGAAATGGTCAGTACATGAGAACCAGCAACCACCAAGGTCCCAGGATAATCCTTGTCCCTCCGCTGTGTGTCCGCTAACCATAAATCTATTTTATTTTGTCAGTATGAAACTGATAAAACTGCCTTCCAGGTTTTCAGGATTTGGTGCTGTGTGTCAAGATGCTTTTCTGCTCACGATGTTTGTAAAGAGTCGAGTTCCTATAGCCTTCCTGTCAGCTTAGGTCGAATTGACCTGAGGATGGTTTTTGTGCTGTTTTTTTTTTGGTGTAGAAAACAGTGTGTGTCTCCCAGGAGATCATTTCTCATTCATTATTAGCTGTATTAAATGAAATTGGTTTGAAGGTCTGAAAGGTGCAAATTCATAGAGTTGCTCATGCATCAGTGTGGCCTTGAGCCCTTGTAAAATCATCCATTCCCCTCATGAGCATGCGGAGAACATCTGACCTGAATTAGTGTCAATTTAATAATGAATTTAAGTGAGTCATCTTGTAATGAAGACAAGAGCGAAGAGAGATTCTCCTGCTGTTCAGGTTTAATTGGATTAGCGTGTGTGCTCGTCTGTCTAATCTGTTCAAGTTAAAGTGCAGCTCAGGATTTAAAAATCTCTAATCTCACTTTTGACAAAGGCAGAGCATCACAACGTGTGTGAGTATGTGTGTAAGTGTGTACATTGTATGCACACCTGCATGAGTGTGTGTATGCATTTTTTACTTGGCTAAGTCAAGTTCACCTCTGGCTCGCCGTTTTTTGTAGAAAGTTCAGCATCAGGAGGCTGGGGAGGTTATATCTACCTTTGTAATAAATAATCACACACACACACCTCTTGCAACTGTATGAGATAAGCGGTATAGATGATAAATAAATGAATGAATAATGCACCTGAATAAATGTTTAAAAGTTTAACTCAGGATGGAGATATTACATGGTGTAATTTCAGATTATACAGCTCAGGCCGGACAGATAGGAAACATGTTCTGTCATTCAACATATTTCTGCATTATACTTCTGCATTATATTTATTATTCTCATAAATGCTTTACAGATTATACAGCTCAGGCTGGACATGGTGTAAGATGGTGTAAGATAGGAAACTTGTTCTGTCATTCAACATATTTCTGCATTATACTTCTGCATTATATTTATTATTCTCATAAATGCTTTACAGAATGAATGGATATGAATTCCCACAGAAACACTCAAAAGTTTTGTGGAAGCTCACTCAAAAGCATGGAAACTGTTTTCATACAATGAGGTCATTAAAAAGTTTATTTGTTAATTTTGATAAAAGTTTATATATGAGTAAACTTTAAATCAGATGGATTAAGCGTCTAAAAGGATTTCAGTCAAGTTGCTCTGGTCTAGGGCGCCATCTAGCGGGGATTAACTTCATATTATACAGAGTTAACTAACTTTTACAGAACTGTACAGATTATAACAGAGCTAAGTAATTATGTATATGTTAGCTTGTGTGTTATTCAGATAATAGAATGCAGTTAGTTAATAAAAAATACAAATTGTTCTGTAAAGTGGTGGACTTTAAGGTCTGTGTAATGCATGTAATTTTATTAAGTTTAAACATCAATTGAATTTAATAAAATCTAACGGTCTTTATAATATCTGTATCATCACCCAGTATTATACTGTTAAAAAAATAGCTTTATCCTAGAACATATTATGTGAATATATTAACATTAAGATTGGAGTGTAACCATGGCAACTAAAATAAATAAGCATAACTAGTCCTGTATTTTAAACTTTGCTCATGCCATCAATTAAGAAAAAGAATGAGATAAATTTAAACCTACTTTTAAAATATAAAAACAAACAAACACACACACACACACACATACGCACACACACACACACACACACACACCCTTTTGCTTGATCAGATTTTTACCAATACCTGTAAGAGATTTGCTTATTCAGTCATTCATCCTACTTTATCCTACTATATTAGCACCTTGCACCTCTATAGTCACCTTGCACCTCCAGGGTCTGGGTTCGATTCCCGCCTCGGGGTCATCTCTTATCATATCATCATATCATATTGCCTTTCTCTTCAACACGTCTATATTGTTGTTGTCTCGAGAAGTCCAGTGTTAACGTCACCGACCATAATGACTCCTAAAAGCCATGACGTCATAAAGAACGCAGCTGTTCTGAAAAGATAATGACGTTGAGTTGTGTCTGATGGTTCCTCTCTTACGTTGTTACAAGTACAAGAAGGGGAAATATGGCTTTAATCGGGAAAATAAGCACCAAGGAGTCCCGTGTGAAAGGTTTGGAGTACAGGGCGCAGAAGAACGGCGCCCGCCACACGTTCTACAGCCCTAACGGGGACAGTTACACCGGAGAGTGGCTGAATGACCTGAGACACGGCTATGGGACTCAGGTGTGGAAGAGGGACGGAGTGAGGTACGAGGGCGAGTGGAAGCGGGACGGGCGGGACGGTCTCGGGACTCTGTACAGACGCCAGCCGTCTACAAACGTGTATAAAACCGTGTATTTAGGGGGATGGAAGACGGACAAGAAGGACGGATTCGGGACTTACTTCTACAGCGACACGGCGCGGTATGAGGGCATGTGGGCGCAGAACGAGAGGAGCGAATTCGGGAAGATGGCGTATGAGAACGGAGACGTTTATGAAGGAGAGTGGTTCAGGGATAAACCTCACGGCCAGGGCGTGCTGGTGCTCAGGAGCGGGAACAGGTACGAGGGCTACATGAAGGACGGGAAGAAACACGGACACGGACGCTTCATCTATAAGGACAAGTGTCAGGTGTACGAGGGCTTTTGGGAGAACGATTTCCCGACGAGTGGGGCGATGTCTGAGTATCACGGGAAGCACGTCCGCGGCCAGGAGAAACCCGCGATGGACATGCAGGAGAACGAGGCAGTCCTCATGCACCGGCTCGGTCCATTCTGCACTAGAGAAAAATAATCAACTAATATTCTTTTATTTAATTAGCGTAAAAAAAAAAGTTCAGCAAAGTGAAGAATAAAAAATAGTATCCCGTTCTCACGCCTTAGTAAGTCGTCGCCACGGAATATCCCCCCCCTCGAATTGGCTCCGTAGAAACACTTGGCGTCAGAAATGCACTTTGTTTTCTTCAACTTTTCGAGTATGGTGTGCTATTACTTTTATATCCAATCGGACTGATAGTGTACACCTGGCGCCCCCAAAAGGCCAAAAGCTGTAAATCATGATTACACACAGACGGTTTGATCCAGCCAGGACCTCCAAACTTTGCAGCAGAGTATGAAGAGCAGGGCATTGGTGGCTCAGTGGTACTGTAGGTTTCATGCCTGCCGTGCAGTTTGATTCTCGCTCAAAACTCAGCCGCTGAATGCAGTGCCGGTCCAAACCTGGATAAACTGGGAAAAAGTTGTGTGTGGATCAGATGGTCGGTCCACTGTGGCTACCCCTCAACTGCAACAACAAAAACTACAATGCTGTGAAGAAAAACTTCTCCTCTCTAGCATCCCCAAGCCTCCATAACTCTTAGATGCTTCAACCCAGGACCACCAAACTTGGACTGAATTTGGAGCTCTCTAGAGCACCTCCATAAGTGCTGGGACTGTTTCAGCTAGGATAACTAAACTCTGCAGCTGAGCACAACACTTTAGCCCATAATGAACTCTGCCACTATAGTGCTCACAAGGGGCAAAAGCTTTAAACATCCATAATTTTCAGCTGGTTTGAACCAGGACCACCCAACTTTGAAGCTGAGCATGACATCTTGGCCCAGGGAGAATACCGCAACCATGGTGCCTCTGTGGCACCCTCAAGGGGCAAAAGCTTTAAACATCCTTAACTCCCACACGGTCAGACTCAAGATGAAGAAATTTGATTTGCAGCTGTTTTCAGTGTTTTGTCCAGGGTAACCATCGCATCTGTCAGCTGCTACTTCACAGTTTTTTCCAGGAATTGTCTCTGGTTATCATAAGCCACAGGGATGCAGATTTATCAGGTAAATCATGTTCAGGGTGATTCAGCTACATAATCATGCATTTGTTTTCTTTTTGGGGTCAGTGATTTCTTTGGTAAGCTGTTATACAGTATTTGCATCAGATAGTGAATGCCAGAGTGTGCCAGCCTTATAAAGTTAAATATATTTGTCAATAATAATATTTAATTATTTGTTACATGTACATTACGGCTCAGTGAAACAGTTTTTTTTCATATTGCATTTACAGTAGGAAGCTGGGGTCAGAGCGTAGGATTAATGGCTCAACAGTGGCAACTTGCTGGGGCGTGAACCTGAAATTGTGATCAGTAACCCAATAACCCACTGCCTTAATCAATTGAGTTACCACTGTCTCAATTGCTGTCTGAAGACTGGTGAAAAAATTACATTACAAGTGGGACTATCTTAGGTAAATAAGGATTGAAAAAGGTGGAGAACACCAGATGTTGAGAACCCCATTCCTGTGATCATGTTGGTCCACCAAGTTGTTAAATCTGCCACTGATATGCAAGGCAGACGGAAAGATATACGTACATGTACGCTGCACCTACAGTATGTAACACCACTGACAGTAATGTACTATTGCTGAGAAAAGGAAAAGAGAAAGGAGTATTGATTTCACAAAATGTGTTTCTTTAAGAAATCTTGAGAGACTAACATAGGTTATAGTCATTCAGAAACTTTACAGTCATTTAAAAACTATCCAGCCAGATCTGAATAATGTGTTTTAATTTACAGCATAGTTTAAGAAATTAGAAGCTACTCACTCATTAGTTAGTTCTGTATATTTTATTGCCAGCTGAACCATATTAATCACTGCAATAATTATCCAATGGAATATCTCATTGTCGCATCCCATTCTTATTATGGTGAGAATTTATTTCAATTCAATTCAGTTTTAGTTTTATAGTTCTTTTGAGAATAATCATTGTCGAAAAGCAGCTTTACAGAATAAAAAAAATAGTCTCAATTACTATAGGTTTGGAGAACACGACTGGATCTACTCTATCATAAGTGTTACATTTGTCCTATATGTCAGCACTGCAGTCTGTTACAGTTATACAGTGGACAGAGAAATTTTGTCTTAATTTTTTTTTCACTGCACCAGATTTATAAATGAAACTACAATGAAAAACAGCAGCAGCATGCAGCTCAACACTGAGCTCGACCAGCACAAGAACTAACAGTCTCCAGTATTTTTTTCCCCTTTTTTCTTTAATTATTAAACTGTTGGCATGTCAGATAATGTTTTATTAAGTGAGGTTATAAACATTGGCAGAATAAGCTCTGCAGCAAGGATGGAAATATTAGATAATGCTAGATCTGACTGGATAAATTTCTTCCACTTTATATGATAAAGCTGTACCTCTCAGTTCTGTACAAATGTTCCAAATATTATTTGCCTTACAAAGTCAGCGATATAAATTTAAGAACTTAAGGCAATATTTTTTTGTCTATGAAATCCTATGAAAATTCACATGATCATATACATGTGCACTGATCAGCCATAACTATACAGATTAACAGATTATATAAATTTTCAATTATATACCAGTAAACTGGTGACAGGATCATGGACACCCAAGACTCACCCATGTCTGTGTGGACCAACGACCAGCCTTTCCGGCCCAATACCACAAAAAAGCCATTGCACCACAAATCATTAAAAAAAGTTAATGCACCACATCTTCTAGTGCATCACAGCCTGCCATGCACGGGGCCCAGCAGACAAGGAACCCACTTCTGCAGCCCGGCCTCCAAACTCCCCAGATTCCACTGGGATGGACTGGGCAAACACATCTGGTCCATGGAGACCCCACCTTGCAGCCCACAGCACCCAAAGGATCTGCTGCCAATATCCTGCTGCCGGATACCATAGCACACCCCAAGCAGCCTGGGCTGTTTTGAAATGTAATGTTGTGGCTGATCTGTTTATATCCTAAAAAGATAATATACAGGTAGTTTCCAACTTACAAACATTAGAGTTACGAATTTCTAAAAAGTTCTACTTCCGGTTCAATCACAGAAGTAGCTCATGTACATTGTACAAAAAATAGAAACTGCAGTGCACCAGATACCAATATTTACAATTATATACAATATATTCAGTGTAAAAGTGAATGTGTAAAATGTCTGAAGTTTGCTATATTGTATGTATGCCTGTAGGGGTGCGGGAGAAATGAGTCGGCCACACCGGTTTCAATGAGTCCAGGAGCACGATGATAGAAAATGTCTGTCCTGTTATATTTTATGTGTGAGATTCAGTTCCTTAGGTGCGATTATGGTTTTTGTCCACATGAAGGCAGTGTGGCGAAAGAGGACAGATTTAGTCAAGTGGATTGGTATGCTTTACACTGTGTCAAAGGCGTACAAATCTCACTTTGTCACACTTAAGATCAAATTGTACTTATTTTACGCTCCCGAATCAGGACTCGTTCCTAAGTCGGGGACTACCTGTATAGCACTTGGCCATTGTTATTAATGTCACTTTTAATGGATAAACTTTTATGGGAGAGTACAGAATTTCTATATTTAGAATTCTGTGAATTTTAAAGACAACTGCAGAAAGTGTAGCATGAAAGAGACTTCGAACTGTTTGTCATTACATGGAATAAATTATTTACAGTATGATAAAATTATGTTATGAATGTGAAATTTTTTTTAATGGATGTGACGTGAATGAATCAGCCTTTTACAAACTATATAAAGAACACTTGTAAATAGCGAATTTTAAAATGAGGCATAGATGATTTAAACCATGTTTAGGGGTGCATTAGGGGTAGGACACGCTCAAAGAGTCTAACTGCCATGATGCTGCAGCATGCAGCCAGGGCTACTTGGGTGTTCCTGATGGCATGACACTCAGATATAGTAGGTAGAGGCATAGTTTATATAATGTTAGTAGATTTCATGCCAGTCAGAAGGAATGGAGAAGAAAAGGTAGTTATTGCATGGTTCAGGTTAGAGCTGTTGAGAGGTTTTCCTGACACTGGTTCATCTCTTATGTTAACATTTTACATGTACAATATCTCATTAAGCTTACCAAAATACACGCTATCCACTCCTTTTTCTTAAAGTAATAAAATAATATTAATAATAAAATAATATTAATAATAAAATAATAATTACTATAAATAGCAATGTATTAATAGACACAGACACACATACATGTTACATTCTCATTATGGGTAGAAACAAGAGGTCTGATCCTAAAACCTGACATAGTAACTATGTGTGTGTAATTATGAATTTATTAAATCAATAGTTGCTGACTTATTTTCTGGTGCTTTTCTATCCTTGCTTTTCTTTTCTACCCTTTTCTTTACAGTTTTTTAAAATCATTTTTTGTGCCCCTTTGTGGTATATGATGCTCAGCTTTAGATTTAAATAATATATGTTTAAATTACAAGTAAATGTTATCATTATAGTCATTATAAAGTCATTATAATCAGTGTATCAGTAATCAGTGTGGTTTGGTAGGAACCCTATGAATGATGTCACCATTTTCCCCCATGGCAATGTTGACCTTTGTATGGAATTGCCCTTCTATTTTGACATTTGTTGTTCCCTGGTGGTTTTCTGGTCTCTGGTCATGTTTCAGTTTGTGTCTGAGCTTACGTTCTGTCTCATCCCTCGACTATGAAAACAGAAATGAAATGCCCAAGTAGCGGAATATATTTTCCTTTGTACTGTAAATAAACAGCAAAAACCCAAAGTTATTCTATTATCATATACTATAACCTAATATACAGTAAATCACTGATAAAATACAGTAAATTACAGCAGCTTCTGTTTATTTAGAACTCCCTCTTTCAATGATATCTTTACATTTCATACATTGGAGGACCAGAAACCACACAGTCTCAGGAAAAAAAATATTTCTGTATGTCTGTTTGTCTGTATGTCTGTCCAGCCAGATTTTGTCACAGCATCACGCAAAACTGGCTGGGCAGAATTTATGAAACTTTGGCAGTCTTTAGGTATTTGCTTTAATTAAACACCTTTGCCATAAATGAAATCAAAATGTTGAGTAGAAGGGAAGTCATGAGCAGTATAACTATGTGCCAAATTACTGTACTGTACATACCGGGCATTTTGACAGTGTACTGAACATGCATTAAACTGTGGGCATGTCTTAAATTGACCGCTTGACGGAATTTAATGAAACTTTTAAATAAAAATAAAAATTAAATGTTCAACCCCTGGAGGAATGTTGTTTCTTGTTTCTCAGTTCCTTCACATGTGTGTTCAGTTTGGTCTATTGATTAGTATCATTATTGAAGCTCTTGGTTTTCACAGTGTCCTGGTCTTGCATCTGTTTTGTTCCTGTTGTTTTCATGGTGGTTTGGTTTCATATTTCGTCCTGATTTGTGTAACTGCAGTTTACTTTATGTTCCATGTTAATTGCATGTTCATTGCATCTACTGTACATCTGTACTTACAGTACATTATTTTGAAATGGTAACAATTTGACAAATTAATATTCACATATAAAGAGTATCAGAAACAAGGCCAGGCAGAATACAAATGCAATTTAAATGTTTACAGATGGTAAATACAGTAGTCCAATACATCTTGGTCAGAAGACAGGTAGAAGGTCAGGCGATGTACAAACAGGTCAAGAAAGAACAATCAAAGGCCAAATCCATGAATGTAGCAACGAGTCATTGTTGCTAAGCATATTCGTGGGATTCTTTTCCTTCGTGCTGCCTCTTGTAGGTTTTAGCTACCTGTACTTGTTCACTCTGCTGAAACCGGTCATCAGGCAGTGATGTGACGTTTAATAGATAATGCTGTCAGTATGCATTAAAATAATCTAAAGAGATACTGGACAGTCATGGCCAAAAGTTTTGAGAATTACATAAATATTGGAAATTGCTAAAGTTGCTGCTTAAGTTTTTATAATAGCAATTTGCATATACTCCAGAATGTTATGAAGAGTGATCAGATGAATTGCATAGTCTTTCTTTGCCATGAAAATTAACTTAATCCTGAAAAAAAACTTTCCACTGCATTTCATTGCTGTCATTAAAGGACCTGCTGAGATCATTTCAGCAATCGTCTTGTTAATTCAGGTGAGAATGTTGACGAGCACAAGGCTGGAGATCATTATGTCAGGCTGATTGGGTTAGAATGGCAGACTTGACATGTTAAAATGAGGGTGATGCTTGAAATCATTGTTCTTTCATTGTTAACCATGGTGACCTGCAAAGAAACGCGTGCAGCCATCATTGCGTTGCATAAAAATGGCTTCACATGCAAGGACATTGTGGCTACTAAGATTGCACCTAAATCAACAATTTATAGGCTCATCAAGAAGAAAGAGGTTCAATTCTTGTTAAGAAGGCTTCAGGGCATCCAAGAAAGTCCAGCAAGCTCCAGGATCGTCTCCTAAAGAGGATTCAGCTGCGGGATCGGAGTGCCACCAGTGCAGAGCTTGCTCAGGAATGGCAGCAGGCAGGTGTGAGCGCATCTGCACGCACAGTGAGGCGAAGACTTTTGGAAGATGGCCTGGTGTCAAGAAGGGCAGCAAAGAAGCCACTTCTCTCCAAAAAAAAAAACATCAGGGACAGATTGATCTTCTGCAAAAAGTTTGGCTAATGGACTGCTGAGGACTGGGGCAAAGTCATATTCTCGGATGAAGCTCTTTCCGATAGTTTGGGGCATCTGGAAAAAGGCTTGTCTGGAGAAGAAAAGGTGAGCGCTACCATCAGTCCTGTGTCATGCCAACAGTAAAGCATCCTGAGACCATTCATGTTTGGGGTTGCTTCTCATCCAAGGGAGTGGGCTCACTCACAATTTTGCCCAACAACACAGCCATGAATAAAGAATGGTACCAAAACACCCTCCAACAGCAACTTCTTCCAAAAATCCAACAACAGTTTGGTGAAGAACAATGCATTTTCCAGCATGATGGAGCACAGTGCCATAAGGCAAAAGTGATAACTAAGTGGCTCGAGAACCAAAATGTTGAAATTTTGGGTCCATGGGCTGGAAACTCCCCAGATCTTAATCCCATTGAGAACTTGTGGTCAATCCTCAAGAGGCGGGTGGACAAACAAAACGAAGTGCTTGTAATTATATTTCAGTACATTACAGAAACAACTGAAACAAAGATCTAAAAGCAGTTTAGCAGCAAACTTTGTGAAAACTAATATTTGTATCATTCTCAAAACTTTTGGCCACGATTGGTACTAAGGTATTATAATAAATGTTACCGTAATATGCATTACATTAATAAACCAGTCCATTAGGATGCAAATAATAACAAAATGCTATTTCCTAGATTTTTTTTTTTCATACACTAGAGCAGATTCCATTTGTTCAAGGTCCAGGATGAGCATCTGGCTGTGCACAGGATGGCATGAGCTCTCATGCTTGAGCCATTCACTCTCAGGCAGCAGGTTGTTGAGACACTCCATCACACACATGCACACGTACGCACACAATGATGTGGCTTATTGTCTACATCAAATTTACACCAAATCATTTTAAAGTTTGAATTCTGCTTGGTCATTAGGTGTTGTCTGTTGTTCTTGGACTTTAAGCTCCTCTTACTGTTCCAACCTCTTATTGTATCCAGGCTTGGGACTAGCACTGCACACCCAGTGGCTGGGGTTTGGGCATTGGGTGGGAATTGAACCCAGATTGAAGATTGTCCTATGTATTCTCATAGTAATAATAAGCTAATTATCAAAACATGTCATTAAAGAAATTATATAGTAAATATGTAAGTTCTCAAACAGTTCCCTATATGACCACCAGAGGTCACTGCATTTTCAATTATCCTTCTAAGCTTACCTTGTTTGTGCCCTCCTGTATTGTTCTTTTTGATAAAATTTTTGGTTTAATTTTTTTTTTTGGATAAAAAAGAAAAGCCTTCCCTTTCTTCTATCTGTGGTGATTTACATTTAACATTTCTGAATGGAGTCTCCGGTTTCAGCTGCGCAAGTCAGAGGTACTGTAGTGCCGTAAAGTTTTCAGTAGTAAAATAAATTGCAATAATAATAATAAAACCTAGTGAAACCACCAAAGAAACTTCTGTAACTGTCAATCAGAACACCTTCAGTCCCGGTTTGACCCCTTGTAAAACATCGCATAGCGTATTCTCTGTTTATTTCATTCACACTTCAGAAAATTGTTTTAAATTTTTTCACTCTTTTGAGTCCCTGTACTGGATGCATGCTCTGTTGTTGTGAGCCGCGGAAGCTCAGTGATCAGGACGTTATCTTCAGCACCATATGTGATATTTCACATCGGACCACATTCTGAGTCATGGTCAATTTTAAAACTGCCGACTCGACTGCATCCTAAACCTGTCAAGTGATGCTACTGTATTTTCTAAAGTGACTTTAAGGTTATCACATGGTCTGGGCTTATGAGAAAATCCTATGAGTTTTTCTCAGCTATTAATGGTAACTAATAGCATCTGTAGCTAGACAAGTCAAAGTGAAGAGTGATGTTTAAATAAAGACACCAAGAACCTGTACAGATTGTAACAAACTTCACAGAACACTGTTTAAACTAAAAATAATACTGCAGGAAGTCCCACACCACCAGGGCTAATATGGAACTCTAGACCCAAGAGGAAGCGGGGCATGCCCGCAGGGTGTTTCAACAGAGCAAGCAGAGTTGCTAGGCTGCTAAAAGCTGCTCCATACAAAAGCCCTTTCCCTAGTGATTTTCTCACAAAAGCAAAATAAACAGAATCTATTTGATATTGTAACCTGTTTAATAATGTAAAAGTTAAAAAGTGGATCTAATGATTAAATCTTAAATCTAAAAGCTTAAGAAGGGTGGGTTAGCTGTTAGCAGCTAACCGCAAAAAACAACCATAGCTTCCGTGTTATATTGCTGTGACAGCCTCAAATTTAACCAGTTGCAAATTTAACCAAGTGCAACATGGTGGCGTAGTGGTTTGCACTGTCGCTTTGAACCTCTAGGGCCCGGATTTGATTCCAGCCTCAGGGTCTGTGTGCATGGAGTTTGCACGTTCTCCCCATGGTTGATCCGGTTTTCTTCTAGAGTCTGAAGACATGCAGATTGGGCTATTTGGCAGTCGTAAATTGCCCGTAGTGAGTGAATGAGTGTGTGTATGTGTGTTTGTCCTGAAATGCATTGGCAGGCTGTCCAGGGTGTTCCTCGCCTCGTCCCCTAAGTCTCCTAAAATCTCCAGGCCCCTATGTAGATGATGAGTGTGTGAGTAAATTAATGAAAAATTATAATAATAAACTTATACGGAGCTGTATTTATTGTGTTACGTCCCAGTCTAGGGTTGGGCCGTACAGTAAATGATTGGTTCAGGGTTCTGTTTTTAATAGGGTAGTGAAAAAGGGTAGTGTAGCCATTAATGGCAAACCACAAAAGTGCAAACTAGCTCCTTTTGTGTAGATATGTTGAAGTTGAAGTTCAGCCTTTAGTCATTATATATACATTACTGCACAGTGAAATTCTTTACTCCTTGTATATCCCAGCTTTTGTTAGTAAGCAGGGGTTAGAGTGCAGGGGTCAGCCATTTTTGAGCCATTTTTAGGGCCCAGCAGTGGCAACTTAGTGGAGATGGGGTCGAACTGCCCACCATCCAATCAGTACCTCAGAGCCGTAACTAACTGGGTGTGATTTGGTAGTAACTGGTCGTGGATTGGTAGTGACTGGGTGTGGTTTGGTAGTAACTGGGCGTGGTTTGGTAGTAACTGGGTGTGGTTTGGTAGTAACTGGTCATGGTTTGGTAGTAACTGGGTGTAGTTTGGTAGTAACTGGTCGTGGTTTGGTAGTAACTGGGTGTAGTTTGGTAGTAACTGGGTGTGGTGGTTTGATAGTAACTGGGTGTGGTTTGGTAGTAACTGGTCATGGATTGGTAGTGACTGGGTGTGGTTTGGTAGTAACTGTGTGTGGTTTGGTAGTAACTGTGTGTCGTTTGGTAGTAACTGGGTGTGGTTTGGTAGTAACTGGGTGTAGTTTGGTAGTAACTGGGTGTGGTGGTTTGGTAGTAACCGAGTGTGGTTTGGTAGTAACTAGTCGTAGTTTGGTAGTAACTGGGTGTAGTTTGGTAGTAACTGGGCATGGTTTGGTAGTAGCTGGGTGTGGTTTGGTAGTAACTGGTCATGGTTTGGTAGTAACTGGATGTAGTTTGGTAGTAACTGGGTGTGGTGGTTTGATAGTAACTGGGTGTGGTTTGGTAGTAACTGGTCATGGATTGGTAGTGACTGGGTGTGGTTTGGTAGTAACTGTGTGTGGTTTGGTAGTAACTGGGTGTCGTTTGGTAGTAACTAGTCGTAGTTTGGTAGTAACTGGGTGTAGTTTGGTAGTAACTGGGCGTGGTTTGGTAGTAACTGGGTGTGGTTTGGTAGTAACTGGTCATGGTTTGGTAGTAACTGGGTGTAGTTTGGTAGTAACTGGTCGTGGTTTGGTAGTAACTGGGTGTAGTTTGGTAGTAACTGGGTGTGGTTTGGTAGTAACTGGGCGTAGTTTGGTAGTAACTGGTCATGGTTTGGAAGTAACTGGGTTTGGTTTGGTAGTAACTGGGTGTGATTTGGTAGTAACTGGGCGTGGTTTGGTAATAACTGGGCGTGGTTTGGTAGTAACTGGGTGTGGTTTGGTAGTACCTGGGTGTGGTTTGGTAGTAACCGGGCGTTGTTTGGTAGTGACTGGGTGTGGTTTGGTAGTAACTGGTTGTGGTTTGGTAGTAACTGGTCGTAGATTGGTAGTGACTGGGTGTGGTTTGGTAGTAACTGGGTGTACTGTAGTTTGGTAGTAACTGGGCGTGGTTTGACAGTAACTGGGTGTGGTTTGGTAGTACCTGGGTGTGGTTTGGTAGTAACCGGGCGTGGTTTGGTAGTGACTGGGTGTGGTTTGGTAGTAACTGGTTGTGGTTTGGTAGTAACTGGTCGTAGATTGGTAGTGACTGGGTGTGGTTTGGTAGTAACTGGGTGTACTGTAGTTTGGTAGTAACTGGGCGTGGTTTGACAGTAACTGGGCGTGGTTTGACAGTAACTGGGCGTGGTTTGACAGTAACTGGGCGTGGATTGGTAGTGACTGGGTGTGGTTTGGTAGTAACTGGATGTGGTTTGTCATTAGCTCATTTACATAGAGATTGAACAGGCGTCTAAGTAAATTTAAGATACAAAACCTTATTATGTGAGGGTTATTTCAGCTGGAGTAGTAACTGACACACAATAGGGGGAGGGGGGGGGGGGACCCCTATGACCCAAGCAAACTTGTTAAAAATAATAAAATGGTGCTCCCAAAGGGGTGCAGCCAGGGAGCCTAGAAAGATTGACCAAGCTCTCTCAAAGGGGAGGGATGGGAGGCATTTAGCACTTTTACATTAATCACGGCACTACAGCCAATCACAGGCATCTGTGAGCTTACACAAGCGAAAAGAGCGCATACTGTAGCACTGTCCTCTGAGTCTGTTGGCAATGTCACGTGGCTCAGAGGAAGAACGTGATAGCCTTCACCCTCCCTGGTGGCCAGTTGTAGCCTTGATGCGGGAGTGCCTCAATGATGGGTGGGAATTGTCTATGACTAAATTAGGAAGAAAATCAGGAAAATTCCCAATATGAAAGTAAAATGTGTGAGCTTTAAAATATTATTATATTATAACTGGTGCTGGTAAATGTATAATGTAGCTAAATGAGTCAGCAGAGAGAGACAAGAAGGGGTCGGCGTTGAGAGAGGGTTATATAAAAGTCTTTGACCACGCTTCGCTTTACACTTCACTAAGCAAGAATTCTGTTTACCTCACCTTGGAATTACCTCTGACAGTTTCTCTCAGCAATAAAATAACAATTTTCTTCAAATTCACAATGTGGAACTAGTGCTGGAGATACCTTAAATACCTCCAGCCACAGTGATCTAATTCTCCTGATTTCTCAATTATTGAAGTATTAGATGGACATCAGACAGATTCAGGAGCAAAATAAGTAAGCAAAAAAAAAAAAAAAGAAAAAGAAAAAGAAAAAGAAAGAAAAAAGTATACAGTGCAGTAGGGGTTCATGTGATGATTATGCATAATCAGTAACACATACATGAATGCTTATGCTCAGCGTTGGCGTTTGTTTATCTCACGCTGTGTCCAGATGTTTCCTGTAAAACAGCTGCATCCTTAATAACTCTCATTCATAAGCATTGACTGTGGATTATCACAGGACTCTGGTTGTGAAACCATCTTCACAGAAGTATTCAGATAGTATGTGTCATAGATTTTCTCTGGGTTTTTTTTTTGTTCATTTTTGTGTCTGTGGGCTTCATTTCCCAGCATGCACTTCACCACAGTAACACACTGTATTCACCTGCACCTTGCTATGTTTAAAGTCTGTGTTTTGTATCTGTTTAAACTCTTATGGTTCATTTCTGATCTCTGTAGTTTCCTGTGTTTCCGTTAGCATTACAGTAATATTAGCATTAGTGCTCTACTTTGTAGCTTAGTCAAAGCCGTAGTTTTCACAATTTTTGTATTTGTCATGCACACTCGTAACACGACCGGCACTAGGACCCGGAAGTAATACGGTCGGGTTTTCAGGAAGCATAAAAGGAGACAAAATGGCGCTTCACATTGCTCAGTCATTGAGTTCGCCCATGCCTTTGCTGACGCTATGCCGACTATTCTGTGAGTACTCACCAATTCTGGTTGCTTCTTTGATTGAGTGTGTGTTGCTAGAACGCGGGTTTATTTGTGTAGATCCTTGCTCTTCGTGTAAGAAAGTTCTTAAACTAATCGCGTGGTTATCCTGCCTACTCGCGCTGCTTCCGCGTTTGGGTTTACCATCCACGCTACACGGGCTAACTGCTAAGGCTTTTCTGTTCATCCCTCGGTTGCTCGTGACAGTATTTTGCTTTTTTCTGCTTTGCTTCAACACTGTTGTTGTTGCATTACAACATACAAAAGGACAATTTGTCTGATCTGCATTGTGACTGTTCTGTACAATTAACTTCCATGTTCAGGATAGATTTTTGCAGCTACAGTCTTCTTGGAAGGCTGTCCACAAGACGATTTTGCAGCTACACTCTTCTTGGAAGGCTGTCCACAAGACGTTTCTGTGGGAATTCTTGCCCATTCATTCTTTAGAGCATTTATGAGGTCAGACACTGATGTTGGACGAGAAGGCCTGGCTCGCAATCTCCGTTCCAATTCATCTCAGAGGTGCTCGATGGGGTTGAGGTAACTCAGGGCTCTGTGTTAGGGCCGGTTGCGTTCTTCCACTTTGAGCTCATCAAACCATTTCCTTGTAGTCCTTGCTTTGTGCACGGGAGCACAGTCATGTTAGAATAGAAAAGGGCCAGCATTGTCCAAGATTGCATTGTCCAAGATGTCTTGGTATGCTGAAGCATTAAGGTTGCCCTTCACTGGGGATAATGTTGGCACTCAGGCTCTGTCTGCTGTTCAGTTAACCATCACTCTATCAAAAGAATCTACCAAAAAAGAGAGAGCAGAGCAGTTTAGGGAGACAGCAGAAATGGTTATAATGGCTTTTTACTAGGAGACGAAGAGAGTGAAAGAGGAAAGTGTGAAAAACAAATGAAAGAAGCAAAGTGGCAAAAATGATGGTACATTTAATGTGCTAGTGAGCTGTTGTCTAAGAAAGGGAAGGTAGTGAGGCAAGGGCCAAAGAGCATCTTTCTCTGTGTGTATGTGGGTGTTTAATGGTTTTCCATCTCTCTCATCCACATATTCTCTATCTGTTTTTTTGTAGCAAAGCAAACTTCCAGTGTACTTCATGAAACATGTATTTTTCTTTTTTCCCCTCCAACATAAACTAGTAATAAAACAAAACATTCAAGTGACAAAGAAAACATAATTACATAGTCCACAAAATTAAGCAGTACGTTCGATCATATCTGTGCGAAGCCAATTCGCTTGACTACACACAAGCTGGCCAATTTGTAGTCTCGTTTAAGATCTCAGCTGACACTTTAGTCAATATTCAGGGCCACTCTGCTGGACACACATGCTTAATGCTGTAAAATGTCCAATCCTGAGTTTAATAATCAGGGTCTGGCTATGACACACTCCCCGAGCTCCGACACAGCTCCAGTGACTGAATTAGCTAGCACCTTTTCACATAATTGCTTAATTGGAGCCTTTTCAGCTGTCAGGATGTGACGACCTCATGGAAGAGTCAAGATAAGGCAGTAATTATGTGGCCAGCCTTGATACACTCCTTGGGCCAAAGGAACGGTTTGACAGGCCATATAGACTGCCGCCTAGGAAACATGCTACAGGGACAGAAAAGTGCTTGAGTGAGGGATAGTAGGAGATCTAGGAAGTGCAGGGGAAATAATAGACAGACAAAATGCATTTGGGGACCAGAGTGAGAGATTACAGCATTTTCAAATGTTTGTAGGAGCAGTGAAAGGTGAGACCTGCCATTACCAGAGAATAGAGCAAAAGATGTATAGGGTAGAATGGACACACAGATTGTAACAAGGGATTAGAACTATTTTTTTCTTCCTCTGGCTTGAATTTGTTTCTGCTTGTTTGACCAAATGCAGGTTTTTTTTGTTTTTGGATAGGAAAGGGGAAGTGAATATGAATGAGTCAGTCCATCTGCAGGCATAAATTAGACATGAGTGTCTGATCAGTAAGTGTACTGCAATTCATTTTAAATTGCACTGCTGACGGGATCTGTCACAAAAAAAGCACTAAATTAATATGTTATTGAAAGGGAGTAGATTGACTAGATTTGTAATCATGTGACTAGGAACAGGGACTAGAGGTCATGTGACGAGGTTATGGACTGAGGGTCATGAAGGTCTTGCAGAGAATCTACACTGCCAGTCAAAAGTTTGGACACACCATGGTTTATCCTTATTTTTGATTTTTTTCTCCTTTGAACAATTTTTATTAAGATGCATCTGCAACTTATGCGCTGCAAAGCCTTTATGTTGTTGGTCTTTTGGCTGCTCGCGTAGAGGGGTTGCCACAGTGGACCATCAAGCCGTACAACAACTTGGCACAGGTTTTAGAGGTTTTAGACAGAAGAGAGAAAATAATAATAACAATTAAAGTTATTACATGAGGCTGACGTGGATCCTTCCATGGCCATTGACGTAAATCCCACCCACTCATAATGCGCCACAATGGGACATCAGGAAAGGATTCCGCACGGCAAAGGACACAACCCCTCACCACCATACACATGCCTCACTTGCCTTCTTTTTGTCCTATTGTATATTTGTGTCTGAACTGGTGTGTGCTGCATTAAAAAAGTGAGGGGTACAATGGTAGAACCATGAGGCTGGTAACTCTAAGTGAACTTCTCCTCTGCAGCGGAGGTACGTTTTGCCTTCATGGGAAGGTCTTCATGAGAGACAGGTTCATCATGGTGATTGATGGGTTTTGCGAATACCCTTGACAATAGTTTTCTTCCAAGAACTGTTCCAGAACTGCCTGTTTTTTTTATTTTATGTTTTTACTTATAATTACCTAATATTATATGTGTTAAGGTGTATGTGTGCATAGTTTTGAAATGTAAAAGAATGTAAAAAAGGACATCAAAATTTGTGTCCAAATTTTTGATTGGTACTGAAATCATACAATCTTGTTCTGTACAGGACTTTGGGTCAGTAGAAGTTGTGAACCGAGTTAATACAGTCTATCTTTAACTAGTTCTGTGGGATTTTCTCCCTTAATTAGGTTAATCCAGATTAAAGGAACAGTTATCATAGGTGAGTGATGTATATTTTCCTTCTCAGTGAACTGTACAAAAAAATATCACTATGTCAACATCGATAATTATTGATAATTTCTATGTCCATTACAAGGCTACATTTATTAATAAACACCAGGAGAAAAGATTTAATTAAGCTACTTTTTATTAAGGCACACAACGATGGAGCGGTCATCATCATCATCATAATCATCATCATCATCATCTATACCGCTTAATCCTGTATTCAGGGTCACGCAGGGTCTGGAGTCTATCCCAGGAGACTTAGGCCACAATTCGGGGTACACCCTGGGCAGGGTGCCAATCCATCGCAGGGCACATACATACACACACACCGGCCAATTTGGGAATGTTAGTTAACCTAACCTACATGTCTTTGGACTGTTGGAGGAAACCAGAGTACCCGGAGGAAACCCACCAAGCACGGGAAGAACATGCAAACTCCATGCACACAGAGAAACGGGAATTGAACCTGGCCGGGAATCGAACTCGGACCCTGGACAGCTGGTTTATTGCCCTTACATTAACGAGATTTAATAAATATAATAAATACTGTATAAGCTTTTTGACTAAGTGTCTGACTCAGTACAGTGTTTTATGTGGACTGTATTTTGAAATTCCTAGTTTTGGTCAGAACTCTCCTCCTACACATTTTACACACAACTGTGCTCTGAACTCGGTCCAAGCACAAAAACCCTGAACCAACCTGTTCTTGTTTATTTACAGTTTCTTTCTTCCTTTTTGCACTCATCTTCTCCCTCATATTACACACTGCTTCTGTTGTTGGATGTGTTTCATTTCGAGGGCCGAAGCGTACACGAACTCTATTGACTACGTAGACCATGACAACTGATTAGAAATGAAACTCTCTGGTCTACGGAGCTGAATTGTCTCTGTTTAATGCTGTGGACCACTTACTCATGATCTTAACCAGTGGCAGTTCATAGACCAGACCGTTTCGTTTTAAAACCTTTAACTGCATTTTATAAGATCTGGTGGACCAGATTTCCAGATTTCTTTTTACTCTTACTATATATTATACATGTTTATAATATATTTATGTGAATGTTCCCGTGTCCTGTGTCCTGTCTCTTTCCGTGGCTCTCAAAGCATCTTGAGGTATGTTGTGCTGGAAAACATACCATATTTGCCCTCTTTGCTTTTTCAGGGGAACAAAGGCCCTAATTTGAAGCAGCCTTCAAATTGTGACAGTCTTAGTTGTAACATAATTAGCCTTCAAAAACGTCCTTCACAGGATGCGGCTCCCCCAACGAGACAAACCAGTGGTCTATTAATGGTTTGCTTTTAACCAGAGATTTTACCAAAGATTTTTCTCATTGATATTGACATTCTATTGCCCAGGCCTAACAGTTAGTGTCTTAGATTTAACAAATAAATGTGTCTGTATGTTCATTAATCTTATGCTAATACTTGCATATAGACCATAAAGCCTTTAAATATAAGAAGTTTTACGCTGTAGTGCAGCATAGTGTAAAGTGGATAGTCATGTCACCTTGCACCTCCAGGTTCCGGGTTCGAATCCTGTCTTCGGGGTCTGTGTGCATAGTCTAAAGACATGCTGATTTGGCTAATTGGCCTTCCCAAATTGCCCGTAGTGTGTGTGTATATGTGTGTGTGTCATGTGATGGATCGGCACCCCATCTACGGTGTGCCCCGCCTCGTGCCCTAGATGGGCTCCAGACCCCCCAAGACCCTTTATACAGGATAAAGCAGTATAGATGATGAGTGAGTGAGTGAGTTTAACTTGTTTATTTCTGATTTTTCAGTCATGTTGATTTGATGTCACTCTTTAAATGGAGAAGAAACTCTCCATTTGGGACTGGTGTGGGTGTACTATGTCTTATCATGAAAGACACGCTCCCATTTACTGTGCCGCTTGAGAAGGGTTCACTGAGTTTTGCAAAAATAAATAGTAAAAGGGCCAACTTCAAAATCACCAGGAGCAAATAATGTTCAAAAAATCCTTTAGATATTAAAATAAATTTCATTTAAAATAGCCATTGTTTGCACTATTTGCTTATGATTTTATATTCTTAAACATTTAAAAAAATAAAGACAGGTACATGTATGCGCATTTCTATCTTGTCAGGAGGATTATAGTCTCTGACATTTGTACCCGAAACATACAACAACATGACAGTGCTGCATATGCAGGTTGTGGTTGTGTTGCACTGGTTATGCTTCCTGCAGTAAACTATAGATGAACACATTTATATCTTGAATTTATATTTCTGTACATGCTACATTTCATAATATTATCATACTGTATATCTATTCATTTTTTGTACACAACACATTTCCGAACTTTTTGAAGAAACAAACCAGCTGCTCAGTTGTTGCATGGCCAGGTGTGTGGCTTTACCTCATTATTTTACTTACAAGTAAGCAGATAAAAGGTGTAGTGTTCATTTCCAAGTGGGACATTATTTGTATTTGGAGTGTGTGTGTGTGTGTCTCAATATGAAGTCGGAAAGGCTGTGACTTCCAGTGAGGCGAACCATCATTACGCTGAAAAATGGTTCGCTGCACTCGCACACATGCACAACAGAAGAAATGTGCTTGGTTCAGTTTTTCACACTATAACTATCTTTTACACCAACAGGCATTTCTGAAATTGAAACACACACGCACACACACGCACACGCACACACACACACACATACACACACACACACACACATACACACACACACACACACACACACACACACACACACACACACACACACACACACACAACAGTAAAACAGCCTATAAAAATAAATACATGAAACAGTTCAATAAGTCAATTAGTTTAAGCGCTTTTAAAGTTTCACTTTGACAGCCTCACAACAACAACAACAACAACAACAACAAAAAAAACAACCAGGGTACCAACCTACAGTAGCTGCACATCTCCCCCAAACCTAGGGGCCACTACCCAACAAAGATGAAGGTCATGTGACTTGTGATGTGGCAGCGGGAATGTTGTATAGGAAGGTCAAATCAAGTAAAACTAATAGAGATACAAATATAAAGACTGTGATGATTGTTATTAACATTAGCCAGTATAATGTCTAATACGAAGGCTAGAATCATGTGATACAAATAGTATATGAGATACTGTACTTCTCATGTACTGTATTGGAGGACGATAGTGTTTGACCTGCTATGCTAAACGTCAACATTTTGAGAAATTATTAAAGAGAAAACATGATGCAGTTCATACAGATGTTTCTGCTCCTGCTGCTGAAATGACCAAATACTCCTACTCCACCGCACAGTTTTATCCTTTGTGCTAGTGATGCACCCAGAAGTTTCAGTGAGATTTCTGAGAGTCGTCTGGCAATTTACAGTCCTGTATAAAGCCCTAAGAGATGTCCAGGGCTCTGACAAATCCAATGGCTTGCTGTTTACCTACTTACCGTCTATACCACTTTATCCTGTATACATGGTCATGGGGGGGCCTGGAGCATATCCCAGGAGACTTAGGGCACGAGGCGTGGTAAACCCAGGATGGGTTGCCAATCTGTGACACATACACGCAATTTGGGAATGCCAATTAACTTAATCTACATGTTTTTGGACCATGGAAGGAAACCCACCAAGCATGGGGAGAACATGCAAACTCCACACACAGACCCCAAGGTGGGAATCGAACCCTTGACCGTGGAGGGACGAGACCCACAGTGGTACCCTCCGCACCACCATGCCGCATGCTTGATGTTTATTCCTTTTCAGTAGTTCTTAAGGTATAATTATATAATTATACTGTATATCTTTTTACAGGTGAAGAACAGCTTTTATATGTCATCTTGGGTATTGAATGGAATGAAATACATTTCCTGATGAGGGCAGAGGAAAAACAAAAATGACAAATGGTATAATAATGTTTTTACATATTACATATTTCTTGTCCCTGTAAGTAGCTTACACTACAATTAGTTCAATGAGAAGGAAATGACTTCGGAAGAGACGGCAAGATTTGAAGTGGATCTGTAATTATGAGGTTATTATGAGGTAAGGTGACAGATTCTTCTCTAATGCAGTCAGCAAAGCTGCATACACTCTGCTGCCTGTGATTTTAATCCCTTAAACGAGTCCGTCAAAAAATCTACAGCCTTATTCGGATGAGATTAAATTTACATGCACTCCTAGGGTAATTTCCTTTATTACAGACTAACTCTATAGTTTTATTGCCACTGGGATTTGCCCTGTTGGTGTATTTCGACGTTCTCCTCTGAGAAAATTTCAGGCAGATACTCGTCTATGATTTCCTATGCAGACGTCGTCTCACATTGGACATAAGGATGAGTGCTGCATTCTGAGTCGTAGCATATGAGTGGCCCAAATATTAATGATGTAAAGTAAAAAAAAGTGCTTTTACTATTCCAACAGCCACCATATTAAATACCATCAAAATGTCAAAAATAAATGCTTACCATCACATCTGTCTTTTGAAAAACAAAAACTGAAAGCGTGCCTGTTTTATTAAAACCTGACCAAGATTTATTTTTCGGAGAAAATACACTATGACAAAAGTATTTGCCCAAACCTGTTAATTATTTAATTCATGTGTTTCAATCAGCCTCCAAATCCCCAGTGAAGGGCTGAATCTTAATGCTTCAGTATACCAAGTCATCTTGGACAATCACTGGGCACACATGTATGCAAACACATGCTCACACACACTACACACACAAAGTATGAGCAATTTGGGATGGCAATTCGCCTAATCTGCATGTTTTTGGACTGTAGGAGGACCCCAGAGTACCTGGAGGAAACACAGACCTGAGGTGGGATTCCAATTGCTGGACCCTGGTGATGCAAGGCCAAACTGCTAACCAGTAAGTCATCATGTCCCTAGAGTCCCCCATCATGTCCCATCATGTCCCTAGAGTTAATAATATTGTTTATATAATTTATTTTGATTTATTGATTGACTATATCTTATTCTTTGCCAGTTGTGACCAATGACTGTATATATGAATGGACACCATGTCCTTTAACTCCCATTATGTGCTTTCGAAGCCTACATTTGCTCAAACTGAAGTCTTAATCTTGACTGACTTGCATGTCTTAACTCAGATGGCATGCTCACTCAGTTGGTAGTGTGACTTCACAGCTTCCTTGGTTAGATGCTGAGGATGATACTTCCTATGCAGTTTTGCATCTGCCTGGGACTGTATGGATTTTCTTTGGGTTTTTGGTGTACTCTCACCGACTCAAAACATGATGCAAACATGATGCTATGCTAAAGTGCCCCTAGGTGGAAATGTGTGCGTGCTTGCACGTCGTTCCCATGGTACCAGTGATACCAGTAATAGTTCCATCCTGGGTGAATTGTCCTGCTTTGTGTCCAGTTTCCACAGTACCGCCTCAAATAAAGTGGTTGCTGGAAATGAATAAATGAGTGAATGAAGACCAAGCAGGCATACTTATTAAACTTGTTAATACATTTGCTTTTTACGGTCGCCAATAATAAATTTTGTTTTCTGGGATATCTGGTTTAATGTCATGACATAACCCCAGTTAAGTAAATTGCATTTCCAGTTTGCAGTAAAAATGTTCATAATGTTTTATTAGCACTCTACATTTGTGTATCTTTACATACCTTTGTCTTTATTTAAATCTAGAAACTGAGTTGTTACCCTGTGTAGATCATCTTCATGCTGGCTGTGTAATATATAACATAAGTCTGAACAGCTGAGCAAATCCCAGATCCCACTTTTTTAACTAGGTCATTCATTAACTTTGATTTTTTTAAAAGAACACAGCAATGTCATTTTTCATCCTAGATGCTGAATGAATGTTTTTATCCCCAATTCAAGGAATGCAATCCATTTGTAAGTGAGAAGACAGGCACTCCAGTCTCAGGGAGAGACCTCAAGCCTCTCTTGCATAAATAATGTGTTAATGTGAAAAAGAAAGTTTAAAATAATAAGTGAAAACATAGAGTGAAAAAAAGTAAGGCACACTCAAAAGTGAGCACACCACTCTTACTACTCCCAGAAAGAGCACCAGAAAGAGAGAGAGAGAGAGAGAGAGAGAGAGAATGGCTCATGTTTAATTAGCAGCTCTTGAGAACATCTCTGGAGAATCAGGGAGAAAGCTTGGATCATCGTTAATTGGCCTTGTATGGACAAGAGGAAGAGGGGGGAGGTGGGGGGTTAGAAAAGGAATGGAGGGGACCAAACAAATAAGGGAAAGTTTTATATGAGTGTAAAGCAGTGGTTTCAAAGACAAAGGAAATGGATGAGTTGTAACAGTGTCTTAAAAAAATCTGTAATGGAATTGGGAAGGAGATGGATGAGGGAAAACAGTCAGGTAACTATAGACAGAGATGGATGGATTCGGGCTCCAACAAAGCAGAGACGATGCAGGGAATAAGGACAAGCTGGAACTTCCCAGACGGATTGAATAAACCGGTCCTATGCTTGGAAAATCACTAATGTCATGCCTCTCCATCAATACAGGTGATGACCCATTGGTGATCAATCAGCAAGGGAGACGGAATTGATCAGACCTGGTCAGATATGACATGAAACAAGACACAGACCACCAACAGTTCACTGGAGGGTTTCAAGAGACAAACACAATGCGTCTCAATTAGCTAAATCATTGGGTGGCTGCATGAGCGTTGATAAAGAGCCTCAATTAACCAGAACTGTGAGACAAAGGAATTTGGTGGCATCATTCTCTAAGCATGCAATATATTGGGGATGCTGCCAGGTCAATCATCATTCTGTTGTTTATTGCAAGAGAGAGAGAGAGAGAGAGAGAGAGAGAGAGAGTAAGGGAAAGAGAGAGAGAGAGAGAGAGAGAGAGAGGAAGAGAATGAAGGCCTTGGAGAGTAAATGAATATGCTAATGGAAATGAACGAGTGGGTGAGAGGCAGTTCTCTGAGATCTCTTTTGCATTTGGCTGTTACATTTATCTTTTAGCTTCTAGACCTCCTAGCATTTCACCTTTTTCATCATTTCATAACTCATTTTTTGCTTACAGTCAATTTGAAATTCCCAGAAAATGGAACAACACTCACTACTTATACAAAGACTTGATTTGGATTGAAAACCTATTAAAAAATTTTATTCACTCAAACAAGGTTACACCTTTCCCTCATGTGTCAGCTCTGAAGTGGAGCAACAGTGCATGAATTAGGCCATTTTAGCAGGATCTCATATTTGAGATAGAATAATTAACACTGAAATGGCTCTATAAACTCTGCTCTAAATTATAGTGGCCTCGTTCTTGCCTTGTGCTTGGACCCATATTTATTTTTTTAATCATTTCACAGGGTTTTTCTTAAAAAAAAAAAAAAAAAAGAACTTGGTTTTGTAAAAATGTTAACACCTTGTAAAAAGTTCTTACCTTTCAATACTATCTAGCCAATTTAATTCTATTCAGTTATCAGTTAACAATGGACATTGTGTGCATTTCTATATTTAAAAAATTTATTCAGGCAAGGCAGTGCACTGGGTGTGTGTTGCTGGCTGAAATTCATTTTGGGAAATTGTGTTTGTTAAAGAATCCCCACACCTCCAAGGAGGCACTACTAAGGCAAAGGAAGATTGAATGGCTGGGCAGCAATGACGTCTTGGTTCCTGCTATAGAATTTTCTTCTAGAGAAGGGGGTCTAACCTAGGAAGGGCATCCAAATCTGCCATCTATTAGCACTAGTCTAACATACCCTTCCCAATTCACCAAATACTAAAGTATCTTCATTCCTCTGTGGTGATCCAAGTGGACCCTCAATGCACATCCCACAATAGTGAAAGCTGGAGGTGGCACATCATGGAGATGGCTTCCTCCAGAGGCCTTGGACAATGGACCTAAGTGGACAGCCATGAAATAAAGGGGAATCTTTACAATGGTATGGCAGCAGTATCTCCGGCCAAGTTCTTGAATAGGCCTCTCCACTTGACCGTTAGAAGCTTGATGTTGCCCCGATGTGATACTGATATTGATTCTTTTCAGATAGGATGTCTTCTTGTAGCCCAATCTGGCAGAAGACTTGTTGAAACAGGGCTTCTGATTTTTGCAAGCAGTGAGGCAACCTGGAGGAGGGATCAATAAACAAGCTTTAGAGATACAATCTACTGCAACCAATATAGTGGTAATACCTTAATATTTTGAGAGATCTGTAACAAAATCCACTGAGAGATGAATCCAGGGCCTCTGAAGTATCGGTTTAGGTTGAAGTCTTCTAGCTGGAAGCTGTCTACCTACTTTGAACTGAGTAAACAAACAACAGGAGACCATAAACTTCTGCACATCAGCTTGAAGACTAGGCCACAAATAAACTTACTCCTGATTGCTTCTGGCATGTAGACCTTCCATGATGGGTTGCCATCTGTTTTTTCAGTTTACCTGCTGTAGCAGTAGAATCTTCTGGCCAATCCCCCAGTTGATAGGGGCAACCAAGCAGATGGGCTCAACAATGGGTTCGGATGACAGGCCATTGGACTCCGGGTCAGCCAAGGCATTTAGATAACACACCAAACTTTCCATTTTTACACCCAGTTCTCCCAGATAGAAGTCCAATCCTGTGCCATCCCTGGAAGTAGGGACTATCTGACCATTTTGATTCATACACATTCACATTTCATACAAACATCAATAATTATTTTGATTGTGTTAGGCTGCTTTGCGAGGATGACAATTGTTAAAAGCGCTATACAAATAAAATTGAATTAAATTGAAATGAAATCCACTTTAGAGGATTTGGTGATGAACCTGAATAAAATGTGTGCATTGTATAAAGAACATTGTATCAGAAATTACTGCCACTGCTTTCAGTTTTTTTTTAGGTGTACTGTAGTCATGAGATGCAACAGGGGTTCAGCCCTGGATGTACATCTCCATGGCAGTCAGTTTTAAAGAACTTTCACTAGATTTACATACATAATTAGATAATGTTTAGGAATAAAAACACTCTAATGGCATTAATATAAAGATAAAACTTTAAACAAAAAACACATTTTAAGACCTGCTTGTTATGAGTGAATTATATATCAGCCAGTCAGTTTCTCCAAGGTATTCCTCTTGAAATTTGCTAGTGAAAGGCCATAAATGGTCAGAGTTATTTACCCATCTTTCCTCATGCATCACCGAAGTTAATAGCTGTTCTTCTGATGCGGCTATTGCAATCAGTAGTACATTGGAGAAACCTGGTAGCTGATGACATCTATGAGACCTCATCTACACTTTCTGTCTCTGCACTTTGGAAGACCATGCAATGACTGTTCTGTTATGACAACCACTATTATATCCTCATCTATTTTGAACACAAAGTGGTTTCACCACCTGCATTCTCAAAAGCTCTGATGAAATGTCTTGTTTCTTTCTATGCAACTTTTGCTACATATAGTCCATCCAGTGAGGAGAAATATGATATTTGGTATTTGGATTTGTTTTGTTGTGGAAACATCCATCTGCTCACCAGATTCATTTTCATGCCCAATAAAATTGCATTTTCCTCTAATACTGTATGTTCCGAATGCATCACTCTATTCATGATACTTCAATCATGTGTAATACCCCAGTGCTGCTTGCAGAGAAAAAGGCTACATAGGAATAATGTTGTCTCCTACAGTACCTCTGTACTTCCCTGTGGGTGTATTGTTTTTAGCCTCTTGTGTACAACCCAGTTTTCTCCAAACATGATAAGCTGAATTATTGCCAAAGAGTATGACTAGAGAATTTTGTTCTGAAACAATTCTGATTTGTCTGAATACTTTTGGAATAAATTGGCCTGTGACTATTTAATTTAAAATTGTGGTGCAGTTTTGATCTCAGCATAAATGTTATTTTACATTGTCTCTGTGACTGTAGTTTTTGCACTTAAGACTTGTTTAATAATGTTGTCCCTCAAAACTCCTTGAAGCAAAAAGCAGCTTCACTGACCTTCACTATTATTGCTATTGCTAATACATACATACATTTCTCTAATGTAATCATATCCAAATCCCAATCGTCTTGTTAGAGCACTCCCCATCAGCAACAGCAGCGAGGAAGGCTTAAGGGTGTATCTTTTTCAACTGCTGCTCACTTATTGTTAAGAAGTGGTGTAACAGACTGTGAGGACTGTGAGGACCTTACAGAAGCCCACAATTGGGTAGTGTCTCCTCCCCGGTCAATCTGCCCTCTAGTCTATCACCTGGGAGACAAACTTCGAGGAATCTGGAGGTCAATCTTGGGCTTTTTGCTGGACCTCGTGCATGGCAGGCTGTAATTCTCTATGGTGTTCTGGTGCCTTTATATTGTAGCCAACATTGAGTTACTGCATGTGTGGTTTGTGCTGCATTGTCTTTTCTATTGGATCAATGGGGCAGGCTAGCATTTGGTCCCACGGGTATAGACGGAATTTGAGGGCTCTGGGTTACTGATTGGAAGGTCGGTGGTTCAAGCTCCAGCACCACCAAGTTGTCACTATTGATTAAGCCTGGCTACTACAGTGTTGCAGTATCCTGGCTGACCCTGGGCTGTGACCCCAGCTTCCTTACTGGGATATGAAGAAAAATCATTACTTTGTACTGTAAGGTAAATGTGATAAATACTAACACTCAAAATAGGCACAAACACTCAAATAGGCGCACACACATATACCCACTCATTCGGTAATGTCAGTTAGTCTAATCTGCAGGTCTTTGGTCTGAGGAAACCGGAGTACCTGGAGGAAACCCACCAAGCACGGGGAGAACATGCAAAGTCCATGCACACAGAGATGGGAATCGAACCTGGTCAAGAATCGAACCTTGGACCCTAGAGGTGCAAGAAGACAGTGCTTACCACTACACCACCATGCCATGTGGTAAATAACTGAATCTAAATCTTCTCTCAAATTTGACAGTATATAATTAATAATCAATATTATTCAATTCACCTGATGGTAGTGCTAATGCTAAATGTGATAGGCTGATCTGCATATGGCGGCATGGTGGCTTAGTGGTTTGAGTTTGCATGTTTTCCCGGTGCTTGGTGGGTGTTTTCCTCCCACAGTGTGAAAGTTGACCACAAGATGGGGATAAATATAATGGTCACCACTGGCCTCCACATTCTCTAGTTGGACTATAGTGGTTTCTTGATGGGTGATAGATTTGGATTTAAAGTATTTAATAAGAATAATAATAGTAATAAGCCTATCAGTTATGTCAATTTTTGCAGCTTACGACTCTGCACCGACACATCAGCCCCTCCTCTTTTGATATGACACCATTTATTTTGTCATAACTAAATGATTAATTTTATTTGTCTCAATTTATGCTTGTGCTTGCTCATTTTATTTCTTTTTCATAGGAGCAATTTCAGCACAATTCCATTTATGCCATTTTAAAACTTTTTTTTGGCACATTATTATTCCCTGATAAACAAAGTTGTCTACAACAAAATGTTGAATTTGAAAACTGCTCTATAAGCTTTGAAAATACATGTCTTTCTGTCAAGTGATCAGTGAAACTAATATACTTCCTGTGCATCACAGCAACTGCCGCGAGTCGTTAAAATGTGGTTTTGGAGAATGTTGAAGCCAGGAAAAGGACATTTATACTCTTTTACTGCCCTTGCAGTTACTCCAGCAGTAATCACTGAGCGGTATCTGTTGCTTAGCATCCACAATATATTCTGTCACATAGGGCATATGTTCTGTTTTATCACAGTTTGCCTTCTTGCTTCATTAAAAAAAATGTTTTTCTTAAAACTTTAAAAAGGGAATTATCTCATTTTGCTGTCAAACTGTTTATAAACTGAATTAATGCCTATTTTTACATGATTATCTTACTGGATACAACAACCATGAAATTACACAGCCAAACATCTGACTAATTAAAGAACACCCTTATATATTTAGTGTACTTAAATATCCTAGCAACATGGAAACAATTGAAGCAAATATTAAAGAATAAATATGTCTTTGGCAAATAAATAAATAAATAAATAAATAAATAAGCATCCCTGGTACAGATTTTAGCATAGGAAATAGGTGAGAAAAGCCTTAAAAAACATTAATAAAACTGACTGAATGGACCCTGAAGTGTACAAAGAATCTACATGTGAAATTAGTGCTATTAAAGGCAAGTGGTAATTTTCTAAATGAATAAATTATAAAAAACCAGGTTTTATTAAACTGAACTATAAATGGCCTTTCAGAGTAATGTGTTCAGGGAATAAAGGGCAGCGATGCCTTTAATCAAGCAAAGTGCTACTTTGCCTGTATGAATATAGCATGTGTTTCATCAGAGGTTAAGGAACATCTGCTTTTCTCTCTGTTGGAGCCTTGAAAATCCTGCACCAAATGCAAGGACTGCAAAAAAAAAATAAAAAATCTAACTGACCTCAAAGGAGCAAGCAAATTTGACGAGTCCTGGATAAGACTTTGTGTGTAATTAAAGTAAATGCTGTTTACAGAGCAAAAGCGATGAGGTGTGAATGTGTGGGTTAGAAGTTGCAAACAAGGCATTTTAGCTCTTTTTATGTCAAAGAGACAAGCCACAGGCTCTGACCTTGGAGTGTCTGTTGGCCTAATTAGTGAGAAGTGGCAGTTCCACTGACCTGGGACTAATAAAAGAAAAACAAATCAAGGGTGATGCTTGGTCCTCTGACTTGGGATCTGTAAATATCCATATACACCAATCCACTACAACATTCAAACCACATACATACTGTATATTGCGCCATCAAAACAACTCCTGTCAAGGCAAGGACTCCACTCGACCTCTGAAGGTGCGTGGGCCCAAAATCCTTTAAGTCCTGTAAATTCCATGGATAAGACTTGTTTTTCCAGCACGTGCCACAGATGCTTGATTGGATTGAGATGTGGGGTTTTTGGAAGTCGAGTCAACACCTTGAACCCTTTGTCATGTTCCTCAAACTATTCCTGAATGATCTTTGCAGTGCTTCAGGGTGTCACAAACAAACAGAGACGGACCAGAAGACTAGCAGTTAGCTCTGTAGCGTGGATGGTAAACCCAAACGCGGAAGTAGTGCGAACAGGCAGGATAACCACACTGTTTATTTTTTAGAACTCTCCCGGAGCAAGAGCAAGAGTTTACACAAATAAACCCGCGTTCTAATAACACACACTCAATCGAAAGCGAAAACCCAGGAAAGTGAGTACTCACGATTAGAGGACAGAGCGTCGGCGATAGCATGGGCAAACTCAATGACTGAGCGATGTGTGGAGCCATCTTGTCTCCTTTTATGCTTCCTAAAAGGATACCATAGGGGAAGTGGTGAAGGGTTTGAATTGGGATATATGGAATACTGGGTGGATCCGGAGCGCCGCAGGCAGCTGGAGCCGGTAGGTGACAGGGTTAATCCGGAGGGTGATGCGGTATGGACCGATGAATCTGGGGGAGAGCTTCCGTGATTCTGTCCGTAGATGTAGGTTCTTGGTAGATAGCCATACCTTGTCACCTATCTGGAACAGTCGTCCCGGAGGGTGTCGACAGCGATGTTGGAGGGTGTACCGGGTGTTGGAGCGTCGGATGGCGTTGTTTGCTTGGTTCCAGAGCTGTCGACACCGGCGGACCAACTGTTGGGGCGACGGTACTTCAACCTCCGGTTCTTGATGGTCGAATATCGGAGGCTGGAAACCATAGCATGCCTCAAATGGTCTTAGATTGGTAGCGGAGGAGACGTGGATGTTATGTGATAATTCTGCCCAAATGAGGTAGCGGGCCCAGGAGCACTGGCGATCAGCGACAAAGCACCTCAGGTAGCGCTCCAGTTGTTGGTTTGTCCGTTCCGTCTGACCGTTCTGTGGGTGGTATTCAGAAGACAGACTACAGGTGGAATTGATCAGACGGGAGAAGGCCTTCCAGAACCGTGAGGTGAACTGGGGCCCCCTGTCTGAGACGATGTCCCTTGGGAACCCATGCAGGCGGACTACGTGTTCTAATATCAGTTCGGCTGTGTTTTTGGCTGACGGGAGTCCGGTGAGGGCCACTAGGTGGACAGCTTTGGAGAACAGGTCGACAATCGTGAGGATGGTGTTCTTTCCTTCGGAAACCGGCAGGCCCGTGATGAAGTCGACAGCAATGTGCGTCCAGGGCCGACGGGGAACTGGGAGTGGTTGAAGTTCTCCTGGAGATGGTCGATTGCTGTCTTTGGCCCGGGCGCACACTGGGCACGCCTGGACGAACTCATCAATGTCCCTCCTCATGTTGGGCCACCAGAAGGCGCGTTGGATGAATTGTAGAGTGTGATGCCTTCCGGGGTGACCTGAGAGGAGGGAGGAGTGCCCCCATTGGAGAACCTCTGGCTTGGCGATGTTGGGCACATAGAGTCGTCCAGGCGGCACACCTGCCGGTCCGGTCTCCGCAGCCTGTGCCTGGCGAACCCTCGTCTCTATGTCCCAACGGAGCGGTGCGATGATCTTGGTAGGTGGTAGGACAGGCGCGGGGTCCGCCCGGGGGACGTCTTCCTCATACTGTCGTGAAAGGGCGTCAGCTTTGGTGTTCTTGGACCCCGGGCGGTATGACAGGTGGAAGTTATAGTCTTCAAAAAATAGAGCCCACCGCGCCTGTCTGGGGTTCAGCTGTTTCAGTGAACGGATGGTGATGAGGTTCTGGTGATCAGTCCAGACGATGAATGGCTCTCTGGTGCCCTGCAGCCAGTGTCGCCATTCCTCCAAGGCCCACTTTATGGCCAGCAGCTCGCGGTCCCTACTCCGAGTTGCTGAGTGGGGTCAAATTTCTTGGAGAAGAAGCTGCAGGGATGCAGCTTTTGGTCTGGACCTCGTTAGTAGAGGGGAGGTGGAAGGGGTGAGATGATGGGCGCGTCAGAGCAGTTAGCGGAGCTGCAACCGTACTGTAGTCCCGGATAAAGCAACGATAGAAGTTTGCAAACCCGAGGAAACGCTGGAGTTGTTTGAGAGTCCTGGGTAGGGGCCAGTGACTCACAACCTCCAGCTTCTGTGGGTCCATGGCCACACCCTGGGGCGAGATGACAAAACCCAGGATCGTGGTGGAGCGCTTGTGGAAAGCGCACTTCTCCAACTTACAGTACAGCTGGTGGGCGAGCAATCTCTTTAGAACCGCTCTGACGTGTTCACTGACAGTCCGGGAGTATATGAGGATGTCGTCTAGGTAGACGAACACCCATCGACCTAACATGTCTCTTTGAACGTCGTTAATGAATTGCTGGAAGACAGCAGGAGCGTTGCAGAGTCCAAATGGTATTACCAAACTTTCATAATGGCCGGTGGGAGTGATGAAGGCCGTCTTCCACTCATCGCCCTCCCTGATGCGCACCAAGTTGTAGGCGCGCCGGAGGTCCAACTTAGTAAAAATGGTGGCACCAGAGAGGGCGTCCAGGGCAGAGTTGGTAAGAGGCAATGGATGTCGGTTCTTGATGGTGATGTTGTTGAGCCCCCGATAATCGACACATAGGCGTAAGCTGCCATCGCGTTTCTTCACAAAGAAGAACCCTGCGGCGGCAGGTGAGGAGGAAGGCCGGATAGTACCTTGGCGCAGTCCACTGGAAACATATTCCTCCATCGCCTGCATCTCGGTGGCAGATAATGAGTAGAGGTAGCCGCGGGGTGGCATGGAACCTGGCTGAAGCTCGATGGCAAGGTCGTAGGGGCGATGAGGAGGTAGGTGGTTCGCCCGTCTTTTACAGAACACCTCAGCCAGGTCCCGGTAGGCACTCGGGATGTTGTCTGTGTCGACCTCGGGGGCCTCTGACTCCTTAGAACACGTCCCAGCCCGGGCCCGTAGGCAGAGTGCAGAACAAGTCGGGCCCCATTGTAAGATCCGACTTTGTGTCCAAGATATGAGCGGGTCGTGGTGAAGTAACCAGGGGTGTTCGAGAATAAGAGGAGGCGAGGAGATGGGGGTGAGGTAGAAGTGGACATGTTCCTGATGTTGGCCGATGTTCATGGTGATGGGTTGGGTTTGGAAGGTGATGGGGCTGGAGGAGAGGGGCCGACCATCGACAGATGTAGTATTTACGGGCTGGGATAACGCCTCTATCTTTACCCCCAGTTTCTTGGCATAAGAAGAGTCAATGAAGTTACCAGCAGCACCGGAATCGATGAATGCGGTACTTCCGACCCGTTTGTGGCCAAACTGGAGGTGTACTCTTACCGTGAGACGGGAATCATTGGTCAGAGTGGTGGAGAGGGAGATGGAACCCGGTGAGTCACTCTCACTCCTCACCGGGGCTGCGCAGAGGACAGATGGCTCGGTGGTGCGCTGCTGACCCGCAATACGCGCAGAGGCCCTCTCTAAATCGGCGTTCCCGTTCTGCAGCGGTTAAGGAGGCGCGCCCTAATTGCATGGGTTCCCCGGCTCCGGTGTCAACCACGGCGGGAGTGCCGACGGGTCCGATAGGTGCAGTAGAAAACGAGGAGCAAGCTTCCGGAACAGGCGTGTGAGAGAATAAGGAGGGGGTTCGGGGGCGTGAAATGAGGCAGTGATGGCGTGATAGGTGGCAGGGTGCGAGGGGCTGGCTTGGGTCGGGCGAGCAGACGCTGGTCGATCCGGAGGGCGAGTTGGATTAAGACCTCCAACATAGCTGGAAGTTCTTGTCCAACGAGCTCGTCCTTGATGCGCGCCCCCAGTCCCTCATAGTAGGCCGTCTGGAGGGCGGAGTCTCCCCAGTCGGTCTGGACGGCGAGCGTTCGGAAATCCGCCGTGTAGCGGCTCACGGATGAGCCTCCCTGCCGCAGATGATATAATTTGGAGTCGGTCTCCACCTCAGCAGCAGGATGTTCAAAGGTGAGTTTTAGCTGGTGGGTGAACTCTGTGTAGGAATAGGCTACATCTGAATCAGAACCACGGTGGCCCACTCCGCTGCCTGCCCGGATAGCAACGAGACGAGAAGAGCAACACGCAGTCGGTCTGTGGAGTATCTGGTGGAATTAAACTCAACACGGTTAAAAAAACACTGCATTTTCCATCCGTGCCATCCCACTTATCTGGTAGAGCAATGAAGACATCAGAAGAAGGGGGGGAGGGTGGCGGCAACGGGCGTGGCAACAGCCGGCTGAGCGGCCGCTCCGCGGGGCGTCGCGTTCTCTTGCCGTAGCTCCGCCACCTCGCGGCGCAGGGCCGCGATGTCTTGGATGCCTTGGTGGAGAACCGCGACTTCACTACGGAGCTGATCGATCAGCTTAGCATGTTGATCAACCACATCGCAGAGGTGAGCGTAATCCGCTGGGTTTACTGCTGATGGCTCAGTCATTCTGTCACAAACAAACGGAGACGGACCAGAAGACTAGCAGTTAGCCCTGCAGTGTGGATGGTAAACCCAAACGCGGAAGTAGTGCGAACAGGCAGGATAACCACGCTGTTTATTTTTAGAACTCTCCCGGAGCAAGAGCAAGAGTTTACACAAATAAACCCGCGTTCTAATAACACACACTCAATCGAAAGCGAAAACCCAAGAAAGTGAGTACTCACGATTAGTGGACAGAGCGTCGGCGATAGCATGGGCAAACTCAATGACTGAGCGATGTGTGGAGCCATCTTGTCTCCTTTTATGCTTCCTGAATAGCGACCATACTACTTCCAGGTCATAGTGCCGGTCGTGTTAGGAGTGCGCATGACATTCAGGGTGCATGACATAGGGTGCATTATCATTCATTATCAATCAGGGAATACGGCAACAATGTTTAGGTAGGTGTGACATATCAAAGTAACATCCACATGAATGGCGTCACACTGCCTCGGCAGGCCAACCTTCTTCCCATAGTGCATCTTGGTCCTATTTCTTCCCCTGGTAAGCGATGCATAGACACACACACTCACTCAGCTATCGTCTATACTGCTTTATCCTGTATACAGGGTTGCGGGGTGCCTGAAGCCTATACCAGGATACTTGCACACATGGCGGGGTACACCCTGGACAGGGTGCCAAAGCATCACAGGGCACAAACACATACATGGTCATTTACACACTACAGACAATTTGGGATCACCAATTAACCTACAGAAATCTGCAGGTGTTTGGACTAGGAGAGAGAACCGGAGTACCCGGAAAAAAACAACCAAGCATGGGGAGAACATGCACAGGAATCGAACCCAGACCATAGGGGTGCAAGCTGACAGTGCTACAATATGGCCATGCAGAGACCTTTAGAGGGGCAGAGGCTCAAAGTTGAAAAGAGGCAGATGGAACAAGATTTTAAAACCATACAACAACATCTTTAATAGGATAACTTTTTGAATTATAGCATTAAACAGAATGTAACCCCTCTCACTCCAACCTCTGTCTCTGTGTACAGTATGTCTCCTGGCTTGCTCAGTGTCTCCCATTCACTCCAGTCCCTGTCTCCATCTCCTCACCTGACCTCCTCACCCTTTCCACTCCATCTAGTAATGAGGCACAATTTGCTACTCTAATCTATTTTTTATTAACCATAATTAACAACTCTGGCAACTAATCAATAATAAACTCCCCCCACGTAATGAGAGAATATATTTAAAAATTAATAGACTGCAATAAAGTGTTTGTTATTGCTACTGTCTTGAACTAAATACATTTGCCATGAAAACAACTGGTACACAGTAAAATCTCCAGTGCTGATTTAACACTTTCAGAGTTATTTGAGTCCAACTGGACTCATATAAACACTGCTGCGTGTTAATTCAACACTCTAACTGTTAATTAAACACTGGGGAATTTGCTGTGGACCTGTTATTCTAGGACGGTTGCACTCTTTTAACCCGTCTGGTTCGTGGCCTCACACCACTCTTTTTATTTTTAATCTCCTCTCTGTACCCTCTCTAATCATGATATTGATAATTTATTTTATAAATATCATAATTAATAAAACAGACTGTGGTATGCATGAAAACAAACATAAAAAATCTAATACGAAAAGGGATGCACAGTTAAACTGTTTAAATTCTTGATAAAGCCCAACAGGTAGGCCGTCTAAATAAATAAATAAATAAATAAATAAACAAAGGTTAAATAAAAAATTATACCTTTACATTTCATACATTGGAGGACCCGAAACCAGTCCATGCACACAGAAAAAAATGTCTGTCTGTCTGTTTTTCTGTCCAGCCAGATTTTGTCACAGCATCAACTAAAACTGGCTGGACAGAATTTAATTAAACTTTGCCAGTCCTTTGATGTTTGTCTCATCCATAAACGAAATCCAAAAGTTCAGGAGAAGTGAAGTTATAAGCAGTTATGTGCCAGAGTAAAAAATTCAAGTTTTGACAGCATTCACCAAACTGTGGACGCGTCTTAAATCGACCACTGGACAGAATGTAATGAAACATTTGCAGTACTTGGATATCTGCCTGAAGTTTAACCTGCACCATAAATTAAATAAAAATGATGTTATGAACAGTAATGTGCCGGATTTAATAATCTAGTTAATTTTTCACTGCTCAAATAACAGTGCTGAAGTGGTATAAGTGCAATTTTAATGCACTGTAGATATTTTAAGACAAAACTTTATCTTTATCTGATCTACTTTTTAAATTTCTCATCTGTGATTCACTCTCCGATTCCCGAACAGGGAGTGTATTTGACTGACGACTAAGTGTAAACAAGAATTTGTTCTTTGTATTAATAAGTTACAGAAAGACAGACAGACTTAAGCTTGAACTTGAAAAATTAATAAAATAGATAAATTAATAAAATGCCTTGACAAAAGAGTAATTTTAAACATCAATGTACAAAGAGGCAGGTGCTTGGGTACCCTTAGCTCCTTTCTGTATGCTAAACAATATAAGACTGGTGGCTTAAAAGTAACAGCTGATCCAGTACTGTATATGTAGGTCTTACAGCTGTAATCTGGTGTGCAGGCAGGTTCAATACTGTGGATTCAGGTTTGATGGTGAATCACTGCTTAAAAGCCCTGCAATTATGTGCATGAATAATAAAAAAAAGTTTGTTACTTCGTGAATTTTAAAGAGCACCTATTATGCAAAGTTCACTTTTTAGTCATGTTTAGACATTCAGATGGGTCACCTGCATGAACACATGAGAAAAAAACTTAACAAGCAAATCAGGGTGGGCCATTTATTTGGATACACCTTAATAAAATGGGAATGGTTGGTGATATTAACGTCCTGTTTGTGGCACATTAGTATATGTGAGGGGGCAAACTTTTCCAGATGGGTGGTGACCATGGTGGCCATTTGGAAGTCGGCCATCTTGGATCCAACTTTTGTTTTTTCAATAGGAAGGTCATGTGACACATCAAACTCATTGGGAATTTCACAATGGTGTGCTTGGTTTTAACGTAACTTTATTATTTCATGAGTTATTTACAAGTTTCTGACCACTTATAAAATGTGTTCAATGTGCTGCCCATTGTGATGGATTGTCAATGCAACCCTCTTCTCCCACTCTTCACACACTGATAGCAACACCGCAGGAGAAATGCCAGCACAGGCTTCCAGTATCCGTAGTTTCAGGTGCTGCACATCTCGTATCTTCACACCATAGACAATTGCCTTCAGATGACCCCAAAGATAAAAGTCTAAGGGGGTCAGGAGACCTTGGGGGCAATTCAACTGGCCCACGACGACCAATCCACTTTTTAGGAAACTGTTCACCTAGGAATGCTCGGACCTGACACCCATAATGTGGTGGTGCACCATCTTGCTGGAAAAACTCAGGGAACGTGCCAGCTTCAGTGCATAAAGAGGGAAACACATCATCATGTAGCAATTTCAAATATCCAGTGGCCTTGAGGTTTCCATTGATGAAGAATGGCCCCACTATCTTTGTACCCCATATACCACACCATACCATCACTTTGTTTGTTCCAACAGACTTGGAGGGATCTATCCAATGTGGGTTAGTGTCAGACCAGTTGAATGGCCCCCAAGGTCTCCCGATCTGACCCCCTTAGACTTTTATCTTTGGGGTCATCTGAACGCAATTGTCTATGGTGTGAAGATACGAGATGTGTAGCACCTGAAACTACGGATAATGGAAGGCTGTGCTGGCATTTCTCCTGCGGTGTTGCTATCAGTGTGTGAAGAGTGGGAGAAGAGGGTTGCATTGACAATCCATCACAATGGGCAGCACATTGAACACATTTTATAAGTGGTCAGAAACTTGTAAATAACTCATGAAAGAATAAAATTACGTTAAAACCAAGCACATCATTGTTTTTCTTGTGAAATTCCCAATAAGTTTGATGTGTCACATGACCCTCTTCCTATTGAATAAACAAAAGTTGGATCCAAGATGGCAGACTTCAAAATGGCCACCATGGTCACCACCCATCTTGAAAAGTTTGCCCAATTACATATACCAATGTCCCACAAACAGGACGTTAATATCACCAACCATTCCCATTTTATTAAGGTGTATCCATATAAATGGCCAGCCCTGTGTGTGTGTATATATATATAAAAGATATCTGTATAGGATATATATATATATATATATATATATATATATATATATATATATATATATATATACACGTGGACAAAATTGTTGGTACCCTTCGGTCAATGAAAGAAAAACTCACAATGGTCACATAAATAACTTTAATCTGACAAAAGTAATAATTAAAAAAAATTCTATGAATGTTAACCAATGAAAGTCAGACAGTGCTTTTCAACCATGCTTCAACAGAATTATTTTAAAAAATAAACTCATGGAACAGGCCTGGACAAAAATGATGGCACCCTTAGAAAATACTGAAAATAATGTGTCCAAAGGGACATGTTAATTCAAGGTGTGTCCACTAATTAGCATCACAGGTGTCTACAATCTTGTAATCAGTCAGTGGGCCTATATAGGGCTCCAGGTAGTCAATGTGTTGTTTGGTGACATGGTATGTACCACACGCAACATGGGCCAGAAGAAGCGAAGGAAAGAGTTGTCTCAGGAGATTCGAAAGACAATTATAGACAAGCATGTTAAAGGTAAAGGCTATAAGACCATTTCCAAGCAGCTAGATGTTCCTGTGACTATGGTTGCACATATTATTCAGAAATTTAAGATCCATAGAACTGTAGCCAACCTCCCTGGACGTGGCCGCAGGAGGAAAATTGATGACAAATCAAAGAGACGGATAATCCGAATGGTAACAAAAGAGCCCAGAAAGACTTCTAAAGAGATCCAAGGTGAACTTCATGCTCAAGGAACATCAGTGTCAGATCGCACCATCCGTCGTTGTTTGAGCCAAAGTGGACTACATGGGAGACAACCAAGGAGGACACCATTGTTGAAAACAAATCATACAAAAGCCAGACTGGAATATGCCAAACTACATGTTGACAAGCCACAAAGCTTCTGGGAGAATGTCCTATGGACAGATGAGACAAAAATTGAACTTTTTTGCCAAGGCACATCAGCTCTATGTTCACAGACGGGAAAAATGAAGCATATCAAGAAAAGACCATTGTCCCTACTGTGAAACATGGAGGAGGCTCTGTTATGTTCTGGGGCTGCTTTGCTGCATCTGGCACAGGGTGTCTTGAATCTGTGCAGGGTACAATGAAATCTCAAGACTATCAAGGGATTCTAGAGAGAAATGTGCTGGCCAGTGTCAGGAAGCTGGGTCTCAGTCGCAGGTCATGGGTCTTGCAACAGGACAATGACCCAAAACACACAGCTAAAAACACCCAAGAATGGCTAAGAGGAAAACATTGGACTATTCTAAAGTGGCCTTCTATGAGCCCTGACCTCAATCCTATTGAGCATCTTTGGAAGGAGCTGAAACATGCTGTCTGAAAAAGGCACCCTTCAAACAGGAAACAACTGGAGCAGCTTGCTCATGAGAAGTGGGCCAAAATACCTGCAGAGAGGTGCAGAGGCCTCATTGACAGTTACAGGAATCGTTTGATTGCAGTGATTGCCTCAAAAGGTTGTGCAACAAACTATTAAGTTAGGGGCACCATCATTTTTGACCAGGCCTGTTCCATGAGTTAATTTTTTTAAATAATTCCGTTGAAGCATGGTTGCAAAGCAATGTCAGACTTTCATTGGTTAACATTCATAGAATTCTTATTTATTATTACTTTTGTCAGATTAAAGTTATTTCTGTGACCATTGTGAGTTTTTCTTTCATTGACCGAAGGGTACCTTTCATTGACCGAATTTTGTCCACGTATATATATATATTTATATATCAAAAATGATGTCCATAGAGTAGGTAGTCAGTCATGCACTGTGTGATTCCATCAATGTTTTCACTATGAGGCTCTTGCAGCACGCTCCACTCAATGCTCTCGAAACAATCTCTCAAAATCTGCTCTGCCTCAGGAGACCATTTCCTGAATGAGATTGTGGTTGTTGGCTGGCTCAAGAAATGCGCTTGTACTGGGGGCATAAGTAGACCACGCAGTGATCAGATTTCCCTAACATGGGCAGAGGGTGCATCCAATGGCAATGGAAGCATCCCTGACATTGGCATACAGCATACCTAATGACCTGTTTTGTGGGGCAGTCCACAAATTGATAAAAAGCATGGAAAGTAGAATCCAGCATCATATGATTAAAGTCATCGGATAACGCTACAAAGGCATCAAGATGTGTTTGCAGTTTTGCGATAGTTGAATAAACGTCACATCCTTTGTCTGTATCCGTTCTTGGTGGAATGTAAACACAGACAATGATGCTATGTGGGAATTCCCTGAGAATGTAGTATGGGAGAAGATCTATGTTCTGACAGCAGATAATAGCCTTCACAGTTACATACTGTAACCTGAGTTACAACATGTCATTCTAACAAACAGAGTAAGTCCTCCTACTTTGTGCTTACTGCATGACTTAGCGACCCTGTCCGTCCCTCAGAATAGTGAAAGCCATGTTTCTATAAAGCACAGTACACTGCACTTACACTACAGTGCACTTACACAGTAGACTGCACTGGTAGATCTTCTGATCACTGAGCAGGAACACTAACCCATCCATCATAATAACCGAAACAATAGAAGGCTTGTATCTTCACCACTTAGCAGTTAGCTTAGCCTTTAAGTGTGCTTGTTTGGATTCCTCTGTTGACTCTGGTTTCTGGCCATAGTCTAATTGGTTAATTAGTGTTTCCAAATTCCCCATAGTTTGTGTGAAAGCTTGTGTACTGGTTCCCAATCCAGCGTGTACCCCTTCCTGTGCCCAGAGTCCTGTGACCCGTACAGAAAAAGTAGTATAGTAAATAAGTGAGTGACAGTAGGCTAGGGTAGCAGATAGTGGCTAACTGCTAATGGATAATCTAGTAATACTTAGCTTTTAAGAATGGCTAGGTTACCTGTTAGCAGTTAATGGCTAATGACTAACCTACCCTTCTTCAGCCCTTAGTTGTGGTTTAAATTCAGTTTGGTTCTAAATAACAGGACCACAATGGAAACAAAGAGGAAATTCCAACCTTTAATTCAAGTGCATTTATTCAGTGGGAAAAAATCCCACATTAAGAAATAATTATTTTACATCAAATCATGGGTGCCACAATTATTAGCACCCCTGATGTTTAGTACTTTGTACAACCCCCTTTTGCCAACAAAACAGCACCTAATCTTCTCCTATAGTGTTTCACAAGATTAGAGAACACAGAAAGAGGGATCTTCGGCCATTCCTCTTTGCACAATGTCTCTAAATCATCCAGTGACCTGACTCCTCTCCTCTGCACTCTCCTCTTCAGCTCACTCCACAGATTTTCAATGTGGTTGAGGTCTGGGGACTGAGATGGCCATGGGAGGAGCTTGATTCTGTATGGTGAACCATTTCTGTGTAGATTTGGCCACGTGTTTTGGGTCCATCTTCAGCTTTCGGGCAGAGGCCACCAGATTTTGCTTTAAAATGTCCTGGTATTTCAAAGCATTCATGATGCCATGCACCCTAACAAGGTTCCCAGGGCCTCTGGAAGCATCACCATACTTCACAGTGGGCATGAGGTGCTTTTCTGCATACTCGTCTTTTGTGTTCCACTTAGAGTGTTTGTTGCCAAAAAGCTCTATCTTGGTCTCATCTGACCAAAGAACACGGTCCCAGTTGAAGACCGAGTACCGCTTAGCAAACTCCAAACATTTGACTGAGAAAAGTTTTTTTCCTCGCATGCCTCCCAAAGAGCTTGTTGGCATGTTGATAGTGTCTGATGGTAGTTTTGGAGACTTTGTGACCCCAAGATGCTCTCATTTGTTGCAGTTCTTTAACAGTGAGCTTTGGAGAATTTTTTATTTTTCTTACCATCCTCCTCACTGTGCGTGGAGGCAAAATAAACTTGCGTCCTCGTCCAGGCTTGTTTACTACTATTCCAGTTTTTAAAAAAACTTCTTAATGATTCCTCTCACAGTAGATATGGGTACGTGCAGGCGGGTGGCTATTTTCTGGTACCCATTGCCTTGTCGACACACATCTGCCTTAGTTGTGGTGTGTTCCTTTGTCTTTCCCATGTTGAAGAGTGGATAAGAGAAATGGCCTCTGTTTCACGTCATATTTATACCCCAGGGAAGCAGAAAGTGATAAATTACTAATTAAATGTTCCTAGATACTCTGATCTCTGATAGCAATTGTTAGGGTGCCAATAATTGTGGAACAGGTTATTTTATGAAAAATAATTATTTGTTAGTCAGGGATTTTTTTTTCCATTTAAAATTCACTTTATATTCACCTTATATTTTTCTACAATTTTCAGTGTTGACAATATGCTTCTGCAATAAAAACTGAATTTATTTATATGGCTTTTAACACATCTTAACCAGGGGTGTGAATAATTATGGAGGGCACTGTATTTTATCTATTGTATATAGGTGAAAAAAGTCTTACAATTGGTCGGAAAAGCTTGATGCTTGAAAGGCATCCCCAAACATGGAGATTCCCCTGCATTCTGATTGCCTATAAAGATCCAGTCTGGTAAAGGGGCATTTAAAGCTACAGACACTTTAACAGCGGGTTTGCAAAAAGAAAATCAAACAGCCAGGATCTGAACAGTGTTTGAGTTGGAACATTAACTCCCATATTTTAGAGATGTCAAAGGGCATTTTCACAATAGGGACCCAGGATCATTTCCAAGAACACGCAACCCAATGTCTGGTTCATTTTGATCAGTGAGAATCATTCTACTCAGGAACCGTTCCCTAGTCCGCTGGAAAAGGTGGTTTCAGGAACGATACAGCATATCCCAAATCTAATCAAATATGGAAACAGAGATAAAAAAACAATGTGAACAGTGGCCAGAGGGTGATTGGGTAGGAGGGAAGCAATTTTTCCTGAGCATGGTGCGGTACGAATCAATCGTGTCTAATGTGAAAACGCCCTAAGTCTTATGAGCTAATATGTAGTCTTTAAAAAGCAGTTTAAAATATAACTTTAAACTTGCATGGATTTAACTGTCCTTGGAATATTTATGAAAGTAATACATAACTAGAAACAGTAAGACAGAAAAAACATGATGTTGTAGAATAATGAATAGAGGAATATGGAATAGAGGATTTTGCTTTGTTGCTGCCTCCATAAGCATTGTCTACATTGCCAAGGGAGTGAGAGAGAGAGAGTATGGGCCGCAGTGCCTTGAGCAAGTGGAGTGGACCGTAGATTTAGAGAAGTAGAGAAATGGATAGGAGAGGGAGTGAGTGGCAGATTCAGAATGGAGCAGAAGAGAAGTGGTTGGCAAAGAGGAAAAGAATAAAGAGAGAGAATGGATATACATGACTGCAGACCGGGGCAAAAAAAGGTTGCTCTACTCTTCTGTTGTTCCAGCTCATTTTGTCGATCCAGCTCTCCTCCATGACCTCTGTGTTGTTTGTGTGTTCTCTCTCTCTCTCTCTCTCTCTCTCTCTCTCGGTTTCTTTGTGTGCTGTTTGTCTCCAATCTGTGACTCACATATGCTGCTGTATCTTTTAAAAGCATTATTATGCTCTAAATGTCTGGGAGACTTCTTTCCTGTACATACGGTGTTGATCTGTATAATCTGTGTAGGGATTATTTAAGGTTATATTTTCTCATTTTTGTTAGGAGTTTTATTCAGAGTCGATGACTTCAGTCCAAAAGTTGCATGAGTATTCATGGAAAGAGCTGTCCACAGGTTCGCAGGTGCTTAAATAAATGTTCTGGTCTCCGTCTGTTCAGATTATTCAAATAAGGTGGATGTAGTTGATCCCTCTGTGGTTGTCAGATTTTTTTTCTTGATTTAAATCTAAAAAATACAGTACACCTGGCTATCATATATACATGAGATATTGTGCCAACATGTTGCCGCTCAAACGTTCCTCATTGTGATGATCACATTATTAGGTTCGTTTTAACAACATGGCTTGGCTTCTATCCTAGGGTGGCTTAGCGGTTAGCACTGTTGCCTTGCACCTCCAGGGTCCGAGGTTGATTCCTGCCTTGGGGTCTATGTGCATGGAGTTTGTATGTTCTCTGGGTACTCCGATTTCATCCCACTGTCCAAAGACATGCAGTTTAGGCTAATTGGCGTTCCCAAATTGTTTGCAGTGTGTATGTGTGCCCTCTGATGAATTTTCAGCGTAAAGGTATACCCAGCCTTATGTACAGTCCAAAGTCTCCTGGAATTGGTTCCATGCCCCCTGCGACCCTGTACACAGGATAAAGCAGTATAGACAATGAGTGAGTGAGTTGGTGAGCAGGCTTCTATCCTTGTTATTCAACAGCTTATAAGACGGAACTTGATCCAGCGCATTTTTTAAATTTGCATTCAATTTTCTTTTCTGATGAGAGCCTCTTAATATAGCCACAGGATACTAAATGAAGTATCATTTTTGCTATGCTTTTAATTTGCTAATTTAAGTTTTGGTCAATTAAAAATGAATGCCTGTGGTTTTGTTAATCTAATGCATCCTTCTCTGAAGAAAAGGTTTAAAGGATAAGCTGACTAAGCAGCCCTTATATAGTAGCTCACTCTACAGGGGACCTTGTATTCACTTTTTAGTCATTTTTAGATATTCAGGTGGGTCTCCAGTGTGCATGAACACACAGATAAAGTGAGTGAGGAAAAAATCGTCTGCTTTTTTTGTTCTTTTTTAGTTTTTGTATTTTCCAGTTAGCTTGTCTCCCTATTGTGACATCGTATAAGAAGACCTCTTTCCTGGCTTGTTTCTCAGCTCTGCTGTTCTCTGGAGGGGTGTGGCTCAGCAGTAGCTCATTTATATAGACACTGAAAAAGGGCATTTATAATAGCATGTTAACAAGGTGCGTCATAGCAAATACATCAAGGACAATGCACTCATAGAAACACATACCACAACATAAAAAACCTACAGGTTACATTGAAACAGTGAATATCAATATTAAGATGATCAAAAACCATAAAAAAATGATTAAGATCACAGATTAGGGGCAGCTCTTATAAAATAAGCTCTACCAGCTCTACCATCTCAGGGCTGCCACAGGAAAAAGGCACGATCACCTCTATTTACAAACTTCGACCTGTGTATAGTACAGAGAAATTGATTTGAGGATCTAACAGAATGAGTGGAGGAGTGTGTCTGCATTAAGTCAGCAAGGTACTTGAGCTAAATCATGTAATACCTTAGAAAACAAAAAACTTAAACCTTAGAATCCATTCTAACCCTTACAAGAAGCGATGTGTAATGAATCTAAGACAGGACAGATATATACTCACTTTTATGGGTATTAGTTCGAGCATTCTGAGCCAGAGGTATTCTGACCCAGCTGTAACCAGCTGAACAAAGATTGGGGAAGACCAACATACAAAGCATTACAGTAGTCCAACCTAGAAGAGGTCTGAGAAGGACAGAAAACATTTTAGCTTAGCAAACAATCTACACCCAAGATGTTCCTAACCAAGTTCATTTAAAGCCAGTTCAATTCAATTCAATTCACTTTTATTTCTATAGCGCTTTTAACAATTGTCATTGTCGCAAAGCCGATTTATACAATCAAAAAAATTTAAGTTTCTATGGAATGTGAATGTGTATGAATCAAAATTGTCAGATAGTCCCTGATGAACAGGCCGAGGGCAACAGTGGCAAGGAACAATTCGCTGAGATGGATAGGAAGAAACCTTGAGAGGAACCGGACTCAACATGGAACCCATCCTCATTTGGGTGAGCAGAAAGCAGGAACTGATCTGCATTCATACTGTGTGTTAGGTGGGAGGCAGTTCAGTATAACAGTTGTTAACAGATGATAATTGATGTTAATATGGAGTCCAGGTAGTTATTGTTCACCAAGTTTAAATACCATATATTAATATTATTTGAGGCAAAAGAGCCAAAGAAAACTTGACATAAGCTAAGGTTTAATCTCTACCAAACACTCCAACTGAACATAAATATAGCTAGCCGATAAAATTGTAAGGTAAACCTGAAAGTCATCTGAATAGCAAGGAAATAGAAGACCATTTTCTCAAGATTGTTTCTAATGCAGCCAAATAAGGAGAAAAAATAGTGGGACCTAAAATAGCCCCCTGATGCACGCCACAAGTAATCTGGAAGAAAGGGATGAGTATCACTTAAAGTTAACTAAAAAGCTTCTGCTATTCGAAAAAAGACTGAAACCACTTAAATGCAACAACTTGAGTTCCTACATATTGGTGCAGATGATTAATTAGAGTTTTATTATAAATAGTATCAATGGCTGCAGTCAAATTTAACAGTACAAGAACTTTCACCAAAATACCATAAAAAATTCAGAAGAGCATACTGTGTACTACAATAATTCCTGAAAAGTGACTTTTCTAAGAGATTATGATCTTGGAGAAACACCTGTTACTCACTTCACACATTGCCTATTAAGGTTTATTCTCTATACAGGATAATCCGGGGAGACTTAGGGCATGAGGTGGGGTACACCCAATCAGAGCTGTAAGTGATGACCCTAACCCTAACCCAAAAATCTTAATTTCATCCATAATTTCCTTGACATAAACATCTCCAATTAAGATACTATTGCTTCCAGTGTTCTCTGTGTAAAATTAATTAATCAATAAATCGATAATTGTTTTTTTAAAATACCAGTCTCATGGCATTCCATGGATTTTTACCTGGTTACCTGGTTACATCAAACTGTCAGACAGTACTGATGGCCTTGAGTGAAATTGAGGGTTGAAGATGATAGTATTGATGGTGGACATTGTTGGGTATACGAGATCATTTGGTATAGTTAACATAATTTTAATTATACAAGCAACAACACACAATACACTTGGACAACCTGTAAAACTGGTAAAACAGGACACCAAGGAAGCAGATTTCACAAAGGGGGGGAAAAAACCAAACAGTGACAGTAGGAACGGAATTAACAAAACAGGAAGGCTCTATTAGAGTTGTAAATACAAAAATTCTATAGAGCTGTTGCAGTCTTGTGGTCAGGTAATAATTCCTAAAACCGAGAACCCAGCCAAGCCAAATAATGGCTAATCACTGGCTAAATTTCTCCCACATGGAACTTCCTGAACAAATGAAGAGCGATGTACAGTATGTTAAGTTTCTTCTTTTAAGCTCCGGTTGGTCACTTTTGAGGTCTGTGCACTGCCATATTTAAGATATGGTTGAATTTGTAGTTCTCTCATCATGTAAGATTTCAAATAAAATGTTAAAATAGTATTTAGTAAAAAGGACAGCATGGTGGTGTAGTGATTACCACTGTCGCCTTGCACCTTCAGACTCCGGGTTCGATTTCTGGCCATGTTCGATTCCTGTCTCTGTGTCCATGGAGTTTGCATGTTCTCCCCGAGCTTCTCCAGGTTTTCTCCAGGCACTCATGTCCACATACATGTAGGTTAGGCTAACTGGTGTTCCCAAAATTGCCTGTAGTGTGTGTGAATGAGTGTGTATGTGTGTGCCCTGTGATGGATTGGCACCTTGTCCAGGGTGTACCCTGCCTTGTGCCCTAAGTCTCCAGGGACAGGATAAAGCAGTGTAGATGATGAGTAGACTCCTATAGCATCAGTTTCAGACTTTTTTTTCCTACCCATCACTCTGCTATCTGTGCTGTCTGCTGGAGCAATTAAATTTTTTTAATACCATGAATACCATTGTAAACGTAATAACACTAATGAAGACATAATGACAGCTTCTTCCCATGTACTTTAAATTAGCATCTCCATTGCTACCTTAAATTTACCGAACATTTATTTCATGATTATGCTTCCTGAGATATAACGGCCACTACATATTCCCCAACAGGAGCTCACCTTTGACTAATGACCACAAATCTTCATTATTTTTATTATTAGTTTTTGAACTCCTACTGTACGTTGCGAAATTCTCATGTATAGCAACTGTTCAGTGTAGTGAAACCACAGACAGTTATCCAGACTAAATGGCAGTTGATTTACATTTGGTCCTACTCTGTATGTCACACACAAAAGCTCTATGGGAACAACGCAATGATGTTTACATTTGGTGTGTGCATCTTATTTGTTCTCAGACAAAGGGAGCTAAAGGAGAAAAATAAAACAACATGCAAGAAACAGTTAACAAACTGATGGTGCTTGTCACAACATTGACAAGCAAAACAAGCAGGCAAGTCAACAGAAACATGCAATTACAAGAATCATTGTTTTTTATGCTTCTTCCAAACAACTGAGATGTTACTTCAATACATTTAAAAATATCAAGAAAAAAAAATAGCAGTCACATACTGTAATATGCTACCTTTTTGAGGTTTGGTGCAACTGCACAAATATTTTTTGCACATTAGATGCAAAGCAATTTAAAAGCATAATTTATATATTTATTTATTTACTACATGTGCCTTGACTTTGTTCACGTGTGCATTTTAAAAGATACAGCGCCATCTGATCACGTCTATTAAGTAGATTTGGATGGCACACTCATAAGGGTGTATTAAAAAATGTACAGCGCCATCTGTTGATTTTGAGATTAAATAATGAAGCATATCTTCTCTTCCTGTAGGCCAATTGCAACGAAACAAAGCCTATATGTTACCCAAGGCTCGGCCAAATACACCAGTGAAAGGCATATTAAAATTTGATCAGTAGTTTTTATGTGACATGTGCACAAACAAACTGACAGACAAAAATTCCCTAAGCCATCTTGATGTGTTCTATTACTCATCTTACATCTCACCAATTTTTTCCCTGCAAATATCTTCAATGTACAGAAATGCTAGCTTTACAGTTCTATTATGTGTATAGATTTATTTATTTATTTATTTACTTTAGTATATTACACCTCAACCAAATGGTAAGTCAAATCAATTAGGTTTAGTTTGACATTTTTCAAAAAGATATAGCGACTCAAAATGTAGACTACCAAGATATTAAAGCAGAACGTTAAAGGGTTAAATCAATAGCCTTGCCCCTTTTGGACACGTCTCAACATTCTCATTGATCTCTGTTTTACTGAATAGAATAGTCCTGTCCTTTCATTAATGCTTCTGTTCTTTTTTTTTCACCCTACCTCATACAAAAAAAAAAAATCTCTCCCTCCCTTTCTCATGTCATCCTTCCCCCTGACCTTTTTGTGTAATTTACCTCTCTCTTTTTAAAAACCTTTTTATCCAATCTCCCTAAATGCACCACCATCCCCAACCAAGTGATGTGCGTACCCCCCCACCCCTCTCTCTCTCTCTCTATGCTTTTTGTTCTTCCTCTTCTTTTATGTCCTACAGAAAAGCAGCTTTAAACACTGAACCCACTGTTTTCTGTGAAACCTTTTCGAGGTCCGTGCATCCAATAAAATCATCACTCCGGAAAGAAAGAAAGAAAAAATCTGCCACTTATAGCGATGTGTAAGGACATAACTGTCACTCTATAGAGACGTCTAACGTTGTTGAATGAAAAGAAGACTTTTCTAGATGGTGGGCAATTACATTAAATTATATAAAAAGTGTCTTTGCTTACTCCCGTAGCACTCAAGCATTTGAAAGAGGTTTGCTTTAGCTGTGACAGTCAGACTGGATCTGCATGAATAGCGCTGTCGTATCTTAAGAGCGCAGCTGCATTGTTTTTATAATATTATTATATGCAACAATCTGCATAACTCAATTTCCAGCTTTATACAGTAGGGAGTGATAATGCAAAGAGTCTTAAATATAGCAGGGCTGACTGGTTCCAGGTTGTAGCAAGTCACTGGGACAGTCACTGGGATTCTCTCAACACGCAATTCTTCCCTTGAAGTTCTTAGAAATGGATGTCAGTGATGACAGTAATGTATTCCACTACCTATCCTAGTGCCTCTCTTACTCTCTCGTTTCTTTGGCACCTAATGGTTTCTTGTCCATAGAGGTCTTCTCCTACCTCAGACTTTCTCCTAGGATGAAGGCTTGATCCTTGCTTCTATTTTCCTCTCTATTTCTCTGCCCCTCCGTCTTTACTGTATGTCTGTATAAATAGCGCCCCATAGGGCAATATAAAGGAAAGGAAAAGCGGTGGATAGAGAATATGACGTTAAGCTACACCGCCATGTGAAGATGCTTAAAAATAATAACTCTTCTAGATCTCCAGCTATGTTTCTTCTTCTCCTTTCCTAAGTCTCTATTTTTCCTCAATGCCCCATGCCCTGTGCTGCTCTCTAAATTGAATTATCTTGCTGACAGGGAGATAAGGGAGGATGTCAGTCCTTTAACACCTGGAAGAAAGAGTGCAGATATGTGTTCATTTGGGCCATGTCCATTGGGGAAGGCTTTGTCATTTTTCGCTCTTTCTTGCAGAAATACCACTTTGTTCATTTTCACACACATTTCACTAACCCCAGCACCAATCAATATTTTCCCTTTAGAAAAGAACAAAAACAGCATTTACTTAAAGATCAACTGTCTCTTAGTCTGCCTGTCCATCTGTGTGTTTCTCTCTCTCTCTCTCTCTCTCTCCCTCTCGTACCTACACAGATGGTTTTCGGTGGCTCCTCTGTGTCTTCATTATCTGCCCAATTACTGAAAGAAGATGGCTGCAATTATGGTCGACATCTAGTGTCTTCTCTGTAGCACTCAATATTTATTAGTGTTGCACCTGCAGCAGGAAGCCCAGGTGTCTCTTTTCTGATAAATACCCCACTTCTCCCTCTTTGTTGCTCTTTCTGGTTTCATAATACACAGATGAAGCAAAAATAGAACTCTTCGGCCGTAACTCAGCTCGTCAGGTGCAGAGAAAGAAGAGTTCCGTGTATGACCTCTAGGACGCTGTTTCAAATTGCTTGTTCATCAGAGGCATTCTTATAACCTTGGAAAATTGAAGACGAATTGTCTTAAAGCAATGAGGCACACCATAAATAAGGTTAAAAAAACAACAAAAAACAGCAGGAGCCCTAATGCTACATATGGACGTCATATAGACCTTTTAGTCACGTGACTACTATGACATCAATCACAACAGCAGACGGAGAAAATACCATTAATTTATGTTTTTCTGATGTTAATCTAGGCACAGTGCTGCAATATTTTTATTGTATATTTGTAACAATTAAATGATTCAGATGATCAAACCAATGTTTATATTTCACAAAAATAAAACTGCAGTTTTTAAATGATGATTTCATTTATTAGGAGGAAAAAAGCTTTCCAAACCTGTCTGGCCCAACAGTATGTGAAAAATAAATTGCCCCTAAACCTAATAACTGGTTGTGCTACCCTTGGCAACAACAACTCCAATCAAACGTTTGCGATAACTGCCAATGAGTCTTTCATGTCGCTGTGGAGGAATTTTGGCCCGCTCTTCTTTGCAGAATTGTTTTAAATGGATGGTTTTCAAGCATGAACAGCCTGTTTACGGTCATCTTAATCAGATTTAAGTCTTTAAATGACTAGGCCAATCCAAAGCCTGAATTTAGTTTTTTAAAGTTATTCAGAGGTGGACTTGCTGATGTGTTTTGAACCATTGACGTACTGCTTAACCCAGGTGCACTTGAGTCAGGAACAGATTCGCCGGACATTCTCTTTCACGAGTTTCAGGAAAAGAGCAGAATTTATGGTTCCATCAATTATGACAAGTCGCCCAGGTCCTGAAGCAACAAAGCAGCCCCAGACCATCACACCACCATGTTTGATTGTTGGTACAGTATGATGTTCTTTTTTTAAAATGCTGTGTTAGGTTTTATGCCAAATGGAACAGGACATAGACCTTCCAAAAAAGTTTTTTGGAATCAGTTCACAGAATATTTGCTCAAAAGTCTTCGGCATAATCAAAAAAAAAAAAATTTGGCAAATATGAGATGGCTTTCTCCTTGGAACTTGTCCCATAGATGCCCTAGTCTCTTTCTTATGGTTGAATTATGAACCCTAACCCTAACCTTAACTATGGCAAGTGAAGCATGCAGCTCTTTAGCTATTGTTCCGGGTTCTTTTATGAGCTCCTGGACGGGTTGTCATCGTTCTCTTGGGGTAATTTCGGTTACTTTTTCGCAAATGGCCTGGCAGGTTTGGACAGCATTTTTTTCCCTAAATAAATGAAATTATCATTTTAAAATTATATTTTGTATTCATTTTTGTGCATTTGTTTGATGATCTGAATCATTATGGGTGACAAATATGGAAAAAAATAGGAAGGGGGCAAATACTCACAGCTGTGTTTCACAGAACTGTATTTTTGCTGATAATTACGTGTGCCGGATATTTTGGAGCCAAAAAATAACAAAGATTACCTGATGATTACCTTACCACCTACCGGCTTACCTGGTGCTTTGTCACACAGATAAAAGAGTTACCTAGCAACTGATAGCTTCTGTTCTGCCGATTATTTTCATATGAGCAATGTTGTGGTGGACTTCACAGCTTATTCAAAAGAGAAACAAGTGTGTGAAAATGGATGAAGAAGGTCTTTGAGGTGTTCATAACCTGACGGTGCACAAATATGTGATTCCTCCTGGATTTGGTGGCATTTGCTAGCATTAACGTTAGCTCTTTCATGCTTCTATTGCAAATGAGATGATGCTATGAAATGTGCTGTGCATTACACATCATAAAGTGATATGCAAGCGATGTTAACTAGTACATACCTGTAGGTACTAGGTAACTAGGTTACAGGGGGATTTAGGAATCAGCCTTGTATTAAAAGCTACAATAGTAAGCTTTGTGGCTCTCCTGAACTCAACAACTTGGTGGGTTCTGAGGTAGTCTAGAACAATTTAGAAGCAGTTTGTAAGGTGACAAAGTGTTGTTCAAAATGACATGTCATTTTGTTGCCAAGATGTGTTTTCTAGTTCTTGCATTACTAGTAATGAATGTGGGTTTTGGCGTTGGCATTTGGTAAGTAATGTCCCTATTGCTGTCCAGAAGTGGGTGGCAAACAGACGTGGTGTTACGTGCAAAGGGTGTACACTTCTTTAGGTTGACCCACCCAAAAGGAGTTGTTTTGAATATTAGAAGGACTTGAGATAATTTAGATAATTTTGAATAAATCACCTTAACACAACATTGCACATATGACCTTGACACAACATAATTTCAACCTTTATTTAGAACATTTATCCTCCTTAATAATGGGCAGGCATCATCATTTATCTCTTATGCGATGTACTGTAATGTTATCTCTTTGTTTAATTTCCTTTTAGAAGTGCATCATAGTTCCCAAATAACTGTAGTGTACACAACTGCATTCCACATACCAGTTTCATAGATCAGATCTCAAATGTTAATGTTTCCAAATGTTTCCCTTTCAGCCTTTGTGTCCCAATTTAATGGTTTGGTTAACTACAGTTGTCTAGTATGATTTGACTTGGTGGAGCTTGTCATTTGACAAGACTATATATATAAACTCACAATGGTCACATAAATAACTTTAATCTGACAAAAGTAATAATTAAAAAAAATTATATGAATGTTAACCAATGAAAGTCAGACATTGCTTTTCAACCATGCTTCAACAGAATTATTTAAAAAAATAAACTCATGGAACAGGCCTGGACAAAAATGATGGTACCCCTAGAAAATACTGAAAATAATGTGACCAAAGGGACATGTTAATTAAAGGTGTGTCCACTAATTAGCATCACAGGTGTCTACAATCTTGTAATCAGTCAGTGGGCCTATATATAGGGCTCCAGTTAGTCACTGTGTGGTTTGGTGACATGGTATGTACCACACTCAACATGGACCAGAGGAAGCAAAGGAAAGAGTTGTCTAAGGAGATTCGAAAGAAAATTATAGACAAGCATGTTAAAGGTAAAGGCTATAAGACCATTTCCAAGCAGCTAGATGTTCCTGTGACTACAGTTGCACATATTATTCAGAAATTTAAGATCCATGGGACTGTAGCCAACCTCCCTGGACGTGGCCGCAGGAGGAAAATTGATGACAAATCAAAGAGACGGATAATCCGAATGGTAACAAAAGAGCCCAGAAAGACTTCTAAAGAGATCCAAGGTGAACTTCATGCTCAAGGAACATCAGTGTCAGATCGCACCATCCGTCGTTGTTTGAGCCAAAGTGGACTACATGGGAGACGACCAAGGAGGACACCATTGTTGAAAACAAATCATAAAAAAGCCAGACTGGAATATGCCAAACTACATGTTGACAAGCCACAAAGCTTCTGGGAGAATGTCCTATGGACAGATGAAACAAAAATTGCACTTTTTGCCAAGGCAAATACCAAGGCTCTATGTTCACAGATGGAAAAATGAAGCACATCAAGAAAAGAACACTGTCCGTACTGTGAAACATGGAGGAGGCTCTGTTATGTTCTGGGGCTGCTTTGCTGCATCTGGCACAGGGTGTCTTGAATCTGTGCAGGGTACAATGAAATCTCAAGACTATCAAGGGATTCTAGAGAGAAATGTGCTGGCCAGTGTCAGAAAGCTGGGTCTTAGTCGCAGGTCATGGGTCTTGCAACAGGACAATGACCCAAAACACACAGCTAAAAACACCCAGGAATGGCTAAGAGGAAAACATCGGACTATTCTAAAGTGGCCTTCTATGAGCCCTGACCTCAATCCTATTGAGCATCTTTGGAAGGAGCTGAAACATGCTGTCTGGAAAAGGCACCCTTCAAACCGGAAACAACTGGAGCAGCTTGCTCATGAGGAATGGGCCAAAATACCTGCAGAGAGATGCAGAAGTCTCATTGACAGTTACAGGAATCGTTTGATTGCAGTGATTGCCTCAAAATGTTGTGCAACAAACTATTAAGTTAGGGGTACCATCATTTTTGTCCAGGCCTGTTCCATGAACTTCAGTTCATTTTTTTTATAATTCCGTTGAAGCATGGTTGAAAAGCAATGTCTTACTTTCATTGGTTAACATTCATAGAATTCTTATTTATTATTACTTTTGTCAAATTAAAGTTATTCTGTGACCATTGTGAGTTTTTCTTTGATTGACCGAAGGGTACCAACAATTTTGTCCACGTGTGTGTGTGTTTGTGTGTGTGTATGTGTGTGTATATATATATATAGCATTAATGGCAGGTTTCCTTGTGGAGCATTGGCGAGCAGTGCATGAAAACTCCTAACATTGAGACTAAAGTTTTAGCCTGCTTGCAGAAAAAAAGTAAGCAAAAGTCATTAGTGCAAATATTGGGATTTCCCAATATGTAAGTCAAATTTGTTTTGAAGTCAACAATTTGCAACATTGTATTGGGGTTATCAATTCAACATTATCCCAACAACATTTCATCAAAGCAATTCAATGTTCAGAAATAACCTAATACCAGTGGTGTCCCATTTCTGTAACATTCCCAAGTTAACATTGCCACAACATTTTGACAAATAAAAAATTCCTGCTGGAGAACTGACAGGAAAGTGGTGAAGTGAATGCAAGATCATAAATCATTTAACTAGACCAAAACAATGAGCTAAATCTCAAAAGAAGCAAAGTCAGAAACTGCAAATCCATGCTCAGATTTATAAAGCTTGAACTCATCACTCTAACTGGCTGGGAGCAAGAATTCACAAAGTAGAATTTAAAAACTTCAGGTAAGAAGTGAAGAATGACAGAACATTCAGCAGGCACTCACTGCAGCACCCCTAAGTACACAAATAATTCAAGCAAACATCCGGATTTCAGCTTTCACACATCTCTAAACAATGAGCTTGTGAGAAGGAAATGGCTTAGTGCTATTCCCTAGGATGAGGGTGAGCATTTTAAGAAGCGGCATGTAAGTCTGCAGCCGGTATTTCAAAGAATCTGACCTGAAATCCAATGGTTGTAAACATTGGAAACATGTGATGATCTCGACTGGGCAGACATAAAAGAAAAATGGTTTAGACAAACAGTCAACATTGTGCATGAACACTAGAATAAGACTATGTGACTATACATAAAGTATGAAATATTGTTAGGAATCTTTTTTAATTACTATAATTGTAGCACTGTGCAACTGTGTAACTCTTGGTCTAGTTCAATGCACACATGAGGAAGACTGGTGACTGTTGGGGGTAGGGCATTTTCATATTTAGCTCCAAAACTGGAATGGCCTTCCTGACAGTGTTCGGGGCTCAGACAGTTTCCCAGTTTAAAAGTAGACTCAAGACGCATCTCTTTGATCTAGCATACACATAATTCATCCCATTACCTCATACTACAGTGCATCTATCCTGAATGGCAACTACACTAATTCTTTCCACCTGCCCTTTATTTCTCTACCCATCCCGAGGCATCTGGAGATTGTGCCAGCTTCAGTAGACAGAGGCCAATCCTGCGAGGACCCAAAGGCATCCAGAGAAGGACCAGCTCCAGATTCTGCTTCATGATGGTTTGGAGCTACACATGCTGCTCCTGTGCTCCCAGTGATCTGCCCTCTGCAGCTGCTGACTCATCCGTGTGCTGGACTGGACTTCATGTTAATTTAAATAACTCCTGTTATATTGAACTTTCACCTGCATAACACACATGATGTTATATAATTTATTTTATCCGTTATCACCCAAATGAGGATGGGTTCCCTGTTCAGTCTGGTCCCTCTCAAGGTTTCTTCCTATTGCCATCTCAGGGAATTTTTCCTTGCCACTGTTGCTGTCACCCTTGGCTTGCTCATCAAGGACAATCTTATTATCTAGACACATTTTTCTCATACATACACCCTTCCATAAATTTTCTTTTCATTTTTGTGAAACTGCTTTTAGACAATGACCATTGTTAAAAGTGCTATAGAAATAAAATTGAATTGAATTGAATTGAATTGACTTCAAGGTCGCCTTGCACCGCCAGGGTCCGGGTTCGATCCCCGGCCATGCTCGATTCCCGTCTCTGTGTGCATGGAGTTTGCATGTTCTCCCCGTGCTTGGTGGGTTTCCTCCGGGTACTCCGGTTTCCTCCCACAGTCCAAAGACATGTAGGTTAGGCTAATTGGCGTTCCCAAATTGCCCTTAGTGTGTGAATGAGTGTGTGTGTGTATGTCTGTGTGCCCTGCGATGGATTGGCACCCTGTCCAGGGTGTACCCTGCCATGTGCCCTAAGTCTCCTGGGATAGGCTTCAGGCCCCCGTGACCCTGAATACAGGATTAAGCGGTATAGATGATGAGTGAGTGAGTGAATTGACTTCACAGTTGGCCCCTCCTCAAGGACTGTATGCCAGTGAAGGTGCTGAATCTAAGCATATTAATGGAACGGTTTGGTGAAAAAAGCTATGCAAGCAACAGGGATTACCACAGCCCTAGACAGACTTTCAAGCAAAGCTGATTCAAGACCTTGGGAGAGCTATACAAGCTATTGAATGAGGCTGGCATCAGTGCATCAAGAGCCACTACGCACATACACACGTGGACAAAATTGTTGGTACCCTTCGGTCAATGAAAGAAAAACTCAGAATGGTCACAGAAATAACTTTAATCTGACAAAAGTAATAATTAAATAAAATTCTATGAATGTTAACCAATGAAAGTCAGACATTGCTTTTCAACCATGCTTCAACAGAATTATTTAAAAAAATAAACTCATGGAACAGGCCTGGAAAAAAATGATGGTACCCCTAGAAAATACTGAAAATAATGTGACCTAAGGAACATTTAATTCAAGGTTAATTCAAGGTGTGTCCACTAATTAGCATCACAGGTGTCTACAATCTTGTAAACAGTCAGTGGGCCTATATATAGGGCTCCAGGTAGTCACTGTGTTGTGTTCCACTCAACATGGACCAGAGGAAGCGAAGGAAAGAGTTGTCTCAGGAGATTCGAAAGAAAATTATAGACAAGCATGTTAAAGGTAAAGGCTATAAGACCATTTCCAAGCAGCTAGATGTTCCTGTGACTACAGTTGCACATATTATTCAGAAATTTAAGATCCATGGGACTGTAGCCAACCTCCCTGGACATGGCCGCAGGAGGAAAATTGATGACAAATCAAAGAGACGGATAATCTGAATGGTAACAAAAGAGCCCAGAAAGACTTCTAAAGAGATCCAAGGTGAACTTCATGCTCAAGGAACATCATTGTCAGATCGCACCACCCGTCATTGTTTGAGCCAAAGTGGACTACATGGGAGGACACCATTGTTGAAAACAAATCATAAAAAAGCCAGACTGGAATATGCCAAACTACATGTTGACAAGCCACAAAGCTTCTGGGAGAATGTCCTATGGACAGATGAGACAAAAATGGAACTTTTTGCCAAGGCACATCAGCTCTATGTTCACAGACGGATAAATGAAGCATATCAAGAAAAGAACACTGTCCGTACTGTGAAACATGGAGGAGGCTCTGTTATGTTCTGGGGCTGCTTTGCTGCATCTGGCACAGGGTGTCTTGAGGGACACAGGGTACAATGAAATCTCAAGACTATCAAGGGATTCTAGAGAGAAATGTGCTGGCCAGTGTCAGAAAGCTGGGTCTCGCAGGTCATGGGTCTTGCAACAGGACAATGACCCAAAAACACAGCTAAAAACACCCAAGAATGGCTACATGTTAATAAATCAAAGAGAAACAAAGGGAAACATTGGACTATTCTAAAGTGGCCTTCTATGAGCCCTGACCTCAATTCTATTGAGCATCTTAGAAAGGAGCTGAAACATGCTCTCTGGAAAAGGCGCCCTTCAAACCGGAAACAACTGGAGCAGCTTGCTCATGAGGAGTGGGCCAAAATACCTGCAGAAAGGTGCAGAAGTCTCATTGACAGTTACAGGAATTGTTTGATTGCAGTGATTGCCTCAAAAGGTTGTGCAACAAACTATTAAGTTAGGGGTACCATCATTTTTGTCCAGGCCTGTTCCATGAGTTCTTTTTTTTTTATAATTCTGTTGAAGCATGGTTGAAAAGCAATGTCAGACTTTCATTGGTTAACATTCATAGAATTCTTATTTATTATTACTTTTGTCAGATTAAAGTTATTTCTGTGACCATTGTGGGTTTTTCTTTCATTGACCGAAGGGTACCAACAATTTTGTCCACGTGTGTACATCTTCAGGAAATGGGCTACAACTGTTGCATTCCTAGTAACACACCATGTCAACAACATACAGTATGAGAAGCATCTTATCTGAGTTAAGGACAAAAACAACTGGGCCATTGCTTAGTTGTCCAAAATATCCTCTTTTCAGATAAAAGTAGATTTTGCATTTCATTTGAAAATCCAGGTCCCAGAGTTGTGAGGAAGAGAGGAGAGCCACAGAAACCAAGTAGCTTGAAGTCCAATGTGAAGTCTCTGCAGTCTGTGATGTTGTGAGGTGCTGGTGATGGTCCAATATGTGTTATAGACTTTAAAGTCAATGTCGCCATCTACGAAGAGATTTTAATGTTTCGATCTGCTGATTTTCCACCTGGCCACAAATCTACAGCACCACTAACTGGCTGGCTGACCATAATATTACTGTGCTTGATTGGCCAGCCAACTCGCCTGACTTGAACCTTATAGACAATCTATTTGGTATTTTCAAGAGGAACACGAGAAACACCCAACCCAACAATACAGATGAGCTGAAGGTTGCTGTCAAAGCAACCTGATCTTCAATAACGCCCCAGGAGTGGCTCAATGCCATGCCACATTGATGCAGTAATTTGTATTAACGGAGCCCCAAACAAGTATTGAGTGTGTAAAATATTCTGAGAATATTGTAATATAACGATTTAGTTTTTTCATGAGCTGTAAGCCGCAAGCCGTATGAACTGTAGGTACACATAAGGTCATGTACAGTATGTCAAACTTCAGATGTCAAACACTGCTTTTAGGGTGCACTGTAAACCCGATTAAGTTGGGAAAACTCAAAATATTTGAGGTAATCAGTTACATCGAATTTTTTAAGTAATGATGTTTCCAAGTTTAAGTAAACAGAACTATCCATTTTTGAGTTTGTTGAAATTTTTTTTTGCAGACAATCCAGCCCAGGAATCAAGCCCAGGCCTTGCGCATGGCAGGCTAATCACTTACCACTGCGCCACAAGTGCTCTATAGATATTATGTTGGTGGAAGTTTTACTTAAGTTATTGTTACTTAAGTACTTACATAACATACAATTACATATTGTTACTTAAGATTACATAAAATATCAAATTTGTTCAGCTAACTTGAACTGAAAAAAAAATGTCCCTGTCTAAATATTTATGCACCTGACTGAGGATCACCATGAGGAGCATAGAAACCTGTCAACTGAGATACAAATATGGTATGGTATTTTGGCTGTCACGTACAGTAAGAGAGAGAGAGAGAGAGGGAATGAAAGAGGACACACAATGCTAACCTGTTATTGCAGACATAGTGAATAAGGGACATACTGTATAGAGCACGAAAATGCTGAAGAAGATGATGATGAGAGCAGTGAAATTAAATAGGAAAGAGGGTAATTGACAAGCATATCCATTTCATAATTCACGAAAACAACACTTGTTATTCTTACGTTGTGGAGACAGTATTGTTCTTCCAAACTCTTGGCCGTATAGTGCACCAATGCTGTCCAATGATGTGCGTGCACACACAAAGTGCACGCTGTCACAGAGAGAGAAAATGGATCTTTAACCTCTCGCTTTTGCTTGAAGACTTTCACGCACACATGCATACTAACACAAAATAAAAGATGTTTTACGCACACACACGTGGTCACAGTGTTATAGTAAACAGTACACGCGTGCATGGATGTTGATTATATGAGTGCGCACTAAGACCAAGCAGGGGAAACGGTTCACCACAATTCTGCAGTGAGTTAGCTCAGTTGTGATCAAAACAAGAAGTGCATACGTGCTACATGACATTTTTCAAGTCAAAATTTATTACAAATTTTTGCTTGTCTTGCGGAACACTCGCAAACCGCGTTACTCGCAATCCAAGGTTTCACTCTACATGTATAAATTCTCCTGTTAAGTTGCCTTTGTATTTACTTTTTTTTTTTTCAATCCTGTGTCCCTTAATGGTGTAGTGATTAGCACTGTCGCCTTGCACCTCCGGGGGCTGGGTTTGAATCCCGTCTGTGTGCATGTTGTCCCCGTGCTTGGTGGGTTTCCTCCGGGGAACTGTCTATGTGACGATGGATTATATATTCTTGATATATGGCCTGGTTCAACAGAAAAACTTTTGACAATGGTGAACAAGGCTGTGGTCTTCAGTAAGCAATCAAGTGGACATGGATTGAATGAGTGACACCAGAGGACGGCAGACATCTTTCTGACTCTACAGTATGTCCAGCCAGATCCAGCAAAGTTTTGGAGAATAAAGAACTTTATACTAAATATTTATTTCTGTATAAATATAATTTCACTAAATACAATAACAAATTATTCTTAACATTTTACAATTTTGTGTTGTGTTCTAGGGATTCAAGTCCCAATGCAAGCATTTAGCCTCGCCCAGATGCCCAAGTGGGAAAAAAATACAGCACAGATACTATAGGTGAAGGCAAATACTATTTCTATCTGTATTTGTAACTGTTTAGGATTATATTTAGCTTAATACAGACTGTACGTGTTCCCTTGTGAGGCATATGTAGGTTGCACCCTATTAGCGATCTGTGTGTGGATGTGTATCCTTTAACAGCATTCTTTCCAGGATACCATTCCTCATAGTGACAGCGCTACACTACTCCAATACCTGTGAGCTTCAGCTCCAGCAGTGCTGCCATGCCTCTCTTATGGGAATACATATATTGTGATTAATATAATGTTCTGGACTGAGAGTGCAGTTGAGTTCGAGAGATGGTGCCTGATGTAATTCTTTGCTGCAGTACAATATTATACTGTAGGTCGACACAAAGCAGAAAGCAAAAAAGGGGGGAAAGTATAGGTTGATAATTCTGCTAAATGCGATAGGGTTATCTTGGTAAGAGTTTTTATGTTCAAATTAGGGCCAAATGTTTGGAAGAACAATATGTGGTTCTTCTCTAAATTATTTCCACAATGTTAGAAAGACACAATCATATAGAATGTCTTTTAGTTCAGCTCAAACCTGGTTCACCTGGACACTGCTTCTATACGCAAATACCAGTTCTATGAAGTTTCTGAATCTTTAAAGTGCCCTCATACCCCTTTAACTTTTCCACATGTCTGCTGTTTCCCCCACATGGCTTGTCACGAACTGCAAATGGGACTTCTTATGGCTTTTTTTCAACAATGGCTTTCTTCTTGCCACTCTCCCACAAAGGCTAGATTTGTGGAGTGCACGACTAATGGTTGTCCTGTGGACAGATTCTCCGACCTGAGCTGTGGATCTCTGCAGTTTCTCCAGAGTTACCATGGGCCTCTTGGCTGCTTCACTGATTAATGCTCTCCTTGCCCAGCCTGTCAGTTTATGTGGACAGCCATGTCTTGGTAGGTTTGCAGTTGTGCCATACTCTTTCCATTTTCAGATGATAGATCGAACAGTGCTCCATGAGATAAAACATTTGGGATATTATTTCTAACCCTTGCCACAACTTTTCCCTGACCTGTCTAATGTGTGTCCACTGGGCTTCATGATGCTGTTTGTTCCATACTGTTCTCTAACAAACCTCTGAGGGCATCACAGAACAGCTGTATTTATACTGAGATTAAATTACTCACAGGTGAACTCTATTTACTAATTAGTGAAAATTAATTGTGTAAGTCTCTCATAAAATCCCAATAAAATTTGGGATATTTACATTTGTGGTTGTAATGAGACAAAATGTGTAAAAGTTTAAGGGGTACTGTTGTCATCATCATCATCATCATCATCATCATCATCATCATCATCATCATCATTTTCCTCTATAGCTCTATATTTCCTTTTTTCACTCTCTCTGCAATAACAGGTTAGCACCATGCCCCCCCCCCTCTCTCAATATACCACTTGGCTGCTATAGAGACACATTTATTAACATGTTATTTCCACATCATATGATTCCCAATCTTTCCGCTTTTTTCCTTTCTTTATATCTACTTGCCTAGTCCAATTCCTACTATTCTTTTCACTGTTCACTGTTCTATTCACTGTATCTTTTATCTGGGTTTTCTTATGAATCACAGACACATTTTTTTGCAAGCTTTCCTTCTGTTCACCATCACAACAGATAGACAATAAGGCACACAAGATGTGATGGATAGTGATGGATAGTAAGTGTAGACTTATCTTTTATTGAAATGCTTTAATAAATAAAGAATCATTTAGAATTACAACCATTTACATGGTCCTTTTTTTTCCAAAGACTAAAAATAAAATATAGTTGCAAGCAACAATGATCGGGCCCAAGCATCTGTGCCATGTGCACCAGAAAAACATTTAAAAGGGACATACCAATATTATTATGACACAATTTTAAAATAGGGATATTTTATGTTAAGACCTCCAAAAAGCCCCAGATGCTGCAAAAAAGCAACACACTATGATGTCATGCAATGTGACGTCACTCCGCACATTATTAGTCACTTTTTGCCATAAGTTTAAGACCATTTAAGATATCAAAAATCCCTTCGCAATTTTGCATCCCCAATGTCCTGAGATCACATTGGCCCAGTTTGGTGACAATCCTATACATCTCCTAGGAGGAGAATATAAAATTCCATTGGGTGTGTTTTGCGCGCAACCCAAAATAACTGGCTTCCTGTTGAGTAAAGCCCATGACATGCACAGTGAAAGCTGTTCAGCTCAATGAAGACCCCCAAAAAATCCTGAAATAAAAAATCATGTAGGATAACAATAGTGTAACAAACACTATTGTGGCTGAACGGCACTTGTCCCTCTAAGAAGTTGGACACCAACCGTGAGGGGCCGCATAGCTATTTAGCATGCCAGAGTCTCGTTCGTTATCGGAATTAACCAGACAAATCGCTCCACCAACTAAGAACAGCCATGCACCACCACCCACAGAATCGAGAAAGAGCTATCAATCTGTCAATCCTTTCCGTGTTACGATAGGGCCCTTCACAAACTATGACATCATAGGGCTGTTGTCATAATGCTTGGGCCCCAATTAGACAAACTTACACGATCATAAAAATTAGTATTGTTTTTAATACTTGGATGCAAATCCTTTGCAGTGAAATCTTTTTGTAAATGAGAATGAATAAGTTCTCTTATTCATATAATAAGATGTTACAATAATACTCTGCATGCATGTACCTGAAGCTACCCTTTGGATTTTTTTTAATCGTCATGGAGAATTAGTATTTGAGAATCTGATGTAAAATGAAAGACCTATTTATATGTGTTAAAGAGGTTATCTGTCATGAATATCAAAAACGTGATCTGACCTCCTTTCCATGTGCACAACATATTCCAGCATCTGCACTTTTTAAATAACTGTCATCAACAGCTATTCATGCTTAAAGACGGGTCTAAAGATGATGGTGATGTACATAACCACCAAAATGCTGACTGATAGTCATAATTTTCACAGTTTGCTTTGTGCATCTAGGCACAATGGTGATGTTTTTCTTTGTCGGTTTTTCAGGGCAGCTTGTATGGTTCAGCCTCACATCCTGTTCACTGATAGTGTTATTTCAAGCTTTTAACACAAGTCTCACACTTGGATTGATCCAGCCTTTTTTTTCTGTTTGGACGTATTGAACTCTCACTCAGTGTGGAGCTAAAAATAATTTGAATGCAGCCCTAAACTCTTTCTCTCACCTCCTGCCATCCTTCTGTATGGCTCTTGTTTCACCCTTAGAAGATACACATTTACATTTACAAATGTTGCAAAAGTCTTGGCAAAGTAAGACAGCGTGATGTTATGGTATGGCCTTGAGGCTGTGAGGCCCTGTCACCCTCCTGCTGGGCTTCAAACACAGCACATAGGACCTGAATAATTTATTCTGTATAAGTCACTTGTTGTTTATACAGCATATACATTTATGCCATGTACATGGTGGTATCAAAAAGTTTCGAGATTCACGCGCCACAGATCTGGTCGCTTTTGCCATATGGTAGTTCTTGACAGATTGTGATGCAAACACACAATCTGCTACTTTAAATTCAGCAGCCTGGAAACAATAAGAGCAATGTTGTTCTCTCATGCACAAGTTGCCGAATGGTTTTGACATTTTTGGAGGTTGAGCTCGCTAAAGGTATGAATGATCTTCCAATGTGTTGCTGCATCGACGCAAATGAAAATTTCTCTGTGATAATGCTTGTGATCAGAATAGCACGAGTTACACAGCTCCCAATATACACAAGATGATGTCTTTTGGCACACTGACTTATGAAGGTCGGTGCTCCCTGGGACTGAGCGTTCCGCCTTGTGCTGCCATCTGTCAGTGTGTTACAAAACTGGTCTCGAAACTTTCTGATACCACCTCATATAAGCATCCATGGGTTACTTTCAAGGGAAGTGGATGACACGATACACCCATCATCTATAGTGCTCACTATACAAGCATCTGGAGGCAGTGTTATGATCTGGGGTTGCTTCAGTTGGTCAGGTCTAGGTTCAACACCGTTAGGTGGCAGTAAAATGAACTCAAGTGATCACCTGAATGTACTGAATAAGCAGGTTATCACATCTATGGAGTTTTTCTTTCCTGATGTCACAGGCATATTCCAGGACTCAAATTGTGAAAGAGCAAGAGGAATCATTTTCATACATGAACTGGACACTACAGAGTACTGACCAGGATTCTCCTTTCACCAATACAAGATCTTGGCCAAAAATCAAAGCAAGTCTGGTTAAGGCAGGAGAAACAATGACACAGCAAAAAAAGAACACCACAATCAAAGATTAAGGTGGTCCTTCAACAAGACAGATCATACATTTCCAGAAAAAGAAAACAGTATTTGTGAAATCATCCAGTAACAACATAAAATACACAAAAACTTGGTCTGAACTAATAGGCATTTCTGGTGGCTATTCAGAGGAGACAAAGACTGCAGGGGCTAATGAACTACAAACCACAAGGCATAAATAATCCAGCTTTCTGTGTTTCCTTGTATGCACAATAACACTACATCTTCTGCATATGATGAGTCCCTGTGCTAAAAGGCATAACGAAAGTACACTAGCTTGTAGTGTTTAGTAGCTGTCGCATTGAGTACCACTGCCAGTCTTGCCAGGGGCCAGATATTTGTAATGAGTGCTAGCGCCAACATAGAGAGCTGTGGTATTATAAATGGCTGGCATAAGCCTCAGACACAGGCTCGACCTCCAACTATGAGGGATTGAAGAACTGTAGTGTGAATGTCTCGGCATAGTGGTTTATTGGTTAGGACAGTTGATGCACATCCTCAGGGTTGGGGGTGTGAATCTCATCTCTTTGTGCATTCTCACTGTGAGTTTCCTCTGCATCCCATACAGTCCAAAAACATGTGTACAGTAGAAGGCTCATTTCTGGACTTCTCAGATGGATAGATAAATAGATAGATTGATAGATAGAGTGGAGGTGGGATTATAACCCCAGCATGAACATCACAAAGCATCTGGTCTGAAAAAGGTTTAGGGTCCAAAAATTGTAAAGTCTCATTGATTACTTTTAATGTTACAATAAAGATAAGATCACCTTTTAGAGTGAGGGCCAGGTGGTCTCAGCAGTTTATTTAATTAAGTCCAGAATAGGATTAGGTTAGCATTTCACGTTTCATCAATAATGCTAGATAGGCAAAATGTACAACTAATCACGTTTCATCCATTAGAGAACTTGTTTACTCAATAAATGAGATGCTGAACAGATATTGCTGACTAATGCATTGGGAGAGAATTAGACTCAGAAGTGATTTGCATGAAAGGAAAATAAACCTGCAAATGTACAAGCACGTTCCCGGCACATTAGTTATGTGAAAAAAAAAATCCATTAAACTTAAAATATGATAACTCTTAAATGTCACTTGTCTGTTTAAGGGTAATTAATTAGCAACAGACATACTGTATATGAAGTAAAATCTCGAGAGATTGTTGCATTTAAAAAAGCATTGGGTCGAATGCATACTGTAAGCTGTTGTTGATTTCTTTATTTTTGTTCTCTCCAGAGAGAATGCAGGCGATGCTGATAGCTTAGAGAGGCTAGCAGCTTCAAAAAGAGCCTCTGCTGGGATAGACAATGAATTCATTTAATAAAACAATGTTCAAACCAATCAGCTTAGAATAAAGTCAGGTAATATACCCTACTACAGTATGCTCTATACCACACACATACCATACAGTATACCTACAGTATAGTGGAGATGCCAATACAAATCCCGTCACTTGCACTGTACGTCCTCCCTCAGACACCTTAAAATCTGTAGAATTCAGTAGAATTTGCTATTGATGGTCTGGCCCTTGAGGATGTATTCTCGATGCACAATGTCAGATGTTGAGCTCTTCCAGTGTGAAGACTAAATTTCTTTGTCTCAGGGTCATACCCATACACCCATACAAGTTTCATCACCTTGGTAATGATTCTTGACATGAAGGAGACTTTGATGTGATGTTCCTTCTGCTCCTGGGTCAGTATCCTGGGGATGCTGGCGGTGCATATTCAAATCACACTTGAGGATTGCCTGGACTGTTCTGTATGACACACCGACAATGGCAGCATTGTTGAGAATTGTTCTCTGACGATCATCATACACAACTTGTTGAATGATTTAGACATTTTTGAGGGTTGAGCTTGTTGAAGGTCTTCTTGATCTCTCGTCACGTTCCAGGGATGGTCTGCCACTATTGAAGCTTGCGTGCCACTCAAAACACCTCAGATGACTCGTTGGAGCATCACTGTAAACTTGCTGAATCATGGCAAACATCTCTGTGGCAGATTTGCCCAGCTTCACACAGACTTTCCTCTAAGCTGTTTGCTCTTACTTCCTGCCCATGATGGAATAGCAGACGTGGTAAAGCATACTAGTCTCAAACTAGTCTCAAAACTTTTTGCTAACAACTCGTATTTGCTTAGTATAAAGGGTGTTCAAGTCAAACCAAGACTTTCGATAGTGCAGAATAAAAGAACAGTTCTGAGAGTTGAAACTACATTTATTTCTCTACATAGTGTATCACTAGTGCTTGGAGAAAGTTTTCTTGAGAAATCCTGATAACACCTGAATTTCAAATAGTGGAATATATAACTAATTTGCAAAAGTGTCAAAAACATCACATTACACATGTTTGCCTCACAAGTATAACCGATGTCAGCTTGAAGTTCTGCTGAGGTGGATTTCCCACACATAATTAGTCAGGCACTTTATCATCCAAACATTATATGCAGAAAATAAATAAAGCATTCAATTAAAATGGAATGCACAGTGTTTTGACTTTAATGCAAATTCATTCCCCTTAATTGAGCTTCCATTTGCTGTGAAATATTCAGGGCTGTTAATAAATAAGGCATGTGTAGAAGCCTTCAAGGATTTACAGTACACACACACACACACACACACACACACACACACACACACACACACACACACACACACACACACACACACACACACACACACACACACACACACACTCTCTTGTATTCCATTGCTTTTGGTGCCAAATATGTGAAATAATGGAGATGTGTTTAGACTAAAGATATAGCTGCTTGTGCTCAATGCTGGCTCAATGTTGGTTAAAAAAATATTAAAACTCAAAGTAAAGCTGTTAGCGAATAACAGAATTCTTTCCAGATTTTTAAAATAATTATATAATGCACTACCTTGTTTCATTCAGCAAGTGAAGATACTGTATCAGGATTACTAAAACTTACATTGCCTTGGATTGAGTGATTGAACAAGGACCAGAATTCACAGGAGACCATACCCAATTCAATTTTCTCAAACAAAGGTATGCGATACCACAACTTGGTGGACTCATAGTGAGATGACCAGTGAAGGTCCATACCCATGTTATCTTCTCATTTTGGACAATGCAGCCCCAGCTCATCTCTCAGTGCCCCTTCATACTGCACCAAAGCAACAGGGACTGCCTCCCGCATTCCCTTAGAAGGTTAAAGTGGTATATCTGCCAGCATTTACCCTTTTCCCACTCGCAGTATCCTTACCACTTGCCGGGTAATTTCATGCTGGAGGTGGGATGTAAAACGAGGACTTTATCTCCTGTTGCAAATTGTCTCAGTTGGGTGCATAGAGCCCCATACTTGCTTCTTCTAGGCCAAGGGGAGAATTTCCCATGATAAGTGACCTAATGCGTATGTGTTGAATCCAGTGTTGCAGGGTGTTGAACCATGTTTCTTTAATGAAAAACTTTGTGGAGGCCTGAGGAACTTTACATGAACAGCAAATAAAAGGGCTTCCAATAATTTGTTTCAGTTTTGGCTTCGGTTTTTTGTACATGAGCTGTTGAAACATATTCTTAGGAATATGATTAAAAGGGATCTTGATAAGAGAGAAAGGGTACAGTGGTACTTCTGAGGCAGTCAGTAGATTCACCAGCTGACAATTGGGCTGCACACCATTTGTATACCCCCTTGCAGATGCCTGGACATTAAAAGCATGCCAATAACTAGAATTCTGCTTTGTTTACCCCAAAATGACCCACCAGGGAGAGTCATGTGGAAAAGCATTTCCCTGAGGTCCATTCTCTGTCAATCTTGAACACAAACTTCAATTGTGTCATCATGTTCCAGTGTAATACCACTAGAGGTGATAGAAAGGAAGGCAGGTGTATCCTTTAGGCACATTTGTGAAAGGTAAGCTTGTCCAGAGTGGCAGGGATGACAAACCCCAGGGAGTGACAGGCAGCAGCAGTTTCTTCTTCTGTGGTGCTAGGGTACGGGGAGTTGTGCGGAGGAGTACGTGGAGTTGTACGGAGGGACACTTGCCCTGCTCCAATGGTTTGGCCAGTAACATAAACAGTGTTTGCAGGAATCCAGGAGTTGCTGGGAATATGTTAATGGCTGACCTCAATCGCTGCCAGCTCGTGAATGTGCAGTTTTTTCTCGGTCCACATATCAGGACAATACCTTTAAAAATTTCAAGGTATGCTTTGGCATTGTCCTGGAATATCATAATGCTCAGAGAAAGAGAGCTTAAGCAATGGATCATGGAAGAGGAAGAAGAGGAGGTGAGCAGACTCTGGATGGCAGCTTGTTCTTGCATCATGAGGATCACTTGTTATTGCTGAAAACTCATGAGAACCTGATGTTGGTCAGCATGCATCAGTTAAGACCTCCTCCTCCTTTATTAGTTAAAATAATTACTGAACCTGAATGAGAGGACTGAAATCTATGTCTGCATAGTACCATTCATTGAGCTGCAACTGCAAGGATTTATTTGATGTCGTACAGCAGAAGTTGGTGGACTAGTGAACATTTATAATTGGTTATGACCTAAGTATAAAAAGCAAAACACAAACAAATGTATAAGGTTGAGTGCTTGGTTCAAGTTCAGGAAATACACTCATTGAAAAGTGAAGTAAATAAACATTCACAAATAAGAAACATGTGAATCCTGGCCTCACACCTCCAGGATTCGAGGGTTCAATTCCTGTTTTGGGTCTGTGTGCACAGGGTTTCCCATGTGTTTGGTAGGTTTCCTCTGGGAAATCCGGTTTCCTCCCACAGTCCAAAGACGTGCAGATTCAGCTATTTGGAGCTCCCAAATTGCCCATAGTGTGTGTGCCCTCCAATTGGTTTGGCACCTTGTCCAGGGTGCCCAAAATCTCCTGGGATAGGCTCCCTGTGACTCTGTAGCAGGATAAGTGGTAGAGAAAAATAAATCATAAATAAACCAGTTGCTAATTTTTACTAATTTGCAAATTTTGCTAATTCCTTCACACTACAATTGCTCCTACTTATCTTCTCCCATATCTTGTCATTGGTTTCCTTAGCAAAATCTCATGGTTAATTTCACCTGTTTTCAGTTTGTCCCCTGTATATCAGACCATGTGTCTGTTTGTTTGGTGTAAAGTATACGCTTCATGTTACTCAAACCAGTCATTATCAAATACACGTTTATAGATTGTCTGTCTGGTTTTTATTCCTGTTTCTAGTTTTCTCATCCTGTTCGTTCCCTACTTGGTTCATGGAGTGTACTGATTACTTGACACTTTATTTTCCATGTTTAATAATACCCTGTACCGTACATCTGCACCAAGGACCAGACCTGCCTTTCTGACATGGAAGTCTTTTCCAGTGCAAGTATCCTTCAAGCAAAAAGTGGACATACCAAATACAAAAGTCTGAAATTAATTTACATATTTTTTAGATTCTAGTTTTAACTCAAGACCTTCGTACTTGGATCATCGTCATTGTTTTCACAAATACCGGCTTTATCCTGTATACGGAGTCGTGGTGGCCCAGAAGACAATAGAGGCGGACATGAGCATGAGGCGGACATGCATGAGGCCTGGACAGGGTGCCAATCCATCGCAGGGAACACACATACCCTCACACACTTATTTACACACTACGCACCAATAGCTTATCCTGTGGAGTACCCGGAGGAAACCCAGGAAGCATGGGAAGAATATGCGAACTCCATGCCTAGCTGGGAATCGAACCCAGACCATGGACATGCAAGGTGCCTAACCACCATGCTATGCCACCTGGCCCAATACCTGACCAGCTTTATTAGTTGTGGTGTCCTGGAACTTATCCCAGGAGACTTATGGCATAAGGTGGGCTACACCCTGGATGGGGTTCCAATCCATTGCATTACCTGAACTTCACTAAAGTCACTAAAGATGACCCAATACCTAACATTCGCTCCCCTGTGATATTATTTGACGTAAGGCTAGTTGATGATGCTGTGCAAATGAACAAATTACGTGAAATGACAGTCATCTGGAAGTATTTCAGGTTTAATGATCAAAGTGAAGCAGATTGCAAACTGTGCCCTGTGAAAACACTGTATCAAGACAAGTAATTACAGCATCTTCCTATAATACCTGATAAAACATCTTACACATAAAACTCAGCATGAGGAGCTCATTACTAGCAGCAAATAACAGCATGCTAGGTGAGAAAAAAATGTCCACAGACAACTCTTGGTGAGTGAAAATGACATCAGTACCCGGTATGTTGTTCTTAAAGATCAGCTGCTGTCACTCATTAAAACCGAGATGTTCAGACACAAAACAAAAACATGCTTTACAGATGTGCTTGTGCAGAAGTGAAACACGACCTGCAAATCCTTTTGCAGCTCTCAATCCATCCAAGATAATAAATGCATTTATCTAACGCACTGCATGCATAACCAGCTGTCTAAAATATGAAGAATGAGTCTAGTAGCCCACGTGTATTAACACATATGTGCACTTTTAATGGCCATAATTTACACCCAAACAAATAAACAACACTGAATAAAATGTTCACTTGTAATAGTGAATGCCAAAAATAACTGAACCACAGTTTCTATACACTGTGCACTTAATCTCCAAAGGTGTAATGGTTGTGCAACCTGTAGTTTCTTAGCCAAATGTTTATAGTAAGGGATGCTAAGATTTTAAACCAACTTGAGAAAACTTAAAATATGCACAGATATACAGTACATGCAATTGCAATTACAGCTGAAAGATTGGTGCAAACAGTCATGACATCAGATCACCTCCACCTCCAGTGGGCGCATCTCGACTGGTCTAATTACACACTTACACACGAATTATTGATTACTTTCTGATAATACAGTAAGCACCAATCAGCCATAACTTTGACATCACGTAACATTAACACATTAACATTGATTATCAATTATATACCATTAAACTGGTTAAAGAGCACCCAATGCTCACCCATGCATGCTGGTGCCAATAGTCCAGCCCAATCCCACAAAAAAATCCAGGATCACACAAATCAATCATGAAAAAACTGTTGGCCATGATAGGAAGGCCCAGTGCACCACAACCTGCTGCACATGGGGCCCAGCAGGCAAAGGGCCCAACACCAACAACCTGGTCTTCAAACTCCCTAGAACTCAATCTGATCAAGCAATTCCCTTGGGAGGCGCAAACAAACAAATCTAATCCCAAGGATCCTCTGCCAACATCCTGCTGCTAGACACCCACCCAACTGTAGCTGCACACCCCAGAAGTCTTGTGGAGCCATGTCTCGAGGATTCACTCTATCACAAGGGGTTTGCTTTGTACACAATACTGGGTTTTGCTATGTAATTTTATGGCTATTGAAATACCTAGATATCACTAACCCTTTTTAACCCTGTTATACAAATCACATTAATGGCTTATCTGGTTCGACACTGATAAAAATGAATGAATATCAATTTATATTCTGTATTATTATGTTAATATAATACAGATTAATTGACTGTATTTGTCAGGCTTGGCTAGTACTGTAGGTTTATAACAGGTCCAGATTTTATTATATAATTTAAACTAGCAATCCCTTGATGACACCACTTAAATCTATATTGAAGGTCCCGTATTTTACTACTGTATTTCTTAGCAAATGTCTCAGAGCTCCCCTAAAGTTGTTGGTCTTTCAGCTGTTCCCAACAAGGGTTCGCCACAGTAGACTATCTGGTCTGCACATACAGTACAAGTTTGGCACAGGTTTATACACTGGATGCCCTTCTTGACACAAACCTCCCGTTTTATCCAGGCTTGGGACCCAATGGCTGGTGTTTGGGCACTGGCTTGGAATTGAACCCGTGCCTTCCTTATAGCAGGCAAAACACCTACCACTGAATCACCTGCGCTCCCCCAATGTATGTATTAGAAAAATATTTTATTTCATTCCTTCATTTCACTCCTCTTCCAAATGCTCAATTTCAGTCTCTATGCAAATGAGCTATTGAACCCGGCTCCACCAGAGAACAGCAGAGCTGAGCAACATACTGGAGGGGTCTGTTCATACATGATGTCATAATAGGGGGTAAATCTAAATGAAAATGTTAAGTCCTGATCAATACAAAAGACAAAAAGCAGAGAATGTTTTTTGTCCATTCATTTTTATACATTGAACCCCATATAAATGTATGGTGGCTGAGAAGTGAAAAACAAAATAACAAATTGAAAAACAATATAACAAAATTAAAACAAAACAACAAAACCAAAAACAATACAACAAATGAGAAAACACAATGATAATTCAGTCAAACCGGAAAAGGTAGGTATAGTTTGCAAATGAAATTCTTATCGCTGATTGGAAGAGACATCTGTCACTCAAAACATACAGTACAAGAAGTACTGTCAAGTGAAGTCAAATTTATTTTTAAAACACATTTAACACAACTTAGTTGACCAAAGTGCTGTATAATCCTAAAATACTAATCCTTAAATGAAAATACCTCTAAATTTCCGTGACTGCTATACTTCCTGTATATTTTGAGCGACAGCTGGTCAGCGGTGAGAATCAAAATGCTTACGTGTGGTTTGCGAATTAAATTCTTACCGCTAATCTTGAGTGGCAGTTCAGAGAGTCCTATCAGTGGTAAGAATGAAATTCGCAAGCCACACCTACTTTTTAAACCTGTTTATTCTTACGGCTGATTGGACGAGACATCTGACACTCAAAATATACAGGAAGTACTGCAGCCTCACGGACATTTAGATGTATTTTCATTTAAAGATTCATTTCAGTATTTTAAGATTTTACTTTGGTCAACTAAGTTGTGTTAAATGTGCTTTTAAAATAAGTTTGACTTCACTTGATAGTACTGCTTGTATGTTTTGAGTGACAGAAATCTCTTCCAATCAGCGCTAAGGATTTAATTCGAGAACCATACCTACCTCTTCCGGTTTGACTGAATTGTCGTTGCCTTTTCTCATTTGCTATTTTGTTTCTGGATATGTCGTTGTGTTTTCTGATTTGGTTTATTGTTTTTGTTATTTTGTTTTTGAATTTGTTATTTTGTTTTTGAATTTGTTATTTTGGGTTTTGTTATTTTGTTTTTGAATGTTATTTTGTTTTGCACTTCTCGGCCACCGTATAAATGGCTAAAATAATAGGTCCCCATTAAAGCCTACATGTTACAACATAATGCAAAGGTCATTTTTGGATTATGTAAATATAGATACAGTAAATAAATAAATCACCTACTTCTGAAATATAATTCCATGTTATGTATTACGTATGTTATGTATAATTCACCAAGCCAGTACTGAACACACACACTTTTTCACTTCTTTTGCAAGGTCTTGCCAGTATCCATATTGAGTAAGTTCTGAGCCTTTGAACTATGTTTGATCTTCTTGTATTTTGATTCTTGCCATGCTTTCTTGACCACTCTCTGCTCTGAGTATAACCCAATTGGCTTTTTCTGACCTGTGCATTTTAAAACCTCCTGCATGGTTTGGCCTATGCCTTGTAATTTTGGATTCTGTTTTGGATTTTGTTATTAAATCTACTGCACATAGAGTACATTACAGTACATATAGAAAAACAGAGCCCAGGCTCATTTGTGAACAAGCTGCTGGGAACTGCATGATGGTTAAAAATGACATAATGACTTAATGGTTCTTGTTGCCCCAATTACAGCAAGGCTGTGTACTGTACGTGCTTGCTGAAGGTGCTCCTGTCCACAGCATCGGTCTCGTTTAACCGCCCAGTTCCTTTGGGGCCTGCTATAACAAACAACATGCTGTTCCGCTGTGAAATACGGAAAAGTAAGAAAGTGGAAAACGTTGAAAAAAACAAAAAAAACAAAGTTTCATTTAGACAACTCACTTAGAATTTATGAACTCGCACAGGTATGATTTAACTTTATATAGCCAAGAGGACAAAAAAAACAGGCCACCTGTCTGCTCTGTGAAGCAGCGGTAAATATTGAGAAATCGATACAGAAGTTACCTTCACCCAAGGTGCAGGTTTTACCATCCAAGGATTTTTTAAATTGCACAGGAAGAGGATCTAACAGGATTTTTTTTTTCTGGTTATACTGTTCTCTGTTTCCCACTTTAAATATTCTTTTTGTTTAGTTTGCCTTATGATTGAAATGATTTATAATGTTTTATTTATGCTTCTATTGTATGTATGTATGTATGTATGTATGTATGTATGTATGTATGTATGATATTATATATTAAGTCTTCTGCGTTTGTAACACTTCATTAATTTCTGCACACAAATCAGAAACTATATTAAAAAAAAAACATTATGCAGTTTGTCTCATTACTGAGAGAGTGCCAGTGATTTTTTCAGTTTATTTTTTATTTTTTTATTTTACAAGCAACAGAACTTGTCTCTAAACCAAGAAAACAAGGTGGCTGCAGATGAAATATTGTATCAAAAACATTCTTGATTTGGAAGAATGACAAAGTAAGTAGACACATTTATTAACAGTATTGGGGATGCCCCATGAACACAAATCAATTATCAATTTAATATTGCCAGCCTGAAGAACATAGAGGAAACCTGTTCAAGCACAGAGAGAACATACACAGACATACACAGGTATTAATATGATTTCTCCAGGGCCCCTGGAGCCATGAATCCCATCTTCCTTAATTATTCATTTGCCAGAAAGACAAAACACAGTATTGGTGCATTTATTTATGATTTTTTTTCATGTTATAAATATAATATAGAAAATGAGCATGCCAAAGAAGCTACTTCTGAATCTTCCCAAAAAATTTAAGTTTAGCCATTTTACAGAGATGATTTAATATGTTCCCTCAAAATGGCAATTTTTCAGCATTATAGGTATTATTGCTTCAAAACAATAATAATTTTAAATGCAAATGATTCATATTATATTTCCTCAGGGGTATTAAGTCTAAAATTGGTACTTCTAGATGCTTCTAAAAGCTTGTTGCTTAAATTAATGCATTTCAGGTCTTGATACAAGCTCAAAAACCCCCCAAATAGTGTCCGTAATCATGCCAAATTCATGTTGTGATATTTTGACAGTTTAGCATTTTAGAATAATACACATTTTCAGGTTTATGTCTTTTCACGTGAAATCCCAAAAAAGGTTTGAATCCCAAAAAGTTACGGACACTACATTAAAGTGCGTTAAATTATATTTAGCAAATGTGTCCTTTAATTATCTGAAAAAAATATAAATGTTCATGCATATTTACAAAAAAAAACAAAGCATGGATTGGGAGAGAGGAAATATTATGAAAAATGGTGTTATACAGTATGCTCCGATCTAAAAATCCATTTTGTCCACCAACAATGCTATAAACAGACTGCTGGTTTTACAGTTTGTGACCTGTGACAATCAGGGAATATTGCAATCCATTCATGTTTTAAGCTCACTATGTCTAAGAAGGTTCCATTTCATTCATTACTCTCAAGCATTGATTGCTTTGCCACTGTGCCTTCTCCCAACATTTCTTCACAATCTGTCTAAATCTTATAAAATCCTAACAGCCATTTAAATTACTGCATAAAGACTTTTTTTTTGCTATGTTTACAGCTGGAGTGCCCTTGTAAGTTAATGAGATACAACGCGGGCTGTGCGCCTGTGAGGGCAACCACGAGCAGAAGTCACATTATGTGGCATGTGTGACAGCAGGATTAGCCTACATGATGAAATTGTCACCTGCCTCATAACAACATCAGCTCACCAGAAATAGTCCCCATTCTCCTCATTACCCTCTCATGCATTGCCGTATTCTTTGGATGACACAATATACACGACAAAAAGCATTTGGGGGAGGGTTACTGGTGTATTCGTGTTAGTGGAAGGACCCAGATATTTTAAGGCTTAAATACTGTATAGGTAATCCTGTGCTTAATTAACACATTAATCACTGGGAGCCATCATTATTAGAGTTATAATGGGGAAACACAGATCCAGTCGTAACCCTTATAAATCCAGGCATGAATGAATGAAGTGACAGATATTTTATGCTCGATTACACTGTGACTGGCATGACTCCTGATCATGAAAATACTGCATATGACATACAATATGAAATTATTGTTTTATAGCTCATTTTACCTTGCTGCTATTCAGAAAAAAACATTCAATATCTATTTTGTCAAAACCAGGGCATTTGTTACAGTGTCCTAGACAGATCTAGTGGTACAGCATGATGGATGGTTTAGTTCAACTTTGACGATTATGTCATGTAAATGGAGTGGAAACAACTGCAAGTGCAGGTAAAAGGCTTTTTTAATAAAGTGGAGGCAACCAGTTCAAAAAACACATTTCAAAAGCATTTTAAGAGTCCAGGGGACATTCAGACAGGCATAAGCAGGACTGAGGACTTTAATAACAATAATAATAATAATAATAATAATAAGACAAGGACAAACAGGAAACTAATGCTGCAGTAAAGGTAGACACAGATTTAGAGAATTAATGCAATACAAAAAAGCAAAGAAAGAAAAGAGTTGTCTATCAATTAAAGAAAGGTTAATTTATTAGTCACTTCCATACATTGGAGGAAAGCAGTCTCAGACAATTTTCTGTCTGTCTGTCTGTGAAGCCAGAGTTTGTCACAGCATCACGCAAAAATGTCTGGACAGAATTTAATGAAACTTTGGCAGTACTTTTGTGTTTGCCTATAGTTAAACCTGCGCCATGAACAATGTACAGTACTCAAATGTTGAACAGAAGTGAAGTAATGAGCAGGTTTGTTCCAGATTAGAAACCGGAAGTTTCTCAAACAGTGGGCGCCTCTTAAATAGACCACTGCACAGAATTTTATAAAACTTTTGCAGTACTGACCATAAGTGAAATCAAAATGTTGAATCATAGCGATGAAATGAACATGTGTCAGATTTAATAATATACTTAAATAAATACTAATGCTTATAAATATTAATTAGAAAAGCTAAACTGAAGCATAACGAAGTGGTATAAGTGAATTTATAAGGCGCTGGATTCGTTTTAAGACAAAAATTCATCTTTATCCGATCTACTTTTTTGATTTCTCATCTGTGATTCACTCTCAGATTACTGAACAGGGAGTGTATTTGTATTTGGCTGACGATGAAAGAAGTCCAACTTAGTGCAAACAAGGGGTAAGATACTCAACCTTACAATATTTTATTTCTTTGTATTAATAAGACAGAGAGTTCTGCCGTACAGGACGACAGACAGACATGTACATTAGCTTCATCCTGAAATAATATCAATATCACTGATTACATTAAAGCTGACCAGATTCTTCTTTGCATTAACCTTTTAACTATTTCTACAAACTCTTTATCGTCAACGATGGGTACTGACGCAAGTCAATTATATGCATAAATCAAAGGGGAAACTAAAAACACCTGGGAATGATTAAGGCACATGGTAGATGACCCATGATACAGGAGAAGGACACAGTACAGGAATGACCATAAATACAGGAATGACAGCAATATATTCTGAAGTGCCTTTAACCACTGGACCCAGACAGTCATTCAGACATGTGGTGTCAGACGAGGCTGTACCAGAGGGGAGTGACCCATACAATGAAGCTGGGAGGTTGCATCAGCCTCAGCAATGCCAGAAGGAGGAGTGACATCATCGAAGCTACTGTATGGTCTGGAGCGAGCACAACTCCCTGGAAGAACAGAGCATATCTCAGGTGGACCAGGGCTCACCTTAACCACCTCTCTCTTCTTCCTTACATACTGTAGGCATCTCTCCGAGTTTTCCATAGCTTTTCACCTCGTCACATACAAGAACAGTAACAATACTGCAGGCAAACACTCACTCAATGTGCAGTGTGTAATACCGATACATATAGCATCTGTCTCTGTTTTAGTAGGATAGAGTATAAACACACCATTATTATAAAAAAGCTCTTCGACGAGTTTGACAGACAACGTCGTTGTACTCATTGTCTGTTGGTAGGTTTCTTGCCTGCCATGTGGAATTGCCATTGCCACTTTATACCCAAACCCCAATGCAGTGCCAGTCCCAAGCCTGGATAAAGTGGGAGGGTTATGTCAGTCAGGGTATCTGGAATAAAAACCTTACAGATTACCAAAGACTAAGCTGTACAGACATCTAGAGGTAGTTCATTCCACCACTTAGGTGCCACAACAGAAAAGAGTCTGTTCCTCGATACCTGAGAGATGGGGGGCCAGCTGAGCAGTGCTGGAGGATCGGAGGGAATGTGGTGCAGTGAGAGGTGTGACTAAAGCTGAGAGGTAAATGGGTGCTGGGCTGTTTTTGGCTTTGTAGGCAAGCATCAGGGTTTTGAATTTGATGCAGCAGCTACAGGAAGCCAGGGCAGAGAGCAGAGAGGAATAGGAGATGTTTGTTTTTAACTTAGCCATTTTGCTTGGCTATGAAGATCAACAAGCTGATCTCCACAGGGGGGTGAGCAGAAAAGGGAGCATGGTTTGGAGCAGAGATGTGCTGTCAGAGATTCCTGAAGAGCAATATGGGGAGCCTCTGCACACTGGACGTCTTCCCACTCTGTACCATTACCCACTACACTGATGCACAGTATCGTGATCCTCCTCATCCTGGACACCTTTGTGATCTGTGTAGTTCGCCTTACCCTGGAACTCGGTGCTATCAGCTTTCTTATGATGTTCTGATTTCTAAGTTGGTCTCATAAAGAGCTCCACCTGAATCACAAATTATAGCTCCTTGCCTCAAAAATGTTAATATTGGAGCGTCCTCTGTGGGCTTTGAGTTCTTTAGAGTCCTGCAGTGGTTCTCCTACTAAAGAAGTCAAAATGTTGAGAACATACTGTATATTCAGGATACACAGCCAAAGTGTCCATGAGAGAAAAGGACTGGGAGACTCAACTGAGTCAAATGCCAGCATGGGCGACATCCTTTATTTCCTCCTGCTGAATTCATGCTGTATGTGAAATATTCTCAACATGTATAGTCATGTACAGTACTGTCCCACAGGATCAAGTCCCCCTGTCTAATTTCTTCTTATTTTGCTTCCAAAATGAGAATAGCTCTCTAGGCTTCCTCAAGGACCTTTTTGGCCAGTACATGACCAGTTTCAGAGGAATGTTTTCTTGTTTGTTAAGCCACACAAGAACCTATGAATCATTCAAGCCTAAAAATATCTAACTTAAGGCATGAACCAGTGAGAAACAGGTGCAGCTGACGACAGATGTTCATGCCGAAACTAAATGTGTAAACGAGGCTTTACATGTATACGTGCAAGTGTGCAACAATTGGTTGGAGGTAAGGGAAAACAAATGCAAGCGCTGTTAAATGCTGTATTTAATAAAGTGAAGGTAGCCAGTTGGGGTTGGGGTTAATCTATATTATCATATAGATAATATGACTTATTATCTAATAATTACGACTTACTGTACTAACTCATAATTATGACTCAGTATCTCATAATTATGAGATCCTTATTATGACAGTAATATCTCCCAGTGTCTCAATCTAAGAAAGAAAGAGATGCGAATTAAATTCGGCACTATTGTCCCCGTCTTGTGTCGATCACCTAACCCTACCTTTTGTCATAATCATGAGACTAGGATCTTATATCATATATTAAGTCATAATTATAAGTTATTAAGTAATAATTATGAGATAATTCCTGTGATTTTTTTAGACAATAGAGCAAATATTGGTGAATTAAATCCGCGTTTCTTTCTTTCTTGGATGGAGACACTGGGAGATATTAATGTCATTGATATTAATGGGAGATATTAAGGTCATTGAGTAATTTGGATGGTAATAGTATATTTAATGTACCATCATCAGGCTAAACAATAGGATAGCGGCTACATCTCCATGAGTGTGCAATGAGGCACTTTCAAGCAAAAGGATGCAGTAACTTTCGTTTCTGATGTCATGCATTAAAATGTCCCCCTGCCACAGACTGCTCCCCCTTATCACATAATTATGAGACACTATCTCATAATTATGAGATACTATCTCATAATTATGAGATACTAAGTCATAATTATGAGATAAGGATCTCATAATTATGAGCTATTAACTCATAATTATGAGATAATTCCTGTGATTTTTTTTTCTTTTGTGAATGCAATGCGCTTCTGTAGTAAGTTTATAAGTTTATGATTTAATAAAGTTTTCATTCATATACTGACACTAATTATGGATTCCAAAAAGTCTCATTCTTAAATGTGTGCTGATAATTGTTCTTTTCTGATTTATGTTTCCTTAGCCATCAGACATGCATTGGTTAGCTATTAATCTTTTTATTTCTCTGCACTCTCAAGTCCCACTGCAGATTTTTACTGACTTGCTTCATTGCCCTATTCTCTGCCTCTTTAATTGCATCTTTCCCAATTTAATAGATGCAGAACACTGTTGTTCTCTAATGGATGATAAGAGTAATCTTTCTCTGTCTCATCCTGCACGATCCATCTCCTGCCTGTCTGTCAATATATCTCGAGCAACTGTGCCATGCATCGGTCTTGTAATATATTCAATAATTAAATTTCCATCAGTTTCTTTGTACCACTTTATAATACTGTATGCACTCATCTGTGGAGAAAAGTGTCTGAGACAGTTCGTGTATCAGTTTGCCCTTCTTCTTTTTGTCAAGTCAAGTAAATTATATTTATATAGCGCTTTTAACAATTGACATTGTCGCAAAGCAGCTTTACACAATAAAAGAAGTAAGTTTGTATGCAATGTGTATGAATCAAAATGATAAGATTGTCCCTGATGAGCAAGCCGAGGGCGACGGTGGCAAGGAAAAACTCCCTGAGATGGTAATAGGAAGAAACCTTGAGAGGAACCAGACTCAACAGGGAACCCATCCTCATCTGGGTGATAACGGATAGCAGGGACTGATCAGCATAATAATGTGTACTGGAAGTTCAGTATAACAGGAGATGTGTTTAAAATTAAAATTAAAAGGAGTCCAGTTTGTTCCTGGAGGCTCAGGTAGACTGTAGGAGATTCCAGTCCTGAGCTATCGAACAACTGAAGTCACAGGTCCCCAGAGCATCAATCGATGACAGGACAGTCTTCATGGAAACCATCCCCAGCCACCACACGAATCCAGCCAGACCACACGGGGCATCCATGGGACGAGATCTCCAACCAGAAGCAGGACTCCAGAACGGGTTAGACGGGTCCAGAGGGCAGAGGGGTCTGGATCACTGGCAACTCAGGAGTGACATGTATAGCTCGACAGAGAGACAGAGAGAGGGAAAGGAGAGAGGGAGAGAGAGAGAGAGAGGAGAGAGCAGAAGAGGAGAGAACAGAAAATAAGGAGAGATGGCAGTCAGGTATGGTCACAGTCAACATGTATAAGGTGAATGTATATTTAGTGCAAAGTGCAAGCAGGGACTCCGGCAGGACTAACTATAACAGCATAAATAAAAGGGAGAGCCAGAAGGAAACACAGACATGAGGGCTCCCTGTGATGTAAAGCAACCAATCACCTCACCGTCAACAAACCTGAGTGATCAATGAGAGTGGGGAAGACAGCATCTAAACATACCAGTTCACCAGAATACTCTACGTCCATGAGTCCCCCAGATCTGCTCCTTTACCTAAGGTTAATCTATTTACAAAAATGCTTGGTTAAATAAATAGGTTTTTAGCCTAGACTTAAACACTGAGACTGTGTCTGAGTCCCGAACATTAATACGAAGACTATTCCATAACTTTGGGGCTTTGTAAGAAAAAGATCTGCCCCCTGCTGTAGTTTTAATAATACGTGGTACTGACAGGCAGCCTGCATTCTTCGATCGAAGTAGGCGTGGCGGATCGTAAGACACTAGCAGTTCACTCAAATACTGTGGCGCGAGACCATTTAGTGCTTTAAATGTCAAAAGTAGAATCTTAAAATCGATGTGAAATTTCACAGGGAGCCAATGCAGTGTAGATAAGATAGGAGACATGTGCTCGTATCTTCTGGTTTTAGTGAGGACTCTCGCTGCTGCATTTTGTACTAACTGAAGCTTGTTTATACACCTAGTTGAACAACCAGACAGTAAGGCGTTACAATAGTCCAACCTAGAGGTGATAAAGGCATGAACTAGTTTTTCTGCATCATTTAGTGACAATATGTTTCTAATCTTGGCAATATTTCTAAGGTGAAAGAAAACTATCCTGGTGATATGATCTACATGTGCTTCAAACGAAAGGCTGGAATCTATAATCACATCAAGGTCTTTTACTGTTGCATTTGATGGAACAGAAAGGCCATCTAAAGTTACAGTGTGATCAGAAAGCTTACTTCTAGCTACTTGTGGTCCTATGACCAGAACTTCTGTCTTATCAGGATTAAGCAGAAGAAAATTAATTAACATCCAATCTCGTATGTCCTGCACACACTGCTCAATTTTAGCAAACTGGTTTTTCTCATCTGGTTTTGCTGAGACATATAATTGTGTGTCATCAGCATAACAATGAAAACTAATACCATGTTTACAAATTATGTTGCCCAGAGGAAGCATGTAAAGGGAAAAAAGCAGTGGGCCTAAAACTGAACCCTGTGGAACACCAAACTCCACTTGAGAACATGAGGAATGGTCACCATCTAAATCTACAAACTGATAACGATCCGTCAGATAGGATCTGAGCCACAAGAGGGCAGTTCCCTTAATTCCTACTACCTTTTCTAATCTGTGAAGGAGAATACTATGATCAATGGTGTCAAAAGCTGCACTGAGGTCCAGTAACACAAGTATAGTGGCGCAACCCTGATCAGAGGTCAATAGGAGGTCGTTTACTACTTTAACAAGTGCTGTCTCTGTGCTGTGATGAGGCCTAAATCCTGACTGATACAGTTCATTTATGCTATTTCTGTGTAGATGTGAACATAGTTGCTGTGATACTACCTTTTCCAGAATCTTGGAGATAAAGAGAAGGTTTGATATCGGCCTGTATTTAGAAAGCTGACTGGGGTCAAGGTCAGGTTTCTTGATTAGCGGTTTAATAACGGCTAATTTAAAAGATTTGGGGACATACCCACTACTGAGTGAACAGTTAATTACTTTCAACAGGGGTTCTATTATTGCCATTACTATCTGTTTGAGAAAATGTGTCGGTATAGGATCTAATATACAGGTTGACGATTTTGAAGAAGAGATGAGTGAAATTAGTTCCCTCGCTTCAAGGGGAGTAAAGTATTCTAAATTCTGATGTGATGTGGTTAGTTCATCTGAATTATTTAAATTGTCTGGTTTCAAAGCCTGAATTTTTTGCCTAATATTTATGATTTTGTTATTGAAAAAGTTCATGAAATCCTCACTACTGCATGATGTTGTTGTGGAGATTTCTGCAGTGGTCTTGTTTTTAGTTAATTTAGCTACGGTATTAAATAAAAATCTCGGGTTGTTTTTGTTATTTTCTATAAGAGTGGAGAGATACGTTGATCTAGCATCACTGAGAGCTTTTTTATAGTTCAGGATGCCTTCCTTTCAAGCTATTTTGAATACTAACAATTTGTCTCTTTTTTTTGTCTCTTACTTTCATCTAAATAAATATAAAATGTGCATGAATTAATCTATTATATAAATCACTGATCAACATATTTTACTATTTTTTAGGAAATATTGATTGTACCTAATTCTGTTTATTGAGAACTACTTTGTGCCATCTCTGGTTCATGGTTGTCATGAATAAATATGCACAAGCAGCAGGATTAGTGGCCGGAGGAATGAACCCTGTTCTTTAATTTAAAAAAAAAAAGAAGAAGAAGAAAAAAAAGAACGATTCCTCAGTTCTCAGGTGTCTTGTTGATGAGTGATGGAACTCTTGATTAAAGAGTGATTAACTCTTTAGTTCAAAATGTCCTATAAGAGAGTTCAAATGGGTAACCGCGAAGATCATACTCATTCAGTGAGCCTTTGTGTGCTGATGATGAGGGCTTTACAGTTTTGGGAGGGGCTTTTTCCATTATAATAGCAAATTTTCATCACAGAATAAAAGGTGATCAATCAGAATAACTTTGCAAAAAAAAGTGGCATAACTACCACCATTTTTTTTGTCAAACAGTCAGGTGGGTTGAACCAGCAGCTAATGCATGTTGGTGTTATCTATATGTCATGTGCCACATACGCACGCACGCACGCACGCACGCACGCACGCACGCACGCACGCACGCACGCACACACACACACACACACACACACACACACCCATTCTCATGCCAAGCAGCATGAATATGGATCAAAATCCTTGAGTCCATAGAAGACCCCTATTCTGATGTGTTGTCCTTTTTTTCTTAAACCTTTGAAAATTTAATGAAAAGCTGCTGGCCTCCACCAAACCCAACAACAGGCTGTCCACCACTTTAAGCCATGAGGTTTGTGCAGGTGTTGGCACTCCAAGAGTCAGCCTTCCAAAGTTATTAACCCCATCTTTAGCTGTGTCCATTAACCAAGGTGGCTCCTACAGACCATCTAGATCTTGTTGGAGCTTTTTAAACATGTACAGAAGGAGCTGAATGTGAATAGCTTGTCACAAACAAACGGAGACGGACCAGAAGACTAGCAGTTAGCCCTGTAGCGTAGATGGTAAACCCAAACGCGGAAGTAGCGCGAGTAGGCAGGATAACCACGCTGTTTATTTTTAGAACTCTCTCGGAACGAGAGCAAGAGCTTACACAAATAAACCCGCGTTCTAATAACACACTCAATCGAAAGCAAAACCCAAGAAAGTGAGTACTCATGATTAGACGGACAGAGCGTCGGCGATAGCATGGGCAACTCAATGACTGAGCAATGTGTGGAGCCATCTTGTCTCCTTTTATGCTTCCTGAATAACGACCATACTACTTCCAGGTCCTAGTGCCGGTCGTGTTAGGAGTGCACATGACAGTACCCCCCTGTCCAGGACCGGCACCCGACGGTCCTGGGGTGGAGGATACCCGAAGACGGTAGTCCCGGATTAGCTCGGGGTCGAGAATGAACCGTGCCGGAATCCAGGACTGCGTAGATAGCCATACCTTGTCACCTATCTGGAATAGTCGTCCCGGAGGGTGTCGACGGCGATGTTGGAGGATGTAACGGGTGTTGGAGCGTCGGATGGCGTTGTTTGCTCGGTTCCAGAGCCGTCGACACCGACGAACCAACTGTTGGGCCAACGGTACTTCAACCTCCGGTTCTTGGTGGTCGAACATCGGAGGTTGGAAGTCGTAGCATGCCTCAAATGGGCTTAGATTGGTGGCGGAGGAGACGTGGAGGTTATGCGATAATTCTGCCCAAATGAGGTAGCGGGCCCAGGAGCACTGGCGATCAGCGACAAAGCATCTCAAGTAGCGCTCCAGTTGTTGGTTGGTCCGTTCCGTCTGACCGTGGGTGGTATCCAGAAGACAGACTACAGGTGGAATTGATCAGACGGCAGAAGGCCTTCCAGAACCGGGAGGTGAACTGGGGCCCCCTGTCCGAGACGATATCCCTTGGGAACCCATGCAGGCGGACTACGTGTTCTAATATCAGCTCGGCTGTGTTTTTGGCTGACGGGAGTCCGGGGAGGGCTACCAGGTGGACAGCTTTGGAGAACCGGTCGACGATCGTGAGGATGGTGTTCTTCCCTTCGGAGACCGGTAGGCCCGTGATGAAGTCGACGGCAATGTGCGTCCAGGGCCGACGGGGAACTGGGAGTGGTTGAAGTTCTCCCGGGGATGGTTGGTTGCTGTCTTTGGCCCAGGCGCACACTGGGCACGCCTGGACAAACTCATCAATGTCCCTCTTCATGTTGGGCCACCAGAAGGCGCGTCGGATGAATTGTAGCGTGCGGTGCCTTCCGGCGTGACCTGAGAGGAGGGAGGAGTGCCCCCATTGAAGCACCTCTGGCTTGACGGTGTTGGGCACATAGAGTCGTCCAGGCGGCCCTCCTGCCGGTTCGGTCTCCGCAGCCTGTGCCTGGCAAACCCTCGTCTCTATGTCCCAACGGAGTGGTGCGATGATCTTGGTAGGTGGTAGGACAGGCGCGGGGTCCGCCCGGGGGACGTCTTCCTCGTACTGTCGTGAGAGGGCGTCAGCTTTGATGTTCTTGGACCCCGGGCGATATGACAGGTGGAAATTGTAGTCCTCAAAAAACAGAGCCCATCGCCCCTGTCTGGGGTTCAACTGTTTCAGCGACCGGATGGTGATGAGGTTCTGGTGATCAGTCCAGACAATGAATGGCTCTCTGGTGCCCTGGAGAAAGTGACGCCATTCCTCCAAGGCCCACTTTATGGCCAGCAGCTCGCGGTCCCCTACTCCGTATCGCTGCTGAGTGGGGTCAAATTTTTTGGAGAAGAAGCTGCAGGGGTGCAGCTTCTGGTCTGGACCTCGTTGGGAGAGAATCGCCCCGGCGCCCACGTCCGACGCGTCCACCTCCACAACGAATGGTTTGTTGGCATCTGGATGAAGGAGGATGGGAGCCGTAGTGAAGCGGCGGCAAAGTTCACGGAAGGCGGTAATGGCAGTAGAGGTGAGGTGAAAGGGGTGAGATGATGGACGTGTCAGAGCAGTTAGTAGAGCTGCAACTGTACTGTAGCCCCGGATAAAGCGACGATAGAAGTTCGCAAACCCGAGGAAACGTTGGAGTTGTTTAAGAGTCCTGGGTAGGGGCCAGTGACTCACAACCTCCAGCTTCTGCGGGTCCATGGCCACACCCTGGGGCGAGATGACAAAACCCAGGAACGTGGTGGAGTGCTCGTGAAAAGCGCACTTCTCCAACTTACAGTACAGCTGGTGGGCGAGCAATCTCTTCAGAACCGCTCTGACGTGTTGTACCTGTTCACTGAAAGTCCGGGAGTATATGAGGATGTCGTCTAGGTAGACGAACACCCATCGACCTAACATGTCTCTTAGAACGTCATTGATGAATTGTTGGAAAACCGCTGGAGCGTTGCAGAGTCCAAATGGTATTACCAGACTTTCATAATGACCGGTTGGAGTGATGAAGGCCGTCTTCCACTCATCGCCCTCTCTGATGTGCACCAAGTTGTAGGCGCTCCGGAGGTCCAACTTAGTAAAAATGGTGGCACCAGAGAGGGCGTCCAGGGCAGAGTTGGTAAGAGGCAATGGATGTCGGTTCTCGATGGTGATGTTGTTGAGCCCCCGATAATCGACACATGGGCGTAAGTTGCCGTCACGTTTCTTCACAAAGAAGAACCCCGCGGCAGCAGGCGAGGAAGAAGGCCGGATGCTACCTTGGCGCAGTCCGCTGGAAACATATTCCTCCATCGCCTGCGTCTCGGTGGCAGATAAAGAGTAGAGGTGGCCGCGGGGTGGCATGGAGCCTGCCTGAAGGTCGATGGCAAGGTCGTAGGGGCGATGAGGAGGTAGGTGGGTTGCCCGTCTTTTACAAAACACCTCAGCCAGGTCTCGGTAGGCGCTCGGGATGGCGTCGGTGTCGACCTCGGGGGCCTCGGACTCCCTAGAACACGTCCCAGCCCGGGCCCGTAGGCAGAGTTCAGAGCAAGTCGGCCCCCATTGTAGGATCCGACTTTGTGTCCAGGATATGAGCGGGTCGTGACGAAGTAACCAGGGATGTCCGAGAATGAGGGGTGGTGATGAGATGGGGGTGAGGTAGAAGTGAAGCTGTTCCTGGTGTTGGCCGATGTTCATGGTGATGGGTTGAGTTTGGAAGGTGATGAGGCTGGAGGAGAGGGGCCGACCATCGACAGATGTAATATTTACGGGCTGGGATAACGCCTCGATCTTTACCCCCAGTTTCTTGGCATAAGAAGAGTCAATGAAGTTACCAGCAGCACCGGAGTCGACAAAGGCGGTACTTCCGACTCGTTTGTGCCCTAATTGCATGGGTTCCCCGGCTCCGGTGTCAACCACGGCGGGAGGTGGAGAACCGATGGATCCGGTAGGTGCAGTGGAGAGTGAGGAACGAGCTTCCGGAACAGGCGTGCGAGAGAAGAAGGAGGAGCTTCGGGGCGTGAAATGAGGCAGTGGTGGCATGATGGATGGCAGGGTGCGAGGAGCTGGCTTAGGGCGGGCGAGCAGACGCTGGTCGATCCGGAGGGCGAGTTGGATTAGGCCCTCCAAGGTGGCTGGAAGTTCACGACCGGCGAGCTCGTCCTTAATGCGTGCAGCCAGTCCCTCGTAGTAGGCCGTCCGGAGGGCGGAGTCTCCCCAGTTGGTTTGGACGGCGAGGGTTCGGAAATCCGCCGTGTAGCGGCTCACGGACGAGCCCCCCTGCCGCAGATGATATAATTTTGAGTCGGTCTCCACCTCAGCAGCAGGATGTTCAAAGGTGAGTTTTAGCTGGCAGGTAAACTCTGTATAAGAGTAGGCTACATCTGAATCAGATCGCAGGACCGCTGTGGCCCACTCAGCTGCCTGCCCGGATAGCAACGAAACGAGAAGAGCAACGCGCAGTCGGTCTGTGGAGTATTTGGTGGAATTAAACTCAAACACTAGATCCAATGCGGTTAAAAAAACACTGCACTTCCCATCTGTGCCATCCCATTTGTCCGGTAAAGCAATGAAGACATCAGAAGAAGGGGGAGGGGGTGGCGGAGCAGCAGCCGCTGCGATGGGCGTGGCAGCAGCCGGCTGAGCGACCGCCCCGCGGAGCGTCGCGTTCTCCTGCCGTAGCTCCGCCACCTCGCGGCGCAAGGCCGCGACGTCTTGGAGGCCTTGGCGGAGGACCGCGACTTCACTACTGAGCTGATCGATCAACTTAGCGTGCTGGTCAACCACATTGCAGAGGTGAGCGTAATCCGCTGGGTTTACTGCTGTTGGCTCAGTCATTCTGTCACAAACAAACGGAGACGGACCAGAAGACTAGCAGTTAGCCCTGTAGCGTAGATGGTAAACCCAAACGCGGAAGTAGCGCGAGTAGGCAGGATAACCACGCTGTTTATTTTTAGAACTCTCTCGGAACGAGAGCAAGAGCTTACACAAATAAACCCGCGTTCTAATAACACACTCAATCGAAAGCAAAACCCAAGAAAGTGAGTACTCATGATTAGACGGACAGAGCGTCGGCGATAGCATGGGCAACTCAATGACTGAGCAATGTGTGGAGCCATCTTGTCTCCTTTTATGCTTCCTGAATAACGACCATACTACTTCCAGGTCCTAGTGCCGGTCGTGTTACGAGTGCGCATGATATAGCTAGGAGAGGAATGGGCTCTGCATTCTTCCCTTGCCCACCATGCCACCCGTAACAACTGGAGTACTCCAGCTGTGGGGGTAGCTGTAAAGTACATCAACCCCTGAGGAGCACAGATGCTGCTTCTGGTCACTGCAACTCCCAGAGATCACCTGCCCCGTCACCAAAGCGCAGAAAATAAGGGCTTCTGAACAATGCTGTGCTGGGAAAAAGGGAAAATAGTAAAAAGATGGAGGACCAGATGTCTCTGGTCTGGTCCTCCATCTTTTTACTATTTTTCCTTTTATTATTCAGTTCCAGCAGGAACCAAGGTACCACAAAAGGCTACCCATGGACTCACTTTCCACCCTGCTTCTCCACTTTTTCTCCATTCTCTCACAGGGAGAACATCAGGCCCTAGCTGGAATGAGACAAAGTCTGTGTTCCCATATGAAATTTGTATTGAGCTGATGTGTGGGGTCAGAGGCAGGATGAACAGCTTCTTGCCCTGAGTTGTGTGATTGGGATGTGTGTACCTAGTTGTGCCAAAAACTTGAATTCTGCTGATTTATCCATTTTTTGTTGAGTGTCAGAGTTCTGCCCAACTTCCGCCAGCCTCCTGAGTTGTCCTGCGGACTCTCAAACACAGAGTACTAAGTACACTATAATGAATTCAATAATTAATTTTTAATTTTTTTTAAAGATGTGTGCATGAATGTAAAAACATTTACACATGAACAGGACGTCGGCAACTGTAGTCTTCTTGGTATGATGTTACAAGCTTCTGACACCAGATTTGGTCTGGTTCCTGCAACCCCTCACACTCTGTCAACACTGTTTTAGAGCTACATACATTCAGGTCTCTGTCTTCAATCATGATCAGGTCGAATCATGCTGATCCCCTAGGCATTCTTAGCTTTATCCTGAAGTAATCATGGCTGTGTGTTTTGGGACATCTTCTTGTTGGAATCAGTCTGTGGTCGTGATGAGCAGGTTTTTCCTCCAGTTTATTTTTTCGTTCATTCTCACAGTCAGTTCCTATTTCAGAAAAACAGTTGTTTAGAGCTCAAACCAGAGTGAGGAGTGGTGCATGAAGTGCATGATGTGAGTTTAAAAATTGATGAATAAAAAAAAATATATATATATATATTTTATTATTATTATTATTATTATTTTTTTTTTTTGCAGTCTTGTTTTTTCAGTGTTTTAAAGCCTTCTGGGTATAGTAGTGGGGTTCACATTAATATTTTGTTTTATCCCAAAGACAGCTTTGTCAGCCTGGTATGTGGATTCTAGCTCAGATATTTCTACCTTGCTCCAGTTCAAAATTAATCAATTATATTTGAGATATTTGTATGTGTGTATTTTTTTTTTAACCAGCTCATGTAGTTAGTATTTTTTTGTACATGACTACAATATTCCTTGCCAGAACAGTTGATTCTTTTTCCCAACATATAAACTAGGATTACTCATGCAGCAATATATATCATAAGCACATAATATTTATCCCGAATAATTATTTGATCCCCTGTAGATCCTCACTCACAAAGAAATGAAGGGTTTATAAATTTTATTATCGCTTTATTGTAAAGAATAGAGGCAGAATATCAATAAAAAAATCAAGAACAAAAACACACTATATAAATGTTATAACTTGAGTTGCATTTCAGTGAATAAAATGAGTATTTGATCCCCTACCAACCAACAACAATTCTAGCTCCAGCAGACGGGCTATGTGCTCATGTGGTACACAGATTAATTTAAGAATGTGCTCCTAACAACAATTTGTTATGTGTAAAAGACACCGGTTCACCGAATCAAATCTTTTTCTTCCATTCAAACCTCACCACCATGGGAAAGACCAAAGAGCTTTCAAAGGACGACAGGGACAATATTGTAGACCTGCACAATGCTGGAATGGGCTAAAAATGCAAAATAACCATCAATCACCCTCGGGCTAGAGCTCCATGCAGGAGTTTACCTCTTAGGGATAAAATCATGAGAAAAGTGAGGGATCAGTCAAGAACTACACGGGAGAAGCTTGTGCATGATTCCAAGGCAGTTAGGACCACAGTCATCAAAACAAGCCATTGGTAACACAATAAGCCACCATGGATTGAAATCCTTCAATGCTGCAAGTTTTCCCTGCCAGGATTGGGAAAAAATGCTGTGGTCAGATGAGACCAAAATTTAACTCTATGGCATCAACTTGACTAAAAAAAAATGCTGACTATGACACTAAGAACACCATCCCTTCAGTCAAGCACGGAGGTGGGAACATTATGATTTGGGGCTGTTTCTCTGCTAAAGGTACAGGCCAATGTACCGAGCCATGTATTGAAAAAAAAAAATTAAGAGAACTTTCTGAAGATGGGTCATGACTCAAGAAAAAGCATGTTAAGATCATGGAGTGGCCTACCCAGTCTCCAGACCTTAATCCTATAGAAAATTTATGGAAGGAGCTGAACTTTTGAGTTCCTAAGCAACAGGCAAGAAACATTAATGATGTAGAGAAGATCTGTATAGAATAGTGGACCAGAGCCCCTCTAAAGATGTGTGCAAAACCTGGTAACCAATTACAAGAAATGTCTTATCTCTGTGCTTGCCAAAAAAGCTTTCTCTACCAAATCATCAAGTCAACAATCAAGTCATGTTTTGCAAATACTTATCTTTCTCATTATAGAAATTAATTTATAACATGTACAGTATATAATGTGAATTTTCTGGATTATATACCAGGTGGGCCAATGGTGACCTTAGAGCGCTTGGGTACAGAAGGTACAGGTTGGTTGACAGATTGCATGTACAGTAGCAGAACACCTCTCAGTAATGCCCATAAGGAATATCTACATCTAGTCATTTGGCAGATGCCCTTATCCAGAGCGACTTCCATTTTTATCTCCTTATACACCTGAGCAGTTGAGGGTTAAGGGCCTTGCTCAAGGGCCCAACAGTGGCAACTTGGTGGTTGTAGGGTTTGAACCTGGGACCTTCTGTACCATAATGTAATTAACCACTGAGCTACCCCTGAACCCACAAGGTTTGAAAATAACCTCAGCATAAACAGGTCCTTGACACAACAGTCAGTGGAATGGCATGAGCAAAGATCTCTACCTGTGTTTCGCCAAACGTTTTCCATTTGATGCATGCATTCTGAGTGTTTGTGCTCGTATCACACAAACAGATGGCAGCACAAGGCTGCACACACAGTCATAAGGAGCCTCGACCTTTATAAGTCAGTGCGGCAAAAGACATGGATGCTGTGCAACTGGTTTCCACCTGTGTGTTACAGTGTCTGCAATTTCACCATGGACAGCAAGTTATAACAAAGCAAACATGAAATTCTCCATTAAACTGGGCAAGTCTGTTACATTAAATGTATGAAACTGTATTTAGAAAATGTGTTAATTTTATCAGAAAGCTTACTGTATGTTATGCAATGTTGCATCATATAATAAGTTTTATTTAAAAAAATGGCAAGCATGATTCAATACCTCCTCTGGTGATATATTGCATCATGCAGCTTGGACAGGGGTTTCAATTAAATAATTATACTGTGATACTGGCACTAAAAGAATTCATCCATTGTCCAACTTGTTTGTGCCAAAATGCAACCCTAAGATATAAAAAAAATCAAAACAGTAGTGTAGGAAACAGGAAACTAACAGGGGATAATAACATGAAACATAATGAATGCAAGACCATGAACCCATGAGCTTAAATAATACAACTAATCAAGAGATTAAATATGAACACCAGTGAAACAAAAGACTGTACCAACAAACACCCATGTTAACTCAAAAGTCTCCAGTCGAATGTTCTATGGGGTTTATCCCTGACATCAAGATACTGTTTGGTTAAAGAGAAATTATTAATAATTGTCTATATCCTTCTCAAAGCTATTTCCTCAAGGAGCTTTTCCTTGCCACTATAGCCTATGGCTTGCTCATAACATGTGCTTTGTAAAAAGCACTACATAAATAAAACGGAATTGAATTGAGTTGCATTACATATAAACTGAAGTGCTTCTAAGTGAAGTGAAGAGCATTCCATGACCTTTTGCTGTCCTGGTAATTGATATTCATGAATGTTGCTATGTTGTTCATGCATTCTCAGATACCAGCATGCTCTCATTTTGGAACTAACGAAGTTACCTCTAGAGAATCCTCGTAAATTGAGTGGCTTGCCCCACTGTTGGAGGCTCTTCTGCAAAATCACACTGTGACTGAGATTTGCCATGCTCAAGAAGCTTGTGTGTGGCCTGCCTGGCCTGCTTTATGGTGGAGGTACAAAAGAGCAAATGGTCAAAGTACTGTATGAGGAAACTCTGATACCTCTGGCTATCACTGGTGACAAGACAGGCTGCATGCATGCACCTGAAGAACATTGGTAAAGCTTGAGACACCCCTAAGGGTAGGTGTTTTAACTGGTATGCATGTCTCAGTAAAAGTAACCTCACACCTGTAGTTATGGGAACATAGCTCCAGGAGTTATGGGAACATTAAAATACTGTGCAGTATGTCATAGAAGCACAGCTTTTAAGGTGTGTTTCAGGGCACCATGGATGCTAAAAGATATATAAAGGTTTTTTGATATCCTCTGTTTGAGGGAAGACCTTGTGTATTTCAGCAGGACAGTGCAAAACCACTTGCTGCAGCTATTACACTAGCTTGGCTTCATAGTCCAAGAGCTGAGTCCAAGTGCTGAATTGGTCTGCCTGCAGTCAAGATCTTTCACCTATAGAGAACATTTGGCGTATCGTTAAACAGAAAATATGGCAAAGACAACCACAAACTCTTCAGCAGCTGGATACCTGCATCAGGCACGAATGGGACCGAATTCTAACACCAAAACTCCAGAAACTCATGACCAGACACCTTCAAACTTTATTGAAATGAAGAGGTGATGGTAAACATGCCCCTGTACCAACTATCTTGAGACTTGTAGCAGGCATCAAATTAAAAAAAAAAATGTCCCAACTTCGGGGATTCGGGTTGTATCATCTCGAGCCCTTCAACAAACAGCATACATTTTGACTCATTCCAGAGCACCACCATTTTTCTGCAACCCCGTTCATGTTTTCGTGCATAGTTGAGGCTTGTTCGGAAGGTATGGGTTTTGGGCAACAATTTCTCCATGAAGACCATTTCTGGACAGACTTCTGTTCGATCTCTGTCCCACTGTTTTCTGCCATTGCTAATGGCAGTGCTGACATCCGATGTTGAAGGAAAGTAAGCATGATGTGTCTTTCACGTACTACATTAAGTTTCCTTGCCTGACTACTGCATCTACGGCACATCTTGAAACCCCAGTCTGCTTTGGCTGAGAGAGACCTGGCTGATGCAGTATAATTACCTTGCCATGGTGACATCTGAGTTTGGCTGTTCCTCACCGAGTGTGTTGTAAATCTCTTACACAGCTGTTTCTGATTCAGTTAATGATTTAAAGTTGTTTGAAGATCTGATGGTCCACTGTGGTGACCCCTGATGTGAGCAGCCAAAAGAATCTGTTGAAAACCTGTCCAAAAACATGCAGATTAGCTAATTAGTGTTCCAAAATTGCCCATAGTGTGTAAAAATGAGAATAAATACAATGGTAATCACCAATAGCCTCATTGGTTCCTATGTTGATGGATGGATGGATGGATGGATGGATGGACCACATTTCTATAACTGTGGTGTGTACTTCTCATTCTAATCAACCCAGCTCTGAGGAAACAGTTTCATTGACTTATTGTTGAGGGACCTAACACACCATGGAGCTTTTAAGTGTTTGCTTTCTTTAATAAATTTATTGATTGCCAGTAACTGCTTAAACTTTTGACCCTGCCTTGGAATTGCATATTAGGATATAAATATATTTCTGCTACAGATTAATGCAGGACTTGAAATCTCATGAATACTGTGAAATCAGAAATGTCAAAGCATAATACCAGTACAGTATATAATATGGTTAGATTAGAGAGACATTAATAAAGCGTACAGTGTACAGTTTGTAAGTTAGCACGTAAGATGCACTCTGTTCGCTCCTATCACAGAACATATCATGGTTCATCCTCCATTTGGCCTTGGGCGATGCATCTGCAGTGCGATGAATCCCCCCCATCACTTCATTATCTAGAGCTTAGCATATCCTTGATTTATTCACCAGCTTCAACAGATGCTGCACAGGAGAAAGGACAAATTGAGGCAAAGGAAGGGAGAGGTGTAATGGTGCTGTAAAACATTAAATCCCAATAGCAGTAAACAGTAAGAAAGGTAGAGCAGAAGGATGTCCTTTGAGTATATCTCATTTTTTCATGCTGAAAATTCCATAATAAAATTTGACCAGGTTTTGTATTGTATTGTATTGTATTGCGTTGCAATAATACAGAACCTGTGCTTGTTCTGAGTGCGGAATTAAAGATCACTCTATCAAACACTGGATAATTTCTTGTCGTGAATTTTTGATAATGTATAATGATAAAGCAATGTACAGTATTCCACTAAGAAAGTAAATGTAATGATAATGTAATAGATAATGTAATAGTAGGAAGCTGGCATGTACTGTACAGTGTAAGTAGCTAACACACCAAAGAAGATCCATAATAATCTGTTCTTATTGTTTCAGGCCCATTTTTAGACAGTCAGTACATCTACATGCACAGTTAAGTAGACATACGGTTAGAGCTTGACTAGGCCCTTATTAATTGGACTACTGTCCTTGTCGCATTATACAAGCAGGAAGGGGAATCAATTTATTGACCGAAGTACAGTATGTCCGACTCCTCTGCGATAGGTGGCGATCTGCCCCGTTTCCGCTTTATACTTCTGGATGACCTATTACACCCAGACGAAAACAATTGACAAAAAAGTTATCTAGAGACAAATTAGTAGCATGTCCTGCGGTGAAAACATGGACAACTTTTTGTACATGCTGGACTTTCCTTTTTGTACAAATAAGATGCATGCGACCTATCCTGTTTATTGTGTTATTAGGATTGTTAGTGGCTTCTTCCACTTTTACAGCATGTAGTTGGTCCAATATTTATCCAGCAGCTAGGTTAAAAAAAAAACCCAGTTTGGGCTGTTTTTAACCCAGCATTTTTTAGGGTGTAGACATGTAAAACATAAAAATAATAATAACCTATTTGTGAGGTAGAATTAATCCAACAGTCCAGTTAATAGAATGGGTAGAGTAGAATAGTTCTGCGTAGAACATTTGACCAATTTATGTGGTAGAATTAACCCAGCATTATAGTTAAATATGACCTAGAATTTGTATTGAATGTTTTACCCATCATGCTGGGTTAAACAAATAACCCATTTTGCTGGGTTAAATTAATCCAGCATGTAGTTGGTCCAATATTGGGTCCAAACTGGGTTTTTTTTAGCCCAGTGTTTTTTTTAGGGTGTAGCTTGTCTCCAAACACATTACCTGGGAGTGCTAGAATAAGGTTAAGAAGTTTGATTTAATATTAAGACTTTAGTCAGACTTATACAATGTCATTTGAACATACTGAATCAAAATGGTCCAACAAACAACAGAACAGAAGAACCTAGAACAAATAAACATCCTAAATTCAATTAGTTAACAATCAGATCAGAATGCTACATGTATATTCAACTGAAGGTTTCTCACCTGCCAAGAGGAGGGTCCGGGTCCAATTCCCAACAAATGGCCAAAAGCCAGCTATTGGAATCAGTGCCAGTCCCAACCCCGGATAAAATGGGTACGTGCTTGCGACCCATCAATGGGGGCAGCCGAAAGACCAATAACAGCTGCATATTTAAATGTTCCTGCCACACCACATTATGCAGAACTTTGTGTATGTGGAATTATTTATCAAATGTACTTTTAGCTATGTGTAGTTTCCTAACAAGTATATTTAAATCTTATCAATGCCTGATTTATCTCTCAGCTTAACCGGTTTATCCGAGATTTCTCACATGTCTTTTAGTAGCTACTCTTCCAAGAGCGACCAGCTTGGCTCGTAAAGAAAAGAAACAGCATACGAGCCATGTTCCCATCTTCCTCCATAAAGACAGCTGCTCTGAGAAATGTGTCTGCGCCGAAGTCTATGAACCCTCCCGAAAGCACCAGAACGTCTAACTGATTTCCCTGCTTTCTCTAGTGGCATCCATATTTCAACATAAGAGCCCCACAGACAGCTTTAGACCTATTATGACTCTCTGTTCTGAGAGCTCAATGACCCTTATAATGTCACAGGAGATAGAGCCAGGCCATCTTTAAGAATCCAACCTCACCAGTGGTGTGAAAGTTTAACAGCGAGATGAAGACATGCTGCAGAACTTTCTCTATTTCTGGAATCCTGACATCACTGCCCATTTGGGTGAAATGGTAATAACCGTTTCTGTGGCCTAAAAAACTCACCCTTTCTTAATGGTTTTACCGTGACAAATACGAACTGAGAGTTGTTCCCCGCTGGTAATTGAGTTCACAGCACTCTTTTTTTTAGAGTGGCAGGTTTCTCTGACATTCTCATTAGGCACTGATAAAAGATAAAGAAAGTCAGGGTTAGTATTACTTTATAAATACGGGATAAAGTGTTTAACTTTAGTAGGTTTATAGTAGGTAAGGCATTAATATGGCAACATATAAATGACTTTTCAATATGTACTTTTCAATTCTGTATATATTTGGGTTATACAGTATTTATAACTTTTGATTTTCAGCTTACAAAAGATTGCCTTAAACTGTTGTACCACAGTTAGCATGTATAGCAACAGCTAGAACCATGCCATCCCATCTGATTAAACTTTAGTAGAATAAGATTTTATACAGTAGAATATGTCTGCCGATATAAATATCTTATATTTGGTTTGCTGTTTATTGGTTATTCATTATAATAAGAAATATTTGATACATGCAGTGGTGCATATTGAATAAATTAATGTATTTATATTGGATTTCGTTTTTCCTACAAACTTTATATTTGACTGCTTGCTTGCTTGCGCCCACAGGACAGTAAAACCTTCCCATTCTGCATCTGTTGCCCTATTTGTGCTTGTTTGTAACACATAATCTGCTTATTATGAATTGTTTAATTTATATTTCTGTTACATCTCTACTTCATGTAAACAGGAAATGTGAGTCGATGCCGGATCTAACTCAACTTAATCAAAATAACACGATTATGATACAATCAGGAGTAGCTCAGCAGTTAAGTCCCAGGTTCAAATCCTCTTTGAGCCCTTGAACAAGGCTGTAAACCTTCAACCCTCAGATGTGTAATGAGATAATAATGTCGCACTGGATAAGGGTGTCTGTCTAAATCTAATACAGTTTTATACTGAGCCCCACTGGTGACAAAAAAGGCATGGGATCAAGATAGTACTTTTATGTTGTGGCCACAATTTACTAAGATGTGGGAATGAAATAATGCAAGTTGTGGCCACAAGATACTATATTGAAAAATAAAGGGTTGTATGACTAATTGTAAATAAAAGCAAAATACAGTAGGTGGTGTTAGCACTGTCGGTTTGCACCTCCATCTGGCCCGTGCTTTGTGGGTTTCCTCTGGGTTCTCCGGTTTCCTCTCACAGTCCAAAGACATGCAGTTTAGGTTAACTGACGTTCCAAAATTGCCAATAGTGTGTGAATATGAGTGCGTGTGTGAATATTTGTGCCCTGCGATGGATTGGCACCCTGTCCAGGGTATACCCTGCCTCATGCTCTAAGTCTCCTGGGATAGGCTCCAGGCCCAACATGACTGTATACAGGATGAAGCTGTATAGATGATGAGTGAGAGGGATGAGAGCAATATATTACTGTAACGAGTCACTTTTGCAATACACCGCCGGTGAAGATGAACCATTAATATCACTTTAAGTGAAGTAAAGCATCTTCTATATAAATTTATACAATATCAAAGTATAATAGGCCATGTGTTATACAGTACTATTTTGTTCCCACGTTATTAAGTTGTGTCAACAAAATAGTATCCCGTTCCAACGCCTTAGTAAGCCGTGGCTACGGACTTATTTTTATTTTAGGGGCTCGGTAGTCTTTCAAGCCTTTTTCTTTTAATAAAGGGATCTTACAGGGGGCTTTCAAGGCAAACCGGGACTTGTGATGAAATTTCTGGTGAATGAAGGCATAAAAGCGTTTGATATTTACAGAAGACAACAAGCTTATATGTCCATCAGTGACGTTCTCCCTACTTTGATGGTATCCAAGCACTAGTGAAACGCTGGTATAAATGCTTCAGTGTAGCAGGGGATTATATAGAGAAATAAAGGCAGTATTTCCTCTCATAACAGTGTTCTGTTATTCTGTGTATTCTGAGTCCCGGTTTGACTTGAACGCACCTTGTGCCTATTTTGCTATAGAGATACGAGTTCATTTGTATCAAAAATGTAAAAAAGTAAATAAGTTTAAGATAAAGTAATATCATTATAATGATCTATTTACGTATCTGTATTGCTGGACATGATGCACTGCACAATTATCAGAACAGACCATTAGCCCTTGTTGCACAAGTACTCCTTCATGCGCCAATCAATAATGTGGAGCAACACTGCTGTCTGGAGGGCATCATTCTCTTACGCTGCCGTCTAGCACTCCTCGTGATAAGTCACCGTGCTAAGCCTCATGAGATTGTGCCTCAGACTACTATACTAAATCAAGAAGAGCTCTTCTGCTTTCTCTAAGGGCTTTCAGCACATCAACATTTTGTTGCTCCAGTTAGAGTTTTGTGCTTTTCAATTTGCATCCATTTGAGATGACAGGCTGCTATGCTAATCCAGAGCGTGGACAATTTTTTTTTTTTTTTTTTTTACCTGCATATGCATTACAAATGAGGCTTTTCAAAATGTACCCCTCCTTCTACTCTCTTACTCTTTCTCCCTCTTGTTCACTTACTCTCTCTTAGTGTCTTTCATCTGTTTGGTTAAAGTGGAGAGAAGTGGTCTCAGTGGCGGCACTTTGCCCATGTCACCCCGGTGCTCAGAAACCCATTAAACCCAAACAAACACTGAATTCTCAGTAAGACTGGTGGTTGAGGGAGAAGTGTTTTCAGCCATAGGACTAATTTGCCAAAAGAAAAAAAAAGAAAAAAAAAAGAATTGTTCGTCTTTAGTTGCTGACACAATTTTGGCACAAGCTCTTACATCGTTACTATCCAATTCTTTCATCTAGCTCAGAGCAGCTGCTTAGAACAGTCTCCCATCCTGATTAGACATCACTTTCCCATAGTGCTTGCTTTATGCACTCAGAGCTTTGCTAATGAGCTGTGTAAGCAATAGCAATGACAGCAAAACTAAAGCCAATAAATCCCTCTTGCCAGTCTATGTAACTGTATGGTTGTTAAGTTTTTGGTGGAGTAAGCATATGATCACAATGAAAAAGCACATAAATCTTCATTTGGCATCAAGGACGCAATGAAAGAGAAAAGCACATTTACACACACACACATACACACAGTGTGGCGAAAACTCACAGGATCGGGACTAAACGTCTGTTTGTCTATAACAGAAAAATACTTATTAATGAGATATAAATCATATTTAGAAAAAAAGGCTTCAGTGAGTATAAAAGTTGGTCCAGAGTGATCTTATTCCAGAGTGATGGGTGTATCACAGTAAGAAGGGAAGCGCATGTGTCCACTGTACAAACCTCTGGAGACCTGGAGATCTGCGGTTGCTTCAGTCGGTCAGGTCTAGACTCAGCAACGTTATGAGGCCATAAAATGAAGTCAGCTGAAGACCTGAATGTACTGAATTACCAGGTTATCACATCTATGGAGTTTATCTTCCCTGATGGTACGGTCATATTCCAGGACTCACATTGTGAACGAGTGGTTCTGGGAGCATGAGGAATCACAGCAATCACACATGAACTGGGCACCACGTAATCAAAGCTAAGGTCATGAGGTTAAACAAACTGTTTAAGACTGTAGCTTATTAGAGTGTTTTAATGAACTGATGGTTTAATATGTTTCAAATCATATGCTTTTTTCATTCCTTGAATTTAAGGAATATGACTTCTTTTAATAAAATGAATAAAATTAAAACGAAACAAAACAAAAGGATTAGGGTTAAGGTTAGGGTTTAGGGTTAGGGTTAGGTAGGTAGGAACTGTAAGAAGCGAACCCTAGTGAATATACCAAAGTGAAAAATTGCAATGTATAATACTATCTATGAATCAAAATACTATTTGAAATAACCAACATACAGTATGTGACTCCCATGACCTCCAGAGGTTCAAAGGTACAAAGGTTCACCAATGGATGGATTAAATGTATATGCACATGTAAAGTATTACCAGCATACTGACATACTCTTTTTCAACCATATCCATCCTTACTTGCTTTCCCACTTTCTAGAACAAATTTACCTGCATTACTCACAACATGTGGTCTGATCTTTATCCGTGTCATAATTACAAAAGCTTTCCACTTCTACAACCGAAACACACAAATAGTGTTACACTTTTTCATATTCACATTTAAATTCATAGTCTAGCTTTTACAATGTTACGGGCTTAGAACTTCTGCAGAGGTATAATGGAGTCAGACACTGTTTTATAGAACACACACACACATACACAAAAATCAGGTTAATGACAGAGTCTGCTCTTCTTTACAGAGGTATTTACAGTACTGTAGATATTAACCATGCCCTGTGTGCCAAGTCCCAACGAAACACTTTTCAGAGGACATGATAAAGGGGGCATTGTGGTTTAGGGAGCTTTGTTGCCTCAGGGCATAGGGAGAGTGCAATGATTGAGAGAATGATGAATTCAAAATTGATTTAAGAACTGTTACAGTGGAATTTGTGGGTAGTGCTCCATCACCTTAATGAATGCTTGATGGTGCAACGAAACAATGACCCAAGACATGGGGTGAATGTGTATGAATGTGTATGAATCATAATGATCAGATTGTCCCTGATGAGCAAGCCGAGGGCGACAGTGGCAAGGAAAATCTCCCTGAGATGGCAGTAGAAAGAAACCTTGAGAGGAACCGGACTCAACAGGGAACCCATCCTCATTTGGGTGAAACAGAAAGCAGGAATTGATCTGCATTCATACTGTGTGTTGGGTGGCAGGCAGTTCAGTATAATAGTTGATGTTAATTGATGTTAATATGGAGTCCAGATAGTCATTGGAGGCTCAGGTAGACTTGTAGGAAATTCCAGTCCAGAATTATCAAGGAACTGCAGCCATGTCCTCAGAGAAACAGCTTTCAACATCAGTCGAGGCCAGAACCGTCTTCATGGTTGAGTGAAACCGTCCCCAGACACCAAACGCAAGAGACACACGGGACATCCATGTGACGAGATCTCCAACCATCTCATGCACACTCGTAACACGACCGGCACTAGGACCTGGAAGTAATACGGTCGCATTTCAGGAAGTATAAAAGGAAACAAGATGGCGCTTCACATTGCTCAGTCATTGAGTCTACCCATGCTGTCTCCGATGCTATCTCCTCCATTTCGTGAGTACTCACCATTTTGGGTTATATTCCTGATTGAGTGTGTGTTGTTAGAACACGGGTTTAATTGTGTAAAGTCTTGCTCTCTACGTGAGAGAGTTCTAATAATAAATCGCGTGATTATCCTGCCAGCTCGCGCTACTTGGGTTTACTATCCACGCTACACGGGCTAACTGCTAGTCTTCTGATCATCCTCCGGTGGCTTTGTGACAAACCATAATATGTCCTTAGCTTTTGTAATACCTTTATTACTGGAACTGTAGGCAAAATGTGTGTTTGTGTGTGTGTGTGTAGACAAGATTCGAAGATTTGTTCATTTTGATGAATGAGATCCAAAGATGATGATCCAAACTTCCCCTCACTAATATGCACAATATTCCTACTTTTTGCCCTACACAAAAACGCCATAAACAGTTTCACAACAAAATGGGATAAACACCATTTGGGCATATTATCATCCGCAGGTACACATGGTTGCTTATAACAAACCATTTTTGGTAAAAATCACTATGTATTTTTCCCTAAGGAGCTTTGAACTGTTACTAAACACTGGTGACGCATTATTTTGAGCCATGATGCTCCTCAATATTTACGAGAGGGATATTTAATGAAAGAAAATTAATAAGACGAAGGCGACATGCCGAAGCAGAGGCTTTGTGTAAAAGATACATGCATGTGCTGTGTATGAAAAGAGGTCATGTCTGGTATAAGTTGTTGTGAACTCTATTATAACCTAACAGGACAACGGATGTGTATGCAGTTGTGTGAAGCATTTGTTATACAGAGTGACTTATATTCTCATTATACATCTGAGCAATTGAGGGTTAAGAACCTTGTTCAAGGGGCCCAACAGAGATAACTTGTGGATGGGGTTTGAACCTGGGACCTTATGCCTGAACCACAGAGCTACCAATGCCTAACAGTGGGAGAAAGAGGCTAATAATGTATTATAAACACAAGACGTTTTTACATTGTTTTAATGTTGCTCAGGATTCTAAAAAGATATATTAATTAAAATATTTTGAGTGCAACAAAATTTTACACTTATCTGAGTGTGTTGCCAGTGGCAAGAACACAATCAAAGCATGCATCTGATGTATTTTGCTCATCTAAACTAAATTACATATTTACATTATCATAAATGCACTGTTGATTGTGTCTTTTGGGACAAAACTGTAGCAGGTGGATTTATAATGTTTTGCAAAATCAGCTAAAATTCACACTGATATAACCAAACAATTTTGATGTAAAATGATGCTTCTTAACACCCTTGTAACTTGCGAACAAAATATTGGAGCAATGCACACACTTTTTGTAACAGTTTGAAATATGTCTTGCTTCTTCTGAAAATCATATTTCTCATAACTACTCATTATGCTCTCTTGGGTTTCATACTACTGCTCGTCTGATGACTCAAGACAATCATTCTCCCTTTTCCTCCCTCAGAAGCTCATGTTTCTGCAGGGATCTCTTAATGTCCAGCAGACATTTCATAATGTATCAGAATCAAAACACTGATGCTTCACTACAAAGGAAAAAACAGAGCAGCAGCCAGATGAAGCACTCATCACACACCCTATTTCTCACCATGCCCCCCCCCCCCCCCCCCAATTCCTCAACCACTGTTGTGTGCAAGAGTGGAGACAGATAAAACACACACACACACACAAAGAGAAAAACTAGTCTAAAAACAGCATAAAGAATCATAGCCTAAAAACAGGCAACAGGTCGGGCAATGTGAAGAACAACATTAAAACAAACACTCAATAACCCTTATGTAAAGCACAGCATTAAACAGTGGTCCATCAGTATAAATAAAAGTCTGAACATTGCACAGACCTCGCTTTTTCAATGATACCTTTAAGTTATTTAAGATGGCTCAGAAAAATTGTCTGTACAGTATGTCTGTATATCTGCATGTCTGTCTGTTTGTCTAATAAACCTTTTTCAGTACACTGGCATTTGCCTGATGTTAAACCTGTGCCATAAGTGAAATTAAAATGTTAAGTAGAGGAGAATTTATGAGCAGTTTTATGGCAGTTTAGAAACTGACAGTTTTGACAGCGTACTGTGCATGCATCAAACTGTGGGCGCATCTTAAATCGACCGTTGCACAGAATTTAATGAAACTTTTGCTGTAAAGTTAAACCTTGGATTGTGAGCATAATTGTTCTGGAAACATGCTTGTAATCCAAAGCAATCTTCCCCATAAAGACGTACAACTTGGCGTAAACAAAGCGTAAGTTACTCAACCTTCGAAAATTGTATTTCTTTGTACGGTATTAATAAGTTGGACAGAGTATTGCAAACTGAAAGACAGACAGACATGTATGTAGGCTTCAACCTGAAATAATATCACTGATTACTTTATGAAGTCGATCAGATCATTTTCAGCTTTAACCTGTTAACTATTTCTACACACTCTTTTCAATGACCGGTACTTCGGCTAGTGTTGAATATGATTAAAATCATTTGCTCCTGAAATTCTGGTTGCTGGGTTTCTCTTCAGGATTCCGGGTAGTGTTATTCCATCAAGACTTCAATCATTTTGTGTTGATTAATACACACAGAGTTGTGTTGTGTAATCCATATGCTGCTATCCACTTTGACATCCTGACTATCAAAGGAGGAATGCTGTGCATCATTATTATTGAAGCAATTCATCATTTAAACAAATCGCTCTCTCTCTCATTTATTCTCTAATGAAATCATCAGTAGTCCCCTCTTGTGTCCAGTGCAATCAGCCTCCTTCAAGTCCTGTCTCTTTCACTTACAAATGCAAAAAAATAAAAAATTAAATGCTTTTTATTAAACACAATCAAAGAAATCGACACTGGTTTGAAAGATCACACAGAGTGCTGATTAAATTCTTTCTTTCTTGTTTTCCATCATTCCTTACTTCTATCCTTTCTTTTTCCTTCCTTCTTTTCTTCCAGTTTTCTGTTTGTTCATCTGTCCATCCTCCCTTCCTACACATTTTCTTTTTTTCTTCATTCTGTTTGTTCTTCGTTCCTTCCTCCCTTCATTTTTTAAATAATGCATTTATTACTTTTTTCATCCTCCTTTTCATCCATTCTTACCTTCTTTCTTGTTTTGTTTTACCTCATTCATTCCTTCTTATCCTTTCTTTCTTTCTTCCTTTATTAATTGATTCCTTCCTTCTATTTGTCCCTCTTTCCTTCCTCATTTTCTTTGTTCATTTAATCTGTCTCTTTTCTTTCTTTCTTCCCTCCTTTTTCTTCCTTCTATATTTGTACAGTGCTATTTCTTCCAACCTCACAGATTTCTAATCTAAAACCACACACTCATGCCTCCTTCCTCCTGAATAATTGATGCCCGTTGCTCCATCCTCCCTCCTGCGCTTTAAAGCATTTCATCAGGGACGATTCAAAACTAAGATGTTCACAGCCCAGGAGTTTAGATAATTAGGTGTGTTTTACAGGAAGTGGAGCTGCAGCTGCACACTTAGGAGAGGAAATCTGTTCTTAGGACTACAGGGTCATAGATATATCAAAAAAGTAGTAACACACACGCGTGCACGCTCACACACAGGTGTACACTTGCTCTGACAGCCATAGTGACATTTCATCTATTTCCCCCAGGGCCCTGCTGACCCCTTGCATCACTGGAACGACTTCCATCTGAGCTTTTATTCAAACTCCCTTCCTATCCTCATTCCTTTATCTTGAAGATAAAGGTCAATAGCACAATTATTTAACATTGGACACGGAGTATAGCATTTACAGCAAAAGTAAAAAATATCTTTTGAAGCTCCATGCAGCGAGGGGGCTTTAGGAGCAGACTGGGGCGTATTAGAAGCTTCAGGATGATTGTCTAGCTGTGTGTAGGTGAATACCTGAGGTGCACATTTTTCTTCTGCTGCAACATTTATTGCAAATGCAGTGTCCCAGTTCAGTCTATTAATATGTTGACTCATTATTATAATGATAATATGGCATAAAAGTAGTATGATATATGGAAATATAGTTGGGTTGTTTGTACAAGGGATGTTCAAGTCAAACCAGGACTTCAGGGGGATGAAATTTGTTGTAGATGACGGCGTAAAAGAAATTGACATTTACATACTTGTAATACAAAATTGACTTATACATTTGAGACTTTTAGCTGCAGTAAAATATTTAAATTGTGCAAACGTTTTAAAGAAAGTCGTATGTCTGTGAATAACGATCCCAGCCGAGGTGGCTCAGAGCCCAGTGTAGTCATTCCCGTGAGCTTTCAGCAAGTCGAACGTCAGATTTTTTTGAAAACCAACAAAAGGCTTGTTATTAATTTGCAGATGAGACGCATCTTTAAGAGGCGCCTCTTTGATTGTGTATCCAGTACCCAGAATTCTCCAGCACCACTTGTTCCTGGGAGGCCGGGGTTTTGAGACAAGGATCATGGCTCCGGAGTACTGAGAGAACTTTCTACCTTGGCGGTGTAGAAGCACTAGTGAAACGCTGGGACAAGTGCATTAGTGTAGCAGGGGATTATATCAAGAAATAATAACACTTCTGTCTTTCTTTACAATCAAAAATCCTGGTTTGACTTGAACGTCCCCTCCATAATATAACAGTCCCCTATAACAGGACTGAAACTTCTAAACAGTAAAGACACTTCATAGTGTCAACTTTTTTGCTACTCACTCACTCATCATTCTTTATATCACTTGTACAGGGTCATGGGAGACCAGGAGCCTATCCCAGGGGACACGGGACACTAGGCAAGGTACATCCTATACACGGTATCTTTAGATTTTCGGAGGAAACCGGAGTAGCCAGAGGAAAGCCGCCATGCACGGACCCGAGGCGAGACCCCAGAGGTGTGAGGCTATTATGCGAACCCCAACACCACATGAACTATTTTCATAACAGTTTATTTTTTATTTTTCATAACTATTTTAATTTTGTGTTTTTTTTTTTATTTCTTTTATAAACGTAAATAATATTAATCGTGAACTGCTCTCTATGTTCCTCTTTATTAACTAAAGCATCTGTCCCATGAGTGTACCGTTCAGCAAGAATCCCTGAGTATTTTTAGGGATATAATTTATTTATTTCTAGAACCTTATTAATCAGAGGTGCTGTCAGTCAATCACGAAACTAATCTCAGTCTAAATCCGCGAGTAAACTAAGCAGATTCAGCAGCTTCGCTTTCGGTCAGGGATAAATTTAACGAAAAATTTCCCGTCTATTTTAAAACAACGTTATCTTCTCGGCATAAAGCAGGCCGGAGAGAGCAGATTCACCGTGCGAGACTTACTGAAGAAGGTGCGAGGAAAGATAAAGTCATAAAGAAAGCGTGAAACGAACTGGACAGTAAATGGAAACCGGTCAGTGGATTCATCGAGCTCCTTACTTAATTGCTTCCTTAATCAATTTGGCTGGCTGTTGCTCACACGGTAGAGAGGCTGCTTTGGGGCCAGTTATCGACCCGGCTGTTAATATTGCGTTTTCTTTCTTGTACAGCGCCAAAGCCTCAGTGGGGTATGAAAGAGTCAGCAGATGCAAAATACCCCGGCTTTTCAGCTCCTGATTAGATTCACAAACAACAGGCTTTTACAGTGTTTCACATTTGCTCTCGAATGATGGAGCAGCTTTCTTAAACGTGTGCACGCACTCACTTATACACCCAAACCTCCAAAATGGTAAAAAAAAAAAAAAAACTAATTTACAGAAATATATTCTTGTAAAAAAAAATGCCTACTGTATATACTGAAATTCTTGAATATTTTATTATAATGTTTTTTATTTCTTTTAATTATCTTTACCTTAACAAAAATTTAGCAAATTTTTTTGTGCAAGATTTAGTAAAGATATAGCACCATGGGTAACCATGCTAGCAAGGACGGTAGGAAGAAGAAAAGGGAGCCGCTTTCAATTAGGTTTTTAAAGCAGCAAAAGTGAGTTTTAATGTGTGTTTATTTCATATTTTACTTCATTTACATGTGTTTATTAAATGTTTTGATTGTTTTTATATTGATTATAGTGTTGGAAAGTGGTAATATTTTTAATACAGTATTTTTGGGTGGCTGGAACAGATTATATGCATTTACATTATTTCCTATGGGAAAATGCGTTTTGTAATACGGAATTTCATCTTACAAATAACTCGCCTCCAGAACAGATTAAATTTGTATGTCAAGGTAATGCTGTAAATGAATAATTTGTCAATACAAATAAACTAAAATAATAACAGTTCATCTTTAGGATAGCGGATAAAGAATTCCAAAGAATTTCCTACATTGTCATTATTAGATTTTGTAAAATAAAAAAAGTCACATGATCTGGATTTCATTCTTTCATTCCTAATCTTCTATCTCTTACTTCCTGTATTTTTATACACTGTATCCAAAAGTATGTGGACACCTGACTATCACCCCTATGATGGAAAAAAAGAAAAAAAAAAGTCTTGTCGGATTTGCATTTAAAAATATGTGCACCATTCCTCTTTATTATAATTTATTGTATTATTACAGATTTATATTCTTTATGTATGTCCTGCACAGGACCTTGACTGAACCTGATGAACACATTTTGCTTAGTGCACCATCAGAGCTTCGGGCCCCGTTGTATTTGTTTATCTGTTTCTAATTACAATAACAAATATTCCTGTGACAACCCTGTCTGTCAGCGATTAGACGTATGAACTATGACCACAGGTTATTGCAATTGACCAAATAAACAGCACGCTGATTTATGCCCTTGAGTCCTGCCTGATCATGCTGCATGAGTAATCTCATGAAATTAAGCCCTAAATCAACTAAATGATCAGGTGTTGGCTCAGGTTTGGAGGGCTTCATATCTGTCCCTTGACCCTTTGATGTCCAAAGCATGTTTTGGGAAAACGACAAAACGATCAGACCGGATCGGGTCAGACTGCTCTAACGGAGTTTACATCACGCATTTTCATTCCAATTGAGCTGTTATTTTTTATTAATACTTAAATATTAGCCTCCATGTAAACGCACCGAGTGTCAAGGCATCACCATCTATCACGCTTGGCCAAAACATGATGATGGTGCTAAAAAGTCTCACCTACTGTAGATAAAAAATGTAATTTCCAGATCATAACTTCTTCATAATGGGTAATGCTCCTTACTGTATCTCCCGATCCATGCTTCATTTTCTTGCAAATATGCAAACACATTTTTATTGCCCTTTTATGTAGTGTCTGTAACTTTTAATTGTCATTTAGATTACACTTGGCCTGTTTTGATTTTACATGAAAAGACATAAACCTGAAAAAAGTGTATTATTCTAGAATGCCAAATTAAGATATTGGAACATGATTTTGACATGGTTACGGACACTACAGTTGTTTCACATCACCCGATGACCTTTCCACAAGTTGTAGTTCCTGTGAGAGAAACTCAAAAGCAAAAAAAAAAAGAAACTTTAGTGGACATTAAGTGTGATTTGCAAGATGAAGTGAGCATGCGCATTAATTGCACTGAACTGTAACGCATGCTCTGAAAAGAAATCTTGACGATCCAAATTCTTTTATTTTTGTCCGCCCGTTGATATCATCTAACCACCTTAATATTTTTTTCCCCCAAAGTATGAATAAATTATTCATTTAAACCCCGGCAACGGTAGCCGGAATAATGATTTAACAAAAGATGAAGTCAGACGAAGTTGCGGCGTGCGAGCGCGCACAAAAGACAAATCGTAGACATAGACAATACAGTACAGTACAATATGTGCATTAAATGTATTATAGAATGCAATGAATACAGCACAGGATATGAGTTACAGTAGAGTATTGTGTGGTGAGTAACGCGTAATCACCAATAGCAGCGTAGACGTCCAGACGTTATGAATGGATGTAAATGTTCGCTCCTGCAGCCTTCAGTCCGCATGCACACCTTGAGCTTTTTATCCCGAGTGGAAAGCACAGCTGCCTTGACTGTAATGTGTTTTGCAGTGTCAAGTAGAGGTCACTTAAAAAAAAAAGAAAAGTGCTACAGGATTGCCTTGACTGATATCGACTTTGTCCCTGAGGCTGCAATCACAGCCTTTATTTCTCACACCAGAAACAGTGTCTTTATCTCCCGTCCCCATTCTGGTCTGCTCCTCGTGTCCCTCTCATTAACTCGATCGTCGCTTACACATAGCTTGGACAAGATTTCCTTAATCTGATGGAAATCATTCCCGATCAGACATTCCAGTTCAATCTTCTGATTACACGGACGCTGATCTGATGAGATGTGTTTATACTCTCAAAGCATTTAATCAGAATGGAACTTGTGTGACGTGGTTCTGCTCGATGTGAAGCATTCAATCTGCCGCATATATAAAAACCAAGGTTTAGGTCAGGTTGTTGCAGGAGTAGGTCAGTGGTTAAGGTGTTGGACTCCTCATTAGGACGTCCCTGGTGTCAAAGCATCACCATTTATCTCTTGGCCAAAGCATGACACTAGTGCTAAAAAGTGTCTCACCTAGATGAAATTTCCAGATTTTTCATAATAGGTAATGCTCCTTATCTCCCAATCCATGCTTCATTTTTTTTTTGCAAATATGCAAACACATTTATATTTTTATCACCGTTTTACAGTATATTGTGTCTGGAACTTTCTTTTTTTAAATCTCAAATCTTTAAATGATCTCAATTGTCATTCAGGTTTAGATTTAGGTTTAGGTTTAGATTTTACATGAAAAGGCATAAACTTGAAAAAAGTGTATTATTCTAAAATGCTAAATTGTTAAGATATTGGAACATGAATTTGACATGGTTACGGACACTACAGATTTTCTGGAGGAAAAAAAAAATCTTAATTTTGCAGGAATGCTTTAATTTAAGCAATAATTTTTTACAGGTATGCTATGCTTTATATTTATATTTTTTACAGTATGCTATGGTCTAGAAGCTTACACAAAATTTAATATCAATACTCATAAAGAAATACGAATAATTTGCGTTTTAAATGATTGTTTGAAGCGATGTGCCAGTATAATGCTGATGTGCCATTTTTAGGGCATGTATAAAATCATCTCTCCAAAGCCACTCAACATTAAGTAGCAGCTTGAAATTTTTAGGGAAGCAAGATCGGTCACTTCCATGCGGCATAAACTTCAGAAGGAGCTTCTTTGACACACACATGTTCTGTATTATATGCAAAACATAAAAAATAAATAAATAATAACAGCTGAATTTTTGGCTGTTCGCATTTGCACCTGTCTTTGATTTATTTCCATTTACAAAGGGGAGGAAAGTGAATCAATTTAATTCAATTCAACTTTATTGTCATTGTTATAAATAACAGAGTATAAATAACAACGAGATCATTAGAGCATCATCTTCCTGGCATGTTCGATAATAAAGTGCAACCGTGCACTTAAATGCTCATTTAATTTGCCAGGTACATAATTTTTTTTTCTCTTTAATGTTTTGGTCAGGTTAGGCTTAACATCTTTTCTGAAAAATCCCACCTTCTGCATTATAATTGGTTACAAGAATCCTGGTCTCATCTATGATTGATGAGATGCTTTACTTTTTATTAGAGCTCCTTCCTTAGCCAGAGACCCAGTGGATGAAAGTCTGAAGTAAAGACTGGATGGAGAGAAGTGTTCGTTCTCACTGACTATAACCATCAGGAACGGAAGCTAACTTTTCTTTCCAGAAACTTGTCACGTTACCGTAGTGTTACCCCAAACATGTGCAGAAAGAATATACAGTACTGTATATGTCGAATTAATTCTGCCTCCGTATGGGTTTTTTTTTTGTTGAGTTTTTCCCTTTAAAATGTCTTATTGTGCACTCTGTGATCATCACAGCTTGGGGCAATTTTTATTTTTTCAGTTTTCTGAATCAGCTTTTGTGTCATGACACTGCTGAACATTAAGTGGCCTTCATCAGAGCCCTGTGTTTTCGAAATCACCGAAATTACTGTGGCACTGAAGCAAGTCAGGTTAAGTAGGAGCCCAAGGGTACAAAGCAGTAATAGGGTCTCTATCTCTCTCGTGCGTGCACACACGCACACTGTTAATTTAATATATGTTTATCAACTGATTTAAACATGGGCCATTAATGGTAAAAGAGAGGCATGCAGTATATACACACAAAAAAAACTAATAATAATAATAAAAGATTTTGTCCCTGTGCAGCACTGTCAGCCAGCAATAGAAGCATCACATAATACAAAAGTGAGAGTAAACCAAGAACAAAGCAACAACGTTACTACTGTGCACGAGCAGTGATTGGGAATAAAAGCTATAAGAGTTGTCTCAGTTGTCCCACACCAGCTGCTAACTGTAGTAATTGTTAAGCAAGCTGACTTAGTCTCAGAGCTTTGTTCATTAACTGATGATCCCATAATGAACGAGGGAAGGTTCTGTGTGGAAATAATAAGCAAAAAAAATGTGGAGAAATGTGAAGCAGAGAGTAAAAGGACAAAATGGATAAAGTCTAATCATGGAACGTCTAGTGAAAGAAGAACCTCGGGAACGCAATCAAGAATTAATCCAGTAACCAGATTAATGTTAGATCAAAGATAATGGATTATCTGGATATTCAAAGTGACCATATACGAGTTCTTCATCATACTGTCCCATGAGAAAATAAATAAGTAGCACACATTTGTCTCACTATCCAATGACAAACATGGAGTTAGTTAGTTAACTTTAATGTCAGTTTAAAGGGCCCATACTGTATGTTACTATTTCCTTTACAAGTTAACACAGGTCCCAGAGCGCCCCTAAACTGTAGATAAAAAAAAAAAATAAAAAAAACGCATTATTATATACTGCAGACCCTTCCCAAGAACAGCACAGATGGGCGTGGCTGAGTAGCAAGCCGTCTGGTGGGTATACTCTTGAGGTCACAATAGAGAGAAATCTAATTGGCTAATATATAAATTGAAAAAGGATCTAAAGCAAGAAATGCTGTTTTGTTCATACATTTTTCTTTTTTTTTTTTTTTAGTACAAAGGTGAGTCAAAAAGTATCTGCTCTCTGATTATATTAAAGCTATCAGTGCTTTCCGTTCAAGGCTACTGTCTCCGCGGTCTCAATGCCGTGTAGGTGTGGACGTGTTACATCAGGTCATTTGTAACTGCGGTGTAAGCAAAAATGGATTCCCCATTCTTTTTTGTTTGTGGTTTGCACGAGAGAAGAGTAGTGTGTGTGTGCAGTGATTTGTTTTTTGTGGCCTGTTGTACCTTGTGCCAAGACTTTGTGCACAGTATGGAGAAAGCGTTTGGATATCTGCAAACAAAATTTGGAGCGATACTGTAAAGAAGGTGAAAGGTTCATAAAGAGAATCGTTACTGGTGACTAGACACGGATTCATCACTACGAGCCTGAGAGTAAACGGCTGAGAGTATGGAAAGGAAACATCCTCCATCCCAGAAAAAGTTCAAAAGTCAATGCTTACAGCTTTCTTGTATTCTAGGACCAGAATTGAAACATTTTTAGAAAAAACATTCAACAATCAAAAGTGCTCAACTTAAACTTCAGATTAGATGCTAAGGACTGTTATTCGAGGGCGTTGTGATCTTGCATGATGATCCACATACAGTACGCACACATACTTCTGGAGATGATGTCGAAATATTATGCATTTCTAAAATTAAATTAAAATATATTCTACAGCCAGAGTGTGGATCATTTTTGACTCACCCTCATACTGTACATGCACACTGGAGAGCCATCAAATTGGTTAAAAAAGTGAATAGTACTGTAGTTTCCCTTTAAGTGACCAAAAAGAAACCCGGTGGCTCTTTAAATTCTGTTTTTAATAAAAAGCTGCTATTTTTTTGTTTAAAAAAGTGTTTTTCCTCACGGGGACCAGACAAATGTTCTTAAGGTCAGTGAACTCTGTCTATCCTTGTTGAGACATTTGTTCTCCACTGGAATATAAAATACCTTATCTTTTAATAGACAATGTATGTTTAATTCAATGGTGTGTATACTCTAGTGCGTTACTGTTTCTGTCGTTTCCGCTCATACACATGGACATATATACAGTATGATGGAAGCTCTATGTAATCTATCTAATAATACACAGGTTAGAAAATGGGATGTTATTACAGGTTTTCTCAGTCACCTTTGTTTAATCATCAAATCAGAATTCTACAAAACCACTTGTATAAAGTTCACATCATCTAATCACTAAAAGCAATTTCATAAACGAATACATCATATATAAAAAATACATCATAAAAGCTATTTGTTTCTTTTAAACACATTGTTGTACATCCATTCTACTGTTTGCTGTTTCCTACACAGCAAAATTCCCAGTGTTGAATTAACGCTGGAGATTTAACGGTGTGGCTTATCAGTTATGTCATGTTGAACAAAATGTATATTAAACCTTGTATAAAATGTTCTAGACATTTCTGTTAACGTGACTTGCATTGTTGAGCTGCTCACAGATGAATCTAGACCTCACCAAAGGAAAGGGCTGCCTAAAGCATTAGATCAGCTAATGATGAACCAGTGCGCTGAAATACCTGGCTGCCATGGATGCAGCATGTGAGGACATCACAGCAGACGCCTACAGAGAATGGATAAGACAATCCAAAAGATTCTCTCAGCACTGCATTGTTTTGTGCCTGACAACCACGAACGGCAGGAAGTGTCGAATAACAGCATATTATTTCCCCATACTAAAAAGCAGGTACAGATCTGCCTAAGGAATGCTTCCCATATCTAAATTTCAAATCCAGGATTTGTTATTGTTTGTGCTGTATATTGCTGAAAAACACTCACTCAGTCTTTATCCTGCATACAAGGTTGTTGGGGCCTGGAACCTATCCCAGGAGGTGGGGTACACCCTGGATGGGGTGGCATTTTGGTAATACCAGTCAGCCTAATCTGCATGTCTTTGGACTGTGTGAGGAAACTGGAGTACCTGGAGGAAGATGAGATGAGGATCGAACCCGGAACCTTGTGGTGCAAGGGGACAGTACTAACCACAATGTCACCGTGCCACCTGCTGAAAAAAATTATTGTCTTATTATTTATTTTCTGTATCATAGTAATTACAGTATGATCAGTAAAAAGCATAAATGTGAATCCTGTCCAATCTCCTGCAATCAAACGCCCACATACAGTAATGTGTAACTTTATACTGCTGGAAATTCAGATAAAGTGCAGCTCTGCAATGATGAAATACAATCAGACTGGCTTGTTTTTGTTTCACTCTTCCCAAATAATAATCCAGACATCAAAGTGTCTTTGTCTCATTCTCATGAAAAGTCATTCTCATCAGAAAGTCTTGTTCTAAGCATTACACAAGTGATGCTACTGAGTCTTTTGTTTGCATACATGGTTCTCTGGTATTTCTCATGTAACCGAGAATTCAAATAAATGGAGTGACAATTACGAAGACAAACCATTCATGATCTCATCTACAAAAAAATAAAAGTCTGCAGTTCAGTTGTAATGGTATTGGTGAACCATGCAGAGCCAGCTGGTGTTTTGTATATACAGACATATTGTGACCTACTGTCTAAACTTGGACAGGAGTTTGAGCACAGATTGAATGATTCTGATAAGCTCGAGCCATGAATGGAATTCACTTGCCAAGCCCTACAGTACATGGAGGTAGATGTGAGTGAGACTACAGAGCAGATGGCCGGACTGTTCATAGTTAGTCTTGTTGAATTGCAGATGGAAATAATAAATCTCCAAAATGATATCCAGCTTATAAGACTTACAATGTTTCCAGAGCTTAAAAGTCCCAGATATAGACAGGGATCTGAAATGACACTATATTGCCCAAAGTATTCACCTGCCTGCCTTCACATGCAATAACATCCAATTCTCAATTCATAGGGTTTATATGATTTTGACCAAAACCAACTCTGCTTCTAATTTCAAACACCTGCTACACTTCAGCGTTTTACGGAGGGAAGGCAAATCATGCAATTACATAAACAGATTATCTGCAGCCCTACCACCACATAACATTAACATATTAACAATATCAATTATATACCAGTAAACTGGTGACAGGATCATGGGTAACCAAGACTTGGGGAGACCAAAGACCTGCCAATGCATTCCAACATCACAGAAAAGCCAATGCAGCACAAATGTCTGAAAAAAAAAAAAAGCCACCAGAACGCCCAGTGCACCACAGCTCACCACTCATGGGCCCTTTTACATTGTGAGTAAGTCCCATTGGAATGTCTCTTGTATTTCCCTTCCACTGTGTACACTGCTTTCTCTAAATTACCATTTCTGCTTTTTATCCAGCTATGGGTTCTGAAATGAGCATAAGCGCAGACCAGTTAGACTGTAGGTTTAAGAAAAGAAGTAAAACTGTGTACTTTTAGTTTCATGGCTTTTAGAGGCAACAGAGAAGTATTTGGGCGTCCTGACGTTGAAGGATTTGAAATTCTTCCAGTAGGGGCTTCTTCCTGTTTCTTATCTTATCTTATCTTCTTATTCGTCCTTGACTGCGGGAATTTGTTCAGCAAATGGGCTATCGAATGCTCTCAGACATTGAGTGAAGGTAAAATGTCTTTCTCTCAGCGGTGATTCAAAGAGATTGTGACTCACTGTTATTTTGTATTGCATCGCATTTCACCTGATGGCCAGGTTCAAGTAAGATTCTTGAGAATTCTTTTGTGGGTTCAAAATTCGTTAATTTTCGCTGCTAAATTATTATACATAAGGCTTGACATCACCTCTATCAACTCAGTGACTACTTGCTGTTTTATCTACAAAGCGAGTGTTTTGTGTTGTTTTTGCAGCTTGCATTATTCTGCCTGAAGCTTTAAGAGGCCAGGCTGTCTTAACACATATGCATTAACACATATTAAGGCATTTTTTTTTTTACATTTCCCCACAAATACAACTTATTATTGCTTAGTTATTGTTTTTTTAATGTATTTGTTAGTCAATAATAGATATGAATAAATTACCAAAACAACAAATATCTAGTAAAGAACCTTTGTAAAACAAAAAAATAATAAAACACACATTCTTTTTTAGTTTGTACAACAAGTAGAACTACCTTTAATTTACTCTATATGAACGGTTTGACAGCAAAATGAGATAAATGCCATTGTGGGACTTTACACAGCACATTATTGTTCTCTGCGACACAAGCTTGTCTATAACATGTTTAATTTGAAAGATGTGTAATTTCCCCCCCTTTTGTAACTGGTAGATGCCCAGGGTGAGAAAATGGCTTCAGGAAGCCATTTTGGGGGAGAGAGTCGGAGTGTGTGTTTGGCGTGGTTAACTCTAAGACAAGTTTGGGCCTGTTGATTGGCATAGCCAACTTTACTTTATTTAATAACTGTAAATAGTATTGATTTATTTTTTTGTTTTGTTTTTTTGACCTTTTCTTCGATTTTTGAGTTCCAGCCAGGTATTTTTGTATTTTGTACACTTTTGGGAAGCCACATGTTTGCACCTTGGGAATAAAACACAAACCATCTTGAACTGTGCATTTTGCCCCTGTTGCATGTTTATACCTCCACCCACTTGTACGTCCTAATACTTACATTCTGTCACTGCCATTGCATTCACTCCAGCAGTAAAAAAAAATGAAATGTATGTGTTGCTTAACCTCTTAAAAATGTTCTGTGAAAAAATACATTATCCGATTCGGATGCTGTGCGAACACCATGTTATATACAGTAATAAACAGAACTATGTGGGATGCTGCGGTGCAAGCCCTGTGGTATAAATACAAAACTTTGTATTGTTAAAACATTAAAAAACTTAACACAGTATATGCACAAATGAATAATGTACCTCTGAAAAAAAAATGCATACCTGTACTATTTAACAATGAATCAAAGTGAAACTAAAACTGATATGGAATGTAGCTGGTGATGCTCTAAACTGAAGTTTTTTTGCTTTGTTTCTTATGATCTTCAACAATCTTTGTAATTAAAAAAGAAAATCACGTTCTTCAAAACTCAAGACGTTTGTCCCTGAAGTAATTTGTCATTGTTTTTTTTGCTTACTAATGTTACTACTTCTACTACTACTTACTGCTAAATTTGCTTACTTAAATCACCACATCTGCAGGCTAGTTTATTACTTGTTCATCCAACTGTAGGATGTGGAGTTATAGCTTTTTGCTAAATCACACTTAAGTAACCCACACATTTTTAACAAAATATCATGCCATTTGTGCTTTTTAACACCCTAGTCACTCAAAGGAATACATTATATTTTCAGTTTGCAATGATTCTTCTTACTTTTTTTTTTTTTATTACCAAAAAAAAAAAAAAACCTTGTTAAGCTCAAAACTGCAAAGTTAAATATTTTGCTCTCTTTGCAGAAAACAAAGATTTTGAGGGAAAATAAATATAATTAGTGGCTCTGCTAGCACCTCTTCCCACTATATTTCTCGCACTGTTATACTGTACGGTATATAGTCGCACTTTGCAGCCTTATTTTATTTCTCTTAATGATTAACTTAAAGCCTATATCTGTATTAGATATCTTACTTTAGCCTTTAGTAGAGATGTGGATGTTGTGGATGAGCAATCATATCAGGCTCCATGTACAGTATTCATTCTTATTTTATGAATTGCCATGTAAAGCAATCTTTTTATTTCTAGCTATTCTATACATAAAGCATTTATTCCTGATGAAATCCTTCAGCGCTTTCTCAGTGTGCATTTTAAACAGAACTGTGAAATTCTCAAATGTAAATGGATAGAAGGTGTTGATTAATTTCCCATGACAGAATGGCTTTAACAATGTAATTCAAATGATTGGTTTATATTAACACGCTTCCTCTGGCATGGCATTGTTTCTATAGTAACTCATTCACAGAGAATTGTATGGTGCTCCACATAATCTTATTTTAATAAATGGGTTTAATAATGTGTTGTTTTGGAACAAAGAATGTGTTGTTTTGGAATTTGCAGACATGGTGAAGTTTTCTTCCTCTTCTTTTTTTTTTTTTTGGTATGGAATGAGCCTCAACTGTCAGTGCTTTGTAGCAGTCAGTGACTGCACTTTTCAGGAAAAAAACAATAAAACATTTATGCTGATCAAAGAATGACTATTTAAAACTTGCATAAAGTGATGGAATGTTCAACAACATAAAACATTATATAAATTACAAGTAAGGATTTGATGAAATAACTTCATGGACTACATTTAATATTGAACATAATTGCAGGGGTGAATTATTTTGAACTGGTATTTTTCAGACTGATATAAACCTGTATGAATGGTTACAGACAGCAAACTAAACCAAAAGTATCAATTTCTCTGTAATTTGGAGCATTTGGTGTGAAAGCATGATCTACCGTTTGATTTAGACCTTAGGAATTAGACCGTCCCCCCATCCCCTTAAAAAAAAATCTAACAAACTAACCAAATTTATATTCCTAACAGTGTTTGACTAATGGTACCTAATTAGTAACCTAGTAACCAGTATAAGGATATATCTAATGACTGGAACCTCAGAAACTTCTAATGACAGAAAGTTGCTCTGGACACGAACGTCTACCAAATGCCTAAGTGTAAATGATAACACAAGATACTATTTTCTCTCTCTCTCTCTCCCTCTCTCTCTCTCTCTCTCTCTTGAAAATCATTCAATAGAGAAGAAAAGGGACAATCTGATGATTTTGATTCATCCATATTTTCTCACACATTTCATACTTGTCTTTTGATTCCGTAAAGCTGCTGTGTGACAATGACCATCATTAAAAGCGCTTTTCAAATAAAATTGAATATTACTATTTTTATTTATTTATTTATTTATTTTTATTTTAACACAATTTAGCATATATACATATATATTATTTATTTATTTGTTTATTTATTTATTCTGTGGCACTGTGATTTACTGGACCTTCGGTCTACCTGTGTGTGCGTGTGTGTGTGTGTGTGTGTGTGTGTGTGTGTGTGTGTGTGTGTGTCTAGTTTGCATCTTCTCCTTATGGGTTTCCTCTGGTTACTCTGGTTTCCTCCCACAGTCCAAAGATGTGCAGTGGTGGCCGACTGGAGGTTCTAATCAATGAGGTACACCAGCCCATGCCCTCATCCCTCCCTACATAAGAAAAGTCATATAGATATGACAGACAGTGGGTGGATGGACATTGTAGTGGTTATCCTCTTGCTATAACACTCACACTCCCTGAAGAGCTGAATCACTGTGATATACAGTACAGGGGGTTCTCCGGGTCTGTGATCAGAAGAGTAGGAGAGAGAGAGAGAGAGAGAGAGAGAGAGATCCTGAGGAAGGAAACAGAAGGAGCACGCACGCTGTATCTTCTCTACTCTTCCCCACCACTACAGGTACTACAGCAGTACAGGTGGACAGTTCGGATTGTGATCCAGCGCAACTTCAAAGGATCGAACGCTGCGAGAGCCGTTGTTTCGTCCCTTTGATGCGCGGAACAAAACCCGGCAACAATGTATCACTGCGCCGCGCTTTCACACTCCTGAGGTTTCTGTAGCTGTGAGGTTGTAAGCTCCCGCGTTACATGTGAGGGCTTTGTTTAAGGAATGCCAGTGTCCGAAAGTAGCCAAAACAGAGAGACAGAGAGAGAAAGGGGGGATGCCTGCACTGATGAGCTGCACTGAAGAACGAGAGCGCAAGCTGCTTCAAGCTATTCTCCGACTTGTAGGAATGTTGTAAAAAAAAAAGAAAGAGAGATAAGAGAGAACAGATAGTCAGGAGGATAGAGAGAGAGAGAGAAACGCCGAGGATATTATTATGGCTTTCCCAGCGCTCTGGCTCGTCGTGTTCGCCGTCTCCAACTTGCGCCTGACGCACGGGAACAACCGCCATGCTGTGTACTGGAACAGCTCCAACATCCAGTAAGTGGGTCACCACACTTTCCTCATCTGCCTGCTGGATCATTTTATTTATTTATTTATTTATTTATTCATTCATTCATTTATTTATTTTATATATCTTATTTCATTCACTTGCAGCTGTCATACCTATCTTGTACACCACATCACTTGTGCATCTAGTCACTCTCTGTCTAAATTGCACTAATCATCTTTGCACATTACAGTAACTTGTGTATACTGGATATTCCAACATGTTTATTCTAGTTACGCTATAAATTTCAGCACTCATATAGATGCATATCATGTTATATGAGCATGGCATGTCATGTACAAAGTTATACTGTATTATTATTACTATATATATTGTGTATAAAAACCATATCTTTGGCACCGTTGCGTAGTGGTTAGCACTTTTGCAATGCACCTCAAGGGTCCGGGTTTGATTCCCGCCCCGGGGTCTGTGTGCATAAAGTTTGCATGTTCTCCCCGTGATTGGTGGTTTCCTCCCACAGTCTAAAAACATGCAGATTACAGTAGGCTAACTGGCATTCCCTAATTGGCTGTCGTGTGTGAATGAGTGTGTAGATGCGTGTGTGCCCTGCGATGGATTGTCTCCAGGCACCCCATGACCCTGTATACAGGATAAAGCAGTATAGAGGATGAGCGAGTGGGTGAACTGTAAAAAGGTTATTAACCATTTAGTTGTATACAGTAATTGTGAATTCATACTGGTTATGAATTTGGAAAGTACTGAACATATTATAAATACTGTCATTGTTGTTGTTGTTGCTGAAACATGGTAGAGGTATGCCAACCCAACACTGTATGATGCTGATTCATTTCTTATTGTTATTGTGATTTAATTTATTATGCCGTGAAATGCTTCAAGTCATAGCTATCGGAGATAAATAAATGAATCAACAGAATGGAATGAAGATGTTGGTTTAGTAGATTGAGTTGTGTGATTCTGCTGCTGCTTGGGGAAAAAAAAATTGTTAAACGTGCATTGTTCAGTGGCAGAAATCAATGCGTAAATAATTCATACCCTGCATTACACTCAATCATGAGTCATTATTTGCTTTAGCTTTGCACTTTTTTTTTTTTTTGCTTTTGCATCACACACCTGCGGATGGGTTGAAGAGGGCATGTATTTTAGAACATCGTTGCCTAATACCCACATCAGAGAAGGAAAAGCTGTAACAATATTTAACTATGAATAAAATATATCAGTCATGTGACCTGGCATTCGTTCTCACTTTCTCAACCCTGGTTCTGAAGGATCCCCCTGTACTACACATAAGACATGAACTTCAATTGAAAAAAGGTGGTTAATTAGCTGATTATTTGAATAATGCGTGCTGTGAGATGATAAAATGTCCAGGCCAGGGCCGGATGTTCTCCTGGGTCAGGGTTGACAAAGACCAGGCTACAGCTATCACGACCTGTGACCGGATGTTTTAACTTTTTTTTCTGGTAAAAATGTTAATAATAATAATCCTGCTTTGTCTGACCAGCAATAGGCGAACAAAGCACCAAACGGAGTGAGTGCTTGTAGATGAGAAATCTACCATGAATTATATTGTTCCTACACTGTTGCAATAAGACTATTAGAAAATCTTAAACACATATTGATCAAGAAATTTAATAAGAGCAACCCAGCTGGCTGAGACAATTAACCAGCTCAACCAGCTCATCCTGTGTTGTTGATCATGAAATCATCCAGGCTGCCTCTTGACCATATGTTTACTGTCACACTGTATCTATCAGATCACAGCTGGGGAGGGTGAAGGTTAACACGTGCTTCCTCTGAGACTTATAAAGCCATTGAACTGCACCATTTGCTCAGGCTAGCTGCCATCCTCGGCATGCATGATCATGAAGATGATCATGATTGTCAATAAGCCCCTCCCACATACTGTAGATAGCACAGTCAGGATTGGTCTAGCTGCAGTTGAACTTTCTCCATGTGCCCAGTTTCCTGCCACTTTTCCCACTTCATGAATCGTCTTCTTTTGTTTTTGTGTGTTTGTTCAGAACGCGTCCTCAATCAACTGCAGTTTGTAAATCTTTTTTTACCCCTGCAGCTGAAGTCTGTGGCATGTTTGAATAGCTGTCACTTTATAATTATGGCTTATTGTATTATGCATTAAGCCGTATCCAGAGAGGATTACTTTCACCGGATGATGTCTGTAAAACATTTTCACAGTCTTTTTTTCGGGATTACATTTTCCTGTCAGGATGGCGTTGAAATGAACGTGGCAGGAACAAGTTCCTTTTAATCATACTTCTAATCAACCTGCGAAATCACTCTCTGCTCAATTCCCCATTCAGGAGTGGTTTAATATGGATATGCCAGGTGACTAAATAGGGCATGAAAGTAGTGGTGAAAAGCATTGTGCAAAATCTCAGCGGTGTGTGTCAGGGTTTGAACTATTAAAATCGCTGCAGAGTTTGTGTGGAAAAAAAGGATTTAATTTGGTCGGTAATTTTTCATTCACTTAAGTTTTGTGTATGTATGTGTCTAAAATGGGAATAAATATAGTGGTCACCACTGGCCATATATACTGTATATACAGTACTGTGCAAAAGTCGTAGGCGCCATATTATCTGTAGTACAGATTTTGTTATATAAGTTTATTATGTCTGTATTATTATATACAAGACCATTCCCTACAAAGATACGTTAAAATGAATGAAAAATAAGATTACAGAAGAATATTTGTAAAAGATTTCCTGTAAAGAAAGAGCAGTTTTCAGATGGGAAAAAAAAACAATAATGTAGACGCCTGGGTTTTGCATGTGTGCGAGTGTGATGAAGTTACCAAAAGAACTCCAGCATGCTCAGTAAAACCTAACAGCTATTTTATATATTTATACTGTACTTGCCCACACTTTTAAAAATCTGTTCAGGAGAACGACGTCATCCACAATCGATTATCTAGTAGTGATATACAGAGTACCACAGTTTTACACAGTGAAGGGGGTTCTCTTTAGAAAAAAAAAAAACTCCTAAAACTTAAGCAAAATAGCATTGGTCAGTCAATGATTTAAAAAAAACTAAACAATTACTTAGATAGAAATGCTGCCGATGTCAAGTCAAGTAGGCTTTTATTGTCATTCCAACCATATACAGTACAGAATAGTACAGTACACAGTGAAACGAAACAACGTTTCTCCAGGACCAAGGTGCTACATACAGTACATGCAAGACAAATTAACAACATAAATTAACAGACCTACTGTAGCTAGCTACCTAAGAGACCTACTGTAATTAGCTGACTAGCTCAGACATGACAGATTTAGATTTTGAATTAACTGAAAAAACTATTTAGTCTAGATGGGGATGCTACAGACATCACACCATGCATTATTATTAGTACTACTATTTTGTCAACATGAGAGCTTACTGTATGTATCAGAACAAGTGCTTTGCCTACATGTCATGTTTGTATAGTTGGTTAAATTTAAATACAATTTAAATACAATTCAGTTCATCATAATTTTTTTGTTATACTCATTCTTCGCACATCGGTAGATGGAGGGGAGGGTTGGATCTCTGAAATGTAAATGAATAGAAATATCAAATAAATCCATATATTGTGTTAAAGTTCATATTTATTATTTGTTGTCTATAGTAGGCCATTTTTGTGCTGGAATGTAATACATGTAATACATAATATATATATATATATATATATATATATATATATATATATATATATATATATATATATATATATTATATTATTATGGCATGCCGTTTAGGAAAATATTCATGAGAGAACTTAATGAAAACTCTGAATATATTGAATGAAACGTGAGAATATTGAATGGATTCCGAATATATTGATTGAAACTCTATATATATTGAATGAATTCTGAATATATGGATTGAAAACTGATATATATTGAATGAAATCTGAATATATTGAATGAACTGTGAGAATATTGAATGGATTCCGAATATATTGATTGAAAAATATATATATTGAATGAATTCTGAATATATGGATTGAAAACTGATATATATTGAATGAAAAGTCTGAATATATTGAATGAAAAGTCTGAATATATTGAATGAAACATGACGTCATCGAAACACAGCGCCATCTTTAGGAAGGATGAGTGAGTCGGCGCGAAACTTGGTTGCTGCAATTGTGAGAAATGAAGAGATGGTCAACACATTGATGAGTGCGTGTACGGCCCAAAGTGGTGGCACAAACCGCACTCAGTATCAGACTACGGATGAAGAAATATATTCGCTATTTCACCGCGGAAGACCGGTGTTATGCGCTAAAATGCCCCCCTGCCACAGATTGCACACCCTACATAATCTCCGTCAAATATTATATTAGACCAGAAATTTCTAGGTTTATGATTTAGAAATTACAAATTAGACCAAATGGATTTGATTATAAAATAAGCATTATAAAAAAATTACATGTTGTATATGGCATGCCATATATTATGTATATATATATACACCCTTCTCATTCAAAGAGGGTGAATTTGTATTATGGCAAGAAAAAAGCAGCTAAGTGAAGAAAAAAAACGAGTGGCCATCATTACATTAAGAAATGAAGGTCAGTCAGTCCGAAAAATTGGGAAAACTTTGAAAGTGTCCCCAAGTGCAGTCACAAAAACCATCAAGCGCTACAAAGAAACTGGCTCACATGCGGACCGCCCCAGGAAAAGAAGACCAAGAGTCACCTCTGCTGCGGAGGATAAGTTCATCCGAGTCACCAGCCTCAGAAATCGCAGGTTAACAGCAGCTAAGATCAGAGAGCAGGTCAAGGCCACACAGAGTTCTAGCAGCAGACACATCTCTAGAACAACTGTTAAGAGGAGACTGTGTGAATCAGGCCTTCATGGTAGAATATCTGCTAGGAAACCACTGCTAAGGACAGGCAACAAGCAGAAGAGACTTGTTTGGGCTAAAGAACACAATAAAGATCACAATAAAGAAAACTCTTTGAATGAGAAGGTGTTTCCAAACTTTTGGTCTGTACTGTATATACACTGTATATACACGTGTATATATATATGGGTGGTGGTCTCGTAGGGTGTCTTGCATTGAAATCTGCTGCAATGACCCGGTTACTGCGTTCACCAGATATCAACACAATTTCGATCTGCTCATCAAGTGTTAACCTCTTCGACATGTCAATGGCTGTGAACAAAGAGAAACTTGTACATAACTCATGAAAGAATAAAGTTATGTTAAAACCAATTAGCAATAAGTTTGATGTGTCACATGACCCTCTTCCTATTGAAAAAACAAAAGTTGGATCCAAGATGGCCGACTTCCAAATGGCCACCATGGTCACCACCCATCTTGAAAAGTTTGCCCCCTCGCATATACTAATGTGCCACAAACAGGACGTTAATATCACCAATCATTCCCATTTTATTATGGTGTATCCATATAAATGGCCCACCCTGTATATACAGTGTATATACATATACTGTACATATACAGTGTATATACAGTATATATTATATATATAAGGCAGTATATATGCCTTAACATGCATATGAACTTGAGTAACATTTGATTCTTCATCCATAGGGTTTAATATTATGTTGGCTCTGCCCCCTTTGCACCTATAACAGCTACAACTCTTCTGGGAAGGCTTTCCACAAGCTTTCGGCGTGTGTTTATGGGAATGTTTATGGGAATCATTCTTCCAGATGCTCATTAGTGAGGTCAGACACTGATGTTGGACGAGAAGGCGTGGCTCACAGTCTCCGATTCTCTAATTCGTCCCAAAGATGTTCTATAGGGTTGAGGTCAGGACTCTGAAGTTTCTGACTTTCTCAAAAAACTCGCTCAAGAACTTAAATATCTATCTATTCATCTATATATCATATTTAACAATAAAGATAATTTTCTACATTTTTACCGATATCTATTTCTTTGTTTGTAATTGTTTTATCTCAGCAGCTAATGGCAGTTGAGGTTATCAGAGAACATCGCGATTAATTATCCCAGTTTGCATCCTGTGGGTTTGTTCCTGACTTGTGTAACACTGACAAAAAGCCTTTCTGCTGAAAAGGTTTATCAGGTATGCAGGAACACGTGCGCAAACAGACCTGCTCGCGCACACAGAGAATATGATTTGCTATATGCATGTAGTCTATAAATCTGCTTGTAGCAGCAGTCTTGAGAGTCTTTTTCTTCATCCTCCTATACCAGGATAAGTGCTATAAAATAATCTGTGAATTGACCTAGATTGCATGTAGTGGAGACATCTGCTCAGGTCTCACTTCATGAATACAGATCTTTTTATCAGTCCTGGGAGGTTTCATGCCCTGGGCTTTAGACGCTTCTGAGTAAAACTGACCCAGTCAGGGAAAATCTCAACATCGCCCAGGCGATCGGGCTGTAACCTTAAAGGGGAAAAGGAGGAAAGGCTGGCGGACGTGTTGAGCACACCGCTGGGAGAAAACCTCACTGGCTTCACCCTCACTGACTTGCTCGGTCCAGATGGCAGCACTAAGGTGACCAGATGTGATAAATGGGTTGAGTTGTTTCAGTGGCTTTATGCTATTGTACTTTACAACAATGCATAATGTAAGATAAAGAAATATAAAGAAAACCTGGCGCACAGAGTCTAAGACCGTCATGCTTGTAGGGATATAACAAATATTCGGTCTATTCAAAATGAAAATCAATAAACTAATTAATTTTCTTTGGACGGAAATTTACGTCTATTTTATGATGTGGCAAAAACATTCTTAAGCCATTTTTTTGTGCTCTCCTTTCAGATTATGCAAATCACCTGCATGTATTTTACACAAATTCTTTTCAAGTCTTGGAAATGAATTTAGGAACACGACAAGATACTAAATCAAGGTCATTAAATTGCTGCTTAATCATGTTTTAAGTTCACCGCTGTGAGTGGTGAAATTAAATAAAATAATGTCAAAGGTCTTGCTAATTTAATACGCTTGCATGTAATGAAAATGGGAGAAGTTAAAGGAGAAGTTGATCAAGCACTCCACTATGCTACTATGGTACTGAAGTACTCAGCTCATCTAAAGCGTGGTTCGTAATTTTATCCGTAAAAAATTGATTTATAAACACTTCCCTTTTAGGACCCTCTCTTTTCTCCGGACTTCCTTGCTCCAAACTGGCTCCAAGTCCCCTGTGACCAGGATAAATGAAATGTGAAGCTGTTGCAGCTGTACCCTCAGCATCCCTACTTGTTGTGTCCCTTGTCCAGTGGTTTGACAATGATATCATGTTGTGAAAAATTTTGTTCAATCGTACCACGCAAAATAATTTACAGATTCGAACTTTCAGATGCTTCTGCTGTCCGGGTCGGTTGACGGGTTCCATTATTTCTTGGTTTTATGGTGCTTTCTTGCTAGCATGATGCCCCTTCCAGAACTTTCCACCTTGGCACCAGCAACAGCAGAGTGATTTGTACTGTATGTGCATAGGGTTAATGGTCCACATACTGTACAGTATAGCAAATATGACAAAAGAGGTTACGTGAATATCGTCTAGAGATTTCTATTTCCATTTTAATGAGCACAACAAACAGACTGATTGATTTAATTTGCAGGAGGAATATTGCTTATTATAACAAGCCGGGAAAAATGGCTTAATGACCCTTAAAAGGGTGACTGATAGAAACAAGACGGCGAGAGGTGCTCAATTCTTTCTAGGAAAAATAACTAGAAATTATGAAATGCTCATTATGTGCCGGTCACGTTGGATTTTGCCATGCACAAGAGTTAAAAAAAAAAAAAGTGCCCCAAAAACTGTTGCCCCATAGGAGAATTTGCATACCACAAACACACACATACACAAGTCATTGGCCAATTCCTGTCCTGTGGCTACGCACGGTGGAAGACAGCATCATGCTGCGGGGATGCTTGTCGACAGGAACTTGGGGACTTGTCAGGATTGAGGGAAAGTCTTTCTTGAGGACGATCTGCTGTGGTTAATGCTTTTGGGTATCACATAATCCTCCAGCAGTTTGCATATTGGTGGGATTGGTGCAAGCTGTCCAACTGTTTTGGTTCTTGCAGTCCAACCGACTGGAAAGGATGAGGACTAGCCGAACACATTCAGAGGAAAGCACTAACTGCTTTGTTTTGCTCACAAACGCCCACCATTGCTTAGTGTCTTTCTAATCAACAGGGGAGAGAAATATTTCCCAATTAGCCAGTCCAGTTTTTCACACTTGGGCTCCCGCTCGTGCTGTAAATGGGAGTAGCATCGCTTTTACTGGTGTTACACGGAGGACACTGAATCCTAAACACTGGATATTTGAACACGGCTCCATTCATTCGATTTCTAATATTGCTAATACAAAGATCCCACACACTGAGAGCAGCTCCCTGATGTACGCAAATCATATGCAATATCCAGGAAATCAGTGTCTAGAAAGAGAGAGAGAGAGAGAGAGAGAGAGAGAGAGAGAGATTGTGCACACTTATTCGTCTTGTGCTAAGTGAATCACTTTTCTAAGTGGGTGGGGCGTCATGTTTAACCTCTCTGTCTCTCTCTATTAGACCAGTTGAGTCTTTGCAGTACCAGAGCTGTGAAGTTGTCAAAAAAAGAAGAAGCAAAGATACCAAAAGAAGAAGCAAAGATTTTTCGTGTACGCTAAAGTGTCATCCAGAATATAAAAGGATTTGACAGATTCTAAATTCTTTTAGAATAAAAACGTTCTGCATGATCATGGGCAGTTTAATGAGAATTTAACAGCTTCATTTGTTCACTAGCATTTGATAGCTAACATTATTTGAACTAGCGACTCTGCACTGTAAACCTTAATGCTCAAAGTAATTAAACATATTGAGTACTCGTAACTTAATATAGTTACAATTAGTTCAAATGAATAGATGAGTATTTAGAACTTTTTGGTATTTATAAGTTTGTAGAAATTATACATTTCAAGTTAGCTGAACAAATTTAATATTTTAAGTAACTGTAAGTACTTAAGTAACAGTAACTGTCACCTTAACCACCAACTTAAAAGTGATTTTAAGCTCGAGACTAGTGATTTTGTGTCTGAGATCATCAGGGCACGTGCCATGCGGGATTGATTCCCAACAACTGGATGAAGTGTCTGTCCCAAACCCAGATAAAATGGGAGGGTTGCGTCAGTCGTAAAACCTGTTCCAAACTTGTGTGCGGACCGGATTGTCTGCTGTGGCGACCCATTGCCGGGAGCAGCCGAAAGACCAACAACAATTTATTTGATTTGCAACAACAACAAAAAAAGATAATTGCTATTAAATAGTATGAATTAGGCTACTCAATAAAGCAAGTAAAGAGCGATTGATATGAATGAGTACAACAAACTCAAAAACTGATAGTTCTGTTACTTAAAAACTTTGATGTAACTGATTACCTCAATTTTTTTGAGTTTTGCCAACTTATTTGGGTTTACAGTGTGTCTGTGATTTGGCGGAGTTGTATATCATTATTTCATCGAGGTTTTTGTTTCCTATCCATCTACGAATGGAGGCTGCGTTGGAATGCTTTGAAAGTATTTTGGGTGCCGGGTCACATTGTTATACATCATACCACAATACAATATGCAGAAAGAGAAAGCTGAAAACCATCAGAAGAGCGAAAGCAAACAGAATGATTCAATGGAGATGGATGATATACATACAGTAGCAGCATTCGGTAAGAAACACTCTTCTGTTAATATGATAGAGCTAGAGCCCTAAACAAAGCCTCGGCATCATATCTAGGAGATAAGTCAGTAAAGTCGAGTAAAATCGCAGGCTTTGTTTATCCGGTGCGAGTGCATCAGATGCATCAGTGGGGAGTAATTTCTACTGTAAATCACACAAGGTCCCCAGATAATACTATGTGAATAGTACTAAAGTTTTGTTTTAAGATGACATAACGTTATCAGATGTGTTTTCTTGCTGAAAAATACAGAAAAAAATATATGGCAATATATTGTACAATTTTATGCAATATATGAAATAATAAATTTTCATATATAGGAAACTAGTGCTTATATTTATTAATATATTGCAATAAATGAATAGACTGCATATATTACAATAGAGACAAAAACAATCATATTTATGCTTATAATTACATGCTTATTGAAACATTATTGAACCTTTATGCATGTTTCAGAATTATACACACACTTTTACTTTGTCGCTGTGCTCTGATTAATGCCTATAACTACATTAACTACATTAACATGTAAGCATATTGTAAAGAAATATAAAGAAATACAGTAGATATATTCAATCAATTTTCAATATATTCTGAAGTATATTGTAGAATAAAAAATTATACATTAAGATATGTTTTAATATGTTTCTCAATATAGGCCAATTCCTTATGTATAGTATTTTTCAATATTTTAATACAATATATTATTCTGTATATTGTGAATATATTTTTGAATATGAATAATTTTTGTGTTAATTATTAGTTAGTATCAGTTAGTGTAGCAATTAGGAATATTAACATTATAAAATCTTTTCAATTTAATATACTGACAGTTAATATATAGAGAAATATATTTTCTTTGTGTATGGGAAGTGCTTCTGTGACTGGCAGGCAGCTGCTCTCTCCTCTTTCCATTACTGCAGACCGTACAGACCTACTTTGGTGTAAATAAAATTGACTTGACTTGACTTGACTTTCACCCATGCTGCCAAGACCGACAGATGGTGTAATTAACGGTTATTAGAACACCTGTGACACAGGGTGATACATATGGTTACCAGTCTGAAATAATTGTTGTATAAGTCAAGTCAAGTCAAGTCAATTTTATTTATATAGCGCTTTTAACAATTGACATTGTCGCAAAGCAGCTTTACACAATAAAAAGAAGTAAGTTTGTATGCAATGTGTATGAATCAAAATGATAAGCTTGTCCCTGATGAGCAAGCCGAGGGCAACGGTGGCAAGGAAAAACTCCCTGAGAGGGTAATAGGAAGAAACCTTGAGAGGAACCAGACTCAACAGGGAACCCATCCTCATCTGTGTGATAACGGATAGCAGGGATTGATCAGCATAATAATGTGTACTGGAATTTCAGTATAACTTATCTTCAGTATAAGATGTGTTAAAATTAAAATTAAATATATATCTACTCATAGTATACTTCACAGTTGAGTTGCTGTTAGGAACCTCCACTAGAGGTCACTGTTCATGTCTTTCTGTCTTGTGTAGTTCTTGTTGGTCGACTCAGTTTCTCAGAAGGCACCTCAGTCAGGTGATGAGTGCTCACCTGGACTGAGGTGCCTCATTAAAGCTTCTATAAATAGCAGTTTGTTCTGGGAAACTGGGTCGAGCATTGTTTGTCTGTTTTATGTTTGTTTTTGTAACTACCGTCATGTGGGCATTCCTTTTTGTTTGTTTAAGTTTATATTTTAGTTATATTGTTTTACCTTTGTTTAAAGAGGGCTCTAGTTGTGTTTTCCTTATGTTCCTTGTGTTAGTGGATTCATGGAGCTGTCCTGTTTCATGTTTAGTTAGGCTGTGTCTCCTCCTGTGTACAGTGTAAGTACTGTTCTGTGTCTTCCCAGTGTTTGTCTTCCAGTCTAGTTCTTTGTCTGTTTAAGTTTTGTGTAGCCACATGAGGGTCTAGCCGCTAGCAGGGTTAGCCGCTAGTAGGCCTTGATTGCTAGCAGGGTTAGCCCCTGGTAGGGTTAGCCTCCAGTAGGCTAGCCTCTAGGGGGATTGACTGCTAGTGGTTCTGGTCGCTAGTAGGTTAGCCGCTAGTTTGGAATAGCCTCATGTGTGCTTTGCCTTTTGTGTTCAGTTCCCCACTCTTAGGTCAGTACTAACCCAGTTAGCCACTAACTCCATTAGATACTAACCTGGCTAGGTCAGCATCCAGTGCCCCCAGCATTCCATGTGGCTACTAACCCAATTAACCACTAACCCAGCCAGTCTAGTCCCCTGTCTCTAGTCCCCTGTCTCTAGTCCCCTGTCTCTAGTCTGTGTTCTGTCCCATGTCTTGTCCTGTGTCTCCAGCCCTGTCTCTCCTATCTAGCCTCGTCTCTCCAGCCCTGTCTCTACGGTCCCTCCTGTCTAGCCCTGTCTCATCTCTAGTTCCCCTATGTGTCTTAGTTAGCTTCAGCTCCATGTTTCCTCATCCCCAGTTCTCTCTGTCGGTTCCCTGTGTCAGCTCCTGGTTCCCATGTCAGCTCCTGGTTCCCTGTGTTCAGTTCTTGTCCCTATGTTAGCGCGCCGTTCTCTGTGTTAGCGCGCCGTTCCCTGTGTTTTTCCTGAGCCCTAGTTTTAGTTTACGTTTGTTGTTTTGGTTCCTTTGTTTGTCTGTTTTGAGTTTGTTAATAAAAAGACTCTTTCTGTTTAACAACCCCTCTGCCTTCATGCCTACCTCCATGCCCACGGCAACACCATCAGCCGGGTCTAGCCAGCACCACCAGCTAGACCCATGACAGTTGCAGTACAAAATTAAACTTAAATGTGAGCTAGTTGTGTACTTCGAAGTTTACTACTCTCAGACATAAAGTAATCTAAAAAGTGGGCTTTTTTATTCCTAAGATATTACATTTACAAGTACTGTATATGGTACATTGATATACATAAAGTTTCCATCCACCCAGGATCCTCTGTCCTTCTAACTCTATGGACTGTGGAGGCTAATGGTGATTACCATTGTATTTATTCCCATTTTACGTCCATAAAAACACCAATTAGCCTAATATGCATGACGTTGGACTGTGGGAGGAAACTGGAGAACCCAGAGGAAACCCACCAGGTGGGGGGGGCTACATGCAAACTCCATGCACTCAAACCCCAAGCCAAGAATTAAACCTATAATTCAATTTACTTTGGTTAACTTAATAAAATAACTTTAAGTATTTTTTGATATGTGCATCAGGTCTTAAATATGGTTTCAGTGCACTTAGTTTTTTTCGCTGGTCAGAGGTCGAAAATTACGAGTTACGACCTCTAATTAAATGCTCCGTAATCCCTGCTGCAGTCCTGAGCTCGCTGCGTTCCTTATCATCTCTCGACATTTATTCTGTGATCAAAGAAACAAGGCAGCGATTGCCCTGAGTGTGTCACGGATGAGAAATGAAACCGAGAAGCAGTGCCCTCATCCATGGTAATTATTTCCATGCTGCCTCTACATTTCTCACTGTCTCCTAATTCACCGCTAACCTCAGAGCAGAAACCACCACGCAAGGTGCATCTGCCAGCTGAAAATGTATAAACCTTGACCCAACAGATCAGGATCCGTGCTCCATGATCCCTGTCCGATAAAACCCCCGTCACGCAGTCCGGTCCTGGGTTCATCCGAATGTCGAAAGTGAGCTGGAATACAGGAGCCTCGTTTATACAGTAGATGAATGACTGACTATGCGTTTAATTTTAATGCACACATGCACGTTTTTCAATTACATACCTGACTGTGCAGGACTGGTGCTGTTTGAGTGTGCGTGTGTTTGTGTGTGTGTGTGTGTGTGATGCACAAGCATTAATCATTTAAAACATGCCTTTTGATTTGCATGTGTGTCTGTGCAGGTACCTTTGTGTGTAATGATGATGGTGTGTTAACTCACAGCGGCAAGATTTCAGATTCTAACCATACTTCTGTGTGTGTATGTGTGTGCGTGTGCGCGCATATGTGTGTGTGTGCAGAATATCAATGTCCTACTGTGCTCCATTATTGTCTGCCTGAACGTGTAGGTATCTGTGGACATATCTTTGTCTGTCTCCGTGTTTGTTTATATTTCTACATATACGCACCTCTTCATACCGATTTAAGACATTTTGAGGACAGGCGTAAGCGGTGTGTGTATTCGTGTTTGGTTGACAGGCACAAGAGTAGAAGCATCCAGACAAAGAAAAAACAGCATTTGTAAGAGCATCTGTATGAAAGACAGCAGAGAAATAAAATCAGGATGTTGGTGTTTGTGTGTGTGTGTGTGTGTGTGTGTGTGTGTGTGTGTGTGTGTGTGTGTGTGTGTGTGGGTGGAAGGACTACGGAGTGCAACAATTTGTGAGTGTGTGTGTGTGTGTGTGTGTGTGTGTGTGTGTGTGTGTGTGTGTGTGAGCAGGGGGTGTTAGTGAAATTATACACACCAGTGTCAGGAAGTCATCTTATTCCTTTTGTTCATCTCTTTACACCTGCTACGGAATAGCGCAAGTATTTCACCTCCTAATATATGTACTGTACTTGTGGCATGCGGGGGATGTAGTTACTTAATGAGTAACTTAATGAGTGTGTGTGTGTGTGTGTTAGTATGTGTTTGTTTGTTATTTAAGAACTCAATATGAATCACAAATCTGGTTTGTAGCACGCTGTGGCACATCCCAAGAAGAGAGAGAGAGAGAGAGAGAGCACAACCGTGAGACTTACATGATGTATTTGGAGGTGGAAAAAGGAGTTACATTCACAAAATATCTCCAGAACAGACAGATGGAGATGCAGATAGGATAAGCAGAGTGGAGGAGGGGAGGAAGAGGAGGAGTTGAGAATATTAATGCTGTAGAGAGTGCATCTTTTTCACCAGATTTTCTACCCAGAGCTGTTTCCAATGCACGCTGATAAAGCACACACACACACACACACACACACACACACACACACACACACACACACACACACACACACACACACACACACACACACACACGCTTTATTCATCCCTAGAAGGGTTGCAGGCATTTGTTAATAAAACTGTCAATGTAATATAGATTTAAAAAAGTCACAAAGAGTTTAAGGAACTGTAATTTGTAGCAGTTCTTAAAAAATAACTGGCCTTTATAGTTGTTTTTGTACTTACATTGCCCGGAGTACAGACCCTTTGGGTGTTACTTACAGTAAGTGTACTCTACGATGTGAACTAGGGGTGGGAACCACCATAGACCACCAGGATATTTATCACGTTACCCAGGTTTGACTTGTTTTGTACTACTTTCTATCAGAACCAGCATTAACTTTACAGCAATTTGATCTACAGTAGCTCTTTTTTTTTTGGGATCGGACTGCATGGGACAGGCTTCACTTCCTACGTGCATCAATGAGCCTTGGCCGCCAATGGCCCTGTTAATCACCAGAGACTACCCGATATGGTATTATCACAACAACTATGCAATAACTATGTAATTTGAGGTACAGTAGCTCTTTTTTGAGCTGGACTTCACGGGCCAGCCTAGCCACCCATGACCATGTCACTTTTGATAGGTCCTGATAACTGCACTGAGTTTCTTTCAGTTGCATCTCGTTTTAAATGCTTGTTAAACCACAGTAGTGTAATACCTTTTGACTTGAAGGAGTTACTTTGTGTTGCTCATTGTTTGGCCAAGCAATATACATGTACGTGCATTTATTAGCATCAGCAGCAGGTTGCCTGGTGTAGAGAGACCAGTGATTAGGTTTCCTTGGGGGAACATAAACATCTCGGTCTGTAGTGTTCTTCATGCGTCTTGGCTCAAAAACAGCCCCAGTTGGTAAGTAGATAACCGCAGAGTACTGATTTTAAGTCCATTGTTCCTTCAGCATGCGGTACGGTGGTGTAGTGGTTAGCACAGTCGCCTTGGACCTCCAGGGTTCGATTCCTGGCCAGGTTTGGTTCCCGTCTCTGTATGTATGGAGCTTGCATGTTCTCCCTCTAGTTCTCATGTTTCCTCTGGTTTCTCCCAAAGACATACAGATTAGGTTAATTGGCATTCCCATCCTGCGTGTAGTGTTTTTGAGTGTGCCCTGTGATGGATTGACGCCCTTGTGCCCTAAGTCTCCTGGGACAGTCTCCAGACCCCCGTGACACTAAATATTCGATAAAGCAGTGGTGTCGTGTATAAATTGATGAGGAGGGACTCATTCACTTCCCCTCTCATTCTCTGTTGCTGTGGCCCAGTGTTCATCTTCTGTCACTCAGAGCCACTCACCTTCCAGGGCACCTGAACCTGGGGGTAGATCTCTTTATTTGTCTCTTGGGGGAGGGTTTAGAAGGGATGGTGAATGAAGGTTATCTGTTGGTAGTGACTCAGGAGTCGCTTCATCAGGGCAGTAGTGGATCTCTTTGAGTACAGAGAGAATGCTTACTGCTCCCTATTCTTCTTCATGACACAAAATAATGCCCCTCTGGGAATAGATGCACTAGCACACTCAAGACCCTCAACTAAGTTACATGCCTTTCCCCCAGTGGAACTGGAAGTAGTGATATGCAGAAATAATCTTCTACCAACAGCTATAGAAGCGTCCCCTTCTCAGGGACCTTTTGTCACACTCAGGGAAGAGGTGGTTCACCCACGTCCTGATCTGTGGAGTTTGCATGCTTACCTCTTGGCAGATCCAACCTAATAGCTAAGGGTTTTACTTCAAGTGTGGAAAGAGTTTGTTTCATCTTATGATTTATTGTTAGGGCTTGAAGCCCTTTGTGGTCCTCAATATAAGTTGACTGAGTCAATAGAGAGAATTGAGTCAGTTGAATATGGGACTTCTTCTCTCTCTAGCATCTGCTAGATAAGCGAAGTGTATGGACCATTAACAAGTGTGCTGATCAACACTGAGAGCAGAATCCAATCCACAAAACCGTTATAGACAATTCTGTCTCGATAATGTTTAGTGTTTGTGGACTGACTAGTGAAGCGTAAGTAATCTCCATGCCTTATCTGTGCATGGGTTGAATCCTATGTACAATTATGTAAGGTCGTCTCCACTGCGTATAGCTCTATGGTCTTCGAGCATCAATTTTCTTCCCTTTGCATCTGAGGAGCAGGGGAGGTTGCATAATTTGTGTCCATTATGTGCACTACAGGTCTACATGAACTACACTAAGAGGATGCGTGTATCTGACCAACTGTTTGTCTGTTTTGCCAGTCCAGTGAAGGGTAAGGCCCTGTCCAAATGACGTCTTTCTCACTGGATCATGGAGGCTGGGGTCTCATGGCCACAGAGTGTGAAGGCACATTCAACCAGTTCTATGGCAACATCATGTGTGTTGTTCAAAGGTATGTCTGTGGGTAATATCTGTGCAGCAGATCTTCAGTGCACACTTTTGTCCGGTTTTACCATCTTAATATAACGCCCCCTCAGTTGCTCATTCGGTCCTCTCTGTGGGGTCAATGAGCACTAGAGTAGGTATCAGAGTTCTTGTTCATGAGTTTGATGGCTGTGTTGAATACAATATATGTTGAATTGACTGAAATGGAACAAATGGCTATAACTATAACCTCTGTTCCCTGGTTTATATGTATAGGTGGAGCTGCACCTATGGCACCACTGGTTTCCCTGCTTTTATGACATGATTAAAGGGTGAGACATTCAATTAAACATGTATTTGTGGGAAAGGGTAGCTCAGTGGTTATGGCATTAGCCTAATGACTGGAGGGATGCATGTTCAAACCCCACCATTTACATTTGGCAGACCCTCTTTTTCAGAGCAACTCAACGGAAGTGCTTTAAAGTTTCTGTCATTGGATAGATCCTTACACTTTTTACTAGGTTACTAAAGAAGTGTGTGTGTCAAGGGAAGGGGTGGTTCTTTGCTGCTGTTGTGCCCTTGAGCAAGGCCCTTAACCCTCAGATGCATAATGAGAGAGAAATATAATGCTCTAGATAAGGGACTTTCAAAAACCAGTAGTGTCGCAGCATCCGTAATATTCCCAAATTAACATTGCCAGAATGTTTTACAACCAAAAAGTCTCGCTGTTTGATGCCTTGTGGACCAAAATTCATCCTTAATGAGACCCATAATGAGATCCCTGTGTGCTCCCAGTATTTTTATATTTTATTTCTTTTTTATACAGTATATTACCTTTACTAGTTTGGTAATTGCTCCTTAGAAGGAACCAGCTTTTTTAAACTAAATTTTTCACTTGAATTTTCACAGACGACACAGTGGTGCAGTGGTTAGCACTGTCGGCTTGTGCCGCCAAGTTTGAATCCGAGTTCGACCCCCGGCCTGGCTCAATTCCCCATGGATCTCACCGTGCTTGGTCGGTTTCCTCCGGGCACTCCGGTTTCCTCCCAAAGACATGTAGCCTGACCTACATGTCTTTGGGAGGAAACCGGAGGCGTTCCCAAATTGGCCGAAGTGTGAATGAGTGAGCGGTTGTTAAAAGCGCTATACAAATTGCGCTTTTTGCTCAATTGAATTATTTTAAAATGCTCTCTGACGTCAGTAATGTACAGTAGATGCCCTAAACTGACATAGCGCAGGAAAGGTATAGCGTCGTGAACCACTGCGTCTGAATATATTTAGCCTAGGAGTATGTAAAGTGTATTTACGGTATATCCATGGGATGTTCAGGCTTTCAGAATACATTCATTTTTATCTGCACTGCAGGGTTTTTAGTCTTCACTTTATATTCACTGAAAAGCACCATCATTAAGTGGAGATGACCCCACACTGCTGCTGTGTCATTTAAATCAAATCTTTCTCTGCTTATTTATAACCATCTCCATTACCAGTATACACACTTGCATTTAAACACTTGGAGGTGACACACACACACACACACACACACACACACACACACACACACACACACACACACACACAAATTGTTGCACTCCGTAGTCCTTCCACCCACACACACACACACACACACACACACACACACACACACACACACACACACACACACACACACACACACACACACACACACACACACACACACACACACAGGTGATCTAGGTGAGATATGTCAGGATAGTGAAAACCCTGTCAGAAGCTGTCATAGTCCAGATCCAACCAGGCTTGAGACAACAGCCAGCAGAGAGAGGAAGCAGGAGTGTGAACCGAAGAGGCTTGTCCAGATGCTCATTACTGTAAGACGGTAAAAGAATATCCAATCGCCTGTGTCAGGCTCTGTCACTTACTACTGATTGTTCACAATGCCAAGCGCAAAGTGTGCCATCGTAGTAAAAACAAAGCATGGAGGAATTCTGAAACTATATGGGGGAAAATGACGGCGGTAAATTAGGCAATGAAACTTCTAGGTGCTGTACCTCCCAGTGATGTGAGCGCACTACTAAAGAAATATCTATTATGGATGGGGGAAAAAATAGATTCAGTTATGAATCGCGATTCTTTTATGTGGCGATCTCACGTATCGGTAACAGTTAATTATTACTGTATTACTAATTAGTGAGTCTTTCATTAATTGTATCTCATATTCATATTGTTTTCTTGTTCGTGTTATCCAGCTCTGCCTTTTACAAAGTCAAGTCTTCGATAAGAATAAAAAATTCAAGTTAAAATAATAATAATAATAATAATCTGTGATCAGGGATCAGTTTAATGCTTGGTGAAGTTGCACTGTAAATAAACGGCCAGTAGAAATCATAGCCACGTTTAGCAGTGACAGTAAGAGTATTTTCATACACGACCACATGATGATGAAAACTCATACGACAGCTGTGTGTGCATAAGAAAACCATTTGGTAGTGAAACTCATTAGAAAAGAGTGATGGAGAAAGGTCATGTGATCTGAAGACTGCTGTTAGTATTTCAGTGTGATGTGAGCGTCAGGGCAAGAAGCGAAGCAGGTGAAGCGATGCATTCATCATTCATAGTACCACAGTGTTATGATCTGGGGTGGCTTGAGTTACTCAGGTCTGGACTCATCAACATTATGTGGCAATAAAATGAAGTCAGCTGACGACCTGAATGTACTGAACGACAGGATTATCACATCTACTGTATTGAGTTTTTTCCCCAGATGGATTCAGAATGGGAGCATCTTCCCACAAGAACGAGACACCACATTGCACAGCTTCAGGTGTCTAATCCACATCAGTATTGGCATCAAACCCCATTTCCCAGAGCGCAGTATAGCCTACAAACCAGCATTGCAATATCCTTATTGTTTTAGCTCACCTGTGCACACCTGTCCCCCATTTCTGTCACACACATCAAACAAGGACTCTCACACCACATTCACACTGTGTGCAGTATTTGCTCTACGTCTAGTTACCAGTCTGTATGTACCAAGCCTTGATATCGGTCCTGTTAATGCTATTTGCTGATCGCCTGACCGTTGCCTGCGTCCTGTTTACGACTCCGCTTTACGTATTTCCAACGTTAATAAAGCTCTGCTGAAATGCCATGTGTTGTCCAGAGAATTTATTCTGCCTATCACAGCTTATTGTCTCACATGTGGTTGCCATGGCAACAGCAACAGGAACTACAGGAAAGGCTTTACCAACAAGGGTTGCACAGTTTTGTTAAAAACAAAAGGCTACAGCATTTGGACAAAACCATTTTTTATTTTAATTCAACCAACAATGTTTTTAATTTGGCATCAGCTGCTGTAATAATAATAATAATAATAATAATAATAATTTAATAGTTCATTAGATACTTTAATATTAAGAATCAGAATGTCAAACGTCTCAAAATATCAAATGATGTAATACAATTAAAGTTTTATTTGAATTGCTAAATTTAACATATTTTTTAAAGCCTACAAAAATGGGGGATTTAGGCACACTTGATTCATTTAGACTTGTCCTGTGTCCCAGATGGTATGTGATATGATTACATCGCAGACAATATTCAGACAGTATTACATGTGTGCTCGTGCATCCCCCACCTCCCTAATAAGCCCCATTCTCATCCACAGCTAGAGACAAAAAGCAGATCATCCTGTACTGTATATGAGCAGGAAAGGAAGAGGAAAAGGTGGAATTAGTAATAAGGCAGGGGGAAAGGAAATACTATAGATGGCCTACTTAACGTGAATGGAACTGCTTTTTTATTAATTAATTTTTTTTTAGCAAATATGGTTTGTTCCATTTCCTAATACAGTGCATTTTGATGAACATGTTAAACACCATGAACATGATCGGGCGGGCCCGGGTTTCTGCCTCAGGGTCTGTGTGCATGTTGCTTGGTGGGTTCCAGGTACTCCAGTGTCCTCCCACAGTCCAGTGACATGCAGGTTAGGCTAATTGGCGTTCCCAAGTTACCTATAGTGTGTGTGTAATGAACGTGTGAGTGTGTGAGTGTGTGTGCCCTGCAATCCATCCAGAGTGTACCCAGCCTCGTTCTGTAAATCGCCTGCGATAGGCTCCAGGCCCCCCATGACCCCGTAGCCGATGAGTGAGTGAACTTGATTGGGATAAAGCAGCTACTAATGATCATTAACTAAATACTGTGTATTAAGGAGCATGGCTTTTTTGTGTGCTGCTTGCTTAATATCTGACCTCTTACAAGAAATTGGACATGGCTACACTTGCAACTTGTTTTGTTGGTCCTAACCAAATAAGATCCAGACAAATGTGCTCATGCAAATAGATTTTTCTGTAAATTTAAAATGTATTTTCATATCTAGAAAATACACAGCTAGCCTTTTGGCAATATTTTTCATGCCTATGACGTAAATGAGGTGGTAGATACCAGAAGCCCTAAGCCTTCATACTGACCAGATTGCTTGTTCAGTTTCACTTTTAAATGGCTTCAGGATGAAGTGTAGCTTGTCAACAGCCCCATCCTTAGCCTCATTAGACAGCTCATCAGCATTTTATTGCTTCATGTATTATTCATGCAGACCTGTGTATCTCTTCAGTTCCAACATTGCTCAGGATTGATTTTAAGTTCTCACTCCACAAATGAGACCAGTGACGGTTTATTGTGTCGCCCAGTTCGAATTCTAATACATTGACCGGCCACAGTAAATAAAGCAGGAGTCTCATTAAACAGGAGCGAGGCTGGGCCTCAGGTATTCGGGAGACAGTGCACATTTTCAATTGACCTGCAGGATTCAGCCTGCATGCCTGATAATTTACTAAGAATGGCTTTAACCCACAATGTTAACCATTAACAATGGCACTTTTTCTTACCTTAATGTGGACAGTTCCCGGCGTTCTCTTTCCAATCAAGCACCAGCTGCCAAACAGGGATCATGACGGCTCTCACATGCTTCATCTGAGCCCTCCAATGATTGTCTAGTGTCACTGTGATTGATATGAAAGAGCATGCAGCCATGCAATTTCAGTGATCTGCACTTTTGCTATTAAATCTCTTGCCCTATTGATGGGAGATTCAGGGTTCAAATTCTGGGCATCCTTGGGAGGGAGTTAGAGGAGCAAAATCAGTCATGTTCTCTGGGTGAGAGGGGCATGCTCCCACGTTTCTGTGACTCACAGTGACCCAGGCAAAATACATTCTATGGGATTTCTGTAGGAAAAACTATTGGAAATCCTATAGAAGTTTAGTACCAAAGTTCTCTGGAAAAAAAACGTTTGATGGATGCCCTTTCTGATGCTCCAACACAATCGTCTCCACAGGTACTAAGCATGCACTGGTTTGATAACCACTAGCCCACCAGGGACCTTAGAGCCACCTGTCCCAACCCTCAGCATGAAATAAGGATGATTTTTTTTTTTGCTGGTTTGCAATAATTTGTCTTCACAATCTCCAAATTTCAAAATCTATCAATCAGGGCAAAGTTCTTCTGAACCTTTGTCAGAAGTCATATGATAATGATAAGCAAAAAGTAAACAACACAGCATGAAAGGAATTGAACGGGTGTAAAAAAAAAAAAAAAAAGCTTACTCAAACAAAGACATGGCCGCAGGCTTTCCGCCAATTAATCTAACCACGTCTTTAGGCAGTTCTCAGGAGACACCAGTGGAGAAATAAAGAGAATGAGGCATCCATCAAAGGAAATGATTTTTAAATGATTGTCAAGGACAAGGAGAGCTCATGTGTAACTTCTATTTAAAAGTAGTTCAAAATCAAAATGACCAAAAGAAGATCACCCCTCATTCCATCAAACAGGTACTATGTCTTAGAACAGCTCATGTGAGGAAACTCTGCCCTCTAGCAGCATTTCTTATAAAATCAATCAATCAATCAATCAATCAATCAATCAATCAATCAATCAATCAATCAATCAATAAACAAAATGGCTTTTCAAAGGTTTATAAAGTAAGTAAGTATAAGTAAGCTAGTACAATTTAAACTGAAATAATAGAACTTGTACTGCAATTTACATCTCAAGTATTAGATAGATAGACAGATAGATAGATAAATAAATAGATACTTTCTTGATTGAGAAGGAAATTCCAGATTCCATTAATTAGATTCCAATACCAAACTAGACTGTGGTGCAGAAAGCTCAGTTGCTCAGCATGTTCTCCAATGAGATGGCTTCTTTTCCTCTCAGAAATTGCATGACGCTGGTCGACTCCTATTTATCATTCCAAAGCTGAGGCTTCTGGGCCTGAACGACTCATTCTGCAGCCGGATTCTTGACTTCCTGACTGGGAGACCTCAGTCAGTCCAGGTCAGGAGCAAGATCTCCATCCCTGCCAAAGCAAGAACTTTGGGGTGTGGAGCTAATAACAGGTGTAGGGATAGCTCAGCGGTTAAGGCCAGGTCTCAGGTTCAAATCCCAGCATCACCAAGTTGCCACTGTTGGGCCCTTGAGCAACCGTCAACTCCGCCGATGTATAGTTGAATAAAAATGTCACTCTGGGTAACGGCGTCTGCCAAATACTGTAAGTGTAATGAAACTCTGAACATAGGAAACTACAGAGATGGACTTCAGGAGAGCACAGAATAAGCAGTTTCAGCTGAACATTGCTGCATCCTCTCTGGAGAATGTTGTTCATATTGTGGAGAACCTCAACCGTCCCTGAACACCAGCTCTATAACAAAGAAAGGTCTGAGAAAAGCATATCTCCTGACCTCTCACACATCCTCAAGGCATTCTATAGTGTCTACTATAGAGAGCATCTGATTTGGAAATTGCACCACATTGGATTGTAAGACACTGAGTGGCAAAGAGTGCATTCTATGAAAGGACCATCAAGTTCTGTCTTATCATAGATATTTACGCAACTCAACACATCATGCAAAGCCATCAGCATTGTGAATAGCCAAGTACCCCACAAATTCTGGCACCAGGATACCAGAGCGTTTGGTCCCTTAAGGTCAGATTGTGTAATAGTTTCCTCACCCAAGCTAATTAGACTCTTCAATAGCCAGAGGTAGGACAGACACCAACAAACACACATACACACACAAATTCTAATCAACAACCAAGCTTAGAAGATTGATTGTAATATCATTTTTCACTCTGTTGTCTCTAATACTGTGTTCTGGTGAGCAAGTCACTGTTCTTTTTCTATGCCTATTGTTTTGGGGTTTGTTTTTCTAGTTAATTGGAATTTTTTCTCTGTCTGCACCTGTGTTGTAGTCTCATTGAGTCTTGTGTTCTGTAATGGAGCAGGATGGTCCCAGAGGAGGGATTTGTTTCACTGTGTTTTACTTTACCAGCTGTATACGGTTGAAATGACAGTAAAAGCCACTTGACTTGACTTGACTTGATGTACCGGTGAGCAGGGTGATGGGAAATGGGAGGGGTGTGACCCCCTGCTGGGAAGATAATTCACACCTCGCCACAATAACATTGGTACAGAAATAAAACGGCTCGCATAACCAAAGCTTTATGGGTAGTAAAACACTGTGTACAATAAACACAGCAGTGGAGTTATAACATTTAAACCTATAAGGTTAGGTAAAATAAAAGGAAATGGATAAAAGGAAATGGCGAAGTATCACAAGTGTCTACTTTCCTATCAGCCATTAAGCAGTTCTGTGGAGTGTGATATTAAAAAGAAACCAAATCTGGCCTCTGAGTGGGACAGTTGTAAAGTAAAAGTAAGTAAAGCCTTTATTTTGTCACATATACATTACAGCACATTGAAATTCCTTCTTCGCATATCCCAGCGTAACTGGGGTCAGAGCGCAGGGTTAGCCATGGTACAGCGCCCCTGGAGCAGTTAGGGTTAAGGGCCTTGCTCAAGGGCCCAACAATGGCAACCTGGCTGAGATGGGAATCGAACCACCGATCTTCCGATCAGTGTTGTAAAAGTAGTCCGGAGATCGCGAGGTTGATTCCCGGGTGATGCTATAACCTCTCGCAGCCAGAGGCCTAGAGAGAGCTGATTGGCCGAGCTCTCTCAGAGGGGAGGGATGAGAGGTACTTAGTGCTCCCACATTAATCACGGCTCTACAGCCAATCAGGGGCGTCTGCGAGCTCATGCAAGCGAACTGATACACACCTCCACACCACAATACACATCTCCTTGCCTGGGCCGGGTCATACACCTCTGTTGATCACATATCCACATGGGCTATTACTGGTATTCACTTTAAGCTCCTAAATCCCCAGTCTTACTCTGCCCCTGTTTCTTGATCCCTCCATACCAGCTCCTGTCTTGCACTTTTAAGAAATGACTGCAGGTTAGACACAGTGGGGGATGCGCCATCATGACTAGATTTAATCCAGTTAAATACAGATTTAATCAGAGTGCTGTACCAGGAAGTAATTGTGTAACACGATTCACTTGGTAAACCACGGCGTCTGCAGCAATCCTGGCTGAATTCCGTCCGTGACGAGGTGATCAGCTGAGAGGTGCAAACTGAGCTAAGCGAATACTGAGGATCACTTGTGACTAGTGGACATTTCCAGTTGAATAAACGTCACCAGTTATGATGAGAAATCTGAGATGCTCATCCTGATGACAGACTGAGAAGCTTCACTAAAAAAGCCATCACCTCACGCCAACTTAGATCATGAACACTCATCATTCTAAGTGCAGCATTCAATACATGTCTGGAATGGGTCCAGTGCCAGAATGTGTACAGGGTTTGACAAATCACTAGCTTTCCCACCCTGGAATGAAAATATAACTTCCAGGTACAACCAGTAAAATTAAAATAAGACTTTTTTATTGACTTTTGCAAAGACAAAAGATTGAATTTAATTTAAGACTGAAAACATGTAAACAGGTATACGGAATGACTGATGAAACCGGTCCATATGTATTTGGACAGTGACTGTTTTTTAAATGATGCCTCTTAAAACTAATGGAAGGACCTATTAATGATGGGAATACAGTTTGTAGAAAAAGGTTAAATCTAAAATAAACTGATTAGTATGTAATTTATACATACATACGTGCAATTTTTTGTTATGTGTTGATTATTAAATTCAACACATAACTGTTCATAACATCACTTTTATTCACATTATTCAACATTTTGTTTTCACTTATGGTGCAAGTTAAACTTCAGGCAGATATCGAAGTACTACAAATGTTTTACTAAATTTTGCCCGGCGTCCGATTTAAGACGCACCCACAGTTTGAAAAGTCACGAAACTTGTGGCACAAAACTGCTCATACCTTCACCACTACTGTACTTGACATTTCGATTTCATTCATGGCTCAGGTTTAACTTCCAGCAAATAGTGAAGGACTGGTAAAGCTGCAGTACATTCTGTCCAGCCAGTTTTGTGTGATGGTGTGACATACAGACATACGGACAGAAAATTGTCCGAGACCGGTTTCAGGTCCTCCAAAGTATGGAATGCTATGAAAAGTGAGTTCTGACCAACGTACAGACAAAACCTTTGCTTTGTCTATATAGATGAAGCAATATACAGTAGATGTGAGTTCTGTGAGATCCGTTTCCATGTTATTTCATGACAACTTTAGAATAAAAGGTGCCACAGCGAAGCAAAGGCAGAGCAGCTCAAGGGAGGAAACTCAGCATATGGTGATGTCCATGGGCTCCCGACTTCACCGATAGAAATAGAAAAGATTTGCTAATAGTGTTAAAATATATATATAATTAAGTTAGTTTGTCCAGTAGCTTCTGAGGCTGTAAAAATCAGTGGATTTTGAAAGAAAAAAATCTATATTTTCTGAAGAATTAATGTAATATTTTTTGTTAAAATCCTTGAACTAAACTTGAACGTCTACACTCCTTCAGTCACATTTTCCCACTCCATTGTGGCGGTGTATAGAGCATATAATATACTGGCGTCAATTAAGGACCTGAATATTTGCTGGAAAAAAAATAAGGATGACAGCCTAAATAATATTTAATAATATTATAACATAAATAATATTTTTTCTCGGTGATGCAAGGTCAGAATATCATACCAGATATCAAGCTCAAACCTTTTTTTTTTGTTGTTTTCCTGACTTTCCTGTATATAGAAAGCAGAGTAGGGTTCAATCGCCTTAGTCAATAATGAAAGTAATAGTAATAAGTCATATCATTATGTAAATAATATTTTTAAACCAGGTTTACACTGCAGATTTTGCTGCATTCATAATTTTTTTAATGATTCTTAAAATTATTACATTTTTTATTCATTGTTGTGTAAACCAAGGCAGCCTGGTAGTCTCGCCCCACCATGGTCAAGGGTTCAGGTTCCGCCTCTGAGCTATTGTATGTGCAGGTGGTTTGCGTGTTCTCCCTGTGATGGGCGGGTTTCCTCCCACAATTGAAAGACATTTTGCCTTTGGGATAGGCACCAGAAATGGGGGAAAAAACAAAAGTAAAAAATTTATGATATGTATGAATGTATGATATGCTTTAACAATATATTATATTGTATATTATACAGCGGTGGCCAAAACTATTAAGACTATACCATACCACATATACCATGTATTATACAATAGTTAGTTCTGGCCAAGCATTCCGATTAGAAGAAAGTGGTGATATTGAGCACAACGGCACTGGGATGAGGATATAATGATGCATCACTCCATGTCAATGTTGTTCTAACAATCATTAATTACAATAATGAATTAAAGTAGTTTAAAAAAGCACTTTCAATAAGAAAACACACCTACGTGTAGGTCACCCCTATGACAGAATTACAACTGTGCTGATATTCAGTACAACAGCACTCTGTCTCATGTGATATTGCTTAATCATAGTTCTCCCAGTGCACAAATCATATGATGTCACTAATGAGTCCGGGCCTAATGAGAGTCAGCTGTTTTCGTTCATGGATGGAGTAAATACGCGGCAGGACGTCTACTTTCTTAAAGCAGGGTACCTGCAGCACCTCTGCATGAAAATGGCTAAAACTCAGGAAGTCTCAATTGAATTGTGAACTTGTGTGGCAAATTTTCAGGAAGCAATCAAGCAGACATGACTTGAGCAAGTGACACCAGAGCAACGCAGACATCTTTTCGACTCTATGCCCAGCCGGATCCAGCAGGTTTTTGAAGATTCAAGTTTTTTAGGATTCAAAGAACTTTATTAATCCCTGAGGGAAATCGCTTTGCCTTGTTACAGTTGCTCAGTGTTCGAAATAAAGAATGGAAGAAAGGAGCCACATCAATGCTTTTACAATTACAGGAAAATCCAAGAAAAAAAAGAGAAAGAAAAAAAAACGATAAAAGTGAGGATCAGAGTTTACAGCGTTGTTATAGAGCGAAGTGGAAATGAATGATAAATAATGTGTATGATAGTAACCAGGGGTTGAGTGTGTGAAATAATTGTAAGTTCTCAGTGTATTAAGTGCAATAAATATACAGTGAATGTTACACATAGGTTTTTTTTTTTTTAAGATGAATTAGGAGAAGAAGGATTATTGATTGATGTGTCCATCGCACCTTGATTCGCTGACCGTCTCGGACCCGATTCAGGAGACAGGGACGAACACACATGCATAATGTGTAATGCATCTAAATTTGCCTGTTTATTAACAGTAAAGAAAACATATTAAAGCTTTTGGACAGGTGCCTTATGTCATGTACTAATTATGGATATACAAAGAATAAGGAATTTCATGTGCAGTTAGGTATATGTGATGACGAATAAAGGCTGAACTTCCTTTCTTAATCTTACATGAGAAGTATCAGTCATTAATATGTAAGTCATAAAGAAACCCGGAGACAAACGGACAGACAGACGGTAGGAAATACTGTACATGGAATACGACAGGAAGTGTTACCATAAGGAATCATGTTGTTTTAAGGGCATAGAGACAAGGGAAAGACCACATCATATTACAAAAAGTCATAATATACGGGGAAAAGCACTTTCAGTTTTTACAGAGATGAATTGTACAGTTTCATGGCCACTGGATGAAAGGATGTCTTATGGTGCTCAGTAGACCTCTCGGTCCCCGCCTGAACATGCTCCTCTGATCGGCCAGCGCGCTGTGTAGTGGTGAGAAGGATTGTTCAGGATTGAGTGGAATTTAGACAGCACTCTCCTCTCGGACACGACACGGACAGGGTTGAGCCCAATGTCCAGGCCAAGCCGGGCCTCCTGATTCATCTGTCCAGTCTGTTTTACTTCTACAGCCCCAAGAAGACTGTTTACTTGTTCCTTGAAGAGGATTGTTGTATAGCAGTTTCATTGCATAAGATATCAAAATATCTTGAAGGTCATTATTTACAGAAAAAAAAGAGTAAAAGCATGGCATTATTTCACATTGACAAATATTTGGGGAAACGTGTGAACTTTTTTTTTTTTTTTTAAGAATGGCGTTACAATTCTATTCATATGTACGACTTTAAACAGGTTTCTACTACATAATTCAGGTCATGGAAATGAGTCAATAATTATTTGGTGTTCATCCATAATATTACTCTCACTCACTCACTCACTCACTCACTCACTCACTCACTCACTCACTCACTCACTCACTCACTCACTTATTGTCTATACCGCTTTATCCTGTATTCAGGGTCACTGGGGGGCCTGGAGTGTATCCCAGGAGGTTTAGGGCAGGAGATGGGGTACAACCTGGACTGGGTGCCAATCCATTGCAAGGCACACACACACACACATACACTCATTCACGCACTACAAACAATTTGGAAACGCCAATTAGCCTAATCTGCATGTCTTTGGACTGTGGGAGGAAACCGGAGTATAAGGAGGAAACCCCCAAAGCACGGGAAGATGATAATAATAATAATAATAATAATAATAATAATACAATGGGTTAACAGCAACTGGAATAACTTTAGGGGTAATATATGGAGTCAGTCCACACTAAATCAACAGGAAAGGTGGCTTTATTATTTTAGTCACGCCTTTCTTTAATTTGAGGACAAAGAAACTTTCCATTAAGACTCTTTTTAAGAAGGTTACATTTATACGTATTACTGCAACAGGAATATTAATACTGCGTTTAAATAATTTGACGTTTCATACTATGTCATGCATTCTTAATTTTCTGTCCTTCAGATAACAATTTTAGATTTTTTTTTCTTTTTTCCCCGGCTCCGTGTCCCACTGTGCACCTTCATGTTGAGTTTGGTTCAGACGTTGGCACAGGCAGCGTTCCCTCCCGTTGTGCTCAGGTGCTCAAGTGTGAGTGGCAGGGGATAAGGTCGCGGGTAAAATAAACACACGCATACACCGCAAAGCCTCCCCAAGGATGAACTTTCCCTCTAGGATGGATGAATTTACCTCCTGCCCCAGCCTGATAGCTCAGACGGGGCTGTGTTTAAAGCGGCTCGCTTGGGTGCCCTGGCATATGACATACACACGATGCTCAGCTTGAGCTGCCAAGCAAATCTTCCATTCACTCACACAGACACAAACACATAAACACACAAGCACATACACACACACACACACACACACACACACACACACACACACACACACACACACACACACACACACACACCCCTGAACCTGTTACATTTTTTGTTGCCCTTATTTGCATACGAAACAAACAGGAAATTGTGTTCATTTGTATGCAAATGTCTGTGTCCCTAAGGCAGCGCTTTGGAATTAAAAGTTTTACCATCGTATTCATTCTAAATTACACTGTGGAACTGACATGGGCCCGTGATGGTGAGGACAACTGCTGAGTATGGGGTGAGGGAGTGCCCGGGGGACGCCCCACCTCAATACCTTAAACAGCAACATCACACCGTGACCGTTTCCGTTCCGGTGCTTCAGATTAGGGAGGCTGTGACGAGTCAATGTAAGGATTGTGTTGCTCACATAGAGGCTTAGAATTTGTGAATTTATATTTCTCTTAATTAAAAGTAAAAAGGCATTCTAATGCATTAGCTCATTTTAGCCCAAACTGCTAGGTAGGTTTTTTAAACATTTCAAAACAAACATAATGATTTCACGTCTCACAAAATATCAGAATTTTGCGTTAGCTTGAGCGTGTGAAAAAGAATTTATCCAGAGATGCCTTTCAAAGCAGTACACTGACGATGCATCGTAGGTGGTGGATTTTTGCCCCAAACGAGATAAATCCATTCCACCAGTTTTAAGAGGGTTTTTTTTTTCTTCAGATGACTTTGTGTAGCTGCATTATTTGCCATAATGCTATAACTCCACCTTCCAGTTTTGTAAATATTCAAATGTAGCATTAGTAATAGTGTTGGCAGAGTTTTAATTTAAAAGAATTGAGCAAACTCATGCTTTGAGTGTGTCTTTGTAGTAAATCCCTGGCAGGAACTTGGAAGAAGGGACCAAAAAAAACGTGTGGCTTTGTTGCAAAAAAAAAAAAAAACTTTTTAAATACAAATATCATTGGAGATTATGAGAAATGTACAAAAACAAAAAGAACAAAAACCCCTCTACCATTTTAGGTTTCACGTCAGTAGTTGATCACAGAGCCTTATCATGGACAGCTACATCCTGTATCCATCCTTTTCTTAACTTCAACATTCTCCAAAATTCCACCGAATTAATTGATTAATTAATACAGAAAGTTTACTTGTGACAGACAGAATCGATGCAGGGCTTTTTAAAAAATTATTTTGCTTTGAAATTATGGTTCCACAAATCATGAAAGTTCATAGCTTATAAAATAGGGGAAACCACTTTGTGTGCAACATTTTAAAGAAGGCCATATGTCCATGAATGACAATCCCGTCTGAGGTGGTTTGGATCTGACTGCACCCACTGGAGTCCGACTTACTGTAGTGACTTATTAGCTAATTATTGCCACATCTCTTATACAAGCCCTAATCTCAGTCCAGTACATTTCCTGCAATGTTTGGGAGATTAAAGGAGTTCCTGGAAGGCTAGAGTTTCAGATGTGAAACAGACCATGGCTCCAGCATATTAAGAAACTTTCTACCATGATGGTGTCCAACCACTAGTGAAACACTACAATAAGTGCATTAGTGTATCAGGGGATTATATAAAGAAATAAAGCGAGTTTTACTTTCATGACTGTATTTTGCACAATCAAAAGTCCTGCTTTGACCTGAACACCCATCTTGTAAACAACAGCGTAGAACTCGGTGTGCGGAAAGGTGGGTGGAAGGGAAGACGGGAATCAGATGAACTTTGACAGAGCTCAAGGGCTCGCTTTATTTTCCCTGCTAGAGCTTTTCACTATGCTTTTTTTACACTAAGTGAAAGGAAAAAAAAGAAAGAAAAATCTGTCTCACTATTTCCGAGCTTATGCTCAAATTTATTGCACTGTCCAAGCTCTCGCTCCCGCAAATATGGGTGCAATGTTAGCTCTGTCCATGCCTCTTGCTGGTTCCTCTAAAAAAAAAATCACTAATAAATAATCCCACTGTGATCACACACAGCATGTGAGAATCATCACGTTATCTGCCAGATCAGCCCGGCTTTTATTTCTGTAGAAGCCTAAAGGAAACCTAATGCTACCACAACCATGTTGGAAGCATGCTACCACAACCATGTTGGAAGTATGGTTGTGGTAGCATTATGTTTTGGTCATCAGGCTCTTGATAATATGTGCAGCAGTTCACTCTGGATGAGGGCGTCTGCCAAATGCAATGAGTGGGGCAAATGCAAGTTTAGCGGGTCAATTTTGGCTCGTTAAGATTAATGATGAAATAACGTTTATTGCCATTTAGTACATGACATTTCATGTTTCTTCTCGTGTTTAAAAAAAAAAAAAAGAATTCTCTTGTAATTGAAATGAACCATTGCTACTGGAAACAGGGAATATTAATTATATTAACCCTAGAGGAAGAAGTCAACACAAACAAATGCCTCATTCTAAAAGCCAATTAATCTTACATGATTAATCAACTATGACCTTATTGTTGCTGCAGCCTTGCTTCAGATATCGGCCAACAGTCTGATGCTTATAATCGGTTACGCTCTTCAATGTATCTTCATGTCAGTCATTCTACTGTGATTGATATTTCATGATACAGACAAGGACAAACAGTGAATGTCCATGAAGAGTTTTTGTAAAGGGTGAGTCATTGGGGAAAGGCGCTGAGGTTGTTGAAAAACTGTGGAACACTTACTGATTAATACAGAGGCAGGGCAACTGAAATGCGTACGCCTTTGCAGTCTACACACACACACACACACACACACACACACACACACACACACACACACACACACACACACTGCTGCAGAATATATGTATATGATAATTGTATAGTTATGAACTCATGGAACATAAATAAATCATTGATCTGTGCAGGCTAATTCACATTTTACTCACGCCAGCAATATACATCGATTCATCTTCCTATCAGCATGAACATCAGGCCAGATGAAAATGGAGTGTACAGTATGAGGTGTGTGGTTTGCTCCTGCCTTATACCAAATAGAAAATAAAGCAATAAAAAAAATACTATCTAATATATGAGCGTAATTTCAAGCTTTTTGGAAAATCTTTGAATCAGTAGAGGCGAAAAACAAACCAGTGTATGGTACTTTTTCCAACATAACATTTTTATGATTAAGCAATATCACATTAGAAGGAGTGCGGTTGCACTTAATATCAGCACAGCTGTGATGTGGTCGTAGGAGGCCGTGCTGATATTCACTACAGCAGTACAACCATGAGTATCTACACATGCACATCCTGCAGAGCTAGCGACTGACAGTTAGTGTAATTAACAGGAGTGAATAGAGTTTTAAATTCTTACTGGTACTACAGTATGTAGCCAAAAGGTGAGAAGAGGAAACTATGGAGGAGGTGGACAGTCCTGACAAACTTACAAGATTTACTTTTATTAATTCCATTTATGCCGCTTTAGAATATCAGCTATGTTAACTTTCAGGCTCCCAAATAGTGTTGAATGTAAAGCTAGTGCACTATGTGAGGTTAAAATCTCTCGTTCCACACACCAAGTAGTGCCCCTGATTAGGGGTTAGAGAGGAATTTGGGATTGTCTTAGAAACTAGTTAGCTTTGTAGCTCACCTTAGGTGTAAATAAAAAAAAAACCTCTCAGGCAATTCAGAACAGCTGAGAAGCAATTATTAAATAAACTTAAGGATTAAGTGTTGTTTAAAATGACATAAGTGATCAGATGTGTTTTCTTGTTGAAAGTGTGTACACGGCTGGTTTTGAATGTGGGGTTTGGCACGTAGCTACTCTCTCCTCCGTATTACAGATGGTGTAATTAATGATTGTAGAACACCAGGGGGCGCCGAGTGATGCGTGCAGTTAAACATATCAGTGCAGTTACTGTTTCATTTAGATTACTAATTGTTGTATAATTCTAATGATATTTTATTATTTTTCATTTTCACAGACAAATTTTTGATTGTGATTTTGTAAGTCAAATAGAAAGCGGTGGCGGCAAATTAGATCAAGGAAAATGTGTTGAGTTTTGTCACATACAAAACTTTTTTAAATGACAAAAATAGTTCAGTTTACAGCATCATCAGCCTCCTCTACCAGTTTCACTTTTACCTCAGTAGATGATGACAGTTTGCTTTCGTAAGACGGATATGCACCGTAGAACGTCCGTTCATGCATCAGCCAACTGCATGTCCATCAGTCATCCCCTAAGGTTTGAAAAATTACAGTAACAGCAAATAGGACCAAAGTGAAGAAAACTGCTTTCCACACACAGGGTGTGTATCTTATGTCTCTTGTACATCCTCGATTTGTTGTAACGGTTGTTCTCTGCTGAATTTGGAAAACATTACCATAGGTGGCCCATGGATGCAAAACCAGTTCAATTAAAAGCAGAAGAAAGAATCACATGTCAACTGGGAAGTGAAACGGAAGGTAGTACTACAAACTGATTTCATCAATGTGCTTCCATTACAGCAAAAAAGTAAGTGAGCAAAATAGTTAAATGTCCAAAAATGGTACCGCATTTGCAATATATTGCATTTTAACTCTTAATATGTATTAATTGGTGACCTTGATGTGACTGTACTGTAGTTCTCCAACCATCTAGGAACTAGAAATTTGAATACACCTATTAGCCCAATTAGCCCAAAACAGACCCCGAGGCAGGAATCGAACCCCGACCCTGGAGGTAAAGGCAAAAGTGCTGACCACTACACCACCATATTGTCCTTGGTACAGTTCACTATTGTTAATATTTATGAGATTTTATATTTACAAAGTCTGGAACTCTAATATATGGGATTTAGATTTAGGGTTGATTTTTTTTTTCATAGAAAAACATGAAGAAAATGTATATTCACAGTATTACACAGAAAATAGGGGGGAAATTGTATGCTTTTGTTATGAAAAATAATTTTAGGTTAATTCATCATATCATATATCATATCATATATCATATAAATATTATTAATAATCATATACTTTCATATGATTTGCATATGATCTGCCTGCCAATAAAAGTCACAGACTCTAATATTTCATTTGATGGCTTTTCCAATAGCTTTGTTTACAGCACACAATGTGGTGTCCAGTATATCTGAAAACGAACAGAACCCCAGAACCACTCTTTTACAATCTGGAAGTCCTGCATTATTTGGTGCTGCTCCATCAGAGAATTAAACTCCACTGTGATAACCTGCTGATTCAGTACATTCAGGTGGTCAGCTGATGTTATTTTATTGTCACATAACGTTGCTGAGTCTAGACCTGAGTGACTGAAGGAACCCCAGATCATAACCCCGCCTCCAGAGGCTTATACAGTGGACACTATGCATGATGGGTGCATCGCCTCATGCGCTTCTCTTCTTACCCTGACATGCCCATCACTCCGGAATCTGGACCTTTCTCCATTGCTCCAATCTTTATGCTTCATGCATCTTTATGCAGAAAACTGAAGTCTTTATAAAGTGGTTTTCTTATGGACACATGACTGTTTAGTCCCAATCCTGTGAGTTCCCATAGCATTGTGTGTGTGTAGGAATGCTCTTATTTTCCTTATTAAATTATTTATTGATTACATTATGATGCAACCTTACCATCTGTTTAATGACCTCTGTTTTTTTTTTTTTTAAGTGAACACTTTTCTTCCACAAAGTTGATGGTTCAGCACTTTCCTTTCAGGTTTCAATAATGTGCTGGTCAGCTCTCAACTCAATTCTAATCATTTAATATCTCCTAGTTTTTTCATATTAGATTATATGATTTTAAATTAAATTAGATTAGATTAGATTAGACTAGATTAAATTGGAATAGATTCAACTGTATTGCTATTGTGCAAAGTACATGTATAGAGAAAATTTAAATGCAGTTTCATTTGCTTTGTCTTGATGCAGGCCAAGCAGTGTATCATTAACAGACACAGAATTCATACAGTATTTCAAATACTTACTAGTCTTCCACTGACGCTTCATATATTTCCAGCCATGGTCCTATTTACATCTTAACAGCTCTATAGGATAAATTACAATGATATACATTATGTCACATTTGGGGTGGCACCGTGGTGTAGTGGTTAGCACTGTCGCCTTGCACCTCCAGGGTCTGGGTTCGATTCCCGTCTCTGTGTGCATGGAGTTTGCATGTCCTCCCTGTACTTGATGGGTTTCTTCCTGGTACTCCAGTTTTCTCCCACAATCCAAAGACCTGAAGATTAGGCTAATTGGTGTTCCCAAATTGCCTGGAGTGTGTGTATGCCCTGCGATGGATTGGCGCCCTGTCCATGGTGTACCCCGCCTCATACCCTAAGTCTCATGGGATAGGCTCCAGGCTCCTGCAACCCTGAATACAGGATAGAGCGGTATAGAAGACGAACGAGTGAGAGTCACGTTTGGCTGCAGTCAGATTGAATACAGATCCTGTCTTGTCAGCAATTCTTAATCAGATTGACCCAGATTGTCCCATCAGGTTCTTCGTTCTGAACCACTCCAGCGTATGAACCACAATCCCACCATTCTTAAACTTCGTCCAAGCTTTTGTTAAGTGAGATTTCTTCTAGGATCGAATTGCATTTGGTGTCTTGTTATCCCTCAACTCTGAGGAACCGGTTTACTGGGTCCTACATATGGAAAGCACAACATGAGGCTACCACAGCCATGCTTCTTTGTGGGGACAGTTCATTCAGGGTAAAGAGCAATTTTGCCACTTAATGTAGTTGACCACAAGAAGAGTGAAATACGCTTTAGTCTTAACTCTAGATCTTGAGTCTATGCTAGGATTCCTAAACCCTAGACTGCCTATTTACACTGAGTCCATCCACCCACAGTGATTGTGGGCGAAGAAACCAGAGAATGTGGAGGAAACCCACTGGGTCCTACTGTACCATGCATTAGTGTTATTTTTCTCTTTTATTACAACCTATCAATTTTTTAGGATTGCTTGGAAATTACTAATTTATTGTTAGACTAAACTAAACTCGTGATTAAACTGAAATAACTACAAAAGTCAGGGCCCTGTGTGCTGAACAGTAGTGAAGATGTTGTTGTAATTGTTCCTTCAGCTGTTCCCGTTAGGGCTCGCCACACCAGATCACATATATTTGATTTGGCACAGGTTTTATGCCATATGTTCTTCTTGATGCAGCCCTCCCCTTCCCATTTTATTCAGGTTTGTGACCAGCAATGAGAGTGCACTGACTTGCGCACCCACAGGGCTCGGGTTCCTCAGCAGGGCATTGAACCGCAGGCTTCTGCAAGACATGTGGAGATCCTCCTACTTGAATTCTTGTATAGGGATTTTATAGTTTTCTGTTCAGAATGGGAACGAGAACCTAAGATGCATAATGGAACAATGTTTTGTTGCTTTTCTCTGAAATCAATCAGCAGGTTATTAAGGTATAGGATAGGATAGTCAAAAGGGAAAAACAAATTATAAGAGCAGAAAGCAATCAAAGCTGGGGTTGCGATGTTTCCAGACATTTTCTGTTTACATTTTTGTTGAGATTTAAATAATCTGACTTCATAGCCAGCACTATAGGAATCCATTTTTCGCAATTCTGTATACTGTACTCAATCCTCAGAAGTCTGAATTGTCCAATATTATTAGACGCTCCAGAACGAGTGCTGTTTTCTAACCACAGAAGGCCCCAAATATCAGCATGCAGCATGTTAGTATCTTAAGAAAAAACTGTGCTTAAAACAAATACTTAAGCTCAAACAAACCTATTGGATGTGTTATTACTTTTATTGTTCAGTTTGGCCCGGTGTGCATGGAGTTTGCATGTTCTCCCCCGTGCTTGGTGGGTTTCCTTCAGGTACTCTTGATTTCCTCCCACAGTCCAAAGACATGCAGATTAGACTAATTGTGCCCGTAGTGTGTGAATGAGTGTGTGTGTGTGTGTGTGTGTGTGTGTGTGTGTGTGTGTGTGCTGAATTGGCAGGGTGTACCCCGCCTCCTGCTCTAAGTATCCTGGGATCAGCTCCAGACCTGCTGTGACCCTGTATACGGTATCAAGCGGTGTAGACGATGAGTGAGTGAATTTCTTCACTTGATAATTTTCCCAAAGAGTGTCTAGAAGTTGCATGTGTGTACCAAAACCAGAAAAAAGGTTGTACATCAACACTAAGCTGATGCTTGTGCTTCCAAAAACACATGCTGGATGACGATGATCTTGCATGCGTAAAAACGCTCTATTGTAAAGTCCAAGCCTTTGTGAGAACCAGTAGAGAGTGAGAAGTTTAGGGCTTGTCAGTTGTGACAGAAAATGAAAGGATGTGGCAGACTGCCCAGCATGTTAGTTTCCTCCACTTCATTTTGCTTTCTCTCACATCCCTCCTGTCAAATGGGGGCAACAATTAGTGTTGAATGGTGCAGAATTGTACAGGGGCTCTCTACCATTTTCTATGCAAAAGCACCAGGGATACACTAATGAAACCCAAGATCTTTCAGGCTGACGAAGAGTGCACAAAACACAGAAGTCTTAGAAGATTCCTTGAGGACTTGGTCAAATACAAAGCTACGCTAGGAAGCAGCGGTACTATCTAGGCCTGAGTGACACGCTAACAATAACTCGCTCCACAGTCCCCGCAGCACCGCGGGCTGCACGGAATAATTTAACCGCCGGGGAACACGTAGGGAATAAAGAGCGCTGTGATTTAACTCTAATTGTGTCCAGACGCAGGTTGGCGCAAAAAGCAGGGCTGTTCCTGAAAGCTACAGTACAGTATAGTAGGTTTCCAGATCTCCATCAAAGGAATGTCTTCTATTTTTTTTCTTAAAAAAGCAAAAAAATATGTTTTTTTTCATGATGCATGTAAAGGTGCACATCTCAAATTAAAAATAACCTTTTTTACAAATCGCAGCTGTGCTCCGATTATTTAATTAACTCGACTACGTCTGCGGAATTTTGTACCAGAGAGCGTGAATTTCAGGCTTGTGTGATGTTGATTTTGCCCTGCTGGTCATTTACCATTTTAATGATTAGGAACACTAACTTGGAGTAAGGAACCGTATGGAAGGTAATGTTACCAGCTGAATTTCTTACTTCCCTTCATGTGCACATGTTTTTAAAATGTTTCTTGTTCCAGAAGATAATAGAAATAGCCTATAGTACAGATTCAGATTCTGTAATTTAACTGTAATTTACCTAAAGAATAACAAAAACAAAAATATTCAGCATTAGTGTGGGCGTTCTGTAACACTTGCACATGAGAGGGAGCGGGATACTGCTTGAACACTAAACACATTAAATCTAAAGTGTTAAAATAGAGCGATACCTCGGCATACAGATTTTCTTCTTAAGAAAGTTCTTAAGGCGAAATTTTGTATTGCAAAACGCGTTTTCCCATAGGAAATGTGTAGTAAATGCGGATAATTATAAATGCGTTCGCTTCCTATGCAGAAGTACTGTATTTAAACCACACCATAGGCAGCATGGTGGTGTAGTGGTTACCACAGCAACTTTGCACCTGCAGGGTCGAGGGTTCGATTCCCACCTTGGGTCTGTGTGCATGGAGTTTGCATGTTCTCCCCATGTTTGTCCAGTCCAAAGACATGCAGAATATGCTAAATGGTGTTCCCAAATAACCCATAGAATGTGTATGTACCCTGCAGCATACTGTATCTGAAGTCTTCTGGGTACAGGATAGGCAGTGTAGATGATAAATAAATCAATATCTGACATTTTCTTATATAACAAAAGTTCATATTAGCTCAAACCCATTTCCTCTTTGACCAAAAATGAAAATTAACCTTTTTTTTATTTTATTTTTTAGCCAAAGTTTTTGTAGGCAGAACTACTGAATGCATCTGAGGCTAATTCAATAATTATCTTTATTAGGAGGCCTGTAAAGCCAATATAGCATTAACATTAATAGAATTGGGATAGGAATATTATATTATATTATATTATATTATATTATATTATATTATAATGAAAGATAATTTGTATAATCATTCTACAAGCATTCTACTGTAAATAGCATTAAGAGTTATACTGTAATCATGGCATTATCACTCCATGCCAGGAACGTTTGCTTTAGAGGAGTTTAGAATAGATATCAGTGACGAGTTCTGATCAGCATGAGTTCTCTTTTAACAAAATATTGAGTGATTTCTTAGAATTTACACTGCAGCCAGCTGTAACATGCGCGGAAGGCAGGATGTACAGTACAGTACGTATGTGAGTCCACTCAGCATGGAGTAGTGTGTGTGTGTGTGTGTGTGTGTGTGTGTGTGTGTGTGTGTGTGTGTGTGTGTGTGTGTGTGTGTGTGTGTGTGTGTGTGTGTAATGTAGTGTGTGTTCACCGTGCTCGTCCCGCTCCGCACCATGAGGCTCTCTCAGAGGGGTACTTTGTGACAGAAGAAAGGCATGGGCCAGTGGAGCAGGGTGATTCAGGAAACCAGCATGCCAGCCGGTCAGCGAGTCGTCTGGCAGCTCGGGAAACCAGCAGGTCTGCAGAGGTCGTTTGGAATTTCAGAAAGCAGCGGAGCGGTGGTGCTTTCTGTCGAGACGCTGCAGGAACTGCGCAAGAAAATGCACAGAGGGAGAGACAAGGTGCGGCTTACTGGATTCCAGCATGAGGCTTGAATGTGGTGCGGCGACTTCAGGAGCACTGAGAGAGAATGAGAGAGGTGTCTGCTCATGTCATCTATAAAGCCACAGCTCGTTGCTTCTCCTGTGGTGTCTCACACGTCTCACACTGACCGGCTGTTTCTTTATGAGGCAACAGGCTTTGTAACGTGACCGAGAGGCAGAACGCAACAGTATACAGTATGCTTTGGCATGACTATTTTTTATTTTGGGAAATGTAATACTTATAGTGCACTAACTGAAGGACCTGGTTAAAGAGTCTGTAGAAATAGTTCAAAGGTTAAAACTAATGAATAATGATCAGATTTAATGTAATCAGTGATATTATTTTTAGCAAAAGTGAAAATATGAACTAATCCCAGTAAAAATATTTAGTTTAGCTTTTCTAATTAAAATCTATTGGTGCAGGTGTTTGTTTAGCGCATTAGTAGCTTATTTTAAATATTATTAATTCCGGGACATAACTGTTCATAAGATCACTTTCATTCAAAATTTTGATTTCACTTATTGTGTTAAACTTCAGGCAGCGATCTGTGTACTGCAAAAGATTCATAAAATTCTGTCCAGCGGGCGATTTTAAGACGCGTCCACAGTTTGATGCACGATCAATACGCTGTCCAAACTGCTCTGATTTATAATCTGGAAATATTAATTTCTACTCAACATTATGTTTTTTTTGTAGGACATGTTTTAACCTCAGGCAAATACTAAAGTACTGCAAAAGTTTCATTAAATTCTGACCAGCCTGTTTTGCATTATGCTGTGACATAATCTAGCTGGACAGACATACAGACAGACATGCAGAGAAAAAAATTTACTCCGATGTATGAAATGTAAAGATATCACTGAAAGAGTAAGTTCTGACCAATGCACAGACAAAACTGTTTATTTATTTATATAGAAAACAATTAATGTGATAAACATCTTAGATTTGGATTTTGGAATTGAGGCGAACAGCTTCAAGGTCACAGCAAGGTTAAATGATAATAAAGAAATTGTTTTTCTTTAATAGATTCCTTCCTGTTTGAAGTGTATATTAAGGGTATATGAGGCATGCAAATTACTGACAAGAAGAAACAGTGAACTCAACCCATGGGAAAAGATTTGCATCAGAAAATCTAATTGTTACTATCGCCGTAAAGAAATAATGAATTTGCTGCTAGTGAAATTATTTTTCTTGTAAGAGTATGGCTATTCCCTGAATGCCATCTCCGAAATAAAAAAAATCACACACAATTGAGGGACATCTCAGGTGCGATATGGTCAAATGTTCTTTTTATTTATGTTGCATTAGTGGGAAAAGAGCCTTAGAAAAGAGGCTTTAGAAAAGAGGCTTTAGAAAATTGGCTCTTTTTTTCCATTTATGTTAATTTGTCAAGCTTTAATATTTGATGCCAAAAGTTATATTCCTGAAACATCACCAACTCTACTGAAGTAAGTGTTTTCAAAACTTACAAAAAAAAAAAATAATAATAATAATAATTACCATTATTATATTTATATTACAGCGATACCTCGGCTTATCAACACTCCGTCCAAATTTTCGCCTTAAGAACTAAAATTCATGGGAAGCATTTTTGGTATACAAGCGACCGAATGGACCTCAATGGCAGCTAAGTTGCACGTACAATGCGTAGTGTAGCGCATCTCGGCTCACTAGCAACCTCACGTGAGGGTGACCGCGGATTTGCCTGTTCAGAACTCTGTGATGTAGCCCCCTCACAGATGTTGTTACCTCCATTTGTTTATGTTTCTGCCTCTCCTGGTCCCAGGAGGTCACTTATACTGTACTCTCACTTATACTGAATGTTATATGAATTGTAAAAGGAACTTTTAAAAAGCTTCTTTGTTAACGTTTGTAATGTTTGTGCTGAGATGACACCACACATGTAACCAGGCCTTACTTGAACTAGAAATTTTCTAGCTTGTCTCCTCAGAGGCGGCATAGTGGTGTAGTGATTAGCACTGTGGCCTTGCACATCCAGGGTCCGGGTTTGATTCCTGTGCTTGGTGGGTTTCCTCCCGCAGTGCAAAGACATGAAGGTGAGGTTAATTGGGGTTCCCAAATTGCCAGTAGTGTGTGTGTGCACTGCCTTTTTATTATGACTACTTGACGTTTGTGTATTTGTACCTGACCTAGTCCTTACTCATTTCTGAGTATTACGTTCCCTGTTGAATATCTCTGGTCATGTTTTCTTCTCTTTTTACAGTATATGTACTGCTTTGCATTTTCTCTCCACAGTCTGACATGAGTTCTAGCCTGTCTGGTGATTCTAAATTACCTGAAGTGTGTGATTAGGTGTGAATGTGTGTGAGCTTACTGTATGCTCTGCAGTGGGTGGGCATCACATCCAGGGTGTCCTCCACTTTTATGCCTTGAGCTTCTTGAGCTAGGCTCCAGGCCCCCTGTGAATAAATGAATAAACTGCTGACAAATAGCCTGTTCTTGCCTAGCTGGAAGTTAGCCTTCAGCATCACATCTAGTCATCACATGTGGCGACAGACACCGCCATCACTGGACAGACACCACCATCACTGAACAGACACCACCATCACTGGACAGACACCACCATCACTGGACAGACACCACCATCAATGGACAGACACCACCATCAATGGACAGACACCACCATCGCTGGACAGACACCACCATCGCTGGACAGACACCACCATCAATGGACAGACACCACCATCGCTGGACAGATACCACCATCGCTGAACAGACACCACCATCACTGGACAGATACCACCATCACTGGACAGACACCACCATCACTAAACAGACACCACCATCACTGGACAGACAGCGCCATCACTAAACAGACACCGCCATCACTGGACAGACACCGCCATCACTAAACAGACACCACCATCACTGGACAGACACCGCCATCACTGGACAGACACCGCCATCACTGGACAGACACCGCCATCACTGAACAGACACCGCCATGAATGGAAAGACACCACCATCACTGAACAGACACCATCATCACTGGACAGACCCCACCATCACTGAACAGACACCGCCAGGAATGGAAAGACACCACCATCACTGGACAGACACCACCATCACTGGACAGACACCACGATCACTGAACAGACGCCACCATCAATGGACAGACGCCACCATCACTGAACAGACACCATCATCACTAGATAGACACTGTCATCAGTAGACAGACACCACCATCACTGGACAGACACCAGTTTTTTTGTTGAAAGTTGGATGTTGATTAATGACTCAAACACAACATTGCAAATACCATCTCAGAACTGCGAAATTTGAACCATTATTTACAACAGTTCTGCTGATTAACATCCTTTTACACAATGTCCGGAAACATCCATGCTCCATTAATTTCCTAATATGATTTAGAATTCCAACTGGAGATTGGGATGGGCACAACAGCTTCGCATAGACAGAGTGTCACACCTCATGTTACCTCTCTGTTTCGTTGTCTTAGATCCAAAATTACTTTAGTGTAGTACTGTATGGTGTTTGTACAGCATTCCAACTGCACCATGTCAGATCGTTTACAGCATGTTGTGCATTTTTAAAACAATTTTGGCTGCTTTTTAATTGATCATTTCAGTAAATTGCTGTATTGATTTGTGACACTTTAAGAGCATCAGCAGCATGTCTCCTAGTGGTCAACCATGTTCTGACATAATTTCATCAAAGTAAGTCTAACTTTCAAAAACGAAAGGCTAATACCAAAGCTGTCCCGATGTCCATAACGTTGCCGAATTAGTATCACCACAATCTTTTGCCAACCATAAATCCTTCTTAGTAATACTTGGGTTGTTGCAAAAATAGATTTCTGCTTAAAATGTTTGTGTTAAACTCTATTCTGTGGCAGCATCTTATACTCTCTATTTCCTAGCATTTTAATGAGTACTGTAGTAAAATTCAGGAGGCTTTCTTTTTTTATTATTATTATTAGTTTATTAGGTATATTATGAACTGCACTAAGAATTGCACTAAAATGGAAGTAGTACTGTATTTTCGATTTCGAATAAAGTCAAAGGAAGCTTTCTAGAAATCGGTCTTTTTGAATATTAAAGCAGACACATTATTCTGTTAAATCACAGCCCTCTTCCAGAGACTGTCAGCTGTCAGGTGTTAAAATTGTACACAGTGTTAAGGATGTGATGTTTCTGGACAATTCGTGCCATGCATTTACTGAAAGAGCCTGGTGAAGTGTCGGACAGTGTCGCGCTTGTCTGTCTGTTCTTCACATTGATGTTGTGGTGTTTCGAATATGTCAGTGACATGGTACTTTGTCACATCCTTACCATAGTACCTGACCATAATAGCAGATTTCTTTGATTTAGTGGGTGCAATTTTAATTATTTTAATTGATTTTAGTTGGTAAGGTTAGTTGTTATTTTCCATGCATGTAGAACCCTTGTCCTGCAGTGACTGTTGGCTTCACAAGATGACCAGTATAGGAATCGCATTAGTGTCCCCCTTTTTTTTTGATGGGCCAAAAGTAATTTGACAAAATGGCATTATAAATTAAATTACATCGCGCTCCATGACTGGACCAGAAAGACATGACCGGACACTGGGTTTCCTCCCTGGTGATGCTCGGCCAGGTTTTTATTGCACGTTTCTTCACGTCCTGCTTGGTCTTGTGGTGTTTTGCCTCCAGTTTTGCCTTCAGCAAGTGAACTGAAGCTCATTTAGACTAAGCACCTGACCTTACCGACGTGCCAATTGCAGGTCATTCTACATCTTCGCTTTAAAAACAGTCCTGGGTATGCTTCGGGTCATTGTCCATCTGTGCTCTGTAACACTAATGAGTTCTGAAGTGTTTGCCTGAATATAAGAGATAATAGATGCAGACTTGTACACTACACAATTCATCCTCCTCCTTTTATTTTGCAGCTTCATCATCATTAAATGCAAGGGAATCAGTTCCACTGGCAATAGTACAAGACCACACTATATGATCAGACGGTATGCTCCAGATCCTCAGCAGTTCCTTCCCTTCTCCATACGCAGCCATGTGCCATAGAGTATGTGCCCCAAAAATGGACATTTTTCAGTGTTATATTGTCTCGCTTCAAAGCAATAATAATTTAAAAAGCAAATTGTTCACATTGATTCATATTGATAGCTTCTATGTAGAAGCAGATGACCTGTAAAAACATTTGCTGAAATTAAAACATTCTATGCAAAATCAATTATTTTTTCCTCCAAAAAAATAGCTGTAGTGTCCGTAACCATGACAAATTCATGTTGCAATATCTTAAAACTTTTGCATTTTAGAGTAAAACACTTTTTCAGGTTTATGTTCTTTTCTTTACTTTATATCAGATTTAAAAAAAAACATGTATTGGGAGATAAGTGGCATTAAGTATTATGAAAATTACTGTACCTGTAGGTGAGACACTTTTCAGCCCGAACACCATGTACTGTAGTGGCCGACTCCTCTCTTGAAGTTCATTTTTGCTAAACAGTCCAGAGGATATCATTTCAGAACTGCATGTGCTTTTCGCAGAAACTAACCTGGTCTTCATCTTCTTAAAGCTTACCAGTGGTTTCCATCATGTGCCAAACCCAGTTCTTCTACTGAAGGCTACTCTGTAGCTTTAACAGACATTCGGATGAATTATGAAATTTTCGCTGTAATACACTAGCTAGACAGCTAATATTCAAAAATAAATACAGTCCCCTACATACAAACATTGTCACATGCATGGAGCTTGCATTCCAGGATGTCTGGAAGCTAGCATAAAAGCAGCGCACGTATTGCTTTACTGCTAAGTAGCTGCAAGCAATAACGATGAAAACAAAAGTGAACGTCTTTTAACATGAATCATTCAACCTTCAACGCGATCCTAAAGAATCACAAACGGAACGGAATCTCGTTCGTAAGTAGGTTACTTACTGTAAATAACTTTGTCCAAATATTTACGGACCTGACTGTATGTATTATGAGTTATGTACAAGAAGATCCCCTGTTAGTGTGCAACTTGTTTACTGTTTTCACACTGTGAACTAATGATGCATGATTTAGCAGTAATTTAACCCCCCCCCCACCCCCCCCCCCCCCGGCTGGAGCTTTAGAGCCATGAGCTCTAACGACTGTCACGTAACAGAGCCACCTGTCATGACCTGCCTCACAGCAGTATAAAACCTAGTGCAGTTCTTCACGCGATATGCTAATTGTCATACACTTGTTTATTGGATTAATGGGATAATTATTCCCAATAGTTCCCACACATTTTTCTTCTCACTCAATGTATTTTTTTTTTTGGTTTGTTTGTCTGCGAAACATTATCATCTACAAACCAGGGATGAAAAATTGATTGCTTAAAGTAAGCTATGTTGAATTTATGGAGTTGAAGAACTTAAATCCAAAATTAAAGTCAATAGGAGAAAAATAAATGCATAATTGAAAACAAAGTTTAATTATACGATGAAAGCCATGATCAGCGCATTATTCATTTTTCAGGACCGTAAAACCCCTTCACGGAACAGCAGAGCTGAGCAGCAAGCTCTTATATGAGGTCACATTAGGATGGAATGCAAAAACAGGAAAATGCAGGAAATGCATTTTTCTTACATTTCTTTGTTTGTACATGCACACTAGAGACTCATCTGACTGTCTATACGTTTATACTGATAAGTTATTTTACAGCCAAAACAGACAAATTTTCAGATACTTTCAGATAGGATCATATAAAATCATTTTTCATAATACTTAATGCTTCGTAACTCCTGATCGATGCGTTGTTTTTTTGTAAGTATGCATACACATTTATATTTTCATCAGATAAAAATAAATACATTTGCTAAACACAGTTTCATGCCCTTTAATGTCCGTAGTGTCCATTACTTTTTTGAAATCAAATTTTTCAACGATCTTAACTGTCATTCAAGTTAAGTTAAGTCAAGTCAAGTGGGAGCCAATTGAGATTTCATGAGAAAAATAAATAAACCTTAAAAGGTGTATTATTCTAAAATGCAAAATTTTTAAGATATTGCAACATAAATTTGACCTGGTTACGGACACTGCAGATTTTTTGCTTTATTTAGTCGTATCTAATTTCTCCCAGTCACTAGGGGGCTCCCACATTAAGGCTACTACTACCAGTCAGCCAGGAAGGGCCGAAGACTATCACGTTCCTCCGAACCACGTGATGCCAGCTGACCGCATCTTTTTGAACCAGCGATCTGCAGACGATAGGGCGAGCACTTTACCACTGTGCCACTCAGAGGCCTACAGTATTTGCTTGTTAAGCTTTTACCTCAAAAAATTTAAGCAACAATTTTTACAGGTCATTTGCTTCTAGAAGCTTTGTTCATCAATACTCATGCCGAAATATGAATCATTTCAAATTATCATTGCTTGAAACGACACTGTAATGCTGAAAAATGGCCATTTTGCCACATAATGCTTGAAGTTAGCAACTTAAAATTTAAAAAGTAAAAAAAATGTAAAAATGACACACACACACATTTTCTGTATCATATATATATATATAAATATATATATATATATATATAAAACATAACCCCACCCCCCCCCCAGAAAATCAGCACCAATACTGTATTTTGCCCATTAGCATAATAGGTGCCCTTTAATATACAATTGTATTTTTCACATATGACCGTGAGGTGTCTGTACTCTATTCAAGGCTTATTCAAGTCCAGTTTCCAGCAGGTTTGTACACTAGCTGTTATTACACATTAACAGCATCCATTCGATGGACTTGACTACAGGTGAAAAAAATCTTCCTGTAATTGTGACTATAAATTAAAATTATATATATATATATATATGTTTTCTAGATATACAAAATGTTGGTAACAGTATTTATTTCCACATTCGGAGCAGTTGAGCCATCGTTTTTTTTTTACCATGGCATAAAATGCAGTGGTAGTCCAACCGTGTATAGAGTACCATGATGCTACAGTACAGGAAGAACACACAATCTCCCCACATAGACCATAGGCACCAAATGAACTTTTGATCCTGGCTATTTGCTGATATAGTACATGTACCACATACCACACTATGGCTCATGGTTCTACTTTGGTACAAAAATATTCTATACATGTTTATGTATAAAACAAAGGTTTATTCACAATACTTACCTTGTTGGTATCTTTTATAGGTCTACCTATATCTCATATTGTACAGTATCTCATACCATAGTGGATACCTGCTGAACTTTGGTAGCCACTGTGGTGCTCAATAAGTATCATGGTACACACCAAAGGACAGTTTGTACTACACCTTTGTACTACCATGGTACCCATTGCCACATTTCCTACCCTGGTACTCTATGAAGTCCTATGGTGCCTATCATGGTAATGTCTGTGATGAACAGTGATACTATGGTATACAGGGTGGGTGAAAAGTAACTAGGCATTTATAATTGGTAATAAAGTACATATTTCAAATACAAAGTTATTGACACAAATCATACATGTACATGTACTTCCTCCAAGTCCTCGGACTTCTTGGAGGCCATGAATGAGGTCCGTGTCGACCCATCCGACGTCCTGGGAAATGCTGGAGGACACACTGGAGGACATGGAGGCACGGATTCAGGAGGTTCTCAGCAAAATCCCAAACGACTTCCTTCAGAAGACTGTGCATTCCATGACGGTGCCTATGTTGAAATGTAAAGATTTGCTTTCATTTTCCTATGTTATAAAGTACACATACAATTTGTTGCACTAAATTTGTATTAGTGATATGGACTTTATTACCAGTTTTTATTGCTTATTAACTTTTCACCCACCCTGTGTAATAGCATGTGCTATAGTTTACCATATACAGTACAATAGTAAAACTTGTGCTTTCTTTTTCTCATGGTAAGGAAAGCGATAGAAAGCAACTTGACATGTGAGTTTCAATTCAGATTGATTGAAACAATGTCTCCATTGTTTCAATCACACAACACAGTGGCAAACTGAACTGGGGAGAAGGAACCAACGGTTGGAACAAAGTTATCGCTATGGTGATAAATCACTACTTAACAAGCCAACTGAGCAATTTGCAAAAGTGCCACCCTGTGACAGAACAGTGCAGCTGCTCTAGTTATTGTAGCGCACTAAAATCAATTCTGAGTTTGAAGCAGGCTGAAATAATATCCAATATCCAACTTTTCTGAATTTGCATTAGGATGTATATCGTTTCCTTAGTTACTCTGTAAAGCTCCTGAGCACCTGAGTGGTCTGCTTTGGAAGAGCCGGTTACCAGAAGCTCCAACCGCAGTCAAAAGCTCCAAGGTGCACTTGAGATCTGAGACAAAGAAAGAGAAAGGAATGATGTACGACCATGGCATTTCATTTAAATAAAGTGACATATGGTCATTGTTGAAGGTGCCATTGTGTGTGTGCACACATACAGGAGAAGATTCTTAGGTGAACGGGCTTTGGTGTAGACGTGGAGGTTTGATTGGAATGTAATTGGAGAATAACTGATAATAAATCACAATTTGGGACTCTCTCACTCACTTTCTATGTGTGTGTGTGTGTGTGTGTGTGTGTGTGTGTGTGTGTGTGTGTGTGTGTGTGTGTGTGTGTGTGTGTGTGTGTATGTGTGTGTCTTAGTCTCTGTCTTTTTCTTCTCTATCTTCCCTCCTTTCTTTGTGTTGTGCATACTGACTTCTTTGTTTTCTCTGTATGCCAGTCATGTTCAGTGGAGCAATGCTGGGGAACAAGGTCTCCTACTGGGGACTTGAGAAGACAGGTCAAGGATGGTGGAGAGAGAGAGAGTTGGGTTACTTTAAATTGGTTTAGTTTGGCAAAGGGCAGTGAAGCGTATGAAGATGTGAAGATGTAGAGGTTATGCTAGATTAGGGAAGCACTACAGGAATTATTTCATTAAATTTTTACTATATTAGAAGGATGGTCCTGACCCGCAGAGGAAATGTGGTCATAATAAAATAACATTAATGATGCTTAATTAAGTGCAAAAAGAAATTAGAGGTATGTTTTATAGTGGAAGTAAGAGCATTTCCATACACACACAATGTGATGACTGTGTGTCCATAAGAAAACCACTTGTTGGTGAGACTCATCAGAAAAAAATGCTTCAGTTTGTTAGGGGGAATAAAGACTGGACTTTGGAGCGATGGAAAAACGTCATGTTGTCCATTGAGTCCAGAGCGATTGGCGCATCAGGGTACGTGCATGTAGCCATGCATCCATCATGCACCCATCATGTCCACTGTACAAGCCTCTGGTATATGGAAGTACAGTATAACAGTGCCAAAGTTAAATAGCATGTTCAGTCACATGAACCAAATAAAAAGGTCTAGACTCAGCAACCTTATGTGGTAATAAAATAATGTCAGCTGACGACCTGAATGTACTGAATGATCAGGTTATCACATCTATCTGTTTTCTTCATTGCAAGCACGGCCATATCACAGGACTTCAATAGTGAAACAGTGGTTCTGGGAGCACGAGGAATCATTAGTGTGTTGTAATCAAAGGCAATCAAATAAAATATTAGACTTTTTTTTTTTTTCGCCATGCAGTGTATAATTTAAATTACTCAGCCTCGGTTTGGTGACTCAACACTACAATTATTTTTCTATCATACTATCTATCCATTCAGTTATTTATATTCCCATAATGTGTCTACAATTTTTGTGCATAAATGTGCTTTCAGTACTAATACTTCAGACATACCAGACATACCTGGTACCAGTTTACATTTGCATTTTTACAATTTGTGACTTTTAGATATGATTGACTATTTGTTTGTATTACTTACTTTTATAAGTAAATATTATATATAATTTGTATACTAGCATTAAAGCTTCCATAATTTACTATATCTTTAACATAACTCACTAAGGCTCCATCTGAAATTCCCCTACGATTTAATGCATCAAATACCCTCTGTTTCACTCCTCCTCTGAACACACAGTTTCTATGTCTATGTAAATGAGCTATTGCTAAGCCACACCCCTTGAGAGAACAGGAGGGTATGTTCTTGTATGAGATCACAATAGGGGACAAATCTAATTGGCTTATTTAAAAACTAAAATGAAAAAAGGCTTTAAAGGATGGAGAAAGACTAAACATGTTTCAAAAGTACATTTTCCGTAATAGGTGCCCTTTAATGTGCACAATGTGCTGCTTTTGAGGCATGGCTGCACCAGAGGAAAGACCTTGACAGCGTGTTATAAGTGCCAGGTGTTAAAGAAACAATGAAAGAAAGGAGCTGGGGGAAACGTTTCTTTATTTATTCTAAGCAGGAGAGCCGAAGGAGAATGAGAGACAGAAGAGACTCGACAAGCAAGTGTTCCATCTCACCTGTGAGCAGCAATAGCCGTGTGCAGGTCAGTGGAGCACAGGCCACTGATTGAGTCTGAACTAGGGTGGATTCAGTAATAACATAGGCGAATAGAGGGGAGAAGAAAAATGAGAACAGAAATGTGGGCAGAGGAGTAGATGAGCGAGGGCAAGAGGGGGCCTATAACAGTCGAAGTAAACACACCAAGAATGGATTCTTTGCTCTTAAATTCCAGTTCAAATTCAGCAGGCACTTTAAAGTTCTGTCCTGTTCGAGAAATAATTACTTGCAAAGTCAACCTCTCGCCTGCTTTATCTGTCTGCAAAACGCACAACGGTTAAACCGCCCGTCTTTAAATCTGGTCTGTCTGTTCTGTAGCTCGGGAACATTTCTGATTTATTCTACAGAGGATGCATGGATCCATAGAAAAGCTGTTTGAACTGAAGTATGTGGCCTATAAAGAAGGATGACACGTGGTTTAGAAAAGTAAGAAAAAGACTTTTACAAGGAGACTAAGATCAGAATATGACAATACGTTGGGTATAAGTAAGAAGCCTGAGCAAGGACAAGCAAGAAGAACTAGAAAAAAAAGGCCAGGATGGGAGAAGAAAAAAAATATGTTAAAAGTATTTTTAAAAAGTGAGTAGAGGAAGTTTTGGACAAAGCAAAGAGGGAAGGATTGCATAAGGGATGAAGCATGGAGGAAGAATGAGAGAAGGGAACAGAGAGAGGACGAGGTTGTTGTCAGGTTAAAGACATAATGAGTAATCGGTGAATAGAAATAAAAGTCTGGTAATGTTAAAAATTGTGTTTCTTTAAAAAAAAAATTTTAATTAAAGTCTCCTCTATTAGCTGAGATCTGTATTTTTTCCACACTTCCCTCACTGGGGAATTCACTCAATGCTAAGCATGCTAAGTTAGCTTCAGGTCCATTAACACAAGGCACTGGGGCTGGAGTCTGGTTTCCCTCCATTGACTGATAATTTGTCCACTTTTCAAGCTCTGTAATCTGTAGGCCTGTGATTAATAGACCTGTCACTCATAGGTGGAATGTCAAATTCGATTTGATTCAGTGTTTGTTCATTATGATTTTTTTATTTGATTTGATGCAATAGCACACGTTTGCTGTCAAGTGTGAAGCTGTAAAGCAGCTGTATTTCCTACAGATTTTAAAGTATTAAATCTACTAAAAGTATCTAATAAGCACTAAAATACTGTGTAACTTAACTGTTATTTATTGGTTAAATTGATTGTACAAAGCTATAATCTTGTTTCCTGCCAATCTTCTGTTCCACACTCCAATCCAGTAGGTGGCAGTATTGCATCAACCACATATTGACCAACCGACATAAAAAGAGAGGAAAAAGTAATCTAAACAAAACAATTTAAAGCTTGTTTACAATGTTTTTAACTAGTGTAAATTTTTACGTAACAACTTTTGGATTATTTAACGTTAGACCCCTTCAGATGTGAGTCCAACAAATTGCCATGCTCTTGGAGATTTCCTGGGCTCTTGTAGGCAATCCTGGCAAAAAGCTACAGCATTACTGGACATGTCAATTCTTTCCATAGACTAATCTCCTTGTTATACAAAAAATCTAAAAATACTCTGCTGTGTCCCTTTAAATACCCTCTGCAGCACTCGGGTAATACTCTTCTGCCTCACTTGTGACAAGCTCTCCTCACAGACGCGAGCCTCTCATCGAGCACTCCTCGTCTCTCCTTGTTCCTGTGTGAGCGCTCCTCGTTCTCGCTTTTCTAAAAACAAGAAGATCGACAAATATTGCTCATTCTCTCCACACTCCCCGTACATTTGATGAGAGCTCCTTGTTCTAGTCTAATATCTCCATGAACGCTCGCCCACCTCTTGGGTCCTGACCATTTTCTCCTGACCAAAATCGCTCTCTATAAGATTTTTTGTCTGTGTCTTACTCCTGTATATATCACAGGAGGTTTGGAAAATTTACATAATTTTTTTTTTTCAAAAGTGTGAATTAATTATGAAACCAAAACTGACTCATCGATTCAATAATTTGGATTGATCAACAAAAGAATAATTCAATCTTAAAGCTCTAGTGTTTACTTGAACATCACCACCAGGGGTTGATTTCCATCCATTTCCAAATCTATTGCCATCTGGTCGGAGTGACCATGTGGCTAGTGTATATACTAATGAAATTCCCCACATTCCCACCATACTATTTGGGCACCAAACCTAAACAAATGGGCAGTCATAGTAAGACACGGGGAAGATTACAGAGTGAATAAGAGAGAACAGAGAAGGAGATAGACTGATGTTTTAGATCACCACAGATGAGTATGAAGGCCATCTCTGCTCTCTGTCCATCATTTCAGCTGTCTCCACCAGAACTTCTGGAACGAATAACATGGACACATTCATGTAAATCCTGAAGTGACTTGTGCAGCAGAAGCCAACAGGTCAGCAAACATTTGAGTCTGATCTCGTTTGGACCAATATGATTCGTATGACCTCATGCTACTTGTTCCCATCAGAATTGGATAATTTACAGGCTCTTGAACTGCACCATAGAAAGTGTCTAGACTTTCCTTTATTATATACTCATTCAGCCTATCCCAGGAGACTTGAGACGGGGTACACCCTGGACAAAGTGCCAATCCATCACAGGCGATTTAAATGCCAATTAGCCTAAGCGTATTTGGACTGTGGGAGGAAACCGGGGTACCCGGAGGAAACCCACTAAGCACAGGGAGACCATGCAAACTCCACAAACACAGACCCTGACCTTCAGGAATCGAACCCAGACCCTGGATGTGCATGGTGACAGTGCTAAGCCACCATGCCGCCATTATTTTATACATTATACATTATTTTGTACTTGCTCTACTGTAACATTCGCTTCATGTTTTGACTTGGTGTCTGCCACAGAGCAGTAGAATAGAAGTGAAAATCATTTTGAATGAACTGGCATCATGTGATCATACACAGTACTCCGCCAAGTCATGTTTATAGTATAGCTGAAATCTTTTAGCATTTGACACTATATTTATTAAACCTGAGCCAGATGCAGCAAAAAGGTGACGCTCACAAGCCAGGTCGGGTAAAATGAAAAGGCTGCACGATTGATCCTCTCTCACTCTCTCTCTCTTTCACACATACATCTTTGCCTCTCTCTCCTGTGTCTGATTCCATTCATCATCTCCCATGTGACCTCCTAGTGAAGGTTACTGCCAACAGATGGAGTGATGGAGAAACCGAGGGTTAGAAGGAGGAAGGAAAGTGACAGAAACGCTTTTCACCTTTCTTATCCTTCCTTATCCATCCATCTGCTCTTTTCTCATTCTTTTATTTTTGTGCACTCCCTCATCTTACTTAAGCTGTTCTTGTTTATGCATTCTTTCATCCTGTCCTCCTTCTCTCTCTCTCTCTCCCTCTCTCTCTCTTTCACTGTACTAAGCTAGGCAGCATTGACTGGCTATTGATTAGCTCATAAAACCAGGCAATCTCACACCATAAAAATCCTAGAACCTGTCATCCAGCTCTACATAATTTTCCTAGTAGTTGCTGAATTATTCATAAGAAAAACAGCTAAATACTATGCAAACTTTAAGAGTGGTAATTGTTCTATAGGAAAACTCTATCTTCCATGCATGAGCAGCTGCTTTAGTAGACTTTAGACTTTAACTTAAGATTTCAGCAGTTTTTACTCCATCTTGCTGCCAGGTGCAGAGTGAATCACCCAGGTATCTTGGCGTCCATGTGTGCACACGTGCCTAAACTTGTGCTGAATTCACATATGTGACAGTATTTGCAATTAACCCTTAAGTTCGCTGAGTCAGCTGGACTCCACAGACTGGGCAAAAGTTTGGTTGCCTCCATTACCGCCTCATTTCCCTGTTGGATCCTTGTGTGTTTTTTCCAATATGCAGTATGCACCTTACATGTTATTACTATGGTCTACACATACTGTAGTTATACACAGATATTGTTTAGTAGGATTGTTTTTCATATTTGATTTGAATCATGCTTACCTTAATACACCTTTTTAAGGCTGCTTTCACACTATGGACCGACGGACCACTTCGGACCTCAAACTCTGGTATGTTTATGTAATTCGAACACTCATTCATGTTTCATGTCCAGGAATGGATCACAGATTCAGTTCATCATATTGCCTAGGTTGTGTTGAGACAAAGGATACTGTCTGCCACTCTATATTGTACAATCCGGAGCACTATACATTAATTAAAGCGTAATGCAAAAAAAGGCAAAGAATCCTGTTTTTTAAGGTCAACGTTTGTACACCAAAGAGTTTTTACTTCGCTTTACTCTTTACATACTGTATGGGTAGATACAGTAAGACCACCGCATAGTATATTTCAGACATGTGGAAACACTGCTGTAGCACGGCTCGAATCAGATATTAAACCTAACCGTACCAAAACATAGAAGGGTGCCGCTCATTCCAAAGTGACATCATGTGCACCATCTGTCTCCGATGTGCAACGCGAGAACGTGAAACTGGGCAAATCTGCCACAGAGATGTTTGACATGATTTGGCAAGTTTGTGGTAATGCTGCAATGAGTCATTTGTGGTGTTTTGAGTGTCATGAGCGCATCACTGGAGAGATCAGGAAGACTTTCAACGAGCTCAACCACCAAAAATGTTGAAACCATTGAAGAGCTGCCGTGGATGACCCGTCCTTGGTGCCGAGAGTGAATACCAGTGACGAAACTTGGGTGTATGGGTATGACCGTGAAATGACGCAACAGTCTTCACACTGGAAGAGTCCATCATCTCCACGAACAAAAAAGGTTAACTCGGGTCTGCAGCTCAACCAAGTGTCTTCCAAGGGGAACCAAGGGGTTCAGACCGTCAATAGTGAATTTTACCACCAGGATTTAAGGAGTCTGAGGGAGGACATACCGCAAAAAAACATCGTCTCAGGGAATGATTCGTTCAGTCACCCGTGCGGAATATCATAGGTTCTGTACAGGAACTAGTTCATCTGTTTCGAGTCTTTGGGTTTCCCGAGTCATTCGTTTATCGCGTGAAAACCTCACACTTAATCAATGCAGTGTGAGCCGGAAAGAGAATTGATTAGTTCACCTTTCGAGTTTTTAGGTTTTTCCAGTTGTTGGTTCACCACATCACAGGCCCATAAGCTTAACCTACCGTATGCATTCTGAGTTGGAAAGAGAATTGATTAGTTCATGTGTCAAGTCATTTGAGTCATTATCGTAGACTAAAGACCCAGGTTAATAATGAATTAATCTTTACTTATAACCTTTTCTTATAACATTATTCTTATTTTTGTCTTGTTCGTGTAAGTAATAGATGTTAGGGAAGTAACATGTACATTTTGCAACAATTACAATTATTTTTGCTTAAATGTACGAAATGACTCGAAAAATGATTTATTTTGCTGAACGAGACTCAAAGATCCGAGTCAGTAAAATTATCCGAATTTCTAACAAACCAGCTAGATGCATACTGCCACCTGCAGTATCAGCAAGTGTAAATACATGAGTGTACTCGGGAACAGAACAATATTACTAATTAATTATCATTTAATAAACTAATTGCTGGCCAAAGAGGCAGCGGTGAAGCTGGAGTTCTGGTTTCCCTCAATTCCGATAATCTGGCTATGCCATGTCGCTAGCCTGTGCTGCTAGCGCATGCTAGCTTTTCTACCGAGCTACATTGTTACCCAGCGAACACAACAAGAAAGGGCTGAGAATTGTTTACAACCCAAGTTATTTATTTCTGCCACAAAAATAGCATTCGATTTCAAACCGCGGCATCTTTCGGGGGCACATTTCTCCAGGCACAGCTAATCAGATTGGTCTGATCTGCTCAACCCTAAAATAAAATACACCATCACTCATACACGTGTTAAAAAGTTTAGCAGTTATCTAACATCAGGCATGCAACTTTGTATGAGAGGTGACGGGGTATGCATCACTGCTTTAACTGGCTCCATTAAACTCTACACACTCCAAGAATAGATCTGGTGCGCGCTCTCTCTCTTACTCTTTTCTCTTTTTCGATGCCTTCATCATGTTATTTCTAACATTGCTTTTGATGTAGAAACCCCTATCACGTCCTCATGCTGTGTGTTTCTTTGCTTAGCTTTGCCGTGTGCAGTCTCTTGTAATGTGTACCATCAATGCTGAGGCGTTTAGCCGAAGTAATCCTTGATCTTATGGATCTCTAGTGTCTATGAGTCATTTATCCTAAAGTAAATTGTTATACATTATTCAGGAGCTACAGTCAGATTAATAGGACAGGTATGTACTGGAGTTATGGAAGGGATAACTGCAAGTGTGACTGCTGACGGGTCCTGGGAGGTGCAGGGGTTAATGTATAATTTGCATAGCATATTTAAGGCTGTCCCATTTTGTTCCTGCTACTGAATGCGCTGCATGTGAAATGTTTATTAAAAGTGGCAAGGAATAGTTTTGCTGCTATGGTGGAGTTTATACGACCGGCGTACCGTTTAATACCAGCAGTCTCCTGGGTTGATTTTTTAGTAAGGATATATTGTCCTAGGTGTGTGAGTAGGGCTAAACCAATTATTACTTTTTACTGAAATAACAATGATGAATTGATGCACTTTTTTTCATCCCAGAGGGATTATTTAATCAATAATAATTTAGATTATAAATCATACATTTGAGCATTTTCAATAAAGACATAATAAAAAAAAACTGATCAAATGGAATGCATTGATTTTTTTCCCAAGGTTTTACTCTGCTTCGCCACTATAACGTTTAAAATTACTACACTAAGATTTCACATATTTTACAGTTTTAGTCATTCCAGCGTAAACCATCTAATGTTAACATGTTAGACTATTTTATTTCGCGCTAAATTAGTCGGGTTCAATTCCCACTTGTCATTCCTCCCACTTCCTGCATTTCTTGTTTCTGCACAACATGTTTGACCTTATAGCACACAGATATAGCAGGGATAGATTTATGGTCCTACTATCCGGGATCAGCCAGATGAGGATGGGCTCCCTTTAGAGGCTGGTTCCTCTCAAGGTACCGCAAACAGGGAAGGTGAAGGCTATCTTGTATTTCCTGCAAGCCAAGTGACACCACCAACTGCTTCTTTTTGAACTGAGAGCTCATGGGAGCAGCGTTACACACAAGGAGGACGAGACACTCACAGGCGCCCATGATTGGCTGTAGAGCCATCCCTCCCCTCTGATAGATCTTGACCAATCAGCTCTCTCTAGGCTTGTGTTATGTTCTCCCCATGCTTGGCGGGTTTCCTCTGTACAGTATGTGTATGTGTATGTATGTGTGCTTGTGCTATGCAATGGGTTGGCACTCTATCCCTAATGTAACCCATGGTGTTCCCTGGGATAAGCTCCAGGTCCCCCACAACCTCATACAGGATAGTTGCTATAGATAATAATTTTTGCCTAAGTTTATGAGAAACTATTGACCTTTGAGTTTTAGCAGGATATGGTGAATCCATGCAGTATAGTTATTAACATGATTTGGAGTGCATTGATGGTGTGTTTTTCTGTCTTGGCTTGAGACTGCAATCGCTAGAATTTTGGAGTTTGGACTGAAGTGTACAAAAGTGAGCAATTTATTGATGCATGGTGGTGTAGTAGTTAGCACTGTTGCCTTGCACCTCCGGGGTCCGAGTTCGATTCCCGTCTCTGTGTGCATGGAGTTTGCATGTTTGCCTTGTGGGTTTCCTCCCACAGTCCAAAGACCAAAAGACCTGCAGATTAGGCCAATTATTGTTCCCAAAATTGCCCGTTGTGTGTGTATGTGTGTTCCCTGCAATGCATTGGCACCCTGTCTTAAGTCTCCTGGGATAGGCTACAGGCCCCCTCGACCCTGTATACAGGATAAAGTGGTATAGATGGTGAGTGAGTAAAACATGTTTTGTGCATTAAAATGCACATTTGACCTCAGAGCACACAGATATAAAGTAGCAGGGATTGATTTATGGTCATATTATACAGTATCAGCCAGATGAGGGTGGGTTCCCTTTGGAGAGCGGTTCCTCTTAAGGTTTCTTGCACATGTCGTCTCATGGAGCTTTTCCTCACGATCATCACCTCTGGCTGCCACAAAAAAATTGGGCCTTGAAAAAGGGCATTCTCTTTGTTTTTTTTCCCCCAGCGAAGATTTTTGACAGAAAAGCTTAGAGACTGGTACTGAGTACTTTGAGTGTCTAAGTGAGACTCTATGGAGGAAAAACTATTTTAAACAGTAAGAAAATGCAGACTCATTAAATTTCAGTAATACTTACGTAAATATTTAAGACAATAAACCATACAGTAGACAACACTGTGAACAGAAACCAACCTCTACTGCATGGTAGTAGTGCAATGTTAACAACAGCGTGCACATAAAGTGACCTGTGCACAAGTTATTAAATCTCCTATGAAACGAAGCTGAGGTGAGATGAGATTGTTCGACTCTCCCCAGATGCCAACAGAGCTGAGACAGATCCTTCCTGGTGCTGCAGCACTTCATTAAACACCTCTCTGTGTAAATGGCAGAAAAACGTGACCCAGTGATAGCCTGAGCAATCTCCATCACCCGCTGCAGTGCTTCCCTGTCTGAGACGGAACAGTTTGCATGACAGACAGATCGGAATGTACTCCATAACACACACTTGTAGCTCACACAGCCCTTCCACTTGATAACGGAGAAACCTGTGATCGTTTGCAGATTTCCTCAAATCGAAACAGCGTCACAACGCTGTATGTGTAATTCCCTGGAAACACTTGGAAAAAGTCTGCTGATCATCCAGAATGAAATTTAATACACAAATGTCTATTTTGTTGCGATTGGCTTTAATTGCACTTCGGACCATCCATCCATCCAAGTAGGAACCTCTGTTGTTCAACTAGGGATTGTGGAAGCCATTGGTGACCGTTGTATTTACTCCCATTTATACAACCATGATAGTACCTCTTTTTTGGGAACGCCAATTAGCCTGATCCTCAGGTCTTTGGACTGTGAAAGTACCCGGAGAAAATTTAGCAAGCACAAGGAGAACATACAAACTTCACTTATATATGATTTGGTTCAATAAATGGTAGTTAAATCCACATATTGTAATCGCCGTATGTTTTTTTTTTAAAAAGCTAATTCTTAATAGTATTTTATTTAGTGCTTGTTATAGTAACAGGTTGCCACGCTGTCTCAGAACTCAGTGTTCCCAATATGACTGTACACTCAGGTTACTGTCTGTTTAAAGTTTCTTAGGTTTTTCCTCTCTGGGTTTCCTGCAGGGTTTCCAGTTTCTACTTTCCTCCTATTGTTTAAAGACTATGCACATATGCAGATGGTGTATGCCAGGAGTGATTGCTCCTGGGTCTGAAGGTTTGTGTGAATGTACAGTATATGCATGGACTGGTGTTCCATCCTGGATGTGTTCCCACATCACAGCCTGGGATAAGTCCTGGCTATACCTTGAATAAAGGGAATAAAAGGAAATATTGTAAACATCAAAGAATAATTCCCTTCCATTTTCCAAAACAAAACATCAGTAGATTGTTGAGCTGTTAAATTTTAAGTCTTAACTAACACATGCAACCTTACACCATAGTGAGCAAAAGAGACAGATGTTAAATTTATTATATTATAGCGATGTGTTTTTGGATTAACCCTTTACAAGAAAAATACTTTAGAAAAATACTTCATTAATGTGGCGTAAAGCTTTTCCAGCTGTGATGGTGCATATCATTGTTTTTGACAGATAAAATAAATGTAATATATAGAAATAATGATAGAATTATTAAAAGTGAAGTTTTGTGGACGTTCTCTAATTCGTAATCCATGAGAGTGCTTCTCCTTGCATTAACAATAAAAAAAGATTTTCCTAATATATATAATATATATACTTAAATTTTTACTTTTTCTTTAATGTTCTTTAATGTTAAGACAGAACCCCATCATTTACAAACTTCATTCTTTTGATTGTGTAAAGCTGCTTTGCGACAATGTCAATTGTTAAAAGTGCTATACAAATAAAATTGAATTGAATTGAATTGCATATTATCCACTCAACAAATCATCCCCATCATGTCCATATACAGTAGACTGGCCCGCACAGAGCCCTGACCTCAACCCCATCTAGAACCTTTGGCTGGATTATCAGTTCCAGTACTTTTCCATCCTTCACACACTACGGGCATTTTGTGGACATCTTTGGACTGTGGAAGGAAACTGGAGTACCCGGAGGAAACCCATTCACACAGACCCCGAGGAATCGAACCCGGACGTTGAAGGTGGAAGGCGACATTGCTACCCACTAAGCCACCGTGCCACATTCCAGCACTTTTACTCCCTCACATGTTCTCAGTTGTTACAAACCTAACCTAAACCTACGTATATAATCCAGCTTGGTGTTCCAATACTTTTGGATAAGACTGTATGCTGTTGTTGAGTTTTTACGTCCCCACCAAAAGCTATAGGGCTGCTTCAAACGGTTCCTGAAAGCTTCTTTCTATAGAACAATATACTTTATTCTCCGATATCTACACGTTCCATTTTCTGGCACCTCCTCATTTCCGTTTATTCCTGACCTTAGCAGCTAGGTCTTCATCTCCTCCTCTTTATCTAACACACTGCTCCTGTGTGTCTTTGCTGTTTCTCTGGCTATCTCTAGCTCTCCCTTCTTCTTTTGTTCCTTTGCTCTCTTCCATAAACCCAGGGGCAATAAGCACTGGGTGACAGGATGGGTCAGTGCCTCTCTCTCTCTCTCTCTCTCTCTCGCTCCAGACCTCCCTACTTGCATCTTTCTTTTCAGAAAACCATTAAGGAACGAGATTAGGCACATCAGGCCACAGTGGCCTCAGCCCACACTGGGTATCTCGAGGTATTTTTAGATAACCATTTCACATACTGCAAGCTAGTTTATGTGCCTGCTTCCTAATACAGTGAACACACACACACACACACACACACACACACACACACACACACACACACACACACACACACACACACACACACATACACGCCTACAGATGCATACTGCAAAACATCTTCCCATGATGTCCGGGATCGTTTGGCAGGTGGTACTGTCGGTCAGTGGGTAGAGTAATTAACACTCATTAGAAGAGTTAACAAGTTCTGTATATGTATGCACATTTGCCGGTTTTGCCTGCGTGAGTGTGAAGAGTAATTTGTGAATGTGCAAATGGGGAAAGGAATAGCTGTGATAATGAACAGCAGAATGTGTGTGTATACGCACATGTGTGCGTGCACATTTAGTGCAATCTGAAACATTAAGGCCTGATTTAATAAGGTAATGTAAATCTCAAACAAATTGTGATAAGCCTACAATATTCCACTGTACATAGCTGTGTGTACTCTGTCACAGAATGCTGTTTATTAATTGTAGTAATCAAGTCATCAGTCCTCATTATCCAGTACAAAAGCATAGTAAGCTACTGCATCTCAGCCATGCAGAGGACGTGGGCCATAAAGCATAAAACACACTTTGATGCTTTTATTTGTTGTTTTTTGTTTGTTTGTTTGTTTACTCAATTGTGTGCTTATTGTCTTAATTTTCTACTTACTCATTGAATTAATTAATTACTTACTCACTGACTTCGTGGCTTACCGATTAACTGACAGATTTACCTAATTACTTATGTATAAACAGTGTTGCCTTGCACCTCCAGGATCCGGGTTCGATTCGCGGCTCGGGGTCTGTATGCATGGAGTTTGCATTTTCTCCCCGTGCTTTGTGGGAACTCCGGTTTCCTCCCAGAATGCTGAATGTGAATGTCGATCGGGGGTCTTAAAATAGAAATAAATACAATGGTAATCACCACTGGCCTCCACGGTCCCTAGTTGGACTACAGAGGTGGATGAATGTATGGTGATGGACTTGTGTACTTACTGTGTTTCTGACTAACTGACTAAATTACTTACTGACTTACTTTCTTACGTACTTGGTACTTACATACATATTTGTTTACTTACTTATTTACTTACATATTTTCTACTTACTGATCTAAATATTGGCTCAGTGACTGACTGATACTGACTCATTTAATTAATAGCCTACATAGTAACTTATTTACCTAATGGTTTACATACTGACTTATTTAAGTAATGGTTTACATTTAATTAATTAATGGCTAACATACTGACCTATTTAATTAATGGCTAACATACTGACCTATTTAATTAATGGCTAACATACTGACCTATTTAATTAATGGCTTACATACTGACCGATTTAATTAATGGCTAACATACTTACATTTAATTAATGGCTTACATACTGACCGATTTAATTAATGGCTACCATACTGACCTATTTAATTAATGGCTTACATACTGTCCAATTTAATTAATGGCTAACATACTGACCTATTTAATTAATGGCTTACATACTGACCGATTTAATTAATGGCTAACATATTTACATTTAATTAATGGCTTACATACTGACCGATTTAATTAATGGCTAACATACTGACCTATTTAATTAATGGCTTACATACTGTCCAATTTAATTAATGGCTAACATACTGACCTATTTAATTAATGGCTTACATACTGACCGATTTAATTAATGGCTAACATACTGACATTTAATTAGTGGCTAACATACTGACTTATGTAATTAATGACTAACATACTGACTTATGTAATTAATGACTAACATACTGACCTATTTAGTTAATGGCTAACATACTGACATTTAATTAGTGGCTAACATACTGACTTATGTAATTAATGACTAACATACTAACCTATTTAATTAATGGCTTACATTCTGTCCAATTTAATTAATGGCTTACATACTGACCTATTTAATTAATGGCTTACATACTGACCGATTTAATTAATGGCTAACATACTGACATTTAATTAGTGGCTAACATACTGACCTATTTATTTACTGACTAACATACTGACATTTAATTAATGGCTAACATACTGACCAATTTAATTAATGACTAATATACTGACCAATTTAATTAATGGCTAACATACTGTCAGGGGATACCACTAGAGGGCGTCAAAGCGCCCACAGACTCCATTTTGTTTTCTTTTGTTTTCATCTGTAGTTTATGTTGGACTCAATTCCCCAGAATGCCCCTCGGTCAGGTGATGTGGCGCTCACCTGAACCGAGGTTGCTCATTAGTTTTGTTATAAATGTTCCTGAGTTCAGTTAAGTCTTGTCTTGCATCTGTTTGTTTTGGGTGACTGTTTGTTCTGGTTTGTTGTTTAGCTCTGTGTTCTTCTAGCTCTGTGTTCCTCTGGCTCTGTGTTCTTCTAGTTCTCTGTGTTCTCCTGGCTCTGTGTTCTCCTGACTCTGTGTTCTCCTGGTTTGTCTGTCTCCTAGTCTGTCTGTCTGTCCCCTAGCCTTTGTCTGTATCTCCTTGCCGGTGTTATCTCCTAGTCCGGGTGTAATGTCTAGTCTGTCATGTTTAGTTTATCCCTGGTTTAAGTTCATGTCTGTTCCTTTGGTGCCTTGTTTTGTGTCTCATTAAAATCCTTTTGCCCACATTACCTCTGCTACTATGCCATTCCTTTGTCCCGCAAGCAGTACCCGTGACACAAACTGACTTATTTAATTAATGGCTAACATACTGACCTATTTAATTAATGGTTTACATACTGACCTATTTAATTAATGATTAACATACTGACCGATATAATTAATGGCTAACATACTGACTTATTTCATTAATGGCTAACATACTGACCTATTTAATTAATGGCTAACATACTGACATTTAATTAATGGACAACATACTGACCTATTTAATTAATGGACAACATACTGACCTATTTAATTAATAGTTTACATACTGACCTATTTAGTTAATGGTTTACATATTGATCTATTTAATTAATGACTAACATACTGACCGACTTAATTAATGGCTAAAATACTGACCAATTTACATACTGACTTATTTACCTACTGGCGTATTTACTTAATGGCTGACTTTTCAATTACTTTGTTACATACTGACTGACTGACTGACAGACAAACATACTGTACCTATATACCTACTTACATACTTATTTACTTACTGACTTACATAATTATGTACCAATTGTACTTTCTCAATAACTGATGTATTTACTTACATACTGACTTACTCACATACTGTACATACTGTAATGGCTTCCATACTGGCACTCTGACTGACTGACTGACTTTCGTGCTTGTTTACTTACTTCTGGTCTTATGGTCTCTTATTACTTATGGTCTCTTTCAGTAAACTTTATTAAATACTGTAAATACTTGCTTATGTATTTATTTATTTACTTACTTACTTATAATTACTGACTTTATAATCACTGAATTACATATTGGCTTAGTGATTAACTGATTGAATGACTCCATTAGTGAATGAACGTCTGATTCTCTAGTAGGAACTTTAAGTACTGTACTTATAATCACTCACTGATTTACAGTATATACTGTCTCACTGACTGACTTTTCCTTACTTTCATATTTACTTACTTAGGGAGAAGCCCATAATTAAACCTCACTGACTCACGGTTCACTGACCATACAATATATAAATACTGACTGACTGACTTCCTTACATACTTACTTATTTACTTTATAAGACACCTGTTCCCTTTCAAAAGCTACACTCAATGCTGCGTGAAAACGCTATGGGAACATCTCTTTGTTCTCCGGTTGTGAAGCCTGTGTATGCCAAAACCGCCGCATACTTCTTATACTGCTTATAACCTCAGTCAGGTGACGTCACCGAATAAGGTGCACTTGCAGGTTATAAATAGGAGTGAACCGGAAACATCCTCAGATCTTTTTGTCTTCAGGACCGCTTTGTGTTTGCGTGTGTGTGTGCAAGCGATAACGAAAGCAAAAGAAAAATAACAGCATTAACTCACCGATATAATGGAGTTGGTTAAGAGATGCGTGCCAACGTGTGCTAGATGTCTTTTGGAGGGCGATCTCCACGTATTTAGTTTTGAGTGCTTGGGGGAAGAAAACGCTCGCCTCAGGCTTCAGGGAGACTGTTAGTATTGCGATCTTCTCCCTATTAAGGTGCTTCGCGCGAGGCTCGCTTTCTTTAAAGAGAAATCGCTAACATTTTAGCTTTCGGCGCTTCTTGTGAAGGAGCGGAAGAATCTTCCTCTCTTGCTTCTATGGAAGTAGCGTCCTCACAACGCTCCTCCAGTGTTGACAGAGCGTTTGAGGAATTATTGGAGGTTATAACGCGTGCGGTCGAGATTCCCCCAAGCGCTTGTAATTAGATGACAGGTTTCGGGTGGCTGGGGGGAGGAGCCTCAATGGCTCTCTCTCAACTTCTTTAGTGACCTCCATGACGAGTTAACTCTTTCATGGAGCATCGCGTGTTTTTGTGCCATCAACTTCGAATTATTAGAATATCGTTGATGCGAAAACGCGCAGTTATATGATGATGCCCCAGATAGAAGAGACGCTTGCGGTTATCTCTCTCCTGGGACATCATCCTCCCTGAAAAAGCCTACACTCCCCCCCCAAGCCGTGTAGATTGACATCTGCTTTGGTGGGGAAAGCTTGGCGGTTTTTCAGGCCTACCAGGCTGACCTGCTGAAGGACCTGAGCACCGGCGGGGCTATTGAGGAGAAGGCGTTTGCAGAGCTGCGCCGAGCCACAGATCTGTCTCTCCATGCAACTAAGCAGACGGCCCGTGCTGTTGGCCGTTCTATGGCTGCCATGGTATCCACGAAGAGGCATCTGTGTCTGAACCTCACGGGCATCAAGGATAGGGATCGTGCTGTCCTCCTTGATGTCCCCGTCTCGCCTTCCGGCCTCTTTGGTGACGCTGTTAATTCCGTTGCCACTAGGTTTCGGGAGGCAAAGTTATACACACGTGGACAAAATTGTTATTTTGACAAAATTAATAATAAATAAGAATTCTATGAATGTTAACCAATGAAAGTCAGACATTGCTTTTCAACTATGCTTCAACGGAATTATTTAATATCTAATAATAATTATTTAATATAAATAATAATATCTAAATAAAATAAAATCTGTCCATGGAACAGGCCTGGACAAAAATGATGGTACCCCTAACTTAATGGTTTGTTGCACAACCTTTAGAGGCAATCACTGCAATCAAACGATTCCTGTAACTGTCAATGAGACTTCTGCACCTCTCTGCAGGTATTTTGGCTCACTCCTCATGAGCAAGCTGCTCCAGTTGTTTCCGGTTTGAAGGGTGCCTTTTCCAGACAGCATGTTTCAGCTCCTTCCAAAGATGCTCAATAGGATTGAGGTCAGGGCTCATAGAAGGCCACTTTAGGATAGTCCAATGTTTTCCTCTTAGCCATTCTTGGGTGTTTTTAGCTGTGTTTTGGGTCATTGTCCTGTTGCAAGACCCATGACCTGCGACTGAGACCCAGCTTCCTGACACTGGCCAGCACATTTCTCTCTAGAATCCCTTGATAGTCTTGAGATTTCATTGTACCCTGCACAGATTCAAGACACCCTGTGCCAGATGCAGCAAAGCAGCACCAGAACATAACAGAGCCTCCTCCATTTTTCACAGTAGGGACAGTGTTCTTTTCTTGATATGCTTCAAGTATAATTAGTAAAATTTTCCTTGGCAAAAAGTTCAATTTTTGTCTCATCTGTCCATAGGACATTCTCCCAGAAGCTTTGTGGCTTGTCAACATGTAGTTTGGCATATTCCAGTCTGGCTTTTTTATGATTTGTTTTCAACAATGGTGTCCTCCTTGGTCATCTCCCATGTAGTCCACTTTGGCTCAAACAACGACGGATGGTGCGATCTGACACTGATGTTCCTTGAGCATGAAGTTCACCTTGGATCTCTTTAGAAGTCTTTCTGGGCTCTTTTGTTACCATTCGGATTATCCGTCTCTTTGATTTGTCAGCAATTTTCCTACTGCGGCCACGTCCAGGGAGGTTGGCTACAGTCCCATGGATCTTAAATTTCTGAATAATATGTGCAACTGTAGTCACAGGAACATCTAGCTGCTTGGAAATGGTCTTATATCCTTTACCTTTAACATGCTTGTCTATAATTTTCTTTCGAATCTCCTGAGACAACTCTTTCCTTCGCTTCCTCTGGTCCATGTTGAGTGTGGTACATACCATGTCACCAAACCACACAGTGACTAACTGGAGCCCTATATATAGGCCCACTGACTGATTACATGATTGTAGACACCTGTGATGCTAATCAGTGGACACACCTTGAATTAACATGTCCCTTTGGTCACATTATTTTCAGTATTTTCTAGGGGTACCATCATTTTTGTCCAGGCCTGTTCCATGAGTTTATTTTTTAAAATAATTCTGTTGAAGCATGGTTGAAAAGCAATGTCTGACATTCATTGGTTAACATTCATAGAATTTTTTTTAATTATTACTTTTGTCAGATTAAAGTTATTTATGTGACCATTGTGAGTTTTTCTTTCATTGACCGAAGGGTACCAATAATTTTGTCCACGTGTGTATGAACAGGCCTTTGGGAGGTTTCTTCCCCGCCATGCTCAAGAGTCGGGAACGTCTGCCACCCGGTCCCGACCAGGTCTGGCCCCTATTAGGCGTGAATTGCAGAAGGAGAGCGTGACCAGCTGCGCACCCCCTCGTAAAGACTGGGGTGGGGCTCGCCGCTCTTCTCAATCTGCCTCAAAAAGACTGGACCTGAGGAGCTTGCTCTCTTCAAAGAGGAAGTCCTGAGGCTCGTGTGCCTGGGCACCCGGGGAGGGGCGCCTGGATTTCCTTCACAAAATAGGGCCTCCTTCCTGGCACTCCCAGGAGGCCTGTGTTCAATCCCCGCCACCACTGGTGTTTCGGGGAGCGTCGGTCTCCAACGAAATGTTGGGTGTTCGTTCATCTCCTGCCACACTTCAGGATACCGAACACCTAACACCCCCCCCCCCCCCCCCCCCAGTGTGGAAACTACTGGGGTACAAAGGATACGTCTTCAGGTTGCACATTGTCCTCCGCGTTTCAACGGCATGGTCTCCACTTCTGTGAAACCGGACAGAACACATCTGCTGGCCCAGGAATTACAGACTCTGCTGGGCAAAGGGGCCATAGAACATGTTCCCCTCCCAGACAGAGAGTCGTGCTACTACAGTCGGTACTTTTTGCTGCCCAAGCGTGATGGGGGGTTGCATCTGATTTTGGATCTTCGCGGCTTGAACCGCTATCTCAGGAAATTCAGAATCAAAACTTGGCTGTCAAAATGATTGTTTCTCAAATCTAACCAGAGGATTGGTTTGTGACAATCGACCTCAAGGACGCATATTTCCATATAGAAATATTGCTACAGCACAGGAAGTTCCTGAGGTTTGCTTACCAGTATCGGGTCCTTCCATTTGGCCTAGCTCTATCACCCCGCACATATACAAAATGCATGGATGTGGCCCTGGCTCCTTTACGACTCCAGGGCATCTGTATTTTGAATTACATAGACGACTGGCTGATTCTGGCTCAGTCTCAGGAGCTAGCGCTTCGACATCGAAATGTCATCCTAGCTCTTCTCCATTCTTTAGGATTGAGACTCAACGCCATGAAGAGAGTTTTCTTTCCTGTTCAGAGGACAACATATTTAGGGATTATGGGATTCGGTCACAATGCGGGCACAGCTGTCTCCTGCTCGTATCGAAACCATTCTCAACACCCTGAAGGAAATCAAGCTAGGTCAGAAGGTGAATGTTCATCACTTTCAGAGATCTCTAGGCCTCATGGCAGCTGCATCCACGGTGATACCTTTGGGCCTTCTGCACATGAGAGCATTTCAGCTGTGGCTAAGAGCCAGGGGATTTTATTCAAGGCCCAATCCCCAGAGGCTAATAAGGGTTACGCGCCGGGGGCTTCATACCCTTTCTATGTGGTTCAGACCCCCGGTTTCTGACTTTGGGTCCCACTTTAGGTCCATCTTGTCGTCTCAAGAAGCTAACGACAGACGCTTCCCTCACAGACTGGGGTCCAGTCTTGGATGGCCATCCAGCACAAGGGAGCTGGAGAGGTCATTTTCTCGCATGGCACACCAATTGCCTCGAAAAGATGGCTCTGTTTCTGGCCCTGAAACACCCTCCAGCAGGTGAGAGGCTACCATGTCCTAGTGCGGGTGGACAACACTGCAGTAGTCTCATACATAAATCACCAGGGTGGACTGCGCCGCTTGAACAAGCTAGCGCACCAGGTTCTGCTTTGGGCACAGGACAAGTTCCTGTCCCTCAGGGCGATTTACATTCCGGGGCATATGAATGTATATTCATATATGTATATGATTACACCTTTATGCGTTTCCACCCATAGTTCTGCTCCCAGGAGTCCTGGCGAGGGTCCGTCAACAGGGTTTGCGCCTCTTTATTGATAGCATCCCAGAGTGTGGTTCTCGGATCTAATATCTCTCCTCCCAGTTCACTGCCAGATTATTTCAGTGCTGGAGTTTCTGCACAAGATAAGTTGTCCTCGGGCTTATGCCCTAGTACTCTCAGAACATACGTAGCCACTATTTCGGCTTGTCAGCGCCTGTCAGGCTTCTGTCTCTTAAGATGGTTTTTCTTATGGCTATTACTTCTTTGAAAAGGATTGGGGATCTGCAAGCTCTGTCAGTTGCCCCTGGGCTAGTCAAAGCTGTTCTGCATCCTCACCCGAACTATCTTCCGAAGGTTCCATTCTCGACCATGCACCCAGTCGTTCTCGAAGCCTTCTGTCCTCCGCCTTTCACAGCTCCGGAGCAGGAAAGACTTCACTTACTGTGTCCAGTACGTGCTCTTCAGATTTACATCCACCACACTAGCCAGTGGCGTAAGTCAGAGCAGCTCTTTATTTGCCATGGGGGTCGCAACCGGGGGACGGCCGCCACTAGACAGACGCTGTCACACTGGGTGAGAGATGCTATTGCCCTAGCCTATGAGGCGCGTGGTCACACTTCGCCTCTGGGAATCAGGGCTCATTCTACCAGGGGGCTTGCCTCATCAATTGCTCTGGCAAGAGGCATCCCCCTGAAGCATCTGTGTGATGCAGCAGGCTGGTCCTCTCCGCACACATTTGTTAGATTTTATAGTCTGGATGTCAATGCTACTCCGGTCTCACGGATCCTTGAGTCAGCATGCCAGAGCTAGGTCCGAGACCTCCTTGGCTATTGTGCGCACACGCTACACAACCTGGGGGTCCAGACACTTACAGTGCGGCGGCATTGGTATTCTCGTTCCCATGGGTTTTCACGCAGCATCGAGTGTAGCTTTTGAAAGGGAACATCTCGGATTACTTAGCTGTAGCCCTGTTCCCTGATCAAGCTGGAACGAGATGCTGTGTTTCAATGCCGCACTGCTGGCGTGCCTGGACGTCCTTCAGACAAAATTGACCTGAGGATGTTTCCGGTTCACTCCTATTTATAACCTGCAGGTGCACCTTATTCAGTGACGTCACCTGACTGAGGTTATAAGCCGAAATATTCAGCGGTTTTGACATACACAGGCTTCACAACCGGAGAACAAAGAGATGTTCCGATAGCGTTTTCACGCAGCATCTCATTCCCGCTTTATCAGGGAACAGGGTTACAGCTAAGTAACCCAAGACGTTTTTTTATTTACAGTGGAACCTTGGATTACGGGCATAATTCATTCCGGAAGCGGGCTCGTATTCCAAAACACCAAAAAAACAAATCTAATTTTCCCATCAGAAATAATGAAAACTCAAATTATTCGTTCCACTGCCCAAAAAAATTAATACATAAAAATAATTGATACAATATATAAAGTAAAAATAAAACAAATTAACCTGCACTTTACCTTTAAATAAAAACTTTAAATAAAAATCCGGACAGATAAGTGTTTCCGTTTGTGCGGGCAGGCGCAGTGTTTTTGTGTGTGTGTGTGGAATTAGCCCCTTCCCTCGCCTCGTCTTACACAGTAAAACTCCTTCTCCCTCCCCCCGTAGTGTAATCACTGCTGTAAAGCAAAAAATAAATAAATAAAACAAATGAACAGAGCTGAGTTTTCTGTGTGAAGAAAGCATGTCTGCATGTGCATGTGTGAAGCTGAGAGAGTGTGTGTGTGTCCGTGTGTGTGTCGGTGTCAAATTACGCGCGCACACAGGCGAGAGAGAGAGAGAGAGTGTGTGTGACGGTGTCAAATTACGCGTGCACACATATATGAGACACGATGAAATGGAGAGGGAGACGTTGATTATACCAGTAAGGGACGAGCACTAAGACCCAGGGGAGCAGGGGAGACGGTTACCCACAATTCCGCAGGGCAAGAGAGAGAAAAATCATTGGCTCAGTAGTGATCACTTGCCGCTCGGTGTCAAAATAAGAGTCGCATGCGTGATACATGATACTCGGCACTCGTAAACTAATACTTGCTCGGTTTCCAATTTAAAAATTATTTAAAATCTATTTAAACCACGTTACTCACAATCCGCGGTTCCACTGTATATTTCTTCGTGCAATGTTGGGTTACGGCTCATCTTTTTTTCATGCACTTATTTTCTACTTTCTCATATTCCACTCCCATACGGCATTTCCTCCTTGGGTACTGCACAGATATTTAGCCTCGTGTTTTGACAGATTGTTTTGCTGTTAACATGTTGATGTGGCATACTGTGTAGAGAACTGTGGTAAACATAGATAAAGCCTTCTCAAAAGACAGGACTTTAATATATCATACATTACACAACCAATTATTTTTATTTTTATTTTTATTTACCCAAGGGCCCCCTCGAGTCAGATGAAATAGTGCAGGCTTCTGTGTACAGTAAATGATGCGATTATAAATACTTGCGCCTTTGAAATATATGATACTAGAGCTTATCAGGAGAAATATCTAAAAAACAAACGAACCCGGGTATTGATGTTGGAGAGGTACAGTATATTAAACGTTTGGTGTTGCCTTTAAACCTAATGTATCATCGCTCATGGATAGCATGCAGTAGATAATGGATGGACTGATGATGCTCACAAATAAAGTATATGGAATAGGATATCCAGCCATGCTGTGTTGATAGTGTTACTTTCAGTGGACACGGCACACACAGGGTCAGAGTGGATGTGAGCTTTTTATAAAATTTGTGCTCATGCCCTTGGCACAGCGGTAAACAGTAAGGTTAACTTTTAAACCAAATAATGCTGTAGCTTTCCAGCTTGCTCACTGCTTCCTGTTTAGCTTTCACTTCACTTTGAATCCACACAGAGAGAAAGAGAGATCATGTAAAAAAAAAAATAATAATAAAAAATGCAGGAACTCAGTCATTATTTATTAGCCCTCGAACCCATCTCCAAACAGCTCACACTCATTGCTAGATAAGGGCTGGAGAGCAACACAAAAAAGGAGAATAAAACCCTACAGAATGAAGCAGCGAGTCCTGACAGAGAGCCACTTTAACACTAATAAACGCTCAGAGTACCGGACTGGACCTGGTGCGCTACGGGTGTTCCATCATGTCAGTGTTCATATGCAAAAACTTGGCCAGCGACTTGGCAACCTGTATCCTTGGGGATGGGGTCGGGGATGGCAGGGGATCGAAATGGGTCTGCAATTATTGAACACTCCAGTCCTAACTCATTTCTCTCTGTCACAGTTGTTACCAGAGCAACCAGGATCTCCTCCTTCCACTGTTTCAGAGGACCGCTGTTTGTTCCCCTTTTTCACAGTGCCTCGTATTCAGACTCCCTAGCTCAAAGGCTTTTTGCCACTTTGCAAGTCATTTCCAGCTCGAGGTGTGGAATAATATGATGACTTTATTTCCCAGTGTGAATTGTCTCTATTAGAGCCGCAGACAATTTGCACAGTGCCAATTAGAGCCACAGTTCTCTTTCCCGGGCCTGGAGCGAACTCTCTGGTGAGAAGTCATCCACACGGTGGAGGTTTTTTTTTTTTTTGCTCATTGGTCTAGGATCATCTTTTTTGGACTGTCCCCCTCGAGCTTCCTGCGATACGATAACTCAAAAGGAGAAAGCCTGGTGGAGACATCGGGCACATCCTGGACTGTGAAATTAAGCTGATTTTCAACCAGTAATCCCAGTTCTGGGTACCACCTTGCAAATCAGGTTTTTAACTGTTTAATTAAAGCGTACTTGGAAGCGTACTGACTTGGATAGCTCTGGTTACTAACAATTCATAAAGGTTGACGTTCTGTACATCCGTACATCAGTGCAAATAACTTCCTGATAAAACCGTTGACTGGTTTATGATATTATCTACCCCAGCCATTTTTTTAAATAGGGAGGACTAATGGTTGTCTCTTTCACTCTGTACACTTGGTCATGAACAGTAGCATAAATATTTTACACATCACTCACTGCTGCTTCCTTCTAGGAGTTTGCTTTACTCTACTCACAGCAACACAAACACAGACTCAGGCAGAGAGAGACAGAGAGAGAGAGAGAGAGAGAGAGAGAGAGAGAGAGAGAGAGAGAGAGATCACTTATTACCCTCCAAGTTCATCCCCAGAAGTAGCTTTCTCCCAATACAGACCCACACCACTTGTACGTAAGCAAATGGTATTATAAAGAAGAAAAAACTTCTCTAGCCCAACCCCTTAGCCTAGATATATTGGATATCCTGTATAATGGATGGGAATCACCAGTCACTTCCCAATATGATATTATCATGATACCTCAGTGCCGATTCTATAAGTATCACGATTTTATAGATCCCCTGATTCATTTCCCTAATTTTAAACCTTTAAAAAAGTTTAAGGAGTAATTAAATGTAGCTTGTCCCTTATAACATCTGTTTTCTCACTTAAAAGCCGTGAGAAAGTGCAGCATTTAAACAATACAAACCAACCTCAAATACAAGAGTTAACTTTAACTTTAAATTAAATTAAACAAAAAGCTACATTGTTACTGAGCAGCGCGTATCTCTGTTACATCATCCGCCATAATTAGTATTTCTAAACAAACTTAGCAAATAATTCACTCCTACCACAAGGGATGAAAATGTGTAAATGGTTTAAAGTGCGCCACCTGTAGGATTATAACGGAACAGCTATGTTTTACTGCCTCAAAACTCAAGAACGGGTTTGAGATCGATTTGCTCAGAGAGTTTGGAGAAACAATTTTTAATAGCGGCTACGGTCACGGCTAATCAAACTGAACACCCACCAATTCTGATCATCCCTTCTATTACCCTCCATATACAGGGATCCCAACTATTTTCTTTTGAAAGACCACCAAAAGTAGCTACAAAAATCAGCTGCTAAAGAACTCTACTATTTTGGTGTAATTACTATATATGGACTAACACATGAGGATTGCATGGAATGTGAGGGGGGGGGGGTGTAAACTTTTGACAATCTGTTCATTAGGTAAATATTAGAGTTAAGAAATTTTGGTTCTGATCCTGTCTCTCTCCAGTATTTATTTTTTAACCCACTGGGTCTCTGGCTGAAGAAGGAGCTCTTATTGACTCTCATTTCATATGTAGTAAAGCATATAACCACTCGTAGATTAGACTGAATTCCTGTTACCAACCCTAAAACAGAAGGCGGGAATTATTCCTTCTCAATGCTACATCCCTGGTCCTTTGTTAGACGTAAGGATGCTTCTGCATTCACATTACAAATGCGATGTACAGTGGTACTCCGACATTCTAATTAAATCCATTCTTAAGCTGAAAATTTGTATTGTGAAACCCGTTTTCCGTAAACATAAAAGTAGATAATCTGTTCCAGCCACCAAAAAATATTATCAATATTACCAAGTTCCAGCACTATAATCATATTTTTAAGTATAAAAAACAGATAGAAACAAATAGATATTAAACCTCACTTATCCTTAATTTATGATTTATCTTGGCGCTGACTGCGAAACTGAATGGCCTCCGAATGGCGCAGTGGTAAAGTGCTCGCCCTATCACCCGGAAATCGCAAGTTCGATTCCCCGGGTGATGCTGTAACCTCTCGCAGCCGGAGGTCTAGAGAGAGCTGATTGGCCAAGCTCCCACATTAATCACGGCTCTAGCCAATCAGGCGAGTCTGAGCTCACGCAAGCGGAATTAGAGGATAGCGCTGTCCTCCGAGTGTGTTACTCCGCCCCCAATGGTGTGTGAGCGAGCAGTTCGAAAAGATGTAGTCGGCTGGCGTCACGTGGTCCGGAGGAAACACGTGATAGTTTTCGGCCCTCCCGACTGAGATGTGAAGCCCCCTAGTGACGGGGGAGAAGTTCGAGAGAAAAACTAAAAATAAAAAAAAATTGAAAGTGGCTCCGTTTTCTTCTTGCTACCATCCTTGCTAACATTCATGGGTCCCATGGTTCTGTGTCTTCACTAAATCTTGCACCAAATGAAAAAAAAACTTAAAAATATGTAAACAAGTTTTGATCGGCTCCTGGATATATGCTTCCCTTAGCTGGCGTTGGGTTCGGCCGGTTTGTTCAGCTACTACGCGCTGAGGCAAATGTCTTGAAAATTCGTATGCAGAAGTACCACACTGTAATAATACACTACAAATATTATGCGTCCCAGACCGTCTCCAAAGGTGAGTGAGTGATCTGATCCATCTTTTAACGCACAGGACCGTTTTCATCATACTTAGCACTGACAGCTTGCAATCAGACCACCCAGGACTCGGGGACGAGCGCAGGTGTGAACTAAGATAGTGAAGATGCCAGTAGCTAAGATTAATTCTGTGATTTAGTGGTGGATGAAAATTGACAGGTGTCTTTTTTTTGTAATGAAGCCAAGATAGCTCAGGGGGTTGTCACTTTTAGTTTGTGCTACTTAATCAATATATGATCAACATGACATTGTTTACTTAAATCTTGATGTAAAAAAAGCTCAAATCTCAAAATGTTATTACTACAGTATGAATGCTTTTAATACGTGTTACTAGATTTAAACTAATCAATATCAGAAAAATCCTGGCACGTCTTGATTTGTGTTCATCACTTTTCCTTTAGAGTATAAATCCTTTATTTAACCACTTTGAGGCATAAATGTCTTGAAAGCAACGCTTCCTACAAAATTGAGACAGAGGACATAAAACTAACATCAATAAACACACCAAGCGACGATTAAAAACAGACTGCATATCACGCTTTACTAAAGTTTCCATGAGCTGAATTCATGAGCCGCGCGCTTCTGTCTGTGATATGCAGAAATATCTGTAACGCAGCACTTTTCATGACAAAACGACTTGGACATTAAAGCGAGTTACAGCATATTACATCAGGGAAAACCTGCTTTTCCGCATAGACCCACAAACAATTCCCGTACCTGCTAATGTGACAGGCCGCTAATGTATGAACGCAGTTAGTACCCGTGGCGAACGCTTCGTCTACAGTGAGGTTCATACACAGATCAGCCATAATATTAGCACCACATTGATCCTGTGTATTATCAGCTGTGTATTATCTGCTGTGTATTCTTCAGCGATTTCTGCTTTTTTTTAATATTTGAACAATTAAAGGAGATCTTCAATTTCCTAGGTGATATAAACTGCCCCGATTTAGCAGTTTTCACCCGACCAGTTATCTAGTGACAGGATCATGGTCACCTGAGGCCACAGGGGGATCAAAGACCAACCCATCCAATCTGAACCCACAGAAAAGCCAGTGCAGCAGAAATCTTTAAAAATGTTTAGAAAAACTGAAAGAAAAAACGAAAGTCTCTAGAACTCCCAGTGTACCACAGCCCACCACACACGGGGCCCAGTGAGCAAAAAGACTCCAAACTCCCCAGACCCCAATCTGATTGAGCACTGTTACGTCCCAGTCTAGGGTTGGGCCGTACAGCAAATGATTGGTTCGGGGTTCCATTTTAAACTGTTTGGTGAATGTGGAACACAGTGGTGTAATGTAACAAAGAACTAGACAGATATGGTAATTTACAAACAAGTGAGGTTTGTATTGCTTGACAAATAGCACATGCAAATAAACACACATACACAACACCAGGCTTAGCTTCAGGGTGGACCCAGGCCAAAATACTAAACAAAAAAGGTATCTGTATTTTTTAAACTAACTTACCTAGCAAACAAAACACAAACAAAAATACAGATGCCTTCCCTATCTTCCTAAACCAAAAACAGTGAACAAAAACCCTTTCCCCCCAAAATAATGTGCAGCCACACCCCTACTACCGGTGAGTACACAAACATACAGTGAATTCAAACAAACAAACAGTATTTACAAAGAGCCAGCAACCAAATCAAAAGGACAAAGCAAGAATCAAAGTCAAAAGGGAAGCCAAAAGTCAAAAACCAGAATACACAATCCAATCTCAATTTCACAATCACAACAAAACTCTCCAAAACAACCAACACTTCGCCTACACGCCTCCCCGTTCCCGCGTCTTTCTCCGGTTTATGAATGGTCCGCTTGCTGAATGACGTCACTCAGGGCGGAAGCGCACTGTGGAAGATCAGGCAGTTGCCGGTGTAGTGGCATTCGGAAAACCTGGAATGGTTCCGGAGCGGTGCGCGACCTGGATACAAAATACACACACACGCTACGAAGCACAGCAACACAGACGCATAAAACACATACATAGCGACCACCATGTTGCGGGTTGTAACAGTACCCATGGGATGCACCGGACAAACAGGTCGAATCCATTGAGGCCCAACCTGCAACCCACAGCACCCAAAGGATCCACTGCCAACATCCTGGTTCCAGACACCACAGCGCAAGAGGCCTTGAGGAGTCATACTGAAACCTATGGAACCTACACAATACTGGACAGTGTTTTTTTGCATAGTAATGTTATGGCTGATCGTGTATCCTACAGTCATTTCAAGGTGCACAATAATTATATACGTTTCCATTCAGCCAAACACAGTATTGGTGCTGATTTTATGATTTTCTTAAAATTATTTTATGATTTTGCATATAATACAGAAAATGTGTGCGCCAAAGAAGCTACTTCTGAAGTTTATGCAACATGGTATTATTCCGAAATGCTAAATTGTTAAGATATTGCAACATGAAGTTGACATGGTTACGGACACTACAGTTTTTTAAGCTTTTACCAAAAACCACCTCTCATGCAAAGCACTGAGGTAGCCCTTGAATTTTAATGGTATATGTATTAAAAATAATTATTGGGCAGATTACAAAAAGCAATTATAACTACTTAAACTACAGTATAGTTTTCTATGTTTTATAGCCACATAACATAATAAACTTAATAATAATTTAGAATGCAGATGATTCATATGCAATGCAGATGATTCTTATGTGTATTGATACTAAAATTGGTGCAAGCTTTTAGATGCATATGACATGTAAAAATTGTTGCTTAAATTAAAGCATTCAGTACAAAATTAAGGATTTTTTTCCCCCCCAAAAAAGGTTTTGTTTAAATGCTCCAAATCATACACACACCTTATGTCCGTAACCATGTCAAATTCACTGCAATATCTTAACAATTTAACATTTTAGAATAATACACTTTTTCAGCTTTATGAAAATGTAAAAAAAAAAAATTAAAAAGTAACGGACGCTAAAACATTAAAGGGCAGGAAACTGTATTTACCAAATGTTTCTCTTTTTTCTGATTAAAATATAAATATGAAAGCATATTTACAAAAAAAAAATAAAATAAACAAAGCATGGATAGAGAGATAAGAAGCATCAGGTATTATGAAAAATGGTGTTCATATGATCCTATCAGAAAATTCGTATATACACGTGGACAAAATTGTTGGTACCCTTCGGTCAATGAAAGAAAAAATCACAATGGTCACAGAAATAACTTTAGTCTGACAAAAGTAATAATTAAAAAAAATTCTATGAATGTTAACCAATGAAAGTCAGACATTGCTTTTCAACCATGCTTCAACAGAATTATTTTAAAAAATAAACTCATGGAACAGGCCTGGACAAAAATGATGGTACCCCTAGAAAATACTGAAAATAATGTGAAAATAATGTTAATTCAAGGTGTGTCCACTAATTAGCAGTCACAGGTGTCTACAATCTCGTAATCAGTCAGTGGGCCTATATACTGTATAGGGCTCCAGGTAGTCACTGTGTTGTTTGGTGACATGGTATGTACCACACTCAACATGGACCAGAGGAAGCGAAGGAAAGAGTTGTCTCAGGAGATTCGAAAGAAAATTATAGACAAGCATGCTAAAGGTAAAGGCTATAAGACCATTTCCAAGCAGCTAGATGTCCCTGTGACTACAGTTGCACATATTATTCAGAAATTTAAGATCCATGAGACTGTAGCCAACCTCCCTGGACGTGGCCGCAGGAGGAAAATTGATGACAAATCAAAGAGACGGATAATCCGAATGGTAACAAAAGAGCCCAGAAAGACTTCTAAAGAGATCCAAGGTGAACTTCATGCTCAAGGAACTTCAGTGTCAGATCGCACCATCCGTCGTTGTTTGAGCCAAAGTGGACTACATGGGAGACGACCAAGGAGGACACCATTATTGAAAACAAATCATAAAATAAATAAAAAATGCCAAACTACATGTTGACAAGCCACAAAGCTTCTGGGAGAATGTCCTATGGACAGATGAGACAAAAAATGGAACTTTTTGCCAAGGCACATCAGCTCTATGTTCACAGACGGAAAAATGAAGCATATGAAGAAAAGAACACTGTCCCTACTGTGAAACATGGAGGAGGCTCTGTTATGGTCTGGGGCTGCTTTGCTGCATCTGGCACAGGGTGTCTTGAATATGTGCAGGGTACAATGAAATCTCAAGACTATCAAAGGATTCTAGAGAGAAATGTGCTGGCCAGTGTCAGAAAGCTGGGTCTCAGTCGCAGGTCATGGGTCTTGCAACAGGACAATGACCCAAAACACACAGCTAAAAACACCCAAGAATGGCTAAGGGGAAAACATTGGACTATTCTAAAGTGGCCTTCTATTAGCACTGACCTCAATCCTATTGAGCATCTTTGGAAGGAGCTGAAACATGCTGTCTGGAAAAGGCGCCCTTCAAACCGGAAACATCTGGAGCAGCTTGCTCATGAGGAGTGGGCCAAAATACCTGCAGAGAGGTGCAGAAGTCTCATTGACAGTTACAGGAATCATTTGATTGCAGTGATTGCCTCAAAATGTTGTGCAACAAACTATTAAGTTAGGGGTACCATCATTTTTGTCCAGGCCTGTTCCATGAGTTCATTTTAAAAAATATATAATTAGGTTGAAGCATGGTTGAAAAGCAATGTCTGACTTTCATTGGTTAACATTCATAGAATTCTTATTTATTATTACTTTTGTCAGATTAAAGTTATTTCTGTAACCATTGTGAGTTTTTTTTTAATTGACCGGAGGGTACCAACAATTATGTCCACGTGTGTAAATGTAAACAGTATTCATGTAACCTTATAATACAGTATACAGACGCATGTGCTACTGAATTATCCACTCTTTGTCCTTAAACGTTAATGAACTCACTCATAACAGGCGGATTAATTTCCGACGACAGGAAATACTATTTCACATAACACTTATAAAGCGTCAATGCATCAACTTTTTTTTAGTTGAAATAAAAAAAGAAGCAATTATTGAGTCAGATTACAAAAAAAATAATAATAATCAGTTTAGTGGAATATTCATGAACTGCTGTGTCATCGTGATGATCCTGTGTGTCAGGGTTTTGGGTGGGAAGATTACTGAGATACGTCAGACCCCATCAACTAGGCAGGAAGAATACTTAATACCACTAAAAGTAACTCATACTGTAAGATGCCTTCACATGTAAAACCTGTACCTACAAGCTTAATGAGGAAGATGATAATAATTTCCTGATAATGATTTTCCTACAAACACCGAACTGTATTCCAGCTTCGTATGTTAGTGTACCATGTGTCCGTGTCCTGTGTTAGTGCTTCGAATAGAGTTTAGGATGCAGCCCTGAATTCTCATTGAATATGTATTACTTGGCACTTGCTGCTGTCAGAATAATCTGCACAGTACAGAAGGACATGCGAGAAATTTTCTTCCAGGAGTGGCTCACAGAAGCATTTTGTCTTACAGCCGTCATCTTCAAGCGGTTAAAGAACACACTGGAAAATGAACAAGTTCGAACAAATGGATCCCTTTGTGCTGTGTTAGTGTGAGGAATGAGCAGGAACGCCTGAAGATAACAGATGCAGAATCCTATTCAGCGTCAGAACACACACACACACACACACACGCACACACACACACACACACACACACACACACACACACACTTAAGTCAGTTTGTTTGAGTGTCCTATGCAGATTATGTAAATCATATATGTGGTGTAGTTTACCTCCAAAGATGCCCCCACCAGTAACCGCAAGCACTTGCCTTTAAGCATAAAAAAATTTGAGAGACAGACAATATGCACTAAAGAAGCAGAATATATTTTTTTTCCCTTGCTGATTGCATACTTTCAGTCATAATAATGTAATCAGTAGTAAACTGTGCTTTTCAAGCTTGGGCCTTCAAAACTGTGAGCTTCCTCCCAAATAACTAAAAACCATGCAAGTAAATGCCAGTTGAGACCTTGTGGCAGGAATCGAACCCTCGACCCTGGAGGTACAAGGTGACAGTGATGACCACTAAACCACTGAGCTGCCGCCATCCATCGTTCCTTCTGAATAAAGAAAGCAATGATCCAATCATACGGATGATTTTTGGCTTTAATAAATCTGACAAAATGTCATTTTATCTCACCTACAGTAGTCTCTAAAGTTTATCAAATATAAAACATGTTTCCCTCCTACAGCACCGACATTGCATTGTATGGGACATAGGGTTAAAGGTCTTGCACAAGGACCCAATAGTGGCAACTGCGACATGACCCTCTGATCAGTCACTACTGGCCCACATAAGCACACCTCACTAACTACAACAAAAATAAATAAATAAATAAATACACCGTCATGATTGTCATAACGCAATAACTCTGTTCAGTAACACACTAAAGAAGTGTTTTTTTTTAATGCTAAATAAAATGGATGTGTCTGTTGATGGCATAGTTATGTTCTAATCTGGGGAAAGAATTCTCCCACTAGCGAAATACCAAAATCGAATTATCTATTTAATTAACTAGTATTAATTTGTGCATTCATTCTGTTTCATTGCAGGAGCCTTCAGTAATAGTTCAGCAGGGCCTCAGAGAAAGCCTCTAGTGTTCAGCACCCACATAGCAACAGCAAATAGAAAAATCTCATTGGCTGAATTTTAGATCACACACCCCGGTCTGAAAGATGCAGACCCTGCATCAGAGAAGAGTTTATGTTTGTACTGTAAGTAACACAATAATTGACATGTTACCAGATTTTTATAAACGTATTTATTTATATAAATAATATAAAATATAGTTATAAAAATAAAAGTAAGGTTTTGTCTGTACATTGATCTTTCAACTATATCAGATTTTGTCTGGACAGAATTTAATGAAATTCTTGCAGTACAGGTAGTCCCCTACTTATGAAGTTCCATCTTGGGAGCGCGTCCGCAAGTCGGATTTGTTCATAGTTTTAATCGCGTCTAAGGAAATGAATTTCACAGTGAATGTTAAATGTAACAGTGTTGTCTCTGTGCCTTTAAATCGTGAGGCCGCCATTTTGTCTCAGAGCTGTTTTGAACTATATTGAACTGTGAACTCTGTTTTGTTGATGATTTTCCGAAATTAGGATTATTCACCATCAGGACAGACCATTTCTATCATTGTGTTCCCGGACTGGTTCATAGAAACCGGTGGGGCTGACTCATTAACTGTCATTGACATAATATAATAGCCTTAAAGGTCTCAAGATGTCACCACCGTATGTAATACAGTCCAACATTAAATCAAGAGTCAATTTAAAACTGAAAAATGCAAAACAACTAATGTATGAATGAAATGAGACATTTCAATTAAAAAAAATGATTAGGAGTTTAATATATCATTCTGCTAATACTCCTGGTGGTAATTTTTCACTTGTTATTCAGCTCTTGTTATCTGGCAGCTTATGAAGCAGCACGTATTTATTATTTTGCATTGCAAGAAGCACACTGCAGATTAACAAAATATTAACGATACTGTTTTTGTTCATTAAGTGTGTTCTCCAAGGAATGCAGGCCCACTGTTTAAAAGCCGCTTCTCAAACCTAATGCACGAGACCACATGTGGCAGGCCTGGTCTGAGATGCTGATATGGCAGCGGGAGCTTTTTACCAGCTCTCTCATCTAATGTAATAGAAAATGTGGCAAAGCTGACAATCGCCTCCATTTGCTCGCAGTTATTAATGGGATGCAATGTTCTGTGCCCTTGTGCACATCAAATCAAAGTAATGATCTAAGCTGAATGTAACAGGCGAGAAAAATGGGGTCACGGGGCAATAAAAAGTTAAGAACCCGTGGTTTAAAAGATATGCTGACACAGCATTACGGCTTATTTTAATTAGATTCAGAATTTTATCCATAAAAAAGAAAAAAATCAGCCTGTACGATTAGCAGTGTCACGGAATAAGCCGTCACCTCTGATGTCCTCAAAAACCTCTGATGCAAAGCCTTGTAGATTTCGAAGAGAGGTTGCTATAAATCATTGTGTGATGTCATGTTTACTGTGTGTTTTTATCATTAACAAAGTTTTCTTGTTCAGGCATTTACACAGCAAAACTTGCATGGTTTTTAACACCATATGCAAATTCATAATGTATTCCATCCAGAGTTGAATACATTTTTAGCCAAATTCTTGCTAGAGAAACATTTTCAACTGCCATGGAATTTTTACTTACCTATCTCCAACTCCCCACACCTTGCATATGCATATGCAAATTATACCTCCCACTTGAACATGAAAGCATGAGTAGCAAAACAACTTGTGGCTTTCTATCAAAATTTGGAACAGACATATCACTCTTTATATCACATTTTATGAACATATACAATTTATAGAATACAGTTGCATTACAGCCTACACTGTACACACCAACTAGCCATAACATTAGAATGTAAAACATCAAGCCCAGTATTGTATGGGTTCCCCATGTGCCCTTGAGGCATGATTCCACATATCCTCCGGGGTGTGCTGTGGTGTTGTCTGGCACCAGGATGTTGTCGATGAATCTGCCTGCTGAGCCCTGTGTGCAGTGGGCTGTGATTCACTGGGTGTTCTGGTATCTTTCTATCATGGCCAGCATTTACTTTTTTTTTAATGATTTCTGTTGCATTGGTATTTCTGTAGGTTTGGACTAGACGGGTCAGACTTTGGTCTTCTGTGGGCATGAACGAGCCTCAGGTTCACTGCAGGATAAAAGCTGTTAAATTAGGACAGGGTTATATCACTTTATCAATATTCACCTGTTCTGTATTTGTGCTGGGATCTGACCAGATTGGCTGGCCTTTGGTCCATGTGGGATTGCTGATTGGTGTATACAGTACTATGCCGAACAGTTAAGTCAGTTTTTCAATCAAATGGCCAATGGGTGCTTAATAGAACAGTCATTCTTACTGTTAATCATTTCCTGGCAAATAATAATAAAACATTAGTACATTAATCACATTTTCAATCAAACAGCCACAAGGTGATTATTTATGCAGTTCAGAATCACAAATAAAGTATATACAAATTGCACACTGTTTTTGCTATTAAACAGCTTTATATGACTTTTGTTAAATACATTTTCCATCATTATTCATTCACTCATTCATTATTCATTATTCTCATTATTCTCAATTGAACCATGTGGAGCACAATCAAGCACTGCTTAAAAACTGGACATTTTGAAATGTTTTTATTGTCAGCTCCTGAAGATGTGAAGAAGCTTAAGATGTAAAATGAGTTTTCTTTAAGGTTTTTCAGTGTGAAAGTAAATTAAGGACTTGATCTCCATTTTGAAAAACAAACATCAGAACAGTAGGTTTAGCGTCTGTCCCTCATATACAAATTGCTTCAAAAATGTGAAAGCTGAGTTTTGAAGATAAAATAGCGGAAAGTTTCTTCAAGTGAGTATGTAGTCCAGTTTTGCACGTTTGCATGAACGAATATGAACTTTGTACAGTAATTTCTACCTAAAAGGGAAAGTTACTTAGGAAATAGCTGCATGCACAAAATACTGTAAAACATTCAAAGTCGATGTATTAAATGTATCCACAATACTTTCTTCAGGTGAAATTATAGATTTTTTTTGTCAGGAGATCTCGCTTCAGTACCTCAAAATTGTCAAGGAGGTTCTTCTAAAGACAATATTAGCAAAGCATTTAACAGCATTTATAGCGCGGCTTTGAAAAGGCTTGTATTCACACATCATCTGTTCTATGAACGCTCTGAGTATACAGCACCCTTATTATGTTCTGAAATTACATTTTGCACAGTTTTTAAATGCGAACCACAGCCCCTAATTGGTGTGATACTAGACGCGCAGCTAAGCGTGTGGCTAGGATTCAGAATTTACCACAGCTACCTGGAACAAATGATACATGCAAACACTTCATTTGCATATTGTTTTCTACCTCTGCACTGGGTGTAGTGTGACATTACAGCTTTTCTGCAAATGACCCACAACATGCCCACTTTTTGCATGCACAATTAGCCACCATTATCCTGCATCTTTTCAAATCTCAGTGAATCGAGTTTTCATTCATTCATTCACTTTGAGGAGGTCAGATCAGATTTCTCTATTAACAGCCTCCTCCTAGGGGAACAAAAGATGTTCCCAAACCAAGCGTGAGATGAAATCTCTCCAGGGTCGCGAGTCTGCTCTGGGGACACGCCTGATAGGTGATAATAGGGGTGTAGATTGGTGAACGGGAAGCTTTGTTCACAAACTGAGCACCAGCACAGACTGGGACACAGACGGTAAGATTGCAGCAGATGACCTGATCCATGTGTCAGTCATTTTGTTTGGTTTTGTCACTTTGCCACGCCATGCCTAATTTGACGCCATTATACATCAGCTGAATGTCCCCTGTCACTTTATTACTCACTAGTGTGCACAGAGGGTTAGAGGAAAAAGCATTAATACTTTAGAATGAAAGAAAAGAAATTCATTTAAAACCTTTTATGCAGAGCTGGGAGATTTAGGTAAAATACTAAGTCGGAAAATTTGTTCGCTTAGTAAAACCTCTACTGTGGGCATTGCTGGCACAGTGGTAGGGTTCTTGCCCAGTGAGGAAGGCACGGGTTTGATTCCCTGCCAATGTACAAACCCCAGCCGCTGGATGATAAAAACAGGACGCTTGTGTCAGGAGGGGCATCCGGCATAAAACCTGTGCCAAGATCAGATGGTCACCTTGACAAGAGCAGTTGAAAGACCACCAACCAAGTAAAAGTTCCAGCGTGCTGGAGAGGCTCATGCTTTTGTTTGCTTGTTTTTGCTAACCTAAAACAGTAATGTGTAGTAATGTGTTTTGGTTCAGTTCAGTGAATACACTCAAAACCTTCCTTCGGCTTCATTGACATTATTACTAAAATAATTTTGTAACTGTATTTAATTCTATTTAATAAGTTTAACCTTGAACCTTTTTTTTCATTATTGTTGTTGAACTTGGCAGCGCGGTGGCTTCATGATCAGCTCTGTTACCTTGCACCCTCAGGCTCTGGGTTCGATTCCTGCCTCGGGGTCTGTGTGCATGGAGTTTGCATGTCCTCCTGGGCTTGCTGGGTTTCCTCCAGGTACTTCAGTTTCCTACCACAGTCTAAAGACATACTGAACAGATTAAGCTAATTGGCGTTCCCAAATTGCCCGTAGTGTGTGAATGAGCGTGTGCCCGTGATGGATTGTACCCAGGGTGTACCCTGCCTCGTGCCCTAAGTCTTCTGTGATAGGCTCCAGGCCCCCATGACCCTGTATAAAGGATAAAGTTGTATAGATGACAAGTGAGTGATGATTTTTGTTGACCTTATTTGAACATATTTTACTTGAGTTGAAATTCTGTGCTTCATTTAAATATAATACAATTGTTTAATAGTTTCTAATTTTAGACTAAAAGAAGCAAACAGGCACACAGGGTGAGGAGCTTAAGGCTCATCTTCTAATGTAGCAAACTAGGTTTGTGCCCTTGCTGAAGAGTTGTTGCCAAACGTTTGCTTATGAACTACAATAAGCTTCATTTAACAATTGTATAGTAAAAGGTTGACAGTTTGTGTAAGCCAATTCAAACTTCCTCAAGATTTATATCCTCCCATCCATCTCGGAATCTCTGTAGTCCAACTAGGGACCATGGAGGCCAATGGTGGCCTTTGTATTCATTCCCTTTTTCATTTCCCATTTTAGTAGGAACTTCAGTCAACATTCACACACACGCCCACCACTACGGGAAATTTGGTAACGCCAATTAGCCTAATCTGCATGTCTTTGGACTATGGGAGAAAACCAGAGAACCGGAAGGAAACCCACCAAGCACGGGAAGAACATGCAGACAGACCCGATGCAGGAATGGAACCCAGGACCTGGCGACAGTGCTAACCACTAAGCCGCCATGGTACCACAAGATTTATATACATTTCTAAAACTGGTTTTATTTATACTCGCAAGCCAAGTATGCAGATGAAATACAGATTTATGAACGCACTTACTTGCCTCCACCTGCTCTTCTCAAATGTTCAACTGACCTAAAGTCCTGGGTGAATTCACATTTTCTGATGCGCATAAATAACAAGTCATCCATGTCGGCTCAAGTTAGAGGCCTTGATGTCACATTATACTCCACATTGACATTTGAATCTAAGGGTTGTTCCAGTTACCTGGAGGGTTTCATGATCTAATTTTAGGACTTATCTAACTTAACAATTACTAATGTTAACATAGTTTTTTGTTGTTGTTGTTGTTTGAACTAAAATCTCTACTAATTAATATAAATCTGCTATTAATTAATATAAAATCTCAACTAATTAATATCATGGTAGGTTGAGAATCTAATGTTTGACCATTTCCAAAAACCAAAGAACCAAAATTCTTAGAAAGCTAGTAAACATGTAATTTAATGAGAATATCCCTTTTCTATCTTTCATTAATATGCACGATTATTTACACCCTAATACCACCTCTAGCCCTTTACCCATCATACCCAAAACAATTTACACCCATCTCTGGTTGTACACTTGCTCAGCTCAACACCTGTAATCTGTCAGACATTTAGTGCAAATAAGATTTTGAAAAAAATATTGTTTTTGGGAAAAGGTGTGAAAAAATGCTAATCACATAATAATGTAAGAACAAACAAACAAACATATTACAGGTATTTGTTCCACATTTAAAGAATATAATCCACATCACAGATTTCAGAAAATTTTCTTGATAGCTCTAAGCAGCACATTGCAGTCTTCGCACTTCCAGGATGCAACTATTGTTGAAAGCAGGAAAAAAATTCAGCTGTACAGCCATAGCCAAAAGTTTTGAGAATGACAAATAGTCATTTTGACTGCTGTCTCAGTGTTTTTAGATCTTTTTGTCAGATGTTACTGTGTTATACTAAAGTATAATTACAAGCACTTCATAAGTGTCAAAGGCTTTCATTGACAATTAGATTAAGTTTATGCAAAAGTCAATATTTACAGTGTTGACCTCTCCAATTCACTCTGGCATGCTGTCAATCATCTTCTGGGACACATCCTGACTGATGGCAGCCCATTCTTGCATAATCAATGCTTGGAGTATGTCAGAATTTGTAGGTTTTTGTTTGTCTACCTTACCTACAATCTCAATGGGATTAAGGTCTGGGGAGTTGCCTGGCCATGGACCCATTATTTTGATCTTTTGTTCCCAGAGCACCCTAAGTTATCACTTTTGCCTTATGGCGAGAAACTCCATCATGCTGGAAAAGGCATTGTTCATCACCAAATTGTTCTTGGATGGTTGCAAGAAGTTTCTCTTGGAGGATGTTTTTGTACTATTCTTTATTCATGGCTGTGTTCTTTGCGTAAGTGCACTCCCTTTGCTGAGAAGCAACCTCACACATGAATGGTCTCACGATGATCTATTCTTGCCATGACACAGTACTGATGGTAGCGCTCACCTTCATACATTTCTAAAAGGGCAGCAAAGACGACACTTCTCTGAGAGAAAAACTTCAGGGAGAGACTGATATTCTGCAAAAGGTACAGGGATTGGCCTGCTGAGGACTGGGGTAAAGTAATTTTCTCTGATGGATCTTCTTTCTGATTGTTTGGAGCATCCGGAACAAAAGCTTGTCTGAAGAAAGAAAAGGTGAGCGCTACCATCAGGTCTGAAAACACTGAAGCAGCAGACTTTGTAAAAATTTGGCCACCGCTGTCCAAATAAAAAATTGTCTGTGTTCATCCTGAGCTGACACAGTGTACAGCAGATGTTTGACAGAGAGGTTTGAAAATGGAGCAAGAAGGCCATCTATGTCAAAATGGAACAATCCTCTCACAACAGAGCAGGTGGCCAAGGACTATCAGCTTGAAGTGACTCACATCCAATTTTTTTTAATGTGACACAGATCTGATTTTTTTTTATGTCTGTATGAACACACATCTGATGTTTTAAATATCGGATCTGAGTAACGTTTGTATGTGGTCATAGATCTTGAATGAGAATTTTGACTGAAAACAGGCAGTTCAGAATTCATGTCACCATTTGTCTCTGTGCATCGTCATCAGCAGCACAAGCAGCATGGGGATTCCACAGCAATGCACACAATAGCTTCTAGAACAGCTAAAGCGAGGCATTTGGCTATTTTCCTTCTTCTGGAGCACAACAAATGCGGCCGACTAACTGCTCGTTGTCCTCGCTAAAATTACATCCACTGTTTAAAATGAACACAAATACGATGTGTTTTAACCCTGATGGTGCGAGTAAAGACATATCGATTTGCACGTTTCAGAGGACGGATGCGTCCACATTAGTGTCAGATAAGCGTCACTTCTAATTATGAATGTGAACTGTCAAGTCATGCAAATCATAAGGTCTTTCAGCATAGTTTGATCACTCTCAAGGTGGTTTCAGAGTCGTTCAGACCACGGTTCAGGGAACCATAACAACGACCCACAGGTCACCATCAGGGTGTCAATGACTAAACAATTCCACAGGGGTTTTATAACTGCCACTCCATGCCACGTTGTTGTTGGTTTTGTTGGATGCTCGCGGCAATTGGGAATCACAGTGGACCATCCGGTCCGCACAAAAAAAATCCTTTAAGCTGGATACTTTTATATTATTCGGGCTTGGGACAAGCACTGCATCCAAATCTACCACTGTATGATAATAATAATAATAAGGTGGCATGGTGGTTAGCACAGTGGCTTTACACCTCCAGGGTCCTGGTTCGATTCCTGCCTTGGGTCTGCGCATGGAGTTTGCATTTTCACCCTGTGCTTGGTTGGTTTCCTTTGGGTACTCTGGTTTTCTCCCAAAGTCCAGACACGTGCAGATTAGGCTGATTGATGTTCCCAAATTGCCCGTTGTGTATGAGTGTGCTCTGTATGCCCAAGATCTCCTAGGATAGGCTCCAGGGTCCCCTGCGACTCTCTAACAGGATAAGCGATATAGAGGATAAATTAATTAAATAATGATAATGATATTAATAATAATTGTTGTTCTGTGATACTGCATATCTCAGAAGAAGCAAAAGCAGGTGACCGTTACATCAATACAATTATGATCCACCATATGGACAACGTAAATAAAAACCTTTCTCGGACACATAATCTGCTTATCACAGACACATAAGCTGCTTATTCCATGCTAGTGATTTATCCTCCCCTCCTGTCTATTCAACTGGTACAAATTAGACGGCAAGAATGTAAACAAAATCTTATAGAATTTAAATTCCCTGAGCCGATCATTAGTATTGAAGAAATGCACACGGATAATGCCTTCAGTGCTCTCGTTATTCTGGCTCTTTTAAAGTGTTTGTTTTTATTATTCCTAGAACCTTTCAGTCATGAAATCCTAAAGGTTTTTTTTTTTGGTTATAGTTTTAATGTTTCAAGGTTACAGCGGTCTGTCATACCTTAAGAACAACAAGCGGATGCAGCAGGCCCTCGAGCCATTGTCTCAGCTCTTTCAGCACGGGTATGACAGCAAGGAGCTCCAGATTTATTGCATCATAAATCCTTTCTGTGGAAGAGACTTTGTGTTTTCATGGGGCAACAGATATGTTTTGGTGTTGTGATAGAGCAGCTCCTAGCTCTTCTCCTAATGTGTCTTTCTTGACAACAAAGGGACTTCAATGTTCTGTAGATGTCATCTAGCAAGGGTGCTGAAGTGAATCGTTCTTTTAGCGTCCAAAGCCTCGCAGGGTGGGAAGTGGCTAATTTATTTTGATTGCTTTTAACAGAGATGTTGCAGCGACACTAACGTTTCTACAAGCTACAATAAAAATTCTCAACGCCCAGGAATCTTTGCCTTTCCATTACAATTTTTGCTGCAGGCTCTTCTGATACCGCCACCACCTTTTTATTATTCGCCTTCACTCTCTCTTCATCATAGGGAAGGAAATGGTTTCCTGATGAAACCTTTCAGCTTGGAGAAAAGACACTTTACCAGGAATCGTCTCAGACCTTAGAACATGCTGATTATGGTCAGGCAAAGTGTATCAAGATAATGTCAATATGCACAATACATATACTGTAATGTGGTGTCCTGGAGGATTCCACTGACTAGCCTGCAATGATCTCTCTTACCGTGTCTTTCTTTCCTTCAGTGTCGTAACTGCGTATTGTATCCATACAAATGATTATGTTCTGACAGCAATTATGAAGAAGCAGCTAATCATTTGCCTGAATTAATCTAAAGTCAAGGTTGTGATGCATGGCTACTAAATTTCTTTCCAGGTTCCTTGTGTTGACTGATTGTTTTTTTTTTCCAATGGAGGGATTTGTAAAAACCTTCAACATACTGATTATTTTTGTCTTTAACACAGACAGCATTCATCAACTATGAAAAAGAAATTCTATGAAAAGAGAGAAATTGGTTAGTCTTTATTCATGCATTGATTACTCAAGCCCCTGTGTCTAGCCCATTTATGTCAAATTAGAACACTGTGTTTCTCCTGTAGGCAGAATATAACATCAAATTAGTGTTGTCCTATTTAATTGCGTCTTCAAAAGCAACTTGAATTACTTCAAACTTTGCAAAATACTCTGACTTTTTTTTATTTTTTTTAGCAAATCCTAAAATATTTTAAGCATGAAAAAGCCATGAACACTCTACTGACTCTCTGGGGAGGTGTACTACTTGGAACGGATTCAATCCAATTCAATTCAGTTTTATTTGTATAGCGCTTTTAACAAATGACATTGTAGTAAAGCTGCTTTACAGAAATAAATATTCTGGATGTAAGTAATAAAAAATATCATTAGGCGTCACGGTGGTGTAGTGGTTAGCACTGTCGTCTTGCACCTCCAGGATCTGGGTTTGATTCCTACTTGTGTGTACGGAGTTTGCATGTTCTCCCCGTGCTTGGTGGGTTTTCCCTGGGTACTCCAGTTTCCTCCCACAGTTCAAAGACATGCTAATTTGGCGTTCCCAAATTAGCATGTGTGTAAGCGTGTGTGTACCCTGCGATGGACTGGGACCCCGTCCAGGGTGTACCCCACCTTGAGCCCTGGGATAGGCTCCAGGCCCCCCACGACCTTGTATACAGGATAAAGCGGTATAGAAGATGATGAGTGAGTGAGTGAACTTTATCAGTTTGTCAAGGAAAAAACCTCCCTGAGAGAACATGCGGAGTAAATGTGGACCCAGGCTCTAAATGAAACCCGTCTTTGGGTGATACTGTATAGTGCGATCATACAGTAAATAAACCTCTTCTGTAAGGTTGAAAGTGCGGTTGTAAAACAGGATATGCCGTTCAGTTACTAAAGTCAATATTGTTGAGCTTACCAACTGTTCATCGATTGAGACTAAAACGCTTCAAGTTATTGCAGTCACAAATCATCACAGAAAACTCTTTTTACCAAAGCAGCCCAATCCCTTCTTCATGAATATTAAGCGGAACCGTCCTCTTTAAGCAGACCACACAGGACCGTCCTCAGAATAGAGTGTTCTTCATGTGACGAGAACTCGAACCAGAAGTAGGGCATCAGGATGAATCAGGCAGGTCCGGAGGGCAGAGGAGGTCAGGATCATGGGTATCTCAGGAGTGCCATATGTAGCTTGACAGAGAAAGCAAGAGAGAGAGAGAGAGAGAGAGAGAGAGAGAGGTGATAGAGAGATGGAGACAAGGCAGAGAGAAAGAAAGAGAGAGCGAAGAAGAGGTGGGGGCTAATGGATACAGGGAGGGAGCAAGGGACAGAGAGAATAGTTAGTTCTGCTCACAGTCACAGGGAGGATAGGGTTAATGTGTATTTAGATCAGAACTAACTATGATAGCATAACTAAAATGGAGAGCCAGAAGGAAACATAGATATGAGGGCTCTGTGGGAAGTAAAGCAACCAATCTCCCCCCAGTCCATGTGTCCCCCAGATCTTACCTAAGACAAATCTATTCTATATAAAAGGCTTGGCTAAATAAATACATTTTAAGCCTAGACTTAAACTTAAACTTAAACCTAGCCCGAGTCCTGAACATTAATTGGAAGGCTGTTCCATAACTTTAGGGCTTTGTAAGAAAAAGCTCAGCCCTCTGTTGTTGCTTTCATTATATGAGGTACCAGCAAATAGCTTTTTGACTGATCATAAAATACTAGCTGTTCACTTAGGTACCTTTGCGCAGAGAACATTTAGTGGTTTATAGGTCAGAAGGTGGTATTTTAAAATCATTTTCACTGGACGTCAATTCGGTGTGGATAAGACCTGGGTGATGTGCTCATATCTTCTGGTTGTATAGTAAGTACTCTGGCTGCTTTTGCACTTACAGTAGTAGAACATCCAGATAGTAAGGCATTACAGTAGTCAAAACTAGAGGTAACCAAAGCATGAATTAGTTTTTCTGCATCATGTAGTGATGTAGCTTAGTGGTTAGCACTGTCACTTTGCACCTCCAGGGTCCAGGTTTGATTCCCCGCTTGGGTCTGTGTGCATGGAATTTGAATGTTCTCCCCATGCTTGGTGGATTTTCTCTAGGTACTTCGTTATACTCCAAGAGTCCAAAGACATGCAGATTAGGCCGATAGGCATTCCCAAATTGTGCGTAACGTGTGAATGCTGACCGGAAGACCTACCACGGTTGTAAAAATGGGAATAAATATTAAATACAATGGTCACCATTGGCCTCGACGGTCACAGAGATTCCTGGATGTATTTCTTATCTTGGCAATATCTCTGAGATAAAAGAAAACTATTACGGTAATATTATCTAGATAAGCTACAAATAAAAAAACTTGAATCAATCATCACACCAAAGACATTTACTCAGTTTGCACTCATAAAACCAACCCAGGACCAAAATGAAAAACTAATATTTTGTTCATCTCCCTCAAACTTTGATTAATGATTCTGTTTATTGATGCTGCTGATTTTTTTTTCCATCTCTGATGAGGATGATTTGTGATATTTTTATGACCACGTTCCTTCTGCAAAATTGGCGGTTCAGCACTATCCTTACAGCTTTTAATAATTCATTGTTCATTCTTCACTCAAGTCCAGTCACTTTAATGTTCGCTCTGCCTGATGCATGCCAATGATTTCACCCCTGTGAAATGTTGCCTCTTTTTTGGCCAGACAGTGTACAATATCATTAGACTACTACACTTGAAAATACTTGCTAGATCTAACCCTCACAGACCAGCAGTATTACTCGTATTTCTGCCTAATGGTCACTGCACAATAAAATGGACTTGTTGAAACTCTGCCTCACCAGTCAATATCCGTCAGGAGTTATTCATTAATTCGTTCATCTGAAGAAAGCACTTTATCCTTATTACGGTCACGGTTGAGCTTACACTGGGCACAAAGCAGACATACATCCTGGATAGGACAGCCGGGGCAATTTAATGTCCCTCGTCCAGACAAATATATGGTTTTGGAAGGTGGGATTAAACCGGCAGACATGGAGGAAACTATCAGCAATTAGTGTCCCTTTTTTTTTTAACATGAAACCTGGCCAAACAACTGCATCCTGGGCTGCCGTGTCCATGTTATTTCCAAATAACAAATAAGCAGAAAACTGGTCTATGGTTTATTTCAAGTGTGGCATTTCCATCTGAATTCTGTTGCTGTTAACGCTCAACATGAAGCCCGAAGAGCTGTCACTGCCAGTGAAGCAAGGCATCATTAGGCTGAAAAATCTATAAGACACTGATATTCAGTAATGACCCTTTATTTAACCATGTTAGTGGTCACCTGACCATCACACCCATATCCTCATAGCACATCTGACCATCACACCCATATCCTCACAGCACATCACAGCTCTTCCTCAAACGTTTAGAAACACATGAATGTCTTGTAGAGAATGTCTATGTTTCTTGTAGCATTGCAATTTCCCATCACAATAGAAATACACCACTGATAAGATGTTAGTCCACATGCACACACACATACAGTATTAATGCACAAGGCATTAACACTTAGCAACAAATGTAGTGTAGTGTAGCCGATAGAGTCATGAATCACATGTTAACTGTTGATTCAAATGAATTTTTGGGAACTGAGATTTTCAGTTTGACTTGACTTAGTAGCACTCATGTTTTGTGTCTGATTTGTCAGATCTAACAGGTTTTGAAGTATTAAAAACTACTAAAAGTATCTAATGAACATTGAAATGCTGTGATTGTTAAAATATTATATTTGTCTCCTACAAAGCGTTTGTCTTTTTCCTGCACCACTTTCCAGTCCATTAGGTGGCAGTATAAGCGCCAACCGCTCATGAATTCAGAAGAAGAACAGCCATAAAATTCAATTTTGAATTAGGTTGAATTCTAATAATAATTAGCAGATTGTCCCTGATCAGCAAGTCGAGGGTGAGGGTGGCGAGGAAAAACGCCCTGAGATGGCAATAGGAAGAAACCTTTAGGAGAACCAGACTCAACAGGGAGCCCATCCTCATTTTAGTCTAGACTTTTAACATTTGTGAGTTTACCTTCATTATTTTTAATTGATTCTGAATCTTAAAATTGACCCATCAAGTCAATTAATTTAATCAGGGAGTTTTTCCTTGCCACCATTTCCCTCGGCTTGCTCATCGAAAGATTGATTGATCAATTAAATCGCACAGCTCTTATAGCCAATTCACTTAGGAGTAATTGGGAGGAAACTGGAGTTCATGTAAAAAACCAACATTTCATTCAAGTTTTAGGATAAAGGTAGAATGTTTTTAAAACATAATTTTAGTCTTGAGAAAGTTCAATCTATCCAATTTTCTGGAAGTTCTGGGAATGTTGTTGAATAACTGTTTTACAGTATATTACAACAATTTATATTTTCCACTTACATATTCAATGTAAATTACATTCCAAATGTCAGAAATTCAACATTGATTGATCAAGGATTGTAAAGAACTTTGCTGGCATTCTTTTGCAATACATTTTGTTGTTGTTGTGTTTTTTTAACATGCTTATATTGCTGGATTATATTGTATTTTACACTGAACATGTATATGTAATATGTAAAGACTTTAGAAATTAACAAATAAGTAGTATAGCTGTTCCAAAAGTATTTTCATTCAAACTAAATGTCTTTAAAAAAAAAAAAAGGCAAAAGAAGTAAAAAAATATACTGTTTAAACAAAATGATAAAACCAGTATCCACAGCAGGATATGGTTTTACAGTAATATGGTTGTAATTATGTTGCAATGGGACTCACTGTCGGGACAACTTTGTTTTAGAAGGTTTGATCATTTTCACTTGATAAATTATGTTGTGATAACTGTGAATGGATGACACAAACACGACACTGCAAACACAGCCTTAAAACAACTACATTCGAAGCTTTATTTGGAGCATTTAAGCCTAAGGGGCATGCACGGTCCCCCATACAGACACAACAGCTAGTGCTTGTATCTCATGTCACGCATCACTTTTTGTTGTAATGTTACGTTACGTCTCTGTTTCAGAAATATTACTGTGAGCTGCATCTTAGCCCCCAAACGACTCGACTGTAATATGGTGCTCGTTGCTATGTTTTGTGCATTTACTAGCATCAACGGCATGCCCTCTAGTCGTCCAGTGGTAAACATACTGTTCTTTCACTGCAGTCACCACAGCTTGAGTGTTGGTTTTGGAATTCATATTGCTTTGCAATCGTTGTTGCAGCATTCGCCATCGTCATAATTATATCAAAATCATTTTAACTTACAACCCAAAAACAACCTAATACCAGCATTGTCCCAACATCTGTATTGTTGCCAAATCAAAATCATCACAACACTTTGACAATCAGAAAATCCTGCTGAGACACCCCCTCCCAACAGTACCCCCTGCGGTGTCATCACGCTGCCCCGGCACTCATCTCATTTTGAAATAGACTGTGTTATCACCTTGGGTTAGATGTGTAAATCATCTTGTGACTCCGCATGTCTCATATTCTCTTTCTTTCTCTCATTTCTTCCATTTGTGTATGATTACAAACAGTTCTCATCTTTACAGCATACCCATCTCCTTTTAACTAACAAAGCTCATTTTCTTATCTAAAAAGAGATCTGTATGAATCAGCAAATGCAGAAGAGATTAACCATGCTCCTTTTCCTTTAGACTCTTCATGAAACTGAATAAAGTCCTATGCTTGTGTTGTGCACTGGAATCCTGAGCAGTGGTGTTGTTGTGCTGCTCTACTCTGTTTAAGGCAGACGGCTGCTTTAGGTCACATGGTGAAATAAACGGTCTGGTATGTGGGTGAATAGATATATAGAAAAACCTTTTTCTTTGAGTGCTTTGTTCGGTTGTACTACCTACGTGCTAAAAAACTCGAACATGTTCCATGTCAGTGCTATGGATCAGAAATACAAATTATTTTTGTTTGTTTTTTTCAATACTGATCTTTTGCCATATTCTTTGCTTTCATGCACCTCTTTGCGTTTTGTTTAATTATACAGTGTGTCCTAGGTGGCATGGTGGCGTAGTGGTTAGCACTGTCGCCTTCTACCTCCAGGGTCCGGGTTCGCTTTGATGGGTTTCCTCCCTTCAAATTCATCAATGCAGATTAGGCTGATTGGCATGTATGTGTGTGTGCCCTGTGATGGATTGGCACCCTGTTCAGGTTGTACCCCACCTTGTGCCTTAAGTCTCCTGGGATAGACCAGGCCCTCCCTGGACAAAGCGCTATAGACGATAAGAGTGAGAAACAGTGTGTCCTCATAATTCAAAGGAAATTACTTTCTGGACACAATAAACAAAAAAAGCTGCTGTTCTGCATATATCTCAAGATAATGTATATACTGTACACTGTAATTTACACAGCAACATTTGTGTATATTTAAAAATGCAGAGAAGGAGTGAGTGGCATTTCTGTGTCTTTATTTTGTTACCGAATAAACATCTCCTATGGGACTCGACCTATAAATGAAATGTATTTTAGTGGAAGTGTTAAAGTTCCTGGTATGAGAGGAGTACAGGCATTGCTAACATTAAATAAATGACTGCCACCTACTGTTTAGAGTGTGCTCTCACACGACCCAAATGAAAAATGAGCTCTTTCAGGCTGTAACTTCAAAAGAAAAAAAAGTTGCATTTGGATTTAAATCAGAAAACACTTACTGTATGTTCCTTTAACTGCATGATTACTGCAGTGATTAATCTGCAATTACTCTAACCCTAACAGATGCAGTAAGGGACGACACAGTGGCGTAGTAGTTATAGTAGCACTGTCGCCTCGCACCTCTAGGGCCTGGGTTTGATTTCCCGCCTCTGGGAGTTCAAAGTCATGCAGATTAGGCTGATTGGCGTTCCCAAATTGGTCCTTAAAAGCGTTACACTGGTAACGATCTGTTCCGTTCTGTACCCGAGCACGATTTCTCCCCCTCCCCAATCCCCCCGCAGGTCTGCGTTAACACTGTAATAGGGATTGTGATCCCGGGGACACTTGCGTATTTACACAGCCGGAAACAGTAGGTGGCGGTAGAGAGGTAGTTGGTTTGTTTTTCGCCGGGAAAAAAAAAAACTAAGAAAGAAGAAGAAACGCCAGTCGGGTCATGAACTGTGTGACACCTGTTAATGCTCCGTGTGGATGTTTTTATTTTTATGACAAAAACAACGGCACTGTAAACAACATGCCTACTGACACATCTGTCGCGCGACTCAGAGGGTGAAATGAGCGCGCGCTGCACGGACACAGCACGAGGCACTGAGGAATGACTTTACATCTCTACTCTGTAAGGTGAGGAATCAGGTGTGTCTACATTCTCTTCTGATTCCCAATCAAATAGAAATAAAGTGCTCATTAAACATTACTTTCTTTAGTCATAGCACATTTAAAATGTTTACTTTTGTATCATAAAAATAGTGTTTATGTACACTGTAAATTAATCACAGATGTAAACAATGAATAAATGCAATAAATGCTACAAATAAATATAATGCCTGCTAGAATAAAGTTCAACAAATAACATAGATACATATTTATCATTTATTATATCTAATCATGCATTTTTCTGTTCTCCTCAGGATCATCTGGGCTTAGAGAGGGGTGGTGTGTGATGGCAGCATGTCCCTGTGACCAGCAGAGACCAGGAATGGCTACTAAATACTCCTATTAAGAAGACAACAGTCCTACAAGAGAGATGCTTGTGCTCTTTTTTTCCTTACCTCACTATGTGTAGATTTTCAAACTTAGCCGAGATGCTGAAACTTAATTTAAAACCTCACCATGCATCAATGTTTAGTGTTTAACATGTTTTGTGTGCCGTGTGTTTATATTGTATTTTTGTAAATGTATAAATAAATGTATACTGTAAAATCAAAGATGAGTGTGGAGGATTTGGAATAGAGACAAAGTACTGGATAGAGTGCAAAATGTTTTATTAAACATTATTAAATAAAAATATAATAAAAGTACATTTTGTAACAAAAGTAGCTGTCAAATAGGACAAAAAATCTAAACATTAAAATGTAGCATTTTTATATTTACTTGTACTTGCATAGCAAGAGGGTGTGTGTTAATGAAATGAAGGCAACAGTTGGTCCATCATCTGCATCAACGTCCTATTCAATCTCTTGCTGTTCCTTCCTCTGTATCTGTAGTCAGCGCTTCTCCATCTAAATCTGAGATTTCATGCAGGCATTATGAGTCTCCTGCTCTTGCACGTCAGGTTTTGTCTCTCTCTTCTGTTGTTAGCTGGTCTTGTGCTACTGTCAGATGTCTCAGTCTGTGTTTCCTCCAGTGCCTGTCTGCAAGAAAGTATAAAGGCAAGAAATTAGCTGAAAGTTGCAACCATAACAGCTTGTACAAATTAAATTTTTCCAACATTTACATTTTGTCACAGCAATCACAGATAACCTGAAATTGTGTGTGGAGCTTATGTGGCTCATCAGCATCTCAGTTTTTATAAGTGTCTCTGAGATGTGTTAAAGAATATACATGAAGGTTCTACATGAAATATGATTAAAGAGTAAAGTAGCTGTAACCCTAATAACTACATAAGCACAACATATGAGTTCATCACATTCTGCTCTTCTGAACAGTGAAATGATCTGAGGCCTTAAAGTGAGCAGACATGAGGAGCATTCCAAGTTAACTTTACTGTGAGCTAATGTGAAAGGATCATCCTGTAGATCTTATTATATGCATTTAAATGTCACCACGAGATCCACAGACAGTTACCTGGAGATGTGGTGATAATATGAGACTCTCTTTAACAGTGTTAATAACAGTTAATAACACTTCCTCTTTGGAGCACGAGCGCATACTTATGTCCCGCCTTCCGTTCTCGGGAAGGTGTGAATCGTTCCCGAAACCACCTCTGCAATCGGTCTAGGGATTCGTTCCCGAGCGCGGAACGATTCGGAACGATTACATTCTCACAGACAAAAATCAACTGGTCCCGGGGCCAAGTGTACTCGGAAACGGATCCGGGACCCCAGTGTGAAAACGCCCTAAGTCTCCAGGCCTCCTGAGACCCTGTAACCAGGATATGGACGATGAGTGAGTGCGAGTGCAACAGTCATGTTGGATGTATCTCGTGGTCATTGGAAAAGGTGGTACTGTGCTTGGGTAGGGTCATATTATTGCCCAGCATCAAGCAAATACAACAACTGTCCAACACATTATTACTGTAAAACCTGGATGGATATCGCTGAACAGTCAACTTTACAGAAGAAATGTGGTTGGAGATCACTTTAACAATTGGTCGAGTTATTAAACAGAGCTTAATAATGATGATATGTCAATAGCATTTCCATACACACACAATGTGAAGAGAACTTCTGCGTGTCCATAAGAAAACGACTCGTTATTGAGACTCATCTGGTTAGTGAGACTAGTAATGGGCGTATCAGGGTGTCAAGAAGGAAAGCACATGAAGCGATACACCCATCATGCATAGTGTCCACTGTACAAGCCTCTGGAGACAGTATTATTATCTGGGGTTGCTTCAGTCGTTCAGGTCTAGATTCAGCAACGTTATGAAGTCAGCTGACGACCTGAATGTACTGAATGACCAGATTAATACAAAAGATGGGATTTTTCTTCTCTAATGCCACCTGCCATATTCCAGTGGTTCTGGGAGCACGAGGAACCATTTCCACACATGCACCGGACACCACAGAGTTCAGACTGTAATCCCTTCGAAAGTCTTTGGGATGTGCTTGCTGGAGAAGACTTTATGGAGCATTTTGACTCGCCTGTCATCCATACCATAGACAGTACAAAGTTTGCAACTCTGGGTGGAAATAAAAGTTGTGACGTTGAATAAGCTCAGGTTGTACATTAAGGTCTCCCTTCAAATACCACAGCGCTAGTAAAGAAGGCATCAGCAGCTGTAAAACTTACCAAGGTCCAGCTCATTCCCTTCATCAGCATCTGATTTTAACTTTAAGCTTTTTAAGCCTTGACCTTCGAAGACACTTTTTATTGTACAGTTGCAGGAATGAGACTTTAGGTGGCAACATTGAATCCTCTCTGTATTTTCATTCCATCTGAGGCTGTTCCTTGTGTGCGAGTGATGTAGAAGTAAATATGAACAGGGTTTAATTATAAAAAGGTCAAAGGAACCAGCTGGCTGACAACTCGCATCTAATGGATTCTCCGTCTTCTTGTACACGTCTGTGATCACTAATGCGTGACCTTAAAATTGATTTTCTTCAGATTAATTAGTTCGGGTTTTAGTATATTTTGATGTTATTATGAAGTAGCCGAGGTAAATGAAAAAAGATCCTTTTTTATTAAACACAACATAGAGTACAGTCTGTTAATAAAATGTTCTGGTGTATTTTTATGTTCAGGGATTTTTTTTTTTTTCGGAGTAGAGGTAGATGTAAGGCGAAGTTATTATTTCTGGAAGGATTTTATAATAAGTTTATTTTTATTGCTATGGTGTAAAATGTAGTGAAGTAATGTAGTTCTTAATTAAAACATGGCTTTGAATAGGAATTAATAACAGAATGAATAGTTTGAAGGAGGCTCCTGTGATGCAGTGATGTTATTATTCCTTCATGATGATATTACACAGCAAGAACTCCCAGTAATGTTTACTTGGATTATGTTATGATACCAGACTCGCAAGTCTATACACCAAGCACGGGGAGAACAAGCAAACTCCAGGCAGAAAAATGCTTACCACTACGCCACGGTGCTGCCTAAAATCTGACACTTTGCAAATAATTAGCAAAAAAAAATAAAAAATTAACACCACTCCCAGGTGAAATGCATAGCACCGATCACCAATTATACACCAGAAAAGTAATTAAAAAAAAATTTTTTTTTAAAGCTTCACTTTGTCAGACAGGTTCTATTTTAGTAGTGTTTTCTTTTTTCAACATGTCGGGCAGTAAACAGGTCTGGCGCTTTCCAAAAATCACAGTCATATATTTTTTTACATAGCTTTTTTCCCCTAATAAATGAAATCATCACTTAAAAACTGCATTTTGTATTTACTCGAGTTATCTTTGTGTGATATTAAATTAGTTTGATGATCACAATCTTTAAGTGTGATAAATATCCAAAACCAAAGAAGAAATAAGAAAAGATTGTATTTAAGGGTTTACTGCAAAGCATTACTGTAAAATCCCACATCCAGCTGAGTTTCTGCGATTGTTGGTGCTGGCGAGTCGCTCCTGATTGCACAGCAGGTAGTATTATTACAGCCTCAACTCCTCTCCCTACAACTGAAGTGGTACAAATGGTTTGAGCTAAAATGGAAAATCGGGAACATGGAAAATCGATATGGTACAAGCCGGGTTTGGACTTCCTGCTGCTCCGCTAATCTCATTGTCCTGTTCACTTTACATCCAGCTATAAGATTGAATATGCTATAGGTTCAGGATATTCCGACTTTCACTTCTTAACATTATGCATTCTGTCATTCAGTATGTGACGGTTATCACTCTACAGTCCTTCCACGTGATTCAGTGTAGTGTAAAGGTCGCCTTACCTGGAGGTGTTTTCTTTTAACTTGCACATAAGACATGTTGACATGTTCACGAATCAGGACATTCGCATAGTTAACACTATCAGATTCAGGGAAATTCAATTAATTTAAAAACCATTTAAACTGAGGCATTGCCATGTCTTTCATTGTTTTGTCCCTGTTAAGACACTACAAAAACTATATAAGATATAAAAACTTTTTATTATGAATTTTAAAGCATGATTTAGGGCATCACATTTCATCATTATGAACATAATATGAAGCACATATATATTTGGGAGCACATTCATTATGGAAGATCTATTGTAAAATAAAATAAAATTTATGTTTGCTTCAGCATTGGAAACTTTGTTTCCAATGTTTTAGGCTAACTATGGTTTTAGGCTAATTATACTGCACACAATTCTTCGTTGCACTTGGTCTGGCTTTAAGATAAAGTTCTTCCATGCGTCATCTGGCAGATATTCAGTGAAGCACAACATATTTCCCGAATGTTGCTTGTGGGATTTCGCAACATGGCGCGCATTCTTAATGGCCAGATCTGTAGAGGTAGAATATAATGAAGACTCGATCGGTCTTGATAATGTTTTGTGACAGTTTTGATTTGGGAGACTTTCAATAAAATCACTTAGAGTATCTTATATTATAGTGCACTTAATGTTAATTCTGTTGCAGAAGCTCAGTTTGAGCAAAAGCGATAAAGATCTGATTTCAGAAGGAAGATCTCATCTTTAGAAAGTCAGTGTTAAATCAAGGGCATGTCTGTGTTACTTAGCAGACCATGTTAGATTTAGATACAGATTTAATCTGTTCCAGAGGCGAGTTCTTAATGCGAAAATTTATATTGCAATTCGCATTGTTTCATAGGAAATAATGCAAATGCAAATAATCCGTTCCAGCCACCCAAAAATATTACCAATATTACCAATCTCCAACACTATAATCATATTTTTATTGCATATAAAAACAATAACAATCAAAACATGATTGACATGAAAATGAAGTAAGTTATGAAATAAACAGACATTAAACCTCACTTAAGCTTAATTTATGATTCTTCTTGGCACTGTCTGCTTTAAAAATGAACTTTAAAGTGACTCCTTTTCTTGTTGGTGCTGTCCTTGCTAACACTCCTCGATATTATGCTTATTTGCGCTACATTTACAGTACGGCATTTGGCAGACTCTGATATCCGGAACGACTTACACACTTATCTCATTATACACTTATAAGCAGTTGAGGGTTAAAGGCCTTCCTCAGGGGCCCAACGGGGGCACCGTGGCAGTGGCAGGGATTTGAACCTGGGACCTTCTTAACCACAGTCCAATCCCTGCCCCTACAGCCGGCATGGGTGTTTCATTACAGTTGTAGATTTATATGCCCAGGTGGTTGTATGTAAAGCTACACATTTCTGCAGATTTGATGTTTGTGGTTTATGTTTTTTGCCTTCCAGGATATTCTTGTTAGCACTTGTTGACACTGATGCTCCCTTGCCATTAAAAAAAAAACATTCTGTTATCTCTTTCTCTCTTCTCGTGCAGTTTACGGAGGGAGGGCTACACGGTACAGGTCAACGTCAATGATTACTTGGACATCTACTGCCCGCACTACAACATGAGCCAGCGGGGTGCACTGGAGTATGGCGTGGCCGAGCAGTATGTGCTCTACATGGTCAGCTACCGCGGCTACCGCACCTGTGATCCGCAGATGGGCTTCAAGCGCTGGGAGTGCAACCGGCCACACGCACCACACGCGCCGATCAAATTCTCGGAGAAGTTTCAGCGCTACAGTGCCTTCTCGCTCGGCTACGAGTTCAACGTGGGCCACGAGTATTACTACATATGTAAGCATGGTTAGCTAATAAAGAAAGTGTACCCTTTGTGTGACCCTTTTGAAATGAGGACAGTTGTTTTCGACCAGGCAAAATATTTGTCATAACACGCAAGAGAATGTGCAGTAATCTCACTTACATTAAAGAACTTAGCAGACACCCTTATTCTGGGTGACTTATATTTTATCTTCACTTACATTATATGTCTGAGCAATTGAGGGTCAAGGGCCTTGCTCAAGGGCCCAACTTGGTGGGGGGGTTTGAACCTGGGACCATAACCCACTGCCTTAACCCCTGAGCTACCCCTGCCCTCCTCAGCATCACTGCTATGTGCTCCATTAACTCATGCTTTGCAAATTAAGCAGTCCTTTTAAAAGCCTAATATGTATGCAGAGTTGCCACGGGATGCAATATACTGACTGTTTAATAGCCAATCTATCGAATGATTAGTTGAGAAAGTGACAGGAGCTATTACGTATTACTGTGAGTGTGTGTGTGTGTGTGTGTGTGTGTTTTTGTTGTTTTGTCTTCTTTTGCAGCCACACCCACCCATCACCATGGCCACAGCTGTTTAAGACTGAGGGTATTTGTGTGCTGCTCAACACGTGAGTTCTGCTTCACATATAAACACACATATAAAGTGTACCGCACATGTACAGTACAGTATGTCAGATAACAACCTCAGTTTTAACGGTTTAATAGCTCCTGCCGAAACATTCCGGATAATGCTTTAAATAATTGATTGTCAACTGATTTGAGCAACTCCTTACCCTGCCACATGCAAAAACCTCAGAATCCAAAGGAGTGTGAAATGTTCTGCACCGGGGAAAGTTCCAGGATCCATCTACAATCTCATTAGACACTCAGTGCTGCCAGTCTCTCCAGGGGAGGCTCAAAAATTTTAAAATAGAATCAGGGATGCTGGTGTAGAAAAAATAAAAAAACCCTCACTGAGGCACGTCCCAAGGGCTGGAGCTGGCAAACCTTGCATTTATCATACGAGAGGCAGATGCTGATTTACAACACCGACCCGGATCGGTTGAGATGACATTTTAGCTGGTGTTTATTTTTCTGCAGTTTCGCATGCAGGAGATGATGCAGACCAAAACCCTTCTGACTACACAGCCAGACCTAAAATACACAACATTGGTGAGTACACACACAACACACAACATCTGCATTATACGAGGGGTGTTCAAGTCAAAGCGGGACTTGTGCGAAGTAAAATCTCCCCTTATTTTGCTAAACTAATGCACTTATCCAAAGTCACTTCTGAAAAGCTGGCCTCCCAGGAACTCCTTTAATAGCCCAAAGATGTGGAAATGTCTCAAATGACAATAACTGCCAGATGAGCTCCTGTAATGTGCAAGTGGTGCTGGTGAATGATTGCGGGTACAGTCTCAAACAGATACATCTCTTCCACAAGTCAACGACAAATCATCTGTCAATTTTCAAGGATCAAGCATTGCACTTAAACAGGCCACCTCGGCCGGGATGGTTATTAACGGACGTACAGTCTTCTATAAAACGTTTTACTGCAGTTAAGAGTCTCATCACCGCATCACATCGCTTGAAGATTTCTTCGCTTTTCCTGTACATCTTCGTTCACCAGAAATTTCATCACAAATCCTGGTTTGACTTGAACGCTATGTACAGCACATTGGGTCAATAATGTATATATGCCAAGAACTATGTACAAAAGTCTTAGCCTCCTGCAAATAAATAAATAAATAAACTAACTAACTATAAAGGCCAATAAATACTAACTCATGAATCAAAGTCAGTATTTGGTGCTTTGAGGATCCTTTAGTTTCAGGTCGAATTTGTACAGTTTTGTGGGGACATTAGCTACTAAGTTTTAGCATCCTGCAGAACTAGCCGTAGGACTAGCTTAAATTTTTGTTTGTTTGTCTAAAAGGTGGTAGCTTATATAATATACTGCTTTCTTTTAGCTTCTAGTTTTATGGTGGACTACTGATGCTTGAAAATCAGAAATGTCATAAAACAAAACAAAAAATCAAAAAGTATGAAGAAAACTTCTTCATAGTGCTGAATAGCAAAACCTTTTGATGATAACTGTCTAATAAAGGTCTGTGTTTAGTTTAGCTTCTACAAGCAATCAATTGCATAAACCTTTTCACTTTTTACACTTTCATTCTCATCCAACTTATTTCTACAAAAAAAAAAAAAGATACATTTTCTTCGCATGCCAGACGCAGAGACTATTGGTCTGTGTAAGTTTTCTTTCTGCAAAGTGTGACCCATCCATCCACATGACAGACACACCATATTTTCACACAGAGACTGCAGTAAAAGGCTCCTTGCTGCCAGGTATTACAGGTCGCTGTGACATAATGCCTGAGATTCTGGGAAGGCATTGAGTAGCTCAGTGTCTGAGTGCACATCAGCACATCAGCGTACATCACCAAGGACAAGACGCACAATTTCCCTGAGAGTCAAAAGCACTTTAGAGGGTTTTGTATATCTGTGTGTGTGTGTGTGTGTGTGTGTGTGTGTGTGTGTGTGTGTGTGTGTGTGTGTGTGTGTGTGTGTGTGTGTGTGTGTGTGTGTGTGTGTGTGTGTGTGTGTGTGTTTGCATGAAAATAGAACCTACTTTTACATATCCATGTATGTGGTTGTATGCCACCGGTGAACCTGTCTATCCTGTCTGTCCTTGATCATATTAAACACCTGATATTTACAGTGTCATAAAAAGGGGAGAATGTAACATCTGTGGCGTCTAAATCGGCCTCATTAAGTTATATAATGTGTCCGTGTGTGCGTGCATGTGCGAGATGTAGGTGTTTTATCACACATCTTTATTATGATTATATTAATAAAATATCGCTTTTTGTTAATTGGACGTGCTTCTGTAAAACAATATGCTCAGCAGGCTTTTGCTAACAGCGAATGTAAATTAAGTTAATTAATAGTTCTATGAATAAAACATTTGCATGAGATAAAAATGCTGGGCTCCCTTTTGAAAAAAAAACAAAAACTTTTTCATGCATTTTAAAGACAATACTATGAATTAATTGTATCAAACGTCAGCCAGTGGATTCAGTGTCATTCTTCACATCAACATCTAAGACATCTCTGTCTTGCATAAGTGCATAAGTATAAAGATGCAGATGATCAGGACGGTGGTTAGTATACTGGTGAGGCTGAATAATGCTGAGTGGTTGGAACAGACGTGAGGTTGCTGCTGAGGTCGGTACATAAACAATCTCTAGACACTGGGCAGCCTGTCGCAGTAAAACATTTGTTCCCATTTATTTAATTTATTCAACACAATTTTATTTAATATGAAGAAATGAGGGAGGGCTCAAGCTCAAGGCATTTCTACTGCACTGTATGTTTGTGGCCTGAATACCAATTTTAATATTGAATTCTATGTGCATGTAACTCAACTCTGACTTAGAACGTTAGAACGCTGATTTTGATGCTGTTGATGCTCAAAATGAATTGAGAAACAATCTGATATGCATTTTCAATTACATGCATCTGATATTTTAATATATATCTCTGGAGACTTACTCTTGGTCTCTGATTGTTTTTTTTTTTCCTTTCTCTCTGAACTAGATGAGTTTAACCATAACATCCCCAAACTGGAGAAGAGCGTCAGCGGGAGCAGCCCCTCTCGAGATCGTCTGTTGGTGACCATCGTGATGCTGTTCCTGGTTGCTCTTCTCATCTCCTAGCTACTGTCTCCAAGCTACTTGTAGAACTAGTAGGAAACTTGTAGAACTAGTAGGAAATTACACCAGTGGCCTTTGGGACAAAGAAGAATGATCTAAAATGTAAAAAAAAAAAAAAAAAAGAAAGAAAAGAAAAAAAAAAGCCCTCAACTGGATGGATTTGATGGATCTGAATGTTGATATGTGAACTTGCCTTTGTGATGGAAGATCATCTACTGTACTTGGTTCTTAGGATGTAACAGATGAAGATGTTGAATGGAATATCAAAGCAGTTCTCATCTAATTATACAGAAAGCCACATCTGGATTATCGTAGGCTCTGTACATCTCAAAGTCTGTAACATTTTCAATAACAAACTGTGAACCTTCCCAGAGACCAAATCTTGGTCAGATCTTGTGCATCAGAGTCAAAGCGCAAGACTTTGAAGACTCTACCGGATTAACAAAACGTGTCCTGAGAGCGAAGGAACAAGACGAATTCATGTATTTGAAATATTGATTAGCTCACAGTGTGAAGCTGCTCCTCAGATCCTAAGCTACTGCAACTTCAGTAATGATGGAATTCTTGACCTTTTCAGGTTAAAGGTTAAAATCTGACATGCGGATCTCGGCTCTAGAGCTAACGTTCTCTTATATACAGTAAAGCTCCAATGTCTGTATTCTCTTTCTACCTGACCTTACAGGTCGAACTTCACATAAGGTCTTTACAGCGAATAGGAAGCAAGGAAGCTAATGATACTTACGGATAAATAAGTGAAACTCTGCTTTTACAGGTGATGGATTTCCTGACATGTTTTTATTTTCCTCCAAGGAAATAACCCTGTATAATGTACCGATAAAACCGTGCCTGAGAAGGCGTGTCACTGTTTAGAATAGCGATCATTTTGTAAAAGGATGTGAACAACATTTTATAGGAATTTGCAGTTGGGAGATATGCTTTACTGTACAGTTTCCATTGAATAATAGCTTTGTGTGTCATCGGTGCTTTATTTATTTATTTATTTATTGAGCTGGAGCATTTATTTATTTATTTATTTATTTATGTATGTGACATGACTGAATTGTGGTGGCTGGTTCGAGGATGAATGAAGGACTGTCGGAATATTTTGTGGAAGTTTGTTTCTTCATAAAATTTTCATTATTTTTAATTTTGGTGCGCTTGTGTCTTTCTTATGAAACATGCATAGAGATGTGCCAGCTGTTCCAGATAATCATTGTGAAACTTCACTGTATATTCAGACTACTGTACTTTGATACGCTGATAGGGCAAAAGTGTCAGGCTTGGGGAAGTGTCGCATTCGGAGGTCATTTATTCTCATTGCTGCACTATTATTCTTACATAACAAGTTCAAAAGCTTGGCAAGAATGTATTTAAATATGTGTACGTGTGTTTATGGGGGGTGTGTGTGAGCGAGCATGTGCATTTTAGGATTTTCATATTTCTTTAGCTACACATTTGTAACTTTTTTCGATATGCAAGTGCGTGAGACCCTGGGGCGGTTTTGTGAGAGAGGATACTGATAGTGTTTATTGTTGGAAACTTTAGTGCCGGTTATGTTTACTTATGAGTAGAATGACTAAAACGTGTCAAGAATTCATGAATGATGATTTAAAAAATAAAACTGACAATAAACCGTTGTACCTTAAATCTGACTGGAGTTATTATTTTGAATATTGCAATATACTGTACATCCATCCAAGAACCTCTAGGGACCAGGGAGGCCAATGGTGACTATTGTATTTAATAATAAAAATACAATTTATTATTATTAATAATTTATTATTATGTACAACTGTGGTAGGACTACGGGCAATTTGGGAACGACAATCTGCATGTCTTTGGACTGTGCGAGGAAACCGGAGAACCCAGAGGAGGCAGAAGTCAAACTCAGGACCTGCAGGCGCAACCACTAAGCCACCATGCCGCCTAAAATACAATATACTCCACATTAAATTGAAAACAAGCTAGTATTTGTTCTACAGAAAGAAATTTCGAGGAATGCAACGATCCAAGCAGGTATCAAAAGGTTTTGAGATTAGCTCTGTTTACAAGGTCGCATTTTTGCCGTATGTCCTCCTTCAGATGCCTTAAAACCTGACAATATGAATTCGCTATTGACGCTCTGACCCTAGGGATGGATTCCCCATGCCGCGAATATCGGAGAAAAGACGATGAGCATACACTTGGTCGAGCTGTGGACCTGCCTCATCTTTTTCGGTCGTGGAGATGATGAGCTTTTCCACTGTAAAGACTTGGTTCGTCTCAGGGTCGTACCCATGCACAAAAGTTTTGTCACCAGTAATGATCCTCGGCATGAAGGTCGGGTCATGCACAGCGCGCTGGCTGAGTTCTTGGCAGACTGATGCGATGTTGTAGGTCATCAGCCTGGGGATGAACTTGGCAGCAACTTGGCTCATGTTCAAATCACACGTGACGATTGCCTGGACTGTTCCATATGACACATTGACAATGGCGGCAACGTTGTGGATTGTTCTCCGCCAATCATCATGTTTTGAGGTTGAGCTCATTGAAGGTCTTCCTGATCGTCTTCCAATTATGTTCTTACACTCTTGAAGTGCGCGTGACACTCAAATCACCTTGAAATACTTGTTGTAGCATCGCCGTAAACTTGCTGAATCACGTCAAATGTCTTAATGGCAGATTTGTCCATTTTCACGCAAAATTTCATGTTCACTCTGTTTTAACTTTGGTGTCCATAATGAATTTGTAGACATGGTAATGTATGCGGTCAGAAGAACACCAGATGCACAGCTCCGTCTGCAACAAGCTCCACTTTTGATCTTAAACAACTTTTACATTGCTACGAATGTCTCAAAGGAAAGACAAGTCACACAACTATGCATAATAGTCAGCAGGTGGTGGAATTCCCATTCGAATACTACACACCAATATGGATAGAGAACGCAACGCCATGCGGAAATATACAGTATTTAAGTAAAAGTACAGATATTTGCTGTACATTTGAGCGGAGTAAAAGTAAAAAGTATCCTCTAATGAAACTATTCAAGTAAAGTGCTGATTCATGAAATATGTACTTAAGTACAATAACAAGGTAAATGTACTCTGTTACGTCCTACCTCTGATGCTGAGCAATTTTCTCTATAAAGTTTAAAACCAACTGCCAGCACATCACTGAGGACTTTCTTCAAAAAGGTTAAGTTAATTCTTTTACAGGGTCCTGCAAGGCCGGAAGCCTATCCCAGGTTACTCGGGGCACAATCACAGGGTGCCAATTCATCACAGGGCACACAAGTACTAAACCCCAGGAGGAAACCGGAGTACCCAGAGCAAACCCACAAACCCCGTGACCCTGGATATGCAAGGTGACAGTGCTAACCACTAAACCTAAATTGCGTTCAGGAAATTATGGCCAGTGTTTGCAAGTTTGTATATGGTTACATTTTAAATTAATAATAAATACAAAAATATATATTTTTTTTGTTTTGCTTATTGTTTTTTGTTTTTTATTTGAAAGTACCAAACCCTGATTTATGCATTCCGTTACACTCCTATAATCTATCTTGCTTGTTTTCTTCTAAGCCACCCAGTGGTGGCTCAGAGGGCTAAGGCACTGAGTTACTGATCGGAAGATCGGCGGTTCGAGTCCCAGCTCAGCCAGGTTGCCATTGTTGGGCCCTTGAGCAAGGCCGTTAACTCTAACTGCTCCAGTGGCGCTGTATCATGGCTGACCCTGCGCTCTGACCCCAGTTACACTGGGATATGCGAAGAAGGAATTTCACTGTGCTGTAATGTATATGTGACAAAATAAAGGCTTTATTTTTTTATTATTAAACTTAAAGGAAACGTGGGGTGCACTTTCTGGCAGAATTTCAAAAATTAAAATTAGTAACGTGTCACTACGGAAAACAAACAAATCAGTCCCAGTGATAAAAAATATTGAAAGTGTGGCATGAAGATAATTTCGCTTGCTGATCAATGAGACGTGTGAACTCACTGTACTGGTCTCAATTCAGATCGCTGCAGCTGATATGGAGCAGCTGATTCACTCTTCCAAATGACTTTTGAACAAACACTAAGTTGTCGTGTTTACTGTGTGTGTTGGAGTCTCCGAAGTCCTCTTTCAGAAACATTAAGCTGTTAGTTTATGTAAATTGGATCGGAACATTGTCGGCACACGGGGAGCGATCCTGACTATTTTGATTAAAACACAAACACCATTATGAGTTCGGCAGCACCGTCCTGAAACCTTCTTATGTGTCTTTTAATAGTTTTTTTTTCCTAATTACTTCCTCATTGTGTCACAGAGGTAATTTGTTGCACCGAATATGGAATATGCTGTATATTATTTTATAGTGTGTGTGAATCATCCATTCATTCTTCTTGATCAGGATCACCTTCAGTTTGCAGATGCCCACATGCCTTAATTGGATTTTTTAAGTAATTAAGTCAGCTTCAATTATTCATCACATGTACCTTACGGCACAGTGAAATGATTTTTTCTTTTTCTTTTGCATATCCCAGTTAGGTTGCGGCATACTGGGTCTGGGCCCCTAACTGTCTTAACCACAGCCATAACCTTTTGAGCTACAATCCTTTACATTACATTTTTACTAGGATACAATAGTATTGTACATTAAAAGATGTTTCATCACATAACCCAAATGCAGCAGGATTAAAATATAAAAATATGCAGGATGGCACGGTGGTTTTCCCTGTGCTTGATGGGTTTCTTCATACAGTCCAAAAACATGCAGATTAGGCTAACTGGCGTTCATCAATTGCTCATAGTGTGTGTGTGTGTGTGTGTGTGTGTGTGTGTGTGTGTGTGTGTGTGTGTGTGTGTGTGTGTGTGTGTGTGTGTGTGTGTGTGTGTCCTCTACCCTAGGTGTACCCCGCCTCGTCTCCTGGGAGGCTTCCAGTGACCCTGTATACAGGATATAAACAATGAGTGAGTGAGTAATATATACAGCACTGTATAATAGGCACTTTATTATTTTAAGCATCAATTTTGTTATAGATGTTTGCTTTCATAACTTTTGCATAACAAGGTCAGTACAAAAATGTTTCAGCTTCCCAAACATTTTCTTTCCTCAACATCAACAAAAAACTGGAATGGTACAAATAAATGTTTGTATGTCAGTAAAGAAAGGCACCTATTACATAATGGACCACTTTTCAGCCAAAAAACAAAACAAAACATCATGCTAGAGTTTGCTGCAATAAATAGGAGCGAATTGAACAGTCAAAGTTTTCCAGATACTTCAGGATGCTCAGTAAAACTTACTAGATGATTTGCTTATATAACTACACAAATCCTACCTGACGATGTTGATTTATTTTGTTAAAAAGCAATGGGTTGTTTCATTTGTTATTGCTTATTGCTCTTGCTGCTCCTTATTGTATTACTGTATTACTGTATATTTGTGAAGGTATCGTTGCTTTCCAGCAGGGGAGATGACAAACTCCTGAGGATGAAATCTCAGCAGGACTCAAAAGTGAACCTTTTTCATGACGCTAACCAGAATATTTAATATTTGTTATGACTGTGTAGAGGATGGAGTGTGAAGACGAACAGAATTGCACACTATCCAGTTACATCGTGTCTGAAGCAGTAGTGTCGTGTACACAACCTTTTTCCACAGAGAGAAGAGATTATTCGCGGTTATAGGAGCATGCAGTGATTTAAAAGGGTGCGTGCTGTGAAGCGGGAATCCAGCATGTCTGGCTGCTGTTCCTTACTGTTGACCTACAGAGGACGCCATAATATATCCTTTCATGGACAGAAACTGTTACAGACTGTTGTAGATAAACGTATCATTCATGTATAAGGGGCGTTCAAGTCAAACCAGGATCTTGTGATTGTACAGAATAATAGAATACCGTTATGAGTGAAAAATTCCCTTTATTTCTCTATATAATCCCCTGCTACACTAATGCACCTATCCTAGTGATTCGCTAGTGCTTGGACACCATCAAGGTAGAAAGTTTTCTCAGGATCTGACTGCCTGTCTAATTTACATATGAAACCTTTAATGGCCCAAACATGTGGAAGTGGCTTTTCAGCAAGTCGCTGACAAGTCATCAGTCGATTTTCGAACACTTGCTGAATGTTAACATGAACGACGGCAATGTTCTCAGAGCCACCGCGGTTGGGATCGTCATTCACGGACGTATGGTCTTCTTGAACCATTAAAATGTTTAACAGCAGCTATAACTCTCATCACCGTACCATGCTTAAAGTCTTTTGCAAATGTTAATAATTTTTATACCTTCATTCACCAGAAAGTCCCAGTTTGACACACCTTGTACAGTATATGTATTCGTCCTGTGTTATATATGAAATATTAAAGGATATATTATTATAGGATCTAGTAGCATGCAGTTTTTTGTGATAGCTCCAACACAATTTTTATATAAGCTTTATTCAGTCATTAGGTAAATCGTAGTTTGTACTGAACAAGCACATTGCCTGAGTTTAGATTTTATTATTGCTAAAGGTAAACAAACAGGCACACCTTTGATACTATTTATTAGAACAGTCATTAGCCCTGTGCACTTAAACCAATTACAGACTGTACCTCCATAGAGTTTACATTAATACTCCAGACAAAATAACAGCTTTTTATGTTCAATGTATGCAGATGATGCTAAATTATGTATTCTTAATAAAGTTCAATTGATTTTTTGCATAAAAATATATATTTTTTGTAAAAAATTATAAATGTGAATACTTTTACAGCACTTAATAAATGATAAATGAGTTTATTCTTAAAACAAGAAGTCGCTGGTCATTAAAGTTTCCTGGCCCTGAGACAAGATAGAAAATGCCACAAAGGTGAACTATTCAGTTCAGTGAAAATGAATGGGGAAATGTCAGCGACATCTGAGCATGCGTTAAGTGTGAAGCTCTTGCTTCCTCCTGGGCTTTTTCTCCAACTCTAATTTGGGGCCCAGCCAAGGCTCTGTGGATTTCTTGGCCCGGCTATTTGACAGGCAAGAAGGAGGAGGGGAAAAAAAGAAAACATTAGCCTTTGCAAGTAAAACACAGAACTAAATATAGCATGAAGTTGAAACCCAAATATGTTCCTTGAATGTAAATACTGTTTAAGTGATGAAAATACAGTATGCAGAGGACCCGATTTTTTTATACTAAATAAAAATTTAAAAAACCCTAATTGCTCCCTTTTTTAAAATTGGATAATTTTCCCCTGTGTACAGTATTTATACCCAGTGAGCACTGTGAGAAATGTGTACATAGATGTTTATGCAATAGTGCAATGCATAAAATCACACAGATACGGGACAGCAGCTGTGCTCAATGTTCAAATAAGGTAAGTCATCAGAATCTCACACAACCGTCTCTAGAGTTTACTCAGAATGGTGCAATACAGCAAAAACATAGAGCAAGCAGCAGTTCTACAAAGCCAAGCACCTTGTTGATGAGAGCAGGCAAAGGCCATCTTGATTAAAGCTGCCAGAAAGACTACAATATATAAAAGATAAGTATTGGAGATAAGTTGTGGTGAACGGAAAAGCATCCCAGAATGCACAACACCTGAAATGTTGCCGTTACAATGGAAGAAGACCACATTGAGGTTCGGTCAGCCAAGAACAGAAGGCTGAGGGACCCTGATGATACCTGGAACACATTTGGTGCCCCACTTCTGGCTGGAGATCTCGTCACATGGATGCTCCGTGTGATCTCTTTGGGATGCGTCTGGTGTCTGGGGACGGTTTCACTCTACCATGAAGATGGTTGGCTGCAGGCGCTCGATAGTTCAGGACTGGAATTTCCCACAAGTCTCCAATAACTAACTGGACTCCATATTAACATCAATTAACATCAACTGTTATTCTGAACTGTTGAGTCCGGTTCCTCTCAAGGTTTCTTCCTCTTGCCACTGTCGCCCTCAGCTTGCTCATCAGGGACTACCTGACCATTTTTGATTCATACACATTCACATTTCATACAAACTTAAATAATTATTTTGATTGTGTAAAGCTGCTTTGCGACAATGAATATTGTTAAAAGCGCTAGACAAATAAAATTTCATTGAATTGAATTGAATTGAATTGAACATGGCATCAGTGAATCTAAAGTATAACTCAACCTGTCTTGTCTTTCCAGTCTGGTGGAGGTGGTATAATGGTGTGGGGAATGGGTCCTTGGCACTTGTTGGCCCTGATGATAAACCAACACCAATAATACCAACCAATCATCTCTAGAATGCAACAGTCTGTTTGCATATTCTTGCTGATCAAGGTTTTCATGAACATGACAATGCATTATGTTCTGCATTGCGACAATGACCATTGTTAAAGTGCTATACAAATAAAATTGAAGAGTTCCTAAAAGTGCACCTGAAAATTCTGCATGACTTTCATAAGGTATCTCAGAGCAATGTACCACAAGGTGTTGCCACAAACATTTCCTTAGAAATCTCACTCACACATGCACAAACATACCTGATTTGGCGCCACTCCTAATTAGAGACATTCACTGCAAGTGTGGATCTGTTGCCACTTACCTGTCCCTCACTCCCTTCACGGACCAATGCCCTGTAGCCCCACCGCATGAGGTAGTGGACTACCCCTGACATTACTGGAGCTTCAAAAGGGTGTAAATTGATACAATCAGGCATTTTTCATAAAACATGTGATTCAAGGGCATCTGCCAATATCACCTTTCTGGTGTCAAATAAAAGCGAGATGTGCAAAGCATCAAGCAAGACCACCAGGCTGTTCCAATCACTGCATGACTCCTTGATTACATTCATGTCAAGCATAGCCTTGAGTTCATCACAAATCACATTTTCAGGATAAAACATGTCAGAACATTCCTCCTGTGACTTGGCAATCTGCTCTCACTGTGATGTGAGATGCGGTCTCCACAGGAGGCCGGAGTGAATTGAGCTGCCTCTCTCCACAGATTTAAGAGAATAAGGTGGTGAATTTTGAGTAAATCCCTATGCTGGACGTGTCTCCAAATCGCCGTGTGACCTCAAAGAGTCCTAATTAAGAGCTCAACATGAGTAATGAAACAAAGACCATATTTCCCGGTGTCAATTTTCCTAAGTGATTACAGCCAGGATTGCTGTCCTTGAAACTGCAACAAAGTCTCCTGTGTTCACAGACCCAGTCTGCGAAGTTTTGCTCTCAGGTCAAGAATATACTGAATTCCATCACTGCTGGTAGAAGGTTCCTTCTCCCAATCTACATGAATGATGTCTGGGCCACCACTGGGCTTTCCGCTGTATAATTATTCAAAAGGGGAAAGCCTTGTGTAATGTCGTTATGAAAGCGCATATGAATAATGATGACTAATTAAATTGATAGATTGGTAAATACTGGTGCAGATGGGGCGGCACAGTGGTGTAGTGGTTAGCATCTTGCACCTTGCACCGCCTTGCACCGCCAGGGTCTGGGTTCGATCCCCAGCCAGGCTTGATTCCCGTCTCTGTGTGCATGGAATTTGCATGTTCTCCCCGTGCATGGTGGGTTTCCTCCCACAGTCCACAGACACGTAGGTTAGGCTAATTGACATTCAGTTACCTGACATGTAACTGAGTGAGTGTGTGTCTGTGCCCTGTGATGGATTGGCACCCTGTCCAGGGTGTACCCTGCCATGTGCCCTAAGTCTCCTGGGATAGGCTCCAGGCCCCCCATGACCCTGAATACAGGATTAAATGGTATAGATGATGAGTGAGTGGTGCAGATGGATATAATCCTCTGTGAGTGGCATTGGATCCAATCTGCTGTACCTTTGTGACAGCCAGTCAATGAATTGTTCTAGCACCATCAGTTTGATCACTTCCTACACAAAGGAAGTTTTTGCCAACAGCCCCCAGCGACAGGTATCTTGTAATGTTAATGGAATGATAATGAGAAGATACACTGCCATTGGTTTGGCATGCTGCGGATGCTTCAGGACTAACTTTGCGTTGTGCGATCACTCTAGTCATGTCAAGGTACTTGAGAAAGTCCAGCTGCTGGACCACACCTGACCGCAGTATCAGCTGATCACAAATCACTGTGGCCAAGGTCAGCAAACACCTGGTGAGCGACCATGTTGGTGAGGTTGAGTTAGCGGAACACCTCTGGACCGCACCAAGCTCCAAGGACATACCTGATCTCCGCTTGTGCCTGCAGCAGAATCGGTACTCGACAAGCTTTTCCTCCAGGGTTTTTACTTCTTGTAGAAATCAGTGCACAAAATATTGTGGCTGAATGTGCAAATGCCCAGAGTCATCACACACCAGATTGTGGAATAGGAGGTTGGTGGTCATACTGCCCTTAGTTCTTCCTAGCAAGCATTCCGCACGGTGGTGGTCTAGTCCATGGTGACATCTATGTTCCAAATCATAAGGTCATGAACTGTAGTGTTGGACTTTCAAAGTGGCAACATTTAAGTACTAAGTAGTATAAAAACCGTTAACTAAATTTAATTACAGCCTGCCCAGAATATTAGGTTTAAATCATGATTGTCTCAGTGTGGTGTAAAGTAAACCGAGTGGGATATTTAAAGAAATCTTGTACTTCTGCATTTCATACAAATTATGAACTGATGTAGAAATGTGAGATGCTGACTATGCTGCCACAAGCCACTGTGAGTGTAATGCTGCACCTGCACCTGTATCTGTATCTTTATATACCATAAACTCTGCGGGATGGCCACGGAAGTACTGTGAACTCACGGTTATTATCAGAAACTGGTTTAAGAAGCCATTATACAGTACAGTAAGATTTTCATTAAAAACGTGGTCAGTGAATCCTTTCCTTTCAATCCTGTGGTCATTTTGTACTAAAATGACCACCACTCAAATTTTCTGTAATAAATTAATTGCTTTCATTTGTTTAATGTTGTGTTTATGCCTCGTCCTGGCTCTCTATTTCTTTTCTCGATTTACTGTTTTGCAGCTAATAATCAGTTGTTGTTTTTTTTTGCTTCTACATCTGCAATGCATCCAACAGCTGGGGTGAATGCACAAAAACAACCGCACCCAAGCATTCACCCACACCCTTATAACCACACACACACACACACACACACACACACACATACACACACATTAAGAATCTGCTCACACTCAGCACTGTTTAATCCTGATACTTAAGTGCAGCGATGGATCAGCAGATTTTCCTGTTACAGAACAGTGAAGCATTAACTGCTTTCAATAAAGCATTAATGAGTTTGTACGATATATGTGTAAATATGGGACTTAGTGAGGAAGTGTCTTTGTGAGACAGGCTTTAAATGGCATTTCATGTTTACGTAATTATGAAACATTTTTTTTTTTGCATAGCATATTTTACTGTAGTTACGAGGGACGTTCAAGTCAAACCAGGACTTGTGAGAAAATTTCTGGTGAATGAAGGGGTAAATGTGACTGACATATACAGATGACTTTAAGTACAGTACAGTGATGAGACTCATAGCTGCAGCAAAACATTTGAATGGTGCAAACGTTTTAAAGAATGTCAGTGATGGATGAACCCGACTGAAGTGGCTTGGAGAACACTGCAGTAAATCCTGTGAACATTTAGCGAGTGGAACACCTGATCAACAGACATTATTTCACCAATTTGCTGAAGAGACGCATATGTCTGTGGGAACTGTACACAAAATGTTTCACCACACCACTTGCACATTACAGTCCTGTACAGCTCTGATACATTTCCTGGGAATTCCTGGGAGGCAGCGTTTCAGACATGAAGCAGGCAGAACGATTATGTCTCTTGCATACTGAGAAAGCTTTCTAACTTGATGGTGGAACTCTAGGATAAGTGCATTAGTGTATCAGGGGATAATATAGATAAATAAATGGAGTTTTTATTCTCATAACTGCATTCTGTTATTCTGCGCAATCAATCAATAAGTCCCAATTTGACGAGAACGCCCCTTGAAAATCTCACAGTTAATACTGGATTTATTACTGCACCTTACTCAAGCCAATATTGCAATAGAACATTTAAGTTTAAAACCATAAATAACTGAAACACAGCACTGTTTTAGGCAAACTCCACCCGGCATGTGTTTAATATTTAACCTTGCTCTACATCCCAAACTATCTAGTCTTGAGCCAGAAAAGATGAGTAAGCAGCACAATGAACTGATTTAAAGTGTACACACGCACACACAAAAACATTAATCTCACACATTTACCCACAATTTTGAGATTATACTTAAAGCTTTTAATCATTTATGGATCCAAATCTTTTTGCTGTTATAATAACAGAAAATAGATGAAAGAGAAAACAATATGTAGGGGGGATTATGAGCGTAGAATATGCCTTATTTAAAAAAAAAATCTGAATATAGAATAAAGTAACATCATGAATGACTAGGGCAGGGACAAGAAAGAATGTCAGAATAAAGTAATTGTAAATGTTACAGCCTGGCCAAAAAGGAAGCAAACAATAAAACAAGGAAAGTGGGTGATGAAGGGGGTGAAGTAGTGTTATGACCAATAAAAAATGTGCATAGAAAGGGGGTTGAGAGAAATATGGCGAAAGAGGAAAACAGATGGGAGAGGAAAAGTAGAATTTAAGAACCACACTTCCCAGCCACATACTGACACACTATAATTTGGACGTTCCAAGAATAGCCAGTAAATGGGAAGAAGGAGGAGAAGGGAAGTTGGGGCAAACATCACAACATGCACTTCTCATTCATTAGCATACACACAACACAAAGCGAGTGTATATATAAGTATATAAAATTCTGCATATATTATACCACAGCACTTGGGTAACAATAGAGACACAGATGAAGTATGCAAGGATCCATGAGCACAATGTACAAACATAGTCTGCAATACTGGCATAAAGTGTATTCTAATTAACGAAGTTGATGAAGCAGAGCAACAGGGAGAGAGTTTACCCAAAACACAAGACAAGAATGGCACTAACAAGGTTTGACATTGAATTCATTTCCATGAGTGTTTTATATAGCTGAGGGCAAGGAAGAGACCTGGAAATGGCAGAGAACCTCAAAGACCTTAAAAAAATTAATTAAATCAAAGTAAATCACAGTACCCCTCTATTAATCAATCAAATGTCCTCTGATGGACCATAGTACCTTACATTTATGACATCTGGCAGATGCACTTATTCAGGTCGACTTAAAGTTATCTCCTTATACATTTGAGGTTTGAAGGCCTTGCTTAAGGGCTCAACAGTGACAGTTTGGTGGTGCTGGGATTTGAACCTGTGACCTTGCGATTGGTCATCCAACACCTTAACCACTGAGCCCACGACATGTATATGTAGCAGCAGTGAAGTTCGTTCACCACAGTCTGCCATGACCAGTTTCTGTAGGGTTCCCCAGGTCTGCTGATGTTTTTTGGCTTCAACCTCTATGATGGGTCTCCATGTTGTCTTTGGCCATCCTCTCTAGTACTTCCCCTCAAGTGTCCAAAGAAGGTTTTTTATGTCGTTCCCTAATTGTAGCCTTGTTTTCCTGGTGCTGATTGGTGAGTATCTGAGGCCAAAAGACTTATAGGATTCTTCTTAGACTGCTTGTGTGGAAGGTCGACAGCATGTGTTGTTCATAGTATCTGTAGTAACACTTCCTAAAATATTATTGCTGATGTCTCCATAGTAATAGCAAGTTTTGCTAGGGCTAAAAGACAGCAGACCTGAGAAAATCTTTTACTGATACATTACTATTACGTGACTTTATGTTTTACAGTAGCATGTAGGTATGAAATTTGGAGGTACTGTATTATTTGACAAAAATCATAATCTTTGGTATTTATGAATCCTGGTCAGTATATCTGCGTGAATTTGAATCTTGCATTGATTGTCTTTGAAGACATTTTCCAGGTTTTTATAGTCTGTATTTATGAGACATTAGTAAGAAGAGGTAAGCAATTAGTAATCTAACCAATTAGTGCCAATTAGTACCTCAGTGACCATAGAATGGGGGAGCTGGGGAATCACATTTTTAAGCTTGTTAAGGGCTTGCTAGGCCGCATATAACAGTGATGTTCCAAAATGCTCAGTCTCTAAAAAGTATTATATACTGTACAGTAAGAATGTCACTAACATTACAAATCTATTCAGTATCTCTTGAAGTGGCTTATTAATGGAAGTCTGTAAAAGTAAAGAAATATTTAATATAGCCATAAGAATATTACAAGGTATTCATTGTGTCTCAAGGCTTTCATGAAAGTGGTCTTACACTCATCCCTTTCACAAATCCTAATGAAACTATGGGTTATACTGTATGTAAGTCAAGGGCCATGCAACTGTTCCAGCACTGAAGGCACTAATGGAAGCAGATATAAATGGGTAGCACTTTAGACCGCTATAATTAATACAGGGTTTCAATCCTCCATCTTTTTTTTCTATAAAGACGAACTACTGTGGTTCAAGAGATGGAAGGATGGCTGTGCCCTAACGATAGGGTTCTTAGAACATTCCCATCTGTTGCCCTTGACTTTATTTAATTGTAGGGGTCAAATGTTGAGATGAATAAATAGATGGTTGTTGACTTCAACAGGAGCTCAGTAGATGACAACGTAGATGGAAAGTCAAAAGCTCCAAGTTTCTTGATGTGGAAGAAAGACTTTTCTGAACTTTTAACACCACCTGCTTCGCCAAAAAGACCCAGCACCACCTCCAATTTCCGTGAGCCACATGCGTCCCTCCCATCCTCATCTTCTTCTACAGAGGGATAATAGAGAGCATCCTGACCATGTGCTATGGGAACTGTTCAGCCTTATACCCCAAGACCCTATAGTGGACTGTGAGAACAGCTGAAACGGGTCCCCATCAGTGTCTCTTACAACAACCACCACATCCACAAAGTCACCAGTATTCAAACAATGCCTTTCTGCCTCTTTTGGCAGAAAGTACAGGAGCATTCATACAGTACTACCACCAGCAGACTAAGCAACAGTTTCTTCCTTCAGGCAATCAGATTACTCAACATCCTGCTGCATCTCAAAATTCTCCAGGGTTAATCAATCAACTAGCCCAGTATGACTCAAAAATATTGCATACCTACACTTAACAAAGTTGCATCAGTCATAGTCTTATTTATGGAACTATTTTTTCCACCAAAATGAATTCTGTATTTATACACTGATCAGCCATAACGTTAAAACCATTAACATTGAAGCCACCTTGGTTTGGGGTTTCCTCTTGTGCCATGGGGCAGCTCTGTCCCCTTGGGACCTGGCTCCACAGTCAAGTCAAGTCAAGTCAATTTTATTTATATAGCGCTTTTAACAATTGACATTGTCGCAAAGCAGCTTTACACAATAAAAAGAAGTAAGTTTTTATGCAATGTATATGAATCAAAATGATAAGATTGTCCCTGATGAGCAAGCCGAGGGCGACGGTGGCAAGGAAAAACTCCCTGAGATGGTAATAGGAAGAAACCTTGAGAGGAACCAGACTCAACAGGGAACCCATCCTCATCTGGGTGATAACGGATAGCAGGGATTGCTCAGCATAATAATGTGTAAGACTGGAAGTTCAGTATAACAGGAGATGTGTTAAAATTAAAATTAAAAGGAGTCCAGTTTGTTCCCGGAGGCTCAGGTAGACTGTAGGGGATTCCGGTCCTGAGTTATCGAACAACTGAAGTCACAGGTCCCCAGAGCATCAATCGATGACAGGACAGTCTTCATGGAAACCATCCCCAGCCACCACACGAATCCAGGCAGACCACACGGGGCATCCATGCGACGAGATCTCCAACCAGAAGCAGGACTCCAGGACGGGTTAGACGGCTCCAGAGGGCAGAGGGGTCTGGATCACTGGCAACTCAGGAGCGAAACATGTATAGCTCGACAGAGAGACAGAGAGAGGGAAAGAAGAGAGGGAGAGAGAGAGAGGAGAGAGCAGAAAAGGAGAGAACAGAAAATAAGGAGAGATGGCAGTTAGGTATGGTCACAGTCAACATGTATAAGGTGAATGTATATTTAGTGCAAAGTGCAAGCAGGGACTCAGACAGGACTAACTATAACAGCATAACTAAAAGGGAGAGCCAGAAGGAAACACAAACATAAAGGCTCCCTGAGATGTAAAGCAACCAATCACCTCACCGTCAACAAACTTGAGTGAACAATGAGAGTGGGGAGGACAGCATCTAAACATACCAGTTCACCAGAATACTCTACGTCCATGAGTCCCCCAGATCTGCTCCTTTACCTAAGGTTAATCTATTTACAAAAATGCTTAGCTAAATAAATAGGTTTTTAGCCTAGACTTAAACACTGAGACTGTGTCTGAGTCCCGAACATTACTAGGAAGACTATTCCATAACTTTGGGGCTTTGTAAGAAAAAGCTCTGCCCCCTGCTGTAGTTTTAATAATACGTGGTACTGACAGGCAGCCTGCATTCTTTGATCGAAGTAGGCGTGGCGGATCGTAAGACACTAACAGTTCACTCAAATACTGTGGCGCGAGACCATTTAGTGCTTTAAATGTCAAAAGTAGTATCTTAAAATCGATGCGAAATTTCACAGGGAGCCAATGCAGTGTAGATAAGATAGGGGTGATGTGCTCGTATCTTCTGGTTTTAGTGAAAATTCAAATTCAAATCAAATTCAAATTTTATTTGTCACATACACAATCCTACACAGTATGATATGCAGTGAAATGCTTAGGCAACTGCCCTGACCTAAGAGAATAAAATTGAAAAAAAAATATATATATAGAATATAAAATGTAAAATGTAAAAAGGACTCTCGCTGCTGCATTCTGTACTAACTGAAGCTTGTTTATACACCTAGTTGAACAACCAGACAGTAAGGCGTTACAATAGTCCAACCTAGAGGTGATAAAAGCATGAACTAGTTTTTCTGCATCATTTAGTGACAATATGTTTCTTATCTTGGCAATATTTCTAAGGTGAAAGAAAGCTATCCTGGTGATATTATCTACATGAGCTTCAAACGAAAGGCTGGAATCTATAATCACACCGAGGTCTTTTACTGTTGCACTTGACAGAAAGGCCATCTAAAGTTACAGTGTGATCAGAAAGCTTACTTCTAGCTACTTGTGGTCCTATGACCAGAACTTCTGTCTTATCAGGATTAAGCAGAAGAAAATTAACATCCAATCTCGTATGTCCTGCACACACTGCTCGATTTTAGCAAACTGGTTTTTCTCATCTGGTTTTGCTGAGACATATAATTGTGTGTCATCAGCATAACAATGAAAACTAATACCATGTTTACGAATTATGTTGCCCAGAGGAAGCATGTAAAGGGAAAAAAGCAGTGGGCCTAAAACTGAGCCCTGTGGAACACCAAACTCCACTTGAGAACATGAGGAATGGTCACCATCTAAATCTACAAACTGATAACGATCAGTCAAATAGGATCTGAGCCACAAGAGGGCAGTTCCCTTAATTCCTACTACCTTTTCTAATCTGTGAAGGAGAATACTATGATCAATGGTGTCAAAAGCTGCACTGAGGTCCAGTAACACAAGTATAGTGACGCAACCCTGATCAGAGGCCCATAGGAGGTCGTTTACTACTTTAACAAGTGCTGTCTCTGTGCTGTGATGAGGCCTAAATCCTGACTGATACAGTTCATTTATGCTATTTCTGTGTAGATGTGAACATAGCTGCTGTGATACTACCTTTTCCAAAATCTTGGAGATAAAGGGAAGGTTTGATATCGGCCTGTAATTAGAAAGCAGACAGGGGTCAAGGTCAGGTTTCTTGATTAGCGGTTTAATAACGGCTAATTTAAAGGATTTGGGGACATACCCACTACTGAGTGAACAGTTAATTACTTTCAACAGGGGTTCTATTATTGCTGGTACTATCTGTTTGAGAAAATGTGTCGGTATAGGATCTAATATACAGGTTGACGATTTTGAAGAAGAGATGAGTGAAATTAGTTCCCTCGCTTCAAGGGGAGTAAAGTGTTCTAAGTTCTGATGTGATGTGGTTAGATCATCTGAATTATTTAAATTGTCTGTTTTCAAAGCCTGAATTTTTTGCCTAATATTTATGATTTTATTATTGAAAAAGTTCATGAAATCCTCACTACTGCATGATGTTGTTGTGGAGATTTCTGCAGTGGTCTTGTTTTTAGTTAAGTTAGCTACGGTATTAAATAAAAATCTCGGGTTGTTTTTGTTATTTTCTATAAGAGTGGGGAGATACGTTGATCTAGCATCACTGAGAGCTTTTTTATAGTTCAGGATGCTCTCCTTCTAAGCTATTTTGAATACTATCAATTTAGTTTGGCGCCATTTACGTTCGAATTTTCGAGTGGTTTGTTTTAAAGCACGTGTGTGGTCATTATACCAAGGAGCGAGTTTCTTATCTCTAATCATTTTCCTTTTAACTGGAGCTACATTATCTAAGCTATAACGAAGTGCTGACTCTAGATATTCATTCGCCTGTTCGAGTTCTGTGAAGTCAGATGGCGATCCAATCAAAGTTGATAATTCTGGAAGATTATTGATAAAGCTCTGTGCGGTATTTGATGTAAATGTACGTTTAAGATGGAAGCGCGGTGCTGTGCTGCATACATTATTACTATAACACGCTTTAATCGAGACAAGGTAGTGATCTGAGATAACTTCAGACTGTGGAATTGTGGTTATATTTCCTATACTTAATCCGAAGGATAATATTAAATCTAAAGTGTGACCTGCTTTATGAGTGGGTCCCACTACACACTGATTTACTCCTACTGAGTCCAGTATGGACAAGAATGCTGTTCTCAGAGGGTCTTCTGGATTCTCAAAATGAATATTAAAGTCTCCAGCAATTAACGCTTTGTCTACAGAAACAACAAGGTTTGAGACGAAATCTGCAAATTCGCAGAGAAACTCCGAGTACGGCCCTGGGGGTCTGTAAATGATGATTAGCGGGATCGACTGAGCTGACTTTATGTTACTATAGAGAACTTCAAATGCATTAGATTTAAAACTGTGTTTTTGTACGAGAGACAGATTATCGTTATAAATAACTGCGACTCCTCCTCCTCTACCAGTTAGCCGAGGCTGGTGTATGTAGCTGTATCCAGGACTAGCTTCATTTAGAGCTACATACTCGTCCTGTTTAATCCAGGTTTCTGTTAAACATAATATATCAAACTCCTGATCTGTGATAATTTCATTAACAACAACTGCTTTAGATGCGAGAGATCTAATATTTAACAGTCCTAGCTTCAGATCAGAGTTGCCGGCTGCGCATTCAGTGTGATCTGAGTTTGTGGTATCTATGTTAATTAAATTACTAAAACAGACTTTCTGAGTCTTTCTAAATTTATGTTTAGCTCGGGGAACAGACACAGTCTCAATATGATGGACGCTGAGTGACGACTCTCTGCAGCTAGCAGACGGTTGGTTTAGCCTGTCTGTCTGCTCCCTGGCCTGGGCTCTGGATTGTCACCGATTAACTAGGCCTCTTCTGAGACTATGAGACTATACTGCAAGAAATGAGAGCAGCACCTTCCCGAGTGGGATGGACACCGTCCCGCCCTAACAGGCCAGTTTTGCCCTCAAAGGTTTTCCAGTTGTCTATGAAGCCCACGTTGTTTTCGGAGCACCACCTGGACATCCAGCGGTTCAGCGACCATAACCTGCTGTAAGCTATGTCGCCACGTCTCATTGGGATGGGACCAGAGCAAACTACTTCTTCGGACATCGCCTTCGCTATTTTAAACACCTCTATAAAGTTACTCTTACTAACCTCTGACTGACGAAGGCGTATATCATTAGCTCCAGCATGTACCACTATCTTAGAGAACCTATGCTGACCTAGAGCCCTAAGATTACCTGCTATGTCCGGTGCTCTGGCTCCCGGGATACACCTGACCACTGCCGCTGACGCCGCTAAAGGCCGAGCTAATTTCACATGTCTCAGTATAGAGTCTCCTATAACCAGAGCTCTTTCAGGTTTCTCAGCGGGTGCATCACTGAGGAGAGCGAACCTGTTGGACACGTGAAGCGCAGAAGAGGTATGCTCCGGTGGGCTAGCCTTAGCGTTAGCTTTGGCTGAGCGAGTATGCCGCCGAGTCGTCACCCACTCGCCCCGCTGTGAGGGCTCTACTGCCGGAGTCGGGGGCTGATTATCTCCACCTGTGGCACCCAGACTTTCCGCTACAGGATTAACGCTGCTCTCGCACTCTCTAACCCTCTCTAAAGTCTGGATGCGCTCCTCTAATGCTACTATCTTCTCCGTCAGGGTGCTCACTAACACACACCTATCACAAATAAAATTATCACTAATGACGGAGGAAGAATGTCTAAACATCCTGCACTCCACACACTGAGCGAGCTGAATGGTAGACATGATAACGTACCTTTGTGCCGGAGTTGTGATTATTTGGTGATGGATTCGCTTGTTGTTGGTCAGATGATACGCGCGTTCTCCCAAAAAGCGCAAAAATCGGATAAAGTCCAGTAGTATTAAAGCGTAAAAACGGGAAAAATATATCATTATAAAAAACTAAACAATTGGTCCTGCAATTGCATGTGGTGTACTGGATTATTTTGTGCAGTACTTCATCAGCCTGTGCCTCTAGTGATGTCATAATCAATGAGTCATCCAGTTATGGGTGAAAATATTTAATTTAACAGTAAAAAAATAATAATAACACACTTCTTAAATACATAGAAATTAAAAATAAGGATAAGAAAGATGAATGCAAAAAGCAAAGTGTGACTAAATGTTAAAATAAAATGACTTTTAGATGCGCAGTGCCAATGCAGCTCTCCCTGATCTTACATAGGCTGAGAGAGCTGTGTGGCAATGAGGTGTGTGACAGGAAGGTTGGTATTTAATAGGGCCAGTGAGCTCAAAATTAGTGCATCTATCACTGCAACCATTTAATAAGGACAGGCACACCAACCCTGAGATTTGTTGTGATGTAGTGTAACAAATAATTTTGTTGCACCCCTCCCTCCCCCCCAACTCCTTATTCTCATATGCATGCTCAGATGCAGAGACTAGATGGCTGCAGATGAGTGAATGTAGACATATGGAATGCCAGGATGACAAAAGAAGTAATGTTTAGAATTATTTCAAAGAATAACATGATAATCAGTCAAACCAGACAAAAAAGAGAATAAACCAAAAGCTTTCAAATGCTTTTTGGGGACCTATAAGTGCAAAATGCACATTTTAGTCATTTTTAGACATTGTGTGCATGTACAAACCAAAAACATTAGGAAAAAATCCTGCTTTTTGTCCTCTTTCCATTTTTGTATTGGCGATGGCTTTAACAAACCAATTGGATTGTCCCTATATTGTCACCTCATATGAGGGGAAACACCCGCCCCTGCCTTATTGCTCAACTGTGCTCTGCTCTAGTGGAGAATTAAGGATATGAAAAAAAATGTTTGAGGGTATTTCAAACATTCTGAGACCTGGGTTAACTTGTTAAAGAAATAGTAAAATGGGGACCCCTTTGGCTGTTCATTCAGTTACATTAGCATGCAGCTTTAAAAGACCTTGTGGTTATTGACTGCAGATTTTTTTTTAAACATTTTTTATTACAGAAAGACTGCTAAACTACTAAATGTGATGGTGTTATGTGGAACAAAACACCATGTCCATGCTTTATTTTTTTTCTACCTGTAGGTCTAACTGCTGGTACATAACTAGGATCCAGTAGTCCAGTATAGTGTGAGTAAGATAATTTGCACATTGCACCTCATGAATGGCCTCTGAGAAGTCCAGATCTCACGCCATGTGACAAAGGCTCACCCATCGGAGGAACGGATTCAGGAGGTTCTCAACAATATTGCAAACGGCTTCCTTCAGAAGACTGCATTCCATCCCCAGTCGTTTGAGGAAACTGGATGAAATTTAAAAATTTGCTTCCATTTTCCTTTTTAATAATTTACATGTACAATTTGTTTCAATAAATTTGTATTTTCACCGTGTATTTCCACAAGTGACTGGGGGGGGCATTGGTGGCTCAGTGATAGTTTTCTCGTCTTCCATGACAGAGGCTGGGGTTCAATTCATACGTACCTAATGCACAAACCCCAGCCATTGGATGTGGGTCAGGAAGGGCATCCAGTGTTAAACCTGTGCCGACTGTGGCGACCCCAACAACTAACTGTCAATGACTAGGGTCTTGCCCCGCTGTACCTTTTTGTCTGTTATGATCTGGGACACTTGTTTTATTGAACAACGCAGGTTACATTTAACTACGTACCTAGAGTAATAAGACTTTTCCAGACGGTGCTCAGTACTGGGAAAATCTCTTTCTTTGTTTGTTTTTTTCAGCCATTGCTGAACAGTTTTTCTCTTTACAGACCTTTACAGGGCATAAAGCAATATTTGATGATCTAATGGCGTAATTTTTTTGGCTCTCCATGCTGTAGGAGATTACACATTATAGAAGACCCATTTGTTGTGGGGTTAATGATGGACTCAAGAGCCAGGAAAGCAAGCAGAATCCAGCAAACAGTGAGAACCATTCAGCCATGTTACCCTTTGTAGAACCTTACTGTATCCGTGGCTTCAGTGGTGATCAGAAGCTGATTTCCAGGTACAGTAGCTCCATAGGGTGTGCATTTGATCTGACCTGTTTACCAGGGATTAGGAAAAGGAAATGAGAAGGTGTTAGTATTTCTAGCATTATTTAGTAATATGAGGGTGAGTCACACTGCCTCTGCTGGTTAAAAGATGAAATTACCCACTTGTAGCCTATCAAACTTCACCGGTGCACATTGATTCCTCATTTAGGAGTTTTAAATGGCTGTCTTCTGTACTACACAACTATTTTGAAGGGGACTCAGAAGTGATCTCACACCTTCATTACTATCCATTTTGATGGATTCATTCAGTAGGTTACATTATGGGAAATAAACTTCATAAAATTTATTGGACCAAGTATAATTACCTAGCTTAGATAATAAGCTAATGAAAGTCTAAAATTTACATACTGTACACTGGATTTTATATGAAGCTATATCAAGTACTTGTTTGATTTCAGCATAATAGATTTGTTGGGAAACTTGTTATATGTTTTTAACAAACTTGGTGAGAGATTACAAACCAAATTCATGATGGTTTTACTATTTAATGGTCTATAAAATAATTTATGATTATTATTTTCTTTTATTTTCTTTCATGTGCGATCTCCCTTATATGAAGCCATGAGGGAACTGCAGAGTCGCTGACACAAGAGAGATAAATTGTTGTTGACCTGCACAAATCAGTTAATGGATATAAAAATTGCTTAAAACTATGTGAAAGACATTTGAGGAAAATAAATTTGAGTTTGCTGCCTCTGCCATGAGATTAGAACTTGATGATAAATGGATCTTTGAAAAAGAAATCAATACTGACATCACTGTTGGAACGATGGTCATCCCGGTCTGCAGAATTCAGCTTCATGAAAACTTATGGTCAAAACTGAAGAGACCATTGTACCACATAACAACCTTTTTATGCTGATAGAAAAAGGGCTAGTGTCTATGAACCCATCCATTATCTAGACTGTTTATGGTTTTTTTTTTGTAAGGTTGCAGAGGACCTAAAGACAATCCAAGACACCATGAATGGAGCTCCAAGCCATCACCTGGCAGGTAATTTGCGATTCCTAATTTCCTGTCTTACCCAGACACGCCCATCAATCTGGTCTCATCAGATCTAATCCAGTTTTTTTAGCAACCCTAAGCTTCTTTTTCTGATGAGTCTACAAGTAGTTTTCTTGGGGAGACACAGCTATTTAGTCCCTGTGAGTTGAGGGTTCAGCACTATCCTTCCAGATTTTAATAATGGGTTGGATAGTTTGTAGCATAATGCAATTTTTGGCAAAGCAGGGTATGTGTATTTAAGTTTTATGTTCAACATTTACTTTTAATATTTCCAATAAAATGTAAAACTGTTATTTGACGTACAGTATGTTGTGGCAGAAATTGAGAGTGTTTCACGAGCCTTGTCTGCTGTAGCTTTAATTTCCCGACAATGACAATGTGTATATTAGTGTGTGTATGTGTGTGTGGTGCCCTGAGATGGAATGGTGCATTCCAAAAAAATGCAATAAAGGAAATTAAGTGAGTGACATTGAGTTTTTATTTATTTTTTTGTTTGTAAATATACATATATAATAATGCATTTCGGCCTCTTATTAAACATTGTATGTCTTCCATTATAAAACTCATACCATTATTCTTTCATTCCTCCATTGTTGACTTTTTCTCTACAAGATTCATCTTAACCACCAAACCCAGTCCCTGGACAACAAACCCAGCTGGTTGGAGTAACTGCCTCAGGCTTGGATCCAGGCAGCCATGTGTGTTTGATATTATTTGTACTGAATTTCTATGTAACTGCACGGGACTCTAACGTTTATTCACCACTTGAACCCCCTCATACTATTGTGTTGTATTGTATCTTCACATGTGTCCCAGCACTGGGTAAGCCACATCGGCCACTTTCCATTACTTCTTGGTGCATAATGTTTCCTTTCGCAATATGTAAAGTAGGGATTATGTGCAAAACATTTCGCTCAGTGGTGCACCAGTGGATGTATGACATGTGCAAAACCTCTCCTTACCCAAATCCACAAAACAGTGCCATGGCAATTGGATTCAAAACATCATATTAAGCCAGAGTAACACAGCATTCAATTACACTGAATTGTTATTTATGTAAGTTTTATGTAAACATCAGTATGTAGCTTTTATGGATTCCTAGGCCGCTCTGTAAGGAATATGATATTACAAGGAAACTGGTGGAAGAACATTTCATAACATGAGCCGCACCCATTTCCCAGCGTCATTTAACGCAGTCTTTCTGAATCGCAAATCAACATGCATTCCAAGGATCTGCTGTTTTTGTCGCTGTCTCTTGAGCACACTAATAATAAATAAATGCACTTAATAATAGTTTCAAGGATTGAATTACAGGATGTGCTCATGATGTCAGGAATTCAGAGGCATGATTCAAACTTTCTTTTAATAAACATACTGAAATAGAAAAAACATATTGAATAACATTTAACAGACATTAGAAGGTGAAGCTAATCAGAATGTAATAAAGTGTAGTGGAAACAGAAACAGTGGCAAACACAAACGTCAAAATAAGAGCCCTAAACATCACACAAGTTCTGGAAACATACTGTATTGGGTGTGTCTCAATTCGAAGGATGCGGTCTACACGGTTCTCCTAGGCTAGGGGTGTCCAAATCCAGTCCTGGAGGGCCAGTGTTCAACACAGTTTGGTGCTTCTTCTTCTCAAACACAGCTGATTTAACTAATCTGTTAATTACTAGGTTCAGTGGGTGTGTTTAGTTGTTGGTGAATTACAAACTGTGCTGGTCACTGGCCCTCCAGGACTGGATTTGGACACCCCTGTCCTAGGCCTTTGCTGACTGTGAACCAAAATGAGATGGTCTGGTCTACAGAGGATTTTCTTTTTCCGGTTGTTTCTGCCCTTACCATCATGTGAATATAATACGGAGTAAACAATGTATACAATGATCGTGGAAAAAATATGTAATAAAAATTTTAAAAAGTTGTAGCATAAATCAAATGCAGGCAGCCGAGCCTTTTTCATGTAATAACACTCAATAATAACTTAATAACACTTTTTTACAAAAACCTGTTTCTCAGCGATGATTTTCTTTTCCATATTTTTAAAATTATTGTCATTTATTTTTTTTTTAGATATTTTTTATATTATATATTTCATTTGCGATATTTAAATAATATTTAATTTTTGATTCGAAAGAATCTTGAATTGATGAATTGGGCTGGGAAGGATCCACCATTGGATCTTTGGTATTCATGGGAAAGAGGGCTGCTTTTGAAGGAGCCTTCAAAATGGGACATCCTTAGTCGAGTCGTGACACTACGAGTTGTGGCACTATGCCCAGGCTTTGTGGAGCAGTGTTGGTGCTGTTCATGCACTGAGAATGGTGACTGGGCCGAGGCTTAGCATTGAATTTGGATTTGAGCTTGGGACAGGAGCTAGAGCTGAACTTGGCATAGGCATGGAGAAGATCAGATAAAAGAAGCCTATGGTGAGAGAATGACTGTGCCTTAGTTGGAGCTCGGGGCTTAAGGCGCTGCTTTGTAGGCCTTTGGGAATAAACAAGTTAAAATGTCCTTGAAAAATAAAAAGGTTGCTTATATCTGCCTGGTTTCTTCAGTCACTGTTCTTTTTATAGTCAGTGCCACCACAACACACACCCCTGCAGTGGCACAAGGCACTGGCACTGTGAACCATGCACAGAGCAATAAACACAACCAGATGCTGCAGCTGACTGGCTAATGTTAGCTACGTACTGTATGCAATATTATTCATAAATTCCACAACAAGCATAATATTATTTTGACAGCAAACTAATTCGGGACTGAAATATGTTTAGAAGGGGAAAAAAACGTTGAATGACTCACCTTTGAGTCATTCAAATTGTAGAGTGTGTGGCACGATGATGTAGTTGTGATGACATATGAAGCAGCGGTTAGCCCAAACATAGCTGAAACTGCACTGGCAGAAGGTTTGTTTCATGCCAGGTTCATCTACATGAACAATAACCTATTGAATTTGTGGATCCTAGATTACTATTAAGACTCATTTATTTGTGACCTGCACAGTGAAATTGTTTTTTTTTCATATATCCCAGTAAGGAATCTGGGGGCAAAGTGCAGTGTTAGTCAGCATACAGTGCTGGTGGAGCAGAGCGGGTTAAGGGATTCTTGCTCAAGGGCTCGACCTTGAACCCCCGACCTTCCAATCAGTAACCCAGAGGTTTAACAGTTTGAGCCACCACTGCTCCATCCTAGCTGTTTAACTTAACTAGCTTTAAAGGAATCTAAATGTAGATTTAGAGACAGGAGGCACCGCTGGAATATAAAAGCTCCCTGAGACAACATAAGTAAGAGAGGAACCAGACCCTGAAAAGCTTCTCCACTATCATCTGGGTGAAAGCAGTTAGTGGGATTATGAGTCATTACTCATGCACATCTGTATTCTGTGAAGTCTTACAGTGCTAGGTGTGTTGAAAAGGTTTTTAGTAGGAGCATCAGGGTCATTTTGTATTTCCTTAGTGCAAGCTCGAGGGCAAGAAAAGAAAGCTTGTACAGCTGAATGTGTAGTAGCACACCTCAATTTTCCCATGCTATATTTTCGTATAATGTGATTTACATTGCTTACAAATGATAAAACTTAAAAAGTTGAAAGTAAATAAAGTATAGTCCATGCACACATTGGAAAACATTAGAGGTATGATGCCCCTAGTTCTACCCTGATTATGGGTCTGCGTGGGAGTCAAGGTGAAGGTGAATACAAACGCAATCTGAGTCTCCAGTCTCAAAGAAAATGCCAGGGGGAAAAAGCTCTGCTTTTTTTGTCCTTTTTCCATTTTTGTAATTGTCAGGGGCTTAAACAAGCAAATCAGATCAGCAAATTCCACTTTATTTAAGAAGATCCCATCCCCTGGCTTGTTAATCAACTTTGCTGTTCTCTGGTGGGGTGTAGCGTACTGTATTTATGGCTAATAAAAACTGAAACAGCATGTTCAGAAGAGGAGTGAATAAAAATCTGTAAGTATCTGTAAGTATTTCAGCTGGAGACACATTCTGTTGAGCTCTGAAAGCTGTGTTAACCAATAAGAGACCTTTAAAGCAATTGGTTACGCTATTACATCTTGGTATAACATTTGCTGTAATCGCTAACAATGGTGGATGGTAAAATATTTCTCTGAAAAATAAAAAAGACATTATTATGGGGGCTAGAATGGTGGCTCAGGTGATTAAATCTTTGGGTTGATTTGAGGGTTGGGTGTTTGAGCCTCTCCACCACCCCTTGGGCAAGGCACTAACCCTATGCACATATACAGTTTATAACCCAGTCACTGAGACCTAGTGCATCCCAAGCCTGGATGAATGGGTGGGTTGTGGCAGGAAGGACCTCCTACGATTTGAATAATCCAATGTGCATATTGATTGACAGTCAAGGGACAGTCAGTCGTGCTCCTTTCAACACCTGGAGTCAACAAACTCCGTATTGTTTTTCTACCTGGTTTCAAAGAGGAAATGGTTCAATTCATGGTTTTCAAAGGCTCTGATTTCAGCCACAGGAATCCAGTGCAGCAGTGGAGAGACATGAGTGAACTTCCAAGAACTTATAGAAAGACCAGTCAGGATTTGAACTAAAACTTAACAAACACCTAAGATTCCTACTTGGAGCAGAATGGTTTCCTGTTTAACAGGAAAACCCTGCACTAACTGATAATCTGGCACTGCATTAAAGTTAAAAGCTGAAGCGTGTTCTCAGAGAACAGACTGTAGGGCTAAAATACTACTGTGGAAATACTGAACAACAACCTCAAGAGATAGGTAAAAATAAAAGGCACAACATATTCCATATTTGTATTTATGGAAATTAGCTGATGTCCTTATCCAGAGCCATGCTATTGACTATTAGAGTAAAGAGAACAAAATGGAAAGGAAGCAAAAGGTAACAGATAATAGCCAAATGAACATATACTGTAGTCGGCTAAAAGCAAGTCTGATCAAGAGGTTGAGATGGATGCCGATGCAGGAACAGGTAAATTATTTGCCAGGACCTAAACACACAGAGATCAAGGAAGAATGTCCAAAGTTTGTTTAAAACCTTAGAGAGAATGATGGTGGAGGTACAGTAGAGGTGTTGTTGTACTGTAGTCCATTCACATTAACATTTATGGCATTTGATACATGCCCTTACCCAGTTCGACTTGCCTAAGCATTTTTTAGTTCTCATCACTAAATGCATCCTTTTATCGGTTCACTATGTTAATGACTAGAATTAGCATCAGTCAAAGATGGAAGGATTTTTTGGGGAACACCTAAAAACTTCAGACGTAGAAAAAGATTGCCCCGACACTCTACTGTACGGACATCTAGAGGAAGTTCATTACCCCACCAAAGAGTCAGGACAGTAAACAGTCTGGCTGTGATCTCTGAGAGGTGGTGGGGCCAGTCGAGCAGTGCTGGAGGATCAGAGGGAACGTGGTGCAGTCCAGGGTGTAATGACACCTTTGAGGTAAGTGCTGGGCTGTTTTTGGCTTTGAATTTGATACAGAAAACTACAGGATCCAATCACGACATTTACATTACAGCATTTGGAAGATGCCCTTATCCAGAACGACTTACACTCACTCACTCATTCATCATCTATACCGTGTAAACCTGTATTCAGGGTCACAGAGAGCCTGGAGCCTATTCCAGGAGTCTTAGGGCACAAGGCAGGGCACACCCTGGACAGGGTGGTAATCCATCGCAGGGCATACACACATACACACACTCACACACACACTATGGCCAATTTGGGAACGCTAATTAACCTAACCTACATGTCTTTGGACTGTGGGAGGAAACCGGAGTAGAACGACTTACATTTCTATCTTATTACACATGTGAGCAGGTGAGTGCTAAGGGCCTTGCTCAAACAAAAGGCAATTTCGTGGTTGTGGGGTGTGAACCTGAGACCTTCTGATCAGTAGTTCAATACCTTAACCACTGAGCTACCCCTGCTTCCGACCATGACTGTCTGTTCTGACAGTCCCCTGCTTCCGACCATGACTGTCTGTTCAGCAGAGTCCAAGGGAGATTTTGGCAGTGATGTAACACAGATACAGTATGTGAGATACTAACAGCTAATCAAAAAGCTAACTGAAAAGATAACTGCACAACAGGAAGCCAACATTAAACCTAGGCGATTAAACGGCTCACACAAGGCAGAAGGCTTCTCAATTTAAGGCACTGAAAGGAAGATTAATATACAATATTAAAAAAGAAAAATGAGCCATGATAAATGCTCTCAGGTGTAAGTAATTGGGGGAGGTGGAGTGTCAGGGACATGCTGTCAGAAACAGAGCCGTGACAGGACTCCACAGGGGGAACAGATCTTGTCTGTGGCACAGATATTAGCTCTGGCATATTTGAGCCTATTAAAGTATATTTGTTTCATGGAATCTGTTAAACAAACAGGGAAAGGTGAGGATAGGAAAAATAAGAGACACTACTGAGAGGCAACATGGTAAATGGACTGTAAGTGTGTGTGTAATAATTCGTAATTATATAGAGGGCATATCATATCTCAGGTATAGCATCCCTGCTTTTGTAATACAGCATCTCTCTCTTAATTTCTAAAGAACTACCTTCATTAATGTTGTGTGCGTGTGCGTGTGTGTGTGTGTGTGTGTGTGTGCATGCGCGTGTGCGAAACATCTGCACTCTCTGCCCAGGTGGTAGTGCTTAGCAGCCGTAATTAAAGCCTAAGTGCTGAAGTGTGTGACAGCAGGACCTTGCGCTCCCACAGACATCCAACCTCAGTCCTGCAGGCCTCCAAGGCTGTCCGATCTGAGATCAGATTTCTCCTCCTTCCTATCATTCCTTATTGAAGTCATTATGTGCCACGAGGCCAAACATTGTGGATCAGCTTTCAGGGGAAAATTTGCTACACCTCCTAAGACAGCACTTAATGTGATTGGGACATGTTGCGCAATCCTGCCATTGTCCTGTCCATCTCTCCTGTGCATTAGTGTGTCCTGTGCCTCAGGGGTGTTTCGCTTTGCTTTTCTTTGCTCGTGGTTGTGCGTCAGCTGACTGGGCTACCACACACTATTTTAAAACTCCCCCACAGCGGGCTTTTTTTGCGAAGAAATAAATAGAGACAGGGAGAGGGCAGAAAACACAAGACAGGAAACCCGAAACAGCGAAGGAGTCACAGGAAAGTTCCCACCGACAAGGCACTATTCCTATGATGCTGTGTTAGCATGCGGGTTTTTAATGCATTTGGAGAAATTTGTCCTCATCATATGCAGACTTTTTTCAGAGTGTACATATACAGTAAGCATGAACTCCAACACACACCGAATATTCTGGTGTCGAGATAGTAGAGTATTGTCGCTCAGTCAGGTCTAGCACCTTCTTCGCTTCTTCTTTTTCTTCTTCTTTCATCATGGATTGTGCAGAAATCGTAATATACTGTATGTGGTAGGTGCACACACACACTCATGCACACTGTGTCAAGCCCAAATGAGGACCTCAAAATGCCCAAAGCAAATGGCATCTAAACTCGTGGAACTAAAAGGGACATGAATGGAAAAGAAAGACAGACAGACAGAAAAAAAAGCTGTAATAAGCACGAGTCTAATTTTACTGCTGCTTTGACACAATGGAAAAAAAGGACACTTTGAACATGAAATGTAGTCCAGGTTAAACATAGATTGGACAATTCCCCTGTACGGACATCTAATCTACTGATGTCCACTGACATGCATTAACCTCAGCAGCTTAACGGAAATGGCTTTACTCTTTTTGAAAAAAAAAATAATAATAATAATTAAATAAATAATAAATACATTATATATAAGAATCTGAGACTCTGGAACTCTTAGGGTGCCCAAACTTTTGCAAAGTGCCACAATTATGTTTGTTTTTTTTTTTTTTTTTGTTCAATTTATGACAATGTTTGCTGAAAATATTGCGCATTTTTTCCATTTCAAAGAGCGACTGTGTTAACATCTTTTCAATTAAAAAATCAAAAATGTAAAAAAAATATTTATAGAGGGGTGCCGAAACGTTTTGTATAAGACCGTATATATATTGTCTCCACGAGCTTGAAATTCCTACTATGCCATCCTTATGCTGTCCTGACCCAGATCTAAAAAACACACCCAGCCCCCCCATACACACACACAGACACACACAGGGTCCGTGTGTGAGCATTAAGGGCCCCTTAATGAATAGACTGGCGTACAGTAACCGCAAGTGGAAAGAAAAGAGAGAGGGGCAAAGAAAGAAGGAGATGGAGTACTTAGCATCTGGCCTGCAGATATACTGAGGCACTGTGGTCTCCTTGAATCTGTCATTTCAACTACACACACACACACACACACACACACACACACACACACACGCACACACACGCACACACACACACACACACACACACACACACACACACACACACACACAATCCTTCTTCAGATTCCTCCACAACAGCCCAAGGCTCATGTGCTAAGCATAAATCCAAACACACACACACACACACACACACACACACATACACACACACACAAACACACCTTGCATGTCCGGAGCAAATCTATAACCATCTGTTACACACAAGTCAAGGTCTATGTATTTCATGTGCGAATACCATTTCTGACAGCGAAATCTTAACCCACGGCTCCAGAGACAGATCCAGGCTTGAGCTCCCTCGAGGTATAGAACTAGACAAGCACTGAAAACTTCACACATTAATAATTAAGTAGTGTCTTTCCTCTGCTTACACAACCGTACATCACATGACGACAGGTATAGGAGCTGAAAGCCTGCGGTATGAAAAAGTGTTTCTTTGGAACCTGTTTGTTTATATATATATATATATATATATATATATATATATATGTGTGTGTGTGTGTGTGTGTGTGTGTGTGTGTGTGTGTGTGTGTATAAACAACATTTTTCTTGTCCTGATGTGCGTATAAATTTTTTCGCTGACTTTATATCTAATATATATATATATATATATATATATATATATATATATATATATATATATATAAAGTCATTTTTTGCTGACTCTCTCTCTCTATATATATAAATATATATATATATATATATAGAGAGAGAGAGAGAGAGAGAGAGAGAGAGTGAGAGATCATATCTACATATAAAGAGATATTTGTCTGATACTTGTCTGTTTCTAATTTCTGTTTCACAACACAAACATGCCCCTCCAAACACTTTATCACAAAAAAAAAAAAAATATATATATATATATATATATATATATATATATATATATATATATATATATATTTATTTATTTATTTATTTATTAGTATTTTCTCGAGGATTTCTAGGATTTCTCCCTGAGCATTCAGCATATACAGCTTGTTGGTTGTAAGAATGTAAATATAGATACTTAATTTTTGGCAAAAAAATCTGAACATCTTAACTACAATGGTTTCTTCACATATGGAGAATGTCAGTGACCCTCAGTTGCTTTTACAGAAATATGAGTTGTAACAATATTTTTCCAATATCCCACACGCTTACGATTTAATCTCATACGGGATTTACACCAGAGAATTAAAGGTAGCATGTGATCAAGAGAACAGCGTGGTGCGAGAGCGGGAAAGTGTCGAGCTGTCAATCCTGTTGAAGCTCGGGTCACTTCCTGTGTGGAGTTCCACATGTTCTCACCCACTGGGTTTCCTCTGAGTTCTCTGTTTTCCTTCAATGTCACACAAAAAAAAAAAAAAAAGTCAGTAGCTGGACGAATTTAGGCAAAGATTACATATATAGTTGGGATAAAAACTAAAGTTTCTCAAAATGTGATTTCAGTGTTTGTACTAAACATCGTGTAAGAAAGCTTCTGATTATTAGATTGTATTATGTGTCGAGTGAATGTGATCAGTTCACGTTAATAGTATTAATGGTTACGATTTCTTTAGCAAGTTCAGACAGGTCTCAAAGCTCCCGCAGTATGTGTGTGTGTGTGTGTGTGTGTGTGTGTGTGTGTGTGTGTGTGTGTGTGTGTGTGTGTGTGTGTGTGTGTGTGTGTGTGTGGAGGGGGGGTGTGTTAGGGGGGTGTTTTAATGTTCCAGCTGAAACCCTTATTTAGCTGATTAAATCTTAAATTTTCATGTGTGTTTACTTTTTTTGTGCAGTAGAAACTGTGCAATAACGCCTTTTTTTAACTGTGCAATATTATATTACCTGGTGCAATTTGATTTGATTGGAAGTTTAACTACTGTGTTGTTTTTTCCCTTTTTTGTACTGTGTATAAATATTCATTTCTGATAATGTTTTTTTGTATTCATACACTGTACCTGTCACTACTTTATGTTTGCACATTATTCGTTGCTGCTGTTTAATGCAAAAACCTATTTTATTTGTACACACACTGGACAGTCTTAGATCTAAAAATGACTAAAATGTGAATTTTGCATAATATGTGTCCTTTAATGGAAACCAATTACTTTATGAAATCTTATGATGATCTTGGCTGAAACAGTGAATTATCTTAAATAGACACAGTTAAAGTATGTGGTATAGAACAGTGCAGTGGTGACGTGGCTGCTGCTGAAAGAAGGCTGGGTTTGATCCTCAGCTCAGGTGAGAGCTCAGTGTTGGATTTTATCCAGGGCTTTCCCATGGAAATAAACCAATAAAATCATACTTGATATGCAAAAACAAGTTGTGTTAATGTAAATCAATTCAGTCATCTGGAGCTGGAGTACACACTGACTATGTGTGTGTGTGTGTGTGTGTGTGTGTGTGTGTGTGTGTGTGTGTGTGTGTGTGTGTGTGTGTGTGTGTGTGTGTGTGTTTAGTTTTAGTAATGTATTTCTTGAAAAAAGCTACATTCTCTGCCAATAGAACAAGAATTTTTAACTTACAATTTGCAACTTTTGTCTGAGAATAAAATTAATTATCTCATATTTGCTTTGGTGTAATTTATTTTAAGAAGATTTTAAGATTTCACATGCTTAGATATTGCAGAGCCCATATCTAACACCCTGACGAGATGAAAGTATTTAATGAAAAAAAAGAGTTCATTTAGAACGAGCACATAAATTTCACATGAAATCGTTGCCCTTTTCACAATATATTTTATTTAAAAAATGTATATACTGTATAATATGATACAATATAATATCTAATATATATAATAATGTTCAGAATAACAAAACCTTTCTTGCGAGGTCATTCAAGCCAACCTCAGAATATTGCTGTTACTAATAAAAAGTCCATTTCATACATGTGAGCGTTGTTCACACTTTTAAGTTTAACCAAACAGAGCTGCTATTGTAACACTTATAGTGTAAGTGCAGGAAGTGTAACAGTAGGAAGGTGAGATTCCTCACATCTGCCGTTTTAAATATCACGAATGTTTGCAAACTGCCATCCCACCACATGACAATGACATCTTTATTCCAAACATCATCAATAAATTAGGGGCCACTGTATCAATCACACTGTATATACACAGGTTTTTACACCAGATGACCTTCTCGACTGTGGCCTTGTGGTTACCACTGTCACCTTCAGGGTTCGGGTTCAGGGTCTGTGAGCATGGCGTTTGCATGTTCTTCCCATGCTTGGTGAGTTTCCTCCAGATACTGCGGTTTCCTTTCACAGTCCAAAGACATGCAGATTAGACTAACTAGCCTTCCCAAATTATCTGTAGTGTGTGTGTGTGTGTGTGTGTGTGTGTGTGTGTGTGTGTGTGTGTGTGTGTGTGTGTGTGTGTGTGTGTGTGTGTGTGTGTGTGTGTCATGATGTCCATGGTGTACAGTACAGAAGCACTACCCAAGGGAAAGGAGATTTGTGGAAAGAAAAGTTTATGTGCAAATCCCACTGTGTTTGAAGTCAAAGACAGGAAAATCTGAAACTATTTTATCCAGTGCCCAAGTGTTTTTTCCAGCTAATTTTAGCTATTGTTTGTACTTGTTTAGATGCAGTAGTGCTTAAAGTGTTGCTGAAACCTGCCAAACCTGGTTAGTGATATTGCACAATAACAAAAACATTAAAGTAAATTTTACAAAGTAAATTTTACAGTGAACAGAAAATAGGTGATAATAAAACTATTTACTTCACTTAACATGAGCTGATTTCTATTAAATGTTCCATCCATCTAGGAACCTCTGCAATCCAACTAGGGACCATGGAGGCCAATGGTGACCTTTGTATTTATCCCCAGCATTCACACACTCTGGCAATTTGGGAACATCAGTTAGCCTAATCTGCATGTCTTTGGACTACTGGAGGAAACTGAAATACCCAGAGGAAACCCACCAAGCATGGGGAGAACATGCACACACACCCTGAGGTGGGAATCAAACCCAGACCCTTGAGTTGCAAGGCCACAGTGCTAACCACTAGCCACCCTGCTGTTATTAAATGTTATAAAATGTATATCTAATTTGTTGTTACTTTTGTTTTTCTTCAGCATATTGTTTATACCATATGAACACTTATATGGTGGGTATTTAAACCAAAAATAAGAATCAAGGTTCAATCAAGACTGGTTCTAAAAACCTTTTTTTTCCCCCCATAAAGTCTTTTGTGAGTATTGAATGTTAAAAGAATGCTAGTTATATAACATTGCAGAAGAACAAGAATTAATTACAAAACATTCCCTGTTAGCTGTGAAAATGTTCCCATAATGTTATTCAACAATGTTCCCAGAACCTACAAATGCAGTTCAGAAAACAGTGTTTTACATTACAATGTTTCTGTAATGTTATCCAAAAAAAATTTAACAACATTCCAAAAACATTTCAAAAACTCTTTTCTAGAATGTTATTGAAACTTTCTCAGAACATTAATCAGAACCTTCCAGGAACTCCCAGAAAACTGGACAGTTTAACTTTCTAGGAACCAAAATCCTTAAGTTTCTAAGAACGTTCTGCTAACCTCAAATTGTTAGCAGGTACACTGGAAACCATGTTGACTACCATCAACTGTCCTATAAAGAGTTGTCTAAAAATTCACTAGACACTAGATCCAGTAGTGTAGATCAAGTGATACTGTCTTTGTTTGAGGTTTTGTCTTTTTGTTTTAACGTTTCCCTGCTGAACTAAAAACAATGGTTGCTAATTCCCACATAATCACTGATTATACAATGTGAGTAAAAGAACCTCATTGCTAAAACACAAGCTGTCCAATTAAAAAAGGGGGGAAAGAAGTGATGGTGAATTATTAGACATGACTCCAGTATGACCTCTAGGACTACCACCTGGAGTAATGGGACTAAAGGGGCAGGGGGTGTGTATGCTAATGGGAACTGCATAGAATGTGCAACAGATTGGTATATTGTATGTGCATGTCAGTTTTAGAGATATTGATGTCCCTCCTGCTTTTCTCTGAAAGAATGGAAGGAGAACGCTGGCATTTTCTACTTTATTGAGACCGAGGCGGGTCAAATTCGGACTGAAAGACCATTTGGGCCACTTTCCTCTTTTGAAAGGTAAATCTCAGATGAGGGCCAGATGTTTCACATGTGCTAGGGAGGAGATAGAAATGTGATTTCAAATTGATTCATTCCGCTTTTTAAAGGGTCCACGAAGCTGACTAGACGGTCATGTTGAAAGGGGGGCCCTTTAAAATGGATTTTCTGCTCCTTTAAAAAGGGAAGGTGAGTGAGGAGGGAGATCGAAGGAGAACAGGAGGGGCTATAAAACTGATAAAAATGGATCCACAACTTTCAAGATATTACAGAAAGGGAGAAAATGGAATATGCTATTTTTGTAAGGTCATTTTCAGAGGAGATTTTATTATTATTATTATTATTATTATTATTATTATTATTATTATTATTATTATTGAAAAAAACATGATGACATTCAGGATTTCATCAGATGCTGGTTTTAGGGTCTTATATGGTATTGTATTCTCTTCTGTTAGAGAGTAAAGTGGAGAAGTGAAGTGTGCCACACTGTACAGCATCGACCGGGTGTAATATTACCCCCATTCACTCTCCTTCATTTGCAAAACAGAAAGAAATTAAACAAAAGCTGAACTCAGCAGAAGGAGGTGCAGATAATGCGAAGTGTGCCATGTCGGCTAGGGGTGAGCGAAACCTGCCGTAAAATTGATCTCCATTCTCTTGAGTGATGACAAAGGAAGCATGAAAGTGAAAGAGCCTGGGCATGTGCCGCTGAAGTCGAGCATGAGGCAGCGCAATAAATCAGCTCTTACCCTAATGACCTGTGAGGAGTGGCACCAGAGTGAAAGCTGGAGAAAAGGTTTGACGAAAGAGCACACTGTACTGTAAGGTTGAGTTTAGCATTCTGTTTTTTAAAATCAGGAAATACGTCTAGGTATAGGAAGATAGACATACTGTAGGGTCGAGTACGTACTGTATATATTATTTGTATATCAAAAATCCTGTTTAGCGAATGCATTGAGCATTACAAGGTACAAAACAAGGTTGAGTACATGTGGGAATAAGCAGTGGAAACAAGAAATGCTACATTTTTAGAAAAATATTTATACTGCACAATTGGGAGTTTGTTATTTTCTGTTTATATTGTGAATGATTCAGTTTGCTGTAATGGAAACTGCTTTGTTGGTCTACCAAACAGTTTAGGACTTCTATCTGCAGTTTACACACATGTTTATGTTTCCATCCTTTTTCATTTCTGTCCAGTCTAGTATTTACAGTATGCTATGCGATTGATGATATAAACTCAAATGGCAATAAGGTTTTTTGACAAATATGAGCTTGGTAAGGGATATACAACAGAGAGCATCATCATTATTAATTTATTATTTTGTTTACGTACAGTACGCATTATTACTGGCAGCACGGTGGCATTTGGCATTTAAATAGAATGACAAACTGTATTTAATTTAGTAAAATAGCTATAGATATATTTTTTTGAGTTTACATGTAATGGTACCGCACACATTCAAGCATGTTCAAGTCAAAGTGGGACTTTTGATTGTGCTGAATAACATAATCTTGTTTTGAGAGTTAAAAATTCCTTTAATTTCTGTATATAATCCCCTGCTGCACTTATGCACTTATCCCAGTATTTAATAAATGCTAGTTTTCTCAGTACACTGGAGCCATGATCAGACTTCCTGCTTCACATCTGAAACGCTGGCCTCCCAGGAACTCCTTTAGACATACTGGAACATGTGGACATAGCTTGGAGCAAGGTCAGGACTGTATGGGGGACGCGGCGATAACTCTCAGCCGAGTTCCTGTAACATGCAAGCGGTGTCGGTGAACGATTGTGTGTACAGTTCCCCAAGACAGATGCATCTCTTCTGCAAGTTGGTGAAAAGTTATCCGTCGATTTTCAAGAATCAGGCATTCCTCAGGTCAGGATCGTTACTCATAGATAATAGATAAATCACCATTTAAATGTTTTATTGCGGCTAAGAGTCTCATCACGTGTGGCTCCGTACATCAATAATACCACTATTCTCTTCTAAATAGCAATAACGTTCCAGATTAAGTTATAATTATATTCACTGAATAATTTATTCATACTTCGCTGGTGTTTTGGGAGAATTTTAGACTTTGAAGGATGATCACACGTTCTGGGAATAAAGGCTTCACAGTGAGCTCTTGTTGTAGTTAGGGTTTTTTTGTTGTTGTTGTTGTTTCTAAAAAAGTGCATGAAGACGAAGTCGGCACTTGTTTTTCTTTGATGGATGAAAAGCTTGTGTGCGTAATCCGAAGGCAAAATGTGCATCTACAAACGACAGGAAATGGAAACCACAGTAAAGATGCATTTCCTTTGCCACTGAAGTGTCCAATCAGAGTCTGAAAGAAGGATGTTCAGGGCAAGACAAAAGGAGTCATAAAAAGTCATAAATTGCGTCCTCTCCGGTAATGAAGGTAACAGCGTATGGAGAAGAGTGCCAATCTGGATGGAGGAGGGGGAGGGGGAGGAGTGATGGGGATTACATTCGGTTTTATCACAGAGAAAAGACTGTCACTCAGCGCATCTGTTTACTCGAACAGAATGCAAGACGGACCACACACCCACACACAACACACATCCCACCCCAACCCCCTCCCACTCCCCCAACACACACACACACACACACACCGGTAATTGTAGTGGGCTTTTAAATCAATGTTTACTCGCTTTTACTCTGATGACTACGCCAACCACCGTTAACTACACAAACCTCCTGAAGGCGTAGATTCTTTTCTTTCCTGCTTTTTTTCTCTCTCTTGTTTTAGCCGACCAAACAAGGAAGCAAGCACACTTTTAAGCATTCCTATGTATAGTTGTGTGCGTGAGTGACAAATAAAGCGTAAAAGGTAAAATAATTTTTATAATTTTATCAGGGTTTGCTTTAATATTTCTAATAATTGTAATAACACTAGAGATGCTTAGATTTTTTTCTGTTTTTTATTTTTTTATTTTTTTATTGTGTGCGGCCAAAAGTTTTGAGAATGTGTCACAAAGTCTGCTGCTTCAGTGTTTTTAGATCTTCACGTCAGATGTTATTCTGGTATACTGAACTATAATCACAAGCGTTTCATGAGTGTCCAAGGCTTTTATTGAGAATTACATTACGTTTATGCAAAAAGTCAATGTTTGCAGTATTGACCCTTCTTTTTCCAAGACCTCTGCAATTCACTTTGGTATGCCGTCAATCAACTTCTGGGCATTCACATCCTCACTCTTACATAATCAATGCTTGGAGTTTGTCAGAATTTTTGTTTGAGGCTTGACCACAAGTTTTCTCAATGGGATTAAATCCTGGGGAGTTTCCTGGCCATGGACCCAAAATTTCCATGTTTTGTTCTCCGAGCCACTTAGTTCTCCATCATGCTGGAAAAGGCATTGTTCATCACCAAATTGTTCTTGGATGGTTTGGAGAAGTTGCTTTGGAAGATGTTTTTTTATCATTCTTTATTCATGGCTGTGTTCTGAGGGAAAATTGTGAGTGAGCCCCACTTCATTGGCTGAGAAGAAATCCCACACATACAGTATGAATGGTCTCAGGAAGCTTTACTGTTAATATGGCACAGGACAGATGGTAGCGTTCACCTACATACTGTTCATTTCCAAAAGGAAAACAAAGAAACCACTTTTCTTCAGGAAAAACATCAGGGACAGACTGACAGGGTTTAGACTGCTGAGGACTGAGATAAAGTCATTTTCTCTAATGGACCCCCTTCTGATTCTGGAAAAAAAAACTCGTCTGGAGAGGAAAAGGTGAACGCTACCGTCGGTCCGTTGTCATGCCAACAGTAAAACATCCTGAGACCATTCATATGTGAGGTTACTAGAATATTTATATAGATAATGGCAAACAATAGGATAAAAAGCAACAGAAATCAGAATCATAATTTATGTTAATGAATTGTATTATACTCACAGTTTCCAGTTTGTGATGAATCTCTCTTTGCTGCAGGAGAAGGGTTTCTGACATGTCCCTTACACATTTAAGACCACTTTTAGGATTTTTGGTACAATCCTACAGTTTGTTCAGTCTAGGAGTAATTCTCTTGGTAGGATTGTGCTTTGTCTAAACTCTACATCTCGCCCTCCTGACTCATGTTGTGAAAATGGGGCGTAGCCTGGATCTGCCGAAAACTTTTACAGCACATGTTTATTCACAGCTTTTACTAAAAATACACAGCAGAGGAAGTCTAATGTCCGACACAGACACACTCTCACAAAGGGATGAAAAGCTTCTTTATTTTCCTCCGCGGTAACCACTGTCATTCACTGCTTTTCCTTTTCTGTTTACCGCCTAAAGACTAGTTCTGCTTCACAGAACACACAGTAACAGCACCTGAATTCCTGAAGCAATTCCTACATGTGCATGTGAAGTGCTCTGATATATCACGTCCATTCACCGCTTTCTTTCTCCTGGCAGTTCTCTCTTTTTTTTCTTTTGGTTTTGTGAGCAAACTTGTTCTTTAGGTGCATCTTCTTCTTTCTTCTTTCTTACCTCAGGTCGATTTGTGAGCTCTATGATTTATCTTTTCCATTCTAGATCTTCCATGTGACATGAATTTCTAGCTGGAGTAGGAAACATTCACTTCTATACAGTTCATCAGAGAGATCCTAGTCAATAGTGACTCTATTGTTCTTACAATTTCACACGATTCACACTAATTAACACTGATATATTAATATTGTGGAAATATTGCGATGTAGATTTGCACTCACAGGGACCGGGAGCTCCGACCCTCATAAGTCAGCGTGCCAAAATACATCGTCCTGTGTACATCAGGAGCTGCGCAACTGGTGCTATTCTGACCGTGTCTGTGATTTCATCATGGGCAGCAAGTTAGAACAAAGAGCGAACATGGAACTTGGCAAATCTGCCGCAGAGATGTTTTACATGATTCGGCAAGTTTACGGCAATGCAGTGTCGCCTGGGGTGTTTTGAGTGCCACGCGTGCTTCACTAACAAATTATTAGTAATTAATAAGTAATGAAGTACGTTCTTGTAAACAGAGATAATCTTTAAACTTTTGTGTTTTTATTTACCTTGTACAGACAAAAAAATTAATAAATAAACACTAACATGTTTTATAGTGTCGTTGGGCACTGTGGTTATATTCAATCAAACATTTGCAATTTTGACTTAACACTCAAAATATTAAATTAACACCATTTACATACAGTACAGTGGGAAAGTCTTGAACACAAACCCTGTTTATTTAAATAAAATGAAATTACATGTTATAGATTAAATTAAAGAAATGAAAGTTTCTATATAATTTTTTTTTTTTTTTTACTGCGACAGACTGCACAGTGTCTAAATATACACCCTAAAAAACACTGGGTAAATATTGGACCAACTACATGCTGGTTTAATTTAACCCAGCAACATGGGTTATTTGTTTAACCCAGCAAGATGGGTAAAATATTCAATCCAAATGCTAGGTCATATTTACCTATAATGGTGGGTTAATTCTACCTCACAAATTGGTCAAATGTTCTACTCAGAACTATTCTACTCTACCCATTCTATTAACTGGATTGTACCTCACAATTAATATAACAATTATTTTTATGTTTTACAGTTTAAACAGTTAAATTACTTTGATATACTGGTCTATTACAACAACAACAAAGTTTTGCAAACCATACATATATGCAATAAAAACCCAATTACATGTACAAATCATAGAAACAATATTTATTTTTCTAAAATACAAGATAAAATAATACAAAACAAGTTCAACATCGACATCATTACGATACTATTACTCAGAAGCACTAATGCCTGAGAGCAGTGTCATTATCTCCCAACATCAGGATGTAGGAGTACGGCCTTGACACTTCAGCCTGCTGGAGATATTCCATGCTGTCGGTTCCAACCTTAGAAATAAAGAAATTTAAAAAAGTAAAAGTTTATGGAAAAATCGAGAAGGTTGACTACTAAAAGATTAGTGTTTTGTAACACCCCAGCTTTTTGAGCACTGAGATTAATAAAGTTCTAATGTTAATGTGGTTGCTAACGCTAGCAACCTAGCTAAATGCTAGCGTCATGCTGGCACTACAGTTAACAGTTTAGCTTTCATTCATCACTTCACCATTTTCATACACCCTGCAAGCATTCTACAAAGAAAGCTCAGACATTTTTGCAGTTTCTTTCATACACAGGTGGGGTTCTTTGGTTTGGCTAGCTAGTAACCATTGTCAGGTAAACTAGCATGCTATAGCACAGACCAGGCTGAAAGTTTGAGTGTAACACGGTAAAAGTAATAAATGTTACATACAGTGAACAAATTCGGTCATAGGTGAGTGAAAGTGTGTATACAGACCTTGTATTTAAAGGGTTTTTTTTTCAGCGGCTCCAAAAAAAAAGAAGACAAAGCTGACACAGCCACTGAATACACCGGTGAACTTCGGGGGATAGGCGGTCTTGTCTGTGATGTTAGCTGTCACTAGCTAACCCAACTCCAACCCAGAAAAATTACCCAACAGAGGCAACCCAGCGTTTGGGTAATAAAAATAACCCAGCATTTTTAAGTGTGTACAATATAAAAATCATCTGTTCCAACCACTTAGCATTTATTATTATTATTATTATTATTATTATTATTATTATTCAGGACGCCCCCAAACCAGAGCCTTCTCATTAAGTCACTCATTATCTCCTTCAGTAGTTCTCCACTACTTCCCTCTTCAATAACCAGATAATTAACATTTCCGAAATTGTTGTGATACAGAGTTCCCCCAGGACCAGCCACTGGAGAGCCACTGATCTACCCAAAGGTCTGTCTAAAAAAGTGAATTATGACTATAAGTTTAAAGATGTGCAAGTAAAGAAACCATTATTACATTAGATTTACATTACTTTAGCTTTTTATCTCATTATACTATACATTTGAACAGATGAAGGTTAAGGGCCTCGCTCAAGGGTCCAGCAGTGGTAACTAGAGGGTGGTAGTGGTGGTGGGGTTTGAACCTGGGACCTTTAACCAGTGAGCTACCCCTAATTATTACTGCTTTATAGTGAGCATTTAACACTATAGTCTTCTGTCGGAGTTTACAGACAAAATCCTTCATCATTAATTCCACACAGTAGAGTCTGAGATCCTACTGGAGTTTATGAAAGGTAATGAAAGGTTATGTGCTTATATAGAAGCCTTTCTGGTGTGTGTTAATGGAGACGCTGTAGACTTCAAACTGTTTATTTGGGTTTTTGAATATGTCAGCTAGAACAAAAGTTTACTTTACTTTTTACATTTTACCACTGAATATGTGAATAAAGTTGCAAATATGTTTGGGGAAGTTATATTATATATACAGTATGTTGACTGGATGTCCTACTATGGGAAGTCTAATGGGAATAAATACAATGCTAATCACCACTGGTCTTCATGGTCCCTAGTTGGATTACAGAGGTTCCTAGGTATTGAGGTCAATGTTGGGGGGTGGAGGAGGGGGGTGAAGGTAACCTTTTGATAAATTCCACTAGAAGAACCAATAGAAGCTCTCAAATATGCCCAAAGAGGAATGCACAAGGATCCCACTTTCAAAACCGCAAATAAAAATAACTGTGGTATTTACCTGAAAGGGCACGAGTGACTCAATGGTTAGTCACTAACCATTGCAGACCAGGAACCAGGAAGTCCCTGGTTCAAGCCCTGACATCATCACCACTGGACCTTTGATGTGTCCTTCACCCCCAAGTGCTCAGATACAATTGGGCATCAAGCTGGCAACCCGAGTCTGTGAAGAACTGCCACAAAAGCGACGGATGCTGCGCGGCACATAGACAGAACCATCCATCCATTTACCTACAGCTTTAGTTAAACAGAAACCTATCATTTTTTCCATTAACACTATCAACAGCATGGGACTCCAGACTGGTATATAGCTACACTGTTATTTGTACATAACATTGCTGTTTGCTGGGCATTGTGGGTCACGTACTGTAACCAGTGTGCTATTTCTGGTGTGATGCTTGGACCCTTTTAAGCATAACAAATGCATTTCTTTGCATGAACGCAATATTCTGATTTTTAATCGTTCATACAAGACCTGAAGCGAGCATTTTGTGTGAGAAGGTCCCAAGTACATCCCACACAGTAAAATCCCCAGTGTCTTGCGCACTCCTAACACGACCGGCACTAGGACCTGGAAGTAGTACGGTCGTTATTCAGGAAGCATAAAAGGAGACAAGATGGCTCCACAGATTGCTCAGTCATTGAGTTTGCCCATGCTATCGCCGACGCTGTGTCCATCTAATCGTGAGTACTCACTTTCTTGGGTTTTGCTTTCGATTGAGTGTGTGTTATTAGAACGCGAGTTTATTTGTGTAGACTCTTGCTCTCGCTTCGGGAGAGTTCTAAAAATAACAGCGTGGTTATCCTGCCTGCTCGCGCTACTTCCACGTTTGGGTTTACCATCCACGCTACAGAGCTAACTGCTAGTCTTCTGGTCCATCTCCGTGTGTTTATGACAGAATGACTGAGCCCACAGCAGTAAACCCAGCGGATTACGCTCACCTCTGCGATGTGGTTGACCAACATGCTAAGCTGATCGATCAGCTCCGTAGTGAAGTTGGCATTCTCCGCAAAGGCATCCAAGACGTCGCAGCCCTGCGCCGTGAGGTGGCGGAGCTAAGGCAGGAGAACGTGACCCTCCGCGGGGCAGGCGCTCAGCCGGCAGTTGCCACGCCCGTCGCAGCGGCTGTTGCGCCGCCACCCCCCTCCCCTTCTGATGTCTTCATAGCTCTACCAGATAAGTGGAATGGCATGGATGGGAAATGCAGTGTGTTTTTAACATCATTGGATCTTGTGTTTGAGTTTAATTCCACCAGATACTCCACAGACCGACTGCGCGTTGCACTTCTCGTCTCGTTGCTATCCGGGCAGGCAGCTGAGTGGGCCACGGCAGTCCTTCGCTCGGATTCAGATGTCGCCTATTCATACACAGAGTTCACCCATCAACTAAAGCTAACTTTTGAACATCCTGCTGCTGAGGTGGAGACCGACTCCAAGTTATATCATCTGCGGCAGGGAGGCTCGTCCGTGAGCCGCTACACAGCAGATTTCTGAACCCTGGCTGTCCAGACCAATTGGGAAGACGCCGCCCTCCGGACAGCCTACTACGAGGGACTGGCTGCGCGCATCAAGGACGACCTCACTGGACGAGAACTTCCAGCTACGTTGGAGGGCTTAATTCAACTCGCCCTCCGAATCGACCAGCGCCTCCTCGCCCGACCCAAGCCAGCTCCTCGCAACCTGCCGTCCATCATGCCATCACTGCCCCATTTCACATCCCGACCCTCCTCCTTCTTCTCTCACACGCCTGTTCCTGAAGCTCGCTCCTCATTTGCAACTGCACCTACCAGATCAGTTGGTTCTCCACCTCCCGCCGTGGTTGACACCGGAGCCGGGGAACCCATGCAATTAGGACGTGCCTCCTTAACCGCTGCAGAACGGGAACACCGCTTCAGAGAGGGTCTCTGCGCATATTGTGGATCGACAGCACACCACAGAGCTATCTGCCCTCTGCGTCCGGGAAACGCGCAGGCCCGGTGAGCAGTAGGAGCAGCTCACCGGGTTCCATCCACCTCTCCGCCACTTTGACCAACTTTTCCTTTTCAATTCTATGTCACCTCCATCTCATCTCCTCCCATCATCCTCGGCCACCCGTGGTTGTTGCAGCATGACCCACTTATTTCTTGGACACAGAACCGGATTCTACAATGGGGGCCGACCTGCACTGAACTCTGCCTACGGGCCCGGGCTGGGACGTGTTCTAGGGAGCCTGAGGCCCCCGAAGTCGACACCAACAGCATCCCGACGCCTTACCGGGACCTGGCTGAAGTGTTTTGTAAACGATGCGCCACCCACCTACCTCCTCATCGTCCTTACGACTTGGCAATTGACCTTCAGCCGGGTTCCGTCCTGCCCGTGGCCATCTCTACTCACTATCTTCCACCGAGATGCAGGCGATGGAGGAGTATGTTTCCAGCGCCCTTCACCAAGGTACCATCCGGCCCTCCTCCTCACCTGCCGCCGCGGGGTTCTTCTTTGTAAAGAAAAAAGGAGGTGACTTACGTCCATGTGTTGATTATCGGGGGCTCAACGATATCACCATCAAGAACTGACACCCATTGCCGCTTACCAACTCTGCCCTGGACGCCCTCTCTGGTGCCACCATCTTTACTAAGTTAGACCTCCGGAGCGCCTACAACTTGGTGCGCATTAGAGAGGGTGATGAGTGGAAAACAGCCTTCATCACCCCCACAGGACACTATGAAAGCCTGGTCATCCCTTTTGGACTCTGTAACGCACCTGCTGCATTCCAACAATTCATCAATGATGTTCTCAGAGACATGCTAGGCCGCTGGGTGTTCGTCTACCTAGACGACATCCTCATTTTCTCCCGGACTGTTGACGAACATGTCCAACACGTCAGGGCGGTCCTCAAGAGATTGCTCGCCCATCAACTGTATTGTAAGTTGGAGAAGTGCGCTTTTCACGAGCGCTCCACCACGTTCCTGGGTTTTGTTATCTCACCCCAGGGTGTGGCCATGGACCCGCAGAAACTGGAAGGTGTGCGTCATTGGCCCCTACTCAAGACCCTCAAGCAACTTCAACGGTTTCTCGGGTTTGCGAATTTCTATCGTCACTTTATCCGGGACTACAGTAGGGTTGCAGCTCCTTTAACCGCCCTGACACGACCATCTTCTCACCCCTTCACCCTCAACTCTGCCGCCATCTCCGCCTTCCGCTTCACCACCGCACCAATTCTCCTCCATCCAGACGCAAGCAAACCATTCGTTGTGGAGGTGGACGCTTTGGATGTGGGCGCCGGGGCCGTTCTCTCCCAACGAGGTCCAGATCAGAAGCTGCACCCCTGTAGCTTCTTCTCCAGAAAATTTGACCCCACTCAGCAGCGATACGGGGTAGGGGACCGCGAGCTGTTGGCCATAAAGTGGGCTCTGGAGGAATGGCGTCACTGGCTCCAGGGTGTCAGAGAGCCGTTCATCGTCTGGACCAACCACCAGAATCTAATCACCATCCGAAGAATGAAACAGCTTAACCCTAGACAGGCGCGGTGGGCGTTATTTTTCGAGAGTTACAACTTCCATCTGTCATAACGCCCGGGGTCCCAAGAACACCAAGGCCGACGCCCTCTCCCGACAGCATGAGGAAGACGTCCCCCGGGCGGAGCTACCCCTACCCTCCACCAGGATCATAGCACCACTCCGCTGGGATCTGGAGACGAGGGTGCGCCAGGCACAGGTTGCGGAGACCGAACCGGCAGGTGTGCCGCCTGGTCAACTCTATGTACCCGACACCATCAGGACGGAGGTCATCCAATGGGGGCATTCCTCTCTCCTCGCTGGACACCCCGGAACACGTCGCACCCTTCCATTCATACAGCGCGCCTTCTGGTGGCCCACCATGACCAAGGATGTTCACCAAGGAGTTCGTCCAGGCGTGCCCAGTGTGTGCCAGGGCCAAGGATGTAAATCAACCATCTCCGGGCGAACTTCACCCACTTCCTGTTCCCCGTCGGCCCTGGACACACATTGCCGTCGACTTCATCACGGGCCTGCCGGTTTCCGAAGGAAAGAACACCATCCTCACCATCGTCGACCGGTTCTCCAAAGCTGTGCACCTGGTGGCCCTTCCCGGGCTCCCGTCAGCTAAGAAAACAGCCGAGCTGATATTAGAACATGTAGTCCGCCTGCATGGGTTCCCAAAGGACATCGTCTCGGACAGGGGGCCTCAGTTCACCTCACGGTTCTGGAAGGCCTTCTGCCGTCTGATCCATTCCACCTGTAGTCTGTCCTCCGGCTACCACCCACAGACTAACGGTCAGACGGAACGGACCAACCAACAACTGGAGCGCTACCTGAGGTGCTTTGTCGCCGACCGTCAGTGCTCCTGGGCTCGCTACCTCATCTGGGCTGAACTATCACACAACCTCCACGTTTCATCCGCCACCGGCTTAAGCCCATTTGAGGCATGCCATGGCTTCCAGCCTCCGATGTTCGACCACCAAGAACCGGAGGTTGAAGTACCGTCGCCCCAACAGTTGGTCCGTCGGTGTCGACGGCTATGGAACCAAGCAAACCTTGCCATCAAACGCGCCAACACCCGCTACATCACTCAGCACCGCCATCGACACCCACCGGGGCGATTGTACCACGTAGGTGACAAGGTATGGCTGTCTACAAAAAATCTACACCTGCAGACAGAATCCAGGAAATTATCACCTCGCTTCATCGGTCCATACCGCATCACCCTCCGAATCAACCCCGTCACCTACCGGCTCCAGCTGCCTGCGGCGCTCCGGATCCACCCAGTATTCCATACTTCTCAGCTAAAACCCTTCACCACTTCACCTATGATGTGTCCGTCTAATCGTGAGTACTCACTTTCTTGGGTTTTGAGTGTGTGTTATTAGAACGCGAGTTTATTTGTGTAGACTCTTGCTCTCGCTTCGGGAGCGTTCTAAAAATAACAGCGTGGTTATCCTGCCTGCTCGCGCTACTTCCGCGTTTGGGTTTACCATCCACGCTACAGGGCTAACTGCTAGTCTTCTGGTCCATCTCCGTGTGTTTATGACACCCAGTGTTGATTTAACACTTGCAAAGTTTATTCGAGTCCAACTAGATTCATACTCATATAAACACTGCTGGGTGTTCAACACTGGAGAATCTGGTATGCAGACCCTTTTGACAGTTCCAGTGAAAATGATTAAAATCAATGTCAATTTAATGTCTTAAAATACTGATCTACTTTTCTTTTGCTTTTGCTGCCGTTAACATGAATACTTTCAGTTGTCTATTTTTGTCATTTACAGTTCAAAGGATAATTGACTAGGATACTAAAGAGCAGGAAACATCTTTTAAAATGATTTCAAATTTTAAATTAACATGAGCATAATGTTATTTCTAACCATTAAGAATTTAATAGACACACATTATAAAAACACAAGTGATAATTACAAACTTAACAGTCATCTAAGAGGAGCAGGATGTGAGGGAAAAAAGCTTGCGTCCTGCTTTGTTTGCCATCAACTTCTTTGTTATACGACCCCCAGACCATAATATCCTAAAGTGATGACAACAAGCTTCTATGTTGTGGTCAGGAAAGGAAACGCCATCATCTAATGTTTATGAACTGGGTTTCGTCGATGGGGACCGTGGCTCTGCTAGGGACATCCTGATTCTCTAGTCTGGAATAGTTCTTGGGAAATTCATGATTTTGTCATAAACCTATGCGAAATGATTTTCCTGTATGATGACGTACACAAAGAATGTTACAATACACATACTGTATATTAATCTATAATGTAGAGTTTTTATATCATATCATATAGCATATTTATAGCATATCTTATATAAAACATATATAGCATAGCTTTTTTCCTTTTTTAAGATATTGGGAGGTTCTCCTAAAGAAATTCTGGTTTTGTGAATCCTTCAGTGTCTTAAGATTATAATGTCATCCTAAAGCAGGTGTGTCTAGGTTTTGCTGTTGACCAAGAGACACAAACAGTGCTGCAATTGCAGTTAAAAATAATTCCATCAAAAAGAATTCATTATTTAGATATCACACTAACAAGGACCTCAAGATGGACAGACAGGCAGAAACCATAATGCGTCCACCTCTAGAAAGACAAACTGTACATTGTGTAATTGGACAGTTTGACAGCAAAATGAGATAACTCCATTTTTGCAGTTTTGAGAAAAGCCTTTTTTTTATTATGAAGTGTTACAAACTGAGAGAGAATATTTTGTGCATGTTTTTTTTTGAAGGTTGAAAAAAAGCACAAATACCAAAGTATTTTGTCAAAACTGTTTTGATTATTATCAGTGTGAGTTTTGTGTGATTTTGCAGAACACTATAAGTCCACCTCCTACAGTTTTCTCGCAATAGATTTCAATTTGCTAAAATTTAGCAAATTCAGGGTTTGATTGTCATTCTGTAGTAAGTCAAGCTGAAAGACGCGGCAGCAAATTAGATCAAGGAAAAATATGTTGAGTTCTGTTGCACATGAAATCTTTTAAATCACAACAATTTTTGAAGATCATGAGAAACATTATAAACCATACAAACCTGTAACCTCTACCAGTTACAGCTTTGAAACATTACAGTGATGGCTGCTTAACTCTTTGTGGTTCCCTTAGGGTTAAAACACATTTCATGAATTCCAGTGGGAAACAGAACATAATGGATAGAAGGAGATATCATTTTGGAGCATTCTAAAGTAATCTCTCTGTTGAATTGTCTTTTGGACGTATTACTGTAAGCACATCTTGACTCCCTATTGTACCAAACCCGGTCAAGTTATAGCAGGAATGAGAGGAACAAGTATACAACATGGTGTTTGCTCAACATCCTTTTTTTTTTTTGGCTTCTCCAGAAATCTATTAAACACATTGAGTTCAATCACAGCAGCTGCTGTTTACTGATCATAAAACGAAAAGAAGCGATGTGATTGGGGTTTTTTTTCCCCATGATTTTCTCCCTAATGTATCGTGTCCAATTCCTCCCCGTCACTAGGGGGCTCCCACATTAAGGACTATCACGTGTTTCCTCTTAACAACATGACGAACTGCTCGCTCTCGCACAGTTGGGGGACAGCGCTATCTGCTCCTTCCACTTGCGTGAGCTCACAGACGCCCCTGATTGGCTGTAGAGCCGTGATTAAAGTGGGAGCACTAAGTACCTCTGATCCTTCCTCTCTGAGAGAGCTCGGCCAATCAGCTCTCTCTAAACCTCCGGCTCCGAGAGGTAACAGCATCACTCCGGAATCGAACTCACGATCTCCGGATGATACTTGGAGGCCCAGGTGTGGTGTTAATGTATTAATAATCTATCCACTCCAGGATTCATTTACCCTTCCTTTGTTTTTGTTCTTCATCGTGTCTTGTTAAGGGAACCCATACTACATAAGATGATACTGTAAACTATTTAACATTGCTTATTAAGATAAAGCTGTTGTCACGGCGCGCCAGGTCATGCCCCATGTCCCCAGACAGGCCATGCTCACCTGCTCGACCAATCCACACTCCACTCCACTCTTTACATTTTGCCGCCTCAATCTCCGCTTTCGGCACACCTGTTCTCTATCTCAGTTTATCACCTCTGCCTATTTAAACTCTTCATCAAGCAACCATTAGCGGCTGAATTATTGCGTGCTCATAGCCCAGTTTTCTCGTGCCTCACGTCAAGTTATATTCTCGCCCTCACATTGCGGACTTCTTCCCCTTTTTCACGCTTCTCGCCTCGCGGATTGTTCACCTGTTCACTACGCTGACCGAACTCCCGGCTTTGATCTCCTGCTTCCGCTTCACAACCACGACTTTGTCTAGCCCGCTGGATTTATTACCACACAAACTTCTGATATGCGCTTCAGGAATTAGAGCGCTTCTCTTCAGCGCTTCTATCCGCACCTGCCTTCACGCTGCACGTTGGATGCCGCACTCATCTTGTCACTCTGATCTCCAGTGCCTCTCGCTCGCCACCACCTTCATTGAATACTCAAGCTTCTCTTTATCTCTAACCAGTGCTTTATGTATATTTAAACATGCGTTTTAACTAACAAAGACTTTCAGTTCAGTTGTTGTCTGCTTTTGGGTCCTCCATGCCTGCCCAACACGGACCACCCGTGACAGAATAATTCGGCCATGACGGACCCAGCAGACAAACTGCATTTCTTGTCAGGTATCCACACAAAGCCCTCATCTTATACCCATGCCGAGGCAGACTTGTGTCAGGCCATCACCCATCGGGGAGTGCAGCTGGAAGCTAATCAGCAAAGTCTACACCAAGTGAACCTAACACTCTCTGCTATTTCTGCTCAGTTGCAGCAGCTGCTTACGACCCTATCTTTAGCCACGACGCCCTCGGTTCGAAGTGAGCCTTGTCCCTCCGACCCTGAAACCCATGATCAGTTCCTGCCTGGAACAGAAACCTGTCTGACACATTCTAGCGCCTCCGTTGAACTCAAGAAAGTCGAGCCCCTCCAGACTAAGCTGCCAACCCAAGACCCGTCATGTCCTGTCCTGAAGTATGTGACATCAGAACCATGCTCTAAGTCATGCTCTGTTCTGTACTGTGAGACAGCTCAATCATGTCCTGCTCCAAGCCCTGAGATCCCAAAATCATGTCCTGTCCTAAACAACGTGATACCGGAATCATGCCCTGAGTTATGCTCTGCTCTGTGCTGTGAGACAGCCAAATCATGTCCTGTTCCAAGCTTTGAAAAGCTGGAGTCCTGCTCTGCTCCACACTGTGGATCATCTGAACCATGCCCTGTTATCTCCAATGACCGCGCTCAGGGCCCAGTCCACTCCGAGAGCCTTGCTGAGGTCCCAACTTTCTCAGTGGACCTCTCTTCAGTTAGACTTCCTCCATCCTTTACCATGTCCCCGATAAAGCCCCCCTTCCAAGTGTCCCAGACCAAGCCTCTGTTCTCACAGCTACCTAAGCCACCCACCCACCCAACTCCTCCTACCCAAGTTTTCAATGGCAGCAAAGCTTTCATCATGCGCCGGCTTTGGAAGGCCCGACGACATTCAGAGAAACCGGCCAGAACGCCACGTGGCGCTTGTAGGAGGGAGGGAAATGTCATGCACCACTCAGATGGACGCAGTGCCCGTGCCAAACTCCTGCCCGGACCCAGTGCCCGTACCAAGAATCAACTCCAACTTAGTGCCTGTGCCAAGTTCCTGTCCGGACCCAGTGCCCATGCCATGATCCAACGCTATACTAAGCTCTGGTCCTATGTCAAGCTTAAGACCTATGCCGACCCTCTCAAATTTTCAGCTTAAGAGCGGGTGCTCCACTCCATCTGTCCACAGGCTTACTTCTGGTGAAATCGACACAGCAGGGTGGAGCGGCTGCCCCGGACCTCCTGTTAGGCACACCAGGAACAGAGCCTAAAGGGGTGCTCTCTCAGCATCCTCCCTGGGTCACTAATGGGGATGACATTTTTCCCAACACCACTCAGAGGCATACTCTAGAACGCCAGGTGGCGTCCGTGGGGGGGGAGGTACTGTCACGGCGCGCCAGGTCATGCCCCATGTCCCCAGACAGGCCATGCTCACCTGCTCGACCAATCCACACTCCACTCCACTCTTTCCATTTTGCCGCCTCAATCTCCGCTTTCGGCACACCTCTATCTCAGTTTATCACCTCTGCCTATTTAAACTCTTCATCAAGCAACCATTAGCAGCCGAATTATTGCGTGCTCATAGTACAGTTTTCTCGTGCCTCACGTCAAGTTATATTCTCGCCCTCACATTGCGGACTTCTTCCCCTTTTTCACGCTTCTCGCCTCGCGGATTGTTCACCTGTTCACTACGCTAACCGAACTCCCGGCTTTGATCTCCTGCTTCCGCTTCACGACCACGACTTTGTCTAGCCCGCTGGATTTATTACAACACAGACTTCAGGTATGCGCTTCAGGAATTAGAGCGCTTCTCTTCAGCGCTTCTGTCCGCACCTGCCTTCACGCTGCACGTTGGATGCCGCACTCATCTTGTCACTCTGATCTCCAGTGCCTCTCGCTCGCCACCACCTTCATTGACTATTCAAGCTTCTCTTTATCTCTAACCAGTGCTTTATGTATATTTAAACATACGTTTTAACTAACAAAGACTTTAAGTTCAGTTGTTGTCTGCTTTTGGGTCCTCCATGCCTGCCCAACACGGACCACCCGTGACAGCTGTCATGTTTCTGTCACAGTCTTTTTTTCACTGTGGTCAAATAACATGACATTAAAACTGAGGAGCAGGATAAAACTGAATGATGAGACACCCTGATGAGACAGTATGATTTCCTGGAAGCTATATAACAATACTATTTCCTTCCTTGGACTTGCTGGAGTCTTGGGGAAACTCTATCTGGCCAAGTGGTCAAGATTAAACTTCATCACTGCCTTTCTTGGTTGTGTTGTGTCATAAAGCCAAAAATTGAGGTCATGGCTTCTGTTGTAACAAATGCCCTTATATGAGAGTTGTGTGAGAATATCCCAGCGCTTTTCAACATGCCCTCATCCACTTTCCACTTTCAGCCGAACACAGAGAGAGGGGTAGGGAAGATCCCATGGCGGCGAGAACAAAATAGCTGGAGCAATTTGTACCAGATTTTCTTTCAACTGTGTACAGACTTGTAGACGTTTCACAGTCTAATAAACAGCTGCACATGAATCAGCTGTCGTGTACAGGAGGAGTAGTTGGTTACATGGTATTAAACCCATCTGAGAAGCAGGAAATCATTAATTTATTGATTTTTGGTCAAATTCTTATTAATGGGACAGTAAGCATGAATATGGAAAATATAACCTGGATGGGATATTACATTTAGATTTCAGCATTTGGCAGAAGCACTATACAAAACAACTTGTATTTTTCAACTCGTTATACGTCTGAGCAGTTGAGGATTAAGGACCTTGCTCAAGGGTCCATCACCATCACCAAGGGTCAACTTGTACCGTAATCCATCGCCATCGCCAAGGGCCATTTTTCACGTAGTCCATCATAATTGCCAAGGGTCAACTTGTACAGTAGTCCATCGCCTTAATCACTGTGCTGCTCCTGCACTAGTCTGACGTTGGACACCAGTCCACATTCTAATGGCATGTTTGTGTAACCCGAGCTCAGGACCAAACCTAGGACTGTAGAGGTCTGAGTCAGCAATGCTACCTGCCAGACCACTATTCCACTCCTGGTAGAAAAATCTGTAATTTTTTAAAATTATTATTATTATTATTATTTTAACTAGGCTGCCACATTCCTCCTGTGCTTCTTTATAAACATCTAGAATTATTTCCCTGTTTTGAGGAGCCACATTTGTCAGGTTACAGTCTGAGGAAAGCTCAGTCTATGCGAACATTGGCTTGATCCTTCAGACATCTAACTCGTACATCCTTGCCTGTAAAAACACAATTTGCAATTGAACTTATGTGATTTGGAAAGAGAAAGACAGAAGAACAATGAAATGTTTATCTGGATTTCGAACCGTGCTTCAGCCAACATTCAGCGCTTGAACAGCGCTCTGTCTTGTAAATCCCTTTGTTTTTGTTTTAACATTGTTTCTTCACAACCAAGAGTGTGAAGAGTGAGAAAGAGAGAGAGACTGTGTACTCACAGTACACAGAAGTGCACTCACGAACACTGAGCTCAAAAGAGCTCTTCTGAGGTAATAAGTGTATTAAAATCGTGCCGACTCGACTCACACCTGCAATACACAACACGTCCATTGTACTTGGAGGGTGTTGTGTAATATGCTGGTGTGAATGCATATTCAGTGATGTCAGTAAAGGTGAGCAAACTACAGTAGATAAATAAAAGCCCAAGTTGAGAAAAACATACCCAATACCCTCCTCGGGAAAGTATTGCTTTTGCTTTATTTCTCTGAAGTCATTTGGGTTTGAGATCAAAACATGAATATTAGACAACCAGGCAAGAAAAGGTCCTAAAGTAAATAATATTTAATATTAGGTTGCCTATTTCAGTGGTTGCTTTCTCGTCTACCATAAGGAAGCCCCGGGTTTGATGCCCAGCCAGTGCCCAAACCCCAGCCATTTGACGCAGTGCCAGTCCCAAGCCCAAGGATAAAATGAGAGGGTTGTGCCAGGAAGGGTATCCTGAGTAAAAACCTGTGCAAAGTTGTTGTGTGGATCAGACGGTGTGGACGGTGTGGTGACCCCTTGATGGGAGGAGTTGAAAGACCAACAACAACAACACTTTGGTTGCATATCTCTTACCGCTATGAGCCAAACTGCTGCATTCTTCTTTTGTCAGGCATTTCCAGTCTTATAGCTCAGCTTCTTCCAGGTATTGTGTGTTTTGGGGGGTTTCTCCCTTCAGTCTCCTCAACAGGAGGTGAAATGCTGCTCAGTTGGGTTAAGGTCTGCTCATAGACGTGGCCAGTTTAAAAGCTTCCACTTTTAGGACTTCCCCAAAAGAAGTCCTGTGTTGTGTTGGAGTGTGTCTTGGGTCATCGACTTGCTTGCTTCATGAAGTTACTCCTGATTATATTGGCTGCTTTTCTCTGAAAAATTTTAGACAGAATGGTTCTGTAGACTTCTGAATTCATTCTGCAGCTCTATCATGAGCTCAATTATCAAGAAAGATCAGCGAGTCTGTTCCAGAAGCAGCCATGCAAGCTCAAGCCATGACACTACCACCACCATGCTTCAGCCATCAGCTTAAATTAAATTTGTTCAATAAAATGAAAAGACAAATTACATTATGGAACAAATAGCAAGCATAAAGTGGGCGGGTTTTATTAACCTATATTTCACCAGGAAAGACCTCACTGAGGTTAAAATCTGTTTTTCAACAACACCAAATTATATGGACAACAATATGGATAAACCCACAGCACTTGCTTTTCCATTAAAAATGAATGAATAAATCAAAAAAGAAATCATTAAACTTTTTTAAAAGAAAATGGGAGAATGTTAAATTTAAAATGATCATAAAACAAAACACCCTGGTGTTTTACAGTAAGTCTTATGCTTCAAGATATGCGAAGATGAAAAATTTAAGCTGTGTGAATTTTTTATTGGAAGCCCTAATCAGGTCTGTACTTATATGAATGATTAATCAGATAAATAATTAGGTCTCTCTCTCTCTCTCTCTCACACACACACACACGCACACACACAGATGAATAAACACAAGGTGGTAATTAAATTAATGCTTGTGATAAAGGGGGCGTGATTTGTGCTGTAGGTAAATGTGTGAGAAAATGTGTATGAATCAGAACGGTCAGATAGTGTCTGCCAAATGCCTATATTTAAATTAAGTTATTATATGGAAAAACTCCCTGAGATGGCAGTAGGAAGATCCCATCCTCATTTAGGCATTTAAGTTAATATGGAGTCCAGTTCATTGTTGAAGGTTCGGGTACAAAACTTTCAGTCCTGAACTATTTAGCAACTGAAGTCACAAGCCGAACGGGAACAGCTGTCTGCATGAGCCGAGTCCAGGAATGTCTTCATGGTAAAGTGGAACCGTCTCCAGTAAGCACACGCATCCTGGGTCTTCAAGTGACGAGATCTCCAGCCAGAAGCTGGTGACCAGGAAGAGTCAGACATGTCTGGATCAGTGTGGGGGCTCAGGAGCGACTTGTGTAACTTCATAGGGAGAGAGAGAGATTATTATTTGACATGTAATTATTATTATTATTATTATTATTAACCTTTCCGATTTTTTTCCGTTTCAAATAACGTTCACGAGTTTCACTTTATCTTTGACTGCAGAACTAGATGTCTGTACTCTTTTATTTTATATACTTTTATTTTTTGTTAACATTTCGTACAGTTTATATGTTTTCTCTTTTTATTTTTTATCTGTTTACATTCAAGATTAAAGATATAAACGTGCTTTTTCTTGACATGACAGATATTTACATTTGTGTTGCCACAGCTTAGAAATAAGTCACAAGAAGATAACAGGAGTATGTTAAAAATAAAAATATTTAAAAAATTAAAAAAGAAGATAAAAACTGTATAAAAAGAGCAATAATAAATAAATCTACAGTAGGTAGAATATTTATTTCAGTACACCACAAAGGCCGACAGGGGGCAGCATCCTGACCACGAGCGCACGCACACGCGACCTGACCAGAGTTGGTGTTTTTTTTCTTCCAGTACTCCAGTATGCAGGCGCACTCGCCTCTGATTGGTCAATTGAGCAGTGTGGGCGTGGCCAGGCAGATCTCCTCGGTTTAACTCCACGCTGAAGGAACAGTCGGGTCTCAGTGATCTCCGCGCGCGCGCGCTGCTGATATCTGTGCTACAATGCCATAATTTCTAGCAAACTTATGACGACCTGGACCTGATCCTGTTTCTGCTGGAAGCTAAACAGCTTAGGAGCACCCTCTCTCTCACACACACACGCACCTCCAGGAGAATACTGCACCCTGATTGTTGATTTATTGTTGTTGGAGTTGGAGATGATGGAGCTGGTATGGGTTCTCCTGTGCGTCACGGCCAACCTGTGCGTCTCCAGGGCTGAGAGACACAGTGTCTTCTGGAATAGCACCAACCCAAAGTAAGTCAGATTTACAATAAAAAAGTTATATATATTATATAAGTCTATTTTTTTTAAGAAGAAGAAGAGGGAGTGGTCAGTTGGTGTGATCATCATGCAATCTTTTGTCATGTTTGTATGAAAAGGAGTTGGAGTGATGATGATGATGATGATGATGATGATAGAGGTTGTGATTGTGATAAGATCTCAAAGCTATCTATCTACCTATTGCGACATAGACATGGCAACAGGTTTAGCAAGACTTTTCCCTGATAAAGATCATTCTGAACTTATATTTCCTGGTGCTTGCCCTGTATTTTCCCCACCGTGGCTCACTGGGCTGTTTTTGTTCATGTATAAGAGCACTAAAACCCTCAGATGTGAAACCGAAATCTCTCCCCTTCTTCTAAATCCCTGTTTAGCCCGATTCATTTCATCGGAGAAAATGTGCACTTGTCAAGCAGCCAGCTCTCCGGTTACATCCCAAATCACATGCTGCTATGTGTTTCGAAACTGCAATGTATTACTCCTTTTTTTGTCTAACCCAATCCTTTCCATCAGAGAAAATATGCCCTTGTCAAGCAGTCAGCTCTCTGTGTTGATAGATAGATAGATAGATAGATAGATAGATATGTGCATGGGGTTGCATTCTAGACCGCTTTAGTGTCTTTCCACACTATTTAGTGCACTAGTTTGGTATCCAGGTTAGATTGTATCCCTCGATCCGATCTGTAAGGTTCAGAGAGTCTGGCAATGATTGTTTTTTTCGTACTTCGTAAAATCTTCTCCCGTAGGCCTTTAATCATGATCTGACAAGTTCAATCAGATGAGACAGAAAGCGTAAGCGGCGCGGCCTGCAAACCGACGATCCTGTTCTGCATTAGCTCTCGACGTTTTCCTTTCCGTTTTTTCCCGTAAACCCAGGCAAGTGCAGGTATTCTTAGTTCCTTCCAAATCGCAGGAATTCACCTGGAAGGCTGGGAGAGGATATGGAAAGCACATGGCGAGGGATGTGGTGAGCAGCTCAGGCCTGACGTTATTTTCTTTTAGGGAATCAAGC